>CM039619.1:6454204-7867954 GCA_022457165.1 Juglans mandshurica | reverse complement strand
AACCAATGTGACGTAAGACTTTGCCATATATGATGATACATCATTCAACTTCAGTACCTCCTCAATCCGCTGCCGGAGTTGCATAAAACTTTCCTTTGAAAATGCACGAAAGGTGCCGCCAATTGTTACGGAATCCGGAATAACATTGAATGCACCACCTCCTTGGAATCTCGCAACAGTAACTACCTGCAATGACACAGGACAATTGCAAAATATCATAAGAACAATATATCTCATGGAAATTTGATGCCTGACATGCACGAAAACATTGTAACAGACGAAGCTAGTGCCATGGGTTATCCACAAAAATGAGGCTCTCAGAGCTAATTGAAGGGGGAACAACTTAGTTAAATACAACTTATATCATGGACCGCATGAGGAGTTAATGAGATCAGAAGACAAGTTTTCACTTGAAGTAATTATACAGTCATGTTACAAAAAGCCATTACCCAGTGTTAGTCCCCTTGAAAGCTGAGTTAAAAGATAGGGTCCTAACCTTTAAGATGCATGAATTAACTCCAGCTTGACAGCCTGTAAGTTTAATCATTGCATCAGCTAATGGCCTAATGCCCCATACCAGTATCATTTGCCTCTTAAAATAGCATATAAGACCCTCACTTCTTTTTTTACCCCTTCCACAAGCATTTCAAAGATTTTTTTTTAAAATATACCGATATCATTGGAGTCTTCAATTACTTATTTGTGGCTACATATCTCATGTTTGAAAATAATTTGCCTCATAAGTTCTACTGTTATTACCCATTCATCAACTGCTGCAGGCATGACAATATGGCATAAATCTTTGATCAACTTTCAAGAATAAAAATGGAATAAATTTATCCAATGGCCCTTAATTGAGTTTCAGACTTTCAGCAACAACTTTAATCTTCTAATAATAACAATAACCTCATATACAAGCTAGGTAGATTTTTTTAGTTACTATTCTTTTACTCCATCATAATTATGTCCCATGCAACTTATAGACATTGCAAACATGGTGATTTGGTGGTTGGTTTCTCAACAATCACACTTGTTACCAGCCGAACCATCATGTTAGAGAGGTGCTCGAGTCACTTCAACATGAGGTACAAACCTCTGTTAGGCGGCTATAGAGGATAGTTACTTTTCACAAAATGGATGCAATGTCAACCAACCCCTTCCCCCACTTCCCCTTTTATCTTTATTTCACAAAATACACATAAAGATTTTATGACTTTGAGCAGAAAGGAAAAAGGAGAGATAATAAGAAATAGATGTAATGTGAGAAATATCAGATGTACCTGTGGGTCCAGTGGATCAGCTTCACGTGAAACAAGATGTTGTAAGCTAACAATCACATTAGAAGCTGCCAATATTGGATCTACTGAATGTTGAGGAATGGCTGCATGGCCTCCTTTTCCACTTATTACAGCTTCAAAGAAGCCGCTCCCAGCCCCTATGGGACCAGCTCTGGAGTGTGCTTCACCAACAGGTAGATTAGGTGCAACATGCAAGCCAAAGATAGCATTTACATTCTCTAATGCTCCAGCATCTATTACTTTCATGGCCCCTCCACCACCTTCCTCGGCTGGTTGGAAAACAAGTATAACAGTTCCCTGCAAGTGTTTGTATATATCAGTAAGCATAAGAGGGGGGATAAAGAACCATAATTGGCCATCTGAGCAATAAGTGACGGTTTTGGGTTATTAGTTGAGCTTTCAATCTCTAATTAGGTCGCAGAACTTCCATCAAGAATAATTGAACCTCCCCACTCCCCCCCAAAGTAGAAGAAGAAGGAGAAAGTTTGCATCCATACAAAAGTAACAAACTATACTTTATTGTTTAATGGAGAATTAGATATTCTTTTAATGGCTAACAACTGTTATCGGCACTTTTGAGCCCCTCTCCAACAGGGATCTCACTGTAGCAAACTGACTTTTTAACGGATGCATCCTGTTCCCCTTAGCAATTGGTCATAAACTCCATACATATTGGAAAAAGGATGCGTCCTAAAACCGATCACAAATCCATATAAAATTCTGAAATAAGAACTTAGAAAAAAAAAACTTCATGGCAAGATACACACCGGGGAAGAAATTCGTTTAGTACTCTAAAACGATGCATGGACTCATAAATGAATCCATTAAGAAGCGTTTGAGCAAATCGGAGATCAGTAGCCTTATTGTTATAACTTATTACTTTTATATTATTTACTTTAGGTAAGGAGGGCAATTATATCAGTCAAGCGAAAAACAATATAACATACCCATTTTTTCCTGACATGTGATAATATGAAATTAAGAAGCAAAGATGGACCAAAAGACCTTTAACTCTTCACGATGCTCTTGAAGGATCTTTGCAGCTCCAAGAAGCATTGCAACATGGGCATCATGCCCACAAGCATGCATCTTCCCTGGAATTCTACTCTTATGCTCCCACTCCACCATTTCCTAAAAATTCAAAACCCCGTCAACACAAATAGCAAAAACAAAATTTTTCGAATATCACAGAATAATCCCTACTTGCCAAATTCCCAATCTACACATTCAAATATCAACAAATCACTCAATCTTACAACAACAAACTATACTCATACATCCTGCTTATATTGAATGAATAATCAAAATCTAATCGAACCTGCATAGCAAGAGCATCCATATCAGCCCTTATGGCCACAAAAGGGGCTCCACCAGTCCCAATGAAGCCGATAACACCAGTAACTGCAACTGGGTAATTATAGGGAATACCTATCTTATCCAATTCTGCTCTGATAAGCTTACTAGTCTCAAACTCCTCAAAACCCAATTCTGGGTTTTCGTGTATTTTCCTTCTGATTCCCACCATCCAATCAAACAGTTCCGGATTCTTGGCATATTGGAGAAACCTTTTGGGGATTTCTGAGAGCCCATTTGAGGTCGAAGAAGAATCTGAGAAAGCGGACCTCGGACCAAACAAGTTAAGGATGAAAATCAAGGAGACCCACTTGAAGAAACCCATGATTTCTCTGCAAGCGAGCTCGGGATTGGAAGTACAAGTAAGATAAATGTTTGTTTACGATAAAGTGACGTGGGTTTTTGAAGTACTTTTCATACAAGAAGTAGCACGAAAGCGAAGCACAGTTTTATAATGAGGAAAATGTGGAATTACAGAAATAGAATACAAGACTCGTGCTGCAGAGTGTGAGAACTAAAGAAGACGGGTCAGGCCACCCGTGAACGTGGGTTTGAAAATGGTGGTGGCTGCAACAATCAGTCACTGCTCAATCCACGTGCTAAATCCTAATTTCCACATGTTATTTTTAAGGTTCCCCCATTACGGTACCTTCTTCCAGGGTGCCAAAGTTAAAACAGTAAAAAAAAAAAAAAAAAAAAAAGAGGAAGAACAGTGACAAAAGAAGCGTTTTTAGATTTATTTATCTGGTTGATACGACAGCCACTTTGTTATCTCATTTCAGTGGTGGTTCGTTTGTCTAAATATCTATCATTTAAAATGTCAAGGAATTGGAAAGTTGGGAGGAAGTTCAAATGTCACAGAACAAATCAATGTTAAAAGAGGAAAATAAAAAAATAGTACTTGTCTTGCTGAGAATAACATTACGAGTAGAACCCCTGTACGATTGCCATTATTGCACCAACTTGACACACTTTGATAGCGAACAGCCGACGCTTTATAAAATAATGTGTGCAAAAAATATTATCTTTGCAATATAAAACGGGAAAATAATGCAATATAAATCCTATTTGAATGCTTCTTATGTTAGGCACTAGAGTAGCCTGGTTTTGGACCCATTCTTCTTTGTTCTGTCAACGGTCAAAGTAGTGGATAAGAAGGCATGAAAATAAGGGATATCATTTCAACAGTTTTGGCTAAACAAGATATGCCTTATTTGGAAGATGAAAAACCCTGTTGAAATTACTTTAATTTCAACCCATTAAAAAGTAAAAGTATCTCCACAAATAAGTATAGGATAAGATCGTTTGTATTTAGAGATGAAATGAGATGTGTTGAGATTAAAGTTAAAAAATTAAATAAAATATTGTTAGAATATATTTTTTAATATTATTTTTATTTTGAGATTTAAAAAAGTTGAATTGTTTATTTTATTTTGTATTGAAAGTTAAGAAAGTTATAATGATGAAATGAGATGAGATGAGATGTTTTCTGAAAACAAACGAGACTAAATGTTCGCTTAAGTCAGAAGGAGAGTTGCTAAGTAGACATTATTGAATAGCACCTTTTGAAAGGAGATGAATGGATCTTCTCCATTTTAATTGAAATCTATAATATAAAAATAACACATGTTAACAATTTCGTATTATCTCCAAATCAAAATATCCAACCACTACTATGTGGTTGGGTCAACACTACTATTGATTTTCTTGAGCAAAGAAAGACCCTGTTGGTACTTCTTAATAAATATTAGTTGTAACGTTGGTTTATTGTCTAGTACTAATGGTGTTTTTTGAAATTCTTTTAATCCATTAAGGTTAGGAGTTACGTACCTTGAATTTATGGCCTCTTTACGTGAGTATCTATTTTTTTCAAACAAATAGTAAAAGTCGATTTTATGGCCTCTTGTATTTCTTTCATTAATTGCTCATAACTGCTTGCTGCTTTATTGAGGTTTTATTTACATGGCAATTAGTTCTTGTAGTTGAAAAAATATCACCTAATCACGTATGGTCGTTTTTAAGGGTATGATCAACTTATTATTTTGCGTACACTGTATAATAGTTTGATTAGGGAAAAACAAAAGAATGGTGTATATATTTTTGAGAGATTCTCCGGACAATAGAGAGAGGTGTTCTTTGAGTGAAGTTTTAGGTTCAACTACTTGTGTATAAAAGATTTGAGTTATATGACGATCAGTTATGCTGTTGTATTTTTTTTTTAACAAAAATCGACTTTAATATTAAATTTTTAACATAAATTTCAAAATTTTATTTAATTTTTTTGCAACTTTAAGGATTTTTTTTTTCTTAAGCAAATGCAACTTTAAGGAATGTTTGGATTGAGAAATCATCTCATCTTATTATTATAATTTTTTTAAATATTCATATAAGATAAAATAAATAATTTAATTTTTTTAAATTTTAAAATAATAATAATATTAAAAAATAATATTTTATCCAACTCATTTAAAATTATATTTATCTCATTTCAATATCTAAAAAAATCATTTCCCAAATTAAAAATGAACAGGCCAATAAAAGCTGCACGTGGTGAGGGGCTCTCAGGGCATCCTCAAAATAAGAGCATATAAAATATACTGTTTTAGCCCACTCATGCAATCCACAGGGCCCATTCCCTTCCTTTTATGGTGAGTAGTCTCACATGTTCTATGAAGTGGTCTTAAATAGTTGGTCAAACATAAATTCAACAAATTAGAGGAATTCACAATGATAATAACATCACTGTGAATCAAAAGAACATTAATATATCAGTTCCTATACCTTACAACTCATTGTTGGAACGAGCGAGTCTGGATGTTTTTGAAACTTTGTTCATTAGCATGCTTCTGTTTAGATCATTGTTGCTGTCTTGAGTTCTCATTAAACTTATAGATCGTGGCTGTGAGTTCATTAGCATGCTTCTGTTTAGATCATTGTTGCTGTCTTGAGTTCTCATTAAACTTATAGATCGTGGCTGTGAGTTCATTAGCATGCTTCTGTTTAGATCATTGTTGCTGTCTTGAGTTCTCATTAAAGCTAAATGCCAGGCTCTATGAAAGTGTTTGATACCTTGAAAGTTTTTGTGCCAAAACCAGATTATATGAATAAAGTCTCTGGGTGGGGAGAAATCCAAAGCAAGCTATCCACAAGTTCTTCTGTTGCACAACTCATTAGAGGCTTATGTATCTTCAGCTTCAAATGCTTGACATTATACAAGGGGGAAGTAGGCTTTCCCTCAGTTCGTTTGGAACAACCATATTCTTCTCAAATAAGGTAAACCAATAGGAAAATGTTAGAATCTTAATACATATCAAAATTAAACAACTCGTTTAAAAGGATAGAAAGGAATTAAATCCAAACGAATGAAATTACTAATCTTGGCATACCTTGCCTGTGATACTCTGCAAAGTCAATACTTTAGAATGATTGAACTTGGACAGAAATTCAATCATTTGAACATACCAAGCAGTGTCGATGACACTGAGGCAGAAATGGATGTCAGATTGTAAGAGAGCTGGAGAATTTAATGAGAAGGGTATTGTATCAACATTATACTTGAATGAACACAGAGAAGGAGCATCAATCTCGACTTCAACAAGGAAGTCACATCTACATAAGAGCTATCTCTTAAGATGATGACTTGAGATTCTTATACTTTCCAACATTCTGCAATCACTTAGGGCCAAGTTCTCAAGGAGTGGAAATTCAGAGAAATGGTCATGGAAACACTCGTCTGTTATGGCTGCCATACATAATTTCAAAGTTTCAAACTTTTACATGGGGCCAAGTTGATCTCACACGGCTTTTACCGCCCGCTGTATTCAAAAGATTGAAGATTCTCGAGTACTTGCATCTCAACCTTCTCAAGTTCACGATTGCTTTTCACCTCAACCGACTCAAGTTTGAGTAGACCAAAAACCTCAAAACTTTTCAATCCACAGCAACACTCAAATTCATATCCTCAATCATAGGACATCTACCGACCAAGTTTTGAAAAATCTCATCTTCGATATAAACGTCCACTAGAGACAGCTTTTTCAAAGACAATAACTTGATGTCACTGTAGGGCAACCTCAACTTACAGTTAGAAAGTGTCAACATAGTTACTGATTTTGCAGCCAGAACAGCCCCGGGTAAATTATACCATTCTCCATTTCTCAAAACAAGAATGCCAAGTTTGAGCTCATAAACATTACTCTCTAACAAATAGCCAATCCACCTGTCAAAGAGAGACGCCAATTCCGGATCGTGGAAGGATATTTCAAGTGTAAACCTGCTTATACCTTTGAAATTGCGGTGGATTAGTAGAGTTTGTTCCACAAAATTTATTAACTCGTCTATTTTTCTTATTCTTTCTGGGATACTCTCCCTAATGTCGGAATGATTGAAAAACTTTGCGTCGAAGAAGGTTCTGTTGTTAGACTTAAATAAAATTCTCTAATGCGGAATAACACTTTAGAAATGAGAATTAAGGGTTTAATGCCAGGAAATCTTACCTCCAGCCATTGATGCAATTCACTGTAAAAGTTTCGGTTCTCACTATGTTTGGCTCTTCCAAACTCTTCTCTACTTTATTTAGATGGTGTATTACCGAAGGGAATTGAGTGAATGAGTTTGGGGACCAAACACATGTATTTATAGCCGAAATCCCCATCAAATTTCGGGTTTACGTGTCTCACGTGATCCTATTTTCATGGGATCAGTTTAAATTGATGGAGGAGTGTTTGACCACTTAAAGGACTCTTAAGATGATAGACTCCCACTCACGAACGTCTTCATGAGCAAGAATCGGTCAACATTCTCCCACTTGGTCAACACTCCTGATCTTAAACCCATCAATAATCTTCATTTAAGTAATAAATACATGAATCATGGCGATAGGTCCTCTAATGACGAGTATTACCTTCCATGTATTACTATGTATTCATTCTTTACAATTTATGTGGGAATAATTTCTTAATGAATAAACCCTATGTTTATTTTTGGTCCAATACAGATAAATTTTCTCAAAAATAAATTAAGGTGCACATTAATATGAGAAAAGAACATCAAAATGATTAAGAATTTAATTAAAAATAACATTGTTCATACAATGAAAAACTACATAATGGAACCAAGTCCCATATTCACTATATGATTCTTGAATTTTAACGGTGGCATGCCCTTAGTCAAAGGATCAGCGATCATTAGTTCAGTGCTTACGTGCTCAATGACCACTTTATTTTCTTTAACACGTTCCCTTATGGCTAAATATTTAATGTCGATGTGTTTACTCCGACTCCCACTTTTGTTGTTCTTAGCCATAAAAACAGCAGCTGAATTGTCGCAATACATTCTCAATGGCCTAGAGATTGAATCCATAATTCTAAGCCCAGAAATGAAACTCTTAAGCCATACACCATGTGAAGTAGCCTCAAAATAAGAGATGAACTCGGCTTCCATAGTAGAAGTGGCAGTCAAAGTCTGCTTGGCACTCCTCCATGATATAGCTCCACCGGCCATAAAAAATATGTATCCTGATGTTGATTTGCATGAATCAACACAGCCAACAAAGTCAGAATCTGAGTAGCCAATTACTTCCAGATTGTCCGTTCGTCTATACATAAGCATGTATTTTTTGGTCCCTTGAAGGTACCTCATTACTTTCTTTGTAGCTCTCCAGTGGTCTAAACCTGGATTACTCTGATATCGTCCTAACATTCCCACAGCAAATGCAATGTCAGGTCTTGTACAGACCTGAGCATACATTAGGCTTCCGACAGCAGAAGCATATGGAATGTTCTTAATTTGTTCTCTTTCAAGGTCGTTCTTTGGGTATTGATTCAAATTGAACCTATCACCCTTCACAATGGGGCTACACTTGGTGAACAATCATTCATCCGATATCTCTCCAAAAATTTATTAATATAGGTTTCCTGAGACAGACCCAAGATGCCTCGAAATCTGTCTCTATAGATCTTAATGCCAATGACATAAGATGCCTCACCCATATCCTTCATATCAAAATTTTTAGAGAGGAATTGTTTCACTTCATGCAGCAAACCCTTATCATTGATTGCTAGCAAAATGTCATCCACATATAAAACAAGAAAACATATTTTACTCTCACTGACCTTCTGGTATATATATTGATCCATAACGTTTTCTACAAAACCGAATGAAGAAATTACATAATGGAATTTCAAATACCATTGGCGAGATGCTTGTTTTAAACCGTATATGGATTTCTTGAGCTTGCAAACCAATTGCTCACCATCACTAGAGGGGAATCCTTCAGGCTGTTTCATGTAAACCTCCTCCTCTAGATCTCCATTGAGAAATGCTGTTTTCACATCCATTTGTTGCAATTCAAAGTCAAAATGGGCTACTAATGCCAAAATAACACGTAAGGAATCTTTTTTAGATACGGGAGAGAAAGTCTCCGTGTAATCGATTCCTTCTTTCTGAGTGAATCCCTTAGCAACGAGTCTTGCCTTGTATCTCTCAATGTTGCCTAATGAGTCTTTTTTGGTTTTAAAGACCAATTTACATCCAATGGCTTTTACACCATTAGGCAACTCAACAAGATCCCAGACTTCGTTACTCTTCATGGAATTCAACTCTTCCTTCATGGCATTGTACCATAATTCTGATTCTTTGCAACTCATGGCTTGTGAAAAAGTCTCAGACCTTTTCATGCTGATCGACAGAACCACGAATACCAGCTGATATTCTAGTCTTAATGAACATCATGCTGAGGCGATTAGATCTCTTCCATTGCTCATAAAGTGCAATAGCTGCTGCATTGCTGGTATCAGTTATAGCTGGTGGTTCATCTTTCCTAATAGCATAATCTATGTCCATCCACCCTAAATGAAGAAGAATTCTCTCCTTCCAGACCTTATAGTTATCTCCCTTAAGTTCAGGGATTTCATAACGAATATTAGAGAAATTTGCAGGTTGTGTAATTGCATACAGATTACATGCTTACGTTAAAAAAATTGAGGCCTAAATAAATATTCTTGTTTTACCAATGTAAATCATGCTTAAGAATTGAATCTAATGACATAAAATTGCCTGTGGGCTAAATTTTTAATTCAAGTAGATCCAATTAATCTATATGATAGAATTTTATCAATTTACTTAATTCATAATTCTAAGGGTATACTATGATTTGATGTGTATTCTATCTTAAACTTTTATGATAAAACTATCAAATTATTTACTTCATTCATAATTCCTATGGGTAATTTTTGAATAACTTGATATTTTATCCTAATTAATAATATAAATATAATAAAAATTTCTGTGGGATAAAATTTATTATATTTAGGTATAATTAATTACAATTAATGTCTAATATTCCTTATGTGATCTTAATCAATCATTATAATTTTACTTAATTAAAGATGCTGTGGCTATTTTCTAATTAACATAAAACTATATGGATCACTAGACATTTAAATTGCATAAGACTAGCTTAATATTATGAATTACATAATTTTAACTAATACTCACATGTTATAACTATGCACAAAAGATTCATAATATAAGCATAAATATTGCACAATCTAGATTATAATATTATGCATAACATTTCATCTCATGCTCTAAACTATATACTCATAAAAAATTGCATGTAAACAACAAAAAACTAATCAATTTATGCAAACTAAATATGAGCATAATAAACAAATATCCTCATTGCATATAATTAAAAATAAAATAAAAAATTATAAACACAAAGGGCATAGATCCAAAAACCCACTATTCAAGCCATTTAAAATGGGAATTTTTTTTTTTTAATACACTGCACCAAGTAAACGACATGTCGTTTTTCTAGAAGGAAAAAACGACGTGTCGTTTTGCCCAATTTCTTAAAACACAGACAGCCTTTAAAAGACATGTCGTTTTACTGAAACTCAAAACGACATGTCGTTTATCATCATGCTTGATAAACGACTACCGAATAAAACGACATGTCGTTTTCATCAATTGAAAAACGACGTGTCGCTTTCGTCATTACACACTGAACGGGCTCCTAAACAAAACGATATGTCGTTTTCATTAAATTGAAAACGACGTATCGTTTAGTAGAATACGAGAATAGATACTTATGCGAAACGACATGTCGTTTTCATCATAGTTGAAAACGCAAAACCGAATGAAACAAAAAACTGCTGAAAACGACATGTCGTTTTCAACAAGCCTGAAAACGGCATGTCGTGTGCATCGTCTCCTACCTCCAGACACAGCGCGATTTTTGCATTTCACAGTATTTTTCAATTCAAAAAACATGTTTTTAATCACAGAAAGCTTAGAAAAAATATTTCTTTATGATTTCTAAACTTCTTTCAAATAAAAAAGGTCCAAAAATCAAAACCCAAAAATTTTTCCAAGTCACGGCCAAAAACAGAGGAACTCGGGTTTTTGAATTTAAACATCAAGACAGAGGATTTTAATGCTCTGATACCAACTGTTAGACTTAAATAAAATTCTCTAATGCGGAATAACACTTTAGAAATGAGAATTAAGGGTTTAATGCCAGGAAATCTTACCTCCAGCCATTGATGCAATTCACTGTAAAAGTTTCGGTTCTCACTGTGTTTGGCTCTTCCAAACTCTTCTCTACTCTATTTAGATGATGTATTACCGAAGGGAATTGAGTGAGTGAGTTTGGGGACCAAACACATGTATTTATAGCCGAAATCCCCATCAAATTTCGGGTTTACGTGTCCCACGTGATCCTATTTTCATGGGATCAGTTTAAATTGATGGATGAGTGTTTGACCACTTAAAGGACTCTTAAGATGATAGACTCTCACTCACAAACGTCTTCATAAGCAAGAATCGGTCAACATCTGTCAAATTCCAAAACCGGGAAATTAGTCCACACGTGCCTCCATCTCTTGGATAATACACTGGTTTGAAGTCCTCGTTTCATGGGGAGGAGGGACAGAATCTGTTGCAAAATGGGTTCCGGCAATACTGATATCCGATCCATTGGGTCAGTTCTACCCACCAAGTGATCACCTGCAGCTGAGGATAGCCCTGCTACCAAGAAAAGAAAAGGGGGGAAAAAGAGGAATTGGGTTTCAGTAGCTTTTCCAAATGCAACAAATGGTGACTGCCAAATGGAAGTAGACTCGAGTGATCAAAACATTTAGGCATAATAATAAAGCTTGTTTAGAAAGACAAACTTAAAAATGTATATAAAAATTCCAATATTTCTGATGGGGGACGTTTGTTTGATAGTAATTAACGAACCGAAATCGAAATCGAAGAACTATCTGAAAAAAGAATTCACAGTCGAAAGGAAAGATGAAAATACACATATATGCGCAACTCGAAAAAAATACATGCAATCTATAAGAGCGAAATGAGAATTAAAGAGCATAGTTCTCATCTTACAGATTGATGGGATAGTTCTGAAGTCAAGTACGAAAAAACTACTCGTGAATGATCTTTGAACTCGAATGATCGACCAAGCAGCTGCAGAAAATGAAACCATCTGTAGCCCTCTCAAAAGTAAACAACCTCAATCCCGGTCTCTCTCTTAAAAGGAGTTGGTTGACTCGATCAATTTACAATATTTCTACCCTCCGATTCCATGATCTGGGAAATAATTATTAATATATCGGATTAAGATTCGTCCTGACCCTGAAAAGGGAAAGATGGGTGTGAAAAGGGAGATTTCATCGGTACAAAGATCTTGAAGTGAGGTCATTACTGGGATCCACCTGTTATAGGGATGTCACCCGACGAAGAAGTAAGCTGCCTAAAATTCTATTTTAAGCAATGCTTGATGAAGGCGCCAAAAATGGACTCGAAAATATCTTGGTCCAACGTAACGGCAATACATGGCTTCTGAGACGACGATATTCAACCGTCACGAAAAGATATATAAGATGACACGACAACGTTAGACCTTTGAGAAATAATGGTTAATCAAGCTAACTCAGATTCGGTTGGAAAACTGATAGCTTTTCAATCTCTCAAAAATATATTTACAGCATTGATTAGAAACAGGATGATTACATATACAAATACGCGCATAACAATTTTTTCAGGTCCTGCTCAATACGGCTCAGTGGTTACTAACTTACTAGTAGATAGCCATGTACGAGTAACGAGACACTAATCATAATTGTTTTCTTTCTTCCTGAATTGACCGAAATATGCGGAATGCTGATTCACTTGCTGATCTAGGATTGTGAGGCACAACCTTTATCACTTGTGCCCGCTGCTCACTATTTTGCGCAATTTTATCCGATCCCTGAACTGTTGGCGTCGTAGGAAAGAGAGGAAGTGCATCCCCTATAGCCCTTTCAGAAGGACTACTAGCTGTACTTCCCTGGAACTCACTCTCTTTTGATGCAGGGAGTTGCCCAACTTGACCTGAGATTACCCAAGATACATTGTTGCCAGACATGTTGCATGAGCTTTGATGGGGTATGGTGAAGTTTATTTCCCCAGCCAATGCCTGATTGTTCTGCCCATTTGACTGAGCTGCAGCAAGCGGGCTCGTTTGCTCAACAGCTGAACTGGATAGAGATTGATTGACAAGTGGCATGCCATACAGAGGAAAGTATGACTGGCCTAAAGGAGGTGAACCCGGGAGAATTCCAAAACTTGGGTGAGAAACTGGCACACCATAAACAGTGTTTAACAAGTCTATGCTTCCTGGACTCACGCGGCCACAGTTGCCATATGCTGGTGCCATGAAACCTGCAGTTGGAAGACTGGATCCTGTATAGGGCTTGTAAACAAGTCCTTCGGATGGGGACATTGCAGGAACTAACCACTGATTTCCTGGTGGAGGGTGGAAACACCATGGGGCTGGCTTGATATTTGTAGCCACAGGAGGTAATGGCGGATTTGCTGAATGAAACCCATTATTAGATTGTGTGGTAACAAGTCCTTTATTGGAATCATTTTTTATAGAAGGAAGTGGAAACTTTCTAACTACATTCTCGTCTGCATATTCAATGTTGGGGCTTGACTTCAGAGAATTATTGTTGTCTCTAGCAATCAGGGGAGCAGGTGGTTCTGGAACATGCGCAGATGACGGCAAATTCTTGACTGGAGATACTTTTATTGATTTTTTGCCCAAACACAGGTCATCTTCAAGCAATAGATCTGGCGACCCAGCAATCAATTTTTGTACCTGTACCAATTTGAAAGAGTAATGTGAATATTTTCCACGAAGTGAATGGAATAAACCGGGAAAGAGACGAATGCATTGAAGTGAAAAAACAGCTTAGCAATTTGACCGGGCAATGACCAGCTTACCTTTATCAGTCTATGCAACTCAAACACTTGCACCGCGAACACTCTTTGTTGACTGAAAATAATAACATAAAAGTTGGATCAAAGACTAAATAACATGCAATCATAAAAATTTAGAAAGGAAATATATAGAAAAAGTGACACTAGACAGAATCAACTTTATGGTCTCGTCAAGAGCAACAATGAACGACGAAAACACCAACAAGGAGAGATTAGTCTGGCAAAACCAATATAGAAAGCCAACTGTTAATCCAAAAGGAAAAAAAGGCAATGGAACATCGCTGATGCCCAAAACAAGAAGCTGTAAACTGCAAATCCCAAAATTGACTTCTAATTTTAGTGTTAGATTGATGATTCAGAAAATAGCACTTTGAACAAGATTAGGCTTTGTTTGGAAACTAAACTCATCTCAACTCATCATTACAAATTTTTAAATCCCAACACAAAATATAATAAACAATTCAACTTTTTCAAATCCCAAAATTTTAATAATAATAAACAATAATATTCTAACAATATTTTATCATCTCAACTTAACTCAACTCAGTTCAACATCTAAACGCACCCCTAAGCGCTCCTTAGAAACCCAAACGCTTAACACTGGCTACGGTTTAAGATAGATTGTCACTATCTGATCACTCAAAATGTTCTTATATATTATGAATTATCGTATTGATAGATGACAATATTTATATCTCTTTTAGATCATTTCAATATTTTTTGATCCCCAGAAACCTGGCTGAAACATGAATCAAATATTTGTTGAACTAGATAGAAACACCATGTTATTGGCCCATGAATAGGTTCTGCAGAGCACCAGCATTGCTGAGACTAGGTAAGTGATCATATCCAGATAATTAATCATCAGATGATCCCCCTTATTAAAAAAAGGGTGAGAAAAAAGCATGCAGCTAGGCTGAGGAAGAGATCCCTCCTTGCAACATTGAAAGAGGTTATATGCGGTTCACAACAGCCCAGCTGACACCCTGAAGGACAAGAGGCACAATGTTTAGACATCTACAAAATAAGTCATCGTCCTAGTGTATATTTCCTTAAGATCTTTTCATTGTTATTAAGTTTGGATGTGTAGAGCCAATGTGTTTGTGTGATTCAAGGAAGCAAGATCGGCGGCCTGACCAAATTCACCTATAAAATATGACTCCTATAAAATATTCTTCTAAATAAATGCACAAATGAGAACAGCAAAGAAGCTCAAATGAAAAATACAAATTTAATGGTTGTGATGTGACTTAAATCCAAGATTCCTACTTCTCGCATTTCCAGAAGGAGAAAATTGGAACTACTGCTATTTGTAATTCTAATATGTCACTGATTTACTTACCAGAAAGAAAGTCCAATGATTTGTGCAGAGAGAGAGAGAGAGAACTTCAAGTTTTACGAAAACCAGGAAAAGTATCAGAATGGAATGATGCATCCATTATGAAAATTTCCTACAAGTTGTAGAAGAGTTGGCAACCATTTACCAAATTCTTCAAACAATACCACAAATGACTGGATACAGATAAGCAGAAGTAAATGCACATAGCAATCGTCAGGCAAGAGATACTCACTTGATGATAGCTCTTCTGGCTTTCCAGAATAGTTTCTCACCAATCACTCCAACAACATCATCAGGGGAAACATTCAAATTTGGCATAGATTCCACCACGTAGGTATCCAAGGCATTGTGATGAATGCTTGCCTCTTTTGTAGACCTGCATTTCTTATCTTCACAGCACTCACTGCCATTTACAAGCCCATTAATGCTTCTACATTCATCTCCCAGTGATGGACTTGAGCATGATTTGCTTCTCAACTTTGAAACATTTTTTGTACCTACACCTATTCCAGGTTTTACAATGTCATCTCCGGGGGCTGTTCTGTCTTGCACAGCGACACAAGCTTTATGAAACTGCGAGTTCGTATCTTTTAGCCTGTTCAAGTTATGTACCAAACTGCTTCTGTCTTCTTGATTGGAAGATTCTCGTGTTCTCTTTAATGATTCAGAATTTTTAACTCTAGCCAATGGGATAGAAGACATATCAACCAAATTCTTATCTTTGCTTGACGTGATTGAAGCAGACCTTTCCAAAGGGGCTACATTACCCTTAAACACCTTCGTATTATCTCCAGCTTGCTTCCTCTTGAATCCCATCCACTTTAAATCTATGGTGCCATTTCCATTTATCTGCTTTTCACAAGCATTTTGAAGTTTCACTGAAGGGCTTAAGCTCAATGGAGGGAATTTTTCCTGATCTTTGCCACAATGTGGAGTTATTCCTAGCCCAGAGGTTAGAGCTCTATCATCTTCACCTCCAAGTTTCTTTGAGGAGAGTTTCTTAAAGCAGGAAAAATTGTATGGACGAAAGGATTCACATTTGGAAGTTGATGATGATGGCCCCGTGGCATTCAAAGTTTGGAAACATGTAGGTTTCACGGAATTCTGTTCATGACTTGCCATCACAGTGTTCAACTTACCCCCACTGAGAGAAGAAGGATGAGGATTCTCGGCCAGATGAGAGGGTGAAGGGGAGTTGCAGAACGGAGGTAACATACTCCTTTGATGGACACCAACCTACAATGATGAATCATTTGGCATTATCAGACAAGTAAATGTATTCATGTATATGCAAAACGTCTAGCCGTTTTCAGTAAAACTCATTTTAGTGGAAGGCAGTGAGACTTTCCATTAAAAGTGATAAATGATAGAATTATGCCACATGCAAGGCCATTTTGAAGAACCCAGAGCAGAAATGAAGGAAAGATACAATATAAATCCATAATTCTCCACGAGCAACCAGAAATATCAAACGACACTATTTCTTCCAAGTCAATTGAATCAATTAACAACCAACAAAGAAGAGTGAAAACATACCCACAGAGAGATTTGGCAGGGGCAGATCAGTAACAGTATTAAAAAGTCAGTTCAATCAGACAGAATGGATTTCATTCGAATTAAATGACATATAAAAGCATAGATCTAAAAAATAAGGCTTTTTCTTGATTACATGCTAAACAACCACAGTATATTTGGATCACTTTAAAGGATGGAAACCAATTGTCTACGTAGACTATGACTTGATACTAAGAACAGAAAGGCATAAGTGATATGAACTCACATGGCTGGAGGACATCGAAGGAGTCAAGCTGCTGCTGTTACTGGGCCGGATAGGCAACATGGATGCTGATCCAGAAGTCAACCTTTGAGAAGGAATACTGAGCTGTTCATAGAGAGCCATTTTGTTCCTTGGAGGTGCTCTTGGCCCTCCTTTCTCTGTATCATTTACATGAAGCCTGGGAAACATTGGACTAGTAAACTTTTCCTCATATTTTCCCCCTCTCATCCTCCTTTTTCTTCGCCACTATCTCCACTGAGAAAAGCTAATGCATTCATCAACTTCACATCAAGATCCCATTTCCATTTCCCCCCGCCCCCCCACAAAAGCCCACAGTCACAAACCGAAAAACCTGCCTAACCAGAGTGCATACTTTAAATGTTTCGTAAGCCAAGTACAGCTCCACATGTACACAGGATCAACCTACTCCAGAAAACAAAGTTTTTGAGATAAATTCAACCATAAAAACTAGAATTGACCTCTCCGGGTAGCAAAATAAATCAATCTGAAGAATTCACAACTTCACAAGATCAACACACCCCAAAGAAGTAGAAAGTGTCATTAAAAAATCCACTGGCAGCAGAAAGAGCATGGTGAAGAATAAGTGGGAAAACAAAAATTCAGGAGTACCCAAAACCAACCCACTTCACAAAATCATAAATTTTTGGCTGTAAACCAAAAAGAGAACAGAGAACGAAAAACCAGTTTGCTACATGAAGCAAAAATTTTCAAGTAATCAAAACCAATCCACCTCAAGAGAGACGAAAAAAACCAAAGCTTCAGTTGAAAATCAGATAAGAACAGCAATAGACTCACGAAAATTGTCGACCCGACATGGAATATGAGGAGGTAAAGCGAAGTTAAAGCAGGAAAGGAGAGAGGGAATAAAAAAGATATACACGGGAAAGATAGATTCTGCGGGAGAAGAGGGTTTCCATGGAATTGCACAAGAGAGGATCTCATCAACGAAAAAGGTGGAGAACCAACAAAGATAACAAAGAGAGTTGTGGGCAATATGGGACCCAAGTGGATAGAAATGCAAGTTCTTTTAGAAAGTGCCCCATCTCCAACAAAATTCCCCTACATCACCTTTTAACTCACAAGATCCTGCCAACTCATCTACTTCGCGGTTATCAGATAGACTTCGTAGAGAGGACAAGTACGTTAAAAAACAAATAAAGATAATAACTTTGATAAAATTATTCAGATCAAATGATTGATACTGAGTGCACAGGTAATTAAAAACTCAAGAGAGTTCAATAATTGACAATAATGCCAGCAAAATTCTGGTTGAAATCCTAGAGACATCCCTATTCTTGGAATTATGGGGCAGAAACTGAGAGTCCCTTCACATGGAGTTTGTGGCCCTGTGGCCCTGTGCTTTTTACGACCGCACGTTGTTTTTTTCTCTCCAAATTTGGCCTATCTTTTTGTTTTTGTTTTTCCACGAAAAATCTCAGGCGCATAAACTGTGCAACCATAGAGATTCGAGGGTTTGGCGCACGTATCTATCATGGGCGAACTTTAGAGGAAGACTCAGATTGAAGTTAGAGCCCCATAGATTCGACCTGAAAGTGAAGCTTTCTTTTCTTTTTTTTTTATTGGGATTGTTCTTATGAAACTAATATTTTAAATTTTACGTGATTACTGAAACTATCATGCGATTTGCACGGCGTTTTAGGTATAAGACACGTGTACAATTTTGTAGGAGTAATACTATACACAACTCTCTCATCTTATTTTGATCATACTAAATAGTATACTAAATAGTACGTGGCACATTCATCACTATTAAATGATAAAGAAACATGATCATTTAATAAATGTGTCACATCATATTTAGTGGGATGAAAGTAAAATGGTACTATAGTGTATATAATTGTTTTATATACGAGTATGGATTGGTGTGGATTAGAAAGTCAAGCAAGCAAAACTAAAAGGAAATTTCTATACACCATACTACTATCTCACTTTCATCCCACTAAGTATGATGTGCCATATTTATCACCATTAAATGATCATTTATTATATACTTCTTTAGCATCTAATAGTGATGAATGTGCTACATATTATTTAGTATGATTAAAATAGGATGAGAGTATGGTGTATAGCATTATTCAAACTAAAATTGATAAGAAAATATTGAACTTATTAATAGTTATATTATAAAATTTTAATTGGTGGTATATTATTAATATAATAAATATTAGTTTACTATTTTTAAAAAAAAAAAATATTTAATTGTTGATGGGTGAGGCATGAATTTAGTATCTCTAAATACTATTCGACAAGAATAAAGTAATTATTGCATAGTTTTAGACATGTGATACTCTCGTATAATTAAAAATCTCAATCATTAAAAGCAATGATAATGTAAATAATCTCAATAATAAAGCATTAAACGACAAATGAAAGTGTTAACTTATCTATACTATAAAACTATCTATTAATAATTAGCATCTCAATGAAAATATGGGGTCGGATTGAACTTTTTGCCTCGTCTCTTTCAAAGGGTCGAAGAGAGAGAGGTCCAGTGCAATAGATACAGCCAATGAAAATTAGGTCTAGCCATGGTGGCTCAGGGGCCAGCCTCTCGTGTAAATAATAAGGTGAGGTTGGTTTGTCTAAAATTAGAGCAGTACTGTTTGAAAATCTTTATATCGCATGCTATTCATATAACATAATTTGATTTGTAAGATTTAGAATCGGTTTAGATAGACAGTTTAGATGAGATGAGATAAGATATTTTAAATAGTAGTGAGATTTTTTGAGTTAAGACAAGATGAGATAGTTTGTAAAAATATATGTTTGGATAGTGAGATGAATTGAGATAATTTTGATTTTTTGAGATTTGAAAAATGTATGAGTTCCACTGTTTTATAGAGTACTCGAATTGTGCACTGTTTATGCCAGTTTTCATTGTTCATGTACTGTTCACGACTGTTCATGCCAGTTTGGCACTATTTATGCACTGTTCATGTCAATTTTCATTGTTTTATATTGTTTGTTTACTATTCATTTAAGTGGATGTTTTCAAAATTTAAGAGAAATATTGTATTTGAATAGCCAAAACTAATGTATAATACAACTCCAAATTAGATATTTTCATCTGTATTGGCTAACCAAACCGATTCTTAAGTTTTAAAATCTATCTTTCAAATCAAATTATGTCACATGGATGATATAATTTTTTGTAAATACCTTTAAAGATAATTATTAATTGGTATTATGAATCGAGATGCAAAGTTATCTTGTGGTACAAATGGTCTGTATAATTTGTGGAGTTTTGGTCGTGTGAATGTGCGTTTTGCATATAATAGTGGTGCCTTTTACGAGTTTACCGTATTCCTTTTTGAGTTTATTCCTTTTTTTTTTAATTTTTTTATTAGAGGAAGGGGTCGAATTCAAGACTTTAATTTTAAAGATTTAGATGTTATACCATCAAGCCTTTTACGAGACCCCGCCTCCGCATGGGCGGAACGGGTTAGCCCGCCCTCCCTAACCCGCTCCGCCCATGCGGGGGCGGGGCGGAAGCCGGGCGGGGCAGCGGCCCACCCCTACGTTTTGGGTGTTGATTATTGAACCTTTTGGACGTGGCTTTTGCTTGTGATAGTGGCCCCCAACCCCCTCTTTCTTCTTGGACGTCTTTGCTCCGTGGCCGTGGGCTTGCTTAACACAAAAACCATTGGTATGGGCCAGCAGATTTCTGGGTTTCTTAGAACTTTTATTACTATTATTTAAAAAAATAATAATAATAAAATTAAGGGGCTAAAACTAAAAGAGCTCTTTACTGTGATTTGATATATAAATTTTTCTACGCTTCTAAGAGCTTAGGCCGTAAAGCTCTTTTGAAGATTGGGAAAAAAAAGCTATCAAAAATAAGATGGAGAGAAATTATAGCTTAGTACTATTTTGAGAAATATTTGATTCATAAAGAAATCTCATGAAATAAAATTTACAAGCTGATGTGATTTGTTGTGATACATCAAATGATAAAAATTATTTAATTTTTTTTTAACGAATCACATCTAATTACGTCAATCTACAAACTGAAATCTCGTGAGTTAATGGGTGTGATTTGGATATTAAGGGGTTTTTGGTTGTTCTAGACCGGACTCTATTGTAATTTTATGTTGGGTAATGGGTAGGCTGAACAAAGCCACTCTTATTATGGGCTGAGCATAGACTGAGACAAAATAGAATCAACGAGATCCGACCCAAATAATGTATGCTCTAGACTCCACTGATGGATCAGGGCAGTGGGCCTGGTGTCTTGTGCACGTGGGGTGAGGGGGTCAGAAACTCAGCAGTCAGCATCATTCCCTGAGGAAGCCAGCTTGTGAAGTCCAGGGAGGGTTATCCTTCTCTTTTCTTCCTTTTTTTTTTGTCCGATTCCACTATTATTTATACCAAGTTCTAGAAAACGAAGAAAGGAAACTTGTGTGCATGCACTGCACATACGTTAGGAACTTTACTGCCATCCAAAGTGAGTAGTGATCGTCATCGACATCATCGACCGCGACAAGTCGGCATTGTCGTTGTAAAATTCCTCCTATTCGGCGGTGGTGGTCACTGGTCACATCCGTCCCCGCCATCTGGTCTGTGCCGACACCATCCCAATGCCCGTTCGGCATATCTTCTACAAGTTTAAGGTGTCAAATAGCATTAATAATATTGTTATTATAGCGTTGGCAATGGGCCATGTTTTGGTTAGGCTAAACCCGACACTTGGGCCATGCTTTTACTTTAATGTGGTTATCTTTGGTGTACACATCGGTCCATCGGATCACCATAGTTCAATGTCCTACTAATTCCCTCCAGATGTCATCTCCTAGTGAAAAGGACTATGATTGATTCTAGGTTTAGGGCCCACTATTGTTTGTGTAATTTATCAATAATAATAATAGAGGATGGCTTTTTTGACGATAACATAGAAAAATGCCCCGATCCATATTTGGTATGCCAACATGGAACTCATATTATTGTTTGCTTTTATATAAACAAGTTGGGGCACAAGGATTCGATTCTCGGATTCATGAGCGAAAAATATCATTAATTTATAAAAAAAATTATAAATTTAATTTATAAACTGACGTTACTTGATGTAATTTTTGACCCTTATTATAAATTCATTCATGTTATTTTTTTGTATTTGAACGGTGAGATTTGAAAGAAAAAACTCAAAAGGATGAAGATGGAGTGCAACATCTACATACATCTAATGAGAGGGCGTAGAAGTACCTGATTGGAGTCATGTCATGGAAGATAATGTTAAATTGAACGGAGATTTGGACTTCTTTCAGTCAATGGTCCCGGTTACAGCTCCACTGTTTCGGTTTCCCACGTGGGAGGATGCTATCCTATCACTTGCCCAGCCAATAGTGCAGTGCCACATCTGAATGGGAGCGGTGAGTTCACGTGTCAGCCGTAATAATAATACGAAGAAAGAAGGGGAAACCGTGGGTCCCTTAACGTTCCGTTTAGTTTTTAGCCTATTGAAAGGGACCACAAGAGCAAGAGGCGAAGGGACTAGAGAGTAAAGATAGTCGACGAGCCGAGCCGAATCCAGCGGAGAATTAGAAAATGCAAAAGCCGACAGCTTGAGCACGTACCCTTTTGTTTTGTTAGAAAAGCCAAAAATAACGCGGGAGGGTGCATATGGCATTAATTGCGATTTTGACATTAGAGAGAGCGAGAGAGGACCACTTTTTCAACACCAAGGCCCAAGAGAGGGGCCCACTAAATTTTGAACTACTAGTCTTTCCGATCGATTTTTCTTCACCTATTCACATCTACTGTACCTGGAAATTCTCTGACGAGTAAATTCACAAACAGAGGAGTTCTTTTTTTTTTTTCTTTTTTTTTTAATAAATTATAAGGTGAAAGGGAATATTTTTTCTTAAGAAAATCGTTAAAATTCTTTCCTAGGCAAATATGTTTATTAAGTTTTGATAAATGCTTTAATTATAAAATTATTTTATAAAAATAAACTCCGAAGTGATTTGATATATATATATATTAAATTATAAAATATATCTATTATAATTTTTTTTAACCGTAACATTTATCTTATAATTTGCTGAATATAATAATAAAATGCATAGTACGTGACAAGTGGGGAGAAATATATTGCCCTGTTTTACTCTGATTTGCTCTGTCTCCCAATTCATCAATTTAAAATTCAAGAACAGATTACACGGTCAATATAAGACACATTTTCATTTCTGAGTGATTTGACATATAGCATATAGTAAAAAGGATACATGGAGAATAATTCAGAAATTGAAAAAAAAAAAGAAAAAAGAAAAAAAGAAGTCCATGTGTTATGTTCCAACCTGAGGTCGTATTGACATCTCTAATTCGAACTTAAATAGGAATGGGGTCAAAATTTGGAGACAAATCGCCCTGCATTGAGTCAACTCTTAAAGCAATCGTTTAAGTTGTCTCTATCACCACCACTCTGTATATAAATCAGGTCTCCATTTTCTCCTGACTATCTTTTATGAAATCTTCTGTTTTTCTTTTTCCCCCCCATATCTTGTGATATACGAATTGGGATACTCAAATTAGCCAAGTAAGAGACGAAAGAAGAGGTGATCAAGGTTAGGAATAAGAAGCTCTTTATCTGTTGTATTTATTTTCTCTTTCTATATTCCAATCTCTCTCTGTCTCTTTCTCTCTTTCAATGGATTTTCAGAGGATTTCTTGCAGGAAATCTGAGTTTCACTTATTTATATCTTGATTTGCAGAGGTGGTGAAGAAAAACATGAGAGTTGACAATAAGAGATAAGCAAATTTCCAGGGGAAACCATTAGTGAGCTGTAATCATGGGTCGCATGTGGGTAGGTCTCAGAACTTCTCTCTCTTCTCTCATTTTGGTATAATAAAGTGGAAAGAAAACGAGAAAAACCAAGGTTTTGAAGAGACAAAACCCTGTTAGCAACTTGCCTCTGCTAATAATGCTATCTTCTTCTTCTCTGCCTGCCACCTTTGCTCGCCTGGCAATGTCTTTTTTATCATGCTAAACCTCCCACTTCCAGTTTTATGTTCAAATTGATAATCCTGAGAATCATACCTGCAGACCCTCTTCCAGTTTTCATATATATTATATGTTATAATGGTTGTAACATGCAGTCATCTCACTCTTTATCATCTCCAATCTTACTTACCTATTTAATCTATTTAGCGGTAGAAATCAGAAAACCATATCATGCCAAAACGATGCACTTGACACTCTATTCAGGCGATTGACACGACAAGATTCGATTTAAATATATGTTATAAATCAAATCTTATAATGTCTAAGATGTATCATCCATCACAATTTATTAAGTAGAAGCTGTCCGTACAAATATTAGACGGGAACCCGAGGGTGACCTCAATGTCATTGTTTCATACGACTCAGGGATGAGATGATTTTAAAAGAAAGATGAAAGTTGAATAAAATATTATTAGAATATTATTTTTTAATATTATTATTATTTTAGGAGTTGAAAATTTTGAATTATTTATTATATTTTGTGTGAAAATTTGAGAAAGTTGTAATAATGAGATGAAATGAAATTCTTTCTGAATATAAACGGGACTAAGATCGGCTGCAACCATTAAATGGCATATAATTCGAATTTCTTTAACCAGATAAGTCTATTATTTAAAAAAGATCTGACATGTATCTACTGCCCCACTTTGAAGCATACAAATGAAACGGACAAGCACACTCCTCTATTAATGGTAACTTTTTGGGCACAAAGCCTATATTTAGTCGAACAAAAGATGGCTCACTTTAATTCTTGTCACACCATATTCATTATTTTTTGTGCCTTTTTAGGTAATATATTGTTTAATTATAAGATTAAAACTCATCCCATCTCTCTGTATATACAGTCTATATATATATATATATATATATGAACTAAAAGTGAGTTCAAGACACCATGATGAGGTATTAGGAAGAGATTGGTACCATGCACATCTTCATCGAGTAAACAGTACTGTAGCAGAAAGTGAAGCAGTAAAGGCTATGATTAAAACTATGATTAAGCTGGGAATTCCTTTTAGGAAGAAAGTGGTTCTGTTAAAAAGATGCTTTCTTTTTCACTGCAGTTTTATTGAAACTTTACGGTGCGCATGGAATACCTTGAGCAACAAAAGGAGGTCAGAGTTTTTCCCAATTAAACTATTTAAGATTTTAAAATTCTTCTCTGAAATCTCATGCTCCCCCCCGTCTGCAAAAATATACTCTTACACACCCACCAAACTGACCAAAAAGCCTTATCTTTTTCAAACCCATTCCATTGTTTCAACAGTTGCAACTATATTTTATTAGGCTTCTCCTTTTCTTACATTTTACATATTTATATGTTCTTCTCATCTATATAAGCATATATACCATTCAATATATAAAACAAAGCACTGTATCAATATTGGTCCTCTATGGCAGGCAGCTCAAGGTTAAAGAAATCTTCGTTTGCTGTCTTTCCTTTTGAGTCTTCTGTTTTTGAGTAAAACTTGAATCAGAGAAACTCGATTCCATGATAGGTACTCGTAATTCTCTTGTTTTTCTTTATGGGATGCTTTTATTTTCCTTTGTTTTCTCTTATAGATGGGTTCTTGAAGCAGTTCCTTCGAGTTTCTTTCGGATAGTCCCCCATATATGGTACTGGAAAAAACTATGGGTTCTTAAACTGACGTTTGCTGTACTGGTTGTTCTGTTTTTCTGATAACAGTTTTTCGCTGTATTGGATTAAAGCTGAAAGTGCTTAGTGCCAGAACCGGCTTATGCAAAAGGTGATATGAAGCTGAGTCTTGGTCAATTTCTTTCTTTTTATTGGCATCAAACAGACAGAAAAAATATTTGATGTTCAGTTGGCCTGTCCTTGATTGCAGTCTGGAAGGGAGCTGAATCTGGAATTGGTATGTGATGTCTTGTAAAAGGCTATAATTCAAATTAATTTATTTATTATGTTTTCTCTATGGCAAAGATATTTGAAGAATATATATAAACTTCTCTGATTTGGTCTCATATTCATTTCCTCCACAATATGGATTTACAGGTATATATTGGAAGTACGCTTTTCATCATTTTAACTTTGTAAGATATCTTTGTCATATCGAACATTTCTGTAATCAATGGACGGTTTGGGTTGGGATGGCTCACGAGTTGTTACAAACACACCATCCTCGTGGTATCAACAAAGGGTTCAAGAAAGCTTGGTTTTGTCCAGCGAAAACTCCAGCGTTTTCAATCCTATCCAGGCGCTCCAAGAGGCTCAAACATCTCATGTATTTACAAATTCTGAAATAGCAAGCGTAATGGTTCAGCCACCAACTCTCACATCGGATTCAATGAAGGTAGTGTCGAATATGAACCTATCCGACCGCCAAGAAGCTATGAGATTGGCAGCAGATGCTGGGACACATTGGCCGGGAGAAGATTCAACATCTGAATTATGTCCTTCCACTTTGATGATCAAAAGGCCTTGCACAATGAATCCTTCGAGCGGTTTAAATGCTGATTTTAGCATGGCAAAACGATCACAAGAGGTCAATGGCTTACAGAATGGAAGGCCTACAGTACCGACATGCTCTCTTGAGTCGTTGGATTGCTTGCTCTCAGCTACTACTAGCAACACAGACACGTCGGCCGAAGATGAGGGGATTTCCACTATTTTCTCTGACTGCAGAAATTTATGGAACTTTGGTTCTATTGGTGCAGTTTCATCTGGAAAGTGCGAGAATGATGCTTCCAATGCAATAAAAGAAGACATGCGCTGCCCAGTAAACGAGATTGAAAAGAGAGCATCACAAAGTTCCTCGGATCTTTATGGAAACCATGGAAAATTTCGATTATCTAAGCATGTTTCTACGAAGAGAAGCAATGATCAAAGTGAGATCAAAGCAGGTCCAAATTATAGTTTTGATCTTCTTCAAACTGATTCTACTACTACAGAAGGTGGTTTTAAACTCATTTCTGAGAATCCGGCAAAACCCAAGAAGCCCAGATCAGAGAAGGGTCCCAGCACATCCAACATCAACTTCCAGCAGTCAAGTTCATCGGTATCCTCTTCCGTCGAGGAACCTGATCCAGAGGCCATTGCACAAATGAAGGAGATGATTTATCGGGCTGCGGCTTTTAGGCCAGTGAACTTGG
Organism: Juglans mandshurica; assembly: GCA_022457165.1. Lineage (NCBI taxonomy): Eukaryota > Viridiplantae > Streptophyta > Magnoliopsida > Fagales > Juglandaceae > Juglans > Juglans mandshurica. The sequence continues at coordinate 7,840,769 of CM039619.1, read as the reverse complement.
GTTTGGATGTGGTGGAGAAGCCCAAGAGGAAGAATGTCCGAATATCATCGGATCCGCAAACTGTGGCTGCAAGGCAAAGGAGGGAGAGGATCAGTGAGAGAATTAGGGTTTTGCAGAGACTGGTTCCCGGTGGGAACAAGATGGACACTGCATCAATGCTTGATGAGGCTGCAAACTACCTCAAGTTTCTCAGGTCACAAGTCAAAGCATTGGAAAATCTAGGCCAGAAACTTGACTCGATGAATTGCCCCCCTGCAGACCTCGCCTTTTCTTTCAATCCCTCTTTTCCCATGCAAACCTATTTCCCACTCCAAAACCCTAATCATATCCACCGTTATCCAAAGAGTTGAAAAATATTATTATCCAGAAGAAAAAAAAAAATCATTGGTATTTACCAAATCTCCTTCAAGTACATTAAGAAAATTTAACCAAAGACCCCTAATCATAGCCATCATCATTTCAGCACCAATGATTAACATCCAAATCCCATTTCCTACCCAAAAACACAAAATCTAATCTCTGTGATCCACATGATCAAAATTCTGATTATTATATATCTGTGATCTAGAGTTCAAAACTCAGGCTGATAGTGGCTTTTTTTAATTATCTCCATCACAAGACCCACCACCCAAGATCAGCGAGAGATCTAGCTTTTTGGCTGTGACATTCTCCCTTGTAGTTTTCCTGCGGCCTCCACTGTTATTATGTTTTGTTTTTGAAGGAAGAGATAATCATAGTGGAAGTGGCAATTAATCATGTGAACATAGCCAAGCCATTCATGACCCTTTTTCTGCACAGAAAGGCTTAGCAATGATACTACTTATGATTAAGCTGAGGGGCAAGAAAGTGATTATCACTTTGTTGTATAATCAATTATTTTAATGTGATCTATGTAGTTAAAGCTCACTTTGTTGATTATATCTATGTTATTCTAATGTTAATCTCTTACCTAACCAATGCAAAAGACATTCTTCTTAAGAATTGTGAGTCCCAGCAGTGGTCCTGTCTCCTTGATTCAACCCAAAGCGTGCCCTTGAAAATCACCCCAGCCTCATTGCTTAGCACGTGTTTATGCTTTTTTGTTTGGCTGGCCGCCCTGGCCTTCTCTCCATTTAAAAACTCCAAATTTTCCATTGGTTATCCACCTGGTGAGTATGATATTATTCATGAATCTCACAGCCTTGCTAGTACTTGTTTATGCTTTATTGTTCGCTCATGGGCTTCTTTATAAAACCCTTTTCTATGTTTTCTTCATCTAAAACCCCTACCTCTGCTGCACTCTTTGCAGTCTCTGAGGTATGAACTCTATGATCACCTCAAAAACTCAAATAGTGACGTCTGAGCTCTAAAATGTGGGTCTGTAAGGTTTGAAAAGAGTTTGGTTTTGCTTGGATCAAAGAGGTTATTGTGGTTGGGATTGTTTGCTAAATTTAGAATCTGTTGTGAAAAAGAAACCAGATCTCCCTCTTGAATTTTCTTCTATTAATTCAACAAAAGGCGTCAAGATAAGCAGTTTGCGTGTGCTATAAACAACTTACACATTCATGTTTTGTTGGCTTTCACAAGGGGAGAGATTTGACTTTGTAACTTATACAGTTGTCATGCAGTTGCTTGCTGATCAGGACGGCTACATTTTCTCATGAGCTGCCCAAAGTAGCTCTTAAAGAAGAAGGCATCTCCCTAACTGTACACATTACAGATGTCTTATTGTGATTGGTTTCAGCTATCTGCAATTGCCAATTGTAACTAGTTCCTTGGACCATTGGTCCTTTTTAACTTTTGTTTCATTTTTGTTTCTCTTTTGTTGAAGGCCCAAGGCCCAGTAAGCAGTATGGTCGGACTCTTATCAGCCCTAACGTTTCACTTATGTTCAAGGCCTAGAACGTCTGTCATTTGGACTGGATCTCTCGATTGACTCTCATGTCCCTCCTCCGGTCGTGCTGGGCCCGAACAGTACTCCTTTAGGTGTCGTTGGGTTTTATAGATAGTCTCAACTCATCTCATCTCAACATCTAAATATTATCTAAACACAAATATTTTTTAATTTTAATTTCTTAATTTTATAATTTTTTCAGAACAAATTTCCCAAACTTCCAAATAAATCACAAAAAACAATTAATCTTTTTAAATCTCAAAAGAAAAATTATATTAAAAAATTAGATTCTAACAATATTTTAAGTTTATAATATTTTTATTTAACTTTTTCTTCCTCATTTTTTAAAATCACATAAAATATTTTAACTCAAATAATTTCATTACTATTAACAAATTATCTAACTATTATTTACCTATTTCTTATGGTCTCATTGTATAAACGAATCCTTGGTCTCGTTGCTGCCTGACTCTCGGTTGGCCTTTTGAGCAAGTTTGAGACAAAAAATTCGTTGCTATTTCAACAGCTTTCCAGGCAGAGCCAATGCCGTAATCTCCCCGCAATCTCGGATCTACGATATTTTTAATATCACCTTTAGCGAGCACGAGACCCACGAGACTCACCTATCTACTTATGTGAGTCTTCTCATAATTTCTTGCCATGGGAGGTCTACCGATTATCTCAACCAGAACTCCTAAACTATAAAATTCACTTTTCTCGGTTAACCTGTTTGATATATAGTACTACCCGACAACAGAGTTCGTAAACATGCATGCATGTATATTTAACATAGAATTTCTCGAATAAATTGATCCCTGGCTTCACTACATATTCTAGTTTTCTTAATTACAAAGCTTGCAAAGCTATGTACCGACTCTCGATCAAGGTACCCAGCAGTGCCAACAACAGTGGTGGACATGCACGGGACTGCCACCATCGATGTTGGTACTTTTTTTTTAGTACCGCTATTGGGTCATTTAAAACTTACTGCTCAAATGGACTTCTTGATGTGGCCATGTGCGTGGTTTATTATAAAAATAAAAATAAAAACACACAGAAAAATATATTCAAATCAAAAGACATCCGAAACAATAAAAATAGGAAGATTAAAATTTTAGGTTCCATTTACCCTTTTTGTGTTTATTTTTTAAATTTTTTAATAAATTACGTGACATTACATACTATCTAAGCGATAAATTTGAAATGGTCGAATTTTCTTTCTTTTGGACAAGCAAGATAAGGGGAAAAAATCTTGTTTGGAGTTGCTATGTTCTGGTAACTTGGGTTTCGATACTACTGTCTCGGAACAGAAATGCTACGTACAACCGGCATACACAACCTTTGTGTAACCGGCTGACAAACTGAGTCCCACTTTATCCCTTCAATTTTGCTACATACAAACGCCACTGTGCAAGCGGCATACAATCGGCAGACGTGGCATAAAAATTAAATTAATGCTCTAAACAGTCTTGGTGAACAATCTAGAGCGAAGAGAGGGGCAGCCGTACTTGTGCAGTGCGACTTTGACATGGCCACCTTCGCAGCCGCCGTGAAAGGCGTCGCAGCAGCTTTTCGGTCCGTCCTTCGACGTGCCCATCTAGCCACTGAGTGCTTCGGTCGTGGGTCCGACCGTGTCCGAGTGGTGGCTGCGAGCAAGAACAAACTGGTCTCTCTTATCCACCAAGTCTACGATGCTGGGCATCAGTGCTTCGGGGAAAATCACGTTCAAGAGCTCATCGAGAAAGCTCCGCAAGTTCATTTCCTTTCTTTATTTCTCTTCTCTCTGGAATCATTAATTTTCTTTTTTATAATATGCAATTGGCCCGCAACCACATGAGTATCAATGTATATATCTCTGAACGAATTATTCTTTTGGTTTATTTGAAGGTCTCAAATTATGAAAATTGTAAAATTTTATTTTTTCTTTGGGTCCTTTTATAATAAGAGTTATTAACTCTGGCAGTTTTTCGTCATTTGCAGCTTCCAGACGATATCGAGTGGCATTTCATTTGGAATTTGCCAAGCAACAAGGCCAAGCCTCTTCTGGGTATGATACTAAGAATAAACCATGTTGTTTTGGGTGAGAAAGAAGCAAACCCTCTTTAACTGGGTTTCTCTCTAGAAACTTTTAAATTGTTTTAATTTTTCATTTTACTATTCTCTCTATTGTGACGCACTGGGCAACTGAGTCATTTTCTTTTTCCCAATTTGAAGATTTATATTCTTCAATGTAGCTTAGAAGTTTCTGCAACGATGTGTTGGAGCTTGGAATAGAAATGAAGAAGAAGGGAGGCTAACGAAAGGAAGGAAACGCTGCTTCGAGTGGTCTTCGACTTCAAGCGAGGGAGGAATGGAAAGTAGAAATACGGAAGATGGAAACTGAGAGAGGGAGGGAGGGAGGGACAAAACGGTACGTTTAGATTTTTTTTTTACCACGTCAGCCTGCGCTTACCCGGCGCTTGCAAGAGGCGACTGAATATAGAGTTTTTCTTATCCCTTTCCTCCCTCTTTCTCTTCCCATTCCTTTTTCCGTCTATCAATAGAAAAGTTAGAAACTTGATTTAGTGCCGACCTGCCAATGAAAAAGCCTTTCTCTCCCCTTTCCTTTTGCTGCCATTGTTTTTCGTTCTCGTCTTTCAAACGAAAGCTGGTTAAAGCTCAAATACACACAGAGACAAGGTTGGCTCAGTTTGATACATTAGCATTTCACAATCTCATTTTTATTGATTCGAACGTCTGCAATCTCCTTCCCCTCCATTTCATTCCACACTAACACAGTTCATCGGGGGTATTATAATCTTTCACGCCGATGCCGACGCCGACGCCCAACATCTGGCATTCTCTCTGTAACTTCCTTTGTAAATCTCTTCCCACTCTCTTTGAACCCAAAGCTTAGGGCTTTGGAGAAGAACGAGAGGGGGCCAGTAAACCCCCTTCGTCTGCAGTCTGCGCTCCTCTTGAAGCTTCTTCTTTGTCTCTTTCTAAACTCGGTCGTCACAACTGTCTTGCATTGATCACTCTCTTTCTGATTTTTGTTCTTGGTACCGGAAAGTAGAGAAGAGTGACATCGAAGTAGGAGGGGAATCGCGCTCGACGTCGACAAGTCCGGGAGGCCCTTCATGGCAATAAATTAAAGAGCAGGAGTAGACGACATGATTGGGGAGCCTTGGATGCTCAGAAGGCCAAAACTTCCTCAGGCAAGGTCGTCGCTCGCCTCCTCCATACCTCACTGAGACTCAACTCTATTGTTTTTGGACTGTGCTTTTGAACATGCTCTGGGTTTTTTACTTTTGAAAGATTTGAGAATTTTGAAGTTTGATCTGTCTACAAATTTTAATTTGTACTTATCAAAAAATTGTTTACGAATTTTAATTTTTAAGTATGGAATACTTTATCTAAGATTCTAAATATTGGTTGCCCGGGCAAGGTAAATGACTCAAATTTGTTATCTTGAATTGAGCACGTCACTTACTATTGTTGATTCTTCATGAAAGTCAGAGGGTAAGGAAATAGAGGATCATAATAAGTCCATAGACAAGCTGCATATTGTGGGGTAAGTTATCTGAGCAAGTTGGAAGTAGAAGTTTTTCCGGTTTTGTATATTATCTACGTTTACTTTTTATTTACTTTACGAGTTTATATACTTATACTTTCAACTTTTGATAGTCAGCTCCCAAGCAATGGGAGGAGCCCAGCCTGGGGATCTGACCGCGTGCCTATTGAAAAATCAATATATGGTAAATTGTTGAGCTTGCTCGCTAATTGAGGGGGAAAGAAAAAGAAAAGTAGTGGGAGGAGCCCAGCCTGGTTTTTGGCCATTGACAAGTCGCCGGCAAGCTAACCACTGAATTTCCTTACCACAGATCTTGGGAAAGCAGAAGAGGGAGGAGGGGGAAGGGGAGAATGAGTGAAATCTGAGAGGGAGAATGACAGGAAGAAGAGGTAGGAAAAAATTGATAGAGGAGGGGGGGGGGGGGGGGGGGACGAAATGAAGAGAGAATGAGAGATGCTAAAAAATAAAATTTTTTATTCACCCGGTTACGCGACGATTGTCCCAGCCGGTTGTAAGTAGAATTTTTCGTCTCGGAATGCTTGATCCCAAGCAACGTTTTCCTTATTTTGGTGGGTTTTGGGCTTAAGGTAGTCTAGTCGTACCTTGTAATATCATAAAGTGCCTTAAAAGTTCTCATCTTTTATCGCATTGCACTGAAAGTGAATTGGCACTCCCATGCATGCAGTTCATGCCAGTATGTTTTGATTGTGGAATCTTCTCCCTTTTTCATGTGGTTGTTATCGTATTATTTGTTTTCATTTCTGATGCAGTTGATGCTGAAAGTAAGATTGCAGCCTTGGAATCGAAGGTTGCTAAAGAGACTCATTGATTTTAAGGAAGTAAAGCAATCTGTAGATCATATTGATCTCGCATCCTTACAACGCAAATAATCTTTCTTATCTCTAGAAGTTCTCTCATTGTGACAATATGATTGAAAGATACAAATGCTTGAAATCATTTCAACTCGTGAATAGCACTTGAATTTGTGTCTATGTCGGTAACCCATTGAGTCATTTGTATGTTCATCACGATTTATTACAGTAAGGATCATCGTAGTCCTCTTTTTCTCTATCGGCTAAATCCTGACAAACTATGCTTGCCTGTGGAAGCAGAGAGTAAGAATGCAAGACCATGATAGGGAGTTTCTTATTTTATTGTCCTAGCAAAAGAAAGATTTCATCATGTTTGTTCTTGCAGCCAATATAATTGGTTAAATTGGGTCGTTCTTTGACAGGAAGTCTGCGTTTTCTTTTCTCATGGATTGTAAATCTGAATTATTGTTGAACACTTGGTCACTAAGAAAGATCTTCTCCCCTTTGTTTATTAGGTTTAGAATGAAAAGAAAACAGAGAGCATTTACACGAAGGAGGTGGAGAAAATATGAATATTCCTCTAAAAAGAAAAAGTCCTTGCACTGTACAGTGATGGTCTAAATATATACACTTGTTCATAACAAACTAACTGCTATCTATCACAAATGGTAATCTTCTAATAATAGGAAATATCTACTGAGAATTAATGAAATAATAATCAAAATATAAGAATATATGAAATGTACAATATTAACCCTTCCCAGACTTATGACTTTATGCTAAACGACATGTGTATGATGTGATAGTTAAACGACCTGCAGCTGGAGTATTTTCATTATGTAATACTGTTTGGGCAGTGATCTCCAGCTCCCCCACCACCGACGTCATTTCCCGAAGGTTATGTTCCCCTCTCACTGCAGAGACAGAGAAAGGAGTACCCAAAGGCCAGCAAGCAGGAGAACCACAACTTCCTCTAGTTGATCCCATGATTAAATATCTCAAGGTCTTGCTGAAAGAATGAAACTTTGAAGAACATCTGCAGGTTTACCCATTTATTTGCATCCTATAGAAAGCATATATATATTCACACAAATGAGTCCTTAAAACATAACATTTATGCATATGCCATTCTTGTTACCTAGGTTTGTTATAGTCATTGTGGTTGTGTAACATTATAACTTGCACGTATGCGGAATTAACATATCAAATATCTCTCTCTCTCTCTCTCTCTCTCTCTCTCTCTCTCTCTCTCACTCTCTAGAAGAGCCGAATGTCACATGTCCAATAGTGACCTCATCCCAAATTTTATTAATAGCCGGCGGAGAAATACTGTGGTAACAAGACAGACACTTGGGATTTACATACAAGACACTAAAACCATCCCTTGTATCAAACCAAAATAAAACAACCAAACCAAACCAAAAAAAAAATGTAAATAGGCCTATAATGGAAAACACAAAATTCTAAACAGGCCAATATGGTCAAGCCTAAAAAAAACACCAAAACCGAAACACACAACCAGCTAAGTTCTAAAGGTCGGGAGACCCATTTTATCAATCCTAATATTGCCCTTTAATAGCCTCGGCGAATGGTCATAGGTATCATAAATAGAATTAGAGCCTAACTCACCTTGTTTAGCAATAAAATCTGCAGCTTAATTCGCCTCACGGTATTGTTGAAGCACTCTGAAAGTAACCAGTTGAAGTTCGGACATTAGCACTTCCCAATAATCCCATAAATACCACAAAGTATATTTCCTTACCTGAATTCAATATACAATAATTTTAGAGTCATTTTCGATAACCACTCTAAAGCACGATAATCTTTTGCATAACTAGACCCCCTTACAACAGCCTTAAGCTCAGCCTCATTATTAATACCAATGCCGAAATGACTAGAGAAGGCTCCCTTCATGTTACCCTCCGCATCCCTAAGAATGCCCCATCCACCTGAGCTGCCTGGGTTGTTACAGCAATTGCCGTCACAATTCAACTTTAGCCACCCCGTTGGGGCTTTTGACCAAGCCACTATCTTATGATCTCTCGTGCCAACAACTGGAACCTGCAATCGAAATTCTTCTAAGATATGTAAGTCATGCATAGATAACAGATGAGTTTTAGTGATTTCACCCCTAAGAATCCTCAGCCACACCTTTATCGACCTCCAAACTTGATCAGTGCTCTCTTTCACACCTTACATGCGTGCCATACATCTTCTTTTCCACAAACTCCACATAATTAGGCATGTCATGATACCTGTAAGAACACCAGTAATCGATGCTTTTCTTGCACAAGTTAACCAAGTAATTATTCTTGTCTTCCAAGACCTTTAACGCATGTAAGGTATGCCCAGAAGACTACTAGCATGATCCCAAACCCCTTTTGCAAATTGGCCCATGGCTAACACATGATCAATGGTTTCCCGAATTCGTAAACTACAACAATCACACGCTGAAGCTAGTAAAACACATTTGTTCTGCACCCTATCATCCACAGGTAGACAAAATTGACCTCTAAAAACAAGAATCAGAGGGTCGTCAAACATATTGCATAATGTGATCGTCTTTTAAATATTTAGCTATGAAAAAATCAGTCCACATACTCTTGGACGTCAGAAGACATAATGCAAATTTCATGTGAAGAGAGCGTTGAACTTCCATAACATCTCTCACTCCCCCTTCCTGAGTTGGTTTACAAACTTTCGACTAGCCGCGCGAATGCACTTTTTTTTTTACCGTCCACATCCCCCCATAAAAAAATTAGCCAAGATAGAGTTAATACGAGAGATAATAGGCACCGGAATATTAATCACCGAAATAAGATGAATAGGCATACTGGACAATACATGTCGTAATAAAATCAAATGACCTCTTTGAGACAATCATTTCAGTTTCCACCTAGCACCTTGTTTCTAATTTTATTAACTAAAAGCTCAAGTATCCGAGAAGTCAATTTGCCCGATACCAAAGGGGCACCCAAATAAGTCACCAAGAATTTTCTTTCCTTAAAACCCGTAAGTCGCAACAAACCACGCTTACGAGTTTGAGAGATAAGCTTAGAAGGAAATAACGCCGATTTTTCTTTGCTTACTCACTGACTGGACCATTTTTCATAAGTAGCAAGCATATTAACAAGGCTTTTAATAGATTTCTTCCCACCGTTAGCAAAAATCAAGATATCATCTGCATACAGCAAATGCGAGATCATGGGAGCTCAAACGGGGTGATGAAATTTTCCAATCCGTCCATCCTCAAAAATTTTCTTAAGTAATATTGTCAAAACTTCATCCATTATAATAAACAAATAGGGCGATAGTGGATTCCTTTGCCGTAGACCTCGAGAGAACTGAAAAAATCTTTTAAAACTCTCATTCATCATCACAGAAAACCACAGTGATTTCACACATTCTCTAATTAATTTGTAAAATTTATTCGAGAAACCAAAGGAAAGCCCCAGTCAACTCTGTCATATGTATTGGACATATCAATCTTTATCATCACATTACCACCCAAGATTTTTTTGTGCAAAGAGTGTTCAATTTTCTGTGCGAGAGTAATATTTTCAAAAATGCTCATCCCTTGTACAAATGCATCTTGTTCATAAGAGACCAACTTATGAATAACCCTTGTCAACCGAGTAACAATAATTTTGGAAAAAGCCCAACTCCGCAACTTTCACCATCTTTGGTTATGAAAATATAAAGCCCAACTCCCCATCAATATCCATCATAAAAAGCATATGTAACTTGAAGGATGAATTATCTGCACATTTTGAGACTGCCTGAGCATAAGAATTACTCATTGAAGCACCAAGAACGACGTTTCCCGTTGACGACAAGGCCATCAGAGGGGCAGCGTGCGCCGTTGAGAGGCAACCCTAGCAGCTAAATCTCCTAGAATAGGAAATCCGTAATCCCCAAACTTTCCAAAACAGAACAAAAGAAAAGAGAACACAGAATCGCCCAAAATCTCCCCAGCATACGCTCTCCGACATTAACCGTATATCAAATCTCTCTTCTGCCTGCATTCCTTCATAATTTGATGTTCGAGTGGAAACGTTTTGCAGTCATTAAACAGTTCATCAAATAGAGAAACAGGAATATGCGCACACTCTAAGCATGACACGTGTCAAACTATCGTTCATACGAAACAATTTGCTAACAAATGGATCGGTTTCGTTTTGGGTTTTGTTTTTTTTTTGTTTTTAGCCGAAAGATGAAGGTTGTGTGTTGTTGTTGACTAGTAATCAAAATACAGATGATTTTCTCATCAAAGATGAAAGTGTTCGCTGACTATGTTCAGCAATCAATGAACTACTTGGGAAAATAAAAGGTGAAAAATAGATAGCCGTCCAAGTGGCAGGCGTGAAGGCAAGGCATGGAGATATTTTGAGGGAGTTATAAATTTATATTATCCAATTTTACTGTCCTTGGTCGCTGAAACTACATGATATTTTAATTAATTAAACTATACGTGTATTTGTCTAAGAATATGTGACAAATTGAAATTGTAGGTCGTGGGCTCAGAATGCCTACTTGTCTGTGCAATAAAATAATTGGTACGTACGGCCAGCGGACTAACAGCTGGATGAAAATGACATTACATGTCATGACGTCACATTACATACCCGTTCCAAATATCACACGTATCTTAGGAGGGATTTACATGCGTTCACTCACACATATCACATTTACAATTTTCTTAAAAGGTGTGAAAATATTTTTTATAAAATATGAGATTATTTTTCATAATATGTATGATATGGAATAATGAATAATGATTGATAAAAAAAAATTATTTTAAAAATGATTAAGATAAAATCTTCAAAAAAAATCGATTAATACGCTATTTTTTATTTATTTTTTGAATGCTTTTTTTTTTCTATAATTCCCAAAAATCTATACATTAAAATACATAAAACCCCTATATCAACTTAAAACTAGAGGAAGAGAATGAGAAAGGTGCTACAAATAAAAATGTGACTAAAACTACCAAGACACGCAAGAAAATGGAAATAATGTTAAAAGAATAAAAAAATCACAGAGAGAAAATAAGAATATTATATTATTTACCAAATTGTGAAATTACCACTTTTATGTGTTCCTCCGGAGGAAAAGAATAGGGAACATTTATTTAATTGTGAAATTGTATTTGTCATGCCCTTATTCTTTATTCATTTATCTATTAATTATAACATATGATTAGAGAAGAGAAAACAAAAAAAAAAAAGCACTTCGGAGTTCGGTGTCAACAAATCATTGGCCAAAAATATCGAAGTTATTGTACCACAAAGTACATTCGACTCTCTCTCTTTGTGGCCAGTCCAATAGTACCCTACCATATTGTCGTTCAGGGGTCTAATTAGACACGTGTAATCCCTGGGCTGTGCCACTGTAGGAAACGTTGCTCGACCATAGATGCCGTAGTGTCGTACATCGTCAGAGCTAGAGAGAGTGTTGGGGTAAGGAAACAAAGCGCGGTGGCGTTACGAAAAACAGCAGGTGGCTGGAAACGACAAACGCATGAATGCTCAAATATGACTGGATGCCACGTCAGGTGAGCCCCACAGAAGAGAGCGTGAACCTCAAGCGATTGTGAATTCCAACTCCAAGCTGACTCAGCCGTGACAAAGATATTGCTCCCGTGGGTCCCATGACAGAAAGATAATTATCAATAAAACAGACGGATACCTGATTAGCCAGCTAATCACCACAGCCTCTCTCTCATCTCTCATCTCTCCATCTCCAACTTGCATGGGAGTCCCTTCAGTTTCCAACTTTATCTCTCTGCCTCTATCTATCTATAGTTCTTTAATATTTTTATTTCTATTTTACTTTGTCGTAAATAATATAAAAATCTGATTTAATATGTGGAAAATGGAAATAGAAGTAAAGTAGGAAAACTGAGATTTTCAGGTAAGGACTCGGGACCTGCGAATTCTCAGGGAAGGACTCTCCGGCCAATTATAAATACCAACCATTTCTCAAACTCACAATGCAACTACAACTCCAACTCTCCATCACATGTATTAGGTTTTCTGCTTTTTTCTTTTGTTTTGTTAAGGTTGTGTGGTTTTGTTTTGATTCGGGATGACCATCCTCGTTCAGCAGCCTGAGTTTGGTAAATTTTTTCTACCCCTTTCCCTTTTTTTTTTTTTTTTTGTTTCTCGTTCATTTTTTGTTTATATAAAATTAATCTCTAAATATGCCCATTTGATCATATTTTTTTTTGTATTTTTGTTTATTAATCTGGATGACTATATATCCTCATCGAGCAACTTGAGTTTGGAAAATTTTCAACTCTTAATCAAAAAGAAAATCGAATATTGGCTAAAAATAGTACATTTAATTCCATAAATGGTTTTTGTTTTTGAGTTTTATTTTGTTAAATTACAGGAGTTGAGGCAGAGGAAACAAAGGTCCCTGCTGACGAGAAAGACTTGGTGTTGGACGGTGGATTTGTTGTGCCACAGATCAATTCATTTGGCCAAACCTTTAGGTCTGCTGTTTTTTCCATAAATTTGTCGTGTTTCGAAACTTAACAATATCCATAAATGAAAGTGCAATGTTTCTACTACCTTTTGGGCCTCTAAAACTTGAGAAATAAGGCTATGAGATCTGTCAAAAACTGATTTCACCACTGAAGAACATGAAAATATGCAGTGGATAGATTGTGTTTGATGATCTGCAAACGTCATGTTTATGAGCAAAACCATCACAAAGAGGTCTTTTTGATCTTCAAGACTTAGATCTGGCAGATCTAGTCATTTGCATTTTTTTTTTCAACCGACCCAACCCAAAGATGATGTTATTTTCTTTTAAGTTGTTATGATTATAACATATCACAAATGATTGGTGAAGCTTAAACCCTTGGTCTATCTATTAGTGGACCAAAGGCCCAACTACACAGGCAGCACATTAGGTCCAACAACATTCGGCCCAATTCCCTTGTTATGAACTTATATGACAGAAGTGGTGATGAAACTGTCTAGTTATTCTAATAATCTTGTACCAAAAACTCAAAATCAGGGACTATGATGCTGAAAGTCAGAGACAAGAAGGCGTGGAAAGCTTCTACAGAACTAATCACATTAACCAGACTTATGGATTTGTAAGCAAATATCCCTGCCAGTGCATTTACTTCATTTCCAAGTCATTTATTTTCTCGGTGACTGAAAATTTAAAGTATCAAACACATATATTCTGTCAATAAGTTGAATTAAATGCACAGGTGAAAAAGATGAGGGAAGAGTATGGCAAATTAGACAGGGTGGAGATGAGCATATGGGAATGTTGTGAACTTCTCAATGAAGTTGTTGATGAGAGTGATCCGGACTTGGACGAGCCCCAAATCGAGCACTTGTTGCAAACAGCTGAAGCAATTAGAAAGGACTATCCCAATGAAGATTGGCTGCACCTAACTGGCCTTATTCATGGTAAACTCCTTTTTTTCCCCCTGTTTTTGGCCAGGAAATTGATTAGAAGGTTGCCCATTTCATGATTAGACACTTGTATTCCTGTTACTCATAAATGCATCATGCTAATGGACAGACTCTCAGCAAGTACTGTAAATTTGATATGATCTTATTTTTAGGAGTTCTTAGCTGATATGGTTTCTATGATTTGTTTTAGACCTTGGGAAGGTGCTTCTTCTTCCTAGCTTTGGGGAACTTCCTCAATGGGCTGTTGTAGGTGAGTTCGAGAAAATAAACGGTAGCATCTCCTTTTGCCTTTCTCAGTAGTCAGTAGTACAATTTCAAATTGCTGAATCATGAACCTTAATGCAGGTGACACATTCCCAGTTGGCTGTTCTTTTGATGAATCAGTTGTCCATCACAAGGTTAATTCTTTCCGCGAATTTTAAGCAATAAGAAACACATGATTGCAATGCATCTAGCTAGTGACCGAGTATTTTTGAAAAATAATGATGTTGGTCAATCAAATCTGATCTAATATTAAAATTCCGACCACAGTATTTCAAGGAAAATCCAGACTACAGCAATCCTGCTTACAACACTAAATATGGAGTTTATGCTGAGGGCTGTGGGCTCAACAACGTGATGATGTCATGGGGACACGATGACTACATGTATTTGGTACATCTTTTAAACCCAAAACAAATAATTTAAATTTCTTTAACTGCAACGAGAAAATCTACAACTTTGGAATGTCTTTTTCAGGTGGCAAAGGAGAATCAAACCACTCTACCTTCTGCAGCTCTTTTTATCATCAGATATCACTCCTTCTACGGTAAGTAAGAAAACAGAGAAATGCCATAACTTGTATCCAAGCATGCCCCTTTCGTTTTGATGGACATATTTGGTATTGCAGCATTACATAGATCAGAGGCATACAAGCACTTAATGAATGAGGGGGATGTTGAGAATCTGAAATGGCTCCAGATATTCAAGTAAGAAAATATGCTTCTCTTTGGTTGGTGATATGTTGCATTTCAAGTTGAGAGTGCACACTAAATGTCATTTTATGGGTGCGTTTTTCATGCAGCAAATATGACCTTTATAGCAAGAGCAAGGTTCGGATCGAAGTTGAAAAGGTTAAGCCATACTATCTTTCCCTCATTGAAAAGGTGAGCACCATGGGGGCATCATCAAGCTAATTGTTCTTCCCTTTATCACCTGCATTATTATTTATTGGTTGGAATTTACTCTTGACACAAACATTTTTATGCTGTTTCAGTACTTCCCCTCGAAGCTAAAATGGTGAAAACTCGGTGGATTTGAAGTTTGACGAATCATCGAGATATATACATCAGAGTGCTTGCCTGTTTTTTAGCTAAATGTGGAAAACAGTAAATCAGATGTCTTTCCTAGCTGTAGTTGATTATTTCCTTTCTTTTATGGTAGTGATCACGTATGTAATAAGCTTAAAGTTATGTTTTGCGTGAAATTTCAATTTTCCCTCATTTAAATAATGTTCTCTTGTATTTCAAAGCTATTCTGAAAGTTAATAAGCAATGAAAATTGTATGGCTTGTGTTGGGATTGGTTTATCATATTTTTTTGAAGTAAACCGACCCAAACTCCAATCACACCCCGGATGTATAAAATAAATATGAATGTAGAGAGAATGTGAAAGACTGTTCTTCATCTTGAATTTTATCGTTTTCATTCGTATCGTTTGGTGTATCCATTTTTTAATGAAATAGCCCTTCTTGTTAACAGAATTGGGCATTGCCATGAATTGTCAAGTCAAGCACAATCCAATTAAAAAAAGATAATAGTTAGGTAGGTTCATTCCGAGTCATAAATCACATAAATGGAACTCCTATTTGTCTGCTCTTCCCTTCAATTAGTGAGCCATTGATTTGCATCCTGTCCGCAATGAGAATGACAGTGCACGGCTCATCCTAATCCTTTGGTTGATTTTAAATGATCGGCCGTCGTGAGCCCGAGGGAACCTTCGGTCTAGATCTCAGACCAGTCAAGTCAAAACTCCTGGGGCACAGATAGCCAGATTACGATCAAACTAGATCATTGACTTTGCTTTGTTTAATAGCAATCAGCACAATCATGTCCATTTGTACAAGCTAGCATGTATCAAAGTCGAAGAATGTAACCTTATATAATTGCTAGAGAGTGGGAAATCAATATTTTGCCATTCAAACAAAGCTGCAGAGATCTAACCAAATGCCGTGCCGAATCCTGATGTAAGGCCAGAGAACCTGTATTAATATACCTTACCATATAACTCTATTTGTGTTCATCTTAGCAAATCTATTACATCATAAAAAAGAAAATGGCTGGAAACTCTTTGAGGTCTGCTTTCGTGACCCTCTTCGTGTTTGCAATCATCTTATCTCCAATGGTAACATGCGATGCAGCTCGGTTCACTCAAGAAGGTAAAAATCCCATTATCGCCTGATCATAAATATTACTTATATCAATCATGACTACAAGATTTTTAAATTTAGTTGAACAAATCTCATTTTGTTTTGGGTTTCAGTTACAGGACCCATATGCCCTGCTTGTGTATGCTGCACACCTGCACCACCAGGGTCTTGTTGCCAGTGTTGCGCTACTCCCATCGAGACACAGTCCGAGAATGGGTCTCCCTGAGCTTAGTACTGATATCCATCTTTCAGATGCTGCCCAGACCTGTGCGGGCAGCAGTATATACATTATATCATGAATAAAAGGAATTTCTGCAGAGAATGACCAATTCTCTCATCTAAACCCTCGATTTGCAGTCTATACACCACTTTGATTTCTGAGAATAAATTAGTATGTTTGTTTGTTGTAATCAAATGAAATTATTCATGAATAAAAGAACTTCCTCATGGATCCATCTTCTCTCTAAAAGAATTTATGCAGTTTGTGATATTATATATATAATAATGAGAAATTATATTTGCATTCCTATAATACGAAAGTTTCATACATTTTTTTTAAAAAAATAAATAAATATGGAATTCACATAAAAAATTATTTTTTTAAAAGAAATACTTTAGCTTCAAAAGGATTACACAAAAATAAAGGACAAACTGATATAACTTGATACGATACGTCATATTGTAAAGTTACTTTTATTGTAAAATAAATCTAATGGATCTCATGAAGTCACGTCAGTCTATGAACTTACTTTTATATAATCTCTTTGTGTTTATAGCAGTTTTTCTTTTTTAATAATGAATTTTACTTTTTCATTTGGAGTCCGCAAATCTCGTACAACCAAGACTGTATTTAACATATGTCAAAATATTTTAAAAAGAGCGGTGGTAATCCCACAAAAAAATGGGTATAATGAGTGCAAAACTTTTTTTTCCCTTTTCTTTCTCTTTTCATCATTTTTTAAAGAGAAATGCTTTGGTTCCGAATTCAGGACCTAAAAAATGTCCTGAATGGGATTATTATTATTTTTTTCCGAATGATATTGTGAATTTTTTTTTAAAATGTTTATGATGATTAAAAAAGTATATGAAAAAAAAAGAAATTACACTATCCAGGACATTTTTTGGGGACCCATAGCAGTACTATTTTTTAAATCACTTTCAATTTTTTTAATAATAAAATAAAAGTTACAAACTTATTAAAAAATAATTCCTTAACTATTAAAAAATAAATAAATAAAAAGAAAATTCGGTATATACTTTTCGGTAGGAGTAGTAGTGATTCTCTTTTAAAAAACAGACCAAAAGAAAAAGGTCACGAAGGTAACGGACCTATGCATTTAGTCTGTGACGTACGTTGGGCTAAAAATGGCCGGCCCAATATCCATGGAGATGAAAGTCAAGGTGGTTGGGGTCCTAGCATAAATTATGATTGACCCAGCTCTTCTCTCACCTCCAGAAACTCAATATCTTTTCATAGTCATTAACCACCGTTGAGATCAACCTGGCTAGCTCTGATACCGGTGGTTGGAAAATAATAGAAAAACATAATATTGCAAAGAGACTTCATTTGACAACTTGGTTGATTGATTCTAATGGTTGGTTTGGATTCAGAGATGAAATGAGATGGTTTTAGATAAAAGATAAAAACTATTATATTAAAAAAGAGAGTATAACAATTTCTTTCACTTATATTAGCACTCAAAATTTTCAATTGAAATAATCCACTCTAATATTCTATAAAGACACCTTGTAACTCAAAACAACATTAATAAAAAAACTACTTCCAAGATTAGCTAATAAACAACATAGTCTAAATATAGTAAACTAGGCTAATAATAGAGATTATTGAAAAACAGCAGCACACAACGCTTAAACTTCAATACTAACTAAATGTCGTGCCGAATCCTGATGCAAGGCCAGAGAAGCTGTATAAACATACCTCACCATATAACCCCATTTGTGTTCATCTTAGCAAACCAATTACATCATAGAAGAGGAAATGGCTGTAAACTCTTTGAGGTTTGATTTCGTGACCCTCTTCGTGTTTGCTATCATCTTATCTCCAATGGTAACATGTGATGCAGCTCGATTTTCTAGAGAAGGTAAAAATCTCATTATCGCTTGATCATAAATATTACTTAATTACTTATATCAATCATGACTACAAGATTTTTAGATTTAATCGAACAAATCTCGTTTTGTTTTGGGTTTTAGTTACAAGACCCATATGTCCTACTTGTGTATGCTGCACACCTGCACCACCGAAGTCTTGTTGCCAGTGTTGCGCTTTACCCATCGAGATGGAGACACGGTCCGAGAATGGGTCTCTTTGAGCTTACTACTGATATCCATCTTTCAAATGCTGCCGAGACCTGGGCGGGTAGCAGTATAATACATATATCATGAATAAAAGGAATTTCTG
Organism: Juglans mandshurica; assembly: GCA_022457165.1. Lineage (NCBI taxonomy): Eukaryota > Viridiplantae > Streptophyta > Magnoliopsida > Fagales > Juglandaceae > Juglans > Juglans mandshurica. The sequence continues at coordinate 7,822,263 of CM039619.1, read as the reverse complement.
TAGTCTACACACCACTTTGACTTCTGAGAATAAATTAACCTGTTTATTTGCTCCAATAAAATGAAATGATTCATGAATAAAAGAACTTCCTCATGGATCCATCATTCCATCTTCTCTCTTAAGGATTTTTTGCACTCTGTGATATATAATATATATAATGATATTTACAATTTTAGCATGTGCAAGTTTTACGCACTATTTTTTAAAGAAAGTAGATAAATTTAGGATCTATATAATAAAAAAATTATTTTTTTAATAATAAATCCCATTTTTTTCTTAAATGCGTCTAACTTGTACAACCTAAACAATATGTATAGTATATTTTGTAATATTTGAAAAAGAAAAGCTCTATAGGCGGTCGATTTTGTGTACCCTTAGGTGCACGAAGGGTAAATGGTGGGCCCATCCATGGAGATGAAACTCAAGGTGGTTGGATCGGCATCGAGCCCGTTGGGGTCCTATCATAAATTATGGACTAATGCTAAGTACAGTCGTGGAGTGCATAAGCGTCGTCCAATCGTTTTGAAAAACAGTGAGATTTACTACTTAAAAATTAGTTTTTATTTTTATTTGTATGTGGGTCTTATATTTACTCAATTTCTTAAAGAGATTGAGTGATATTTGCACACTTCACGACTACAAATATTATTTCTTTAGGTCTTGTTTGGAAATAGATCTCATTTCAAAATTCTCATATCATCTCATCTCATCTTCTGCCCAAACAGAATTCAAAAACAAATATTTTCAAACTAATCATTACAAATTTTTCAAACTAGTCATTACAAATTTTCAAAACTTTCAAACAAAAAATAAAAAACAATTCAACTTTTTCAATTACCCAAAGAAAAATAATATTATAAAACTATATTCTAACAATATTTTACTTTATAATATTTTTTATTAAATTTTTTTTGTCTCATTTCCAAAATCTTAAAAATATTTAACTTAAATTATCTCAATACAATTCACAAATTTTTTTTCAATTACCGATCAGTGCAAAACTTTTTTTCCTTTTTCTTTTCTTTAAACATTTTTTAAATCACTTTAAATGTTTTTAAAAATAAAATAAAAGTTACAAACTTATTAAAAAATAATCCCTTAACTATTAAATAAAAAAAAAACACAATTCGGTATATATTTTTCGGTGGGAGTAGTGTTTCTCTTTTAAAAAACAGACCAAAAGAGAAAGGTCTGGACTCAGGAAGGTAGCAGACTTATGCATTTAGTCTGTGACGTACGTTGGGCTATAAATGGCCGGCCCAATATCCATGGAGATGAAAGTCAAGGTGGTTGGGGTCCTAGCATAAATTATGATTGACCCAGCTCTTCTCTTACCTCCAGAAACTCAACATCTTTTCATAGTCATTAACCACCGTTGAGATCAACCTGGCTAGCTCTGATACCGATGGTTGGAAAATAATAGAAAAACAGAATATTGCAAAGAGACTTCATTCGACAACTTGGTTGATTGATTCTAATGGTTGGTTTGGATTCAGAAATGAAATGAGATAATTTTATATAAAAGATAAAAACTATTATATTAAAAAAGAGAGTATAACAATTTCTTTCACTTATATTAGCACTCAAAATTTTCAATTGAAATAATCCACTCTAATATTCTATAAAGACACCTTGTTGGCTGTTTCACTCTAATATTCTATAATCCACTCAAACTAAGAGCTACTATCTTTCCCTCATTGAAAAGGTGAGCACCATGGGGGCATCATCAAGCTAATTGTTCTTCCCTTTATCACCTGCATTATTATTTATTGGTTGGAATTTACTCTTGACACAAGCATTTTTATGCTGTTACAGTACTTCCCCTCGAAGCTAAAATGGTGAAAACTCGGTGGATTTGAAGTTTGACGAATCATCGAGATATATACATCAGAGTGCTTGCCTGTTTTATAGCTAGTTGTGGAAAACAGTAAATCAGATGTCTTTCCTAGCTGTAGTTGACTATTTCCTTTCTTTGATGGTAGTGATCACGAATGTAATAAGCTTAAAGTTATGTTTTGCGTGAAATTTCAATTCTCCCTCATTTAAATAATGTTCTCTTGTATTTCAAAGCTATTCTGAAAGTTAATAAGCAATGCAAATTGTATGGCTTGTGTTGGGATTGGTTTATCATATTTTTTTGAAGTAAACCGACCCAAACTCCAATCACACGCCAGATGTATAAAATAAATATGAATGTAGAGAAAATGTGAAAGAGTGTTCGTCATCTTGAATTTTATCGTTTTCATTCGTATCGTTTGATGTATCCATTTTTTAATGAAATAGCCTTTCTTGTTAACAGAATCGGGCATTGCCATGAATTGTCAAGTCAAGCACAATCCAATTAAAAAAAGATCGTAGTTAGGTAGGGTTCATTCCGAGTCATAAATCACATAAATGGAACCTCCTATTTGTTTGCTCTTCCCTTCAATTAGTGAGCCATTGATTTGTATCCTGTCCGCAATGAAAATGACAGTGCACGATTCATCCTAATCCTTCGGTAGATTTTAAATGACCGGCCGCCGGACGACATCAGGGAGCTGCGGGAACCTTTGGTTCAGATCTTAGACCAGTCAAGTCAAAATTCCTGGGGCTCAAATAGTCAGATTACGATCAAAACTAGACCATTGACTCTGCTTTGTTTAATCGCCATCAGCACAGCCATATCCATTTGTACAAGCTAGCATGTATCAATGTCGAAGAATGTAACCTTATACAATTGCTAGAGAGTGGGACATTTATTTAGATTAATTTGTTAAACCCGGCAAGTTTTAAAGAGAGTTTTTGTTTGTAGGATTTATCTAAACTGCTTTAGACAATGCTATTGTTGTTCTTGTTGGTATTGGCATTGTTGTTGGTTGTTGTTAATTTTTAATAACAAATATGAAGCTTTCATTGTATGTCATTTTTTATAGACTAATATAATCTATTTAATTTATAATTTTGTGTGCCTATATAGTCTAAACCGAAGCCCGTTGAGAAAGCAAACCTTTACGCACTTTCAATGCAACATGCAATGTATTAAACACAACATCAGCTAAGTCTTTTCAGAGTATGTTTTAAAATCACTATTTTTGATTTTAGGATCACTAATAAAATGTCACTGTTCTTTGTTTCTGAGATCACTATATTTAGAGTTAAGCGAGTATACATCTTTATGCACCTTCCGCCGTACAAGATGATGAGTGACACAAATGCGATGAAGACGTAAATCTTAATATTGGTAAACACCTTAGTGAAATGTGAAGACGTAGATTGTTTTTCGTTAATAACATGAGACTGATATTAATATTTTAAAGTATCTTATTTTTAGGTTGGCCCACTCATTTTGATAACAACAGTGGTAGTATTTATTTTATCTTGTATGTATTGTAGTATTTGCATGTTGGCTTCATGATTTCGGAATGATGCCCCTATTATACAATGAAAAATATTGGATATGATGCCCTTTATTTTTGGATGACTTTGTGTGTTGATAATTCATATTTTGTTATTATCATGATGTCATGTACTAATTTATTTTTGGGTGACTTTGTATGTTGAGGATTCGTATTGTTGCTATTATTAGTGTGTCATGTATTGATTTTAAAGAGCTTTAATTATACTGTTGTCTACTCCTTTTAGAGTATAAACTTAAATCTGGCTCAATTATAATTTCCTTTTTATCATTATTGAATATAATAGATTCTTAAAATTGACTTAATTTCCTACATATAATTTTTTTTTGACAAGGATATGACCAAACCAAATCATTATATTTAGGCATCACTAAGAAAATTAGGAAAATATGAAATTTCACTTTGTTGAAATTTCACTGGACCGGTTCCTCCATTTTAGGTTTTGCTTCGTTCACTTTGACTTTGTCAATTGTTGTCACATGTGATTTCAAGTTGTATACGTTTTTCTTTAAGTAAGCGTAGCAAGGCCCGGCCGATGGGTTACTAACCTACCACGGATGCAGACAGCGGTTCAAAAGTCATAGTCAACATTACTATACTATGTGTAAATTATTTTTAATTCAATTAAATCCAATTTTTAATTTGAAATTTTTGAAATTTGATAGAAAGTAAAGTACGAACGTTGTTTCACCTAGCTAGATTTTTATCCAAGACAAGATGGATATATATATATATATATCAGATCCTCATCCCATCTTCCTTCCTCGGCAGTCGGCAGGGCACTAAAATTATATTTAGTGAGAAATCAGAGTGAAAGATGGATACTGGCCGTGCAATTACAGAGATGCTTTTGGTTTTGAAAGTGTGCCTCTGTTTTGTTGTAGCGACTGCTGTTCTTGGAGTTGGCAACTCAGAACACGCAGCTGCAGGGAACATAAATATTGGTCATGGTGGAAGAAAACTTGCTGAAACTCCTAGTCCAGGTAATTAAGTACATATATACATACATTATTCTTGTGGAAACCTACTATATATATATATATATATACACATGATCTTTCTTTATATATGCATGTCTTAAATTTTATTTATTTATATTTATTTTAATAAATAAGCCAACGGTTTGCTTTTCACGGTTTTTGCTGGCATGTTAGTTCTTTGACAAAAAGGTGTGCTAAATGATAATTCAAAAACATGATTGGCTTATTTATTAATTTTAATTTAGTCATTTAAATAATTTTTTTTAACTTATTTGAAAAATAAATAAAATAAAATAAAAAATAATTGAAACAAACCTAACAGACTTACCAAATCGATATCTATCAGTCCAGTCCAATTCGATCCCTATGAATGTTCGGCTCGTTCCGGTTTGAAAAGAATGATAAATTGAAAATTTTGGTACATCACCTCCCAAACCGGACTTGATCGATTTACACCCCTATATGGGCCGTTCTATATAGATACGCTACTCCGCAGCAGAAACAACAAATTAAGAACCCGATCAATAATTATGATCTGGCTGAACTTATTTGATCGAGTAGTAGACCTACATATATTGTTAAATTATTATTTATCCCAAAAGTTTAAACTGATAAGAAGAGATAGATTTTATTATTTATTTTATATCTTAACACTCTCCTTCATCACGTGTGAGCTAGACTTCCCTTTAATAGGTGGTCCAACACGTGAAATATTTAATTAATTGAGATAATGTAGAATCAGGATTTAAACTCAAGACTTCTGTTCTAATACTATATTAAATTATCACTTATTCTAAAAAATTAAATTGATAGAAATATGTAAATTTTATTATTTATTTTATATATTAATATCGATTGCTAATTTGTTCTCACTCTCTTTCGGTGTCAGAATCTCAAGGTTTCATCAGCATTGACTGTGGTAGCGATGAAAATAATTACATTGCACCAACAACGGGTATTCCTTACACGTCAGATAAAGGATTTATAGATAATGGAATAGCTAAAACGGTCATGTCCGGAACTTATGATGATCAGCTGCTAAAGAAATTGAGAAGTTTTCCTAAAAAAAAAAGGAGTTGTTACACACTGCAACCTAATCAAGGCAAAAACAACAAGTACTTGATCAGAGCTGGATTCGCATATGGAAATTATGATGGCAAAGACATGGGCCCAATATTTGACCTATATCTTGGGGTTAATAAATGGAGAACAGTAGAACAAACGGATAATAGATATTATGAGATAATTCATGTAGCTTCGAGGGATTACATAGATATTTGTCTTGTGAACATTGGCAAAGGTGCACCCTTCATTTCAGTATTGGAGCTACGGCATTTGGACTCTTCCATTTATCAATTCCAGGGCGGGGCACTGTCACTCTTGTTTGGTCGACATGATATTGGCAGAACTGACAGTACTACTAACTCTGTAATAAGGTATTGATCAATCATTTCATACCATCCTGAGGGATCTTTACAACTAAAATAGAGCTCAAATTTGTTAACCAAGCTTCTCTATATATTAATTCACTGTTTGTTTTTATTTTCTCGGTACCGGGGATTCATACAATTTATACCATTGCGTTTATTCATCTTTCGCTCACGTTCATCAATTCATATAAAAGCTAGCGCTTGATTGTTCCGGTTCCATTTTGTTCTGACACTATCTGGCCGGCGCACAAAAACAATTGATGCCATTTATAGGTATCCAGGCGATGCGTACGATCGGTTATGGTACCCTACGCCTTCAAGAGTAGAAGCTGATTGGATTCAAATTAGCAACAACTCTACCATTAACGTCTCCAGCAGTGAATCCAGTGATCAAGCTTATAGATTGCCAGCAGAAGTGATGAATACTGCTGCCAAAACACACAACGCGAGCATTCCCTTACAAATTTACTACGACGTGACCGGCCTGCAGCCAGGTTCCCTTTCTAAATATTATTGTTACTTTCACTTTGCTGAGGTTGAGAAACTTGAACCTGACCAGCAGAGGGAATTGACAATTTCTTTGAATGGTAAGCGCTCTCTGACAGAAACTGTTAAACTTGATTATCTAAATTCACATACCATGGTCCAAGATAATCTAGCAATTAGCGGCGAAGCGTCGTTAAACTTCTCAATAAAGGCAGCTCCGGGAACTCAGCTTCCTCCAATCCTCAACGCCTATGAGTTTTTCGAGTTGAAAGAGCTACCAATAGAACCAACTGACACAGACGACCGTATGCCTTCTCTTTTCTTTATTTCTTGTACGAATTATGTGCAGCATTTCTGTGTTTGGAGATGGTCCTGATCTGGATAAATAAGTAGGAGTCTTTTCTAAACAAAACTAAATATGCTTTTTCTTCTCAAGTTTCGTTGTTAAAGGTCTAATTATTGATTCTAATATTTTAGAAATGTTGGATAATAAGTCGGTCAACTTTTAACCCTTTGATCATAATAACATTCATGACGGTTTATTATCCATATTAATCCTCATGGCGTGGTTTTCATTCTGATACCAATTGTTAAAAGTCACATTACTAATCTAAAAATGATTCTAATTTTGTTAAACCTTTAACCTTGAGATCTCGTGTGAGTGGTGATTCCCCAATGAAATTTTGGCAGGACTGAAGCCCCCAGCATGCCCTACTGAAAGGGCATACTGGGTGCACTCGTCCAAGATGTGTACCTGTTTAATGGTTCCAACTCTTGAAAGAGTTGCATCAGTTTAGTGTGAGCCTATAGTCCCATGGGAAATCCATCACCATGTGAACCGATAGTCTTATTGGGGTGCGCACTATTATGATGTAATTAACCTCACACATCTTTAGAAGAACAATTTTGCTGTTGTCAATAGTTTTTTATATATCAATGAAATCTGGTTTTCTTCCATATGGTCATACGTGTTGGGGTATATGTGGAGACTGGTTTGGAGCTGAAAAAGTGTTTGCTGAAAGTTGGCTTGACAGTTGGCTCGAGCCAAGTTCGCTTGACAGACCGCTCGAGCGAAGGCAAGTCAGAGAGGTTCGCTCGACATCGCTCGACAGACCGCTCGAGCGAAGGCAAGTCAGAGAGGTTCGCTCGAGTCTCGCTCAACACTCCGCTCGAGCGAGACACAAACCCTAGTATTCGCTTGACACTCCGCTCGAGCCAATGTTCATTTGGCTGTTCGCTCGAGTCGCGCTCGAGCGAAGTACGCAGATTTTGCCAGATTAGGATTTCCAGCGCCACTCACTATATATATGTCATATTAGACTTGTGTTGTATGGTTAGAAGTATATTTTGAGAGAGAACAATTGTCTTGTGAGTGTATATTGTTTGAGAGAGCAAAAAGCCCTAGAGAGTGTGAGTTGAGATTGAGTGATTGTAATCTCCTCTGGTTAATAAGATTTCTGCAGCTCCTGTGGACGTAGGCAATTTGCCGAACCACGTAAATACTATGTCGTGTTCTTGATTGTGTTGTTTTTACTTTATTTGCCATCCTTGGTGTGTGTGCTTTGCATAGTATTTCACAACAACTGGTATCAAGAGCCAATGTTGGATCTGAAAGAGAATGATGGCTGGAGATAAAGTAAACGCACCCGGGATCGTGAAGTTTGACGGCACTGATTTTGGGTATTGGAAGATGCAGATTGAGGATTATCTCTATGGGAAGAAGCTCCACCTTCCACTATTGGGAAAGAAGCTGGAGAGTATGGCTGATGCTGAATGGACCCTATTAGATCGACAGGTTCTAGGTCTTGTTCGGCTGACTTTGTCAAGAACAATAGCACACAATGTCAGTAAGGAGAGAACCACGGTGGATCTCATGGCGACTTTGTCAGGTATGTATGAAAAGCTGTCTGCGAACAATAAAGTGCACTTGATGAAGAAATTGTTCAATCTGAAGATGTCTGAAGGTATGTCTGTAACCCAACACTTGAATGAATTCAATATGATCACAAATCAATTGTCTTCTGTAGAAATTGAGTTTGATGATGAGATTAGAGCATTGATTCTGTTGGCATCGTTGCCAAATAGTTGGGAGGCCATGAGGATGGCTGTGAGTAGTTCAGCCGGCAAGGCAAAACTGAACTACGATGACATACGTGATATGGTGCTTGCTGAAGAGGTACGTAGGAGAGACATGGGTGAGTCTTCGGGTTCAAGATCTGCCCTGATTGTTGACAATAGGGGCAGAGGACATGGCAAGTCAAGCTCCAAGAGCAGGGAAAATAGCAAGATGAGATATGGGTAACAGATCACATGCTGGAGTTGTGGCAAGCCGGGCCACATCAAGAGAAATTGCAGGAATCAAAAAAGTTATGATGATGATACTGTGAATGTAGTGGCAGAAGAAATTCATGATGCCTTACTTCTTGCAGTGCACAATCCGATTAATGATTGGGTGTTAGATTCAGGGTTTTCGTTCCATAGTACTTCACATCCATAGTACTTCACATCGAGAAATCATGCAGAACTATGTTGCTAGTGATTTTGGGAAGATGTATACGGCTGATGGAAATGCACTGGATGTAGTGGGAGTGGGTGATGTGCATATCACATTTCCAAACAGGAGCGTGTGGACTTTACAGCAAGTCAGACATGTTCCAAATTTGAAGAAAAATCTGATCTTTGTGGGATAGCTTGATGACAGCGGTTTTGCAGTAGCGTTCTCTGGAGGGGCTTGGAAGATCACTAAGGGTGCACTGGTTTTAGCGCATGGTAAGAGATCTAATTCTTTGTATTTGACATCAAGATCCAGTCATGTGCAGGGAAATACAAGAGTGCAAAAAGGCAGGCTTGATCGCGCGAAACATGTGAGGAAGCTAAATGGAGTCAACTTTGTCGTTCCTCATGAAAGCCTGGGAAAGTTGGCTAAGATTGCCAAGATCGGTTCGAGACCGGATACTCCTAGTGCAGTGGGAGTTGTGAATCGCCCTAAGGGCGATATATGTGGAAGACTGAAGTCGGACTTGACTTCAGTGCGGCTTCTAACTTGAAGACGGGAGCTGTGAGTTGCAGAGATGATATGGCTTGGCTGGAAACAGTGGCTGGCATGTGGAGACCCAGTCTCCAAGTGGGAGATTGTTGGGGTATATGTGGAAACTGGTTTGGAGCTGAAAAAGTGTTTGCTGAAAGTTGGCTCGAGCCAAGTTCGCTCGACAGACTGCTCGAGCGAAGGCAAGTCAGAGAGGTTCGCTCGACATCGCTCGACAGACCGCTCGAGCGAAGGCAAGTCAGAGAGGTTCGCTCGAGTCTCGCTCAACACTCTGCTCGAGCGAGACACAAACCCTAGTGTTCGCTTGACACTCCGCTCGAGCCAATGTTCATTTGGCTGTTCGCTCGAGTCGCGCTCGAGCGAAGTACGCAGATTTTGCCAGATTAGGATTTCCACCAAAGCAAACTTTGTTCTTAGAAATGGCATGGTATCATGAGTAACAATTTTACAGTCACCATAGAAGAACAATTCTACATATTTACCTACACTCTCCACACACCATGCACTAAATTTTTTTTTTAAACTCAAATACACTAAGTGTGTGGAGTGTGTGATAAATAGTAGAGTGTGAAGAAGATTTTTTCCCATAGAATCCCCCCCCCCCCACACACACACACACACACACACACACACACACACACTTACACTTTACTTTTCAATGATTGTCTGTTGATTCTAGTTTTGCCATTAAAAATTTTAGTTGAAGCTATCATGGACATCAAGACATGGTACAAAGTGAGAAAAAACTGGCAAGGCGATCCATGTGTCCCAAGTATTTACTCATGGCATGGTTTAAACTGCAATAACGACAATCCTCCAAGGATCATCTCATTGTAAGTGCGCTTCCGAAACATAAAACTTCTGTGGAGGCATGCTATGAAATTTCAATCACGCTGGGAAACTTTCCTTTTGACTGAAACTACAAAGATAGTGTGGCTCCCTTGTTCACAGGGGCCAACTACAAGAGAATTTTATTTATTTATTATTAATCGCAGCTTAACATTAAACAATGGCAATAACTTCCTTGTTTCATAATTTCAAGCAGGAACTTGAGCTCAAGCAATCTGGCAGGGGATATCGCTACTTCATTCTCCAAGCTCGAACTACTGCAGTCCTTGTGAGTCTTAATTTGAAATGTGATAAACATTTAAGCATTCAGTTTCTAAACACCAGTGTTAGCAAGACACAACAACACTATCAACACAGCCTGCCAGCTTGAGATTACCAATTGGTAATTGAAGTGATCTATTAACACTATCTTTGCAGGGATTTAAGAGGGAACAAGTTCACAGGTTCAATTCCTGAGGCTCTTCTAGAACAGTTTAGGAGTGGAAAATTAGACCTAAGGTTAGGTTATATTCCTACCTCCAATATTTCTTTTTCTCGATTTCCTACCTCCAAAATTAGACCCTGACATCTTTACTTGATGCCTTTGATGCACTTTATAAAAGGGTTGATGCGCATCCAGATCTTTGTCTGTACACTCCATGCAAGGGAAAGAAGAAAAAGGAGTTTTTCATTCCAGTTCTTGCATCGTCTATAACAGCAGTCTTAATCCTCCTCTTCATCGTTAGTGCTCTTGCTATATATAGAAGGAAAAGAGGATCAGGTAGTTCGTTCTTTATTTTCTGCTCTTGCTTACAAAGATATAGCACTCAATGGAAATTAACCTTATTTTCTTATGATACACTGAAGTCTTTCATAATTAAGTCCGAAGAAATTTATAGAAATATATAAAAAAGAACACGATCATGGAAGGAAACTGCAAATGATCGATAAATGAATTACATTAGTGGAACACCATGGTAGGTGATAGTGATGAATGCGCTCATTCCACTCACCTGGTGCTCGGGTTCAATTCTCACCACACTCATGTTTACACCTGGTCAGAAAAATGTATCCTTATTTTGATTGGCTTCCTGATGCCCTTTCTTGCTCAAACATTAAGATAATATTAAAAATAAAGAGTCTCGTCCTCCCATTCATTATCCATTCATCGTTGTACTGTCTATACCATACAACCATGGCATCTCAATCCCCTGCTATTTTGTAAAATCAAGTATCCCCAAAATCTTCAATAAGTGGGACACCACATCATACCATTTTGAGGCTGACCTTGAAAAAGGATCTAACATATCCTAACATAGACAAGCTTGAAATCTAGGACTTCTTCTAGCATTACTCACTGTCAAATTATAATGCAGAAACCTAAGCTCAGAACGTTACAACATCACTGCATATGGGATTTGGTTGTACAAGCCGGAGGGTTAATGTGCATTCCCCTTTAGGATAAGTGGACTCAGGATTTGATTATAGTAACAAGCACGAGAGATTTAAATCATAAACTAAGCAAAAGACAATTTTTAGTAGAGGTGAATGTTTCAATTTTGATAATCTTTCTTGCTGTAGACATGGTTACCAAATCCAGCATCAAATCAAAGAATCAACAGTATAGCTACTCTGAGATTGTCAAGATAACCAATAACCTCAAAAATATCATTGGCAAAGGAGGATTTGGAAATGTGTACCTCGGCAAATTGAAAGATGAAATTCAAGTTGCTGTTAAGCTTCTGTCTCCCTCATCAAACCAAGGGTACAAGGAATTTAGAGCGGAGGTTAGATGGAACAGAAGCCAGTGTTTGCAATTACTTGAAAGTTTCAAAGACTACAATTTCACGCAACTAAACAATGGAACTCCATTTTGAAATGCAGGCACAACTCTTAATGGTAGTTCATCATAGAAACTTGGTTACTCTTGTTGGATACTGTGATGATGGTGAACACAAGGCGCTCTTATACGAGTACATGGCTAACGGAAATCTACAGCAGCATTTGTCAGGTATTTGCAATCTCGTTTTTAAAGGCTCCTCTCATCCTATGAGTCGCTAGCTATACATTACCTTCATCAAATCAAAAGTACATCGTAGGTTGGCTTCTAGTTAGAGCAAGCAACCTGACACAGTGCAGATCATCCCGAATCCTTGTCAAGTCATTTCCTCAAGGCAATCCCATAAGTTTATACGATGAAGATAATGAATTTGCATGTTTCACAGAAATCCGACGGAGATTATTATTTTCTTGCAAGATTGTAAAAACCTGGGCTATTTTTTTATGACAACCAAACCGAATGAGACAAAATTGGAATGTTTTTGCTGCAGTGACAAACCCAAATGTCTTAACATGGAATGAGCGACTTTGTATTGCAGTGGACGCAGCACACGGTTTGCAAACAAATTAAGCACATAATTATTCATCTTCAACGTCTTTGAATTTCTTTTTTCGTTTGCTTGAATAAGTCAACATTGTTTACTTGTGGAGTTACAGGTTTGGAGTATCTACATAATGGTTGCAAGCCACCTATCATCCACAGAGATTTAAAGCCATCCAACATCCTACTAAACGAAAACATGCAAGCCAAGATAGCTGATTTTGGGCTTTCTAGAGCCTTTGCCACCGAAGATGATTCCCATGTGTCAACTTGCCCAGCTGGCACTTTGGGATACGTCGATCCGGAGTAAGTGTTTAGACCTACTGACTTCTGCATAGCTCTTTTTTTAGTTATACTGTAATTTGAAACATACTAAACTTTTTGTCCTAAATTTTCTACTACCAAATATATGTTTTAGAGCATCCAAAATCTCCAAAATGTATGGACACCCTCTCTTTATTCACCAGTGCGAGTTGTCTGTGTTTTAATTGCAGAATTCCAACATCTGGGAACTTCAATAAGAAAAGTGACGTCTATAGCTTTGGGATTATTTTGTTTGAGCTTATAACCGGTCGCCCTGCAATAATAAGAGGTCCTATGCGAAACAATCACATACTTGATTGGGTTTATCCTTTGATTGAAAGGGCAGATATTCAAAACATTGTTGATCCAAGACTAGAAGGAGAATTCGACACCACTTCTGCATGGAAAGTTGTGGAAATAGCCATGTCGTGCGCACTGCCGGTTGCAATCCAAAGACCAGACATGAGTCAGGTATTGGCAGAACTAAATGAATGTTTGGCTCTGGTATTGACTCGTGGAAGAAATCAAAGGATGACAACTGAGTGTAGAACTTCAAGCATGCCACACAACAGGTTCCATTTGGTGCTAGAATCAGAAATTGCTCCCACCGCTAGATAGTTTCTGAAGAAAACTATGCTCAAAAGTTCCGTCAATACAATATGACAAGTGATCTGTTTGAAGACCTTATTATATCCTTGTGTCATGTGTGCATCGTTTTTCAATCGAGTATGAGACCGATTACTATTATGCATTTCAACAGCTCTCTAGGTTCTGTTGGACTTATAAAGTACAATGATTACTATTATGATAATCTACATGATGCAGAGGAAGCTGAATAGATTTTATGCAACAATATTAAGGGACCAATTAATCAATATCAATTCAAGTCACTTTCAGAAATAAGATCCTCTTCTTTTAGTTTATCATCATCCCATTGAGAATCGAGTAAGAAGAGGAGAATGTGCCAACAATGTATGTGGGATGTAAGCTATCTGCCTAGTTGGATGAAGCAGCAGAAGCAAGCAAAGCATTTCAGGCGTCCAATAGTCCAAAGAAGAAAACAATGCTAGTTGTAGATGGAAGAAAATGTGACTGTGTGAAATCCTTTAAAAAAAACCTTCCTAAAAGAAAACACTCTTAGAAATGTTTACTTAGAATAGATCATTTAACTATTTTTTTATTACAAAAATATTTTCAATCACCCTTTTCTGCAAAACCTTTGTTGAGGCTATAATCCCACTAATTATATGCACCCACTGTAATATCAGTCAAAAGACTCTCTTTAGATCATACGAAAACTCAAATTGTTTTCTTGTGGTTTACATACTCCAAAATAGATCATTTTGATCTTTTGTGGAGGTATGGAAAAAAAATTCCCTCTTTTAATTTTTGGATTTTGTTTTTACTTTTATACATTAAGGGAGCATTAGGGATGCTGTGATGTGATGTGATGTCTCTAACAATTTATTAATGGAGTTTTTACAAAGAGATCAACATAATCAATCTAATAATCATGGGGCCTAAAGTTAGATTGAAAAATACAGAGCAATTTCATTTTGAGACAAACCATATGGACTAATCAAATAAAAATGGAAAGAACAATATAGTACAACACACATATATATATATATATATATATATTGATAATAACCAGACATGAAATTTGTTGGAAATATTTTTAAAATAATTATATATTATATTTATTATTGATATTATTTTTAGATTTATTGAAAAGTTATGAGTTATTTTGAAAATAGAGAAATTATAAAAAAAATTGTTCTGGCCTAGTGGCATTGGTGGCCTTAAACCACTCTACCTTCTGCAGCTCTTTTTATCATCAGATATCACTCCTTCTACGGTGAGTAAGAAAACAGAGAAATGCCATAACTTGTATCCAAGCATGCCCCTTTCGTTTTGATGGACATATTTGGTATTGCAGCATTACATAGATCAGAGGCATACAAGCACTTAATGAATGAGGGGGATGTTGAGAATCTGAAATGGCTCCAGATATTCAAGTAAGAAAATATGCTTCTCTTTGGTTGGTGATATGTTGCATTTCAAGTTGAGAGTGCACACTAAATGTCATTTTATGGGTGCGTTTTTCATGCAGCAAATATGACCTTTATAGCAAGAGCAAGGTTCGGATCGAAGTTGAAAAGGTTAAGCCATACTATCTTTCCCTCATTGAAAAGGTGAGCACCATGGGGGCATCATCAAGCTAATTGTTCTTCCCTTTATCACCTGCATTATTATTTATTGGTTGGAATTTACTCTTGACACAAACATTTTTATGCTGTTACAGTACTTCCCCTCGAAGCTAAAATGGTGAAAATTCAGTGGATTTGAAGTTTGACGAATCATATACATCAGAGTGCCTGTTTTATAGCTAGTTGTGGAAAACAGTAAATCAGATATCTTTCCTAGCTGTAATTGACTATTTCCTTTCTTTGATGGTAGTGATCACGAATGTAATAAGCTTAAAGTTATGTTTTGCGTGAAATTTCAATTCTCCCTCATTTAAATAATGTTCTCTTGTATTTCAAAGCTATTCTGAAAGTTAATAAGCAATGAAAATTGTATGGCTTGTGTTGGGATTGGTTTATCATATTTTTTTGGAAGTAAACCGACCCAAACTCCAATCACACGCCAGATGTATAAAATAAATATGAATGTAGAGAAAATGTGAAAGAGTGTTCGTCATCTTGAATTTTATCGTTTTCATTCGTATCGTTTGGTGTATCCATTTTTTAATGAAATAGCCTTTCTTGTTAACAGAAATGGGCATTGCCATGAATTGTCAAGTCAAGCACAATCCAATTAAAAAAAGATCGTAGTTAGGTAGGGTTCATTCCGAGTCATAAATCACATAAATGGAACCTCCTATTTGTTTGTTCTTCCCTTCAATTAGTGAGCCATTGATTTGTATCCTGTCCGCAATGAAAATGACAATGCACGGCTTATCCTAATCCTTCGGTAGATTTTAAATGATCGGCCGTCGTGAGCCCGAGGGAACCTTCGGTCTAGATCTTAGACCAGTCAAGTCAAAACTCCTGGGGCACAGATAACCAGATTACGATCAAACTAGACCATTGACTTTGCTTTGTTTAATAGCAATCAGCACAATCATGTCCATTTGTACAAGCTAGCATGTATCAAAGTCGAAGAATGTAACCTTATATAATTGCTAGAGAGTGGGAAATTAATATTTTCCCATTCAAACAAAGCTGCAGAGATCTAACCAAATGCCGTGCCGAGTCCTGATGTAAGGCCAGAGAACCTGTATAAATATACCTTACCATATAACTCTATTTGTGTTCATCTTAGCAAATCTATTACATCATAAAAAAGAAAATGGCTGGAAACTCTTTGAGGTCTGCTTTCGTGACCCTCTTCATGTTTGCAATCATCTTATCTCCAATGGTAACATGTGATGCAGCTCGGTTCACTCAAGAAGGTAAAAATCCCATTATCGCCTGATCATAAATATTACTTCTATCAATCATGACTACAAGATTTTTAAATTTAGTTGAACAAATCTCATTTTGTTTTGGGTTTCAGTTACAGGACCCATATGCCCTGCTTGTGTATGCTGCACACCTGCACCACCAGGGTCTTGTTGCCAGTGTTGCGCTACTCCCATCGAGACATCGTCCGAGAATGGGTCTCCTTGAGCTTAGTACTGATATTCATCTTTTAGATGCTGCCCAGACCTGTGCAGGCAAAAGTATATACATTATATCATGAATAAAAGGAATTTCTGCAGAGAATGGCCAATTCTCCTCTGAACCCTCGATTTGCAGTCTGTACACCACTTTGATTTCTGAGAATAAATTAGTATGTTTGTTTGCAAATGAAATTATTCATGAATAAAAGAACTTCCTCATGGATCCATCTTCTCTCTAAAAGAATTTATGCAGTTTGTGATATTGTATATATAATAATTAGAAATTATATTTACAATCCTAGTTTCGTACACTCTTTTTAAAAAAATAAATAAATATAAAATCCACATAAAAAATTATTTTTTTAAGAGAAATATTTTAGCCACAACAGGATTACACAAAAATAAACGACAAATTGATATAACTTAATTTGATACGTCATAATGTAAAGTCATTTTTATTTTTGGTTGAGATTGGTTATTCAATGTATAGTTCTAAGAAATAAGGTGATGCCTTTTGAACGCTTGGGCCTTACTGTTTTATTTTTGCTAAAAAAAAAAATGTAAAGTCATTTTTTTGTAAAATAAATCTAATATATTTCATGAAACCACGTCAGTTTATTTTATTTTAATATAATATTTTTATGTTTATAACAGTTTTTTATTTTGAATAATGAATTCTAATTTTTTATATGGAGTACGCATGTCTTATACAACCAAGACTGTATTTAACGTATTTCTAAATATTTTAAAAAGAACGATACCACTCCCACTAAAAAATGGAGTGTAAAACTTTTTTTTCTTTTTCTTTATCTTTTCTTCAAATATTTTTTAAATCACTTTAAATATTTTTAAAAATAAAATAAATTAAAAACTTATTAAAAAATAATTACTTAATTATTAAATAAAAAAATAAATACACAATTCGGTAGAAAAATTCGGTATATATTTTTCGGTGTGAGTGGTGTTTCTCTTTTAAAAAAACAGACCAAAAGAAAAAGGTCAGGAAGATAGCGGACTTTATGCATTTAGTCTGTGACGTACGTTGGGCTATAAATGGCGGGCCCATCCATAGAGATGAAAGTCAAGGTGGTTGGGGTCCTACTCCTAGCATATATTATGATTGATACAGCTCTTCTCATTCAATCAGCCCTGCTCGCTGCTAGCACTTGATCAAACCGAATCATCATAAGTACTTAAAGGTCTCCTAACATCCACGTAAATATAAAATGAGTAATGCTACGTACAGTCCTTAAATAGAGACTGCAATGCAAGTTTAGGTAATTTTATCTTTAAAATTTTTTAAAATTACAAAAATATCCCTCTTAAAATGATGTTTTTTCTCATTTAATAAAGGGCCTGTACATACAGTCTCCAAGTGGGGATTGTAAATAGAATTTCTCATATAAAATATTTCACATCAGAAAGATTAAAAAAAAGTTTGCCTTATTTATATTTATATTTATATTTTCCAAAGATCCATTTAAATGGTAAAAGGATTTAGGAAGGTGTTTGAAGTACAAAATTCAGGATTTAACTGCTAAAAGAAAATATATTAGTTAGGCATAGGGCATTCTCAATGAATTTTGTAAAATATAATTTTCTATAAAATATAAAAAAAGATGACCAAAGTTCCGTCCTCCAATAGATTATCTATTCTATTTCTATTTTCCATTGGCTACAGTAAACTCACTAAATGTTGTGATTACTGTTCATTCATCTAAACAATTTATTATTATCATTCTCTCATTTCATCATCTTCTCATTTTTATCTTATTTTCATTATAACGCTTTATATCACTTTCGCACAAGCCCCACTCTCTTGTCTCTCATTCACTCTCCAACACTTCGTTTATATGTCTGTCTTTGATGCATCCAGAAGTTTAAGGAATGTTTGAAAATAATTTTTCTCATATCCTATCTCATCTCATTTCATTTCATTATATCTTATTTTCTTCCTAAACATAACTTAAAAATAAATATTTTTAAACTAATCATTATAAATTTTTTAAACTTTCAGTTAAAAAACAAACCAGGTTTATTTGGTTCAAAAAACAAACTCTAGCCAAAGTTGTTAGAAAAGGTTTTATATATATAAATATTATATATATATATATATAACTTTACTCTCAATTTTTTTGTCTATTTTTTAAGTAATTTAAAATATTCAAGAGATATTATAAATATAAAAAAATATGAGATGATCATTGGTAGTTAAATGAAATATTTGAAATGAATTAACAAATTTAAGAAAAAAAAATTTAAATGATATAAAAAAATAAAAATAAATTAACGTATGATATATTATACAAGTAGAATAAATTTTGATGATATATTAAAGAAAGAAATACTTTGTGTACTTAGAGGAAACGTAAGTAAAACGTACAACGTAAAATCACATGTGACAAGATCCAACTAAAAGTTAAAAGAGTACTATTAGATGTATTTATAATTTTATTTATATTATTCATTTTATTAGTTTTCTTTTGAAATTAAAATTTTAAATTTTAAATTTTATAATTTTTAATATATCAATGACTTTTTTTTTATAAAATTATTTTAAATACATTTACATTTTCCAAAGTTAAAAAAAAAAAAAGTAAGATAAAAAAGCGAACGGAAAAGAGACCAATGGTCTTCAACCCAGCACGCCTCTTCAAATCCAAATTGATGTCGACTAATGATTTGAAATTTGGAATTTTTTTCATTTGGAGTTTCAAATTTTCAATCTCTCCACTCAGAAACTAATGGTAATTTTTCTTCTCTCTCATGTTCTAGACATTTATTTAAATTAATTTGTTAAACAGGGCAAGTTTTAAAGAGAGTTTTTGTTTGTAGGATTTATCTCAACTGCTTTAGACAATGCTATTGTTGTTCTTGTTGGTGTTGGTGTTCTTATTGGTTGTTGTTAATTTTGATAACAAATACGAAGCTTTCATTGTATTTCATTTTTTATAGACTAATATAATCTATTTGATTTATAACTTTGTGTGCCTTATACAGCCTAAACCGAAGTCTGTTGAGGAAGCAAACCTTTATGCACTTTCAATGCAACATGCAATGTGTTAAACACAATATCACCTAAGTCTTTTCAGAGTATATTTTAAAATCACAATTTTCGATTTTAGGATTACTATGATTTAGTTTTAGGATGACTAATAAGATGTCACTTGTTGTTTGTTTTTGAGATCACTATATTTAGAATCAAGTGAGTATACATCTTGGTGCACCTTCCGCCATACAAGATGATGAGCGACACAAATGTGGTGAAGATGTTATTCTTAATATTGGTGAACACCTTAGCAAAATGTGAAGACGTAGATTTGTTTTGTTAATAACACGAGTGATATTAATATTTTTAAGTATCTTATTTCTAGGTGGCCCACTCATTTTGATAACAATAGTGGTAATATTTATTTTATCTCATATGTTTTGTAATATTTGCATGTTAGCTTCATAAGCAATCGGAATGATGCCCCTATTATATTGTGAAAAATATTGTACATGATGCCCTTTACTTTTGGATGACTTTGTGTGTTGATGATTTAGGTTTTGTTATTATCAGGATGTCATGTACTCAACAATTGAATTTATTTTTAGGTGACTTTGTATGTTGAGAATTCATGTTATTGTTATTATTAGTGTGTCATGTATTGATTTTAAGGACTTTAATTATACTGTTGACTACTCTTTTTAGAGTATAAACTCAAATCTGGCTCAACTGTAATTTCCTTTTATCGTTATTGAATATAATAGATTCTTAAAATTTACTTAATTTCCTACATATAATTTTTTCTGATAAGGATATGACCAAACCTAATCATTATATTTAAGCATCATTAAGAAAATTAGGAAAATATGAAATTTCACTTTGTTGGAATTTTTTCTTCATTTTCGTCATGTTTCCGGTGAAATATGAAATTTCACTTCGCTGATTTTTTTTTTCTTCATGAGGCGTTGCTAGGTTGGGGTAGGGTTATAAAAATAAATTGGAGAATCGAAGAACCGGCCCTGACCGGTTCCTCCATTTTAAAAACCGGTCAAAATTGGTCTGGTTCAGTTTTGAGGTTTTTCGACATAGGACTGGACTGGACTTATTTGTATATAGACATCAATTAATTTTTAATATCATATATAATTTTATATAATATATATAAATATATATGAAATAATATTATATTATAATTTATAACATAAAATTTAAATCTTAAACATGAACATTTGTTTGATCATATGTTTTAAATATAAAGTATATATATTAATTACATTTTATGGCCTAATAAATTATCATCAACATATTCTTTTTAATAAATACATTAATAAAATTGAAAGTACCTATTTAATAAAATAATTGATACGGTATCAGTTTTTAAAAATTCAAAACCAGTATATATTAATTCGTTCTTAAAATATATCTAAAATTGGACAAGTACACCCTAGGTTGGGAGCGTTTTCTGTTGGTTACTTTTATTTTTCTCAAAGAAATGCATTTCCGTTCGTAAATTCTTGTTTTTTTTGGCCTTTTCCGTTTCTCTTATTTTTCCGTTACTTTTACTTTTCCGTTTACTTCGTTCACTTTGACTTTGTCAATTGTTGTCACATGTGATTTTAACTTGTATACGTTTTTCTTACGTTTTCTTTAAGTAAGCGTAGCAAGGCCCGGCCGATGGGTTACTAACCTACCACGGTTGCAGACAGCGGTTCAAGAGTCATAGTCAACATTACTATACTATGTGTAAATTATTTTTAATTCAATTAAATCCAATTTTTAATTTGAACTTTTTGCTAGGTGATCTTCTCAGATTCTTCTAACCTTTTTTTATGTCATATATATATATATATATATATATATTTATTTATTTTTACAATGCAAAATATTTTGGATATAAAAAAATTTCTTCAAAATAAATTTATAAATTGACGTAATTTGATGTAATACGTTAGTAACATTTCTCCCAAGGAATAAAAAAAAAAAGTACAAGATAATCAAAGTAATTTTTGTTTCCCATCCATCTGGGTCTTTAATTATTAATTGTTATTGCGGTATCGATTGAGCATGAGAGAATTATGAGTACGTACGTAGTTCGGTGCTTAGCAGTAGTATTGGTTCTGGTTTTGAAATTGAGAAATTATGTTAGCAATCATTTTCACATCATATATTAATATGTGATTAATTATTTTTATTATTTTATTTAAATATATATGTTTACACATAAATATGTATATTTAAATAAAGGAACAAATTAAAATGATACACGTCTTTTATTCTATTTTTTTTGCTAGGTTAATTTGATAGAAAGTACGAACTCGTAGATTTTTATCCAAGACAAGCATGTTATAAAGGTGTACAGTACATAAAGATTTGAGTAGATCTTTGATTATAGGATAAGAATTTCTTCTCCAAAAATAAATCATTATCTTTAGAATAATTATTCTTAGCATCTCATACACCACATCTCTTTTATTTTATTTTTTCATAATAAGTATGTGATATATGGATAATGAATAGAATAATTCAATTAATTTAAAAAGAATAAAATTAAAATTAAATTAAAATAGTTACGTATATAAGACGTCCTGATCTTACCTGTACTTTCAAAGTTAGACCCAAGTTGACGACGACGACTTACACAGAAGCTAGACCCATTGACTTGGCTGATGACTTGAAGAGAGTCTTCAAGCATACCAGATCGTCCTGTACTCCATATTGGAGTGCTGCTCATCCCATCTTCCTTCCTCGGCAGGGCACTAAAATTATATTTAGTGAGAAATTAGAGTGAAAGAATCAAAGATGGATACTGGCCGTGCATTTACAGAAATGCTTTTGGTTTTGAAAGTGAGCCTGTTTTTTGTTATAGCGACTGCTGTTCTTGGAGTTGGCAACTCAGAACAAGCTGCTGCAGGGAACATTATTCGTCATGGTGGAAGAAAACTTGCTGAAACTCCTAGTCCAGGTAATCAAGTACATATATACATACATTATTCTTGTGGAAACCTACTATATATACATCTTTCTTTATATATGCATGTCTTAACTTGGTCCATCCTAAGACGTTATTTATAAATTGTATGTAAGTGACTATATATAATTCACGGAGACTGAGAAGCTTGCTTGCAGTAATCCAGAGCACACATAATATGGCGGAAAGCACACGGCTTGTTTTGTAGGACTTTTTCCTCTCTATATTTTTTTCCCCACCATTGTTCTTGATAAAATTAGATGATTACTTTGATACAAAGGATGCAATTTGATACATACTGAATGCATACATATATTAATATAAAGAAAAACATTATAGACACAAATAAATCTCACAAAAAGATCTCACACACTGATATTAGTATGCCACGTCTCTACCTATTTTTTTTTCTCTTTCTTTCTCTCCTCCCCTTGTGCCGCCACCCTTGCCCTCTCTTCGCACCGGCCATGGTGGTCAGGAACCACCTCAAGATGGGCAGAAGACGCCGATGGTCTAAGCGGTACTGCTGGCATGGAGCTCATGACAGCTTGCTGTGAACATTGGTGGTCGGGGACCACATTTCGCACACAATGTGCATGGTTGACTGCGGGCCACTAGGTGGCTGGTGTGGTGAGATCTAAGTCGATGGCTTGTCTTTTGACTGTCTGTGGTAGTCGAGAACCATCCCGGAAGGGCAGACAATAGTACCGGCGAGGAGGGAAAGGGGAGGGAGAGAGAGAGAGAAAAGGAAAAAATAATGGAGGCGTAGTCTTTGTATCTTTAATAGTTCTCTGATATAACAGTTATTTGTTTATTAAAGAGTTTAATAATCATTAAATTTATATTTTTGTATAAATAAGCCAACGGTTTGGTTTTCACGGTTTTTGCCGGCTTTGACAAAAAGCTGTGCTAAATGATAATTCAAAAACATGATTGGCTTAAGTCTTAACGTAAAAAGTGTTTGGAGATTGAGCTTTTCGAAATGAATCTTGAACATGCATGTTACAAGGATTTCTAGAACTGTGCGAGCGCAACAGAAACAACAAATTAAGAAGCCGATAGATAATTATATCTGATCTGGATGAACTTATTTGAGTAGACCTGCATATCGATTGCTTTGTTCTAACTCTCTTTTCGGTGTCAGAATCTCAAGGTTTCATCAGCATTGACTTATTTGAGTAGGCCTTTAATCCAAAATAATCCATGAACTTACTTTCTTCAATTAGATTTCTTAATTTGATTACTTGAAAACCAAAGAAAGTCCAACAGTGTTGATAAACGATGTACGTACTAACCCCTGTTTTATAATTATGTGTACTATTTAGACTAAATTATATTTCAGGACCTGATTTTGTTTTTTTGTTTTTGATTTTTTTTTCTATTTTTATATTTTACTTCAAACCCAAAATGTTTGCCCTTCAAAAACCAGTTTTTTTGTGAAGTTTTTAACTATTTTTTTTTTCCAAACAAATTTCCCTTACGCGTGGGTCAAATTCCTAATCTCAATAAATAGGTTTAAATATAAAATATTTAATTAAGTGGGGTAGAGTACAATTCAAATGCAGGATCTCTAATTTGTAATTATATGAAATCATTGCTTGTCTAGAAAATTTAATTTTTGAAGTGATGAAAAGAAAAGATTTAATTATTTATATTTATTTTAATAAATAAGCCAATCGCTTTGGCTTAATTTCACGGTTTTTGCTGGCATGCATGCTAGTTCTTTGACAAAAAGGTGTACTAAATGATAATTCAAAAACATGATTGGCTTAACATAAAAAGTGTTTGGAGATTGAGCTGTTCGAAATTAATTTTGAACATGTTACAAGGATTTCTAGTGTGTGCGAGCGCAACAGAAACAACAAATTAAGAAACCGATCGATAATTATGATCTGGATGAACTTATTTGAGTAGTAGACCTGCATATATATATATATATCGATTGCTAATTTGTTCAAATTAACTCACTTTTTGGTGTCAGAATTTCAAGGTTTCATCAGTATTGACTGTGGTAGCAATGAAGAAAATTACATTGACCCGATAACGGGTATTCCTTACACGTCAGATAAAGGAATTATAGATACTGGAATAATTGCCGAAACGGTGTCGGGAGCTTATAATGATTATCAGCTGCTAAAGAAATTGAGAAGTTTTTCTCAAGGAAAAAGGAATTGTTACACCCTGCAACCTAATGAAGGCAAAAACAGCAAGTACTTGATCAGAGCTAGATTCACGTATGGAAATTATGATGGCAAAGACAAGGGCCCAGTATTTGACCTATATCTTGGGGTTAATAAATGGAGAACAGTAGAACAAACGGATAGTAGACATTATGAGATAATTCATGTAGCTTCGAGGGATTACATAGATGTTTGTCTTGTGAACATTGGCAAAGGTGTACCCTTCATTTCAGTATTGGAGCTACGGCAATTGCACTCTTCCATTTATCATATCCAGAGCGGGGCACTGTCAATGTTTAGGCGACGTGATGTTGGCAGAACTGACACTTCTATAATCAGGTGAATCATTTCATACCATCCTGAGGGATCTTGATTCTTGATTGCATGCATGACTATAATTTATACCATTGCGTTTATTCTTCTTTTGCTCACGTTCATCAATTCATGTAAAAGCTAGCGCTTGATTGTTCCAGCATCACTTTGTTCTGACACGATCTGGGTAACAAAAAAATTTGCTGCCATTTATAAGGTATCCAAACGATGCGTATGATCGGTACTGGCACCCTTCACAAGAAGATGATTGGATTAAAATTGCCTCCAGATCGACCATTTACGCCTCTAGCAGTGATGAAACTTATGGATTGCCAGCAGAAGTGATGAAGACTGCTGCCAAAACACAGAACGCGAGCAGTCCCATAGAAGTTTACTTCAACCCGCTAGATTCTAGTTCTAAATATTATTGTTACTTTCACTTTGCTGAGGTTGAGAAACTTGAACCTGGCCAGCAGAGGGAATTGGCAATTTCTTTGGATGGTCAGCGCTATCTGACAGAATCTGTTAGACTTGATTATCTAAAATCACAAACCATAGTCCACGATAATCTGCCAATTAGCGGAGCACAGTTATACTTCTCAATAAATGCAGCTCAGGGAACTCAACTTCCTCCAATCCTCAACGCCTATGAGATTTTCGAGTTGATAGAGCTACCAAATGAACCAACTGCAACAGACGATGGTATGCCTTCTCTTTTGTATATTAATTGTACGGATTATGTGCAGTATTTCGGTGTTTGGAGATGGTCATCTGGATATATAAGTAGGAGTCTTTTCTAAACAAAACAAAGAATAAATCTAGATAGAAATCACTATTGGTAGCATCCATTTTACACACATGATGTGGCATCATGTAGACCACACATCTTCCCAAGTAAGTGTTGGGAACAATCAACTAGAAGCAACCACGTAGTGAGTGCAAAGTGTGCACTGCTATAGTGGCTTCTCTCTAGCATTACTCCAAAACAAAATATGATTTTTGTTCTCAAGGTCGTGATTAAAAGGGTCCACCTATTGATTCTAAAATTTAAGAAATGTTGGATATTAATTGGTCAACTTTTAAACCTTTGATCATAACGACATCCAAGACGGTCTACTATCGATATTAACTCTTATGACGTGGTCTCAATTGTTAAAGGCCTTATTACTGATCTTAAAATCCTAAGACTCTGATTCTAATTTTGTTAAACCTTTAACCGGCCTCAAAGATCTCGTGTCCTTGGTGATGCCCCCAATGAAATTTTAGCAGGACTGAAGCCCCCCCAGCACGCCCTACCATTGCATCCTCTTGGCACTAGTGGTGTCCCATACTGGGTGCACTCGTCCAAGATGTGTATCTGTTTAATGGTTGCAACTCCTCAAAGAGTTTATGCATCAGTTTAGTGTGAACCGATAGTCTCATGGGAAATCTATCACCATGTGAACCGATAGTCTCATTGGGGTGCTTACTATTATGATGTAATTAACCCCACACATCTTCAGAAGAACAATTTTGCTGCTTGTCAATAGTTTTTTATATATCAATGAAATCTGGTTTTATTCCATATGGTCATACAATTAACCGCCAAAGCAAACTTTGTTCTTAGAAATGGCATGGTATTATGAGTAACAATTTTACCAGTCACCTAGAATCCACAACCGTCATATGTTCTAGTTCACTTTGACTGATCTTGAGTATCGCACATGCTATTCAGGCAAATTCATCCTCATGACAAAGGCACATTTGTGCATCTGCTGCAAATTTTGGATCAAAGTGTCACAATTCATATTTCTTTCTTATGTTTTATATCAAGGATTGTCTATTGATTCTAGTTTTGCCATTAAAAATTTTAGTTGAAGCTATCATGAAAATCAAGACATGTTACAAGGTGAGAAGAAACTGGCAAGGCGATCCATGTGTCCCAAGTAATTACTCATGGGATGGTTTAAACTGCAATAACGACAATCCTCCAAGGATCATCTCATTGTAAGTGCGCTTCTGAAACATAAAACTTCTGTGGAGGCATGCTGTGAAATTTCAATCACGCTGGGAAACTTTCATTTTGACAGAAACTACAAAGATAGTGTGGCTCCCTTGTTCACAGGGGCAAACTACAAGAGAATTTTATTTATATATTATTTATTGCAGCTTAACATTAAACAATGGCAATAACTTCCTAGTTTCATAATTTCAAGCAGGAACTTGAGCTCAAGCAATCTGACAGGGGATATCGCTACTTCATTCTCCAAGCTCGAACTACTGCAGTCCTTGTGAGTCTTAATTTGAAATGTGATAAATATTTAAGCATTTAGTTTCTAAACACCAGTGTTAGCAAGACACCAGCAGGCTTAACAACACTGTCAACACAGCCTGCCAGCTTGAGATTACCAATTGGTAGATGGACCTCTGATTGCTGAGATGTTAATAATTAGAGTGTATTTGTGGGATTTGATTCCAGGAACTTTTACTTGGAAAGAATTGTATATAAGTCATGTTATTTAGTATTGGTTTTCAAGCACTGAAAACAATTGTTTAGCTTAAGTTGCTAATATTTTTATGCAAGTTTTTTCTTTCTTTTTCAGGGATTTGTCATTTAACAACTTAACTGGGCCACTGCCACAAGTTTTGGAACAGCTAACTAATTTAAACACTCTGTAAGACGTGGAACTCTGATCTAGGTGTTGCGAACAATACCTTCAGGGAAGGAAATTGAAGTGATCTACTAACACTATCTTTGCAGGGATTTAAGAGGGAACAAGTTCACAGGTTCAATTCCTGAGGCTCTTCTGGAACAGTTTTGGAGTGGAAAATTAGACCTAAGGTTAGGTTATATTCCTACCTCCAATATTTCTTTTTCTCGATTTCCTTATTAATGTTATAACCACTTTATCTTTTTTTTTTTTTTGCTTGACGGATGGCATCTTCTAATATATAATAACTGACCCTGACATCTTTACTTGATGCCTTTGATGCACTTTATAAAAGGGTTGATGCGCATCCAGATCTTTGACTGTACACTCCATGCAAGGGAAAGAAGAAAAAGGAGTTTTTCATTCCAGTTCTTGCATCATCTATAACAGCAGTCTTAATCCTTCTCTTCATCGTTAGTGCTCTTGCTATATATAGAAGGAAAAGAGGATCAGGTAGTTCGTTCATTAATTTTCTGTTGCTTAGTTTCTGCTGCTTAGTTCTGTCACAGTTTAATAATAAAGTCGAGAAAAAAATTATAGAAAGATATAAAAAAAGATCTGGATGCGCATCAACCCTTTCAGAAAAATGGGTTCAATTCTACTCACCTGGTGCTTGGGTTCAATTCTCACCACACTCATGTTTACACCTAGTTAGAAAAATGTATCCTTCTTTAGATTGTCTTCCTGATGCCCTTTCTTGCTCAAACATTAAAATAATATTAAAAATAAAGAGTCTCGTCCTCCCATTCATTATCCATTCATGGTTGTACTGTCTATACCATACAACCATGGCATCTCAATCCCCTGCTATTTAGTAAAATCAAGTATCCCCAAAATCTTCAATAAGTGGGACACCACTTCGTACCATCTTGAGGCTGACCTTGAAAAAGGATCTAACACATCCTAACATAGACAAGCATGAAATCCAGGACTTCTTCTAGCATTACTCACTGTCAAACTATAATGCAGAAACCTAAGCTCAGAACACTACAACATCACTGCATATAGGATTTGGTTGTACAAGCCTGAGGGTTAATGTGCATTCCCCTTTAGGATAAGGGGACTCAGGATTTAATTATAGTAACAAGCATGAGAGATTTAAAACATAAACTAATCACATGACAATGCCAGCTGCAAACTTATTTTTAGCAGAGGTGAATGTTTCAATTTTGATAATCTTTCTTGCTGTAGACATGGTTACCAAATCCAGCATCAAATCAAAGAATCAACAGTATAGCTACTTTGAGATTGTCAAGATAACCAATAACCTCAAAAATATCATTGGCAAAGGAGGATTTGGAAACGTGTACCTCGGCAAATTGAAAGATGAAATTCAAGTTGCTGTTAAGCTTCTGTCTCCCTCATCAAACCAAGGGTACAAGGAATTTAGAGCGGAGGTTAGATGGAACAGAAGCCAGTGTTTGCAATAACTTGAAAGTTTCAAAGACTACAATTTCACGCAACTAAACAATGGAACTCCATTTCGAAACGCAGGCACAACTCTTAATGGTAGTTCATCATAGAAACTTGGTTACTCTTGTTGGATACTGTGATGACGGTGAAAACAAGGCGCTCATATACGAGTACATGGCTAACGGAAATCTACAGCAGCATTTGTCAGGTATTTGCAATCTCGTTTTTAAAGGCTCCTGATCTCATCCTATGAGTCACTAGCTATATGTTACCTTCATCAAATCAAAAGTACATCATAGGTTGGCTTCTAGTTAGAGCAAGCAACCTGACATAGTGCAGATCATCCCGAATCCTTGTCAAGTCATTTCCTATAGGCAATCCCATAAGTTTATACAATGAGGATAATGAATCTGCATGTGTTCACAGAAATCCGACGGAGATTATTATTTTCTTGCATGATTGTAAAAACCTGGGTTATTTTTTTATGACAACCAAACTGAATGAGACAAAATTGGAATGTTTTTGCTGCAGTGACAAACCCAAATGTCTTAACATGGAATGAGCAACTTTGTATTGCAGTGGACGCAGCACACGGTTTGCAATCAAATTAACCACATAATTATTCATCTTCAGCATCTTTGAATTTCTTTTTTCGTTCGCTTGGATAAGTCAACATTGTTTACTGGTGGGAGTTACAGGGTTGGAGTATCTACATAATGGTTGCAAGCCACCTATCATCCACAGAGATTTAAAACCGTCCAACATCCTACTAAACGAAAACATGCAAGCCAAGATAGCTGATTTTGGGCTTTCTAGAGCCTTTGAAACCGAAAGTGATTCCCATGTGTCAACTTGCCCAGCTGAAACTTTGGGATACGTCGATCCGGAGTAAGTGTTTAGAGCTACTGACTTCTGCATAGCACTTTTTCTAGTTATACTGTAATCAATTATCATGTCCAAAATACTAGTGAAATCTGAAACACACTAAACTTTTTGTCCTAAATTTTCTACAACCAAAATCTCCAAAATGTATGGCCTGCCCTTAATTCAATCCAAATAAAGGGCATCCTCGCTTTATTGGACACCCTCGCTTTATTCACCAGTGTGAGTTGTCTAAATTTTACGGATGTCTGCTGTTATTACTCAAGTAAGGTGCAAGAAATCAATTATTATTATAAGTAATAATTTGAAGCTTTAAATCAGTATTTGGGTTTCTTATATTGTTCTAATGACCCTCATCTGCGTTTTACTTGCAGAATTCCAACATCTGGGAACTTCAATAAGAAAAGTGACGTCTATAGCTTTGGGATTATTTTGTTTGAGCTTATAACCGGCCGCCCTGCAATAATTAGAGGTCCTATGCGAAACAATCACATACTTGACTGAGTTTATCCTTTGATTGAAAAGGCAGATATTCAAAACGTTGTTGATCCAAGACTAGAAGGAGAATTCAACACCACTTCTGCTTGGAAAGTTGTGGAAATAGCCATGTCGTGTGCACTGCCGGTTGCAATCCAAAGGCCAGACATGAGTCAGGTATTGGCAGAACTTCAAGCATGCCACACAACACGTTCCATTTGGAGCTAGAATCAGAAATTGCTCCCTTCGCTAGGTAGTTTCTGAAGAAAACTATGCTCAAAAGTTCATTCAATACAATATGACAAGTAATCTGTATGAAGACCTTATTATATCCTTGTTTCATGTGTGTATCTTTTTTCAATCGAGTATGAGACCGAATACTATTATGCATTTCAACAGCTTTCTAGGTTCTATAGGACATATAAAGTACAATGATTACTTGTTTGTATTATGGAAGTGTCTGAAACACTATGAAAATCCATATATGCTAATGATCTACATGATGCAGAGGAAGCTGAATAGATTTTATGCAACAATATTAAGGGACCAATTAATCAATATCAATTCAAGTCACTTTCAGAAATAAGAAGAATGAAGCAGCAGAAGCAAGCAAAGTATTTCAGGCGTCCAATAGTCGGAAGAAGAAAACAATGCTATTTGTAGATGGAAGAAAATGTGACCGAGTGAAATCCTTTAAAAAAAAAAACCTTCTTAAAAGAAAACACTCTTAGAAATGTTTACTTAGAATAGATCAATTAACTATTTTTTAATTACAAAAATATTTACAAACACCCTTTTCTGCAAAACCTATGTTGAGGCTATAATCCCACTTATATGGATAGTAACTTGTTTGCCCCCACTGTAATATCAGTCAAAAGACTCAAAACTTTGACAATTAACTTGATTTTATTTATTAGAATTCCAGTAAAATTAGAACTCTCTTTAGATCATACTAAAATTCAAATTGTTTTCTTGTGGTTTACATACTCCAAAATAGATCATTTTGATCTTTGTGGAGGTATGCAAAACTTTTTTCCTCTGTTAATTTTTGGACTTTTTTTTTTTTGTATTCTTTTTTTAATTTTATACATTAAGGAATCAGCATTAGGGATGTTGTGATGTAATGTCTCTAACAATTTATTAATGGAGTTTTTACAAAGAGATCAACATAATCAATCTTACAATCATGGGGACTAAAGTTAGATTAAAAAATACAGAGCAATTTCATTTTGAGACAAACCATATTGACTAATCAAATAGAAATGGTAAGAAAATAGTACAACATATATATATATATATATATATATATATATATATTGAGAATAACCTGGCATGAAATTTGTTGGAAATATTTTAAAAATAATTATATATTATATTTGTTATTGATATTATTTTTTAGATTTATTGGTAAGTTATGAATTAGGCTTGTGCATAAATGGGCTTAGCCCAACCAAACCGAAAGGCTTGACATGGGCCCACCCGACTAAAGTCGGGTTCAACGGGTCAAAACCCATAACGGGTTCATTTGAGCATCTCTCAGTCGAAACCGATCACTCGAAAGAACCTGGGGTGTTATCACGCTTCACCGATATCTCTGAGAATTTTCTGTCACAGTCCCCGAATATTGAAGGACATGGGCTATGGGCCTTGGGCCAGTTTCATATACAATTTCAATTCATCATGTATTTAGACTACAAGATATCTAGTGGGCCTTGGGCCTTTGTTTTATTTACCTGTATGTTTTTAGTGTTAGCCTGGGCCCATGTAAGGTTCATCTCTTTTATATATGAGCCAATGGCTCTAGGGTTTGATTATCCAGAAAGTTATTGAATATTCTATTTCTATCTTTTATCATCTTTTTCATTTCTTCAATGGAGGTGCTCCCTCGAAGTGAGCTATTTTTGTGTATTTCTCTTTTAAGTAATAGATGTGTGTTACATTTTCTTCGAAGGAATATCGAGAGAAATGGGTGGGTTGTTAAGACCTTAGTAACTAAACCAACTAAGAATACTGACAATTCAAGGAGCCAGTGACCTCCCAGTGCACACGGCAATAATTGAACTCAATTTCGTAAAATGCATTCATCTGAAAAAATGGCTTAAATAGATCATTACAGAAACTGGAAACAACTCCACTACGTGCACGGACTAGTGCGTTACAGATAACTACCCATTAAACATCATTCCCCCTTAACTCTAACAGCCCATTGACTGGGTCTTGACCCAACTGAAATAATAGAAAAAGCAAAGTGCGAAAATACCCTTGACTAAACAATTAATACCCCTTCCTACGTAGCCCTTACATATCTCCTTAGATTTAGGCTCATAACACAACTCTCTCTTCAGAAGAACTCGCCCACGAGTTCTGGATACTTCTGTCGCAACTCATCTACATCCACCCAAGTTGCATCTTCTTCATTTGATCCTTTCAAGTGGACTAAGAGTTCGGCTCCAGCTTGGTTCCCTTTCTTCTTTAATCTCCTTGCAATCACCTTCTCTGGTGCGGGTACTAATGTCTAGGGCTAGGGTTTATCTGGGTTCCAAGCTTCTTTTTTAGGCAGGATATGTGGAATACCGGGTAGATCTTGGATTCCGGGGGCAGATCTAGCTTGTACGCGACTTTCTCGATTCTTTGAATAATCTGAAAGGGGCCAAAATACTTCGCCGAAAGCTTTAAGTTTCTTCTTACTGCTACTGCATTTGCTGATAGGGTCTTAGCCTCAAATAGACCCAATCCCATACGTTGTATTCCCTTTCCGTTCTGTTTTTATCGGCATAATGTTTCATCCTGGTTTGAGCTTCTTGTAGGTTCTCATGTACTAAGGCTTGGATAACGTCTCGGCTTTTCATCTCCTCTTCGACAGCCTGTATTGCTATTGACCCGGGCTCATATGGCAAGAGGCGTGGTGGAGCTTGGCCGTAGACGACCTCAAAAGGGATAAGCTTGGTGGATGAGTGCACTGAGGTATTGCATGACCATTAGGCTAAGGCTAGCCATTTGGCCCAATCCTTGGGTCTATCACTGGTAAAGCACTGAAGGTATCCCTCTAACCATTTATTCATTGCTTCGGTCTGACCATCCGTTTGAGGATGGTATGCTGAGCTCATCAATAGTTTTGTCCCACTCCTACTGAAAATTTCTTTCCAGAATTGGCTCATAAATACTGCATCTCTATCACTGACTATGCTCTGTGGTATGCCATGTAGTTTGAATATATTATCCATGAACTATTTTGCTACCACTGCTGCTGTGTATGGATGTGCTAAAGGAATGAAATGACTGTACTTGCTGAATCTGTCAATTACCACCATGATAACACTATATCCTTTAGACAAGGGCAATCATTCTATAAAGTCCATACTGATGTCCACCCATGCTCTGTTTGGCACTGGCAATGGTTGTAGAAGCTCTGCTGGTTTGAGGTTCTCTGTTTTGTTTTTTTGGCATACCTCACACTCCTTTATGAAGTCCCTGATGTCTTTATGCATTTCATGCCAAAAGAACTCTTGTTTGATTCTTGCATGTGTTTTTTGAGTTCCTGTATGCTATCCCATGGGGCTGTTATGATACTGTTGTAACACGAATGCTTGATAGGGCTTTAGGGTTCCCAAGTGCAACTTGCCTTTGTAAAATAATAGATTTCCACGAATCTGGTACTTGTGAGAGTCTAGGTCCCCCTGATGGTAATGGCTGATAAGCTGCTGCAACTGGGGGTCCTGGTTGCATGCTTGTTGGAGCCCTTCCCACCAAGTAGCTTTGACCACACTGATTGCTTTGGCTTCCCCCATCGGTGGCCAAATTCTCCTATGGGTCTGAACCTTCATTTTCAGCAGGTAGCCTTGATAATGCATCGGCTGCCCTGTTTTCTTTCCCACTTCGATATTCCACACTAAAATTGAAGCCCAATAACTTGGCAACCCACTTTTGCTGAAATGGAGTTCCAACTCTTTGCTCCAACAGATGTTTCAGTGCCTGTTGGTCTGTCCTTACCTTAAAACTGTGCCCCAATAAATAATGCCTCCTTATTAACAAACTAAATAGGTTTTGTCTCGTGTTATTAACAAACTAAATAGGTTTTGCCCCCTTATTTTATTTTTCATATAGTTTCGCATGCATCGTCAGTGGCACCAGGGGCGGAACCGGCAAGACAAGCTAGTTTGGGACAGTCAAAATTATATGAAAAGTAAAAATAAGGGGGCAAAAGTTATTGGGGGCGAGTTGTAGGTAGGTGACACTTACCAAACCAAAGGTCCCATTATTTATTGCTGTACGTACGTCTTTAAATTGGAGTGCTGCTCATACCATCTTCCTTCCTCGGCAGTCGGCAGGGCACTAAGTGAGAAAGAGTGAAAGATGGATACTGGCCGTGCAATTACAGAAATGCTTTTGGTTTTGAAAGTGAGCCTGTTTTTTGTTTTTAATTTTGGATTTTTTTTCATATTTTGTTTTTAATTTTATACTTTAAGGGAGCATTAGGGATGCTGTGATGTGATGTCTCTTAACAATTTATTAATGGAGTTTTTACAAAGAGATCAACATAATCAATCTTACAATCATGGGGACTAAAATTAGCTTAAAAAATATAGAGCAAATTAAATTCATTTTGAGACAAACCGCATGGACTAATCAAATAAAAATGGTAAGAAAATAGATAATAACCTAACATGAAATTTATTGGAAATATTTTTAAAATAATTATATGTAATATTTATTATTGATATTATTTTTTAGATTTATTAAAAAAGTTATGAATTATTTTAAAACTAGAGAAATTATAAAAAAATAAAATAAAATTGTTGTGGCCTAGTGGCATTGGTGCCCTTAATTGACCCAAAGCGCACGCCTGTTGCAAATTGTTAGATCAAGTCCGTCAATTGGCAAGAGATACATAGATACATGTACTTATTCAAAACCCATTTTACAATTCGTTCGCGTGAGTCATTTATAAATAGACTATTTAGAATACAAATAAAAAATGAATAATTCTCTCTCTCCTAACAACTATTCAAATACACTGTAACCGTCTGCATATTATTGTCAATAAAGATAATTATTATTTAAAAAAAGCGCTTTTGAAACTTTCTTTTCTATCAATATTTTCTTTTCTTTTTTTTCTCTTACAGCCTCCTTTCCAACAACAAAATATCTCCATCAAGAACCAAAATGCAAGTCTTTCCCGTGGGGTTATGGTCCCAGGCCGCCAACGCTGACCAACTTGACAGGAAGAATATTTGGACTTTTTAAGTCTTATTTGGATATTTATAATATTTATAAATAATAATAAAATAATTTATTAGTACTAATAAAATTATTTGTTTTAAGATTTTTTTAAAATTTAGAAAATGAGAAAGAAAAAATTAAATAAAAATTTTATAATTTTAAAAATTGTTTCAATAAAAAAATTTTTTTGTATAATTTTTATTTTGAAATTTGAAAAAAATATTATTATCTTTTGTATTTTGTTTAGAAATTTGAAAAAATTTATTGGCTTTTTTTATAATGATTCAATAATAATTAGATAAAAATTTAAAGTTATTTTATATTTAAATAATATTTAATAATAAAATTTTAAAAATATTTGGACTTTTTAAGTCTTATTTGGATACTTGTAATATTTATAAATAATAATAAAATAATTTATAAATAGTAGCAAAATTATTCAATTTAATATGTTTTTATTAAAATTTAGAAAATGATAATGAAAAAGTTGAATAAAAATTTTATAACGTTAAAATTTTTTAGTGTAATTTTTATTTTAAAATTTGAAAAAATTGTGTTATTTTTTGTGTTTTGTTTAGAAGTTTGAGAAAGTTGATTGGTTTTTTTGTGGATAATAATTAAATAAAAATTAGATAAAAATTTGAAATTTTAAAATTATTTTATATATAAATAATATTTAATAACAAGTTTATAAAAAAAAAATTAAAAATTTTATATATCATTTCAACGTATCGAAAATGTAGGTCAGACGGTAAACAATCGAAGCCTAAAGAACTATCCAACCCTTACTACACGATGGGGTCGATGTGACATCAAACTTTGGATTTGCGTATTAATAACACAATAAGAAAATAAACTCTTCGAATTTTCTCTTACAGCCGCCTCCTTTCCCGCAACAAAATATCTCGGTCAAGAACCAAAATGCAAGTCTTTGCCGTGGGCCGTGGGGTTATGGTCCCAGGCCGCCCAACGCTGACCAACTCGACAGGAAGAAAACTTCATATTTGGAATTTTTAACTCGTTTTGGATATTTATAATAATTTATAACATTTATAAATAATAATTAAATCATTTATAAATAGTAGTAAAATTATTCAATATAAGATGTATGTATTAAAATTTAAAAAGTTAGAAAGAAAAAGTTGAATAGAAATTTTATAATATTAAAATATTTTCGTATAATTTTTATTTTTATATTTAAAAAAATTGTATTATTTTTTATATTTTATTTAGAAGTTTAAAAAATTTGATTGATTTTTTTGTGAATAATGATTAAATAAAAATTTGAAATGAAAAATTATTTTATATTTAAATAATATTTAATAACAAAATTATAAAAATATTTAAAAATTATATATCTCATCTCAACGTATCGAGGACGTAGGACAGACGGTAAACTATCGAAGCCTAAAGAAGTATCCGACCCTTAACACACGATGGGATCGATGTGACGTCAAACTTGGATTTGCGTATATATAACACAAACAGAAAATAAACTGTTGGAATTTTTGTTCTCTCTTTCTAATTTTCTAATTGAAAAATACTTTAACGAAAAAAAATATATATAAATTAACATAATTAAATCTAGTAATAAATTAAATTATTAAAATTATGTTTATTATAAATTATGTTTAATATATTAAATTTACATTAATTTATAAATTTATTATTTTTATTTTTTTATAGATATAATACTTTTATTTTTAATTGATTTTTTATTTTGTTTGTTGCATTTAGATGTTGAAGTGAATTGAGATAAGATGAAAATTGAATAAAATATTATTAAAATATTAATTTTTAATATTATTATTATTTTAAAATTTTAAAAAAATTAAATTATTTATTATATTTGATGTTAAAATTTTAAAAAAATTATAATAATTAAATAAAATGAATTGAGACGTAGTTAAAATGGATTTGGGGTTAATCTTCGATCGTCAGCGCAGCGGTAGACAAGATTATCCACAAATGCAGACAACACTGATCATCCATCGAGCTACGTAAAAAGTCTTACTAACACTGATCATCCACAAATGCAGACAAAATATTCCCGATGCCATGCACGCGTAGACCATTATTGTTTTAAGTTTTTCGTTTTTTATTTTCCAGTTCAAATGCAGACAAAATGTTCCTGATGCCATTCAGGTTTCCACCATTTATTGTTTTAAGTTTATTTTTTCAAAAAATTTTAGAGGCAGTCAGTTTTATGTATTTTTTATCTACTCTATTAATGTAATTATCTGTATTATTTTTTTTAATATAAAATAAATAATTTAATCGATTACGTCAATAAAAAGCTAAAGTTATAGTAATAAGAAATGTTTGGAGAATGAGACTAGATAAAAGAAATATGTTAATAGTAGTGAAATAGTTTGTGAATAGTAATGAAATAATTTGAATTAAGATATTTTATTGAGTTTTGGAAAATGAGAAAGGGGAAGTTAAATAAAAATATTATAAAGTTAAAATATTATTAGAATATAATTTTATTTTAAAATTTTAAAAAATTGTATTATTTTTTGTGTTTTGTTTGAAAGTTTAAGAAAACTATAATGATTAAGTAATGATTAAATGAAATATTTGAATATTTGAAATTAAAAAGTATTTGAAATGTTAAGATGGAAAACCTTATTATTTATAGCTATAGAGTTTAAGTAATAAACTCAACTATTAAAAAATTATTTATTATTTGAAAATATGTTTAAAATACTTTAAAACATGTAATATTTGTTTAGAAGCAATATAAAAAAGTATTTTTTGACATAAAAATTACAAAAAAATGTTATTTGAAAGTTGTAGTGCCGAAAATGTGATAAAATCAAAAGTCACATGAGGTGTATTTTTTTTTTAAAATTCGAACTATATTTTATATTATCCAAAAAATCATGTTTGAGTCAAACGTATTTTTTAATTTATTTGAGATTAAAAAATTCTTAAATATGTTATATTTAAACAACCTAATTTTCTTATCATTAAATAATTTAACTCCAAACAGCCCTTAGAATAAACACTTCAATCAGAGTTCATCAACACGTCGATACTTGTTTATATTTAGTCAATTGATAGGA
This sequence comes from Juglans mandshurica, assembly GCA_022457165.1. Classification (NCBI taxonomy): domain Eukaryota; kingdom Viridiplantae; phylum Streptophyta; class Magnoliopsida; order Fagales; family Juglandaceae; genus Juglans; species Juglans mandshurica. The sequence goes on along the minus strand of CM039619.1, from coordinate 7,783,549 downwards.
CATGAATCGAATATTTCTTTCGGTTCTAGAACGAAAGAAATATAACAACGAAAATTCAAGATAATGAAGTCGAAGTTTTTCTTCCACGTTGGTGAGAGGCAGAGAAACAGAGAGAGAAATTGACAAGAGATAAGGCTTCCTAGCATCATACATCACACATTACATATATTTTAATTTTTTTAATTTTATTTTTACTAAATTAATTTTTCTGCTCATTATTTCTATACCACATACTTATAAAAACCAAAATTAAAAAATTAAAAATTAAATATAATGTATGGTATAAGGATATGAGTAAAATTATTTTTGAAAAGAAATACAAAGAAATTCTTAGGAAGAGTACTGGAGTCGCAGGAGACACGGATACCAAACTAGTCCTATTATTTATTGCTGGAACCCCCACGTCTTTGGAGTGCTGCACTGCTGCTGCTGCTGCTGCTCATCCCATCTTCCTTCCTCGGCAGGGCACTAGAAATTAGACTGATGGATACTGGCCGTGCAATTACAGAAATGCTTTTGGTTTTGAAAGTGAGCCTGTTATTTGTTATAGCGACTGCTATTCTTGGAATCAGCAACTCAGAACACGCTGCTGCAGGGAACATTAATAATATTGGTCATGATGGAAGAAAACTTGCTGAAACTCCTAGTCCAGGTAATTAAGTACACATATACATTATTGATCTTGTGGAAACCTACTATACATGATCTTTCTTTATATATGCATGTCTTAATTACTTGGTCCATCCTAAGTTATTAAATTGTATGTAAGTGACTATATATAATTCACGGAAACTAAGAAGCTAGCTTGCAGTAATCCAAAGCACACTTCTGCTCTAGTACACGGCTTGTTTTGTAGGGCTTTTTCCTCTGTTCCCGCCCCCCATTGTTCTTGACAAAATTATAAGCTTATTACTAATTTGATAGAAAGGACGTCGCAATTTGATACGTACTGCATGCGTACGTATTTTAATATAAATCTAGTTATTTAATAATTATTAAGTTTATATATTATGACATCTTCTCTGACCGAATAAGATTTGAAAATAAGATTTGAATACTTCTTTAATTAACGAATAATAATTTCTTCAATTCGATTTGCTTAATTTGATAATTACTTATAAACCAAAGAAAGTCCAACGTACACTGTTGATAAAGGAAGTACGTACTAACCCCTGTTTTATTATAATGTGTTTTATTTAGACTAAATTATAATTCAGGACCTGATTTTTTTATATTCTACTTTTATGATCTTTTACTTCAAATATTTAACTAAGTGAATGAAGTGCAGAGTCTAAATTCAAATACAAAATCTCTAGTATGTAATTATATCAAAATAATCAATTATCTCAAAAATGTAAAGTGACGATAATAAATTTTATTCATTTATATTTATTTTAATAAATAAGCCAGATGCCATGCCCGCGTAGACATTATTGTTTTAAGTTTTTGGTTTTTTATTTTCCAGTTCAAATGGAGACAAATTAATGTTCCTGATGCCATTCACGCGCGTTTCGACAATTTATTGTTTTAAGTTTATTATTTTTTAAAAAATTTCATGTACAATCATTTTTATATACTCTTCGATCACTTTACAAAAATGATTGACTGCATCATTTTTTAATATAAAATAATTATTTTGACCAATTATATTAGTGAAATATTGGCAAAGTTAGATTAATAAGTGATGTTTGAAGAATGAGACTTAATAAAAAAATGACATAGTTTGTGAATAGTAATAAAATGATTTGAATTAAGATGTTTTATTGACTTTTGAGAAATGAGAAAGAGGAAATTAAATAAAAATATTATAAAATTAAAATATTATTAGAATATAATTTTATTTTAAAATTTGAAAAAAATGTATTTTTTTTTAAAGTTTACGAAAGCTATAATGATTAGGTAATGATTAAATGAAAAAATTGAATATTTGAAATTAAAAAGTGTTTGAAATGTTGAAGATGGAAAAGCTTATTACTTATATTGTAGAGTTTAAATAATAAACTCATCTATTAAAAAGTTATTTATTGTTTGATCATATGTTTAAAGTACTTTAAAACGTATTATATTTGTTTGGGAACAACATAAAAAAGTGTTTTTTGACATAAAAATAACAAAAAAAAAAAATGTTATTTGAAAGTTATAGTGCCGAAAATGTGATAAAGATCAAAAGTCAAAGTTGTGATTATCTAAAAATTATATTTTTTTAAAATTGAAATTATATTTTATATTATTCAAAAAATCACGTTTGCTTTTTAGTTTATTTGAAATTAAAAAATACTGTTAACAGTTAAACAACCTAATCTTATCATTAAATAATTTTTAAGACTATTTAAACATTTTTAAGATCTCTAATATAACTCCAAACAGCCCTTAGAATATACACTTCAATCAGCATTCATCAGTACGTTGATACTTGTTTATATGATTAGTCAAGTGATAGGACATGGATCGAAATTCCACGAAATATAACAACGAAAATTCAACATAATGAAGTCGAAGTTTTTCTTCCACATTGGTGAGAGGCAGAGCAATAGAGAGAGAAATACGGTTTTTCTTGTAGTGCAACTCAGAACACGCTGCTGCAGGGAACAATATTCGTCATGGTGGAAGAAAACTTACTGAAATTCCAGGTATTTAAGCACATATATTAATATTCCTGTGGAAAACTGATAATGATCGCTTATTGAACGTCTTTTTAAAATTAAAACTACGTTTTGTATCATTCTGTTGAAGTCAAACGTGTAGAGATCCCTCCGACCTCTCAATCTCCATTTCCCTCTCCTCTCCTCGATCCCTCTCCTTTATCTTCCAACTGACTTCTCCCTCTTCGCATAAACAGACATCCGTCAAGATAAACACTTAATTCAAGGCAAAGAGACACGCACGAAAGCATTCTAAACACACTTCATTACTATTTTTCTTTCTTGTTTTTCAAGTTTTGGTGTTAACGCACAACCATACACCCAACATCATAATATTATGGTTGACTGTTTTTTGCTTCGGGAATAAGTTTGGCAGGAAAAAAGGAAAAAAAAAAACACGGTAATGGGAAGGGAACTAACCTGTCACACGAAGCACGAAAAATACACAGTGAAATAAATTCTGAGAAGGTTTCATATTCCTTTCACACATTCTTCACGTGCCAACGTGGCTCGTGCTTGACACTTTAAATTTTAATGATCTCATAGTTGGCGCATGTTTACCACTTGCTAAGTCTGCGCGTGATTCTTGTAGTAACCTCTGCTTTTGATCTGCTCCCTCTAGGACAAATCGAACACCGATTGAAACAAGAAGGGTCCTGCCGATAAGGTTAATTGTTTCTTCTCTTTCTTTACATATTTTTTAAACATATTTTTTATTAAAAAAAATATCAATTCACTGATAAATACTTTCTAAATCATTAATTTTTCTCTTTGTTTTTTTTAAAAAAAAAAAAAAAAAAGTATCGGTCAATTGGTAGATCAATTCATCTGCCCCCAGCATTTTCAAGGATTTCAATTTTGACCGCGGTTACTGAGTCTCGCACGGTACTGGCCGATATGTCGCTTTATGGGGATCCGAGTTTTCTGAAACACAGTGGTCAAAAGGTCAGAGCTTTGAATACTTACCGCCTGGTATGCAATGTTCAATTAAAGAAAGAAAGAACAAGGCAGCATGCAGCTTGCTGGATAGATGTGAAGGGATTTGCATGTGGCCAGGGGGATCGAGGAAAGACTTATATTATTCTCATGGTCTGTTGGGTAGTTGGTTTCTGTTTTGCATAACCCTATTCACACTGGATTAGTTGGCTTTGTGGGGTTACAGCTTTAAGGATATGTATATGGACCGTCGTTGTCCTGTAATCTGTACAACCTAAGACAAATATGCATTGGTCTATGGGGCAAAGGCTACGAAATTTACCCATGCACCTCCTCTTAATATTCAGGTTGTATACATGTACTATGTAGCATGCATGAAACATATGAATCTTATAGGTTGCTAAATTCTATATATAATTTATAACTTATGTGGGGACACATGATGGTCATGCATGTACATGTACGCACCCATAGTTTCCCACTACCCCTTAACTTTATTCGACTTATTGATCGAGAGATCATAAATATAAGAGTAAATTAATTAAGATGCATGGGGAAGTTTCAAATATATATATATATATATAGACTATTGAGAAACTTGGGGAACTCTTCCGGATCGGAAGAGTCCCTTAATTAGTTTATTCATCCCTAATTTATTCCCTAAATATATATATATATATATATTATTCCCAATGAAAGAGATATAACAACGAAATTAAATTCAAGATAGTCGAAGTCGAAGTCGAAGTTTATTCTTTCACATTGGTGAAAGGCAGAGAAAGAGAGAGAAAACTAGAAAAAGAAGATACAAAGAAATTATTGGGGCGAGTCGAGTCGAGTCGTAGGCCGGAGAGACGCGTAATACCAAACTAGTTCCATTATTTATTGCATGCTGGAATACCCACGTCTTCCTCGGCAGGGCACTAAAATTTAATTTAGTGCGAAAGACAGAGATGGATATTGGTCCAATTACAGAAATGCTTTTGGTTTTGAAAGTGAGGCTGTTTTTTGTTATAGCGACTGCTGTTCTTGGAGTTGGCAACTCAGAACACGCTGCTGCAGGGAACATCATTAATATTCGTCATGGTGGAAGAAAACTTACTGAAGTTCCAGCAGGTAATGTTCCTATTCATTGAGGAGAAAATGCAATATTGTTCCTACCTAGCTTATTTATGCCTTTTATTTCAAAAAATGAAATCAAAAGAAGGAAATTTTTAGATGACCCTGAGATTTGTACTCATTTTTATATTTGGAGATATTCTTAACAGGAAAACCGTCCTAATTCTCTCTTTCTTTGCCAAGGTTTCATCAGCATTGATTGTGGCAGCAATCAAGATTACATTAACGAGACAACGGGTATTTCGTACGTGACAGATAAAAGATTTACAGATACTGGAGTAGCTAAGACTATTTCTATATCTGAAGAAGACAGACAGTTGAAGAACTTGAGAAGTTTTCCTGTTGGAAAAAGGAATTGTTATAGCTTGAGACCGGATCAAGGTAAAAACAATAAGTTCCTGATTAGAGTTAGATTCCTGTATGGAAATTACGATGGCCAAAACCAAGCTCCAGAGTTCGACCTATATCTTGGGGTCAATATATGGAGGACAGTGATAAATACGGATGTGATAAAGAAGGGTGGACAAAATTATGAGATTATTCACCTATCCTCCACGGATTACATCGATGTGTGTCTTGTGAACACTGGCCAAGGTGTACCCTTCATTTCAGCATTGGAACTACGACGTTTGGACAATTCCATATATCCGATCACTCCGGGTGGGGCACTTGAACTGCATGACCGAAGGGATATTGGTACCACTCCTGGACCAGTCCTCAGGTGAATCAGTACCGGCCCTCATGCGCTAGAAAATATATATAGATTGATGCTAAGTATAATATTATAGATTGGCAAGACTTCTATAATATTTTTTTTAAAAAAAAATATGATTTTAGGTGTGTCTCATCTTTTCATAAAGAGACTGCGTAGAATGTACCCATTCTATAATTATATAAATAATTTTTCATAACTTATTTATGTACAATAGAGTTTTGAAAGCATATATGTTTAAATTAAGTCATATTTTCAATTATCTTATTATATTATTGTTAAATAAAAATTAATGCCATAAAGCAGCCAATAAGTCAAATTAACATTATATAATGAATGCTCTTCAATAAATACATAGTCAATTAACTAATGCCCTGAACTTGTGTTATGTGGTATTATATATGATATGATACTTGGTCCCGAGTTTGCCTCCTCAAAGTTACCATTCGGATATTTTATTTTATTTTTTTAGTATATAATTTTGAAGATAGACTATTTATATTCTCCCATGAAGCTACCTACCTGATAATTTTTAATTATCCCATTATAAATATTAAGTTAAATTTACCAAATAAAAAAATTAATATATCTAAGTAGGTTTCTAATTTTATTTAAAAGTAAGTTGTTAAATGAAAATATTGTCTTTAATTAAGTAGCTAATTTTGTTTAAGTAACTAATTTTGTGTAAAAACATTTGTGCGAATGTAGTTATCCAAACGATGTATATGATCGCTACTGGACAGGGTATGCTCATGATATACAAGATTGGATCCCAGTTTCCTCCGACTCCACCATATACACCCACAGAACTGATAATGCTTATGAATTACCAGCTCAAGTGTTAAAGACGGCTTCCAAAACACGGAACGCGAGCATTCCAATGCAAATTTCCGGGATCGCGCTTGACACTCTTTCTAAATATTATGTTTACCTTCACTTTACTGAGATAGATAAACTTGAACCTGGCCAGCAGAGGGAATTGACAATTGACTTGAACGGTGAGCGCAATCTCTCAGAATCTGTTAAACTTGATTATCTAAAACCACTCACAATAGTCCAAGATGATCCGCCAATTAGCGGTACTGGCGGGACACTATACTTCTCAATAAAAGCGGCTCAAGGGACTACGATTCCTCCAATCCTCAACGCCTTTGAGATTTATCGGTTCGTAGAGCTACCAAATACACCAACTGCCCCAGACGATGGTATGCTTTCTTTCTTCACTTTTTTATTTTCCTTGTCTGGATTATATATGTGCTGTGCGTATGTGAGGCCGGAGTTGATCACATGGGCCGGAGAGTTGGTTCAAAAAGTACACGAAATGCACCAGTACCACTAGCATCCATTTGGTGTCCCTTCACGATGGGTGCGGTGCAACTCTTCCAAGATCACGGCCTTTAATTTAGTGGTTGCAACTCAAATAGTTGCATCCCTTTGCTGTGAACTGATACTCCTCCCATAGGAAACTTATAGCTATGGGAGAATTACATGCACAGGTTGCACACTATTATGCTTTTTCGGTACTTTTTTATGGTTTCTTTTTTCATCTCAAGTTCTCCCCCCTCCGTCTCTCCCACTTTATATTTTTCAATCATTTTCTATTGATTCTTGTTTTTCCATCAAAAACTTAAGTTGCGGCTATGCTGGAGATCAAGACCCAGTACAACGTGACTAAAAACTGGCAAGGCGATCCGTGTGTCCCAAGTGATTATTCATGGGAAGGTTTAAACTGCAGTAATGACAATCCTCCAAGGGTCATCTCATTGTGAGTGTACTTCCGAAACATTAACTTCTGTGGATGTATGCTGTAACGCTGTTCAACTTTCATTTTGACCGAAACTTCAAACAGATAGTGACTCCCTGCTTATTGCATGAGTAATTTTTTTTTTCCTGGATTGCAACTTATCTTTGAACATTTGCAATAACTTTTCCATGTTCCATAATTGCAAGCAGGAACTTGAGCTCAAGCAACTTGACAGGGGAAATTGCAAATTCATTCTCCAAGCTCGAACTAATCCGGTCCTTGTGAGTCTTATTTGAACTGTGATAGATATTTAATGGGTATTCAGTTTCTTAACACCAGTGCTTGCCAGACACCAGCAGGTTGAGCAACAGAGTCTGCCAGCTTGAGATTGCCAATTGGCAGATGGACCCCTGATTGCTGTAGATGTTAATAATAGGAGAGAGAACATTGATTTTCAAGTAGTCCATTTATTCAATATTGATTTTCAAGGACAGAAAACAATTGATTAGCTTAACACACTAATATTCTTATCCAAAAACAATTGATTAGCTTGAAGTTTTGGAACAACTACCTAATTTGAAAACCCTGTAAGTTGTAGAGCTCTGATCTTGGTGTTGCGAATATGACATTCAGGGAAGAAATTGAAATGATATACTTAGAACTATCTTTGCAGGGATTTAAGAGGAAACAAGCTCACAGGTTCAGTTCCTGAGGCTCTTCTGGAACAGTCGAGGAATGGACAATTGGACCTGAGGTTAGGCTATCTTCCTATATACCTCCAATATTCTTTTTCTCAATCTGATTATAAATGCTAACTTCACTTAGTTCTTTTTTTGTACATAATAAATGTTAGAAAAAGTATATGTTCATTTCTTCACTGTAAGGAAAAATTATATTTCCAACTGTAAATTTTTTTGCAAGACAGACGGCATCATCTAATATATAATATAACTAACTGACCCTGTCATCTTACCTTGATGCCTTGATGCACTTTACACAAGGGTTGATGCAAATCCGGATCTTTGTCTGTACACTCCTTGTAAGGGAAAGAAGAAAAAGGAGTTTGTCATTCCAGTTCTTGCAGCGTCTATAACAGCAGTCTTGATCCTTCTCTTCATCGTTAGTGCTCTTGCTATATATAGAAGGAAAAGAGGATCAGGTAGTTCGTTCTTATTTTCTGCTTCTGCAGTTGTTATCACAGTTTATATACGTGAGCTTGCTTACGAAGATATAGCACTCAACGGAAATTAACCTTATTTTCTTGTGATACACCGAGGTCTTTGACAATTAAGTCATGAAAAAAAACTATAGATAGAAATAAAAAAGAAAACGATCATGGAAGGAAACTGCAAATGATCGATAAAGGAATTACTTTAGTGGAACACCATGGTAGGTGAAAGTGATGAACGAGCTCATTCTACTCACCTAGTTAGTGCTTGGGTTCAATTCTCTCCACACTCATGTTTACACCAAGTCAGAAAAATGTATCCTTCTTTAGATTGGCTTCCTGATGCCCTTTCTTGCTCAAAGATTTAAGATAATATTAAAAATAAAGATTTTAATCCTCCCATTCATTATCCATTCACCCTGGAGTTCGACATAGTTGAGAATCTCATTACTGTTTATACTGAACAACCATGGCCTCTCAATCCCCTGCTATCTTGTAAAATCAAGTTGCCCCAAACTCTTCAATAAGTGGGACACCACTTCTTACCATCTTGAGGCTGACCTCGAAAAAGGAGATAACACATCCTAACATAGACAAGCATGAAATCACGTACTTCTTCTAGCATTACTCACTGTCAAACTATAACACAGAAACCTAAGCTCAGCACAGCTATTACATCACTGCATATGGGATTTGGTTGTACAAGCCTAAGGGTTAATCTGCATTCCCCTTTAGGATAAGTGAATTCTGGATTTTTAATTATAGTAACAAGCATGAGAGATTTAAAACATGAACTATGCACATTACAATGCAAGCCGCAAACATATTTTTAGCAGACGTGAATGTTTCAATTTTGATAATCTTTCTTGCTGTAGACATGGTTGCCAAATCCAAATCCAGCATCAAATCAAAGAATCGACAGTATAGCTACTCTGAGGTTGTTAAGATAACTAATAACTTCAGAACCATCATTGGCAAAGGAGGATTTGGAAACGTGTACCTCGGCAAATTGAAAGATGAAATTCAAGTTGCTGTTAAGCTTCTCTCTCCTTCATCAAACCAAGGGTACAAAGAATTTAGAGCGGAGGTTAGATAGAATAGAAGACAGAGTTTGCAATTACTTGAAAGTTTCAAAGACTACAATTTCACTCAACTAAACAATGGAACTCCATTTCGAAACGCAGGCACAGCTCTTAATGGTACTTCATCATGGAAACTTGGTTACTCTTGTTGGATACTGTGATGAAGGCAAAAAAAAGGCGCTCATATATGAGTACATGGCTAAGGGGAATCTGCAGCAGCATTTATCAGGTATTTGCAATCTCGTTTTCAAAGGCTCCTCTCATCCTATGAGTCGCTAGCTATATGTTTCCTTCATCAAATCAAAAGCACATCATAGCTTAGATACAGTCCCATCTCTGCACCTGGTTGGCTTCTCGTTAGAGCAACCACCTGACACAGTGCATATCATCTCGAATCCTTATCAAGTCATTTCCCATAAGTTTATACAATGAGGATATTGAATCTGCATGTTTCACAAAAATCCAACAGAAATTATAAATTATAAATTTCTTGCATGATTGTAAAAACCTGGGCTATTTTTTTATGACAACCAAACTGAATGAGACAAAATTGGAATGTTTTTGTTGCAGTGACAAACCCAAATGTCTTAACATGGAATGAGCGTCTTTGTATTGCAGTGGACGCAGCACACGGTTTGCAAACAAATTAACCACATAATTATTCATTCGGATTTCTTTTTTCATTCGCTTGAATAAGTCAACATTGTTTACTGGTGGAGTTACAGGGTTGGAGTATCTACATAATGGTTGCAAGCCACCTATCATCCACAGAGATTTAAAACCACCCAACATCCTACTAAACGAACAAATGCAAGCCATGATAGCTGATTTTGGGCTTTCTAGAGCCTTTGCCAGAGAAAATGATACCCACGTGTCAACTTGCCCAGCTGGCACATTTGGATACGTCGATCCGGAGTAGGTGTCCAAAGTTCTAGTGAAATCTATAACACCAAACTTTTTCTCCTAGAGTTTTGTACTACCTAAATATGTTTTGCCCTTGTGGATCGCCACACGGAATCCCATTTTCCAATGCATCCAAAATCTCCAAAACCAGTAGAAATTGGACACGCCTCGCTTTATTCACCACTGCGAGTTGTATTATCGTTGTGCTAATGACTCTCATCTGTGTTCTCCTTGCAGATTTGCAACATCTGGGAACTTCAAAAGGGAAAGTGACGTCTATAGCTTTGGGATTGTTTTGTTTGAGCTTATAACTGGTCGCCCTGCAATAATAAGAGGTCCTATGCAAAACAATCACATACTTGACTGGGTTTATCCTTTGATTGAAAGGGCAGATATTCAAAAAATTGTTGATCCAAGACTAGAAGGAGAGTTCAACACCACTTCTGCCTGGAAAGTTGTTGAAATAGCAATGTTGTGCGCACTACCGGTTGCAATCCAAAGGCCAGGCATGAGTCAGGTATTGGCAGAACTAAAGGAATGCTTGGCTCTGGTATTGACTCGTGGAAGAAATCAAAGGATGACAACTGAGTGCAGAACTTCAAGCATGCAAGACAACACGTTCCATTTGGAGCTAGAATCAGGATTAATTGCTCCCATCGCTAGATAGTTTCTGAAGAAAACTATGCTCAAAAGTTCATTCAATACAATATTTCAAGTGATCTGTTTGAAGACCTTATTATATACTTGTTGCATGTGTGTATCTTTTCTCAATCGGGTTTGAGACCGAATACTATTATGCATTTCAACAGTTTTCTAGGTTCTATAGGACATATAAAGTACAATGATTACTAGTTTGTATTTTGGATGTGTCTGAAACACTGTTTGAAAATCCATATATGCTAATCTACATGATGCAGAGGAAGCTGAATAGATTTTATGCAACAATATTAAGGGACCAATTAATCAATATCAATTCAAGTCACTTTCAGAAATAAGATCCTCTTCTTTTAGTTTATCATCATCCCATTGAGAATCGAGTAAGAAGAAGAGAACGTGCCAGCAATGTATATGGGATCATGTAAGCTATCAGCCTAGTAGGATGAAGCAGCAGAAGCAAGCAAAGCGTTTCAGGCCTCCAAAAGTCAGAAGAAGAAAACAATGCTGGTTGTAGATGGAAGAAAGTGTGACTGTGTGAAATCCTTCAAAAAAAAACTTCTTAAAACTCCTTAGAATAGATAATTTATCTATTTTTTTATTAGAAAAATTTTTACAGTCACCCTTTTCTACAAAACTTTTGTTGAGGCTATAATCCCACTTATATGGATGCTAACTTGTTTGCACCCACTGTAATATCAGTCAAAACTTTGACAATCTTCAAACCTGATTTTATTTATTAGAATTCCAGTAGCTGAACTCTCTTTAGAATTCCACTGTAATAGATAATTTTGATCTTTGTGGACGTATGGAAAAACAATTTCCTCTTTTAATTTTTGGATTTTTTTTTTTTTGGATTTTTTTTTAATTTTATACATTAAGGGAGCATTAGGGATGCTGTGATGTGATGTCTCTAACAATTTATTAATGGAGTTTTTACAAAGAGATCAACATAATCAATCTAATAATCATGGGGCCTAAAGTTAGATTAAAAAATTCAGAGCAATTTCATTTTGAGACAAACCATATGGACTAATCAAATAAAAATGGTAAGAAAAATATAGTACAACATATATATATATATATATATATAATCAACTTCTCAGTATTTAAATATGGACTAATCAACTGTTTTGCAAAGGTGCATCTACTTATTCAAAACCGATTTTAGTCCAACGAAAAGTTATAACTCGTTGATGTCCTTTAGTCGTAAATAGACTATTTCGCTTACAAATAATAATAATAAAAAATTCACTCTCTCCTAAAAAGTATTTAAATACGCTCGGAACTATGTGCATATCATTGGTAATGAAGATACCATTATCTTAAAAAAAATGACATTATAACTCGTTTTAAAATATATTATTTTATATCAGTATTAACTATTATCTGAAAATTTAATGTATCAAACACATATATTCTGTCAATAAGTTGAATTAAATGCACAGGTGAAAAAGATGGGGGAAAAGTATGGCAAATTAGACAGAGTGGAGATGAGCATATGGGAATGTTGTGAACTTCTCAATGAAGTTGTTGATGAGAGTGATCCGGGCTTGGACGAGCCCCAAATTGAGCACTTGTTGCAAACGGCTGAAGCAATTAGAAAGGACTATCCCAATGAAGATTGGCTGCACCTAACTTGCCTTATTCATGGTAAACTCCTTTTTTTCCCCCTGCTTTTGGCCAGGAAATTGATTTGAAGGTTGCCCATTTCATGATTAGACACTTGTATTTGTGTTACTCATAAATCCATTATGCTAATGGACAGACTCTCAAGCAAGTATTGTAAAATTGATATGATCTTATTTTTAGGAGTTCTTACGTGATATCCCGTATTTTTTTACTGTATTGTTCTTTTTTTAGTGAATGATTATTTAATTAATTTAAATATTGTTTGTCTTGTTTTAAAATTTATCGAATTTTCTCGTTGGATTTATTTTATAATTTTTAAGTTGTGAAATTTACTTTGATGTGCTTTCTTGATATTAATCAGTGTTTGTATTTAAATTTACTTTTTACTTTAATGAATAATTTTATTGTTGGACTTTAATTATTATTGTTTTATTTATTTATTCTTTTCCCACGCACGGCACTACGTCATGCACGTCTATCTCTTTTCTTTCTCTAGGGTTTCTTTCTTAGCACCCATATAAATATACACTTTCATCCTAGACCTTCGAAAACTGCCCTGTTTCATCGCTGCAACCAGCCTCCAGAACCACCCGGGCCCTCCTAGTTCGACGCCAACCTCCACGCACGTAAAACCGACGCCCTTACCCTCCACCGTTAACGTCCTTCACCAAGGCTCAACGCCTCACTGTGCCCTATCACCTCCGTCTCAGCCGCAGCAACCCGTCCAGAGCTGCACTCCTCCCTGCCATCAACAACTACACTGACCTTCACCCCACACCGTGCACTTCTATAGTGCACCACCCACGGCCAGCACAGGTCAAACTCAACCACGAGCACTAAGATCACGGCAAGAGACCCTTCCACCGAGAGCCACTCCATGAAAGCCAATCACGCATAGGTCCACCGCACGGAGCCACCCTGCCCAAACCTCACAACCACCACCGAAGCTCTTCCACGCCGCAACCCACACGGCAAGCCCACTGCACGACGGAAGACACTGTTTCACTACCACCGAACGACCCATGTTTTTAATACCCGAAACAAAGCATTTGACATACCGCAACTCCTCCACGCCGGTTGCCTCAGCCTCAAGCATCATCACTGCCTAGCCATCGAGCTCACCACTGTCGACGTCCGCCTAGCCTTTTTTTTGTCTGCCGCGCGCCACCTCAAGCTCACGATGAGCTTCTCTCTCTCTCTCTCTTTTCTACGTAAGGTTCCTCTCTCTCTCTCTCTCTCTCTCTCTCTCTCTCTCTCTAACCAGTGTGCTACCGACGCCCCCACCTCCGTAAGCAACCGCCCAGCTCGCTGCCTTCGTGCTCTCCGTCGCGTACATAGCTGCTGTGTTATTCAAAGAAGTTAGTTTTTACATAAGTGTATTTCATGCTTCTAAGCTAATTTTATTTAATTACTCTTTTACCCTTTGAACTGCAACTTATGCCAAGTGTTTTAAAATTTGTATCATGTGTTAATAAAAAAATTTTATTATAATTGCAGAAAATTATTTAAGTATTTTAACATGTTATTAAGTAAATATTTATTTTAAGAGTAAATAATATTGGTGTAATGTTATTTTTACACTTTAGATATGATTTAGTCTATAAATATATTGATAAATTGTGAGTTTTAAGTTATAGGGAGTAACTCTTCGATCCCTGCGGGACTGGGGCGTTACATCTTAGCTGATATGGTTTCTATGATTTGTTTTAGACCTTGGGAAGGTGCTTCTTCTTCCCAGCTTAGGGAAACTTCCTCAATGGGTTGTTGTAGGTGAGTTTGAGAAAATAAACGGTAGCATCTCCTTTTTGTTGAGTATTTGGAGTCTGGTTCACGCCGCTCGAAGCGTCTAGCCGCTCGAGCGAATACAAGACAGAGAGCTTCGCTCGAAGGAAGCTCGACAGACCGCTCGAGCAATTGCAAGTCAGAGAGGTTCGCTCGATGACCGCTCGACTCACGGCTCGAGCGGAGGGAAGTCAGAGAGCTTCGCTTGAGGAGCTGCTCGACTCACGGCTCGAGCAATTGCGGGAAACAAGTTCGCTCGACGCGGGCTCGACACGCCGCTCGAGCGAACATCATTAATTCTGCTGAATTAGGGTTTCCGCCGTACAACATATATATAGTGTTGTGTTTTGTCTTGTACTGTAGCTAAGTGAACAGTAGCCGTCCTACACTATTGTATTATGATTCCTCAAGAAATAAAAATCCTTTGCAGCTCCCGTGGACGTAGGCAATTTGCCGAACCACGTAAATACTGTGTCGTGTTCTTGATTGTGTTGCTTTTACTTTATTTGTCATCGTTGGTGTGTGTACTTTGCATAGTATTTCACAACAATTGGTATCAAGAGCCAAGGTTGGATCTGAAAGAGAATGATGGCTGGAGATAAAGTGAACGCACCCGGGATCGAGAAGTTTGACGGTACTGATTTTGGGTACTGGAAGATGCAGATTGAGGATTATCTTTATGGGAAGAGGCTCCACCTTCCACTGTTGGGAAAGAAGCTGGAGAGCATGGCTGATGCTGAGTGGACCCTGTTAGATCGACAGGTTCTAGGTCTTGTTCGGCTGACTTTGTCAAGAACAGTGGCACACAATGTTAGTAAGGAGAGAACCACAGTGGATCTCATGGCGACTTTATCAGGTATGTATGAAAAGCAGTCTGCGAACAATAAGGTGCACTTGATGAAGAAATTGTTCAATCTGAAGATGTCTGAAGGTATGTCTGTAGCCCAACACTTGAATGAATTCAATACGATCACAAATCAACTATCTTCTGGAGAGATTGAGTTTGATGATGAGATCAGAGCGTTGATTCTGTTGGCATCGTTGCCAAATAGTTGGGAGGCCATGAGGATGGCTGTGAGTAGTTCAGCCGGCAAGGCAAAACTGAACTACGATGACATACGTGACATGGTGCTTGCTGAAGAGGTACGTAGGAGAGACATGGGTGAGTCTTCGGGTTCAGGATCTGCCCTGATTGTTGACAATAGGAGTAGAGGACATGGAAGATCAATCTCCAAGAGCAGGGGAAATAGCAAGATGAGATCTGGGCAGCAGATCACATGTTGGAGTTGTGGCAAGTCGGGCTACATCAAGAGAAACTGCAGGAATCAAGAAAGTTATGATGATTCTGTGAATGTAGTGGCAGAAGAAATTCATGATGCTTTACTTCTTGCAGTGCACAGTCCGATTGATGATTGGGTGTTGGATTCAGGGTCTTCATTCCATAGCACTTCACATCGAGAAATCATGCAGAATTATGTTGCTGGTGATTTTGGGAAGATGTATACCGCTGATGGAGAGGCACTAAATGTAGTGGGAGTGGGTGATGTGCACATCACACTTCCAAACAGGAGCGTGTGGACTTTACAGCAAGTCAGACATGTTCCAAGTCTGAAGAAAAACCTGATCTCTGTGGGACAACTTGATGACAGCGGTTTTGCAGTAGCGTTCTCTGGAGGGGCTTGGAAGATCACTAAGGGTGCGCTGGTCTTAGCGCATGGTAAGAGATCTAATTCTTTGTATTTGACATCAAGATCCAGTGATGTGCAATGAAATACAAGAGTGCAGAAAGGCAGGCTTGATTGCGCGAAACAGGTGAGGAAGCCAAAGGGAGTCAGCTTTGCCATTCCTCATGAAAGCTTGGGAAAGTTGGCTAACGTTGTCAAGATCGGTTCAAAATCGGATACTCCTAGTGCAGTGGGAGTTGTGAGTCGCCCTATGGGCGATGTATATGGAAGACTGAAGTCGGGCTTGACTTCAGGAAGTTTTCTAGTTTGAAGACGGGAGCTGTGAGTTACAGAGGTGGAGGATATCATGTTTGAGGCAGAGGCTGACAATGTGGGTGTACCAGTCTCCAAGTGGGAGAATTGTTGAGTATTTGGAGTCTGGTTCACGCCGCTCAAGCGAAGCGTCTAGCCGCTCGAGCGAATACAAGACAGAGAGCTTCGCTCGAAGGAAGCTCGACAGACCGCTCGAGCAATTGCAAGTCAGAGAGGTTCGCTCGATGACCGCTCGACTCACGGCTCGAGCGGAGGGAAGTCAGAGAGCTTCGCTTGAGGAGCCGCTCGACTCACGGCTCGAGCAATTGCGGGAAACAAGTTCGCTCGATGCGGGCTCGACACGCCGCTCGAGCGAACATCATTAATTCTGCTGAATTAGGGTTTCCGCCGTACAACATATATATAGTGTTGTGTTTTGTCTTGTACTGTAGCTAAGTGAACAGTAGCCGTCCTACACTATTGTATTGTGATTCCTCAAGAAATAAAAATCCTTTGTAGCTCCCGTGGACGTAGGCAATTTGCCGAACCACGTAAATACTGTGTCGTGTTCTTGATTGTGTTGCTTTTACTTTATTTGTCATCGTTGGTGTGTGTACTTTGCATAGTATTTCACAACAATTGGTATCAAGAGCCAAGGTTGGATCTGAAAGAGAATGATGGCTGGAGATAAAGTGAACGCACCCGGGATCGAGAAGTTTGACGGCACTGATTTTGGGTACTTGAAGATGCAGATTGAGGATTATCTTTAAGGGAAGAGGCTCCACCTTCCACTGTTGGGAAAGAAGCTGGAGAGCATGGCTGATGCTGAGTGGACCCTGTTAGATCGACAGGTTCTAGGTCTTGTTCGGCTAACTTTGTCAAGAACAGTGGCACACAATGTCAATAAGGAGAGAACCACAGTGGATCTCATGGCGACTTTATCAGGTATGTATGAAAAGCCGTCTGCGAACAATAAGGTGCACTTGATGAAGAAATTGTTTAATCTGAAGATGTCTGAAGGTATGTCTGTAGCCCAACACTTGAATGAATTCAATACGATCACAAATCAACTATCTTCTGTAGAGATTGAGTTTGATGATGAGATCAGAGCGTTGATTCTGTTGGCATTGTTGCCAAATAGTTGGGAGGCCATGAGGATGGCTGTGAGTAGTTCAGCCGGCAAGGCAAAACTGAACTACGATGACATACGTGACATGGTGCTTGCTGAAGAGGTACGTAGGAGAGACATGGGTGAGTCTTCGGGTTCAGGATCTGCCCTGATTGTTGATAATAGGGGTAGAGGACATGAAAGATCAATCTCCAAGAGCAGGGGAAATAGCAAGATGAGATCTGGGCAGCAGATCACATGCTGGAGTTGTGGCAAGTCGGGCCACATCAAGAGAAACTGCAGGAATCAAGAAAGTTCTGATGATGATGCTGTGAATGTAGTGGCAGAAGAAATTCATGATGCTTTACTTCTTGCAGTGCACGGTCCAATTGATGATTGGGTGTTGGATTCAGGGTCTTCATTCTATAGCACTTCACATCGAGAAATCATGCAGAATTATGTTGCTGGTGATTTTGGGAAGATGTATACCGCTGATGGAGAGGCACTAGATGTAGTGGGAGTGGGTGATGTGCACATCACACTTCCAAACAGGAGCGTGTGGACTTTACAGCAAGTCAGACATGTTCCAAGTCTGAAGAAAAACCTGATCTCTGTGGGACAGCTTGATGACAGCGGTTTTGCAGTAGCGTTCTCTGGAGGGGCTTGGAAAATCACTAAGGGTGCGCTGGTCTTAGCGCATGGTAAGAGATCTAATTCTTTGTATTTGACATCAAGATCCAGTGATGTGCAAGGAAATACAAGAGTGCAGAAAGGCAGGCTTGATCGCGCGAAACATGTGAGGAAGCCAAAGGGGGTCAGCTTTGCCATTCCTCATGAAAGCTTGGGAAAGTTGGCTAAGGTTGCCAAGATCGGTTCAAAACCGGATACTCCTAGTGCAGTGGGAGTTGTGAGTCGCCCTAAGGGCGATGTATATGGAAGACTGAAGTCGGGCTTGACTTCAGGGCGTTTTCTAGCTTGAAGACGGGAGCTGTGAGTTACAGAGGTGGAGGATATCATGTTTGAGGCAGAGGCTGACAATGTGGGTGTACCAGTCTCCAAGTGGGAGAATTGTTGAGTATTTGGAGTCTGGTTCACGCCGCTCGAGCGAAGCGTCTAGCCGCTCGAGCGAATACAAGACAGAGAGCTTCGCTCGAAGGAAGCTCGACAGACCGCTCGAGCAATTGCAAGTCAGAGAGGTTCGCTTGATGACCGCTCGACTCACGGCTCGAGCGGAGGGAAGTCAGAGAGCTTCGCTTGAGGAGCCGCTCGACTCACGGCTCGAGCAATTGCGGGAAACAAGTTCGCTCGACACGCCGCTCGAGTGAACATCATTAATTCTGCTGAATTAGGGTTTCCGCCGTACAACATATATATAGTGTTGTGTTTTGTCTTGTACTGTATCTAAGTGAACAGTAGCCGTCCTACACTATTGTATTGTGATTCCTCAAGAAATAAAAATCCTCTGCAGCTCCCGTGGACGTAGGCAATTTGCCGAACCACGTAAATACTGTGTCGTGTTCTTGATTGTGTTGCTTTTACTTTATTTGTCATCGTTGGTGTGTGTACTTTGCATAGTATTTCACAACACTTTTGCCTTTCTCATTTTCAAATTGCTGAATCATGAACCTTAATGAAGGTGATACATTTCCCAGTTTACTGTTCTTTTGATGAATCAGTTGTCCATCAGCAGGTTCTTTCCGCGAATCTTACGCAATAAGAAACACATGATTGCAGTGCATGTAGCTAGTGACCGCGTATTTTGTAAAAATAATGATGTTGGTCAATCAAATCTAATCTAATATAAAATTCCGACCACAGTATTTCAAGGAAAATCCAGACTACAGCAATCCTGCTTACAACACTAAATATGGAGTTTATGCTGAGGGTTGCGGGCTCAACAAGGTTATGATGTCATGGGGACACGATGACTACATGTATTTGGTACATCTTTTAAACACTAAACAAATCATTTAAATTTCTTTAACTGCAACCAGAAAATCTACAACTTTGGAATGTCTTTTTTCAGGTGGCAAAGGAGAATAAAACCACTCTACCTTCTGCAGCTCTTTTTATCATCAAATATCACTCCTTCTACGGTGAGTAAGAAAACAGAGAAATGCCATAACTTGTATCCAAGCATGCCCATTTCGTTTTGATGGACATATTTGGCATGCATCATTACATAGATCAGAGGCATACAAGCACTTAATGAAGGAGGAGGATGTTGAGAATCTGAAATGGCTCCAGATATTCAAGTTAGAAAATATGGCTGATATGTTGCATTTCAAATTGAGTGTGCACAGTAAATGTCATTTTATGGGTGCGTTTTTCATGCAGCAAATATGACCTTTACAGCAAGAGCAAGGTTCGGATCGATGTTGAAAAGGTTAAGCCATGCTGTCTTTCCCTCGTTGAAAAGGTGAGCACCATGGGGGCATCATCAAGCTAATTGTTCTTCCCTTTATCACCTACATTATTCTTTGGAATTTACTCTTGACACAATTTTTTATGGTGTTACAGTACTTCCCCTCGAAACTAAAATGGTGAAAACTCAGTGGATTTGAAGTTTTACGAATCATCGAGGTATAAATCAGAGTGCCTGCCTAGTTTATAGCTAGTTGTGGAAAACAATAAATCAAATGTATTTCCTAGTTGTAGTTGACTATTTCCTTTCTTTGATGGTAGTGATCACGTACGTAATAAGCTTAAAGTTATGTTTTGCTTGAAATTTCAATTCTCCGTCATTTAAATAAGGTTCCCTTGTATTTCAAAGCTATTATGAAAGTTCATAAGCAATAAAAAGTATATTTTGGATATTGATCTCTTCGATATCTAAAACAAGTCGGCAGGAGTCACGGTGAATTTGTATGGCTTGTGTTGGGATTGGTTTATCATATATTTTTTGGAAGTAAACCGACCCGAACTCCAATCACACTCCAGATGTATAAAAAATTCATCAGTTACTATTTACCACCCTACAACCCACACCTTATAAAAAACACCCCCACTGAAGAAATTCATGGGTCTAAGTCATGTAATAAAACCGGTTCAACAATCCTAATTGTTCATTCTTTATAAACATGTCTAAGACCTTTTCCACAAGCAATGTGAGATAATTCCTCAACACCTTCCCTTATGTGCATGCTAGTATTTTTCTTAGTCCTTATCATGAGGTAAGTAGTGTGGGTCTATATTCATCCTGTGGCAAATTTTGATACAATAAAGAAATTTATGAACCTAACTGATCTCATCCTATAAGTCGCTAGCTATACGTTACCTTCATCAAATCAGAAGTACATCATAGGCTTGCTTCTAGTTAGAGCAAGCAACCTGACACAGTGCAAATCATCCCGAATCCTTGTCAAGTCATTTCCTAAAGGCAATCCCATAAGTTTATACAATGAGGATAATGAATCTGCATGTTTCACATAACCTTGGCTATTTTTTTATGACAACCAAACTGAATGAGACAAAATTGAATGTTTTTGGCAAACCCAAATGTCATAACATGGAAGAAGCAACTTTGTATTGCAGTGGACGCAGCACACGGTTTGCAAACAAATTAACCACATAATTATTCATCTTCAGCATCTTTGAATTTCTTTTTACGTTTGCTTGAATAAGTCAACATTGTTTACTTGTGGATTTACAGGGTTGGAGTATCTACATACATAATGGTTGCAAGCCAAGATAGCTGATTTTGGGCTTTCTAGAGCCTTTGCCACCGAAAGTGATTCCCATGTGTCAACTTGCCTAGCTGGCACTTTGGCATACGTCGATCCGGAGTAAGTGTTTAGAGCTACTGACTTCTGCATGGCTCTTTTTTTAGTTATACTGTAATCATTTATCATGTCCAAAGTTTTAGTGAAATCTGAAACACACTAAATTTTTTTCCTAAATTTTCTACTACCAAAAATATGTTTTTCCCTTGAGCATCCAAAATGTCCAAAATGGAGTTTTTACTAATGGAGTTTTTACAAAGAAATCAACATAATCAATCTAATAATCATGGGGACTAAAGTTAGATTAAAAAATACTGAGCAATTTCTTTTTGAGACAAACCATATTGACTAATCAAATATAAATGGTAAGAAAAATATAGTAAAACATATATATATATATATATTGATAATAACCTGGCATTGATTAGAAAAAAAAATAACCTCGCATGAAATTTGTTGGAAATATTTTTAAAATAATTATATATTATATTTATTACTGATATTATTTTTTAGATTTATTTATGGAAAGTTATGAGTTATTTAGAAATTATAAAGAAATTGTTCTAGCCTAGTGGCATTGGTGGCCTTAATTGAAAGAGCAATGCTAGATACAGTCCCCATTTGGGGACTGCAATGCAAGCCTAGGCAATTTTATTTTTAAATTTTTTTAAAATTACAAAACTATCCCTCCTGAAATGATTTTTTTCTCATTTAATAAGGGGCCTGCACATGCAGTCTCCAAGTGGGGACTGCAAATAGAATTTCTCTAATTTGAAATAGGAGGTTCTCCCCCTCTCTCTCCAAGATGAGTTTATTCTGAGGGTACTGCATCTACTTACTCAAACCGATTTTTGTCCAACGAAAAGTTATAACTCGTTGATATCCTTTAGTTATAAATAGACTATTTAGCTTACAAATAAAAAAATAATAATTCTCTCTCTCTCTCTCTCTCTCTCTCTCTCTCTCTCTCTAAAAAGTATTTAAATACACACGTAACTATGTGCATATCATTGCTAGTGAAGATACTATTATCTTAAAAAAACAACATTATAACTCGCTTCAAAATATATTATAATTTTCTTATCACTATTAACTATTATCTGAAAATTTAATGTATCAAACACAGATATTCTGTCAATAAGTTGAATTAAATGGAGGTGAAAAAGATGAGGGAAGAATATGGAAAATTGGACAGGGTGGAGATGAGCATATGGGAATGTTGTGAACTTCTCAATGAAGTTAATTGTTGATGAGCTAGAGAGTGATCCGGACTTGCTCGAGCCCCAAATCGAGCACTTGTTGCAAACAACTTGGTAAACTCTTTTTTTTCTCTCTCTCTCTCTCCTCCTCCTCCTGGTGGTGGCAGCGGCAGCCAGGAAATTGATTAGAAGGTTGCCCATTTCATGATTAGACACTTTTATTTGTCTTACTCATAAAGGCATCATGCTAATGGATAGATTCTCCGCAACTATTGTAAATTTGATATGATTAGACACTTGTAAAGGTAAGTCGCAACCCAGTGGTGCGCGCTGCCTTTGACCAATGGTCCTGGGTTCGAGTCTCATGGGTGCCATTTTCATACCCTTCTTGTGCTAGCAAAGTCAACTTTCCTTAGGCGATTTTTCCTTGCTCTACTAGGGTTTTCGTTTCCTACTGGGTTTTGTTTCATGCCTGCATGCATGGAGGCCGCCCGGGCCTTGAATGTCTCGGCTGGTCAACAATGGTCCTTCACTGATTTGGTTTCTGCGGTGCCGCAGCCCTTGCCTGAGGCTGAAGTGGTGTTCCGGCCACCAAAAATTATAGATGGAGAGCTATGCTTCATGTTCTCGGCGGAAGAATTAGATAGAATTGCACAGCCTTTTCGGTATTCTCTTGTTCTAAAGTTTCTGAAATAGAGGCCCTCTCTTGACTTTATACGGGTGTTTATCAAAACACATTGGGGGCTTAGCAATGTTCTAGTTGTATCTTCCATGTTAGGTCTGAGAAACGTTTTCATAAGGATGTCTAATGAGTCAGACTTTTACAAGGCCCTTTCAATGGAATCTTGGGAGG
The DNA here is from genome assembly GCA_022457165.1 of Juglans mandshurica. Taxonomy (NCBI): domain Eukaryota; kingdom Viridiplantae; phylum Streptophyta; class Magnoliopsida; order Fagales; family Juglandaceae; genus Juglans; species Juglans mandshurica. The sequence continues at coordinate 7,760,317 of CM039619.1, read as the reverse complement.
TAAATGGCATTCATTACAGACCTTTCGCTTGGTCACCAGATTTTAGTGAGGATTATGAACCCCCTTGCATGCCGGTGTGGGTTTTTTTGCCTGGTCTACCTCCAAATTTTTATCATGAGTCGGTATTGAAGATGATTACGGCACCGATTGGCAGATTCATTCGTTGCAATAATTCCACAGTTTGAGCAATGAGAACGGATGGTGCTAGAGTTTGTCTAGAGGTTGATGCATCAAAGGTTCAAATCACTCATTTCTGGCTTGGCCCACTGGGACTGCCTTGCAGCAGGAAGTAGGAGGTGGTCTTTAAGACTCTCCCTGCTTATTGCCAAACATGTAGACTTCAAGGCCATAATTTGTACACCTGCAAATTTGGTGTGGAGAACTCTAAAAAGATTTCTAAGGGTGGGAAGATATGGGTTAAGAAAGGGGAGAAGATTGTGCTATCCGGCGGGGCAACTATTGATGGGTCTTAGTCCATGGAGATTATTGAATTACCAGAGTTGGCTCAGGGGGATAACGGTGCATCATCTTCTTTTGGTGGGGCGTTAGAGGGACCCAAGGATATTATGGCGGCTGTTGCTATAGGGGATGATAATAATATTTGCATAAACTCTAAAAATGTTTTGGCTATGCAGGTTTTTAATCCATTGCAGGAATCATTAGGTGCAGGTGCTGTTAATGAACCCGTGGGGTTTGATGGGGCCCAGGGGCACTCTCCTATGCATGCAAATGTGTGGCAAAATGAAAATGCAAGTGCAACATCCCCATTGCATGAAGCAGTGTCCTTGAATGAAGCAGTGTCGAGACCCTCGCATGAAGTAGTAGCTGAACAGCAAAGCGTGGAGGTAGGTAATGGTTTTGCAATATATGTTAAGGAAGTGGGAAAGGGTGGGGCGAGTTCAAGTGGACAAAAGGTGCAGGCCGAAATTGTGGGTCAACTTGTTGATGTTGTAGAGTTTGAGAATTTGGAGGTAGATGGAGTAGTTTGCGATACGGTTTTGAATGTGGAAGAAACTCAATTTGAATATGAGGGTGATCTAGTGGTGCAATTTATTTCTAACGAATGTGATGCTATGGTCAAGAAAGAGCAGGTTGATGATCCACAGTCTGAAGGTGAAACTGAAAAAGATAGACTGAGAGAAGACATGCGAAAAGAATATTGCTCAGACTCTAAAAGACCATGGAAAATGGCAAGTAAGTTTCAAAAAAGGAATTCTACTTGGGCTATCAATCGCCCCACAAAGCTTAATTTATGATTAGTCCAATTCTTTTTTGGAATATCCGAGGTCTTGGTTCCTCCAAGTTACGTTTGAGGAAACTCATAAACAAATATAGGCCTAACATTGTAGCTTTGGCTGAGCCTTTTTTAATAGAAGATAAAATTCCAACTTGTTTAAGGAACTTTAATTGTGATTTTTTTGTCATGAATGAAGCGCATATTGGGAAAGTTTGGTTGTTGTAGAATGCAACAATTTCTATATAATGGTTGGCGGGGTCTAACCAATTTATCTCAGTGAAAGTTGAGGAGAATGGGTTTATCTTTATTCTTATCATTGTGTATGCTAAGTGTAACCCGTTAGAGAGGAAGACTCTCTAGGAGGACCTGGTTGCGACTAGTAATAGTAATTACTCGTGGCTTCTTTGTGGTGATTTTAATATTATCAAAGAGGACTCTAAACAAAGAGGGGTCATCCACATCCATTTGCAGTGATGGAAGACTTTAATTTGTGCATTCAAAATTGTGGTTTGATAGACATGTGTTTGAAGGGCTTGAGGATGACTTGGTGCAATGGTCAAAGAGGTTTAGCTCACAGTTGGGCAAGGTTAGATAGATGTTTTATCGATGCTAATTTTCTTAATTGTTATCCTAATGTGTTTTCTTAGGTTTTGTCTCGTACTACTTCGGATCATTCTCCTTTAGTGATCCAAATGGGTGAGGATCCTTTCAGGTATGGGCCTAGTCCTTTTCGCTTTCAATTTATGTGAACTGATCATGTTGATTTTCTTAGTTTTGTTGAGGGGGTGTGGAACCAAGAGGGAACTAGTTTTGTATTTTGTAAGTTATCTCTTAAGTTGAAAAGGATGAAGGTGGCGTTAAAAGATTTGAATCAACGTGTTTTTGGGATAACTAATGTTATTATTAGTGATCTTGAGAATCGTATTGATAGCTTAGAAACTCACCTTCAAAATTCCTTTTCAGTTGAGGATGATAATAATCTCCTAGATACTAATTTGGAGCTTTTAACTTGGAAGGGTTGAAAGACATTCGTCTTTCTCATATCGCCAAGAAAAGTTGGCTTAAAGATGGGGATCAAAATTCTAAGTTTTTTCATGCGTACTTGAATGCCAAACACCATAAAAGGGTTACTGATATGTGTTTGAAGGATGGTACTCTTTTAAAAACCCCGCTTGAAATTCATCATGCGGCTGTTGATTATTTCCATAATTTTCTGGGTGAGAGCAGCAGTTGTGAGTTACCTAACTTAGGGGATTTGATTCTTCCTGTGATTACTAAATATGAAAATTTGATACTCTGTAGTTCCCCCTTCCATTAGGGATATTAAGGATGCACTTTTTAGTATTCCTATTGAGAGTAGCCCGGGCCCTGATGACTTTGGTTCTGGTTTCTTCAGGGTTTGTTAGGATATTGTTAAAGATGATTTATTGGCAGCCATATCTGATTTTTTTTCTTCATAATTCTCTTCCTAGATTTTATAATGCTTCTTTTATTGTACTGATTCCCAAGGTTGATACACCTAATGGTTTTGATAAATTTAGGCCTATTACCCTTTGTTCGTGATTTATAAGATTTGTGCTAAGATTATTGTGGGTTGTCTGACGACTCTCCTTTCTAAGATGATTTCTCAAGAGCAATGGGCTTTTATACCTGGTCGCAGCATTTTTGAAAACATTAGTCTCACTCAGGAAATGATCCATTCTATTAATAAAAAGTCTCATGGGGGTCATGTTCTAGTTAAACTTGATATGTCCAAGACTTATGATCGTGTGAATTGGAGTTTTCTTTTACATGTTTTGGACTCTTTTGGTTTCTCTTCTCAGTTTTACAATCTGATTAAATTGTGTATCTCCACCCCTTGGTACTCGATTATGATGAATGACACATCTTTGAATTTCTTTAAAGGTGATTGGGGTCTTAGGCAAGGAGACCCTCTTTCACCTTATTTATTCATTATTATGCAAGAGGTTTTATCTCGTCTTCTAAATGAAGCGTTTAAGCTTGGTAAAATTGGTCAATTTACTCAGGCTAGAGGTACTCCTCTTATTTCCCACCTTATGTATGCTGATGACATTGTTATATTTGCTATTGGTGGTAAGCAGTCTATGAAAGGTTTGATCAAGGTTTTAAATGTTTATGAGATTTGGACAGGTCAAGTTCTTAATAAAGATAAAAGTGCTATTTTATGCTCTAACAAGATTCCTGATTCTAGAAAAACCTCTATTCTCCGTATAACTAGTTTTTCCAATGGTTCCTTTCCTTTTAAGTATTTGGGTGTTCCTATTATGGTTGGTAGGCTTAAGGTTTGTGATTTTAGTGAGTTGCTTGGAAAAATTAATAAGAAAATTGTAGGGTGGAAAATGAAATTGCTCTCTACTGGTGGTCGAGTTATTCTTTTGCGTCATGTTTTGTCAAGCATGACCACTCATCTTCTTGCTGTTTTACAGGTTCCTAATGGGGTGTTTGCAACTTTGAATAGGATTCTTAGTTCCTTCTTTTGGAGTGATTCTGATGGCAAAGGTAAGCGGAAGTGGGTGGCCTAGAAACATATTTGTACTCCTACGGAGAAAGGTGGCTTAGGTATTCGTGATTTGGGAATATTCATAAGGCTTTACATATGAAATTTGTCTGGCATCTCATTCAGGGTCAGTCTTTATGGACTGAGTTTTTTAGAGGTAAGTATGTTCAGGGTAATCATTTATCCCTTCTATATCCTAATAATGGTACTCGGTTTTGGAAATCAATTATTCGTCGTATTCCGAAGGTTCTGAATAATTCTAAATGGATGGTTAGGGAGGGGAATATTTCTTTTTGGTATGAGAATTGGGAGGATGGTGGTCCTATTAGTGATCATTACCAGGTTCTTGAGAAACCTTTGTTGAAAATTAAAGAGTGTCGGTCAAAGTAAAGCTCTTGAGTTATATCAGTTTTTGGCTAGGAGGAAGAATGGGCACGATGTTCTTGTTAGGCTTAAGGATAATAATGGTAAATTTGCTACCAAAAATGCATGGGATTATATTCGCATTAGAGTACATCCTTTACCTTGAGCTCATTGGATTTGGCATACCAATCTTCCTAAGAAAACCTCTATTATGATGTGGAAAGCATCCCATAATTGTTTGAGTGTGGATGATAAGATCAGGAATATTGGCATTCCTATGGTTTCTAAATGCAATTGTTGTGTCAGGGGCCATATGGAGGATTTCAACCACGCGCTGTATATTGGTGATTTTGCTAGACAAATTTGGCGTCTGGCTGCGATCCAGTTAGGTATTCATATGGGCGTTTTTCAGACGTGGAAGGAGCAAACTAATTTTTGGTTCTGCCGTGCTGGAAAGTCTTCTCAGGTTCGGATTTTTTTGGCCTTCTTCCGTCTATTGTCTCGTGGAAGCTTTGGGATAGGCGATGTAAGGCTCGGTTTGAGGATAAGGTAGAGTCAGGTCAGTCAGTTTGGCATGTGATTAAGCTGTGGATTCGCAGGATTATTTCTTTAGTCATGAAAATTTCTAGGATCTCTTCCCATGATGCTGCTATTTTACAAAATTGGATATTCCAGTTTTATTTCCCAAACCAAGGCAAGTTAGTGTGGTTAGGTGGATCTGGCCTCCACAAGGTTGGATGAAGCTGAACTCGGACGGTAGTAGCTTAGGGAATCCTTGGCTAGCAGGTGCTAGGGGGGTGATTCGCGATAGTTGTGGTAGATTGCATGTAGCTTATTCTATGTTCTTGGGTGAGGGGTCTAATAATTTTGTTGAATTGAAAAGCTTATTGGAAGGGGTTCGAAGGTGTTGTCAGTTAGGTTTTGACAGGGTCGAGATTGAGACAGATTCTAAATAACTTGTTAACATGATTACAAAAGGAGCTTGTAATATTTGGTACTTAGAGGATTTCTGGGAAGAGTTGCAGGGTCTCTTGGGCTGCGTGGAGTATCGCTTAACCCATGTTTTTCGTGAGGGTAATGTTATGGCGGATTTTTTTAGCCAAGTAAGGAGCTGAGGGTTTAAATATGGATTAGTCCATTAATAGTGAGAATTTGGCCGGTCACCTCTAAGGTCTTCTTCGTATGAACAAAATTGGTCTTCCTTACCTGCGGCTCAAGTAGGTTTCCACTGATAAGTTTTATTTGTTTTATCTGAGTTGACATTATGTGTTGATGTTTTCCTCTTGCAGGTGCATTTCATTTCACCCTTTATAATTTATCTTGGTATTGTATTTTTCTTTTTGATGAACATTATTGATTGTCTTGTATTATGGTTGGTTTGTTTAATTTTTTGATGCCTAGGTTTTCATTTTTTTGTTGAAAATCTGTAACCCCCATGCATTTGGATGTAACCACGGTTTTTCTCCGCCATAAGTAAGGACTATTAATAAAATTGGGGTACCGTCATCTTCTTAAAAAAAAATAGACACTTGTATTTGTGTTATAGTCACCTCATTTATTTTTACAGATAAGATAAGTTGAGACAAGTTAAAATTAAAGTTAAAAGTTGAATAAAATATTATTAGAATATATATTTTTAATATTAATTTTATTTTGAGATTTGAAAATGTTGAATTATTTATTTTATTTTGTGTGGAGATGTAAGAAAATTGTAATGATTAAATGATATGAGATGACATAAATGTCCTCTTTACATAAGTTTCTACCAATACATTTTCTACCAACACAGAAAATGAGAAAATTGAAAATCTACCAACACAATGACTACCAACACAATTGGTACCATATAATTGCAAATCCAGCACAAACCACAAAAACAAATTCTAGTTTCTAGCAACACAGTTCTACCATATAATTGCAGTTTCTACCATCACTGCATCCAAAAACTAATCGCAGTTTGACCCTAGCCACAACACAAACATTTGACCCCTTTAGTTGCTACCCAGGCACAAAAATTGAAAAAAAAAATTCTACCAAAACAGCCAGTTCGACACCTTATGCGACACCTCCATAAGGTGTCAATGGAGATGTAGATGTACCTTCGAAATGGGACTTCAATGCCTCAAAAATTGCTTGCTGACTATTGAGGAAATATTCTTACTGCATGGCATTCATGCTAGCAAGATCTAATCTCATCATCTTTGCCTCGAACTTCTTCTTCTTTAGTTCAAATTCTGCACATCTATCACGATCTGCCTTCAACACAGCATTTCTCCACTCTGCCATGCACGTGGCTTTATCCTTGGTCATTTTCTAAGGCAATGTTGATCTCAGTATCATGGCATTCGATTGACTTTGGCTTCCTCTCCCTTTCTTTCTTAGTTTTTTTGCCTCGAGATCTCACACCAAGAACCTCCATGTTCTTGGGAAGGAGATCAGGGTGTGCGATTCGGCAAGGGTGCAAAGAGAAGACAAAAATGGAAGGGAGAAAGGAGAGAGTGTGATTTGGCATGAGAGAAAAGGAAAAGAAAAAGAAAGAAATGGAAATGGGGGAGATAAAAAAAATGAGAGAAGAAATAGACGTTGGGAGCCAATTTTACTCAATAAAATAATGTTTGGAAGAGTAACAGTAACTGTTCAAATTTGAAAAAACAGACTGAAATATTGTAGCTCAAAGCTCAAGCCATTGAACTTTGACTAGTTCAATGTAAACCAATTTTGACATAATTGGCTATAATTTGACGAGTCAGCATTTGATTAGGCCAATACCAATGCTCTAAGTGAGGCTTATAAGTGAACATCGTATATGGGAGTTGAATTCTATGGTCTGTGATGGCCGATGGGCTACTATATACCAACGGATACAAACAAAGGTTCAAAATTAGTCTTAGTCAACTCACTACTACTTTGTGTAGATTATTTATTGAAATTTTTTATTCTGTTGAATTCTTACAGAATACAATGTAATAAAGTGAAATGCAATCTGGTTCTACATGAGGACAGCAACCAAAGCATGTCTGAAATATATTGCAGCACTCAAGACATGCATAAAGCTGATAAAGTATGTTGCAGTACATGTAAAGAAAAAGACAGATGCAGCAGCAGAAAGGATTGCACAGAAAAGAAGAAGCTTAGCTAAAGAAATGCATGGCTGTACACAAAGAAATAGGAGGAACACGATGCATAAAGCTGTCTTTACCTTACTGTCCACAAAAGTTCTGAATTGATGTGTACATAATCAAAAGTTAAATTTCAGTAGTTTTTACTTTTCTGCTTTTCTGTAATGTATATAAATGTGAGACCCTTGTGTAATCGAAGATGTATCAGAAGAGAATCAGTTTCTTATCAAATCAGTTTCCTCTCATTTACACTTTCTGTTCTTAACAAATCTTAACATGGTATCAGAGTAGGAATAATTTCCTGCAATACTTTCCCTTCTTTAATCATCTTTCATTGAACCCATGGCCTCCTCATCTTCCTCTTCTTCTTCTCCTACAGAAGATCCAAATAGTCCTTTTTTCTTGCATCACAGTGACAATGCAAACACTGTCATTGTTTCACCACCCTTGATTGGCTCCAACTACATTTCTTGGAGTAGATCTTTTCTTCTTTCCATTTCAATCAAAAATAAGTCAGGATTCTTGGATGGCACCATCCTCACTCCTGACCTTGCAGATCCCTCTTATGTGTCTTGGTTACGATGCAACAACATCCTACTTGCTTGGATTTTAAATTCAGTTTCCAAGGACATAGCCTCTAATGTGTTCTTCATGACTTCAGCTAAGCAGGTATGGGATAAACTCAAGGAGCGCTTTGCACAGCCTGATGAAGCTAGGATTTATCACCTTCAACACAAACTCAGTGGGATAGTTCAAGGACATCTTTCTGTAAGTGACTACTTCACTCAACTTAATGCCATTTGGGAAGAACTGCATAGCTATAGACCACTTCCTTGTTGCTCTTGTGGTTTATGTACGTGTGATGCTTTAAGGAATCTTGGTGAGGTTCAGCAGAGGGATTATGTTTTCAAATTTTTAATGGGTTTAAATGATAGCTATGATGCTGTTAGAGGGCAAATTATCTTGTTGAGCCCCTTGCCTTCTCTAGATAAGACCTTCTCACTTATTTTACAAGAAGAGAGGCAAAGGCAAGCAAGAAATATAGTTGTTCCTACCACAGAACCATCTGCCTTGCTTGCTTATCAAAATTTCTCAAAGAAAAAGGAGAAAACAGATATGGTTTGTGGACATTGTGGAAAGATGGGACACACAAAGGAGAAATGCTACAAACTGATAGGGTTTCCACCCACTTTCAAATTCACCAAATCCAAGTTTGGAAGTGGTTTTGGGAAACCTGCTGCTCACTCTGCAAACCAGGTTGCCCTTGATGGTTCCACTATGGATCAAACTGTTGCTACCAACCATGCATCTCCTGCACCAAGTACCTCTCAGTTAAACCTCTCTCAAGCACAAGCACAGCACCTCGTGGCTCTTGTCAATGCTCAATTCCCACAGCTGACCTTAGGACACAATAAACCTCTCCTACCACCACCTGTGCATCCCTCACAAATTGTTTCAGAACCTGCCCCTTCAACAACATCTCACTCCAATCTAGCAGGTAATCATCATTATTTTTCCAGTCCTAGCATCTCTCATAACCCCTCTCTTTTCAATGTCACAAGTCATGATAAATCTACTGTCCTTTCACAAAATCAGCATGATATATTTCATCACACGCCATGGATCATGGACACAGGAGCCACTGATCACATGGTGTGCTCCACCTCATTTTTCACTAATTCTTCCTGCTGCATTCAAGCTTTTGTGCAACTTCCAAATGGTACAAAAGCTCAAGTCACACACATAGGCACTGTTAAGCTTTCAGACTCTCTCCTTCTTACTAATGTCTTATGTGTTCCCTCATTTACTTTCAATCTCATCTCAGTCAGTAAACTCACTCAAAGACCAGACACTTGTCTATTTTTCTCAAATAATCTCTGTTTCATTCAGGTCCTCTCTTCATGGATGACGATTGGACTTGCTAAAGTCCATGATGGTCTCTATTACCTACTATCTCCACCATCAGACAACACCAATATTCCATCTTCAAGCTCATCTAGTCTAACTCAAGTCAACCAAGCTGCTGTACATCAAGATTTTGACTTATGGCACTGCAGATTAGGACATTTATCCTCTCAAAGAATGAATTCAATTCATTCTAATGTACCTAATGTAAAGTCCAAAGAAAAATCTCATTGTACAGTTTGTCATTTGGCTAAACAGAAGCAACTTTCATTCCCTTCAAGTGTTTCAAGTAGTTCATTTCCTTTTGATTTAATCCATTGTGATATATGGGGTCTATACTCTCATGCTTCCCTCCAAGGATTTCATTATTTTTTAACAATTGTGGATGATTATTCTAGAGTTACTTGGGTTTTTCTAATGAGACTAAAATCAGACACAAGATCTCTCCTGCAATCTTTCTTTCATCTCATCCAAACCCAATTCAACAAAAACATTAAGCAAATCAGAACTGACAATGGACTTGAATTTGCTATGACTGATTTTTACAAGAAACATGGCATTATTCATCAAACATCATGTGTCTATACCCCTCAACAAAATGGTGTTGTTGAGAGAAAACACCAACATCTCTTGAATGTTGCCCGAGCCCTTCTCTTTCAAGCATCATTGCCAATCCAATTTTGGGGAGATGCTATCTTAACAGCAGCCTACATCATTAACATAATCCCCACACCTCGCCTCTCCAACAAATCCCCATATGAGATGCTTTTCTCATCACCACCTTCATATTCTCACCTTAGGGTCTTTGGCTGTCTCTCTTATGCTAGCACTCTCAAACAAAACAGAACCAAGTTTGACCATAGAGCTAAACCTTGCATTTTCTTAGGATATCCTGCTAATGTCAAAGGTTATAAGCTATATGACATTGAATCTCACTCTACCTTTATCTCTCGAAATGTCATTTTTCATGAATCCATTTTCCCCTTCAAATCTGGTTCTCCTTCAAACAATGACCTGTGTTCCTTCCCCAATAACCTTGTCCTTCCTCCTGCACCACCAGATGACATCTTTTCTTTTTCCCAAACTTCTCAAATCCTCACTCAATCACAGAATGATGAAGAACATTCTTCATCAGAACTTTCTTCACTAGCTGATGAAGCACCTTCTTCACTAGCTGATGAAGCACCTTCTTCACCAGCTAACCCCTCCACTCTTCCTTCACCTGGCCCCTCATCTCATCCTACCCCTTTCCCTCTTCGCAGGTCCACTAGAAATAGGAACCAACCTGCCTATCTTCATCAATATCATTGCCAGCTTGCCGCCTCTCAACCCCTCATTTCCTCCTCCACAATTCACCCCCTTCATGATTACATAACTTACAGAAATCTCTCTCCCTCTCACCAGTCATTTTCTGTTTCCCTTTCCTTACTTCATGAACCTCAGTCCTATAATGAAGCTGTCAGGTTTAAGCATTGGCAAGATGCCATGACAGCTGAACTTCATGCTCTAGAAGAAAACAATACATGGACTGTCATCACCTTACCCCCCAACAAAACTGCAATTGGTTGTAGATATGTTTACAAGACCAAGCTGAAATCAGATGGATCTTTTGAAAGACACAAAGCCAGACTTGTGGCTAAGGGCTACACTCAAAAAGAAGGTTTTGACTTCCAAGAGACCTTTAGTCCCGTTGCAAAGCTCACCACAGTTCGAGTTTTCCTTGCCATAGCAGCCATTAAAAACTGGTCCCTCACTCAGATGGATGTTCACAATGCCTTTCTCCATGGAGATCTTAATGAGGACATCTATATGCAATTACCTCCAGGCTATCACATCAAGAGTGAGCAGATTGAGGGGGAGAACTTGGTATGTAAGTTAAATAAGTCTCTTTATGGACTTAAGCAAGCATCTAGGCAATGGTTCTCAAAGTTTTCAAATTCACTCACTGCCATTGGATTTCATCAATCAAAATCTGACTATTCTTTGTTCACTAAAGTCAGTACCAATGGATTTATAGCACTCTTAGTCTATGTGGATGACATCATAGTTGGAAGTGATTCTCAAGAAGAAGTTGATTCACTCAAATCTTACCTTCACAGCAAGTTCAAAATTAAGGACCTTGGACCCCTCAAGTATTTCCTAGGATTGGAAGTTGCTAGGTCCTCACTTGGAATTAATCTTTGTCAAAGAAAGTACACCCTCGAGATATTAGAGGATTCAGGTCTACTTGGCACAAAGACAGTTTCCACACCTATTGAACTGAACCATAAATTGAGTCACACCACAGAAGACATCCTCCAAAATCCTACAGTCTATAGAAGACTCATTGGAAGATTAATTTACTTAACCATCACTAGACCCGACATCACTTATGCTGTAAGTGTTTTAAGCCAGTTCATGGACAGACCCTCACAATCTCATATGCACTCAGCCTATAGGATTCTCAAGTACCTCAAAGGATCCATAGGTCAAGGCATTTTCTTGTCATCCAAATCAGCTTTACATCTAAGGGCCTATAGTGATTCAGATTGGGCTGCCTGCCCCGAGACAAGAAGATCTGTCACAGGGTTCTGTATATTCATTGGAGATTCACTAATAAGCTGGAAATCTAAGAAACAAGCAACAGTTTCTAGATCTTCAGCTAAGGCTGAATATAGGGCACTAGCATCCACAAGTTGTGAGATCATATGGCTTCTCGGTTTGCTGAAGGAATTTAATGTCGACCATGCACAATCTGCTTCTCTCTTATGTGATAACCAAGCAGCCATCCACATTACAAAGAATCCAATTTTTCATGAAAGGACCAAGCATATAGAACTAGATTGCCATTTTGTTAGAGAAAAAGTCTTGGCTGGTATTATCACACCTATGCATGTGTCCTCAAAATTTCAGTTGGCAGATACTTTCACTAAGGCCTTACCAACTTCTACATTTCAATTCTTACTATCCAAGATGGGAATTGCTAACATCTATGCCCATCTTGAGGGGGAGTCTTACAGAATACAATGTAATAAAGTGAAATGCAATCTGGTTCTACATGAGGACAGCAACCAAAGCATGTCTGAAATATATTGCAGCACTCAAGACATGCATAAAGCTGATAAAGTATGTTGCAGTACATGTAAAGAAAAAGACAGATGCAGCAGCAGAAAGGATTGCACAGAAAAGAAGAAGCTTAGCTAAAGAAATGCATGGCTGTACACAAAGAAATAGGAGGAACACGATGCATAAAGCTGTCTTTACCTTACTGTCCACAAAAGTTCTGAATTGATGTGTACATAATCAAAAGTTAAATTTCAGTAGTTTTTACTTTTCTGCTTTTCTGTAATGTATATAAATGTGAGACCCTTGTGTAATCGAAGATGTATCAGAAGAGAATCAGTTTCTTATCAAATCAGTTTCCTCTCATTTACACTTTCTGTTCTTAACAAATCTTAACATGAATGTTTATTGATTTTGTTTCTTTCTGTTTGGGGCTTCTCTTAGGTGGCAGCTCAGTTGCTACCTTTGAGCCAGCCGGCTTTGTAATTATTTGATATTAAGCATAAAAAAAAGTAGAAGACAATCGATTTTTCTTGACCATCCGAAGAGAGAGGCCGGAGAGAGAAAGGGAGGGTACTACGTACGTACTCATAGTTCTCTCCTGCTCAATCGATAGCGCTAAGCGCAATAGCATTTAGTAATTAGAAAGAGTGGGATGGATGGTGCAGCAGTAGCATTGGTTCTGGTTTTGAAAGCAGGGCTCTTTTTTGTTTTAGCGAGTGCTGTTCTGATCAGCAACTCAAAACTCGCTGCAGGAAATGATCATGGTGGAAGAAAACTAGCTCAGGAAATCCCAGGTATTTAATCTTAAATTTGTGGGAAATCACATTTCTATACATGTACCGGTTGCTTTGTAGAGCCTTTTGTTCTTTTTCCTTTTGTTTTATTTTGTTTTTTGGTTTAGAAGCTGGATCGAAAAGTACGTACTACGAACGTTGTTTCTCCTAGATTTCTCTCCAAGACAAGCATGCCATAAAGGTGTACGGTACAGAACGCGACCTCACTGAACTAGATTTCATGAGTAGAATATCTTTGATGAAGCACAAGAATTTCTTCGACCAGATATCCAAAGCAAATCCGTATATAGAAGCCAGACCCAGTGACTAGACTGTCATGATGACCGAGGGATGTAGCCCGAGGATCTTCCGAGAAGGCTTTTTTTTTTTTTTTTTAGTTTTCATTATTGTTTTGGTATTCTTGAATATTTTTTTAAAATTCACAACATCATTAAAAAAATAATTTCTTAATTACTAAATAAAAAAAAATACCATCATAAAAAATGCTCGGACCCATTATCAGGATCCCAAGTATTTCTCTATTATAATTTGAAACTATTCAGCATCTCATGTCACATATTTTATACTTTTATATTTTTTATTGTTTTAATTTAGGTTAAACTTATTAAATTGTTTTATTCATCATCCATACATTATACTCTTATTGTGAAAAAATATATATATTAAAAGAGATGTGTGTGGTGTGTGACATATTCAGTCGAATTATTGTTATAATTTTTAAGGGGTCCCATACATTTACGAGTTTTGCTACTCACCATCAAAACACACCACACACCATATTTTTTTTTTATTTTTTTAGTTTTATTATTTTTAAACTAATTGAGTTCTTCTACTTAATATATATATATATATATATATCACATATTTGATAAGAGAAAAAAAAATTATGTTTAATGTATGACGTGAAGATGATGAAATATAACTTTTTTTTTTTTTTTACACGTATCATAGCGTCCACATGACATGTTCTTTGTCGTTTTCTTCTTTTGTCACACGTACGCATTAGAAGATGGGTAATGATACCTTTGCAACCGGTTCACTACTCTTTTACTACTTAGACTATATTTTATTTTTATCATTTTCTAAGTATTTTTAAACATCCTTAATCATTAAGAAAAAAATTAAAAAAAATATATAATTTTACTGATAGTTATTTTCTTAATTATTAAGTAAAATAAAAAAAATATAAAAAGAATAGTAAATGAGTAGTAAAAGAGTAGTAATTCTATCATTTTCTTTAGAGGATAAAAAAAACTAGTGTATTTGTTACCTGTGCACGTGTATTAACTTGCTTCATTTTTCTAATGCTACAAAATTTATATTAGAGTAAATTTATAGATTGACAGATTAATTTCATATAATATATTATATCTATTTTATAATCTAATGTATTATAATCTTATGAAATTATATTTAATTTGTGACTAAAGTATTTTTAAAGAAAAAAGAAATCAAAATAAAGAACTTTTTCGTTGATTCTGAGATAGCTTATTTCCATGTTTGATCTTTTACTTTGAAACCTAGCTAATATATTTTTGAATGATTTTAATTACAAGTTGACATGAAGGATACATCGCTAACACATTGAAATTTATATTAGCCACTTTAATCTGGCTGAATTTTCCATATATATAACAATTCTCGCTTAATTTGATTGCCAAAATTTCAAGGTTTCATCAGCATTGATTGTGGCAGCAACGAAGATTACATTGACGAGACAACGGGTATTCCGTACGTGACAGACAAAGGATTTATAGATACTGGAGTAGCTGAGACTGCATCCCCTAAGTTATCTGCAAACTACGTGCAGCCACTAAAGAACTTGAGAAGTTTTCCTGTCGGAAAAAGGAATTGTTATAGCCTGAGACCGGATCAAGATAAAAACAATAAGTTCCTGATCAGAGCTATATTTATGTATGGAAATTACGATGGGAAAAACCAAGAAGTCAAATTAATTACCATTATAAATCATGAATACTCTTGATCAATAAATAGTCAATTAACTAATGCTAGTAGCTCTTCACTTGTGTTACGTTGTAGTACGTACTATATTATAATATATATATATATATATATATGTATATGTATATCAATAAGTCAAATATTTCTAATTTTATTGAAATTATATACTATAATTTTGAAGATAGACTATTTATATGCTCCCATGAAGCTACCAACCTGATCATTATTAATAAAAAAATTAATATATCTCAGTAGTTTTCTAATTTTATTTAAACGTAAGTTGTTATCTTTAATTAACTAATTTTGTTCAAGTAACTAATTTCCGTTCATGAATTCCTACGATGTATATGATCGCTACTGGTATGCTGATCAACAAATTTGGATCCCTGTTTCCTCCAACTCCACCGTATACACCCACAGCAATGATAACGCTTATGAATTACCAGCTCTAGTGTTAAAGACGGCTTCCAAAACACCGAACGCGAGCATTCCATTGCAACTTTCCTGGACCGCTCTAGACACAACTTCCAAGTATTGTGTTTACCTTCACTTTGTTGAGATAGAGAAACTTAAACCTGGCCAGCAGAGGGAATTGACAATTGACTTGAACGGTGAGCGCAATCTCTCAGACTTTTTTAAACTTGATTATCTAAAACCACTCACAATAGCCCAAGATGATCCGCCAATTAGCGGCGGTGGGAGACTTTACGTCTCAATAAATGCGGCTCAAGGAACCACTATTCCTCCAATCCTCAATGCCTATGAGATTTATCGGTTAGTAGAGCTACCAAATAAACCGACTGCCCCAGAAGATGGTACGCTTTCTTTCTTCACTTTTTATTTTCCTTGTCTGGATTATATATGTGCTGTGCGTACCAGCGTATGTGAGGGAGTTGATCACATGGGCCGGAGAATTGGTTTAAAAAGTACACGAAATGCACCACCGCTGCATCCATTTGGTGTCCCTTCATGATGGGTGCGGTGTAACTCTTCTAAGATCACGGCCTTTAATTTAGTGTTTGCAACTAAAATAGTTGCAACTCCTCCCATGGAAAACTTATAGCCATGGGAGAATCACATGCATGATTTGTACACTATTATGCTTTTTTGGTACTCCTTTATGGTTTTTTTTCATCTCAAGTTCTCCCTCCTCTGTCTTTCCCACTTTATGTTTCAGTCATTTTCTATTAATTCTTGTTTTTCCATTAAAAACTTTAAGTTACTGCAATGCTGGAGATCAAGACTCAGTACAGCGTGACTAGAAACTGGCAAGGCGATCCGTGTGTCTCAAGTGATTACTCATGGGAAGGTTTAAACTGCAATAATGACAATCCTCCAAGGATCATCTCATTGTGAGTGTACTTCTGTCAATGCATGCTGTGAAATTTTAATCACTTTGTGAAACTTTCATTTTGACCGAAACTTCAAACAGATGATGACTTCCTGTTTATTGCATGAGAGTATTTTTTTTTCCTGGATTGCAACTTATCTTTAAACATTGGCAATAACTTTTCCTTGTTTCATCATTACAAGCAGGAACTTGAGCTCAAGCAACTTGACAGGGGAAATTGCAACTTCATTCTCTAAGCTCGAACTAATCCAGTCCTTGTGAGTCTTATTTGAACTGCGATAGACATTTAATTAGCATTCAGTTTCTTAACACTAGTGCTTGCCAGACACCAGCAGGTTGAGCAACACAGTCTGCCAGCTTGAGATTGCCAATTGGCAGATGGACCCCTGATTGTTGTAGATATTAATAATTGGAGAGTGTATTTTCTGAGATTTGATACCAGGAACTTTTACTTGGAAGGAAATATACTTATATGCAAGTCCTGTTATTTAATACTGATTTTCAAGGACAGAAAACAATTGTTTAGCTTAACTCACTAATATTCTTATACAAAATTATTCTTTCCTTTTCTGGGATTTGTCATTTAATGACTTAACTGGGCCACTGCCAGAAGTTTTGGAACAACTACCTAATTTGAAAACCCTGTAGGTTGTGGAGCTCTGATCTTGATGTTGCAAACATGATATTCAGGGAAGGAAATTGAAATGATATACTTAGAACTATCTTTGCAGGGATTTAAGGGGAAACAAGCTCACAGGTTCAGTTCCTGAGGCTCTTCTGGAACAGTCTAGGAAGGGAAAATTGGACCTGAGGTTAGTCTATCTTCCTACCTCCAACACTCTCTCTCTCTATCTGCTAATTAATGCTAATTTCACTTTTGTTTTTGTTTTTGTAAATACACTGTCACAGTTTATTATATTTTGAAAATGCAAGAAAAAGTACATGTTCATTTCTTCACCGTAAGGAAAAATTATATTTCCAACTGTAATTGTTTTTTTATTTTCTTTTTTGCATGACGGACGGCATCATCTAATCATGTATATAACTAATTGACCCTTTCATTTTACCTTGATGCACTTTATACAAGGGTTGATGCACATCCGGACCTTTGTCCGTACACTCCATGTAAGGGAAAGAAGAAAAAGGAGTTTTTCATTCCAGTTCTTGCAGTGTCTATAACAGCAGTCTTGATCCTTCTCTTCATCGTTAGTGCTCTTGCTATATATAGAAGGAAAAGAGGATCAGGTAGTTCGTTCTCTATTTTCTTCTTTTGTAGTTGTTATCACAGTTTATTAGGTGAGGTTACTTACAAATACATCACTCAAAGGAAAATAACCTTATTTTCTTGTGATACACCGAGGTCTTTGAAAATTTAGTGAAAAAAATTATAGAAAGAAATAAAAAAGAACACGATTATGGAAGGAAACTGCAAATGATCGATGAATGAATTACATTAGTGGAACACCATGGTAGGTGAAAGTGATGAACGAGCTCATTCTACTCACCTAGTGCTTGGGTTCAATTCTCTCCACACTCATGTTTACACCAAGTCAAAAAAATGTATCCTTCTTTCGATTGGCTTCCTGATGCCCTTTCTTGCTCAAACATTAAAACAATTTTAAATATACGAAGTTTAATCCTCCCATTCATTATCCATTCACCCTGGAGTTCGACATAGTTGAGAATCTCATTACTGTTTATACTGCACAACCATGGCATCTCAATCCCCTGCAATTTTGAAAAATCAAGTAGCCCCAAACTCTTCAAGTGGGACACCACTTTGTAACCTCTTGAGGCTGACCTTGAAAAAGGAGATAACACATCCTAACATGGACAAGCATGCATGAAATCCAAGACTTCTTCTAGTATTACTCACTGTCAAACTATAATGCAGAAACCTAAGCTCAGCACGGCTATAACATCACTGCATATGGGATTTGATTGTACAAGCCTGAGGGTTAATCTGCATTCCCCTGTAGGATAAGTGGACTCTGGATTTTTAATTATAGTAACAAGCATGAGAGATTTAAAACATATACTATGCAAGCCGCAAAAATATTTTTAGCAGACATGTGAATGTTTCAATTTTGATAATCTTTCTTGCTGTAGACATGGTTGCCAAATCCAAATGCAGCATCAAATCAAAGAATCGACAGTACAGCTACTCCGAGGTTGTTAAGATAACTAATAACTTCAGAACCATCATTGGAAAAGGAGGATTTGGAAACGTTTACCTCGGCAAATTGAAAGATGGCATTCAAGTAGCTGTTAAGCTTCTATCTCCTTCATCAAACCAAGGGTACAAGGAATTTAGAGCAGAGGTTAGATAGAACAGAAGACAGAGTTTGCTATTACTCGAAAGTTTCAAAGACTACAATTTCACTCAACTAAACAATGGAACTCCATTTCGAAACGCAGGCACAGCTCTTAACCGTACTTCATCATGGAAACTTGGTTACTCTCGTTGGATACTGTGATGATGGCGAAAAAAAGGTGCTCATATATGAGTACATGGCTAATGGGAATTTGCAGCAGCATTTATCAGGTATTTGCAGACTCGTTTTCAAAGGCTCCTCTCATCCTATGAGTCGCTAGCTATATGTTACCTCATCAAATCAAAAGTACATCATAGCTTAGTTACAGTCCCATTACTGCACCTCATTGGCTTCTAGTTAGAGCAACGACCTGACACGGTGCATATCATCCCGAATCCTTGTCAACTCATTTCCCATAGGCAGTCCCACAAGTTTATACGAGGATATTGAATCTGTGTGTTTCATAGAAATCTGACGGAAATTATTATTTTCTTGCATGATTGTGAAAACCTTGGCCATTTTTTTATGACAACTAAGCTGACTGAGACAAAATTGCATGTTTTTGGCAACAGTGACAAACCCAAATGTCATAACATGGAAGGAGCGACTTTGTATTGCAGTGGACGCAGCACACGGTTTGCAAACAAATTAACCACATAATTATTCATCTTCAATATCTTCAATATCTTAGGATTTCTTTTTTCGTTCGCTTGAATAAGTCAACATTGTTTACTTGTGGAGTTACAGGGTTGGAGTATCTACATAATGGTTGCAAGCCACCTATCATCCACAGAGATTTAAAACCATCCAACATCCTACTAAACGAACAAATGCAAGCCAAGATAGCTGATTTTGGGCTTTCTAGAGCCTTTGCCACCGAAAATGATACCCACGTGTCAACTTGCCCAGCTGGCACATTTGGATACGTCGATCCGGAGTAGGTGTTTAGACCTACTGACTGCGTAGCTCTTTTATTAGTATACTGTTGTCAATTATCATGTCCAAAGTTCCTATAACACTAAACTTTTTCCCTTGAGGATCTCCACACAGAATCCCATGGTCCCAACGCATCCCAAATCTCCCAAACTTATTACTCGCTTTATTCACCACTGTGAGTTGTATCTTGTTGTTCTAATGACTCTCATCTGTGTTCTCCTTGCAGATTTGCAACATCTGGGAACTTCAAAAAGAAAAGTGATGTCTATAGCTTTGGGATTATTTTGTTTGAGCTTATAACTGGTCGCCCTGCAATAATAAGAGGTCCTATGCAAAACAATCACATACTTGATTGGGTTTATCCTTTGATTGAAAGGGCAGATATTCAAAATATTGTTGATCCAAGACTAGAAGGAGAGTTCAACACCACTTCTGCCTGGAAAGTTGTGGAAATAGCCATGTCGTGCGCACTACCAGTTGCAATCCAAAGGCCAGGCATGAGTCAGGTATTGGCAGAACTAAAGGAATGTTTGGCTCTGGTAACGACTAATGGGAGAAGTCAAAGAATAGCAACTGAATGTAGAACTTCAAGCATGCACACAGCACGTTCCAGTTCGAGCTGGAATCAGAAAATTTTCCCATCGCTAGATAGTTACTGAACAAATTATGCTAAAAAATTCCTTCTATGCAATATGTCAAGTATGTTTGAAGAGCTTATTATATCCTTGTTTCATGTGGGTAACCTTTTTTTTTTAATCGGAGTATGAGAGACAATACTATTATGGATTTCTACAGCTTTCTAGGTTCTATTGGACATTTAAATTAGAATGATTACTAGTTTGTATTATGGATGTGCTGACAGTTTTTTAGCCCTCTTTTTGTGTTTGAAACATTGTTTGAAAATCCATAGATGCTAATCCACATAATGCAGAGGAAACTAAATAGTTTTTTGCGACAATATTAAGGGACCAATTAGCCAATATCAATTCAAGTCACTTTTAGAAATAAGATCCTCTTCTTTTATTAGAAGAGCTGTGTCTTCTCAAACAAAGAGTCACAAGTTTATTCAAAAACTCTGTAATGCTTACAAATTCAAATATGATCCGTCCCCTTCCCATATTCGGTTCCCTTATACAAGAAAACCAACTAAGGAAACTTATTTTGAAAAGGAAAGATATCGCTAGCACGCTGTCACTAAGGAAAGCTGCTGAAGACTTCCTCTGTTTACGGCATTTCCTGGTTCAATCCCGATAAATCGCATGCTGCGTCAATCTTGCATGCCAAATCTGCTGCATCACCATCCCATGAAGAATCGAGTAAGAAGAAGAGAACGTGCCAGCAATGTGTATGGGATGTAAGCTAGCAGCCTAGCAGGATGAAGCAGCAAAAGCAAGCAAAGCGTTTCAGGCCTGCAAAAGTCGGAAGAAGAAAATAATGCTAGTTGTAGATGGAAGAAAATGTGACCGAGTGAAATCCTTTTTTTTAGAATAGATGAATTAACTATTTGAAAAGTTTCTTATCCATTTTTTTTTATTACAAAATTTTTACAATCACCCTTTTCTACAAAGAAAATTTTTTTTTCACAGCCTACTGTTGGTGGAAGCCCCAACACACCTAACATTTTGGGTTGAAAAAAAAAAAAA
This sequence comes from Juglans mandshurica, assembly GCA_022457165.1. Classification (NCBI taxonomy): domain Eukaryota; kingdom Viridiplantae; phylum Streptophyta; class Magnoliopsida; order Fagales; family Juglandaceae; genus Juglans; species Juglans mandshurica. The sequence goes on along the minus strand of CM039619.1, from coordinate 7,739,129 downwards.
AAACTATGTGAGGTGTATGGAGAATGCAATGAACTCTCTTTAGATCATACAAATATTCAAATTGTTTTCGTGTGGTTTACATACTCCAAAATATATCATTTTGATCTTTGTGGACGTATGGAAAACTTTTTTCCTCTTTTAATTTTTGGATTTTGTTTTTAATTTTATACATTACCTGGCATGAAATTTTTTGGATTAATAATTTAGTTAAAGTTGTCATGGAAATCAAGACATCATACAAAGTGACTAGAAGCTGGCAAGGCGATCCATGTGCCCCAAGTGAATACTCATAGGATGGCTTAAATTGCCCTAACGTCAATCCTCCAAGACACAAGTGAGTCACCAATAAAAATGCAATATCCACTGACTGAGCGACGGGTATCAGGGCAACTACCTCAGTCTGAGTCTGAAAAAGCTTTAATATGGACACTGGAAGATGCTGGGAAAAACAAACCCTGACCAGGAGCCAACTTAAGATATTTGAGAATTCTAAAGGCAGCTTGTAAGTGTGGTACATGAGGACTGTCCAAAAATTGACTTAAATGATGGACTGCATATGTTATATCTGGTCTGGTATGAGTAAGGTAGAGTAATCTGTCAATCAACCTTCTATAAGCATAAATGTCAGAAACTATTTCCCCATCTTCTTTAGATAACTTGGAATGAGTATTAATAGGAAAGAGAATTGGTTTTGCAGCAAGTAAACCAGAATCTGAGATTAACTCTAGAGTGTATTTTCTTTGAGATAAAGAAATGCCTTTCTTTGAACGTGCAATCTCCATTCCAAGAAAAAACTTGGCTGGACCCAAATCTTTCAACTTAAACTGAGCACTTAAAAATGCTTTGACAGATTCAATAGCAGATAAATCACTACTAGCAAGAAGAATGTCATCAACATAAAGCAATGAAGCCACAAATGAATTGCCTTCCTTCTTAGTAAACAATGAGTAATTTGCCTTAGATTGTGAGAAACCAATATCAAACAAAACAGATGTGAACTTTGAATTCCACTGTCTAGATGCTTGTTTCAAGCCATATAAAGATCTTTGCAATTTGCATACTCTTGTGTCCACCTTACTAAGGTAACCGGGAGGTGCTTTCATGAAAACTTCTTCATCCAACTCTCCATATAAGAAAGAATTATTGACATCTAAATGAAAGATATGCCAATTATTGATAACAGCAAGAGATAAAACACATCTGACAGTAACCATCTTTGCAACAGGTGAGAAAGTTTCAAAAAAATCTAAACCTTCCTTTTGAGTATACCCTTTGGCAACAAATCTTGCCTTATGTCTCTCAATAGAACTATCATAATTGTATTTTGTTTTATATACCCACTTACATCCTATAGGAATTTTGTTTGGAGGTAGTGTTGTAAGAGCCCAAGTGTTATTAGATTCTAAAGCAGATAATTCTGCAGACATAGCATCTCTCCAATGAGCTTGCTTAACAGCTTGGTGATAAAAAATGGGTTCCAAGTCAGAAGATATAGCAACAGAAAAAACTCTATGTGATGATGACAATTTAGAGTAAGACAATACATCAGAAATGCTATATATGTTACCTGAACATAGCGCATGATCCTTGGAAAATGTTGGAGAACTAGAAGTAGCTAGATTGCAGTGATAATTTTGCAAGCAATCAGGTGCTTTATGCTGTCGATTTGACCTTCTAAGAGATGGAAAGTGAGTTTCATCATGTCGAGATGGTAAATTTGTGGTATCTGTAGTAGATGGATCAACATAAGGTATTTGTGATGGAGAGGATTCAGGATATGTGAGATTTTCAGTGTAGTCAAAGATGAATTTAGGAAGAACATGGTTTTCTAGAGGTTTTTCCAAACTAGAATTTGAAGCAGTGGAATGAGAATGAAAAGGAAAATTAGATTCATGAAAAACTACATCTCTGGAAACAAGAAATGTAAGCTTTTCAAGATCAAAGAGTTTATATCCTTTTATACCAAAAGGATATCCTACAAAAATGCATTTTCTTGCTCTAGAAGAAAATTTTGTTCTGTTTTGGGCAAGAGTGGAAGTATAACATAAACAACTAAAATTTCTCAAATGATTGTATGATGGAATTGAATTATAAAGAATTTCATGTGGAGATTGTTATTTAGAGTTAAAGATGCAATTCTGTTTATAAGGTAAGTAGCAGTGAGTATACATTCTCCCCAAAAAACTAAAGGTATATTTGATTGAAATCTTAAAGCTCTTGCTACATTTAGCAAGTGTTGATGTTTTCTTTCAACTATAGAATTTTGTTGGGGTGTTTCTACACATAATACTTGATGTATGATTCCTTTCGAAGCAAAAAATTATGTCATTTTAAACTCTAAACCATTATCACTTCTTACAAATTGTATTTTTGTTCCAAACTGTGTTAATCAAATTATAGAAAGTAATGAATATATTCCTAACTTCAGATTTTGTTTTCATCAAATACACCCAAGTAAATCTAGAATGATCATCAACTAAAGTAAGGAAAAATCTGGAACCATTATGAGTAGGAATAGAGAATGGACCCCATATATCACAATAAAGTAGATGAAAAGGAAAACTCTCATTGTATGAATGAATGTGAAATGGTAGTCTTTTCTGTTTTGCCAAAGGGCAAACTGTACAATGGTCAACAATTTTATCTTTATCTGAGAAGGAAATATCTGGTACTTTTTTTGGAAAGAATTGACAATCTAGACATAGAAGGATGGCCTAATCTGCTATGCCAAACTTTAGAATTTGTGATGAAATTCACTAAATTTGATTTGTTTTGACTCTCAATAGCATCAACACCAGATTCTTTTAGTATGTATAAGCCAACTGATCTTCTAGTTATCCCAATCATCTTCCATGGGATAAACTCCTGAATAAAACAAGAATCAGGTAAGAAAATAAAGCAACATTTCTGAGATGAAGTAAGTTTACTCACTGAGAGTATATTATATGAAAAAGATGGTACACAAAGTACATCTTTTAGGATTAGATTTTCAGACAATTGAACTATGCCAAGATGAGTAACAGGCACAGTATCACCATTTGGAAGTTTGACTGAGGTATGTAAAGACTTTGTAATAGATGTAAATGTATCAATTGAATGAATAATGTGATATATGGCCCCTGTGTCTAGAATCCAACTAATGTCAGATATAGAGGAAACTAAGGTACTTGAAGAAAGCCTGGAATGAAATGATATACCTGGAAGAGACTTAGAATTTGAAATGACATTTGCTGCTTGGTGGTTTGTATTATCAGTAGGTTTTGCGTGGATTAAAGCTAACAATTTTTGACAATCTTCTTGAGAGAATGGTAGTTGATTATAATATTCAAAAGGTGTATTCAAAATCTGGCCTGTGACTTGATTAGCTGTTGCTATAAACTTTCCATTTTGTCGAAAATTTGTGAAATTCTGCTTGAACCCTGGAGGGTCATGTATCTTGTAACATTTGTCAACTGTATAATTGTTCATGCCACAGTGGGTGCAAAGTAATTTCTCTTTTCGGGGTTGTTGTTTTCCAGAAATAAATCTCATATTGTCGACCACTTTCTTGTTCATGAAAGCCACAATATCCACCATGTTGTTTCTACTGATTTCTCTTTGCTTCTCTTCTTGAACTACCAAGGAAAACAATTTAGTGATATCTGGTATGGGCTCTATCATCAAGATTTGTCCTCTTATATGTGAAAAACACTCATTTAGCCCCATCAAAAGTTGTATAACATGTTGTCTATCTTGGTAATCCAAGAAAATTTTTATAGCCCCACAATTACATTTTTGTAACGCACCACAAGAACAAGTAGGAATTTAATTATATTCAAGTAATTCATCCCATAAACAATTGAATCTTGTATAATATTCTCTTACCTACGTATCCTCTTGCATTAAGGAAGACAAATCTTTCAGTAATTGAAAGATTCTTGACCCATTTCCTTGTGCAAAACGATTCTTCAAATCTTGCCACATATCTTTTGTTGTTCTTGCACAAATAATACTTCCACCAATTTCTTTAGCCACAAAACTAATGATCCAAGAAGAAACCATGTTATTACACCGTTCCCACATTTGGTACGAAGCATCTGTCAAACTCGGCTGAATAATTAACCCATTTACAAAGCCAATCTTATTTTTTGCCTTCAAAGCCATCATCATGGATCTGCTCCATTTATGATAATTTTTCCCAGTGAGGACATTTGACACCAACATAGCGCCTGGTGAATCACCATTTTGAAGATGATAAGGACTTGCGAAACTGTCCATATTCGATGAGACGGAAGCGGAAGATGAAGAAGTCATTGTATAACACCAGCAGCATACCCTCTTAAGGTATCTACTCTTATACCATGAAACAGAGTAGAGAGGAAAAGAAGTTTGAAGAAGAGATGGAGAGTTCCAAACTGATTGTTATTCAACTTGATATGTTTACAATGTGACATCTGTATTTATATACAACAATACGAGAGGTAAATGGAGGGAAATGTAATAGAATATAACTAACTCTGATACAGACCAATGAAAACATTACACATATTACTTCTAATTTCTATGTACAATTTACAACGTATTAAATCTGTCATACTTTTACTTGTAAAGAATTCCAGAAACACCTTGTCACAAAAGTGAGGCTTTGTTAATAAAGAGGTTACCTCTATTTAAAAAAAAAAAAAAGTCCTGTTATTTAATATTGGTTTTCAAGCACTGAAAACAATTGTTTAGCTTAAGTTGCTAATATTTTTATGCAAGATTTTCTTTTTCTTTTTCAGGGATTTGTCATTTAACAACATAAATGGGCCACTGCCACCAGTTTTGGAACTGCTACCTAATATTTAAACACTCTGCAAGTCTTGGAGCTGGTCCAGGTGTTGCGAACAATACCTTCAAGGAAGGAAATTGAAGTGATCTACTTAACACTATCTTTGCAGGGATTTGAGAGGGAACGAGCTCATAGGTTCAATTCCTGAGGCTCTTTCGGAACAGTCTAGGAATGGAAAATTAGACCTAAGGTTAGGTTATCTTCCTACCTCCAAAATTAGTCCACTTTATCCTTTTATTCTGTACATAGCAAACGCTTGAAGAAGTATATGTTCATTTCTTCATTGTTAAGGAAAAATCCAATAGTAAATCTTGCATGACACAGCATCATTTATCATATAACTTGCTGACCCTGTCATCTTACCTTGATGCAATTTATGCAAGGGTTGACGCAAATCCAGATGTTTGTCTGTACCCTACGTGCAAGGGAGAGAAGACAAAGAAGTTTGTCACTCCAATTGTTGCATCATCCATGGTGGCAGTCTTGTTCCTTCTCTTCATGATATTTAGTGCTCTTGCCATATATATATAGAAGGAAAAGAGGATCAGGTAGTTCGTTCTTTTTCTTGTGATTATGTAGTTGCTATTACAATTCATAGTGTTCGACTGAAAAAAAAAAAAAAAAACATATTTCTTGTTATACAGGCCTTCAATAATGTAGTGAAAAAAAAAAAAGAGTTATAGAAATCAGAAAAATGATCATGAAAGGAAACTGTGCGACTGATGATAATTAAATTGCACTCGTGGAACTCCACACTAGGTGAAAGTGATAAAGTGAAAGTGAGATGAAATATAAGATATGAGATGAAAAATGAGTTGAGATATTAGACGAGACGAGAGAGATATGAGATAATTTATGAGATGAGATAAGAGAGATTAGAAATGAGATGAGATAAGAGAGATTAAATATGAGATGAGATGTAATATAAGATGAGATGAGATATGAGATGGCACATTGGGATATATCAATCCGGAGGAGTAGGATATTTGGATAATGAGATGAGATAAAAAAAAATATAAATAATAGTGAAATAATTTAAATTAATATATTTTATTAAGTTTTGAAAAATGAGAGATAAAAAAATGAAGGAAAAATGTAATAAAATTAAAATATTTTTAGTATATAATTTTTATTTTGAAACTCGAAAAAAGGAATTTTATTTTGTATGTTTTGTTTAGAAATTAGAAAAATTTATAATGATTAGATGAAAATTTTGAATATTTGAAATTAAAATATATTTGTGCTTAAGTACTTATGTTTAAGAAGAAAATTATAAAAGATTTTAAAATTAAATGGGATGAATTATGTTTTCCAAATAACCCACAAGTGTTTACGGCTCATTTGTTTTCAGAGATGAGATGGGATGAGTTGAGATTAAAGTTAAAAAGTTGAATAAAATATTGCTAGAATATATTTTTTAATATTATTTTTGTTTTGAGATTTGAAAAAGTTTAATTATTTATTTTATTTTATATTAAAATTTGGAAAAGTTATAAATAAGATAAGATGAGATGTTTTTAAAAAACAAACTAGGCTTAGATCTACTGATTCTGTATAGTTTTTTTTAGTAGTTTAATAATAAAGTATCACGTCCCAATGTTCTAATCAAATCTGCAACGCACAACTCTTTGTCTTGTGTTATCTATTAATTAAACATGTTTTGCCCCCTTATTTTATTTTTTATATAATTTTACCTGTCACGCATACATCGTCAAGTGTTAGTCCAGGGGCGGAACCGGGAAGATAAGTTTGGGACAGGCAAAATTATATGAAAACTAAAATAAGGGGGCAAAAATTAATTTTTTATTTCTAATTTTCTTTTATAAAAATAATTTTCCACTTTTTGAAAATTTACGATCATGGAGCACCGCATCTGTAGAGTGCGTAGGTCAGACGGTAAAAAGTCGAAGCCTAGAACCATCCAGCCCTTAATACACGATGGGATCGATGTGACATCAAGTAGACAAGAACGTTTCGAAACTTTCTGGGCCGGAGTCGTTTGGAACCGTTGGAACTTTCGGCTTATATTCAAGGTGTGAAATTACAGAAATGCTTTTGGTTTTGAAAGTGAGGCTGTTTTTTGTTATAGCGACTGCTGTTCTTGGAGTTGGCAACTCAGAACACGCTGCTGCAGGCCGGAACATTATTGGTCATGGTGGAAGAAAACTTGCTGAAACTCCTAGTCCAGGTAATCAAGTACATATATACATACATTATTCTTGTGGAAACCTACTATATATACATGATCTTTCATGATCTTTCTTTATATATGCATGTCTTAAATTAATAGGTCCATCCTAAGACGTTATTTATAAATTAATTCACGGAGACTGAGAAGCTTGCTTGCAGTAATCCAGAGCACACATACTATATACGGCAGAAAGCACACTTCTGCTCTGGTACACAGCTTGTTTTGTAGGGCTTTTTCCTGACCTCTCGCCGCCGCCCCCCCCCCCCCCAAACACACATACGGACGAAATTTGATACGTACTGCATGCGTACGTTAATATAAATACAGTTATTTAATAATTATTAAGTTTATATTATGTAGGGATGTAAACTCAAACCGGAAAATCGAAAAACCAGTTTGGACCGGATTGGACTGGACCTGTTTTATCGGTTTTGAACCGGTCCGGTCCGGAACCGGTTTTTAAAATCTAAAAACCGGCCGGTTCCGGTTCTGGGATTTTTTAGACCAGACCAAACCGGACCGAACCCAACCGGTTGATTAAAAAAAATAAAAAATAATATTTTTATATATAAGTTTTATACAAAATATTTTTTATATATATTAAATATTAATATATATAAGTTTTATATATAATGTATAATTATAAATTTTTATGTGAAATTTATATATATAATATATATAATTATATATATTCATATATGAAATAATTTTTTATTATAATTTATAAATTATTACATAAAATGTTAATACTAAATCACTAAAAGTTTATAACTAATACTAATGTATAACTTATAATTATATCAATAGTCTAATATTAATACTATCATATAGTCTAATATATTAATAAATGTATAAAACAGTTTTTTTTAAATCATTATTTTTTTATAAACAAATTTTTAATGACAAATTGTGAAACTTACATTTTAAAAAAATTGAAAAACCGGACCGACCGGACCGGAAACCGGTAAAACCGGAAGTACCGGTTTAGGAGGATAACCGGTGCATAATCGGTTTTGAAAAATATAAAACCGGTACATACCGGTTCGGTCCTAGATTTTATCCAAAACCGGACCGAACCGGACCAGTTACACCCCTAATATTATGACATTTGCTCTGGTATGCCCAGCCCCTTTTTTTTCTTTTCATATTTTTTAATACATTTAAATATTTTTTAAAAAATATATATATTAATACACTTAAAATCACTTCCTTAATTATTAAATAAAAAAATTTGACCAACAATCAAATAGAGCGGTCAAATTAGGAAGACAAACTAATTTTATTCTAATTTGATTACTTAAAAATCGAATAAAGTCCAACGCTGTTGATAAAGGAAGTACGTACTAACCCCTGTTTTATTATAATGTGTATTATTAATTAGACTAAATTATAATTCAGGACCTGATTTTTTTATTTTCTACTTTTATCTTTTACTTCAAAACCAAAATGTTTGTCCTCAAGGCTTCAAAAACAAGAATTTTTGTGAAGTTCTTAACTATTTATTTTTTCAAAAATTCTATGGACAACCGCGTGCGTCCCCGCCGCGGCCCCACTCTGATGTGGCATACGGCCACGTCAATTGCCTTATTAAAGAAAAAAAAAGAATGGAAACAAAATCAAAAGCAGGAAATGAAAATAAACGCCTCAGCTTCGTCTTCGAGTTGTAGAATCCTAAGCTTCGTCTTCAACTCGTCTGGGCCCAAAGATCGTCTTCTCCTTAAAAGAAATTTTATGGACAACCGCGTACGTCACCACCACGGTTGTCCATAACTGATGTGGCATACGGCCACGTCAATTGCCTTAATAAAGAAAAAAAAAAGAACGGAAACAAAATCAAAAGCAGGAAATGAAAATAAACACCTCAACTTCGTCTTCGACTCATCTTGGCCCAAAGATCATCTTCTCCTTAGCTTCATCAAGTTCCAGAGTGTCTTCTGTCGCAAGTTCTGTTCTATTTTGTTCTGTGTGGTAGTGGGTGGGAGCGAAACAAACACTTCCCTGTCCACCTCTCTCTCTCCGTCACATATTTTTCTCTCTGATCACTCAACCCAAAAGGAAAATTCAAAACACCCAAAAAGAGATTTTTTTTTAAAGTTTTTTATGAGTGTTCGAACCCTGATTCTTCTCGGTGTAGTACTTGTTTGTTTTCTCGTGTTGATTCAGGTGCTTCTATTCAAAACCGGGTTGATTTATGTCATTAAGAAATGGTGGAGATGAATCGAAGATTGCTTTCATGTTCACCAGTTCCGATCCTCAGCAAGAGAATCAGCTTTATCGAAGAGTTTCCCTCTACCTTAACTCCTTGTCTAGTCTCAAAGACTTTGATTTCAACAACCTTGTCATCGGCAAGAAGCCTAACGACATCGATCTTTGCATCGACCCCAACTAGACCGTCGAGGACAACTTTGAAGCCGTATTAACATGGACCAATGCTGACAAGATGCTATGAAACGACTGCAGAAGTTTCGTGCTGAAGGTTCGAAAGGCAGACAAGCACAGAATTCTCTGGTCGTATCTCCAGCACATCCACTCTGTGGCTGATGAAATTGAGCTGAGAAAACAACGAGACCTGAAACTGTACATGAATATCAAGCGCGGCGAGGATGACGATGATCATCACCATCATTATCATCGCAACGAGGGTAGTGACAGAAGGTGGAGATCCGATCCACTCCCTTTACGCACCCTTCCATCTTTGATACCATCGCCATGGAAGACGACCTCAAAAACAAGGTGAAGTCCGATCTCGAATCCTTCATCAAATACAAACAATATTATCACCGTCTTGGCCGCGTTTGGAAGTGAAGCTTTCTCTTATACGGTCCGTCTGGAACTAGGAAATCAAGCTTTGTGGCTGCCATGGCGAATTTCATAACCTACGATGTTTACGTTATCGATCTCTCCAAGGTTTTGAATGATTTGGATCTGAATTTGCTTTTGTTACAGACAACGAGCATGTCCATCATCGTCATGGAGGACCTCGATCGGTTTCTTACGTTGAAATCGATGGGTGTGAGATTGTCAGGAGTACTGAACTTCATGGATGGGATATTAAACTCGTGCAGCACCGAAGAGAAAGTGATGGTTTTCACGATGATGAATAACAAGGATCACGTCGAAGGAGATTTGGTGGGAAGAAGGAATCGGAGGAGGAAATGAAGGGGGTTTGGAAATGGGGAAAGAAATTGAAGGCTGGAAGGGAAATCGAATGGGAAAGGAGAATGAAGGGAAATGAAAGATAAAAAAAACGGCATTGTTTTTACCTGCCACGTGGGAACCGTTTCCGCGGCGAGGACGCAGGGGTGGTTGTCCATAGAATTTTTGCTTTTTTTTTTTTTCAAACAAATCTCCCTTACGTGCAAGTCAAATTCCTCTCAATAAGTAGGTTTAAAAGTAAAATATTTAATTAAGTGGATAGAGCAGAGTCTGAATTCAAACACAGAATTTCTAGTCTGTAATTATATGAAATCATCAATTATCTCAAAAATTTAAAATGATGAGAAGAGATTTAATCATTTATATTTATTTTAATAAATAAGCCAACGGTTTGGCTTTCACGGTTTTTGCCGGCATGCTAGTTCTTTGACAAAAAGGTGAGCTAAATGATAATTCAAAAACATGATTGAGCTATTCGAAATGAATTTTGAACATGTTACAAGGATTTCTAGTGCGTGCAAGCGCAACAGAAACAACAAATTAAGAAGCCGATCGATAATTATGACCTGGGTGAACTTATTTGAATAGTAGACCCGCATATATATATATATATATATATATATATATATATATATATATAATTATGACCTGGGTGAACTTATTTGAATAGTAGACCCGCATATATATATATATATATATATATATATATATATATATATATATATATACTAGCAGTAGGATAACGTCCGAGGGACGTTTGCCAATTTTTTTTTTTTTTTTTTAATCTCTAGTGATTGAAGAAGTGTTTTTTTTAATGATATTGTGAATTTCTTATTTTTTTTAAAATATTTATGATGACTAAAAAAATATATGAAAAATATTAATGTTTTTTGTGGGGGAGGAATAACTTTTGTCTTGTAGAAGAAGGAGCATTTTTTCTTTTGAAAAAGAATGAAAAATTGAATAAATTTATAAAATTAAATTCATTTTTAATTAAATTATATGATTATATTGATTGATTGAATTAATTTAATTTTATATTTTGCAATAAGAATAAATTCTGAAGTTTTTAATTCAAATATAAATAGTAGAGTCTAAAACGACTAAATATTACATAATTGTTTCTTTTGTTACTGAAAGTAAAGTCTGAAACAACTAAATATTACATAAGTATTTCTTTTGTCACTGAAAGTAAAGTGTCTGGGTTATGAGCAATTTTATAGCAATTTTTAAATTTTTTTTTTGAAATTGAATAAATTTATAAAATTAAATTTATTTTTAATTAAATTATATAATTATATTGATTGATTGAATTAATTTAATTTCATATTTTGTAATAAGAATAAATTCTGAAGTTTTTAATTCAAATATAAATAGTAAAAGGAAAACAAATTGTTTAGTAGTAAAATAATAACAGAAGAGGTATGATTACAAAATTATAATTTGAAAATATTTCAATTTTATAATAATTTTTATTCAACTGTTATGTTTCATTTTTTAAAATCTAATAATTATTTAATCGGAAAGTACATCTCTATTATTTACAAACTTTATTATTAATATTCATAAAATTTTTATTTCATTTTGTTCTTGAAGCATATTTTAAAATACAAGTTTATGCACAATATTAGTTTTATTGAATGTGTACTCTATTTTATCAAATTATTTAATTAAATTTTCGATTTTTAAAAATTTCAATATTTTACTAATTGATTATGTATAATTATATGGGTAAAATTGTAAATATTGATGTAAGTATTTACATATAGAACTAAATTTGTCTGTAGGATTTTATGAGCGATTTTATGAGCAATTTTATAGCAATTTTTAAATTTTTTTTTTGAAATTGAATAAATTTATAAAATTAAATTTATTTTTAATTAAATTATATAATTATAATGATTGATTGAATTAATTTAATTTCATATTTTGCAATAAGAATAAATTCTGAAGTTTTTAATTCAAATATAAATAATAAAAGGAAAACAAATTGTTTAGTAGTAAAATAATAGCATTAGAGGTATGATTACAAAATTATAATTTGAAAATATTTCAATTTTATAATAATTTTTATTCAACTGTTATGTTTCATTTTTTAAAATCTAATAATTATTTAATCGGAAAGTACATCTCTATTATTTACAAACTTTATTATTAATATTCATAAAATTTTTCTTTCATTTTGTTCTTGAAGCATATTTTAAAATACAAGTTTATGCACAATATTAATTTTATTGAATGTGTACTCTATTTTATCAAATTATTATAAATAAATTTTCGATTTTTAAAAATTTCAATATTTTACTAATTGATTATGTATAATTATATAGGTAAAACTGTAAATATTGATGTAAGTATTTACATATAAAACTAAATTTGTCGGTAGAATTTTATGAGCAATTTTATAACAATTTTTAATTTTTTTTTTCTATAAACATGCATATATAATTAATAAGATATAACATTTAATTAGGTCGGAATAACATTTAATTTGAAATTATAATTTAATACAGCTCAATGTTCAAGCAGAATAAATATTGAATAAATGATATTAAATATTTGATTTAACAGATTCTAAAATTAAAGAAGCAAAATAAATTATTTCAGTTATTAATTCATAGTATGAAATTAAAAAGTTAAAAGATCCATACTTTTGATATTTTTATAAGCAGCTAGTTGTTGAGATATTTTGTTTCCACTTTCAACTTCACGGAGCTCAACCTATATAAAAAATTCAACAATGTAAAATTCTAGTAAGAACAAAAGTAGAGTTGTAAAGAAAAACAAAAAAAATTTACTGTTATTTAATATTTTCAGATGGAAAATTGTAGAATTATACAACATATAAATAGTTATTTAATTGATTTTATTGGAAAAAGTTTTTATTCCTAAACTCTCTCTCTCTCCTAGGCGATTCCGAAGCTCGGCTCTTCTCCTCCAGCGCAGCCCCGTTGCCGCCGAGCGCCGGCCATGATCACCGCCAACACCGGCGTGTTCCCCTCACGCCGACGAGCATCCCTGGCACCACCAATGTTCCCCGCGCGCAGCCATGGATCTCCTCCGTGGAAAGAGAACCGAAATGGGTTTCTCCCATTTATGTGATTTTGCGCCGCCGTACGCGGCCACCGAAGGGCACGACCACCACCGAGGAGTCCCCCTCAAGGCGGCGATCATCCCACCCACCTTCGAAGGCCGCCACGCGCAGCCTTCCGTCTCCCCCACGGAAACCGAACGAAAATGGGTTTCACCCATTTGTTTCATGTCACGCCGCCGTACGTCGCCACCGAACCTCACGACCACCACCGAGGAGTTCCCCTCAAGGCGGCGACCATCGCACCCACCTTCGGAGTCCCCCACGCGCAACCCTCCGTCTCCCCCACGCAAACGCACACGGGAAATTTTTTTCTTCCTCGAGTTGAGTTTGAGAATTGTTCTGTAAATGTGAATTGTAGATCAGATATTTCATCTCTTATATGTAAAGATCAGGATTAGATATTTTTAGTGTGTAAATGATGCTAACCGAACGAAGAGGAAGACTGAAATTCGAACTGAATTTGTAACGAGAAAAACCAACGAAAAAAAGAAAACGGCTACTATTCACTACTGTTCATCTTTATACATGCTTTTAAGTATTAGGAAGATATATATATTCTAGTAAGGGCAGACACGTGCATTGCACGTGTGCCCAATTAAAAAAATATGAAAAATTTGCTACTGTCAATCCACAATGAATAACAAAATGACAATTTAAATTTATATAATTTCTTAATTTAAAATATCAATAGATAGAGTTTCATCTATATTTTAAAATTTTATTTCTGATCATAAAAAATATAACATATGTTGTGCAAAATATTGATAATCATAACATAGAAACTTTAATTATAAATTGGTAGATTTATGTCTATTTTTAGAATTTTTTTTCTTATTTATAATACATATTATACACATGATATGTATAATGTTTATAACTATAATACAATAATTTATAAGAACTAAGTCACAATTTTGACATGCATGCAACCAATTTTTATAATAGTTGAGTATCCCAACAATATTATTATAAACAGAAGAAAAAGTGAGGAAAAAGGTGTGGAATGGATAATGTATTAAAAATTGTGTTTGAATTTGGTTTGGTTTTATGTATATGAGCATGATTTTATTACTGAAGTTATAGAAATGCAAAGATATTATTGAGTCTTTTTTTTTTTAATAAAATTGTTAAGTCTGTTTGGGTTTTATTTTCTGTCATATATATATGTATGATCTATTTGATCATAGTGCAAAAATTCAGAGATCATAGTTCAATATGATTTCATGTTAGAAGATAATATTGTTAGTCTGCAAAGGAAAACCAGAAAGTAAAAATGATTAAATTTGATTATAAAATCAGGAGTAAAAGAAGAAGAAGTAATAGACAGAAAAAAAAAAAAGTAACAGACTGAGGGTAAGAAAGAATGAGAAAAGCAGGGACATATTTGAAAAGAATCTGTACCAGAACTCTGATATAAAGCCCTTTGATATAAAGGCACTGTTCATGGAAATGAGGGGTAGAAACGTAAAATAATGAATAAAACAAAAACAAACCGATGGAAGAAAAGGGAAAACAACTAAAAAGTAGGGGCAAAATAGTATAAATAACAGAGTTGAGGGACAGAAACGGAAAAGAAATACAAATGAGGGATAAAATTGGGAAAAAAAAAAGATGGACAACACCTGCTTATAGCCGCTTATTACATATAAGATATCGATCGCTAATTTGTTCTCTCTTTTTGTTGTCAGGACTTCAAGGTTTCATCAGCATTGACTGTGGTGGCAATGAAGATAATTACATTGACCCGACAACGTATATTCCTTACACGACAGATGAAGGATTTATAGATACTGGAATAGCTAAAACGGTGCCCGGAAGTTATTATAAGTTGAAACAGACATTGAGAAGTTTTCCTCAAGGAAAAAGGAATTGTTACACACTGCGACCTAATCAAGGCAAAAACAACAAGTACTTAATCAGAGCTGGATTCATGAATGGAAATTATGATGGCAAAGACAAGGGCCCAGTATTTGACCTATATCTTGGGGTTAATAAATGGACAACAGTAGAACAAACGGATAATAGATATTATGAGATTATTCATGTAGCTTCGAGGGATTACATAGATGTTTGTCTTGTGAACATTGGCCAAGGTGTACCCTTCATTTCAGCATTAGAGCTACGGCGTTTGGACTCTTCCATGTATCGCATCGAGAGCGGGGCACTGTCAATCTTGTTTGGTCGACTTGATATTGGCAGAACTGGAAATTCTATAATCAGGTGAATCATTTCATACACAATGCTAGTAGATTAATTTGGGACTTGTCTCTAACGTTACTCTATCTTGATTACATGTCAAGTCAGTTTATGTGATTACTTTTTTTTTTGGTTTATGTGATTACTTCTTGTGTGATTTCATGATTAAAACTTCTCTTGCATGCGTTTAATCTCTTGGGGGAAAAAATTGCTGCCATTTAGGTATCCAGACGATGCGTATGATCGGTACTGGCACCCTTCACAAAAAGATGATTGGATTCAAATTGCCTCCAGCTCGACCATTTACGCCTCTAGCAGTGATGCAGCTTATGGATTGCCAGCTGAAGTGATGAAGACTGCTGCCAAAACACAGAACGCGAGCATTCCCTTAAAAGTTGACTTCACGCTAGATCCTCTTTCAAAATATTGTTGTTACTTCCACTTTGCTGAGGTTGAGAAACTTGAATCTGGCCAGCAGCGGGAATTGACAATTTCTTTGGATGATCAACGCAGCTATCTGACAGAATCTGTTATACTTGATTATCTAAATCCACGTACAATAGTCCAAGATAATCCGCCAATTACCGGAGCGCCGCGGTTATCCTTGTCAATAAATGCGGCTCAGGGAACTCAACTTCCTCCAATCCTCAACGCCTATGAGATTTTCTTCGAGTTGATAGAGCTACCAAATGAACCAACTGCCACAGAGGACGGTATGCCTTCTTCTCTTTTCTATTTTTCTTGTACGGATTAAGCGCAATATTTTGGTGTTTGGTGATGGTCCTCTGTATATATTAGCAGGAGTCTTTTCTCAACAAAAACAAAACACAACTTATGTTCTCAGAGCATGACATTCCACTACACTTCTAAATCCAACTTCCATGAAGGTTTTACTCTATTGACATTGACCTCTGTAATGTGGACCTACCATGATACCAATTATTAAATATCCAACCAATGATCTAAAAACTCTAAGACTGTGATATTAATTTGATTAAACCTTAACCTCAAGATCATATCACTCCTGTGAGTGGTGACGGTCCTATATATGAAGTCTTGGGAGGACTAAAGCCCCCAACATACCCTAACATTGCATCCTTTTGCAGAGGTTGCAACTCCTCAAAGAGTTGCATCAGTTTAGTGTCAACCCGATCCTCTCATGGGAAATCTATCACTATAGGAGAATTACATGCTTGGGGTGCACAATATTATGATGTAATTAACACCACACATCTTCCCCATGGTCATACGATTAACCGCCAAAGCAAACTTTTGAGTTCTTAGAAATGGCATAGTATCATGTATAGCAATTTAACATTAAACAATGATTGTCTGTACGTGCATAGAATCCACAAACGTACGGTTGGTAGTTCTAATTCGCTTTGAGTATCATACATGCTACTACATTCAGGCAAATTCCGCCTCATGGCAATGGCACATCTGTACGTGCTTCTGCTGCAAATTTTGGATCAAAGTGTCACAATTCATATTTCTTTCTTATATTTGTATCTCAAATTCTCCCTCCCCCTCTATTCCACATTACTTTTCAATGATTGTCTGTTGATTCTAGTTTTGCCATTAATAATTTTAGTTAAAGCTATCATGGAAATCAAGACACGGTACAACGTGACTAGAAATTGGCAAGGCGATCCATGTGTACCAAGTGAACACTCATGGGATGGTTTAAACTGCACTAACGACAATCCCCCAAGGATCATCTCATTGTAAGTGCGCTTCCGAAACATATATAAAACTTCTGTGAAGGTATGCATGCTGTGAAACTTTCATTTTGACGGCGACTACAAAGATAGTGGCTCCCTTGTTAACAGGGGCCGACTACGAGAGATTATATTTTTTTTTTGTAATTAATTAATTAATTTTTTATTTTTTTGTTGCAACTTAACATTATACAATGGCAATAACTTCCTTGTTTCATAATTTCAAGCAGGAACTTGAGCTCAAGCAATCTGACAGGGGACATCGCTACTTCATTCTCCAACCTCCAACTACTGCAGTCCTTGTGAGTCTTGATATGAAATGTCATAAAAATTTAAGCATTCAGTTTCTAAACACCAGTGTTAGCCAGACACCAGCAGGTTTAACAACACTGTCAACACAGCCTGCCAGCTAGAGATTACCAATTGGTAGATGAACGTCTGATTGTTGAGATGTTAATAATTAGAGTGTTTTTGTGGGATTTGATTCCAGGAGCTTTTACTTGGAAAGAATTGTATAAGTTCTTGTTATTTAGTATTGGTTTTCAAGCACTGAAAACAATTTTTATGCAAGATTTTTCTTTCTTTTTCAGGGATTTGTCATTTAACAACTTAACAGGGCCATTGCCACAAGTTTTGGAACAGCTACCTAATTTAAACACTCTGTAAGACGTAGAACTCTGATCTAGGTGTTGCGAACAATACCTTCAGGGAAGGAAATTGAAGTGATCTACTAACACTATCTTTGCAGGGATTTAAGAGGGAACAAGTTCACAGGTTCAATTCCTGAGACTCTTCTGGAACAGTTTAGGAATGGAAAATTAGACCTAAGGTTAGGTTATCTTCCTACCTCCAATATTTCTTTTTCTCCATTTCCTTATTAATGTTATAACCACTTTATCCTTTTTTTTTCTGTACATTGCAAATGCTTGAATAAGTATATTTCCAACTGTAATTCTTTTTTTGTTTTTGCATGACGGATGGCATCATCTAATATATAATAACTGACCCTGACATCTTTACTTGATGCCTTGATGCACTTTATAAAAGGGTTGATGCACATCCAGATCTTTGTCTGTACACTCCATGCAAGGGAAATAAGAAAAAGGAGTTTTTCATTCCAGTTCTTGCATCGTCTATAACAGCAGTCTTGATCTTTCTCTTCATCGTCAGTGCTCTTGCTATATATAGAAGGAAAAGAGAATCAGGTAGTTCGTTCTTTATTTTCTGCTGCTTAGTTGTTACCACAGTTTATATAGGTGCGCTTTCTTACAAATATATAGCACTCAATGGAAATTAACCTTATTTTCTTGTGATACACCTAAGTCTTTGATAATTAAGCCCGAAAAAATTTATAGAAAGATATAAAAAAGAACACGATCATGGAAGGAAACTGCAAATGATCGATAAATGAATTACATTAGTGGAACACCATGGTAGTGATAGTGATGAATGCGCTCATTCTACTCACCTGGTGCTTGGATTCAATTCTCACCACACTCATGTTTACACCTAGTCAGAAAAATGTATCCTTCTTTAGATTGGCTTCCTGATGCCCTTTCTTGCTCAAACATTAAGATAATATTAAAAATACAGAGTTTAATCCTCCCATTCATTATCCATTCATGGTTGTACTGTCTATACCATACAACCATGGCATCTCAATCCCCTGCTATTTTGTAAAATCTAGTATCCCCAAAATCTTCAATAAGTGGGACACCACTTCGTACCATCTTGAGGCTGACCTTGGAAAAGGATCTAACACATCCTAACATAGAGAAGCATGAAATCTAGGACTTCTTCTAGCATTACTCACTGTCAAACTATAATGCAGAAACCTAAGCTCAGAACGCTACAACATCACTGCATATGGGATTTGGTTGTACAAGCCTGAGGGTTAATGTGCATTCCCCTTTAGGATAAGTATTATAGTAACAAGCAGGAGAGATTTAAAACATAAACTAAGCACATGACAATGCCAGCTGCAAACTTATTGGTGAATGTTTCAATTTTGATAATCTTTCTTGTTGTAGACATGGTTACCAAATCCAGCATCAAATCAAAGAATCAACAGTATATCTACTCTGAGATTGTCAAGATAACCAATAACTTCAAAAATATCATTGGCAAAGGAGGATTTGGAAACTTGTACCTCGGCAAATTGAAAGATGAAATTCAAGTTGCTGTTAAGCTTCTGTCTCCTTCATCAAACCAAGGGTACAAGGAATTTAGAGCGGAGGTTAGATGGAACAGAAGCCAATGTTTGCAATTACTTGAAAGTTTCAAAGACTGCAATTTCACGCAACTAAACAATGGAACTCCATTTCGAAACGCAGGCACAACTCTTAATGGTAGTTCATCATAGAAACTTGGTTACTCTTGTTGGATACTGTGATGACGGTGAACACAAGGCGCTCATATACGAGTGCATGGCTAACGGAAATCTGCAGCAGCATTTGTCAGGTATTTGCAATCTCGTTTTTAAAGGCTCCTCTCATCCTATGAGTCGCTAGCTATATGTTACCTTCATCTAATCAAAAGTACATCATAGGTTGGCTTCTAGTTAGAGCAAGCAACCTGACACAGTGCAGATCATCCCGAATCCTTGTCAAGTCATTTTCTATAGGCAATCCCATAAGTTTATACAATGAGGATAATGAATTTGCATGTTTCACAGAAATCCGAAGGAGATTATTATTTTCTTGCATGATTGTAAAAACCCAAACTGAATGAGACAAAATTGGAATGTTTTTGCTGCAGTGACAAACCCAAATGTCTTAACATGGAATGAGCGACTTTGTATTGCAGTGGACGCAGCACAAGGTCTGAAAACAAATTAACCACATAATTATTCATCTTCAGCGTCTTTGAATTTCTTTTTTCGTTCGCTTGAACAAGTCCACGTTGTTTACTGGTGGAGTTACAGGGTTGGAGTATCTACATAATGGTTGCAAGCCACCTATCATCCACAGAGATTTAAAACCGTCCAACATCCTACTAAACGAATACATGCAAGCCAAGATAGCTGATTTTGGGCTTTCTAGAGCCTTTGCAACCGAAAGTGATTCCCATGTGTCAACTTGCCCAGCTGGCACTTTGGGATACCTCGATCCAGAGTAAGTGTTTAGACCTACTGACTTCTGCATAGCTCTTTTTTTTAGTTACGCTGTAATCATTTATCATCTCCAAAGTTCTAGTGAAATCTGAAACACACTAAACTTTTTGTCCTAAATTTTCTACTACCAAAATATGTTTTTCCCTTGAGTTGTGTAATTTGGACACCCTCGCTTTATTCACCAGTGCGACTTGTCTAAATTTTTAGGATGCCTGCTGCTATTACTCAAGTAAGGTTCAAGAAATCAATCATTATTATAAGTAATAATTTAAATTAGTATTTGGGTTTCTTATACTGTTCTAATGACCTTCAACTGTGTTTTACTTGCAGATTTCAGACATCTGGGAACTTCAATAAGAAAAGTGACGTCTATAGCTTTGGGATCATTTTGTTTGAGGTTATAACCGGTCGCCCTGCAATAATAAGAGGTCCTATGCGAAACAATCACATACTTGACTGGGTTTATCCTTTGATTGAAAGGGCAGATATTCAAAATGTTGTTGATCCAAGACTAGAAGGAGAATTCAACACCACTTCTGCTTGGAAAGTTGTGGAAATAGCCATGTCGTGCGCACTGCCGGTTGCAATCCAAAGGCCAGACATGAGTCAGGTATTGGCAGAACTAAAGGAGTGTTTGGCTCTGGTAATGACTCGTGGGAGAAGTCAATCGATGGCAACTGAGTACATAACTTCAAGCATGCCACACAACACGTTCCATTTGGAGCTAGAATCAGAAATTGCTCCCGTCGCTAGATAGTTACTGAACAAACTATGCTCAAAAGTTCCTTATGCAATATGACAAGCGATCTGTTTGAAGACCTTATTATATGCTTGTTTCATTAGACTACCTTTTCTTCAATCCAGAATGAGAGCGAACAGCCGAATACTATTATGCATTTCAACAGCTTTCTAGGTTCTATTGGTCTTATAAAGTACAATGATTACTAGTTTGTATTCTGAATGTGTCTGAAACACTGTTTGAAAATCCATATATGATAATTTACATGATGCAGAGGAAGCTGAATAGATTTTATGCAACAATATTAAGGGACCAATTAATCAATATCATTTCAAGTCACTTTCAAAAATAAGATCCTCTTCTTTTAGTTTATCATCATTCCATTGAGAATCGAGTAAGAAGAAGAGAACGTGCCATCAATGTATATGGGATCATGTAAGCTAGCAGCCTAGCAAGATGAAGCAACAGAAGCAAGCAAAGCGTTTCAGGCCTCCAAAGGACCAAAAGTCGGAAGAAGAAAACATTGCTGGTTGTAGATGGAAGAAAATGTGACTGTGTGAAATCCTTTAAAAAAAAACCTTCTTAAAAAGAAAACACTCTTAGAAATGTTTCCTTAGAATAGATCATTTAACTATTTTTTTATTACAAAAATATTTACAATCACCCTTTTCTACAAAACCTTTGTTAAGGCTATAATCCCACTTATATGTATAGTAAGTACTTGTTTGCCCCCACTGTAATATCAGTCAAAAGACTCGAAACTTTGACAATTAACTTGATTTTATTTATTAGAATTCCAGTACCTGAACTCTCTTTAGATCATACGCAAATTTAAATTGTTTTCTTGTGGTTTACGTACTCTAAAATAGATCATTTCGATCTTTGTGGAGGTATAAAAAAGTTTTTTCCTCTGTTAATTTTTGGATTTTTTTTTTTTAGATTTTGTTTTTAATTTTATACATTAAGGGAGCATTAGGGATGCTGTGATGTGATGTCTCTAACAATTTATTAATGGAGTTTTTACAAAGAGATCAACATAATCAGTCTAATAATCATGGGGACTAAAGTTAGATTAAAAAATACAGAGCAATTTCATTTTGAGACAAACCATATTGACTAATCAAATTTGGGAGTAATAATACCACACAACACATTTCACAATATATGTTGTAAAATAAAGATATTTTGCTAAAATGATGTTACTTTTACAATTTAGTTTACAAAAATAACCTTCTTTTTAAAACATTGTTGTGTAAAATATTATAAAAATGATGTGTATTTATTATTTTTCTTTTGCAAAACCGATTTTAATCGAACGAAAAGTTATAACTCGTTGATGTACTTTAGTTATAAATAGACTATTTGGCTCAAAAATAAAAATAATAATAATTCTCTCTCTCCTAAAAGTATTTAAATATGCTTGTAACTATGTGCATATGATCTGGACATGGACGAGCCCCAAATCGAGCACTTGTTGCAAACGGCTGAAGCAATTAGAAAGGATTATCCCAATGAAGATTGGCTGCACCTAACTGGCCCATTTTTTTTTAATTAAAGAGCCGAAGGTCACATGTCCAATAGTGACCTCGTCCCAATTTTATTAATACCCTCACCTATGGCGGAAGAATACCGTAGTTACATCCAGAGGACTGGGGTTACAAATATAGAACTAAGCCCAAAACCAAACCTCAAAAAATCAACTTAATTTAATAACAGGACAATACAAAACCAAAGGATACAAAACCAAGACCCAAATTATTAACCTACAAAAAACAAACATACCTAGATCGATGTCCCCCCTAGCCAACTCTACGAACTTTATGAATATAGGGAAAACCCCCTCTATCAAGTCTAATATTACCTCTAATGGGAGCAGGCAACTCAGATAACGTAGCCCAAGAACCAGTTAAACCTTTTGCCCCCATTTTAGCCAAACCATCAGCAACCGAATTACTTTCTCTGTAACAATGAATTAAAGAAACTTGAAGCCCAGCTAGCCTTTGTTGTACTTCTTCCCAATAATCCTCCATATACCATAGCCCACAACTCTGATCCCTCAACCAGTTAAGTACTAACAAGGAATCCAATTCAATTTCCACACATAAAAAACCCAACTGATCAATGTGCCGAAGCCCATGGAGTAAACCCATCAATTCAGCAAAGTTGTTAGAATTATGACTAGTCGTAGCGGCAAACCCACAAATCAAATTCCATTTATAATCCCTAATAATTCCACCAGCACCCGAAGCACTGGGATTTCCCAGAGAACAACCATCCACATTCAACTTAACCCAACCTGGCTTAGGATGTTTCCACATAACCGAAATGACAATCTCATTTCTCATGGAAGTTAAGGGCAAATTGAAACATTGTAAAATACCTTCATCTCGCTGAATGAGCACATTTACCTCCCTAAGCTTTAAAACAATCCAAGACACTCAATATTTTATGGAACACCAAACCTGTTGGACCGAATCCCTCACACCTTCCATCCTAGCCTTACAACGACGCCCCCATAACCTCCAAGTAATGATAGCCGGGAGAATACCAAATAATTGTCCAGAACGATTAGAATTCCTCGCCCTCCTATGCCAGCAATTCACCCTATGTCTCCATGAACTACCTATCAACAAAGGTACTCCCAGAACAACTGAGCAAATTCTCCAAATTTTTTTCTGCAAACTCCCCTCTCGCAAGAATATGATTAAGGTCCTCATAACTATATGACAAACAACAATCACAACGGGAAACTATTGGAATACCAATTTTCCATATGTGATCATCCACTGGCAAACAATCATGAATGACCTTCCACATTGTAATCGAAATTTTTTTTGGAAGAGCTGGGTTCCATACCCATTTTGCCCAAGGAAATTCTAGACCCCTTGAACGAATACAATTCCATGCGCTTTTAGAAGAAAATTTCCCATCAGCATTCGGGAGCCATATCCAGAACATCTCGCCCATCTTTAATCCTCCCCAGCTGCAAGATAATATCTTCAACTTTTTGATGACCAATCAACCGAGTAAATAACTCCAAGTTC
Organism: Juglans mandshurica; assembly: GCA_022457165.1. Taxonomy (NCBI): domain Eukaryota; kingdom Viridiplantae; phylum Streptophyta; class Magnoliopsida; order Fagales; family Juglandaceae; genus Juglans; species Juglans mandshurica. Next base: position 7,715,069 of record CM039619.1, on the reverse strand, counting down.
CAACCTAATTCAGTTTTACAATCTTCCAATTTAAGATTCGGCAAATCAGAAATCTGGGTACTCTCACTTAAAGGAGAAGTATCATGCCAATTATCATGCCAAAAAAATAGATTTCCCTCCCTCACTTTCCATTTAGAATGAGCTTGCACAATAGAAATATTCTGTAACAACAACTTCCAAAAAAGGGACCCTTTCTTTGGATCCACCATAGAAAAATGTCTATCCCCAACATATTTAGCATGAAAAATATTAGACCAAAGAGAATTACCTTGCAATAAATTCCAAGCTAGCTTCATATGTAAAGATGACTGTACTTCTCTCAGATTTCTGATACCCATACCACCTTCCAAGATTGGCTTACAAATATCATCCCAGGAACACCATTTTTTCTTAGGTTTACCATCTTTTACTCCCCAGAAAAAAGTACTAATGATTCTTTGAATTTTCTCAAAGACGGATCTAGGTGTCCTTAATATGGATAGACTATGCACAGGAATACTTTGGAGCACATGATTGATAAGAATCAACCGTGCCCCACTTAATAACAATCTGGCTTGCCAACCCTCCAACCTGGCCTGTACTTTAGCAATCAAATCATCAAAATGCACAATCTTCTGTCTACCTGAAATAATAGGAACACCCAAATATTTGAAAGGAAAAAATCCTTCCACAAAACCAGTGAAACGGATAAGGTCCCTACGTCTAGACAAAGAAATCTGCGAAGAAAAGAAAATATTGGATTTCCTTTGATTAACAACTTGACCCGACCATCGTTCATAAGTCTTCAAAACCTCCAAAATAGTTCTTAAAGAAGCCTTTCCTTTATTACAAAATAGCACCATATCATCAGCGTAAAGCAGATGAGAAATAATAGGGGATCCCCTCGAATGATAAAATGGAATAATCTTACCCATATCCACCTGTTTTTTAATCATTCTTGAAAAAATTTCCTCAACTAAAATAAACAAATAAGGAGAAATAGGATCACCTTGTCGCAATCCTCGACCTCCTTTAAAGAATCCCTTAGGAACTTTATTCATAACCACGGAGAACCATGGATTAGAAATACAGTGTCTGATCAACATACAAAAATCTTCCGAAAACCCAAAAGCTTTTAGCACATACACCAGAAAGGACCAATCCACACTATCGTAGGCCTTCGCCATATCAATCTTAAGAACAACGTTACCACCATGTGATGGTTTATTAATAGAATGAATCAATTCTTGAGTCAAACTTATGTTTTCAAAAATACTGCGGCCTAGAATAAAGGCTCCTTGTTCCGGAGAGATAATTTTAGCAAATAAAGGGGAAAGACGATTAACCAAAATTTTGGAACATATTTTATAAAACACTGAGCAAAGGCTAATTGGCCTATACTTATCAAAGCTCGTCGGATTTTCTACCTTCGGAATTAAAACAAAAAAAGTAGCATTAAAAAACCGCGGGAGAGCCATACCTTGAAAAAATTTTGCCACCGCCTCAACAACATCATTGCCCACTATATGCCAACTAGATCGATAGAAGCCCGATCCAAATCCATCAGGACCTGGGCTACTGTCTTCCGGAATAGAACAAAGCGCATCATACACTTCTTGATCTGAAGGCATCCGAGAAAGAAAATTATTATCATCCAACTAAATAACCGGAAGTACCAAATCCTCCAACAACGGGACATCACATCGATTTCCAGCTTCCAAGAACTGAGCAAAATAAGTAATAGCCCCATCATGGATTTGCTCAGGAGAGGATAGAATCGTACCATCTCCAAGCTTCATCTCTTTCACCTCTTTATGTTTACGACGACTAACAGCCCGGAAGAACACTGAATTAGCTTCACCCTGCTGAATCCAGCCTTGTTTAGCTTGTTGAGATAAACGTTTTTCTTCCCTCTCCATCCAAACCGCAAGCTCCATTTGGGAGGCAATTAGATCATCCTCTACATCCTCTGAAAAAACAGATTGCAAACTAACCTCCAAACACTTAATACGCTCTTCAAGAACTGCAATATGAGTATCCGTCCTATCAAAAATATGTTTGTTCCAAGATCTTAGAGCAGACTTTAATCTTTTAAGTTTAGACACAAGCCTATACAGACTTGAGCCTCCAATATCTTCACCATTCCAAGAACCCGACACACAATCAAAAAACAAAGAATGAGAAACGCACATCTGTTGAAATTTAAAAGAAGGAAAACCATAGGGTACAAACTGCTTTTCTAGCGTAACCTTCATCGGAGCATGGTCGGAAGAAGAACGTGCCAAGTATTCCATATGGGCATCAGGGAAGACATCCAGGGCCGCCGTATTAATGAAACAACGGTCAAGACGTGCCCAATGTCTTGAACTACCGGCATGACCATTACACCAAGAAAAATAATTTCCGCTAAACGACATATCAAGCAAACCACAAGAACCCACCCACTCATTAAATTCCTCCATAGCCAATGCCAATCGTGGCCTACCCCCTCTACGCTCCGATTCATTTCTAATAATATTAAAATCCCCTATCACCATCCATGGCAAAAGAAAAATATTAGCAGACCTCAAAGATTCCCACAACCTTCTACGCTCCAAATATGAACACTTGGCATAAATTAAAGTAAAAAGGAACATCTTTGACTGCTCTTTAATTCGAACAGTCAAAAATTGATCCCCCATACACTCAACAACAAGATCTAAATCCTGATACCAAAACATCCATATTTTACCACCCACGTCAACATTAGAACAACAACAATCAAAATTCAATCTATCTCGCCACATATCTAAACGAGAGTTACTTACCATTGGCTCCGCAATAACAAGAATTTTAGGATGATACTTGGAAACCAGTTTCTTAAGCCACTGCCGCGAAGTTCCAATCCCCCGAGCATTCCAAAATAAATAATCTAACTTCATAAATTAAGTCTGGATGGTTTAATTACAATCCTGGAAGAACCTCTTATTTTAATACCTTTTCTGTGCACTTTCTTTATAGAGGGAAGATCCGAATCTGAGACCACGAGCTTATCTTTAGCCATATGTTCTAATGCCCCTTCCGATTCAGAGTCTGAATAGACTTGTCCTTCGGGAAAGTCATTTGTGTCTTCTACCCCTTCAATAGAATTTCCACCTACCTGGGCCAGGTTTACAGCCGTACTACACTGATCATGATTATCAATCTTGGACCCATCACCAATGACAACTGCCTTTATATTATCACACGGATCACCAGATTTCAACACCTCCGCATCTTGTAATTTTTTCCCATCCATATCCATACACAGATTCTCACCTCCATCAGATGACGCAGCAGCTACCAACATCTTCGGGTCCTCTTTACCAGTGGATTCAGCATTAGAAATGCCTTGATTTCCCAGGGTATCATCGGAACTCTGTTCTGTAAAGAAACCAACCTTTTCTAAGTCAGTTGACTTAAACATATGATCACTATCTGTAATGTCCACTATCTTTAAATCTGATCTTTGTTCCCCAGCAAACCGATCTGAAATGCTCTCATTCTGGTAAGTTGCGGCAGCCTCCTTAGAAATAACTGGTAAATTGATCTCTGCCCTCTTGCTTGATTCACCATTCGGATCCATGATAACTGGAATCTCAATATTTTCCTTTCTTACCCATATCGAATCCTTTTTAGCCTTATCTTTCGATTCCTTTAAACTCACCTCCTTGTTCTTGCTATCCCAGTTACAAGTCTATTCATTATGACCCTGTACACGGCATCTTTTACAGTATGCAGGCAACGTCTCAAATTCAATAGTTTGATAAAAACTTTGAGGAGACCTTGGAGTACCGATCCATAATGCCTTGATAGGATCTTTCGCAACATCCATTTCAATGCAGACCTGTGCCCCATCCGTGCGAGAAGCACACCGAGTTGGATTATCCCTTTTGAGAAATCGACCAAGTGGTGCCGTGATGCTTCGAAGGAATGATTCATGATAATAATTGGGTGGTAAACCCGACAACGTAATCCAAACCTGCACGCGAACAGGTTCTTGATCTTCTTGATACTCTGTAATCCAGTGAAAGACTCTATATGGAACACCCGCAATCTCACAATTTTCACGAGCAAAGGCCTTTACGAAATCACCTTCCAAGGACAAACGCACGAACACGTTCCGTGGCCTCCTCATTGCCGAAACTATTGGTTGATTCACCAAACCCCATCTTGCTCTAATAAATGATCTAATGGAATCCAAATATGGACGTTGACGAATAAATTTTAACACCAGAGAATACTGAAACGGAATCGCCGAACGATCTACTTCCTCCTTTGAGAAAACCACACATACCTCCCCATCCACAGTTTTATATGAACGAAACGGCACCACCACCTCAGGGATGGGCTGAGGAGGTTCCCGAACCAAGTCTGCAAATGATCTAATTCGAGGAGCAGGCGCCGTGATGGCCAAAGCGCCATCACCAGCAGCCATGCATTAGCACCCTTATCACAAAGCTTCCTTCTTGATATTCTTGGATGCTCCAAGAATACCAATCACAAACCCAGAAGTTGAATAATCGTTTATTCCAATAAAATAACCATAAGACACATACCAGACCAAGATAAAAGAAAGCATAGGAAAAAGGTTACGAAAACGAGAAATACACTCACAGCCGGTCACGGAGTTCGAAGGAAGACACGGCGGTGTTGATTTGGAAAATCCCAAAAGCCAAGGCCTGCGAAACTTAGGAGTCTGACTTGCGATTCGCCAGTTAAATTTTCTTGCTCTGGCCTTTTTGGTTTAACCACCCTCTAAGTAAAGTCTACCATGGACCATGGTTTTTGCTTTGCATCATTCATTGATTTACGATATCACGAAGAAGTTCTTTTCATTTTTTCTTTTCACGAAGAAGTTTATTCATGGTAAACTCCTTTTTTTTCTTTTTTCTTTTTTCCTGTTTTTGGCCAGGAAATTGATTAGAAGGTTGCCCATTTCATGATTAGACACTTGTTATTTGTGTTACTCATTAAGGCATCATGCTAATGAATAGATTCTCAGCAAGTACTGTAAATTTGATATGATCTTATTTTTAGGAGCTTTTAGCAGATATGGTTTCTATGATTTGTTTTAGACCTTGGGAAGGTGCTTCTTCTTCCTAGCTTTGGGGAACTTCCTCAATGGGCTGTTGTGTGGCATCTCCTTTTGCCTTTCTCAGTAGTACAATTTCAAATTGCTGAATCATGAACCTTAATGCAGGTGACACATTCCCAGTTGGTTGTTCTTTTGATGAATCAGTTGTCCATCACATGGTAATTCTTTTCGCGAATTTTATGCAATAAGAAACACAAGATTGCAATGCATCTAGCAAGTGACCGAGTATTTTTTAAAAATAATGATGTTGGTCAATCAAATCTGATCTAATGTTAAAATTTCGACCCCAGTATTTCGAGGAAAACCCAGACTAAAGCAACCCTGCTTACAACACTAAATATGGAGTTTATGCTGAGGGCTGCGGACTCAACAATGTCATGATGTCATGGGGACACGATGACTACTTGTATTTGGTACGTCTTTTAAACCCTATACAAATCATTTAAATTTCTTTAACTGCAACAAGAAAATCTACAACTTTGGAATGTCTTTTTCAGGTGGCAAAGGAGAATAAAACCACTCTACCTTCTGCAGCTCTTTATATCATCAGATATCACTCCTTCTACGGTGAGTAAGAAAACAGAGAAATGCCATAACTTGTATCCAAGCATGCCCCTTTCGTTTTGATGGACATATTTGGTATTGCAGCATTACATAGATCAGAGGCACACAAGCACTTAATGAATGAGGAGGATGTTGAGAATCTGAAATGGCTCCAGATATTCAAGTAAGAAAATATGCTTCTCTTTGGTTGGTGATATGTTGCATTTCAAATTGAGTGTGCACACTCAATGTCATTTTATGGGTGCGTTTTTCATGCAGCAAATATGACCTTTATAGCAAGAGCAAGGTTCGGATCGATGTTGAAAAGGTTAAGCCATACTATCTTTCCCTTATTGAAAAGGTGAGCACCATGGGGGCATCATCAAGCTAATTGTTCTTCCCTTTATCACTTGCATTATTATTTATTGGTTGGAATTTACTCTTGACACAAACATTTTTATGCTGTTACAGTACTTCCCCTCGAAGCTAAAATGGTGAAAACTCAGTGGATTTGAAGTTTGACGAATCATCGAGATATACATGAGAGTGTTTGCCTGTTTTATAGCTAGTTGTGGAAAACAGTAAATCAGATGTCTTTCCTAGCTGTAGTTGACTATTTCCTTTCTTTGATGGTAGTGATCACGTACGTAATAAGCTTAAAGTTATGTTTTGCATGAAATTTCAATTCTCCCTCATTTAAATAAAAGGTTCTCTTGTATTTCAAAGCAATTCTGAAAGTTAATAAGCAATGAAAATTGTATTTTGGATATTCATCTCTTCCAAGTCTAAAACAAGTCGGCAGCAGCAGAGTCACGGTGAATTTGTATGGCTTGTGTTGGGATTGGTTTATCATATTTTTTTGGAAGTAAACCGACCCGAACTCCAATCACACCCGGGATGTATAGAGAATGTGAAAAGAGTGTTCTTCATCTTGAATTTTATCGTTTTCATTCGTATCGTTTGATGTATCCATTTTTTAATGAAATAGCCTTTCTTGTTAACAGAATTGGGCATTGCCATGAATTGTCAAGTCAAGCACAATCCAATTAAAAAAAGATCGTAGTTAGGTAGGGTTCATTCCGAGTCATAAATCACATAAATGGAACCTCCTATTTGTCAGCTCTTCCCTTCAATTAGTGAGCCATTGATTTTGAAAAAGGAGTGGTTCTATCCCATACAACGCCTAGAGGGGGGTGAATAGGTGCAGTTCAAATTTTCTGACCTAATAAAATATAAGACAAGTAAGCAATTAAAAGATGAAACAAATCATACAAATAATCAACACAGAGATTTGGTCACGAAATGGAAACTTATTTGAAAAACGTCTTCAAATTCTATAACCACTCCGTGTGTAAGCCACCACCTAAAATCCACTATACAAAAACGTTTGTTACAACCAATATAGAGACACTCACAAAACCTTTGTAGTTCCTAAACTTGGCCTGCAACACCACGAGTGACCCACTCGATCTCTACACGCATGTAGTGTCGAAACTCCGACCTTCTATAGCTTCCCACGAAAACCTCTCGATCTCTGTATCAACAGTAGATCCAGAAACCTTCCAGACAATCAACACGTCCACTTTAATGGACTTTGAATAAGATTTGATCTTCAGTATGGTGTGGTGGAGATATGTTTATCTAAGAGAGATTCAACAATGAAAGGAAAGTTTCTCTCAATGGCTCTTGGAAGCACCTAGGTTTTTGCTCTGTTTCACCACTTCAAAGAACATAAATAAGTTGTTCTATATATAGTCCCAACAAATCACAACGCTCAAAACCCTGAATTTTAAGTTGTTTTAAACATTGGCTCGAGCGAGGTGTCGAGCGCAAGTGGAGCTTATGTTGTCTTGAACATTGGCTCGAGCGAGATGTCGAGCGCAAGTCGAGCGCACTTCAAGCGAACCTCTCTGTATCGGTTCCGCTCAAGCGCTGAGTATAGCACACATCGAGCGAACCTCTCTGGAAGAGTTCTGCTCAAGCACTGTGTCAAGCGCACATCGAGCGAACCTCTCTGGAAGAGTTCTGCTCAAGCACTGTGTCAAGCGCACATCGAGCGAACTTCTCTGTATGGGTTCCACTCGAGCGCTGTGTCAAGCGCACATCAAATGGACCTCTCTGTATGGGTTCCGCTCGAGCGCTGCGTCAAGCGCACATCGAACAGACCTCTCTGTATGGGTTCCGCTCGAGCGCTTAGTCGAGCGCATATCGAGCGAACCTCTCTGGAAGGTTCTGCTCGAGCGCCAATCGAGCCGTGTTGAGCACACTTCAATCTTTTTCATATTACACCGCTTCAACACTTGTTACAACTCAATTTTACACAGATTTTCACAAGAATATGCCAATCAACTAAATTTTCCCTCAACAGATTTGTATCCTGTCCGCAATGAAAATGACAGTGCACGGCTCATCCTAATCCTTCAGTTGATTTTAAATGATCGGCCGCCGAACGACATCAGGGAGCTACGGGAACCTTTGGTTCAGATCTTAGACCAGTCAAGTCAAAATTCCTGGGCCTCAAATAGTCAGATTACGATCAAAACTAGACCATTGACTTTGCTTTGTTTAATCGCCATCAGCACAATCATATCCATTTGTACAAGCTAGCATGGATCAAAGTCAAAGAATGTAACCTTATATAATTGCTAGAGAGTGGGAAATCAATATTTTCCTATTCAAACAAAGCTGTAGATATCTAACCAAAATGTCGTGCTGAATCCTGATGTAAGGCTAGAGAACCTCTATAAATATACCTTACCATATAGCCCCATTTGTGTTCATCTTAGCAAATCTATAACATCAAAAAACGAAATGGCTGGAAACTGTTGGAGGTCTGCTTTCGTGACCCTCTTCGTGTTTGCAATCATCTTATCTCCAATGGTAACATGCGATGCAGCTCGGTTCACTCAAGAAGGTAAAAACCCAATTATTGCCTGATCATAAATATTACTTCTATCAATCATGACTACAAGATTTTTAAATTTAATTGAACAAATCTCATTTTGTTTTGGGTTTCAGTTACAGGACCCATATGTCCTACTTGTGTATGCTGCACACCTGCACCGCCGGGGTCTTGTTGCCAGTGTTGCGCTACTCCCATCGAGACATCGTCCGAGAATGGGTCTCCTTGAGCTTGGTATTGATATCCATCTTTTAGATGCTGCCGAGACTTGTGCGAGCAGCAGTATATACATATATCCTGAATAAAAGGAATTTCTGCAGAGAATGGCCAATTCTCCTTCGAACCCTCGATTTGAAATCTACACACCACTTTGATTTCTGAGAATAAATTAGCCTGTTTGTTTGTTGTAATCAAATGAAATGATTCATGAATAAAAGAACTAAAAGAACTTCGTCACGGATCCATCTTCTTTCTAAAAGAATTTATGCAGTTTTTCTTAGATATATATAATAATGAGAAATGATATTTGTGTTGTTATTTTTTAATAAATAGAGTTTTTGTAAGGTTTCTTTTAGTGTTATTACGGTAGCATTTGATATTGAGAAGGGTCTTTAAAGTGTTTTTATTCCGTTAATAGTTTTAATGGTTGAAGCGTTACTGTACATTATGAGATTTATTGCTTGAACGTTATTCAGCCCACCTTTGTTGACGTATGGAAAGCTTTTTTCCTCTTTTAATTTTTGGATTTTGTTTTTAATTTAATACATTAAGGAGCATTAATAGGGATGCTGAGTTGTGATGTCTCTAACAATTTATTAATGGAGTTTTTACAAAGAGATCAACATAATCAATTGGGGACTTAAGTTAGATTAAAAAATACAAAGCAATTTCATTTTGAGACAAATCATAAATATGGACTGATCAAATAAAAATGGTAAGAAAATAATACAACGTTCGAAATATTTTAAAGATAATTATATATTATATTTATTATTAATCTTATTTTTTAGATTTATTGAAAAGTTATGAGTTATTTTGAAAGGATAATGCTACAGCCCACTGGGGTCTAGCATTGTTCTTTCAAGTATTTTTTTTAAAGTTATTTATTATATAGATTTTTTAACACTTTTACATATTTTAAAAAATAAAATAAATTTAAAATATTATTAAAAAAACACTTCTTTAATCAGAAAATAAAAAAATATTAAAAAACACTTTCTTACTTCATGATTAAGAAAATATTTTTTAATAATATTATAAATTTTTTTATTTTTTTTAAATATTTAAAATTATTAACAAAATTAAATAAAAAAAACTAAATAAAAACACATAAAAAAATACACATTAATGTAAGTGGTAGCTCCCATCAGGAGCTAGAGCGGGACGCTTAGCATTTTCCATTTTAAAAATTGAAAGATTATAAAGAAATTGTTTTGACCAATCCCTATTGATGTTCGGTCTGCTTCGACTCTTGAGTATCGTACATGCTACATTCTGGCAAATACATCCTCGTGATAATTATTTAAAAAAAAATACAAGAGAATTATTTATTTATTTTTTAATTGCAACTTAACATTAAACAATGGCAATAACTTCCTTGTTTTATAATTTCAAGCAGGAACTTGAGCTCAAGCAATCTGACAGGGGATATCGCTACTTCATTCTCCAAGCTCGAACTACTTCAATCCTTAATTTGAAATGTGATGAACATTTAAGCATTTAGTTTCTAAACATTAGTGTTAGCCAGACACCAACAGGTATAACAACGCTGCCAACACAGTCTGCCAGCTTGAGATTACCAATTGGTAGATAGACCCCAGATTGCTGCGATGTTAATAATTAGAGTGTATTTGTGGGATTTGATTCCAAGAATTGTATATAAGTCCTGTTATTTAATATCGGTTTTCAAAAACAATTGTTACTTAATTGAGCCACTGCCACCAGTTTTGGAACTGCTACTTAATTTAAACACTCTTGGTGCTGATCCAGGTGTTGCAAACAATACCTTCAAGGAAGGAACTTGAAGTGATCTAGTTGACACTATCTTTGCAGGGATTTGAGAGGGAACAAGTTCACAGGTTCAATTCCTGAGCCTCTTTTGGAACAGTCTAGAAATGGAAAATTAGACTTAAGGTTAGGTTATCTTCCTACCTCCAATATTTTTTTTTTCTCTATTTCCTTATTAATGTTAATTCCACTTTATCCTTTTTTTTTTTTTTTTTTTTCTGTACATAGCAAATGCTTGAAGAAGTATATGTTCATTTCTTCATTGTTAAGGAAAAATCCAGTAGTAAATCTTGCATGACGACAGCATCATTTATCATATAATTATAACTTGCTGACCATGTCATCTTACCTTGATGCAATTAATGCAAGGGTTGACGCAAATCCGGATGTTTGTCTGTACACTACATGCAAGAGAGAGAAGAAAAAGAAGTTTGTCACTCAAGTTGTTGCATCATCCAAAGTGGCAGTCTTGTTCCTTCTCTTCATCTTTAGTGCTCTTGCCATATATAGGAGGAAAAGAGGAGGTAGTTCTTTCTTTTTCTTGTGATTATGTAGTTGCTATTACAATTCATGGTGTTCGATTGAAAAAAAAAATCATATGGACCAATCAAATAAAAATGGTAAGAAAATCGTACAACATATATAAATATATATTGATAATAACATGAAATTAGGCATGTTCATTCCAGCCTTATTTTTTTTTTTCAGCCTAGTCCGAAATCTAGATAATTGAGTTTATCCGAGTTCCAATTACGGGTTTTGGCTCGGAACAACTCCGGGTATGTACCTATATAGAAAAATCCGAGTACACCTGGTCCGAGTACGAGGTTTTAAACTCGAAATCCTTTTTTTCTCTCGGTTGAAATGTTTTGATATTTTTAACAATTAAATAGACAGAAACTTAAAAAGAAAATGCATATTATATTTAATGAATCATCTATTTTATGATTTTTTTTTTTTTTTACTTTCTTCTCCATGTGTTTTTTATTAGTGGTCAAGATAGCTTTGATTTAAAAAAAAAAAAAACTGGGTGCAGCCCAGAAGCCGGATCCAGATTTTTAAAAACTGATATCAATCCATGTGCATTTATTATTTGATCATTTATAAATAGATTTTTTGACTTAAAAGTTAAAAAATTGTAGAAGTCAAGTTCAAGATTCTCTCATAAAAATATTCAAATATGCATGTGCATCCATGTGCATCCTGTTACTTTTCTCTCTCGGGTGTGTTTGGATGTTGAAATGAGTTGAGTTGAGTTAATAAAATATTATTAGAATATTATTTTTTAATATTATTATTATTTTAAAATTTAAAAAAGTTGAATTGTTTATTATATTTTGTATTGGAATTTGAAAAAGTTGTAATGATTAGTTGAAATGAGTTAAGAGGAGTTTATCATCCAAACGAAGCCTCAATAACTAATGCAACTACTTTCCACCGACAAAATTTCTCAGTCAATAACTAATGCAAGTCTTTCCTGTGGGGGTTATGTCCCAAGCCGGCCAACGCTGGTACTTAGCAGTACGTAGTTAGTCAATATTTGATGTTACAGTGGCTAAAATAATTTTTAGTTTAAGGTTATTTTTAGATTTTGAGATGAATTAAGTTAAATTATAAATAATAGTATTTTGTGAATTTTATTAAAATGAGTTTAATTTTTTAAGCTGAAATGTATGAAATATATTAAAGCGAGTTTAAATTTTTTATAAAAAATTTAAAAAGTAATAGGCTCCATCAATGACAACTTAAGAATTAGTAGAGCTTAAGCTCTACCATTAAAAATTTATTTATTATTTAGTAATCATATATATAAAATATTTTTAAAAACAATATAAAAAAATATTTTTTGAGATAAAAATGACACAAAATGTCATTTGAAAGTTATAGTGCCGAAAATGTGATAAGATCAAAAGGCGAAATTGTGATTATCTAAAACTTCTATAAATATTTTTGTTTGTTGACAGCCATTTTGAAATTAAAATTACATTTTTTTACTATCCAAAAATACTTTAAAAACTTATTTGAAATTAAAAAATATTTTAATATATAACATTTAAAAAAATATAATTTTATTCTTTTAAAATTATTTAAACAATTTTTAAAACCTTAAAGCAACTCCTAACAACCCTTAGAATAAACACGTCAACAAGAATTCATCAACACGTTAGTGCTTGTTTATATAATCAGTCGAGTCGTAATACGACAATCACTCGCAAGAACCGAAAGAGATATAATAAGGAAAATTCAAGGTAGTCGTAGTCGAAGTCGAAGTGTTTCTTTCACATTGGTGAAAGGCAGAGAAAGAGAGAGAGAAGTAGAAAAAGAAGATACCAAGAAATTATTGGGGCGATTCGAGTCGTAGGAGACACGCGTATACCAAACTAGATCCATTATTTATGGGTGGAGTACCCACGTCTTCCTCGGCAGGGAATTTAGTGAGAAAGAGAGATGGATATTGATGCAATTACAAAAATGCTTTTGGTTTTGAAAGCGTGCCTCTTTTTTGTTATAGCGACTGCTGTTCTTGGCAACTCAGAACACGCTGCTGCAGGGAACATTAATATTCCTCATGGTGGAAGAAAACTTGCTGAAATTCCAGCAGGTATTTGACTAGAACATCATGATATACTGATCTTGAAATTTGTACTTTGAAACCTTAAATTTGTTTCTATTCATTAAGGATAAAATGTCATTGTTCCCTATATATGGGCGTGTATTATTTGCTTCATTTTCCTACCTACCTAGCTTATTTAAAAAATGAAATCAAAATAAGGAAATTTTTAGATGATGTCCCTGAGATATTTACTTTCAAACCTTATATATATATATTTTTTTTTTGAATGATTTTATTTACAAGTTGACATGAAGGATACATCGCTAACACATTGAAATTTATATTAGCCACTTCAATCTTGCTGAATTTATCTGAGGAGGCCGTATATATAACAATTCCTTTTGTATAATTCTCGCTTAATTTGATTGCCAAAATTTCAAGGTTTCATCAGCATTGATTGTGGCAGCAACGAAGATTACATTGAAGAGGCAACGGGTATTTCGTATGTGACAGACAAAGGATTAATAGATACTGGAATAGCTGAGACTGCATCCCCTAATTTATCTGCAGACTACGTACAGCCGCTAAAGAACTTGAGAAGTTTTCCTCAAGGAAAAAGGAATTGTTATAGCCTGAGACCGGATCAAGGCAAAAACAGTAAGTTCCTCATCAGGGCTAGATTCCTGTATGGAAATTACGATGGCAAAAACCAAGATCCGGAGTTCGACCTATATCTTGGGGTCAATAAATGGACAACAGTGAATAGCATGGCGGCAAACAATTATGAGATTATTCACCTATTCTCAACGGATTACATCGATGTGTGTCTTGTGAACACTGGCCAAGGTGTACCCTTCATTTCAGCGTTGGAACTACGACGTTTGGACAATTCCATATATCCGATCACTGCGGGCGGGGCACTTGTAATGCATGACCGAAGGGATTTTGGTAGCACTGGACCAATAATCAGGTGAATCAGTACCCTCATGAGCTAGAAATAGAGTGATGCTAAAAAGAAAAAAAGAAGAAGTTGGGATTTTAGGTGTGTTATTACTTAATGAATACTTAAACGTACGTACGTCATGTAGTTGTTCAAGTATCATTTTGTTCTTAGTATTTACAGTGTAAAAACATTTCTGCGAATCAGGTATAGAGACGATGTATATGATCGCTTCTGGTGGCCTGAACAATCTGAAAGTTTGATTCCAGTTTCCTCCGTCTCGACCATATACACCAACAGCACTGATAACGCTTATGAATTACCAGCTAAAGTGTTAAAGACGGCTTCCAAAACACAGAACGCGAGCATTGCATTAAATGTTTCCTGGACCGCGCTGGACACACTTTCTAAATATTATGTTTACCTTCACTTTGCTGAGATAGAGAAACTTGAACCTCGCCAGCAGAGGGAATTGACAATTGACTTGAACGGTGAGCGCAATCTCTCAGACTCTTTTAAACTTGATTATCTAAAACCACTCACAATAGTCCAAGATGATCCGCCAAATAGCGGTGGCGGGACGCTTCACTTCTCGATAAAAGCGGCTCAAGGAACTACGATTCCTCCAATCCTCAACGCCTATGAGATTTATCGGCTCTTAGAGCAACCAAATAAGCCGACTGCCCCAGACGATAGTATGCTTTCTTTCTTCTCTTTTTATTTTCCTAATTGTCTGGATTATATATCATGTGCCGTGCGTATGTGAGGCCGGAGTTGATCACATGGGCCGGAGAGTTGGTTCAAAAAGTACACGAAATGCACCACCACTGCATCCATTTGGTGTCCCTTCATTATGTGTGTGGTGCAACTCTTCCAAGATCACGGCCTTTAATTTAGTGGTTGCAACTCAAATAGTTGCATCCCTTTGCTGTGAACTGCTGTAACGCCCCGTACCCGAGGGTCCGGAGAGTTAACTCATGTCACTTAAAGATCATTTTCCTTCCACATAGTACATATTCTAATCTTTCCCAATCGCACAAAATACTCATATATTTACATCAATTACTCCAGAATAACTATTCTAAGACGATACAAAATTTAATATAAACATCAATCTCCCAACAAATCACATCGAGCACAACAAGCTTACTGAATGAAAATCCTCAATACCCATATAAACCTTCTATGCTTAAATCATCATTCTTAACTCTTCTCACTCATGCTCCATATCATTGATCCTCAACTGAAACATTCAAATCATCTGAAAAATATTGTGGGGATAAGGGGTGAGTTATCAACAACTCAGTAAGCAGAGAACATATACTAGCATGTAAACATGAGCCTTTTCAGAAAGTTCAATATGCAGAAACAAAACATTTTATTTTTATATGCAGATCTCAGAAAACGTGTTATCAGAAAATCAGAGCGACTTTTCAAACATTTCATACTCAAGTCAACAATTCATATTTGAGGATCCATTTCATATTAAAAAACACTTTGGCATAACATAACTGAACATCTCCATCTTATCATGTCATATCATATACCATGTTTAACCCTCGTGGTAGGGTTGTGCTATCCCCGGTGGCCAAACCAGACAGTATCATGTGGTGAACTTCCCCTTTTTCAATCTCGGAGCCCCGAGTGTGCACACAGGAAAGAACACGTAAAAAGACCACTTTGTTTCCAAAGTGGGTGCACTCATATCATATCATGGTGGTACCAACCATATCACGTGAACAGTATCATCATATCAGAACCATATTCAGAACAGATAAGTATGCCAAAGTTTTATCATATCCATATCATATAAAAACACGTGCGAAACATATTCATATCATTTCTATTTGATCAAAAACAGATCCATATCATTTCATATCACATGCATAAAAATTTCAATGATATCATATTCGCTCTTTTGCATATTTCAGAAACATGTCAGATATTGCTCATGTCTACACATTTCATGTCAAAAACATTTCTTTTCTCTTTCATATGTATCTCATGAGGGAATGCAAAACATATACTGAGGTTGTTTTTCACTTTTTCTTTTTAAAACAACATGCACATTTTTTTACAAACCAACCTCAGTTCATTTCTTTTTATGCAAATCCAGCATAGGAACCCCGCTTACCTGAACGACTTAACTTTTCTAAAAATTTCCTCAAAAATGTCGAGTCGACTATAAATCGTCACCTATAAAAATAATCACGTAATTTCTGTAAGTTTCCAATAGATCACATATGTCGATATTTAAACCTAAGCTTCTTAAATAACCTATTTTAAATTTCTCAAAACTTAAAACCTTCCTAATCCCAAAATATAACATTACTTCATAAAATCACCAATATCCACCACAACCCACGTCATACACAAAACACCACTGTTTAAACCCGAACAGCCAACAAATCTCATAGTCTAAACCAATCATACTAACAACTCCATCACCCAATCCAATCAACCCCGTTACTCCTCGGACTCAGTCCGGCAAAACCAATCAGCATTTAAATACAGTGTAATGTGCTAGTGCAAAAATACATTAAATTCACGAGAATTCTTTGAAAAATACTTACATTGCTATATAATAATTTATGGAGGATCACGGAGGCGCAAGAAGTGGAAAAATAGTTGCAGAACAGTGCAAAATACACTGTGGCCGTGGGCCACAGATACCCACTTTTCAACGGGTGCAAACGAAGACCCGAGATTGATAGGGTAGGGCCTAGGGATGTCGGTGAAACCAATGGTGGTGGTGGTTTGCCGTGGGTGGCGGCGCAAGGGTGGTTTTAGGCCAAAAATGTGCAAATCGGAAATGGACTTGGTGGGGCTTCACCGGTGACGGATCGGAGGTGGGGTTGGGTTCAATGGGTTGCTTGGAGGTCGAGGATGAAGTGGTGAAGAAATGGCGGCCAATGGTGGTGTGACGGCGGCGCTGGAGTGAGGAGAAGGCCGCGGCTTCGTGTAGCGCGTGGAGGCTAACGGTGGCGCCGGAGAAGCTGAAACTGGAGGGAGGTGGTCGCCGGCTGCAGGGGAATCGAGTGGGGTGGGCGGTGTCGGCCACGAGCGGCGCACGGCGGCACTGGGTGGAAGAGAAGGAAACGGGCGGAGGAGAGGAGAGAGAGAGAGCTACGTCCGTGCGCGGGAAGAGAGAGGGAGAGGAGAGAAAAGAAAGAGAAAAAGAAAAAGAAGAGAAAAAGAAAAGAAAAGAAAAGGGAAAAAGAAAAATGGAGGGAAAGAAATGAGGTCCAGTCCTCACATCTTGGGTCACAAAAAAAATAATCCAACAGAAATGATTTTAAAACTGCAAGTGAAATAAAATAATTCAAACACAGTGATTAAATTGAAAATAAATAATTAAATCCAACAATAAGTTAATTTAATTCAAGAAGAAATTTAAACACATAACAATAATTAATTTAAAGAAAGCACTTTAAAAAAAATAATTTTCGTAAACTAAAAATCATAAAAATAGTCTAATTAAAAATCCAATAATTTTAAAACAAGAGAACAAATTCTAAATCAATAAAAATAATTCATTCATTAAAATACACTAAAATACGGGGTGTTACAACTGGATATTCCTCCCATGGGAAACTTGTAGCCATGCGGGAGAATCACATGCATGGTTTGCACAGTATTATGCTTTTTTGGTACTTCTTTATGGTTTTTTTTCATCTCAAGTTCTCCCCCCTCTGTCGTTCCCACTTTATGTTTCAATCATTTTCTATTAATTCTTGTTTTTCCATTAAAAATTTAAGTTACTGCTATGCTGGAGATCAAGATCCAGTACAGCGTGATTAGAAACTGGCAAGGCGATCCATGTGTCCCAAGTAATTACTCATGGGAAGGTTTAAACTGCAATAATGACAATCCTCCAAGGATCATCTCATTGTGAGTGTACTTCTGTCAATGCATGCTATTAAGATATATACCCCTGCTCCTGATTCTGTTTTGGACTCTGCCATTCATGAAGAGAACTTATCACAAACACATAGTGTGCAGCAGACAAGAAAGGGAACCGTAGCTTAGAATCTTTTCTGTTATTCTCTACGGTTACATATAACAAACTTTTATTCCTTTTTCTTGTATATATATATCAGTACATCAATACAGTAATATCATTGAGGTGAATTCCACTATCTTATGCTGCGTCTAACATGGTATCAGAGCCAACAGACCACTAGTCCCTCCGATTCTGAATCAATGACAAACAATCCACCCACCTCTCATTCCCCTCACTCTTCCGCTACCCCTTCCTTTTCCCACATTGTTTCCACAAAACTTTCCATTGATAATTACCTCTTATGGAGTGTTCAGGTTTCTGCTTACCTACGTGGGCAGGATCTGTTCTCTTTTGTTGATGGTTCTTCCAAACCTCCATCAGAATTTCTTCCCGATTCTTCTTCCTCCAACCCGAAACCCAACCCTGAGTTTAACTCATGGAAACGCACCGACCAACTAGTTCTTAGCATCCTATTCTCCTCTCTTTCGGATTCTGTTTTGGGTCACGTTCTCTCATCTAAAACCGCTCATCAGCTATGGACTTCTCTCTCGTCCATGTATTTTTCTCAATCTCACGCCAAAGATTTTCAAACTCGTTTCCAACTCAGTAACTTGTCCAGAGGTGACCAATCTATCTCCGACTATTTTGGCAAAGTTCGACTTCTTGCAGACTCTCTAGCAGCTTCTGGAAGTCCTTTATCAGATAAGGACATTGTTACTTATCTGTTAAATGGACTTGGTCCATCTTACGAACTGTTCGTCACCTTTATCACCACCAGACCCACTCCAGTCTCCTCCCATGAACTTTACCAACTTCTTTTAATTCATGAATCTAGACTCACCCATACAAACCGATCCATTTCCTCTTCTCTGGAACTATCAGCAAACTACACTTCACGAGATCAGAAAAGTCGAGGACCCACTCGAGGAGGACGACAAGGACGAAGTCGAGGTCGTTACCCTTACAATGGTCGTGGAGGCCGACCTCCATATCCATCAAATTCATCTTAGCAATACAATGCTCAACGCCCAACTTGTCAGGTATGCAACAAGACAGGGCACGTCGCACTTCAATGCCGACATCGTTTCAACCACTCGTACCAATATGAAGCTCCCAACAACTTCTCTGCAAATTACACAGCTCAGACTCAACCTTCGGATTTTTTGTGGTATCCAGATTCTGCAGCCACACATCATCTTACAAATGATTTGTCTAACTTGAATCTATCATCTGAAGCATATGCAGGTGGTGAAACAATTAGAGTAGGAGACGGTAATGGACTTTCCATCGAAAACTCTGGTGACACTTCTTTTTCCGTAAACTCATCCAATTTTCTTCTCAAGAATATTTTTCACGTTCCAGCCATCACAAAAAATTTAGTTTCTGTGCTTCAATTCTGTATTGATAACTCATGTTATTTTGAATTTCACTCTACTCATTTTTGTGTAAAGGACAAAGTAACAGAGAAAATCCTCCTCACTGGCCCAACCCGTGATGGACTTTATCATTTTCCATCCACTGCACTCACTTCGCCACCTCCATCAACTCACATTGGTGAACGAACCTCCATGGATCAATGGCATCGAAGACTTGGGCATCCCTCCTTAACCTTGGTCTCCAATGTTCTGTGGTCCAAGAAGTTGCCAATATCTCCTTCGGATTCTGCTTTCCAGTGCTCAGATTGCCCCTTAGCAAAATGTCATCAGTTTTCTTTTCCTTCAAAACAGGCCCATTATACTCAGCCTTTACAACTGTTATGTGCTGATTTATGGGATCCATCTCATCATGTTTCAAGAAATGGCTATAAATATTATCTTTCATTTGTGGACTCCTTTACACGCTTTACATGGATTTTTCCTCTTAAATTAAAATCAGATGTCCTCTCAATCTTCTCACATTTTTTGCCATTCATTGAAAGATTATTTAATAAAAAGCTCATTACCTTGCAAACCGATGGAGGAGGTGAGTTTAAACCTCTCACCCCTCTATGCAAACAACTTGGCATCACTCACAGATTTTCTTGTCCTCACACTCACCAACAAAATGGTCTCATTGAGCGAAAGCATCGTCATATTGTAGAAACGGGTCTTGCTCTCCTAGCTCACTCCTCACTCCCTTTCTCTTATTGGGTCGAGGCATTTGAAACCGCAGTGTTTCTAATTAATCTCTTACCCACTCCGGTTCTACAAAACAAATCACCCTATTCTTTGGTATATCATCAAGAACCTGATTACAAATTTCTCAAAGTCTTTGGATGTGAATGCTGGCCCAATCTTCGACCTTATTCCTCCCACAAATTAAATTTTCGGTCCACCTCATGCCTTTTCTTAGGTTATAGTCCAGCTCATAAAGGTTACAAGTGTCTTGATTTAAAAAATAATCGCATGTACATTTATCGTGATGTAAAATTCAATGAAAATTCCTTTCCACTGTCCAAAACTCGGCCCAAACTTCATTCCGCAACTCCAACTTCTCATACCGTTCCCTTACCAATCCTCCTCCCCTCCATTCTAGGCCCACACCCAAGCACCCAAGGCCCATCCGTTTCATTCAAAAACGACCCAATACCTCCTGCCTCTCACTCCGGCCCACTAAACCCACATTCTTCATCCTCTTCCTCAGATACATCTCCCGCACCTCTCTCTGTTTCAGAAATCCCCATTCCATGCCCTAATCCCCAACGCTCACCTATCATCACTCGGTCTCAGACAAATACTTCATGTCCCAGAAGATTTAATGATGGAACCATACTCTATCCTACTCGAAATTGTTTCACTATTTCTGCAGCTGTACCAGATGATCCATCAAGCTTTACCGAAGCTGTCAAACATAGAGAATGGAAGGAAGCCATGGCTCGGGAACAAGAGGCTCTAATTCGGAACCACACATGGAGTTTAGTTCCTCCTGCCCCTAACATGAACGTGCTGGGTTGCCGCTGGGTGTTTCGGACCAAGACCCGTGCTGATGGTTCTTTTGAGAGACGAAAAGCACGTCTCGTTGCCAAAGGTTTTCATCAACAACCAGGTGTTGATTTTCATGATACCTTCAGCCCAGTAGTGAAACCCTCAACCATTCGATTACTTTTATCCATTGCTGTCTCTCGTGGCTGGTTCTTGCATCAAATTGACATTGAAAATGCTTTTCTACATGGTGTGCTTACTGATAGTGTGTATATGCAGCAACCACAAGGATTTGTGGATCCCTCTATGCCCTCCTACGTCTACAAGCTTGAGAAAGCTATCTATGGCCTTAAGCAAGCACCACGAGCGTGGTTTGCTCAGTTAAGTTCTTGGCTCCTTGACTACGGTTTTATTGCATCTAAAGCAAATCCCTCATTGTTTATTCTCAATTACAATGACATTCATATGTATTTACTCATATACGTGGATGACATAGTAATAATCTCCTCAAAACAGTCGGCCATTACTGCTTTCATCTCTGATCTAGGGCTTGCTTTTCCAGTAAAAGACTTAGGACCACTTTCTTTTTTCTTAGGTATTGAGGTTGATTATACTGCTGATGGACTTGTTTTATCTCAAAGAAAATACATCAAACATCTTCTTAGCAGAAGCAATATGCTTCATGCTAAACCCATGACCTCACCAATGGCCGCCTTCCTCAAGCTATCAAAGTTTGACAATCCAGAATTTGAGGATGTTACATTATACCGAAGCATTGTGGGAGGTTTGCAATACCTCTCAGTAACAAGACCAGACATTTCATACTCAGTCAACAAGGTTTGTCAATTTATGCACTCTCCCAAAGCTTCTCACTGGAGTGCAGTCAAGCACATCCTTCGGTACTTAAAAGCCACCATCAACAATGGTCTCTTTTTTGCTTCCAACTTGAGTTCTACACTGCAAGCCTACTCCGATGCTGACTGGGGGGGCTGTCCAGATGATCGCTGTTCCACGGGAGGGTTTTGCATCTACCTTGGCAAACATCTCATATCTTGGAGCTCAAAAAAACAACAAACTGTTGCTAGATCTTCAACGGAAGCTGAGTACAAGTCAATAGCCTCTGCAGCAGCTGAACTCATTTGGTTACAGTCAGTGCTATGTGAGCTTGGTATCAAGCTATCTCAAGCTCCCATTTTATGGTGTGACAACCTAGGTGCGACTTACCTTTCAGCCAATCCTATCTATCACTCAAAAACCAAACACATGGACATTGATTTCCATTTTGTTAGAGATAGGGTGGCTGCCAACACACTTACAGTCTCTTTCATAAGCTCCAAGGATCAAATTGCAGATATATTCACAAAACCACTGGTAGCTGACAAATTTCTTCAGTTCAAATCGAGTCTCAAAGTTGTAGATACACCGTTGGACTCGAAGGGGCGTATTAAGATATATACCCCTGCTCCTGATTCTGTTTTGGACTCTGTCATTCATGAAGAGAACTTATCACAAACACATAGTGTGCAGCAGACAAGAAAGGGAACCGTAGCTTATAATCTTTTCTGTTATTCTATACGGTTACATATAACAAACTTTTATTCCTTTTTCTTGTATATATATATCAGTACATCAATACAGTAATATCATTGAGGTGAATTCCACTATCTTATGCTGCGTCTAACACATGCTGTGAAACTTTCATTTTGACCAAAACTTCAAACAGATGATGACTTCCTGCTTATTGCATGAGATTATTTTTTTTCCTGGATTGCAACTTATCTCTGAACATTGGCAATAACTTTTCCTTGTTTCATAATTACAAGCAGGAACTTGAGCTCAAGCAACTTGACAGGGAAAATTGCAACTTCATTCTCTAAGCTCGAACTAATCCAGTCCTTGTGAGTCTTATTTGAACTGCGATAGATATTTAATTAGCATTCAGTTTCTTAACACCAGTGCTTGCCAGACACCAGCATGTTGATATTAATTGGCAGATGGACCCCTGATTGTTGTAGATATTAACAATTGTTTAGCTTAACTCACTAATATTCTTATACAAAATTATTCTTTCCTTTTCAGGGATTTGTCATTAAATGACTTAACTGGGCCGCTGCCAGAAGTTTTTGAACAAGTACCTAATTTGAAAACTCTGTAAGTTGTGGAGCTCTGATCTGGGTGTTTCAAACATGACCTTCAGGGAAGGAAATTGAAATAATATACTTAGAACTATCTTTGCAGGGATTTAAGAGGAAACAAGCTCACAGGTCCGGTTCCTGAGGCTCTTCTGGAACAGTTTAGGAATGGAAAATTGGACCTGAGGTTAGTCTATCTTCCTACCTCCAATATTCTTTTTCTCTCTCTCCTTATTAATGTTAATTTCGTTTTGTTCTTTTTTTTTTTTTTTTGTACATAATAAATGCTAGAAAAAGTCTATGTTCATTTCTTCACTCTAAGGAAAAATTATATTTCGAACTGTAATTTTTTTTGCATGACGGACGGCACCATCTTATATATAATGACTAACTGACCCTGTCATCTTACCTTGATGCACTTCATACAAGGGTTGATGCAAACCCGGATCTTTGTCTGTACACTCCATGTAAGGGAAAGGAGAAAAAGGAGTTTTTCATTCCAGTTCTTACAGCGTCTATAACAGCAGTCTTGATCCTTCTCTTCATCGTTAGTGCTCATGCTATATATAGAAGGAAAAGAGGATCAGGTAGTTCGTTTTATATTTTCTGCTTCTGTAGTTGTTAGCACAGTTTATTTAGGTGAGCTTGCTTAAAAAGATATAGCAGTCAATGCAAATAAAAAAAAAACACGATTACGGAAGGAAACTGCAAATGATCGATAAATGAATTACATTAGTGGAGCATCATCGTAGGTGAAAGTGATGAACGCGCTCTTTCTACTCGCCTAGTGTTTTGGTTCAATTCTCACACACTTACGTTTACGGCTACTTTTGAGAGGTCAGCAAAATGTATCCTTCTTTAGATTGGCTTCTTGATGCCCTTTACTGCTCAATCATTAAGATAATATTAAAAATAAATAGTTTCATCCTCCACCATTCATCATCCATTCACCCTAGAGTTCGACATAGCTGAGAATCTCATTATTGTCTATACTGTACAACCATGGCATCTCAATCCCCTGCAATTTTGTAAAATCAAGTAGCCCCAAACTCTTCAATAAGGGGGACACCACTTCGTACCCTCTTGAGCCTGACCTTGAAAAGGATGATAACACATCCTAACATAGACAAACATGAAATCCTAGACTTCTTCTAGCATTACTCTCTCTCAAACTATAATGCAGAAATCTAAGGTCAGCACGGCTATAACATCACTGATTATGGGATTTGGTTGTACAAGCCTGAGGGTTAATCTGCATGTCCCCTTTAGGATAAGTGGACTCTGGACTATTAATTATAGTAACAAGCATGAGGTATTTAAAACATAAACTAAGCACATTACAATGCAAGCCGCAAACATATTTTTAGCAGACGTGAATGTTTCAATTTTTATAATCTTTCTTGCTGTAGACATGGTTACCAAATCCAGCATCAAATCAAAGAATCGACAGTATAGCTACTCTGAGGTTGTTAAGATAACTAATAACTTCAGAACCATCATTGGCAAAGGAGGATTTGGAAACGTGTACCTCGGCAAATTGAAAGATGAAATTCAAGTTGCTGTTAAGCTTCTCTCTCCTTCATCAAACCAAGGGTACAAGGAATTTAGAGCGGAGGTTAGATAGAATAGAGGACAGTTTGCAATTACTTGAAAGTTTCAAAGACTACAATTTCACTCAACTAAACAATGGAACTCCATTTCGAAACGCAGGCACAGCTCTTAATTGTACTTCATCATGGAAACTTGGTTACTCTTGTTGGATACTGTGATGGCGGCAAAAAAAAGGCGCTCATATATGAGTACATGGCTAAGGGGAATCTGCAGCAGCATTTATCAGGTATTTACAATCTCGTTTTCGAAGGCTCCTCTTATCCTATGAGTCGCTAGCTATATGTTACCTTCATCAAATCAAAAGTACATCATAGCTTAGATACAGTCCCATCTCTGCACCTGTTTGGCTTCTAGTTAGAGCAACCACCTGACACAGTGCATATCATCTCGAATCCTTATTAAGTCATTTCACGTAAGTTTATACAACGAGGATATTGAATCTGCATCTTTCACAAAAATCCGACAGAAATTATAAATTTCTTGAATGAT
The DNA here is from genome assembly GCA_022457165.1 of Juglans mandshurica. Taxonomy (NCBI): domain Eukaryota; kingdom Viridiplantae; phylum Streptophyta; class Magnoliopsida; order Fagales; family Juglandaceae; genus Juglans; species Juglans mandshurica. The sequence continues at coordinate 7,689,893 of CM039619.1, read as the reverse complement.
TGTGAAAACCAAACTAAATGAGACAAAATTGGAATGTTTTTGCCGCAGTGACAAACCCAAATGTCTTAACATGGAATGAGCGACTTCGTATTGCAGTGGACGCAGCACACGGTTTGCAAACAAATTAACCACATAATTATTCATCTCCAGTATCTTCGGATTTCTTTTTTCGTTCGCTTGAATTAAGTCAACATTGTTTACTTGTGGAGTTACAGGGTTGGAGTATCTACATAATGGTTGCAAGCCACCTATCATCCACAGAGATTTAAAACCATCCAACATCCTACTAAACGAACAAATGCAAGCCAAGATAGCTGATTTTGGGCTTTCTAGAGCCTTTGCCACCGAAAATGATACCCATGTGTCAACCTGCCCAGCTGGCACATTTGGATACGTCGATCCGGAGTAAGTGCTTAGACCTAATGACTTCTGCATAGCTCTTTTTTTAGTATACTGTAATCAATTATCATGTCCAAAGTTCTAGTGAAATCTATAACACCTATAGAATGTTTAGGGAATGAGATAAGATGAAAATTTGTGAATAGTTGTGAAATAGTTTGTGAATAATAATAATAAAGTAGTTTGAGTTATGATGTTTTATGGCATTTTGAAAAAAAGTAATTCTACATACAACCGTGAAGTGCGTAACCACCGCGTAATCGCTTTGAAAAATAGTAGAGTCCACAATTAAAAAATTAATTTTTTTCATGTGGGTCCCATGTTTTATTCATTTTTTTCAAAGTGATTACGCGACGGTTACGCAATTCACGGTTGTAAGTATCTTTTCTCTATTTTGAAATCTGAAAAAATTAAATTATTTTTTGTATTTAGTTTGAATATTTGGAAAAATTGTAATGATTAGTTTGAAAATATTGTAATGATTAATTTGAAAATATTTGTATTTGAATGATGTTTGAAAAGGAAATGAGATGAAAAACATTACCAAACTCCCCTTAAACTTTTTCTCGGAAGTTTTGTACTACCTAAGAGCATTGGCAATGGTTAGACCATTGCCAAGTCCAAAATTTGAAAAGTTGAGGTTTTGGCTAAAGTCAAAGTTATTGGAGATATTAATCTGTATTGGACTATTTATCCCAAAATCAAAATAATAATAATAATATAATATTATATATTTTAATAATAATTGTTTAAATTTTCTTTTTTTTAGATTATCCAAATACGCTCCATATATTAATTAATAACTTAATTTTTATTTAAAATTATTGTTTCTCAACTATGTTTTTCTTCAACCTAATTATTCAACAAATACACTCTAACTAAAGGAAGAAAAAACAAGAAAGAAAAAGGGAATTGAACAGTTGAATTTGGAGAATATTTTTAGACTAAAAAATTATTTTGAAGATGAACAGTAGTTTAAAAGTGGGCATTGGAGTTTAGACCACTTTGGTAAAAGTTAGGCAAAATTTGACTAGGCATTGGCCTATGGCTAGTGCTCTATATGTCTTGCCCTTGAGGATCGCCACACGGAATCCCATGTTCCCAATGCATCCAAAATCTCCAAAACTTATTTCCCACTCTTAATTCAATGTGCAAAGAATGCTAAAATATGTGGTTTTTACGAGTACACCCTATTAGAAACTGGACACGCCTTGCTTTATTCACTAGTGCGAGTTGTATAATTGCTGTTCAAATGACCCTAATCTGTGTTCTACTTGCAGATTTGCAACATTTGGAAACTTCAGCAAGAAAAGTGACGTCTATAGCTTTGGGATTATTTTGTTTGAGCTTATAACTGGTCGCCCTGCAATAATAAGAGGACCTATGCGAAACACTCACATACTTGACTGGGTTTATCCTTTGATTGAAAGGGCAGATATCCAAAACATTGTTGATCCAAGACTAGAAGGAGAATCCAACACCACTTCTGCCTGGAAAGTTGTGGAAATAGCCATGTCATGCGTACTACCGGTTGCAATTCAAAGGCCAGACATGAGTCAGGTATTGGCAGAACTAAAGGAATGTTTGGCTCTGGTAATGACTCATGGGAGAAGTCAATCGATGGCAACTGAGTGCATAACTTCAAGCATGCCACACAACACTTTCCATTTGGAGCTAGAATCAGAATTTGGTCCCTTCGCTAGATAGTTACTAAACAAACTATGCTCAGAAGTTCCTTGTATGCAATATGCAATCGCCTATGATTCAACCTGCAACCTGTAGACGCTTTTTTTTTTTTTGGTAGCTTTGTTTTTAAACCAGTACAATTGCCTATAAACTTGCAGAACAGAAAAAGTAGACAGCGAAAACATAAAAATGATTGACACATATGACAAAATATAAAGCATAAAAATAATAAACCTAGATAAAAAGTATACATCGAAAAAGTATGAAAGTGGTGGGTTGACATAACTGTCAAAACATAAAGAGAAAAATAATAAACTCAGAATAACTTAATACTCAATGGATAAAGATGTGAAAAGCTGAAAATTGACCAAAGGATAAGAAAATATCTGCCACTAAAGCTGCAGTAATGGCTTAACGTTGATAATGTTGATTTAACAGAAAGTTAACGGAAAACAAGAATTTCCGTTAGATGGCGTTAAATAGCCACTTATATAATATAAAGATATATATATATTTATATATATATATATATATATATATATGCAAATTCCGCACACGCCTTTTAGAAAAGGTGGATAAATATGACATCCACATAAAAAATTATTTTATAAAGAAAATACTTTAGTTATAAAAGGATTATACAAAAATAAACCACAAATTGATATGACTTATGTGATACATCAGATTATAGAGTTACTTTTATTATAAAATAGATCTAACGAATCCCATGAAGCAACTTTTTGAAGTACACAAGTCTTATACAACCAATACTGTATTTAACGTATTTCAAAATATTTTGAAAAGAAGGTGCTACTCCCACCAAAAAAATGGGTACCGATGAGTGTAAAACTTTTTTTCCTTTTTCTTTATCTTTTCTTCAAATATTTTTTAACTCACTTTAAATATTTTTAAAAATAAAATAAAATTTAAAAACTTATTAAAAAATAATTCCTTAACTATTAAATAAAAAAAATAAAAACACAATTCAATAGAAAAGTTCGGTATCTATTTTTCGAGGGGAGTAGTGTTTCTCTTTTAAAAAACAGACCAAAAGAAAAAGGTCAGGAAGGTAACGGACTTATGCATTTAGTTTATGACGTACGTTGGGTTATAAATGGCCAGCCCATCCATGGAGATGAAACTCAAGCATAAATTATGATTCTAATAGCTGGTTTAGATTTAGAGATTAGATGAGATGATTTTAGATAAAAGATGAAAACTATTATATTAAAAAAGAGAGTAAAACAATTTCTTCTTTCACTTATATTAACACTCAAAATTTTCATTTGAAATAATCCACTCTAATATTCTATAAAGACACCTTGTAACTCAAAACAACATTAATAAAAAACAACTTCCAAGATTAGCTAATAAACTTAGTATGGTAAACTAACAACAGCAAGCAGCGCTTAAGCTTCAATACTAACTAATGTAGGACACGTGCCACCTAAGGAGGTGAACAAACGAGCAGAATTGAAGGACTTGAGACCTCTAAAGCAAGTGGGGCCGCCAAAGCCGCTCTGGTACACGGCTGCGACTGAAAAACCTGCACAGTTGTGGCTGCATATGCGTCAAACGTGCCAAGCAGAAGTGCATTTTTCTTCCGCAAGCATAAAGATCATCCACAAATGCAGACAAAATATTCCCGATGCCACGCACCAGACCATTATTGTTTTAAGTTTTTCGTTTTTTATTTTCCATTTCTTTTTTTTTAATAAAAAAAATGTTCCTGATGCAGATAAAATGTTCCTGATGCCATTCACGTTTCCACCATTTATTGTTTTTAGTTTATTATTTTTTCAAAAATTATATGTGGTGATTTTTGCATATTATTTGTGAATTCTACTAATATGATTGATTGTGTCATCCATTCAAATTATAAAACTAAAAATAAGATAAATTCTATCATCTTATTCACTTAATCATATCCAAATTTATCAATTTAGGTTACGTTTAATTACGCAGTTCATATGAGATGAGATAAGATGTTTTATTAAAAATTAAATAAAATATTGTTAAAAGAAATTTTTAGTTTAAAATTTGAAAAAATTAAATTATTTATTATATTTTATGTGAGAATTTAAAAAAATTATAATGATGAGATGAGATAAGAGATTTTGTATATCCAAAGTGAGCCTTAATCATTTATTTCTAACCAAACTACATATAGGGAAAGAAAAATACTATTTCAACAGAAAATTATTACCGAAATCTTCTAACAAATTGCAATTTATTTTTTTTACTTAATAAATAAAAAGTGTTTTTAAATGAATTTATGATTTTTTTGTAATTTTTAAAAATGTTTAAGGTGTTTAAAAAAATGATTGAAGTGTTTAAAAAAACAGAAATGCTATAGGCAACCGAGCGAAGAAACCGTGGGGTAACCATGGCTGACGTGGCCAATATATTAAAAAAAAAAAAAACTATTCAGACGAAACGAGAAGAGGGAAAGTTGAGATTTCAGATTTAGATCGCGTTCATCTGGGTCTGGAAGTATTCTATGTCGTCGTCTTCGTTTGGGTGTTTCCGTGGGTGTCTCATCCATTTGGAAGAACTCTGCACCACTGCTAATACCAACATCGGTGATGAAGGCAGCTCATCTTGCACTTAGAAATAATTCCTTCGTATCCATTTTTAAACACCTAGCTCATCTTGGTTTTTTTTTTTTTTTTTTTTTTGGCTGGGGCTTTAAATTTGGAAAGGTTGAAAATCAATGGTCAGATTGTGCAAATCTTGAAGTAGACTCGTAGAGTCACCTTTAGAGCAAAGAGCCAACATAGCCTAAGTATTTCTATTTCTTGACGAGGTCGCCATACAAATTTCTTGTTACTGATAATTGATTCAGCACATAGGCATCCATGCAATTCATATCTACCACAACCCACTAGCTTTGATGTCGTTTGAACTCTGCCAAGCATATATAATTCCTTTCTTTTTGCCAGTAAGCACATATATTCCAATGTTAGCCTCCCATTCTCTGTTTTTGCAATAATACCTTCCATTCTTTAAATTCACGCATCGATGTTCCCTTTCCTTTTCTGTCTAGAGGTGGGTTTTTCTCTTGGGAAATGATAGTGCTGTTATCGAGAGGTGGTTGAAGCTTCAGAGTTTTTTGTGGGTTGTCTTCGGAGCTGAGATTGGGTTTGCGCTTCTGGAGACGAAACTCAAAGGATCTTGCGAAGATGGAGAAGTGTCTTCGTGGATGCATATCCCAAATGAAACGAAGCGTTTTATTAAGCCACGTAGGATACGGTTACACAGCGGTTACCCCAACCGGTTGCATTCAGCATTTTTCTTAAAAAAAAGTGTTTTTACATTCGGTAACAATCTTATGTGGTGCAGCAGTTTCCATAGGGAAATAAATTGAAGTCACCCAAGTGACGACGACGGCTTACCTAGAAGCTAGACCCATGGACTTGACTTGACTGATGACTCGATGAAAGTCTTTGAGCATACCAGATCGTCCAGTACTCCATATGTTCTGCGTCTTCTCACACGCTAGAGGGAGAAAAAAAAAAGGTACAGTATTTACTATTCTGTGAGAGAAAGGACATGGTGGGTCGACACAAACCTTGTTTCCTACGGGCCTGTACTATTTGCTTCATTTTCCTACCTAACTTATTTATTTATGCCTTTTATTTAAAAAAATGAAATCAAAATAAGGAAATTTTTAGATGATATGAGATTAGATGAAATAGATAAGATAAGATGAGAAATGAAAAAAAAATTATATTTAAACAATTTTAATTTTATAAAATATTTTTTTAATTTTAGGATGCCTACTGCAATTAGTAGTTATGGAAGAAGTATTTTCAAGGCTGCTTAACAGAAGGTTGGTGGAGGGAGGTATTCAGCTTTTTTCTCATCTTGTTAATGCACCAAGAATTAATCATCTTTTATATGCGGATGATGTGATGGTGTTCGTGAATGTAAGCAAGAGATCGGTTAGATGTTTGATGGGTGTTTTGAAAGACTATGAAGGCTGGTCGGGACAGAGAGTGAATTATGAGAAATCTGCTAATTTTGTATCCAAGCTTTTGACGAGCAGCAGAACCAGATAGATACTAAGGGAAACTGGTTTCTCTGAGGGTGGGTTTCCTTTTACGTATTTGGGAGCGCCAATAGTGGAGGGTCGATAAAAAAATTAAGCATTTCATGCCTCTATTGGAGAGAGTAGAAAATAAATTATCGGGTTGGAGGAGTAGACTTTTGTCCCAAGGAGGAAGATTGAATTTATTACGGTATGTTCTTACGAGTTTACCACTCCATTTATTGTCAGTTTTGCAGGTGCCTAAAGAAGTTTTTACAAAGGTGAATGGATTATTTGCAAAATTTTTCTAGGGGGAACAAGATGGAAAAAGTAAAAAACATTGGAGAGCTTGGGACAAGGTATGTTTGCCAGTGGAGGAAGGGGGAATAGGGTTGAGAAAGTTTGAAGAGGTACAAAAATCTTTGTTTTTGAAATTTGGTTGGAATTAGTTGACTAAGGAGTCACTTTGGTCAAAAATTTTTAAGCCTAAATACATTAAAATGGGGCATGTTTCTTTGGCTAATAGTGGAGGGAATGCCTATTATTTTGCAAAATTCTAAGTGGAAGGTCTGTGCTGGAAACATTTCTTTGTGGTTTGATAATTTTCTAGAGCATGGGCTGCTATGTAATGCGACGAAATTGGTGGAGGAGACGAGAATTACTATTAGGGAATTGGTTGTAAATAATAGGTGGGATGCCGAGAGACTTGAGATGATGGTGGGAACACAAAAGGCAGGTGAGGTTATGAGAATGGTTGGAGAGTTAAGAAATGAGAAGGATGTCTTGATTTGGCTTCCAAATAAACAGGGGACGTTTTCTACAAAATCGGCATGAGAAGTTCTAAGAATTAAGATGCAAACTTTTGAATGGGCAAGATGGATTTGGCATAGTCTTATCCCAAAAAAAATGTCTATTGTGATGTGGAAAGCAGCATTTGGTTGTTTAAGTGTGGATGAGAGAGTACGTTGGCTGGGCATACCTATTGCTTCAAGATGTAATTGTTGTGTGGGAGGAAATGAGGAAGATCTGGAACATGTGCTTGGAAAAGGTGAATTTGTACAGGAAATCTGGAAAAAAGTTTCGGCTGAGGTTGGTGTCTCTTTCTTGGTGCAGCAATCCTGGAGGGACAGAGTACAATTGTGGTTTTCTAGGTCATCTAGAAATTCCCAGGTTGGTATTTTGTTGGGTTTACTTCCTATTGTGATTACATGGAGACTGTGGAGAAGGCGATGTGTTGCACGAATAGAAGGAAAATATGAATATGTCCAGCAGGTATGGTGCTCGATTTTAGTGTGGGTAAGGATCTTTGTTTCAGAAGCCAAAGTAAAAAGGATGTCTACGCAGTATTTAAAAATATTGTTAAGGTTGGAGATTCAACCAGTACAACCGCGGCCTCCTAGAGTTGACATTGTTAAATGGTTGAAGCCTCAAATTGGAAGATTGAAATTGAATCTAGACGGGAGTTCTTTTGGGAATCCGGGTTTTGGTGGGAGAGGTGGGGTTCTTCGGAATCATGAAGGGAGGTTAGTATTTGCTTTTTCAAAATTTTTTGGTTCTTGTACTAATAATGAAGCGGAGTTTCAAGCAGTTATTGAAGGAATAAAATATGCCGGCAGCGGGGTAGAGCTTGTACAGTGTGGTATCTTTGGGATTTTTGGGATCATTTGTTAAATTTGTTGGTTGGGTTTGATGTCTCTATCACTCATATTTTTAGGAAAAGAAATAAAGTGGCTGATGAATTAACTAAAACTGGGGCTTTAGGGGAGGAGTTACTCGTGTTAGAGGCAGTGGATTTACCACGTGAGGTGCGAGGTTTGTACATGTTAGATTTAAGGGGTACGGCTAATATTCGACGTCGGTTTTAATTTCCGGCGTGTTTTTGGTTGTAAGGTTTTGTTGACATTTGTTGGTAGTTCTTGAGTGGGTTGGGTCATTTTGTTAAGGTATTCCTCTGTCTTAAAAGTTTTTTTAATAAATATGGGGAGAGGTCACTTGTGACCCTGACTCTTTCTTCTTAAAAAAAAAACAAAAACTTGAAGCTTTAAATTAATATTTGGGTTTCTAATACTTTTCTAATGACCCTCATCTATGTTCTACTCGCAGATTTTTAACAACTATGAACCTCAGCAAGAAAAGTGACGTCTATAGCTTTGGGATTAAAATGTCTGAGCTTATAACTGGTCGGCCTGTAATAATTGAAGGTCCTATGCGAAACAATCACGTACTTGACTGAATTTATCCTTTGATTGAAAGGGCAGATATTCAAAACATTGTTGGTCCAAGACTAGAAGGAGAGTTCACCACCACTTCTGCCTGGAAAGTTGTGGTAATAGCCATGTCGTGCACACTACCGGTTGCACTCCAAAGGAAAGACATGGGTCAAGTATTGGCAGAACTAAAGGAATGTATGGCTCTGATAATGACTGGTGGGAAAAGTCAAAGTATGGCAAGTGAGTGCAACACTTGAAGCATGCCATACAACACATTCCATCTGGAGCTAGGATCAGAAATTGCTCCCATCGCTAGAAAACTATGCTAAAAATTCCTTAAATGCAATATGACAAGTGATTTGTTTGAAGACCTTATTATATCGCGCGTACCTTTTTTTTTTTCAATCGAGTATGAGAGCGAATGCTATTATGCATTTCAACAGCTTTCTAGGTTCTGCTGGAATTATAAAGTACAATCATGGGGACTAAAGTTAGCTTAAAAACTATAGAGCAAATTAAATTCATTGTAAGACAAACCATATTGACTAATCAAATAGAAATGGTATGAAAATAGATAATAACAAATTTGTTGGAAATATTTTTAAAATAATTATATATTATTTTTATTATTGATATTATTTTTTAGATTTATTAAAAATTTATGAATTATTTTAGAAATAGAGAAATTATAAAGAAATTGTTCTGACTAAGTGGCATTGGTGCCCGTAATTGACCCAAAGGGCACGCCTGTTGGGATTTGAATAGTGCCAACCGTTTTGCAAATTGTTAGATCAAGTCCGTCAATTGGCAAGAGATACATGATACATGTACTCATTCAAAACCGATTTTAATACAACGAAAAATTATAATTCGTTCGCATACACCCGTTTAGATGTTGAGTTGACTTGAATTGAGATGAATTAAATTTTTTATGAATAATAATGAATTGAGATGGTGAAGTGAGTTTTGTGATGCCCACCTAAAATGAGTTTAGATGTTTTTGAATGTTAGGATGAATTTAAATTATTTATGGGAAGTTATAAAAAATTGTGGGTCTTGCATATAAAGAAGTGTTGAGTTTAAAAATGTTGTGAGTTCTACGTGTAAAGAGGTTTTGAGTTGAGATGAGTTTAATGATTTGAAAGTTGGGTGTTTGAATTTTAGACTCAGTTTAAAATTAGATTGAACTGAGTTGATTTCAATTTAATCCAACTTCCAGGACCTTAGTCATTTCTAAATAGACTACTTAGCTTACAAATAAAAAATAATAATTTCCTCCGCCATAAGTGATGACAACCAATAAAATCGGAGTACCGTCTTCTTCTCTAAAAAAATAAAAAATAATAATTCTCTCTCTCTCCCCTAACAATTATTCAAATACGCTCTAACCATGTGCATATCGATAATTATTATTTTAAAAAACCGACATTATGATACATATTCTTTTCTATCATTTTTTTTTTTTTCTAACAACAAAAGATCTCGGTCAAGAACCAAAATGCAAGTCTTTCCCGTGGGGTTATGTCCCAGGCCGCCCAACGCTGACCAACTTTTTTGTCTCGTGTTATTAACAAACTAAATAGGTTTTGCCCCCTTAGTTTATTTTTCATATAATTTCGCATGCATCGTCAGAGTGGCACCAGGGGCGGAACCGGCAAGACAAGCTAGTTTGGGACAGTCAAAATTATATGAAAAGTAAAAATAAGGGGGCAAAAGTTATTGGGGGCGAGTTGTAGGTGACACTTACCAAACCAAAGGTCCCATTATTTATTGTTGTACGTACGTCTTTAAATTGGAGTGCTGCTCATACCATCTTCCTTCCTCGGCAGTCGGCAGGGCACTAAGTGAGAAAGAGTGAAAGATGGATACTGGCCGTGCAATTACAGAAATGCTTTTGGTTTTGAAAGTGAGCCTGTTTTTTGTTATAGCGACTGCTGTTCTTGGAGTTGGCAACTCAGAACACGCTGCTGTTCGTCATGGTGGAAGAAAACTTGCTGAAATTCCAGCAGGTATTTGAGTAGTACACATACTGATATTGAAATTTTTGTTAATCTGATCTCGTTTGTTTTTGCAGATGAGATGAGATAAATTAAGTTGAGATTAAAGTTAAAATGTTAAATAAAATATTATTATAAAATATTTTTGTAATATTATTTTTATTTTAAGATTTGAAAATTTTAAATTGTTTATTTTATTTTGTGTGAAAATTTAAAAAAAAATAATTAGATTAAATGAATTGAAATGAAATGTAAAAACAAATGATAGTAGGAAATCACATTTCTATTCATTGAGGATAAAATGCCATTGTTCGCTATATATGCGCGTGTACTATTTGCTTCATTTTTCTACCTACCTAGCTTATTTATGCCTTTTACTTAAATATTTAATGGTATTGTAAATTTTTTATTTTTTATTTTTTAAAAAAATGTTTATAATGATTAAAAAAATACATAAAAAAAAAACAAAAAAATTTACTCTTTTCGTGATAATTTTTGGGATCCGAATTCGGGACAAAAATGAAATCAAAATAAGGAAATTTTTAGATGACGTCCCTGAGATTTATACTTTGAAACCTAATATGTTTTTTGAATGATTTTATTTACAAGTTGACATGAAGGATACATCGCTAACACATTGAAATTTATATTAGCCACTTTAATCTGGCTGAATTTATCTGAGGAGGCCGTATATATAACAATTCCTTTTGTATAATTCTCGCTTAATTTGATTGCCAAAATTTCAAGGTTTCATCAGCATTGATTGTGGCAGCAACGAAGATTACATTGACGAGACAACGGGTATTCCGTACGTGACAGACAAAGGATTTATAGATACTGGAGTAGCTGTGACTGCATCCCCTAATTTATCTGCAAAATACGTACAGCCGCTAAAGAACTTGAGAAGTTTTCCTCAAGGAAAAAGGAATTGTTATAGCCTGAGACCGGTTCAAGGCAAAAACAATAAGTTCCTCATCAGGGCTAGATTCCTGTATGGAAATTACGATGGCAAAAACCAAGCTCCGGAGTTCGACCTATATCTTGGGGTCAATAAATGGAGGACAGTGAAAAGCACGGATGGAAAAAAATATGAGATTTTCCACCTACTCTCAACGGATTACATCGATGTGTGTCTTGTCAACACTGGCCAAGGTATACCCTTCATTTCAGCATTGGAACTACGACGTTTGGACAATTCCATATATCCGATCACTGCGGGCGGGGCACTTGATATGCATCACCGAAGAGATGTTGGTAGCACTGGACCAAGAATCAGGTGAATCAGTACTTAAACGTACGTACGTCATGTAGTTGTTCAAGTATCATTTTGTTCTTAGTATTTACAGTGTAAAAACATCTCTGCGAATTAGGTATAGAGACGATGTATATGATCGCTACTGGTGGCCTGAACAATCTGAAAGTTTGATTCCAGTTTCCTCCGTCTCGACCATATACACCAACAGCACTGATAAAGCTTATGAATTACCAGTTCAAGTGTTAAAGACGGCTTCCAAAACACGGAACGCGAGCATTGGATTGCAAGTTTCCTGGACCGCGCTAGACACATTTTCAAAGTATTATGTTTACCTTCACTTTGATGAGATAGAGAAACTTGAACCTGGCCAGCAGAGGGAATTGACAATTGACTTAAACGGTCAGCGCAATCTCTCAGACTCTTTTAAACTTGATTATCTAAAACCACTCACAATAGCCCAAGATGATCCACCAATTAGCGGTGGTGGGTCACTTTACGTCTCAATAAATGCGGCTCAAGGAACTACTATTCCTCCAATCCTCAACGCCTATGAGATTTATCGGTTAGTAGAGCTACCAAATAAACCGACTGCCCCAGAAGATGGTACGCTTGCTTTCTTCACTTTTTATTTTCCTTGTCTGGATTATATATGTGCTGTGCGTATCAGCGTATGTGAGTGAGTTGATCACATGGGCCGGAGAGTTGGTTTAAAAAGTACACGAAATGCACCACCACCACTGCATCCATTTGGTGTCCCTTCACGGTGTGAAATCACCAATTGTCCCAAATGCGGAGGAGGTATATTTTATTATTTATTTTATGTCTTAACACATGGTGGGTACAGTGCAACTCTTCTAAGATCATGGCCTTTAATTTGTTTGCAACTAAAATAGTTGCAACTCCTCCCATGGGAAACTTATAGCCATGGGAGACTCACATGCATGATTTGCACACTATTATGCTTTTTTGGTACTTCTTTTATGTTTTTCTTTTTTCATCTCAAGTTCTCCCTCCTCTGTCTTTCCCACTTTATGTTTCAATCATTTTCTATTAATTCTTGTTTTTCCATTAAAAACTTAAGTTGCTGCTATGCTGGAGATCAAGGCCCAGTACAGCGTGACTAGAAACTGGCAAGGCGATCCGTGTGTCCCAAGTGATTACTCATGGGAAGGTTTAAACTGCAATAATGACAATCCTCCAAGGATCATCTCATTGTGAGTGTACTTCTGTCAATGCATGCTGTGAAATTTTAATCACACTGTGAAACTTTCATTTTGACCAAAACTTCAAACAGATGGTGACTTCCTGCTTATTGCATGAGAGTATTTTTTTTTCCTGGATTGCAACTTATCTTTGAACATTGGCAATAACTTTTCCTTGTTTCATAATTACAAGCAGGAACTTGAGCTCAAGCAACTTGACAGGGAAAATTGCAACTTCATTCTCTAAGCTTAAACTAATCCAGTCCTTGTGAGTGTTATTTGAACTACGATAGATATTTAATTAGCATTCAGTTTCTTAACACCAGTGCTTGCCAGACACCAGCATGTTGAGCAACAGAGTGCCAGCTTGAGATTGCCAATTGGCAGATGGACCCCGGATTGTTGTAGATATTAATAATTGTAGAGTGTATTTTCTGAGATTTGATACCATGAACTTTTACTTGGAAGGAAATATACTTATATGCAAGTCCTGTTATTTAATATTGGTTTTCAAGGACAGAAAACAATTGTTTAGCTTAACTCACTAATATTCTTATACAAAATTATTCTTTCCTTTTCAGGGATTTGTCATTTAATGACTTAACTGGGCCACTGCCAGAAGTTTTGGAACAACTACCTAATTTGAAAACTCTGTAAGTTGTGGAGCTCTGATCTGGGTGTTGCAAACATGACCTTCAGGGAAGGAAATTGAAATAATATACTTAGACCTATCGTTGCAGGGATTTAAGAGGAAACAAGCTCACAGGTCCGGTTCCTGAGGCTCTTCTGGAACAGTTTAGGAATGGAAAATTGGACCTGAGGTTAGTCTATCTTCCTACCTCCAATATTCTTTTTCTCTCTCTCCTAATTAATGTTAATTTCGTTTTGTTCTTTTTTTTTTTTTTGTACATAATAAATGCTAGAAATAGTCTAATTGTTCATTTCTTCACTCTTAAGGAAAAATTATATTTCGAACTGTAATTTTTTTTTGCATGAGTCATGACGGACGGCACCATCTAATATATTATAACTAACTGACCCTGTCTCTTACCTTGATGCCTTGATGCACTTCATACAAGGGTTGATGCAAATCCGGATCATTGTCTATACACTCCATGTAAGGGAAAGAAGAAAAAGGAGTTTTTCATTCCAGTTCTTGCAGCGTCTATAACAGCAGTCTTGATCCTTCTCTTCATCGTTAGTGCTCTTGCTATATATAGAAGGAAAAGAGGATCAGGTAGTTCGTTTTATATTTTCTGCTTCTGTAGTTGTTAGCACAGTTTATATAGGTGAGCTTGCTTAAAAAGATATAGCACTCAATGGAAAATAAAAAAAAGAACACGATATGGAAGGAAACTGCAAATGATCGATAAATGAATTACATTAGTTGAACACCATGGTAGGTGAAAGTGATTAACACGCTCATTCTACTCACCTAGTGTTTTGGTTCAATTCTCACACACTTACGTTTACGGCTAGTTTTGAGGTGTCAGCAAAATGTATCCTTATTTAGATTGGCTTCTTGATGCCCTTTATTGCTCAATCATTAAGATAATATTAAAAATAAAAAGCTTCATCCTCCCATTCATTATCCATTCACCCTGGAGTTCGACATAGTTGAGAATCTCATTACTGTCTATACTGTTCAACCATGGCATCTCAATCCCCTGCTATTTTGTAAAATCAAGTAGCCCCAAACTCTTCAATAAGTGGGACACCACTTCATACCCTCTTGAGCCTGACCTTGAAAAGGATGATAGCACATCCTAACATAGACAAACATGAAATCCTAGACTTCTTGTAACGCCCCGACCCCGAGGGTCCGGAGAGTTAACTCATAAAACCTGATAATCTACTCTAACAAGGTTAGAGTACTTCCAAATTCAAGAATATATCCATTTTCCAAACCTCAAATCGAACGTAAATACCTCAATTAAATAAATCAAATAACCTCATTTATCTAACATTTAATCCAACAATCCCAAATAAAATCAATTCTTCTTCATGTCTCAAACAACAACTAGAACTTTTATAACATTAACATAGTCTCCATAAATCATCTAAATCCATTGACGTAAACTTAAAATAAAATAATTAACCTCCAACACCAACACTAATATAATGAGATACCCAACAACAAATCAATGCAAATCTTCTCCATAGACTCTAATATTGATCTTCAGCCGATCCATCGATATCATCTGAAATATTATGAAGATTAACGGGGTGAGTTATCAACAACTCAGCAAGCAGAGAGCATATACTAGTATGTAAACATGAGCATTTATAACAATTGATAAGCCGAACAAAACATTTACTTTCAGAATACAGAAACAAAACTTGTACAAAAACTTTAGAGCGAACTTTCCAGAAAAATAAGCTTATTCCAAGAAGAAAAACTGTTGGCATTTCTAAACTGAAACATTATAATCTTATAATCGTTTGATATCACATCGGGATAATACCATGTTTAACCCCCGTGGTAGGGTTATAAACCACCATTATACCCGTGGCTTGGCCATATTCCATGTTTCACCCCCGTGGTAGGGTTATAAACCACCATTATACCCGTGGCTGGGCCATTTTCCATGTTTCACCCCCGTGGTAGGGTTATAAACCACCATTATACCCGTGACTGGGCCATTTTCCATGTTTCACCCCCGTGGTAGGGTTATAAACCACCATTATACCCGTGGCTGGGCCTTAACAGAAACAGAACGGATTTCATCGAAAATCCAGTTACAATCATATACAGAATCAGAACATCATGCCAAGATTCTCAGATGACACATCATATCAAAACAAAACACTGAAAAGCTTCAGATCATTTCACATGTTCGAGATAAAAATAAACAAAATATTCTCATTTGTTCACACAAAACTTTTAGAATTTCCTTATTCGCTCTTTTACATAGTTCTGAAACAAAGTGCACAAAAATAACTCATGTCTACACCAGTCATGTCAGAAAACACTTTTTCTTATATTGAATTTATGCAGATGCAGAATAAACATTTGAGGTTGATCATCTCTTTCAAAAAAAAAACTAAACATATTTATTCTCAAAGTCAACCTCGTTTTATTTATTTTATGCAAAACTAGTATATGAATCCCGCTTATCTGACTTCTTCGTATTATCAACACCTTGAGCCGGAACTCTAATAGTAACACCACCTAAATAAAAGAACATATATCCAACATTTAATAATCAATCTAGTAGACTGCTATTTATTGAGTAATAAATCAAAACAGTCCCTTCACAGCTCCGTAACTATCTAACAATTAAACCCGAACAACTTTCTCCTCAAATCATTCGCATTTAAAACCCAAAACAGCCACCACTTTCTATTAACACCAACAAACTATAATTATTCCCAAAACCAACTACAGCAACTCCAATAATTAAAATATAATCTAACCCAAACTTCACTTCCAATCTTCGAATAAAACAATTTCAGTGCGCACATCAATACTCTAATCATTCAACAATTCAAAACTTACACAAAAATTCAATACAACTAGTTCCAAAACACCCATCATTTTACACCAAAAAGGTCTCAATAATACTTCAAAACCGATTCACAAAACACCCAAAAATCATACTCCTCAACATCCAAAATTCCAACACACTCTACTGCTCCAACAATTAAAACATCAACTAAAAAAAATAAGAAGTCAAAAATTATTCTTCTGAAAATGCTAAGTGTCTTCGCAGAGAGGAAAATACTATCTAAGTGTGATGCTTGGCCAACCCAACAGTGTGTGTGTGCGCGATACATCAAGTACGGTAGAGTAGAGTGTGTGTGTGAAGGATCAAGACATGGCAGAAACTGAAAATGGAAGGAGACCCGCATGGAACCAGCCGAACTGAGAAAGAAAAGAAGAATAACCATAAAAGAAAAAGAAAAGCCATAATAGAAGAAGAAATTACCAAGTTTTGCTCAAAAACCGAATGAAATTGCAGTGGAGAAACGGTTTGCAATTCGGAACCCTTGAATTGAGCGACGGTGGAGATATGGAGAAGATGAGAAGAAGAAAAAAGAATAAATAAATAAAAATAGATGAGAGGATCCGGTTGTAGTGTCTGCCGAAGTGAGCCAAATCGATTCTTGAGTATGGTGAGATGAAGATCAACTGCTGGGATTATGGGGGCTTGGTGCGCACGGTTAGTGTGATGTGCAGCAAATGAAGTGCAGAGGGGAGAATCGTGGGGAAGAAAAACAGTGCAGCAGAGGGAAACTCACCTAAACGACGCCATCCGTCCCTCTACTTGAGCTCACGGGCTGGGCTTCATCCTGACTTCCAAGGGCTGGGCTCTAAGCCCGGTTATCACACTTCTTCTAGCATTACTCACTCTCAAACTATAATGCAGAAATCTAAGCACAGCACGGCTTTAACATCACTGATTATGGGATTTGGTTGTACAAGCCTGAGGGTTAATCTGCAAGTCCCCTTTAGAATAAGTGGACTCTGGACTATTAATTATAGTAACAAGCATGAGATATTTAAAACATAAACTAAGCACATTACAATGCAAGCCGCAAACATATTTTTAGCAGACATGTGAATGTTTCAATTTTTATAATCTTTCTTGCTGTAGACATGGTTACCAAATCCAGCATCAAATCAAAGAATCGACAGTATAGCTACTCTGAGGTTGTTAAGATAACTAATAACTTCAGAACCATTATTGGCAAAGGAGGATTTGGAAACGTGTACCTAGGCAAATTGAAAGATGAAATTCAAGTTGCTGTTAAGCTTCTCTCTCCTTCATCAAACCAAGGGTACAAGGAATTTAGAGCGGAGGTTAGATAGAATATAAGACAGAGTTTGCAATTACTTGAAAGTTTCAAAGACTACAATTTCACTCAACTAAACAATGGAACTCCATTTTGAAACGCAGGCACAGCTCTTAATGGTACTTCATCATGGAAACTTGGTTACTCTTGTTGGATACTGTGATGATGGCAAAAAAAAGGCGCTCATATATGAGTACATGGCCAAGGGGAATCTCCGGCAGCATTTATCAGGTATTTGCAATCTCGTTTTCAAAGGTTCCTCTCATCCTATGAGTCGCTAGCTATATGTTACCTTCATCAAATCAAAAGTACATCATAGCTTAGATACAGTCCCATCACTGCACCTCATTGGCTTCTAGTTAGAGCAACCATCTGACACGGTGCATATCATCCCGAATCCTTGTCAAGTCATTTCCCATAGGCAGTCCCACAAGTTTATACAATGAGGATATTGAATCTGTGTGTTTCATAGAAATCCGACGGAAATTATTATTTTCTTGCATGATTGTGAAAACCTGGGCCATTTTCTTATGACAACTAAGCTGACTGAGACAAAATTGCATGTTTTTGGCAGCAGTGACAAACCCAAATGTCATAACATGGAAGGAGCGACTTTGTATTGCAGTGGACACAGCATACGGTTTGCAAACAAATTAACCACATAATTATTCATCTTCAATATCTTCGGATTTCTTTTTTCGTTCGCTTGAATAAGTCAACATTGTTTACTTGTGGAGCTACAGGGTTGGAGTATCTACATAATGGTTGCAAGCCACCTATCATCCACAGAGATTTAAAACCATCCAACATCCTACTAAACGAACAAATGCAAGCCAAGATAGCTGATTTTGGGCTTTCTAGAGCCTTTGCCACCGAAAATGATTCCCATGTGTCAACCTGCCCAGCTGGCACATTTGGATACGTCGATCCGGAGTAAGTGCTTAGACCTAATGACTTCTGCATAGCTCTTTTTTTAGTATACTGTAATCAATTATCATGTCCAAAGTTCTAGTGAAATCTATAACACTAATAGAATGTTTGGGAAATGAGATAAGATGAAAAATTTGTAAAAAGTTGTGAAATTGCTTGTGAATAATAATAAAATAGTTTGAGTTATGATGTTTTATGGCGTTTTGAAAAATAAGAGAAAAAAAATTGAATAAAAATATTGTAAAGTTAAAATATCGTTAGAATATAATTTTTTAATATTATATTTGTTTTGAAATTTGAAAAAAATGAATTTTTTTTGTATTTAGTTTGAATATTTGGAAAAGTTGTAAGGATTAGTTTGAAAATGTTGTAATGATTAATTTGAAAATATTTATATTTGAATGATGTTTGGTAAGGAAATGAGATGAAATGAAATGAGATGAGATGAGATGAAAAACTTTACCAAACATCCCTAAACTTTTTCTCCTAAGTTTTGTACTACCTAAGAGCATTGATTGCCAAGTCCAAAATTTGAAAAGTTGAGGTTTTGGCTAAATTCAAAACTATTAGAGATATTAATCCGTATTAGACTATTTATCCCAAAATCAAAATAATAATATAATATTATATATTTTAATAATAATTTTTAAATTTTCTTTTTTTTAGATTTTGCAAATGCGGTCCATATGTTAATTAATAACTTAATTTTTACTTAAAATTATTATTTCTCAACTATTTTTTTTTCCTCAACCAAATTATCCAACAAATACACTCCAACTAAAGAAAGAAAAAGAAAGGAAAAAGGGGAATTGAGCAGTAGAATTTGGAGAATATTTTTAGACTAAAAAATTGTTTTGGAGATGAACAGCAAAACTCCAAACTTGGAGAATAGTTTGACTTTACTATAGTTCAAAAGTGGAGCATTGGAGTTTAGATCACTTTAGTAAAAGTTAGGCAAAATTTGACTATGCATTGGCCTATGGCTAGTGCTCTAACAGGCTTGTTTGGAAATAGTTTACATCTCAAAATTCTCATCTCATCTCCTTTTCAAGTATAATTCAAATACAAATATTTTCAAACTAGTCATTATAACTTTTTCAAATTAATCATTACAACTTTCTCAAACTTTCAAATAAAAAATAAAAACAATTCAACTTTTTCACATCTCCAAATAAAAATAATATTATAAAACTGTATTCTAACAATATTTTAACTTTATAATATTTTTTATTCAACTTTTTTTCTTTCCTTTCCCAAAACCTAAAAAATACTGAACTTAAACTATATCAATGCTATTCACAGACTATCTTAATACTATTTACAAAAGTCTCATCTCATCTTACTCTTCAATCATACCCAAAATATGTTTTGCCCTTGAGGATCGCCACACGGAATCCCATGTTCCCAATGCATCCAAAATCTCCAAAACTTATTTCCCACTCTTAATTCAATGTGCAAAGAATGCTAAAATATGTGGTTTTTACAGGAACACCCTATTAGAAACTGGACACGCCTTGCTTTATTCACTAGTGCGAGTTGTATAATTGCTGTTCAAATGACCCACCCTCATCTGTGTTCTACTTGCAGATTTGCAACATTTGGAAACTTCAGCAAGAAAAGTGACGTCTATAGCTTTGGGATTATTTTGTTTGAGCTTATAACTGGTCGCCCTGCAATAATAAGAGGACCTATGCGAAACAATCACATACTTGACTGGGTTTATCCTTTGATTGAAAGGGCAGATATCCAAAACATTGTTGATCCAAGACTAGAAGGAGAATTCAACACCACTTCTGCCTGGAAAGTTGTGGAAATAGCCATATCATGTGCACTACCGGTTGCAATTCAAAGGCCAGACATAAGTCAGGTATTGGCAGAACTAAAGGAATGTTTGGCTTTGGTAATGACTCATGGGAGAAGTCAATCGATGGCAACTGAGTGCATAACTTCAAGCATGCCACACAACACTATCCATTTGGAGCTAGAATCAGAATTTGGTCCCTTCGCTAGATAGTTACTAAACAAACTATGCTCAGAAGTTCCTTGTATGCAATATGAGAAAGTCTGTTTGAAGACCTTATTATATCCTTGTTTCATGTGGCTAGCTTTTCTTCAATCGAGTATGAGAGCGAATACTATTATGCATTTCAACAACTTTCTAGGTTGTATTGGACTTATAAAGTATAATTATTACTAGTCTGTATTCTGGATGTGCTGACAGTTTTTTAACCCCTTTTTTTGTGTCTAAAACATTGTTTGAAAAGAGTCCTACTACTACAGACACAGACATTTCACATAGGGAGCTCTCAGCTCACAGATATAATAATGGATGTCTGCTCACAAGCCTTGCCGTTAATTAATGATAGCTAAGATTATTGTCACATAGAATGAATAATCACCATCTCTACAGCATTTCAGACTTCCAAAGTGGGAAGAAGAAAGTAATGCTGCTTGTAGAACGAAGAAAATGTGAAACTTTTACAATCCTTTGAAAATAATTATTACTTTTTTTTCTATATATTATCATGAAAACAAATAAATTTATTTTTAGGAGTTGATTTTTCAAATTAATGTCATTGCAATTGAGGAGTACAGAAAGCAAAATGGTGCTTTTCGATTCCACAAGAAAGACAATTCTCATACCCTGAGAAAAAAACAACAAACACCGTTTGGAAAGTGAGAAAAGCATGTGCAGGTCTTTCTTAATTTCTCACCAGCCAAACAGTCGGAAGTAATTTTTGCATGCACATGAAGACAGGGTTATCAATTCCAACCCTGCACTAGTCTATCCCTATCTTACAGCGGATCGAATATATGAAAAGTCTGGACGTGTTTAGTGCCTTTTTTCAGTAATGTAGAATTAATTGTTCGTCTATATCCTATAAATTATAACACTTGTATCCGTATGAATTTCGGAATTTGTTGAACGAAAGAATTAGACTAAACTTAGGAGTAGTAGATTTTATTTTTTTAGCACGAGCCTTCTCCCAAATCATGAATGCATCTCTCTCGAGGAGTGGCGGTTCGGTGAACGGCGATGGCGACGTGCAGTCGTTACATTTAATGGAGGCCTAGGGCTTAACTTTTGGCGTTGGACCCCGTTCATTACTAACGGATAAAGATCAAAGAAGAGAGGTTCATAACCGTACATAGCGAGCGAACTTGGATACAATTATATGCATATTTCATAATTCATCTATGGAGTCTATGAAGTTTGATAGCGCCCCTGCACTTAATTGATTCACGTCCTAAAAGGGATTGGGATTTAAGATCTGAAAATGACGTTTTCTTTTTCTCTTTCGATTTTGTAAAGAAAATAGAAGAAACGACAGACATTGAAACTGCTGTATAAAAAAGCATGACTCGTTCATCTCCCACCCACCATGGTTGGAGATTGAACTTCAAGTACATGAGCACGCAAATGTCAAGAACAAGTTAAAAGCTGTGTCCCTTCCCACTCTCATGACATCTCTAATGCCTATAACTCCTCTTTTCTTCTTTCAGTTACTCATGTTGTGGCCAAGTTTCTATCAACATTAATAGCGGGTTTGGATGGAACTAGCATTGAGCTTGAGAATTCGAATATGTTCTCTCTTATTTCCTGTACTTAATTTCCACTAGGCATGAGGTGAAGTTTTGGTGACAAGTTATTGGAGTGGTTATAGATGCTCAAGATGTTTCATAGTTTTGCATCCTTCATTTAAATGTGCTGTGAATTAGGCAGTCCAAGGCATCTGGCCATGATGAGGACCAGTCGGATACTCGGCTGGTTCTGCAACCACCACAATAACTCTTGCATGTGCAACTTTCTTGTTGCCTCAACCCAATAAAGGCAACACCCACCCCCATCCTCCCAAGTCCCCAACCACCTTGCCGTACCTTAGTTATCAATGAGCTTTAAATCACTATTATGTTTACTCTTTAATGAAAAAAACAGAATTCTTAGACAAAAATCGTTGAACCTTTGAATCTACACATAACTCATAAGTATCGTAAACAAAATGTGGCAACACAGAACAAAATAGACCCAAATACAAAAAAAAAAAAAAAAAAAAAAAAAAAAAAAAAAAAAAAAAAAAAAAATCCCAAGTTTAAAAACAAAGAGACCAGATCTAGCAACCATTTCAAAGCATAAAAATATGATACAAGAGAAACGCCTAGTTGGAAATAGAAAAAGTTACAAGAAAATCTTGAAATTCAGCCAATTAAATCTATAACAGCGTGAATAAAAAAAAGGTCTATAACAGTGGTGTACTTGGGCGATGCCTTTAATATCAATAAAACTTTACTTTTACTTATAAAAAAAAAATCCATAACAGCAGTCCAAGGAAACAAAGTATTGAAGAAATAAGTTTTTCTTCCATTGTTCTCAAAACTTCTATCATTCTTTTTCCTCCAAATCACCAAACCAAGTAGAGAGGCACAGTTCTAAAAACTCCAAAACTAAATACTCTCTTCACTACCTTATTAATATGATCAACGCCATCTCCAAAAATCCAGACGTTGAGCTTAAAAGTAATTTATAATCAAGTAAGATGAGAGGGTTCAGAACAGTGCACACATTAGCCTCACGAGACGTATGCACTTTAACTAAACATCAGACTAACCTCCCTCTCTTTCCTATCTATGCTTACCTTTTCAAAACTATTATATAAGACCCATATGCAGTCTGGGCACAGAGAATGAGAAGCAGCAAGCACACAAAATCCATCTAAACAAATATTGAATGACACCAATATCTCTCGTGTGTAGGTATAATTTTATACAGAAACGCCCAATCCACATCGAGAAATAAAAATAACAAGATACACGTGCAATATAGCAAGGATAAAAACTAACCGATTCAGTCATAGAGCAAGCAAAATAACACGCAATAAAATGAGGGCAGGAAATTGGGAGTACCCTTTCTTTGGGTGCGGCTTTCTTTTGTTCCAACTCTTCGAGGGTGAGGGCGAGGGCACGCGGCCTTCAAGGGCCTTGAGCTTCTGTTGTGCTTAAGGGTAGGGGTGTAAACTCAAACCGGAAAATCGGAAAACCGGTCCGGTCCGGACCGGTTTTTAAAATATAAAAACCGGCCGGTTCCGGTCCGGTTCCGATTCCGGGATTTTTTGGCCAGGACCGGACCGGTTGATTAAAAAAAATAACAAATAATATTTTTATATATAAGTTTTATACAAAATATTATATATATATTAAATAGTAATATATATAAGTTTTATATATAATGTATAATTATAAATTTTTATGTGAAATTTTATATATAATATATATATTCATATATGAAATAATTTCTTATTATAATTTATAAGTTATTACATAAAATGTTAATACAAAATCATTAAAAGTTTATAATTAATACTAATATATAACTTATAACTATACCAATAGTCTAATATTAATACTATTATATAGTCTAATATATTAATAAAAATATAAAACAGTTTTTTTTAAATCAATTTTTTTTTATAAATAAATTTTTAATAACAAATTGTGAAATTTACATTTTAGAAAAACCAAAAAAGGGGACCGGACCGGATCGGAAACCGGTAAAACCGGAAGTACCGGTTTAGAAAGGTAACCGGTGCGTAATCGATTTTGAAAAATACAAAACCGATACATACCGGTTCGGTCCTAGATTTTATCCAAAACCGGACCGGACCAGACCGGTTACACCCCTACTTAAGGAAGAGCTTCTTGGCTTCCATGGCCCTCTTCTTGTCGTGCTCCTTCACCTTCCTTACGATATTGTATTCAACGATACCATTTTGCTCGTGCTCTCTCTGACGAACAAAAATAAAACCATCTCTATGAATGATAACGATACCATTTTACCAAGTCTAGAAGGCTCGGATGGATGTCGGTGAGAGATGGGTTTGAGAGCTTGATGGGTATGAGTGTGTTGGTGGGCGAAGAGGTGTACTGTGACCTTGGGTTGGCTAGTTTGGCTGAGGAAGAGATGATTCTCAAAGCTGAGCTTCCGCAAGCCATCGGTGAGAGAGTGTACTCAAATTAGCTACTCCTTTCCATCAAGTAACCATTGAGATCATCACGATGGCGGCTAGGGTTTCGTAACTAGGGTTGAGAGAGAGAGACAGAGAAGGGGGGGCTTCCGGGGTCACGAGCCGAAGGATTAAGATTTTTTTTTTTTTGCCTTTTATACAAATCCGGTTATACCGAGTTATGAATACGGAACCCGAGTTTCATACCCACGTCTAAACCTGATATATCTGGTTTTTATAATACGTGTTCCGACCTAGATTTGATCCGGGTCAGAACCCGTAACCGATCGGGCCAAGAAAAAATCTGTCTGACCTACATCGTGTATTAAGGCTCAGATAGTTCTTTAGGCTTCAATTGTTTACCGTCTGACCTAAATTTTCGATACGTTGAGATGAGATATAAAATTTTAAATTTTTTTTATAACTTTGTTATTAAATATTATTTAAATATAAAATAATTTTTATTTTTAAATTTTTATCTAATTATTATTCAATCATTATCCACAAAAAAAAAAACCAATCAACTTTTTTCAACTTCTAAATAAAACACAAAAAATAATACAATCTTTTAAATTTTAAAATAAAAATTATACAAAACAGCTTTAACGTTATAGAATTTTTATTCAACTTTTTATTTTTATTTTTTAAATTTTAATAAAAACATCTTAAATTGAATAATTTTACTATTATTTATAAATTATTTTATTATTATTTATAAATATTATAAAACAGTATAAGCATCCAAAACGATTTAAAAATTCCAAATATGGAGTTTTCTTCCTGTTGTGTTGGTCAGCGTTGGGCTGCCGGGGACCATAACCTCACGCGAAAGACTTGCATTTTGGCTCTTGACCGACATATTTTGTTGTTGGAAAAGAGGTTGTTTCAGGAAAAAAAGACAAAGAAAATATTGATAGAAAAGAAAGTTTCAAAAGCGCGTTATAATGCCGTTTTTTTAAATAATAATTATCTTCATTGATAATAATATGCAGACGGTTACAGTGTATTTGAATAGTTGTTCGGAGAGAGAGAATTATTCTTTTTTATTTGTATGCTAAATAGTCTATTTATAAATGACTTTGAGTATCCGGACCTAATTCATAGCAGAACGTAATTAGTATAAACGCATCAATATTTAAGAATTCGGGATCACGTTAATACTTGTTTTGATAATTAGTCAAAGTCATTATCACGACGATCGAATATTTCTTTCGGTTCTTAATCTGTCATTAAAATATAACAAAACAAAATTCAAGATAATCAAAGTCGAAGTTTTTCTTCTAAGTTGGTGAGAAAAAGAGATAGAAATTGAAAGGAAGGTCCCATTATTTATTGCTGGAACACCCACGTCTTTGGAGTGCTACTCATCCCATCTTCCTTTCTCGGCAGAGCACTAGGTTGTGTTTGGATGTTAAAGTGAGTTGAGTTGAGTTGAGATGATAAAATATTATTAGAATATTATTTTTTAATATTATTATTATTTAAAAATTTAAAAAAAATTGAATTATTTATTATATTTTATATTAGAATTTGAAAAAATTATAATGATGAGTTGAGATGAGTTTTGTATCCAAACACACCCTAAAATTATATTTAGCGAGAAAGAGTGAAAGTCAATATTTTAATATATAATATCTAAAGAAATCTAATTTTTTTCTTTTAAAATTATTTAAACAATTTTTAAAACCTTAAAGCAACTCCTAACAACACTATGAATAAACACGTCCACAAGAATTCATCAACACGTTAGTGCTTGTTTATATAATCAGTCGAGTCGTAATACGACAATCAGTCGCAAGAACCGAAAGAGATATAACAAGGAAAATTCAAGATAGTCGAAGTCGAAGTTTTTCTTTCACATCGGTGATGTTAAGATATAAAATAATAAAATCTACATCTTCCCATCAGCTTAAGCTTTTGGGATAAGTGGTGGTTTCATATGGTATCAGAACAGAGGTCCTGAGTTCGAATCCTGACTCTACACTCTATCCTATTTAATTAAATATTCTACTTGTTGGGCCTACTCATTGAGGAAAAGTCTGGCCTACAAGTGAGGGGGAGTGTTAAGATATAAAATAATAAAATCTACCTCTTCCTACCAGCTTAAGCTTTTGGGATAAGTGGTGGTTTCACAGGTGAAAGGCAGAGAAAGAGAGAGAGAAGTAGAAAAAGAAGAAACCAAGAAATTATTGGGGCGATTCGAGTCGTAGGAGACGCGTATGCCAAACTAGTTCCACTATTTATGGGTGGAGTACCCACGTCTTCCTCGGCAGGGAATTTAGTGAGAAAGAGAGATGGATATTGATGCAATTACAAAAATGCTTTTGGCTTTGAAAGCGTGCCTCTTTTTTTTTATAGCGACTGCTGTTCTTGGCAACTCAGAACACGCTGCTGCAGGGAACATTAATATTCCTCATGGTGGAAGAAAACTTGCTGAAATTCCAGCAGGTATTTGACTAGAACATCATGATATACTGATCTTGAAATTTTTGTTAATCTTAAATTTGTATATGGGCGTGTATTATTTGCTTCATTTTCCTACCTACCTAGCTTATTTAAAAAATGAAATCAAAATAAGGAAATTTTTAGATGACGTCCCTGAGATTTTTACTTTGAAACCTTTTATATATATATATATATATTTTTGAATGATTTTATTTACAAGTTGACATGAAGGATACATCGCTAACACATTGAAATTTATATTAGCCACTTCAATCTGGCTGAATTTATCTGAGGAGGCCGTATATATAACAATTCCTTTTGTATAATTCTCGCTTAATTTGATTGCCAAAATTTCAAGGTTTCATCAGCATTGATTGTGGCAGCAACGAAGATTACATTGAAGAGGCAACGGGTATTTCGTATGTGACAGACAAAGGATTAATAGATACTCGAGAAACTGAGATTGCATCCCCTAATTTATCTGAAGACCACGTACAGCCGCTAAAGAACTTGAGAAGTTTTCCTCAAGGAAAAAGGAATTGTTATAGCCTGAGACCGGATCAAGGCAAAAACAATAAGTTCCTCATCAGGGCTAGATTCCTGTATGGAAATTACGATGGCAAAAACCAAGCTCCGGAGTTCGACCTATATCTTGGGGTCAATAAATGGACAACAGTGAAAACCAAGGATAGAATCAATTATGAGATTATTCACCTACTCTCAACGGATTACATCGATGTGTGTCTTGTGAACACTGGCAAAGGTGTACCTTTCATTTCAGCGTTGGAACTACGACGTTTGGACAATTCCATATATCCGATCACTGCGGGCGGGGCACTTGAATTGCATAATGACCGAATGGATTTTGGTAGCACTGGACCAAGAATCAGGTGAATCAGTACCCTCATGAGCTAGAAATAGAGTGATGCTAAAAAGAAAAAAAAGAAGAAGTTGGGATTTTAGGTGTGTTATTAGTTAATGAATACTTAAACGTACGTACGTCATGTAGTTGTTCAAGTATCATTTTGTTCTTAGTATTTACAGTGTAAAAACATTTCTGCGAATCAGGTATAGAGACGATGTATATGATCGCTTCTGGTGGCCTCAACCTGAAAGGTGGATTCCAGTTTCCTCCGACTCCACCATCTACACCCACAGCACTGATAATGCTTATGAATTACCAGCTCGAGTGTTAAAGACGGCTTCCAAAACACGGAACGCGAGCATTCCATTGCAAGTTTTCTGGACCCCGCTAGACACACTTTCTAAATTTTATGTTTACCTTCACTTTGCCGAGATAGAGAAACTTGAACCTGGCCAGCAGAGGGAATTGACAATTGACTTGAACGGTGAGCGCAATCTCTCAGAATCTGTTAAACTTGATTATCTAAAACCACTCACAATAGTCCAAGATGATCCGCCAATTAGCGGTACTGGCGGGACACTATACTTCTCAATAAAAGCGGCTCAAGGGACTACGATTCCTCCAATCATCAACGCCTATGAGATTTATCGGTTCGTAGAGCTACCAAATAAACCAACTTCCCCAGACGATGGTATGCTTTCTTTCTTCACTTTTTTTATTTTCCTTGTCTGGATTATATATGTGCGTACGTATGTGAAGCCGGAGTTGATCACATGGGCCGGAGAGTTGGTTCAAAAAGTACACGAAATGCACCAGTACAACTAGCATCCATTTGGTGTCCCTTCATGATGAGTGCGGTGCAACTCTTCCAAGATCACGGCCTTTAATTTAGTGGTTGCAACTCGAATAGTTGCATCCCTTTGCTGTGAGCTGATACTCCTCCCATAGGAAACTTACAGCCATGGGAGAATTACATGCACGGGTTGCACACTATTATGCTTTTTTGGTACTTTTTTATGGTTTCTTTTTTCATCTCAAGTTCTCCCCCCCTCTGTCTCTCCCGCTTTATATTTTTCAATCATTTTCTATTGATTCTTGTTTTTCCGTCAAAAACTTAAGTTGCTGCTATGCTGGAGATCAAGACCCAGTACAACGTGACTAAAAAGTGGCAAGGCGATCCGTGTGTCCCAAGTGATTATTCATGGGAAGGTTTAAACTGCAGTAATGACAATCCTCCAAGGGTCATCTCATTGTGAGTGCACTTCCGAAACATTAACTTCTGTCGATGCATGCTGAAACGCTGTTCAACTTTCATTTTGACCGAAACTTCAAACAGATAGTGACTCGCTGCTTATTGCATGAGTAATTTCTTTTTTTCCTGGATTGCAACTTATCTTTGAACATTGGCAAATAACTTTTCCATGTTTCATAATTGCAAGCAGGAACTTGAGCTCAAGCAACTTGACAGGGGAAATTGCAACTTCATTCTCCAAGCTCGAACTAATCCAGTCCTTGTGAGTCTTATTTGAACTGCGATAGATATTTAGTGGGCATTCAGTTTCTTAACACCAGTGCTTGCCAGACACCAGCAGGTTGAGCAACACAGTCTGCCAGCTTGAGGTTGCCAATTGGCAGATGGACCCCTGATTGCTGTAGATGTTAATAATAGGAGAGAGAACATTGATTTTCAAGGACAGAAAACAATTGATTAGCTTAACACACTAATATTCTTATCCAAAAATTTTCTTTCTTTTTCAGGGATTTGTCATTTAATGAATTAACTGGGCCACTGCTTGAAGTTTTGGAACAACTACCTAATTTGAAAACCCTGTAAGTTGTAGAGCTCTGATCTAGGTGTTGCGAACATGACATTCAAGGAAGAAATTGAAATGATATACTTAGAACTATCTTTGCAGGGATTTAAGAGGAAACAAGCTCACAGGTTCAGTTCCTGAGGCTCTTCTGGAACGGTCGAGAAATGGACAATTGGACCTGAGGTTTGGCTATCTTCCTATATACCTCCAATATTCTTTTTCACAATCTGCTTATTAATGCTAACTTCACTTAGTTCTTTTTTTGTACATAATAAATGCTAGAAAAAGTATATGTTCATTTCTTCACTGTAAGGAAAAATTATATTTCCAACTGTAAATTTTTTTGCAAGACAGAAGGCATCATCTAATATATAATAACTAACTGACCCTGTCATCTTACCTTGATACCTTGATGACACAAGGCTTGACGCAAATCCGGATCTTTGTCTGTACGCTCCTTGTAAGGGAAAGAAGAAAAAGGAGTATGTCATTCCAGTTCTTGCAGCGTCTATAACAGCAGTCTTGATCCTTCTCTTCATCGTTAGTGCTCTTGCTATATATAGAAGGAAAAGAGGATCAGGTAGTTCATTCTTTATTTTCTACTTCTGCAGTTGTTATCACAGTTTATATACGTGAGCTTGCTTACAAAGATATAGCACTCAACGGAAATTAACCTTATTTTCTTGTGATACACCGAGGTCTTTGACAATTAAGTAGTGAAAAAAACTATAGATATAAATAAAAAAGAACACGATCATGGAAGGAAACTGCAAATGATCGATAAAGGAATTATTTTAGTGGAACACCATGGTAGGTGAAAGTGAAGAACGTGCTCATTCTACTCACCTAGTGCTTGGGTTCAATTCTCTCCACACTCGTGTTTACACCAAGTCAGAAAAATGTATCCTTCTTTAGATTGGCTTCCTCGTGCCCTTTCTTGCGCAAACATTAAGATAATATTAAAACTAAAGAGTTTAATCCTCCCATTCATTACCATTCACCTTGGAGTTCGACATAGTTGAGAATCTCATTACTGTTTATACTGTACAACCATGGCTTCTCAATCCCCTGCTATCATGTAAAATCAAGTTGCCCCAAACTCTTCAATAAGTGGGACACCACTTCTTACCATCTTGAGGCTGACCTCGAAAAAGGAGATAACACTGTAAAATCACTACTTGTCCCAAAAGCTTAAACTGATGGGAAGAGGTAGATTTTATTATTTATTTTATATCTTAACACTCCCCCTCACGTGTGGGCTAGACTCTCCCTCAATCGGTGGCCCAACACGTGAAATATTTAATTAAATGGGATAGAGTGTAGAGTCAGGGTTCGAACTCAGGACCTCTGCTCTGATACCATGTGAAATCACTATTTGTCCCAAAAGATTAAGCTGATGGGAAGAGGTAAATTTTATTATTTATTTTATATCTTAACAAACACATCCTAACGTAGATAAGCATCAAATCAAGTACTTCTTCTAGCATTACTCACTGTCAAA
Source organism: Juglans mandshurica (assembly GCA_022457165.1). Lineage (NCBI taxonomy): Eukaryota > Viridiplantae > Streptophyta > Magnoliopsida > Fagales > Juglandaceae > Juglans > Juglans mandshurica. The sequence continues at coordinate 7,658,763 of CM039619.1, read as the reverse complement.
CTATAACACAGAAACCTAAGCTCAGCACAGCTATAACATCACTGCATATGGGATTTGGTTGTACAAGCCTAAGGGTTAATCTGCATTCCCCTTTAGGATAAGTGGACTCTGGGTTTTTAATTATAGTAACAAGCATGAGAGAGTTAAAACATAAACTATACAGATTACAATGCAAGCTGCAAATATATTTTTAGCAGACGTGAATGTTTCAATTTTGATAATCTTTCTTGCTGTAGACATGGTTGCCAAATCCAAATCCAGCATCAAATCAAAGAATCGACAGTTCAGCTACTCTGAGGTTGTTAAGATAACTAATAACTTCAGAACCATCATTGGCGAAGGAGGATTTGGAAACGTCTACCTCGGCAAATTGGAAGATGACATTCGAGTTGCTGTTAAGCTTCTCTCTCCTTCATCAAACCAAGGGGACAAGGAATTTAGAGCGGAGGTTAGATAGAACAGAAGACACAGTTTGCAATTACTTGAAAGCTTCAAAGTTCAAAGACTACAATTTCAGTCAACTAAACAATGGAACTCCATTTCGAAACGCAGGCACAGCTCTTAATGGTACTTCATCATGGAAACTTGGTTACTCTTGTTGGTTACTGTGATGATGATGGCGAACAAAAGGCGCTCATATATGAGTACATGGCTAATGGGAATCTGCAGCAGCATTTATCAGGTATTTGCAGTCTCATTTTCAAAGGCTCCTCTCATCCTATGAGTCGCTAGCTCTATGTTACCTTCATCAAATCAAAAGTACATCATAGCTTAGATATGGTCCCATCACTGCACCTCGTTGGCTTCTAGTTAGAGCAACCACCTGACACAGTGCATATCATCCCGAATCCTTGTCAAGTCATTTTCCATAGGCAGTCCCATAAGTTAATACAATGAGTATATTGAATCTGCGTGTTTCACAAAAATCCGACAGAAATTATTATTTTCTTGCATGATTGTGAAAACCTGGGCCATTTTTTTATGACTACCAAACTGACTGAGACAAAATTGGAATGTTTTTGCTGCAGTGACAAACCCAAATGTCTTAACATGGAATGAGCGACTTTGTATTGCAGTGGACGCAGCACACGGTTTGCAAACAAATTAACCACATAATTATTCATCTTCAGTATCTTCGAATTTCTTTTTTCGTTCGCTTGAATAAGTCAACATTGTTTACTGGTGGAGTTACAGGGTTGGAGTATCTACATAATGGTTGCAAGCCACCTATCATCCACAGAGATTTAAAACCATCCAACATCCTACTAAACGAACAAATGCAAGCCAAGATAGCTGATTTTGGGCTTTCTAGAGCCTTTGCTAGAGAAAATGATACCCACGTTTCAACTCGCCCAGCTGGCACAATTGGATACGTCGATCCGGAGTAGGTGTTTAGACCTATTGACTTCTGCATTGCTCTTTTATTAGTTACTTTAGTCAATTATCATGTCCAAAGTTCTAGTGAAATCTATAACACTAAACTTTTTCTCCTAAAGTTTTCTACTACCTAAATATGTTTTGCCCTCGAGGATCGCCACACGGAATCCCATTTTTCAATGCATCCAAAATCTCCAAAACCAGTAGAAACTAGACTTGCCTCGCTTTTTTCACCACTGCGAGTTGTATTATCATTGTGCTAATGACTCTCATCTGTGTTCTCCTTGCAGATTTGCAACATCTGGGAACTTCAAAAAGGAAAGTGACGTCTATAGCTTTGGGATTATTTTGTTTGAGCTTATTACTGGTCGCCCTGCAATAGTAAGAGGTCCTATGCAAAACAATCACATACTTGACTGGGTTTATCCTTTGATTGAAAGGGCAGATATTCAAAATATTGTTGATCCAAGACTAGAAGGAGAGTTCAACACCACTTCTGCCTGGAAAGTTGTGGAAATAGCCATGTCGTGCGCACTACCGGTTGCAATCCAAAGGCCAGGCATGAGTCAGGTATTGGCAGAACTAAAGGAATGTTTGGCTCTGGTAATAACTCGTGGGAGAGGTCAAAGGATAGCAACTGAGTGCAGAACTTCGAGCATGCACACAGCACGTTCCATTTCGTGCTAGAATCAGAAATTTCTCCCGTCACTAGATAGTTACTGAGCAAACTATGCTAAAAAATTCCTTCTATGCAATATGACAAGTCTGTTTGAAGAGTTATTATATATATCCTTGTTTCATGTGGGTAACCTTTTTTTTTTAATCGAGTATGAGAGAGAATACTATTATGGATTTCTACAGCCTTCTAGGTTTTATTGGACATTTAAATTACAATGATTACTAGTTTGTATTCTGGATGTGCTGACAGTATTTTAGCCCTCTTTTTGTGTATGAAACATTGTTTGAAAATCCATAGATGCTAATCCACATAATGCAGAGGTAACTAAATAGATTTTTTGCTACAATATTAAGGGACTAATTAGCCAATATCAATTCAAGTCACTTTCAGAAATATCCTCTTCTTTTATTTATCACCATCCCATGAAGAATAGAGTAGGAAGAAGAGCACGTGCCAGCAATGTATATGGGATGTAAGCTAGTAGCCTAGCAGGATGAAGGAGCAGAAGCAAGCAAAGGTTTCAGGCCTCCAAAAGTCGGAAGAAGATCAAAACAATGTTAGTTGTAGAAGGAAGAAAATGTGACTGAGTGAAATCCTTTAAAAAAAAAAACCTTCTTAAAAGAAACACTCTTAAAAGTGTTTACTTAGAATAGATCAATTAACTATTTGAAAAGTTTCTTATCTATTTTTTTTTTATTACAAAATTTTTACAATCACCCTTTTCTACAAAACCTTTGTTGAGGCTATAATCCTACTAATTATATGGATATATACTAACTTGTTTGCACCCACTGTAATATCAGTCAAAACTTTTACAATCTTCAAACTTGATTTTATTTACTAGAATTTCAGTAGCTGAACTCTCTTTAGATCATACGAATATTCAAATTTTCGTGTGGTTTACATACTCCAAAATAGATCATTTTGATCTTTGTGGACGTATGGAAAACTTTTTCCTCTTTTAATTTTTGGATTTTGTTTTTAATTTTATACATCAAGGGAGCATTAGGGATGCTGTGATGTGATGTCTCCAACAATTTATTAATGGAGTTTTTACAAAGATCTACCCTCGTTTGTTTTCAGGAAACATTTCATCTCATCTCATCTCATCTCACATCATCATTACAACTTTCTCAAATTCCCACATAAAATAAAATAAACAATTCAACTTTTTCAAATCCTAAAACAAAAATAATATTAAAAGATATATTCTAACAATATTTTATTCAACTTTTTAATTTTAATCTCATCTCTAAAAACAAACGTACTGGGAACTAAAGTTAGGTTAAAAAATACAGAGTAATTTCATTTTGAGACAAACCATATGGACTGATCAAATAAAAATAGTAAGAAAATAATACAACATATATATATATATTAATAATAACCTGACATGAAATTTGTTGGAAATATTTTTATGACAATTATATATTATATTTATTATTGATATTATTTTTTAGATTTATTGAAAAGTTATGAGTTATTTTGAAAATAGAGAAATTATAAAGAAATTGTTCTGACCGATCCTTATGGATGTTCGTTCCACTTCGACTCTCGAGTATCGTACATGCTACATTCTGGCAAATTCATCCTCGTGATAAAGACACATTTGTGCATCTGCTGCAAATTTTGGATCAAAGTGTCACAATTCATGGAAATCAAGACATCGTACAAGGTGACTAGAAACTGACAAGGCGATCCATGTGTCCCAAGTGAATACTCATGGGATGGTTTAACTGCAAGAGCACTGGCAAAGGTCTCTTCAAAATGAATGGATGTTCAAAATTTGAAGAGGTTTAAGGCTAAAGCGTTGGCATTGGATTCGGTAAACCATAAAATTTAAACTTTTAGCTACAGTATATTTACATTTATCTTTATATTTGAAGATCTACTGTTCATAATCTATCCAATTATTTTATTACAAAATCCTTCCTCCAACCGCCTTACTCTTTTTTGCCCATGATTCAATTTCTTTTCCCAAGCCCTTTCTCTTCTTCTCCCTTTCTTCCCTCCCAACAGCCCATGAATCCGTTTGAACATTTTTCCTTTTTCTCTTAATCACATTCCGCCCATGAATCCATTTTAACATTGTTTTCCTTTTTCTTTTAATCTCATTCCTTTCCTTCCCCATTTCTATCTCCCATCTCTTCTCGACTTGGAGTGTTGAACAAGTAGATAAATCCTATCTCCAGCCTTGTTCAAGGTCCATTTTCGTCGAACATGACCCAAGACATAGAGATGAAGGAGCTCCCAGCTCCCTGTAATTCAGCTTCTTCCTCTCCACCGTAAGATCATCCTTTACATTCCAGTAAAAGTATATTATATGTATTTTGGGTCTAAATCTCTGTTTTTGTTACATTTCTAAATTGGTTAGTTGGGGTTTCATTGTGTTTTTCATATTCGAAATTTGGTGTTGAAGTTTGAATGTATGATTTGGATTGGGCAAAATTTGTATTTTATGGGTAATGCTTCAGCTCATTAGGAATTAATCAAGCTTGTGAATTAGAGTGCAGACATAGATGAGAAAGTTATTAGGAGGAAAAAGCCAGTAGATTTGGCAATGGCTCTAGCTGAAGCGAAGGCATATTTAATTGTTAGTTCTCTCTAGCTGTTGAACCTCTAGGAATTGGAGCTCAATGTTAATTGTATGCATCTGTGTGTAGTTACCCTGTGGTTGTATAATTTGAACTCCTTTCCCTATAATTTCGTTTACATATATTAAAGTTTTCAGCCCCTATAAATTATCATGGGAACGTCATTTGTTCCCCATCTTTCTGTGATTTTGGGTACATCTTTCTGTGATTTTGGGTACATATATTAAAGTTACTACCTTTTTGATAATTTAACTGATTTTAGCATAAACTAGATCCTTTTACTATCTCTCAGGTAATACCTGAACAACTAGTTTTCTTATTTTTTTGTGCCTTGATTGCCCATAAGTGACAAGTCTAGTAATTGATGAATCTATCTCCTTTTAAGAGCCGAATGGGGGGACCAGGTCTTTTGATACCTACATACTTGAGTTGCAATGCAGTTGAACTTGCACTGAGCATGCTTTATAAATTACTTGATACCACACCTATTATATGAGATGGCTCTGTAAGATGAGTATGAGAAGAAGATATGTTTCGAGCCTATTCTCCCTGTCTTGTTCATGCAGTTTGTCTAAATTGTCAAATTTTATTGGTTTTTCATCAATAACCTTCTTGATAAGTTTTAATTAGGGGTGTTCAACCAAATTCGAATCCGAATCCGGGCGGTTATCCGCCCAGATTAATCCGAATTTAATCCGGGTGGATAATTGGATTCAATCCGGATATCCGAATTGTAACCGGATATCCGGATTTAATCTGGATCCGGGTTATAACCGGATAAATCCGGCTTTATTTTTAAAAAAAAAAAAAAACTTTAAAATTTAAAAAAATGTTTTTATAGCAGTTATTTTTTTTTAATTCTGATAATAAATTAACAAACAAAATTTATTACTACAACTAATTTAAAAGAACAAATTAAACTAAATAATACTACATCACAATGCAAAACATAAATTTAAAAGAAATAATAACACATTACAACTAATTAAACTAAAACATAAATTTACAAAGAACAAAAGAAATAAATTTACAAAGATTAAAATTTATTAGTCTTTACATCTTGTATTAATCCAGTGTTATTTTAGAAGTAAAACTCTGACACCCTGTGCTCGTTTTGCTGTGGCTCTTCTCACGGGCCTCATTCACAAAGCTCCTTTCTGAGCAACAGCTTTAATACAGCTTACATTCTCGCATGCACATTCAATAAGGAATATTGATTGTTGGAGCAAAAAATCACTGTCAATATCCCCAAGCAAACTTCCATAAGAAAATAAACCATGCTGCTTAAGACATTAACTAGAGATACACAGAACTAGAAATTCCAAATCATGATTTCTAGAAAGTCTTAGAAAGTATTCCTCTTTTCCTTCACTGTTAACAAGGAACCAATCACTGGGCTTGGAAAAGGAACTTTTTTTTTTTTTTTTACAAGAAATGGAAAAGGAACCAAAATAAAAGGTATTTGTTAACAAGCAACTTTTTCAAGAGGAAAAGTAGATGTCCTACAGAACAATTTTTAAGGGGCTAGTAACAGTAATGAAGATATGATAGTATTGAACTTAATAAGTGAATGAAAACGAGGTACTGTAAATAAGGAAAAGTCATGTTCTTCAGAAGTGTTGGGTGCCGAACTACGTAATCCTTCCATTCACTACAACACAATTGCTTTTTAGTAACGGTTGGGAAATTGTGACAGTCCCTAGACCGTCACTAAAAGGCATTTTCTGTGACAGTTTTTGGAAACCGTCACTAAAGATAGAATGAGATTTTTTTACATTCGAACGTATGGGAAATATGCGTTCGAACGTCACATATACGTTCGAACGTTATGTCTGTTTACGTTGGAACGTAAAATGTTTTGGCGCAACCGTTCGAATGTTATTAATTTTACGTTCGAACGTAAAATGTTTGCACCAATGTTCGAACGTTAAGTAATAACATTCGAACGTTCATTGTAAATTTAAATTAAATGACTTTAATTTAAAAATTATGTGATTTTTATTGTGCATAATTTGTTGACAAGTCTAAAAAATTGAATTGTATATATTTATATATACACATTTTGTAATATATAAATATATATTATTGATTTATATATATTTGAAATGCAGTGATTTAGTATTAAAGTTAGAAATTATAACATCAAAGAAGATTAAAAATTGAAATTAAAAAACGATAAAAATATTCAATAATATTTTTCGTTACAAATATTAAAAATAAAATACAAAAATTGATAGAACGTAGTAAACAACAGTCAGATGATAACGTTATCCGCAAAAGTCGAACTCCGTACTTCCTCAGTCAAGGTATGAACCTTGTCGTTGAGGATAGTTACACGATGGGTGAGTTCGGCAACAGACGCCGATATAGCCTCGAGCGATCGATCGATCTTATGATCAATATGCGCAGTCAGCTGTGAGATGACCGCACAACCCAAGCAGGCCGCACATCTCCTGCAGATGTACTCGGCGTATGCTGACTACTACTCCCGACATGACCTGGCTCAGGCTGCGTCGGAGGAACTAGATCCTCTACAGGGGGTGGCTGACGTCCCCTCGCCTGTCCAATGCTACGCCGATGCGTGGTCATGTCGAGGGGGCTCATCTGATCTTTGACCCGCTCCTCTGACTGGGTCGGCACTCCCTGTGCAAGTAATAGTCGGCTGATGAGGACACCATATGGGAGATTATCCGTTGAGACGATGCTCGCCTCGTAACGGATCCTCTAAAAAATGTGCAGTGGCAAATCTATAGGATCTCCACGTGCCACTCGTATCAAAAATTGTGCCCGAAACCGACTAAATGTGGTTTTATGAGCCACAGGATCGACATTTGTTGCAACAATCAGGTGCAATATGCGGAAGAAATGCAGCAGATGGATCTGGTTGAAGGCGTTCTTCCGCTCGATCTGCATGCGATCCCTCCCGGTGAGGATGTAGAAATCCTCGTCTCGGTCATCATCCCGAGCCTCGACGCCAGTATCCTCAGCCTCTAACTAGCCTGCATCTCTGGCTGATGCTGGCTCACATCCCCGGCCAGTAGATGATGTAGAAGTGCCTACATCCTCACGGGGTGTTGAGTGTGTAAATGTCTGAGCACCTCGATGAATCCCGAGGTGCTCGCCGATGACATCTGCCGATACCTCAATAGAAACACCGCGTACAGTCACGGTGTGAGAGGATGCATCCGGAGGCATGTCACACATCCCCATATAGAATTCTTGAACCATTGAGGGGTATACCTTCCCCCTCAATGTGCAGATATTTCCCCAACCTCTACTGAGGAAAACATCTCTTAGGTTCGTCTGCTGCCAACAGAGTTCGTCGAACTCATTAATTAAGACCTCTCTCTCTACCATAACAGTACGAGCTCCGATACCGGCAGTGTCCGACGTGGCTCCTTCCCTCCCTCGTTTTCGTGTATGCAGTGGAAGAGCCATATCCTGAAAATAGAAAAGGAAAAAAAAATTATTTACAATAATGCATTTTTTTGTATTAATTTTAAGATGCTCTGCATTAACGTTCGAACGTTTTATCGTTAACGTTCGAACGTTAAAGACAAAAACGTTCGAACGTTAATTTATACGTTCGCACGTAAAATAATGTAAATAAATTTACGTTCAAACGTAAAACAAATACGTTCGAATGTACAGATGTACGTTCGAACATAAGCAGTAAACAAATACGTTCGAATTTAAGTTCGAACGTATTTGTTTTACGTGTGAACGTAAATATGAACGTCTGAACGTCGAAGCATGAATAATGTAGAAAATCACTACGTTCGGATGTTATAATTAAACGTCCGACCGTATGTGATTTACGTGCGAAAGTAAATATTCACGTTCGAACGTATGTCATTTAATAATATTCACGTCCGAATGTAAGACGATTAACGTTCGAACGTGGAAGCCGTAACGGCTCTGTAATTTAAACGTCGTACGTTCGAATGTCTTGGTGAAACGTTCGAACGTTTCGACGCAGAATGGCTGAGTCGACTCAGCCATTATTGAAATCTCGAAAATTTCTCTACAAGAGTCTAAATGCCGAAATGTCACCATGTAAATGAAGTATACACTTCAAGAAACATTTCTACGGTGACTATTCGGCCAATGACTGGCCGTGGTGGCCGGAAAATGAAGTTGAAAATCCGGTAATACTTATCCAGTTTTAAACAAAACTCAATCCAAATCTCAATCTAAATCTCAATAAAATACATGTTATTTGCATAAAAGATGAATACCTACCTTTTAGTGACGGTTGTGGCGGAGTTGACGGCGGCGGTGACGGAGGCGTGGCGGCAAAGAACGGAGAAGACGATGGATACGGGCAGGGAAATGTCGTTTCGACGTTCGGTTTTGGCCTTATATACACAGAACGTTCGAACGTACTTATTATTACGTTCGAACGTTTGTCAATTTAATTTCCAAAATTTTATCTATAATATATTATATTATAAATGTTTAAGTTATATATTAGCATGTTATATAATATTATTGACAATTAGATTATTGGTTTTTTTGTGAGTGCTTGTTATATTTATAAAGTTTAGCAATATGTTTATAAATGTTGTTGTGATTTTATGCTTACTCTTGAAATAATTGTGATTATTGTTTGTGAATTTTGTGAATAGTTTATGAGTTTATGGTGTTTATTGATGAATTAATAAGTAACAATTTAATATATATTATTAATGATTTATATATATGATATAGTTTATATATTATATACGTTGATGTTCTCATTTAAAGTATATTATGCTATCATACTATACAATGTAGTATATAGTTATAGATATATAAAATGTAGTATATATATTATACTATAAGTTAGTATATAATAAAGAATTTAATAAATAACAATTTAATATATATTATTGATTTATATATATGGTATAGTTTATCATTTAAAGTATATTATGCTATCATACTATACAATGTAGTATATAATTATAGATATATAAAATGTAATATATATATTATACTATAAGTTAGTATATAATAAAGAATTTAATAAGTAACAATTTAATATATATTATTGATTTATATATATGGTATAGTTTATATATTATATACGTTGATGTTCTCATTTAAATTATATTATGCTATCATACCATACAATGTAGTATATAGTTATAGATATATAAAATGTAGTATATATATTATACTATATGTTAGTATATAATAAAGAATTTAATAAGTAACAATTTAATATATATTATTGATTTATATATATGGTATAGTTTATCATTTAAATTATATTATGTTATCATACTATACAATGTAGTATATAGTTATAGATATATAAAATGTAGTATATATATTATACTATAAGTTAGTATATAATAAAGAATTTAATAAGTAACAATTTAATATATATTATTGATTTATATATATGGTATAGTTTATCATTTAAATTATATTATGCTATCATACTATACAATGTAGTATATAGTTATAGATATATAAAATGTAGTATATATATTATACTATAAGTTAGTATATAATAAAGAATTTAATAAGTAACAATTTAATATATATTATTGATTTATATATATGGTATAGTTTATATATTATATACGTTGATGTTCTCATTTAAATTATATTATGCTATCATACTATACAATGTAGTATATAATTATAGATATATAAAATGTAGTATATATATTATACTATATGTTAGTATATAATAAAGAATTTAATAAGTAACAATTTAATATATATTATTGATTTATATATTTGGTATAGTTTATCATTTAAATTATATTATGCTATCATACTATACAATGTAGTATATAGTTATAGATATATAAAATGTAGTATATATATTATATTATATGTTAGTATATAATAAAGAATTTAATAAGTAACAATTTAATATATATTATTGATTTATATATATGGTATAGTTTATCATTTAAATTATATTATGTTATCATACTATACAATGTAGTATATAGTTATAGATATATAAAATGTAGTATATATATTATACTATAAGTTAGTATATAATAAAGAATTTAATAAGTAACAATTTAATATATATTATTGATTTATATATATGGTATAGTTTATCATTTAAATTATATTATGCTATCATACTATACAATGTAGTATATAGTTATAGATATATAAAATGTAGTATATATATTATACTATAAGTTAGTATATAATAAATAATTTAATAAGTAACAATTTAATATATATTATTGATTTATATATATGGTATAGTTTATATATTATATACGTTGATGTTCTCATTTAAATTATATTATGCTATCATACTATACAATGTAGTATATAATTATAGATATATAAAATGTAGTATATATATTATACTATATGTTAGTATATAATAAAGAATTTAATAAGTAACAATTTAATATATATTATTGATTTATATATTTGGTATAGTTTATCATTTAAATTATATTATGCTATCATACTATACAATGTAGTATATAGTTATAGATATATAAAATGTAGTATATATATTATACTATAAGTTAGTATATAATAAATAATTTAATAAGTAACAATTTAATATATATTATTGATTTATATATATGGTATAGTTTATATATTATATACGTTGATGTTCTCATTTAAATTATATTATGCTATCATACTATACAATGTAGTATATAGTTATAGGTATATAAAATGTAGTATATATATTATACTATAAGTTAAGTATAGTAGGAATCGTACGTTCGAACGTTTCAAGTTAACGTTCGAACGTTAAACTAAGAGGCGGGAATTTTCCCGCTCGATTAAGGTATCCGTGTGATTATTCAGACGTTCGGACGTTTATACTATACGTTCGAACACCAAATCTGTCAATGTTCGAACGTTAGTTAAATTAGTGCGGGAGATTTCCCGCTCAAATATGGTAACACTTTCATGAAATGTACGTTCGGACGTTTAAGTTAAATGTTCGAACGTTTATCTATAAATCTACGAACGTTCGAACGAAAAATTGTGATACATTGGAACATATATGAGGAAAGTGGGGAACTTTCTCGCTAGATTTTATGTTATATCATAAGAAGGGTACGTTCGAACGTGTATTGTAAACGTTCAAACGTTCTGGGCGGGAATAATTTTAGAATATAACGTTCGGACGTAAAAATTAAACGTTCGAACGTTTAAACTAATAATTTTAGAACTTAATCAGTACGCGCACGGGAGGAAGCGCATTATTTCTTCTTCTCTCGTGCGCGCAACAGAAAGAGAGAGAGAGAGAGAGAGTTGAGTTAGAGAGTGAGAGAGAGTTGAGTTAGAGAGTGAGAGAGAGTTGAGTTTTGGTAAGATAATATTTTTATTTCTTATCTTTATTTAAATTTTATGATATTTATAGAATGTGTTTTTGTTATAGAATATTTCTAATAAGTTGGTGTTGTATTTTTTTGAAGGATTGCTTGTTTTGGGAAGTTTGAAGATTTTGATTTGTAAGAGGATATTGTGAGTGCTAGGTATATTTCTAAACTTTATCAATATGTTGTTGTGATTTGATGCTTACTCTTTATCATATTGTGATTATTGTTTGTATAGTTTGTAAATAGTTTGTGAGTTATTTTAAATATGTTGTGATATAAATTTGAAATATTGTGTTTATTATTATAAATATATTGTCATTAGGTTTTGTTAATACATGTTTATTGCTTACTCAAGTTTAGAAATATGTTAATACATGTGACGTGTTATTTTGTGAATATGTTGTAAGTTATTGTGAATATGTTGTGATATATTGTCATTAGGCTTTGTTAATACATGTTTATTGCTTACTCAAGTTTAGAAATATGTTAATACATGTGGCATGTTATTTTGTGAATATATTGTGAGTTATTGTGATATGGACTTGAAATATTTAAATTATTATTTGTGAATGACGTTTGAATATGTTTACATTGTTACAAATATATTGTCCTTAAGCTTTGTTAATACATGTGGCATGTTATTTTATGCTTACTTTTTATCATATTGTGATTATTGTTTGTATAGTTTCTAAATAGTTTGTGAGTTATTTTAAATATGTTGTGATATAAATTTGAAATATTGTGTTTATTATTATAAATATATTGTCATTAGGTTTTGTTAATACATGTTTATTGCTTACTCAAGTTTAGAAATATGTTAATACATGTGGCGTGTTATTTTGTGAATATGTTGTAAGTTATTGTGAATATGTTGTGATATGGATTTGAAAAATTGTGATAATAATATTTGAAATTAAGTAATAACAAATAAAAGTAACTCTTTAAGAATTATAATAATTAAAATTATTGTATAACCATTGAAATTTAAGTATGATAATTAAATATTTATAATAATATTTGAAATTAAGTAATAACAAGAATAAAAGTAACTTTTTAAGAATTATAATAATTAAAATTATTGTATAACCATTGAAATTTAAATATGATAATTAAATATTTATAATAATATTTGAAATTAAGTAATAACAAGCATAAAAGTAACTCTTTAAGAATTATAATAATTAAAATTATAGTATAACCTTTGAAATTAAGTATAACAATTAAAATTATACTTTAAGAATAATGATCTTGTACACAACGAGGGAATATGATCTTGAAAAAATGTTGAAATTTCAATTTAATTGCTTGACTGTCATAGTCTCTTCGGCCTTGAGAGTTGTCAAGGTCGGACAGTTTGTGACGGTTAAGTAATTAGACTAAAATTTAAACATTTCTTCAAGATCATTCTCCCTCGTTGTGTACAAGACACGAAACGTAGGGTCACATAATCTTCCATCCCTCTTTAGTTTAACAATATAACACTATTTGAATGTGACATTGTTAATTTAAAAAACATGGAGATATTGTTGTATGATTTTTTGCTAGATGCGTGTGACATTGCATAAATACCCTTAGACCTGTTTGGGAATCAGTGTACATTTATGTGTCCACTGATTCCTGAATTGTCCAGTGTGGACAGTTTGAGATTATATTATCTGTATTACACATTTTTGTTACTCGCTACTTTCCACGTTTAATATGAAGTTTCGGTATCTTCTTCTACTGTTCTTCGGGTATACTGTTCGTAGGATCACAATAGATCCGTTCTAACTGTCCACCATCGTGCCGGTTCAAGGTCATTCCACCGTCTTGCTGAAAAAATGGTAATTAAAAAATTATAGAATTCATTTATTTTCCTGATATTCTTTCTGATAAGTACTAACATTATCTTTTTAAAATTGCTAATATTTCACTTTGTTAGAAACGTGATGATCCTGAAAACTTTTCCCTCATTCATGTCTATGCTGCTGCTCACACTAATGAGCATAGTGAGTGGATGGATCCTGTCGCTGCAGATAATTATGTAAGCAGTGTTAATTTTGTTAAATAAATTTTTTATAGAACATTTTAATAGTTTATTTCTTATTTCTATTTCTTTTAATACGTTACTAATTATTTACGATCATTACCTTTTAAATTGCAGAGCAAAATGTTGGAGATGCAGTCGACTTCTGTGGAATCCTCTCCTAGTGACATAGACATACTCACCCAAGTGCTCGGGCCGCAGTCTAGTATGGCAAGAGGTTTGGGACGATCTATCAAGCATAAATGTTCATCCTCCTCAACCTCATCGACTTCACAAATTAATAATCTTACAGCAGATTTAGAAGTTGCACGGCGTGAGAATGAGTATATGAGGTCGAGACAGCAAGAGTTAGAGTCTCTCTTAGAACGACAGTCTCATTTAGAGACGCGTTTGCAGAACCAACAGAGAGACCAGGAGGAAAGAATACGCAGTGAAGTGCAAGAGCAAGTGCAACGAGAGATGATGGTGCAAATGGAGCGTGTTATGTCGTTGCAACAGAATCCCCGTAGGCGAGGGAAAAAGAAGAAATAAATTTTATCAATATTTCTGACTAGTTTTAATATCTAATTTTGTACTTTTATAAGACATTGTTACTTGTTAATTGGGTATGTAATATGATACCATTGGTATTTTATTTTTAAATTTTATGAAATTAGTATTTCTGATTTGTACGTTCGAATGTAAATAAAAATCGTTCGAACGTTGGTTCACACTGTAACAAATGTTCGAACGTAAATACAATTGAATCGTTCGAACGTTAAACCGACTAACGTTCGAACAAAGAACTTGCATTCGGACGCTCCTTCGTTTACATTCGAAATAACGTCCGAACATTAAACGCGCTACGTTTGAACATTTACGTTTACGTTCGAACAAATATTCGAATGTTTATTGTAATTAACGTTCGGACGCATTAACATTCGAACGTAAATATGATACGTTCGAACGATATACAACAAACGTCAACTTCTCTCATTCGAACGCCAATCGGTCGGGTATAACGTCCGAACGTTTAATTTTACGTCCGAACGTGATTTTCTGTGACAGTTCATAACCGTCACAAAAAAAGGAACGTTCGAACGTTGTACCGAACGGAACACTTCCAACCGTCACTAAAAATATTTTTTGTGACGGTTGAACAGTAAACCGTCACCAAATATTTTCTGTGACACACTTTAGGTGACGGTCATGGTGACGGTTTCAAACCGTCACCAAATATGTTTAGTGACGGTTTACCATTTTTTTGTGACAGTTTCCTCTGTCACAAAACACACATTCTGTTGTAGTGATTCTTCCTTGTTAATCTTGCCATCCTTATCAGCATCTGCATCAGTGAATGCCTAAGCAAAGAAAAAAATCAATGTAAGTGCACAACATTCCAAAGATATAATATCGGAAGAATTTATAAATTAGACTTTATAAAATACATGAAATTAAGATTCAACCTTTGGCATTAGGGAAATCGAGGAGCCTTTAGTCTGATTGATCTACTTCACATGATTAATTAAAACCTCTCAAGCTGATAATGAAACAAACAATTCAACTCAAAGCTAGCTAGCTACCTAATTACTGTTGTAAAGGTATAATATTTTAATTTAATTTTTTTAAGCTTTATTTTTTTAGACAAATGATATAATAATTTGATGTTGCGGAACATAATGATGTTCATTTTCTAACCTTATTAAGTAATATTATAATTTTTTTCAAAAGATGTAATTTTTTATCATATTATTTTCAAATTTTTACCTTGAAAAATAATGCTGCTAAAATTCTACAGAAATTAAGAAATTTTCCCTCATTTGATCAGTTTTTCTCTCATGTATATATGCATGCAGATTACAGGAGGGAAAAAAAAGAAAAATTATTCTAAGGTAGCATATAATATCATGTGTAATTATTTGATGAGGACTTGATCCATAACTACATCACCTATCACAACCCTGTTTCTACAGCATTCTTGTTACAGTAGGTCAAACATATATCCCTTCTAATTAGATCAATCATTCAATATGTCATAGCTCATAGGATTTCAAATAATTCTAATGCATAATATAATAATACAAGAAGGATACCAAATCGAGAGATCTACAAGAATATGTTTAAGAGTAAAATACCAATCATAATCTAAACTGTCAAGCTTGCCACTGAACTGTTAATGGACCATATAAATGTTTTAATTACCAACCAAATATCTACAACAATGAGTATCAATATGGGAAAGACACTTCTTCTACTTCGAAATTAAGACTAAATAATTGATGTAATTCAAGAATTACATAAATCCCATGTACACTAGCAATACCTAGCTCTTATAATAATGTATAAATTAATAAAAACAACCAAAACCAGAAACAAACCCACCTTGCCCCCTAAAATAATATGCAAAAATCTTGATTAATTCCTCAAAACCAGAAACAAACCCTCCCCATCTGAAGCAACCACTCATATCATACATAAGAGGAAAAAAAAAAAAAAAAAACCCTCTTGTTCTCTTTTTCATAACTCGGTCGTTTACAATCAAACCTTAAAACACTCACAAATACAATAAAACCCTAAAACACAAAAATTCCAAAACACAAATCGTTTACAAAAAAAGCACAACACTCATAATAAAAAATCCTGAAACCCATCATTTACAGAAACTAACAAAGTAGAGAAAGAGAGATGATCATACCTTACAGAAACTAACAGAATAGAGAAAGAGAGACGACATGGTAGAGAAGGGCTTGAGAAATATACCTTACGAGCTTAGACTTCAAAAATGTTGGATGGTAGCCTCTGCGTCTCTCTCCCAAATGTACAAACTGCAAAGGACTTTGAAACGCTGCATCGAAGAGAGTAGGAGAAGAGAAAGGAGAAGAGACGCTGCGTCGAAGAGAGTAGGAGAAGAGACGTTGCGTCGAAGAGAGTAGGAGAAAAGAAAGGAGAAGCGAAGGGATTCAGAAAGGCAGAAGGGATTAGGGATTTTGCAGCGTGGGGTGGTTTTTTTTTTTTTAATGACCCGGTTACGAATAACCGGGTCACAGAACTGGATCCGGATTCTTCTCACCCGCTCGGGTGTAATCCGGGCGGATAACCGCCCGGATACACCCGGATTTCTGGGTTTCGACAGGACCGAAAAAAAAAATCGGTCCGGATGCACACCCCTAGTTTTAATCATAAATCCTACTTCTAACTGCCCATTGTTTTTCAAAAACAATTAAACTTTAAGGGGTTATAATCACCTTATAGAGTTTATCTGGTGGACAATCTTCTCTAAGTCCATCGAGTAAAGGTGTCCAAGTTACAAGAATGTATAATAATCGATTTTTCCTCGATGCCATGCAAGATTGACACTTCTTTTGAGCATATTTTTTCATATCTAATCTACACACAACCTGCTGGGTTTTGGGCTGGCATATTCATCTCGTTCTTCACAACATATACATCCTTTGCCTTTTATGATTATGCAGGATATTCTGGCGGTCAAGCAAAGGTGGTAGGATCTGTTCTTGTAACCAATCTGAAGACTGGAAAAAGAAAAGGTGGATGGGACAGAGCCGAGGTAATGGTTTTTGGCACTTTTATTTGGATGTTTTCTTCCTGATGAGTGAATATTACATGATAAATATATTTTCAAAAATTGTATATGTGATTATTGGATAGAAGAATGATTGAAAAAAATGTGTTTGTTAGATAATTAGGTTGAGAAAAAAAAATTAGTTGGAAAATAATAATTTAAGTATAAATTAAATTATTAATTAACATATGGTTAGTGTAGTTATAAAAATTAAAATTAAAAAATTAAAAATATTATTATCAAAAAAATAATATTATATTATTATTTTGATAAATCAAATGACTAATCCAATATGAAGTTATGGATAGAGAGGTTTTAGATTTATAGAAAACATATACTTTTCATCAAATTTTAAAGATAGATTTGATGAAGTCAATGCTAATGCTTAACGACAATCCTCCAAGGATCATCTCATTGTAAGTGCGCTTCCAAAACATAAAACTTATGTGGAGGCTTGCTATGGAATTTCAATCATGCTATGAAACTTTCATTTCGATGGAAACTACAAAGATGGTTATTCACAGGGGCCAACTACAAGAGAATTATTAAAAAAAAAAAAAAGACTAGAAGAGAATTATTTATTTATTAATTTATTATTTATTTTAGCTTAACATTAAACGATGGCAATAACTTCCTTGATTTATAATTTCAAGCAGGAACTTGAGCTCAAGCAATCTGACAGGGGATATCGCTACTGTTATTTTAAATTTAGAAATGATTAAAATATTTGATATAAAATAAAAATAATGTGAACTATTATTATTGTTCAATGTACCAGTTCAGTTGTCTAGATTTAAATAAAAATGTATCTTGGTAATTTGAACTAATGTATGCTTCTTGGGGATATAAGTCTTAACCGCTTGCCAACCAAACAAAGGGTTGTGCCCTTTGGTAAATTAAAAACATTTTCAATATATTCTCTAATATTTGAAATGTGACTTCTCAAAAGTGTTCCTTCATTTTAGTTGTGACTTTTCGTAAATACCATTTCATTTATATAAATTGTGACTTTTCACAAGTAATATTTCATTTATGTGATGTGACTTTTCACAAGTACCATTTCATTTATGTGATGTGATTTTTTACAAGTATCATTTCATTCTAATTGTGACTTTTCACAAGTACCCTTTGATTCTCTATAAATAAGGAACCCCACCCACAAATTCGTTAATTCCAAATTCTCTACAAAAATTAGAGAAACGCTTCATCATTCCTTCTATCTTTCTTTCTTTAGGTTTTGCCTATTTTATATCGAGTTCGAAGATCTCCTTTTATGTGCACCGACAAGAAGATTAACGGTGTTGTATCTTGGGAGTAGACTGTTAAGAAGTCTAGTGCATATTTAAATTGGGAGGCGACGGAATCTACTCTAAAGAAAGCATCCATCACAATGTACCTCAATACCGGATTTTCTCTTTCTAATTTATTCTTATTATTTTATATATTCTCTAATTTACAAAACGTTTCAAAATATTTTCCAACAGCTAATTCATTCTCGAAGCTCGAACTACGGCTGTCTTTGTGAATCTTAATTTGAAATGTGATAAACATTTATTTGTTTGGTTCCTTAATTCATCTCAACTCATCTCAACTCATGATCATTACAACTTTTTTAAATTCCAACACAAAATATAATAAACAATTCAACTTTTTCAAATTTTAAAATAATAATAATATTAAAAAATAATATTTTAACAATATTTTATCATCTCAACTCAACTCAACTCAACTCAACTCAACTCATTTCAACATCCAAACCATTCAGTTTCTAAACATTAGTGTTAGCCAGACACCAACAAGTTGAACAACACTGCCAACAGTCTACCAGCTTGAGATTACCAATTGGTAGATGGACCCCTGATTGCTGAGATGTTAATAATTAGAGTGTATTTGTGGGATTTGATTCCTGGAGCTTTTACCTGGAATGAATTGTATATAAGTCCTGTTATTTAATATTGGTTTTGAAAACCAATTGTTACTTAACTGGGCCACTACCACCAGTTTTGGAACTGCTACCTAATTTAAACACTCTTGGAGATGATCCAGGTGTTGCAAACAATACCTTCAAAAAGGAAATTGAGATATTATATATGATATATGAGATGAGATTAGAGATGAGAAATGAGATATAAGATATGATATGAGAGTATGAGATGAGATGAGATGATAAGATGAATTGAAAAATGAGATGAGATATTAGATATTAGATGAGATATGAGATAAGAGATGAAATATAAGATATGAGATGAGAGATGAAATATGAAATATGAGAGGATATATGAGATATGATATGATCAAATGAGATATGAAATGAGATAATGATATGAAATGAGATGATAAGATAAGATGAAATGAGATGAGATATTAGATGAGATATAAGATATGAGATGTGATAATATATCATATGAGATGAAAGATGAGATGTGAGAGATGAGGTGAGAGATGAGACTTAAGATTTGAGATATGAGATATAAGATGAGGTATTAGATATGAGATGAGATATGGGATAAGAGATGACACATGAGTTATGAGGTAGCCTCATTTGTTCTCGCAGATGAGATGAGATAAGTAGAGTTGAGATAAAAGTTAAAAGTTGAATAAAATATTATTAAAATATATTTTTAAAATTTTTATTTTAAAATTTAAAAAAGTTGAATTGTTTATTTTATTTTATTTTATTTTATTTGCCCCCACTGTAATATCAGTCAAAACTTTGACAATCTTCAAACTTTATTTTATTTATTAGAATTCCAGTAGCTGAACTCTCTTTAGATCATATGAATATTCAAATTGTTTTCTTGCGGTTTTACATATTCCAAAATAGATCATTTTGATCTTTGTGGAGGTATGGAAAACTTTTTTCCTCTATTAATTTTTGGATTTTTTTTCATATTTTGTTTTTAATTTTATACTTTAAGGGAGCATTAGGGATGCTGTGATGTGATGTCTCTTAACAATTTATTAATGGAGTTTTTACAAAGAGATCAACATAATCAATCTTACAATCATGTTAACTAAAGTTAGGTTAAAAAATACAGAGTAATTTCTTTTTGAAACAAACCATATGGACTAATCAAATAAAAATGGTAAGAAAATCGTACAACATATATAAAATATATATATATATATTGATAATAACCTGAAATTAGGCATGTTCATTCGGGCCGAATTTTTTCTTGACCCGGTCCGGAACCCAGATAATCGGATTTATTCGAGTTCTGATTACGGATTTCGACCCAGAACAAATCCAGGCGTGTACCCGCATAGAAAAATTTGGGTACACCTAGTCTGGATACCAGGTTTTAAACTCAGAGTCCTTTTTTTCCCAATTTGAATGTTTTGATGTTTCTTTTTTTTTTTTTTTGTTCATTTCTAGCAACTAAATAGACAGAAACTCAAAAGGAAAATGCATATTATGTTCAATGAATCATCCATTTTATGGGTTTTTTTTTTTTACTTTCTTCTCCATGTGGTTTTTTATTAGTAGTCAAGATATATGTAGGCTTTGATTAAAAAAAAAAAAAAAAATCGGGTGCAACCCAGAATCCAGGTTTTGGATCTTTAAAACTGGTTTCAATCCATGCGCATTTATTATTTGATCATTTATAAATAGATTTTTTTACTTATAAATTAAAAAACTATAGAAGTCAATTTCAAAATTTTCTCATAAAAAGTATTCAAATATACTTATAATCCATGTGCATACTGTTATTGGTGGGGATAAATATTTTAATTAAAAAGAAAACGACATTATAACGAGTCTTAAAATAAGTTATTTTCTATCAATATTTTCCTCCTTTTCTTTTGCAGCTCCTTTCCAGTTTCCACCGACAAAATATCTCAGTCAATAACTAAAAGGCAAGTCTTTCCTGTGGGGTTTTGTCCCAAGCCGGCCAACGCTGGTCCGTAGCAGTACCTAGTTAGTTAATATTTGATGTTACGGTGGCTAAAATAATTTTTAGTCTAAGGATATGTATGGATTTTGAGATGAATTGAGTTAAATTATGAATAATATTATTTTATAGATTTTATTAAAATGAGTTTAACTTTTTAGATTGAAATGTATGACATCGAAATGAGTTTAATTTTTTTATGAAAAATTAAAAAGATAATAGACTCTATCAATGATTTGTTTAAAATGAGTTGAATTTTGTTCAAGACTTAGAAGTAATAAGCTTTATAATTAAAAATTTATTTATTATTTGATAACCATATGTATAAAGCATTTTTAAACATAAAATTATATAAAAAAAAATATTTTTTGAGATAAAAATGACAAAAAAATGTCATTTGAAAGTTGTAGTGCCGAAAATGTGATAAGATCAAGAGGCAAAGTTGTGATTATCCAAAACTTCTATAAATATTTTTACTTATTGACAGTCTTTTTAAAATTAGAACTAAATTTTGTATTAACCAAAAAAGTATGTTGAAGTCAAACAACTTTTTCAACTTATTTGAGATTAAAAAGTATTTTAATATATAATATCTAAAAAATCTAATTTTATCCTTTTAAAATTATTTAAACAATTTTTAAAACCTCTAAAGCAACTCCTAACTATAGAGGAAATAACACTGCTGTTTTTCAATAAATATTTTCTCACATTTTATTGAATGTAATAAGAGCTTACCTATATACACAGATAGGAAAAACTACTTACGGAAGTGTACATCAATTAGGCTAAAACTATGCAGCAGTTACAAAAATATACAAAATTGGTTCGGAATGATTTTGCTTGATTGTAGGTTAGATTTGCTCTGTTCTATCTTGACCTTGATTCTTGCTATCCGTCTTTAAACTAACAACCCTTAGAATAAACACGTCAACAAGAATTAATCAACACGTTAATACTTGTTTATATAATCAGTCAAGTCGTCACATGACAATCAGTGAGATATAACAACAAAAACTCAAGATAGTCGAAGTCGAAGTTTTTCTTTCACATTGGTGAAAGGCAGAGAAAGAGAGAGACAAGTTGAAAAAGAAGATACCAAGAAATTATTGGGGCGACTCGAGTCGTAGGAGATACGCGTAATACCAAACTAGTTCCATTATTTATTGCATGCTGGATACCCACGTCTTCCTCGGCAGGGCACTAAAATTATATTTAGTGAGAAAGACAGATGGATATTGGTGCAATTACAGAAATGCTTTTGGTTTTGAAAGTGAGCCTGTTTTTTGTTATAGCGACTGCTGTTCTTGGAGTTGGCAACTCAGAACACGCTGCTGTTCGTCATGGTGGAAGAAAACTTGCTGAAATTCCAGCAGGTATTTGAGTAGTACACATACTGATATTGAAATTTTTGTTAATCTGATCTCGTTTGTTTTTGCAGATGAGATGAGATAAATTGAGTTGAGATTAAAATTAAAAAGTTGAATAAAATATTATTATAATATATTTTTTTAATATTATTTTTGTTTTAGGATTTGAAAATTTTGAATTGTTTATTTTATTTTGTGTGAAAATATAAGAAAAAATGATTAGATAAAATCAATTGAGATGAAATGTAAAAACAAATGATTGTAGGAAATCACATTTCAATTCATTGAGGATAAAATGCCATTGTTCGCTACATATGCGCGTGTACTATTTGCTTCATTTTCCTACCTACCTAGCTTATTTATGCCTTTTACTTAAATATTTAATGATATTGTAAATTTTTTATTTTTTAAAAAAATGTTTATAATGATTAAAAAAATACATAAAAAAAAGAAAAAATTTACTCTTTTCGGAATAATTTTTTGGTCCCGAATTCGGGACAAAAATGAAATCAAAATAAGGAAATTTTTAGATGACGTCCCTGAGATTTTTACTTTGAAACCTAATATGTTTTTTGAATGATTTTAATTACAAGTTGACATGAAGGATACATCGCTAACACATTGAAATTTATATATATTAGCCACTTTAATCTGGCTGAATTTATCTGAGGAGGCCGTATATATAACAATTCCTTTTGTATAATTCTCGCTTAATTTGATTGCCAAAATTTCAAGGTTTCATCAGCATTGATTGTGGCAGCAACGAAGATTACATTGACGAGAAAACGGGTATTTCGTACGTGACAGACAAAGGATTTATAGATACTGGAGTAGCTGTGACTGCATCCCCTAATTTATCTGCAAAATACGTACAGCCGCTAAAGAACTTGAGAAGTTTTCCTCAAGGAAAAAGGAATTGTTATAGCCTGAGACCGGTTCAAGGCAAAAACAATAAGTTCCTCATCAGGGCTAGATTCCTGTACGGAAATTACGATGGCAAAAACCAAGCTCCGGAGTTCGACCTATATCTTGGGGTCAATAAATGGAGGACAGTGAAAAGCACGGATGGAAAAAATTATGAGATTTTCCACCTACTCTCAACGGATTACATCGATGTGTGTCTTGTCAACACTGGCCAAGGTATACCCTTCATTTCAGCATTGGAACTACGACGTTTGGACAATTCCATATATCCGATCACTGCGGGCGGGGCACTTGATATGCATGACCGAAGGGATGTTGGTAGCACTGGACCATTAATCAGGTGAATCAGTACTTAAACGTACGTACGTCATGTAGTTGTTCAAGTATCATTTTGTTCTTAGTATTTACAGTGTAAAAACATTTCTGCGAATTAGGTATAGAGACGATGTATATGATCGCTACTGGTGGCCTGAACAATCTAAAAGTTTGATTCCAGTTTCCTCCGTCTCGACCATATACACCAACAGCACTGATAAAGCTTATGAATTACCAGCTCAAGTGTTAAAGACGGCTTCCAAAACACGGAACGCGAGCATTGGATTGCAAGTTTCCTGGACCGCGCTAGACACAATTTCTAAGTATTATGTTTACCTTCACTTTGATGAGATAGAGAAACTTGAACCTGGCCAGCAGAGGGAATTGACAATTGACTTAAACGGTCAGCGCAATCTCTCAGACTCTTTTAAACTTGATTATCTAAAACCACTCACAATAGCCCAAGATGATCCACCAATTAGCGGTGGTGGGTCACTTTACGTCTCAATAAATGCGGCTCAAGGAACTACTATTCCTCCAATCCTCAACGCCTATGAGATTTATCGGTTAGTAGAGCTACCAAATAAACCGACTGCCCCAGAAGATGGTACGCTTGCTTTCTTCACTTTTTATTTTCCTTGTCTGGATTATTTATGTGCAGTGCGTATCAGCGTATGTGAGTGAGTTGATCACATGGGCCGGAGAGTTGGTTTAAAAAGTACACGAAATGCACCACCACCACTGCATCCATTTGGTGTCCCTTCACGGAGGAGGTATATTTTATTATTTATTTTATGTCTTAACACATGGTAGGTGCAGTGCAACTCTTCTAAGATCATGGCCTTTAATTTGTTTGCAACTAAAATAGTTGCAACTCCTCCCATGGGAAACTTATAGCCATGGGAGACTCACATGCATGATTTGCACACTATTATGCTTTTTTGGTACTTCTTTTATGTTTTTTTTTTCATCTCAAGTTCTCCCTCCTCTGTCTTTCCCACTTTATGTTTCAATCATTTTCTATTAATTCTTGTTTTTCCATTAAAAACTTAAGTTGCTGCTATGCTGGAGATCAAGGCCCAGTACAGCGTGACTAGAAACTGGCAAGGCGATCCATGTGTCCCAAGTAATTACTTATGGGAAGGTTTAAACTGCAATAATGACAATCCTCCAAGGATCATCTCATTGTGAGTATACTTCTGTCAATGCATGCTGTGAAATTTTAATCACGCTGTGAAACTTTCATTTTGACCAAAACCTCAAACAGATGGTGACTTCCTGCTTATTGCATGAGATTATTTTTTTTTCCTGGATTGAAACTTATCTTTGAACATTGGCAATAACTTTTCCTCGTTTCATAATTACAAGCAGGAACTTGAGCTCAAGCAACTTGACAGGGAAAATTGCAACTTCATTCTCTAAGCTTAAACTAATCCAGTCCTTGTGAGTGTTATTTGAACTACGATAGATATTTAATTAGCATTCAGTTTCTTAACACCAGTGCTTGCCAGACACCAGCATGTTGAGCAACAGAGTGCCAGCTTGAGATTGCCAATTGGCAGATGGACCCCGGATTGTTGCAGATATTAATAATTGTAGAGTGTATTTTCTGAGATTTGATACCATGAACTTTTACTTGGAAGGAAATATACTTATATGCAAGTCCTGTTATTTAATATTGGTTTTCAAGGACAGAAAACAATTGTTTAGCTTAACTCACTAATATTCTTATACAAAATTATTCTTTCCTTTTCAGGGATTTGTCATTTAATGACTTAACTGGGCCACTGCCAGAAGTTTTGGAACAACTACATAATTTGAAAACTCTGTAAGTTGTGGAGCTCTGATCTGGGTGTTGCAAACATGACCTTCAGGGAAGGAAATTGAAATAATAGACTTAGAACTATCGTTGCAGGGATTTAAGAGGAAACAAGCTCACAGGTCCGGTTCCTGAGGCTCTTCTGGAACAGTTTAGGAATGGAAAATTGGACCTGAGGTTAGTCTATCTTCCTACCTCCAATATTCTTTTTCTCTCTCTCCTAATTAATGTTAATTTCGTTTTGTTCTTTTTTTTTTTTTGTACATAATAAATGCTAGAAATAGTCTAATTGTTCATTTCTTCACTCTTAAGGAAAAATTATATTTCGAACTGTAATTTTTTTTTGCATGAGTCATGACGGACGGCACCATCTAATATATTATAACTAACTGACCCTGTCATCTTACCTTGATGCACTTCATACAAGGGTTGATGCAAATCCGGATCATTGTCTATACACTCCATGTAAGGGAAAGAAGAAAAAGGAGTTTTTCATTCCAGTTCTTGTAGCGTCTATAACAGCAGTCTTGATCCTTCTCTTCATCGTTAGTGCTCTTGCTATATATAGAAGGAAAAGAAGATCAGGTAGTTCGTTTTATATTTTCTGCTTCTGTAGTTGTTAGCACAGTTTATATAGGTGAGCTTGCTTAAAAAGATATAGCACTCAATGGAAAATAAAAAAAAAGAACACGATATGGAGGGAAACTGCAAATGATCGATAAATGAATTACATTAGCGGAACACCATGGTAGGTGAAAGTGATTAACACGCTCATTCTACTCACCTAGTGTTTTGGTTCAATTCTCACACACTTACGTTTACGGCTAGTTTTGAGGTGTCAACAAAATGTATCCTTATTTAGATTGGCTTCTTGATGCCCTTTATTGCTCAATCATTAAGATAATATTAAAAATAAAAAGCTTCATCCTCCCATTCATTATCCATTCACCCTGGAGTTCGACATAGTTGAGAATCTCATTAGTGTCTATACTGTACAACCATGGCATCTCAATCCCCTGCTATTTTGTAAAATCAAGTAGCCCCAAACTCTTCAATAAGTGGGACACCACTTCATACCCTCTTGAGCCTGACCTTGAAAAGGATGATAGCACATCCTAACATAGACAAACATGAAATCCTAGACTTCTTCTAGCATTACTCACTCTCAAACTATAATGCAGAAATCTAAGCTCAGCACGGCTATGACATCACTGATTATGGGATTTGGTTGTACAAGCCTGAGGGTTAATCTGCAAGTCCCCTTTAGAATAAGTGGACTCTGGACTATTAATTATAGTAACAAGCATGAGATATTTAAAACATAAACTAAGCACATTACAATGCAAGCCGCAAACATATTTTTAGCAGACATGTGAATGTTTCAATTTTTATAATCTTTCTTGCTGTAGACATGGTTACCAAATCCAGCATCAAATCAAAGAATCGACACTATAGCTACTCTGAGGTTGTTAAGATAACTAATAACTTCAGAACCTTTCTTGGCAAAGGAGGATTTGGAAACGTGTACCTCGGCAAATTGAAAGATCAAATTCAAGTTGCTGTTAAGCTTCTCTCTCCTTCATCAAACCAAGGGTACAAGGAATTTAGAGCGGAGGTTAGATAGAATAGAAGACAGAGTTTGCAATTACTTGAAAGTTTCAAAGAGTACAATTTCACTCAACTAAACAATGGAACTCCATTTCGAAATGCAGGCACAGCTCTTAATGGTACTTCATCATGGAAGCTTGGTTACTCTTGTTGGATACTGTGATGATGGCAAAAAAAAGGCGCTCGTATATGAGTACATGGCTAAGGGGAATCTGCAGCAGCATTTATCAGGTATTTGCAATCTCGTTTTCAAAGGCTCTCATCCTATGAGTCGCTAGCTATATGTTACCTTCATCAAATCAAAAGCACATCATAGCTTAGATACAGTCCCATCTCTGCACCTGGTTGGCTTCTAGTTAGAGCAACCACCTGACACAATGCATATCATCTCGAATCTTTATCAAGTCATTTCCCATAAGTTTATACAATGAGGATATTGAATCTGCATGTTTCACAAAAATCCGACATAAATTATAAATTTCTTGCATGATTGTGAAAACCTGGGCTATTTTTTTATGACAACCAAACTGACTGAGACAAAATTGGAATGTTTTTGCTGCAGTGACAAACCCAAATGTCTTAACATGGAAGAAGCGACTTTGTATTGCAGTGGACGCAGCACACGGTTTGCAAACAAATTAACCACATAATTATTCATCTTCAATATCTTAGGATTTCTTTTTTCGTTCGCTTGAATAAGTCAACATTGTTTACTTGTGGAGTTACATGTTTGGAGTATCTACATAATGGTTGCAAGCCACCTATCATCCACAGAGATTTAAAACCATCCAACATCCTACTAAACGAACAAATGCAAGCCAAGATAGCTGATTTTGGGCTTTCTAGAGCCTTTGCCACCGAAAATGATTCCCATGTGTCAACCTGCCCAGCTGGCACATTTGGATACGTCGATCCGGAGTAAGTGCTTAGACCTAATGACTTCTGCATAGCTATTTTTTTAGTATACTGTAATCAATTATCATGTCCAAAGTTCTAGTGAAATCTATAACACCGATAGAATGTTTAGGGAATGAGATAAGATGAAAATTTTGTGAATAGTTGTGAAATAGTTTGTGAATAATAATAAAGTAGTTTGAAAAATAAAAGAAAAAAAATTGAATAAAAATATTGTAAAGTTAAAATATCGTTAGAATATAATTTTTTAATATTATATTTGTTTTGAAATTTGAAAAAATTGAATTATTTTTTGTATTTAGTTTGAACATTTGGAAAAGTTGTAAGGATTAGTTTGAAAATGTTGTAATGATTAATTTGAAAATATTTATATTTGAATGATGTTTGGTAAGGAAATGAGATGAGATGAGATGAAAAACTTTTCCAAACATCCCTAAACTTTTTCTCTAAACTTTTTCTCCTAAGTTTTGTACTACCTAAGAGCATTGATTGCCAAGTCCAAAATTTGAAAAGTTGAGGTTTTGGCTAAAGTCAAAGCTATTGGAGATATTAATCCGTATTAGACTATTTATCCCAAAGTCAAAATAATAATATAATATTATATATTTTAATAATAATTTTTAAATTTTCTTTTTTTTAGATTTTGCAAATGCGGACCATATGTTAATTAATAACTTAATTTTTACTTAAAATTATTATTTCTCAACTATTTTTTTTTCCCTCAACCTAATTATCCAACAAATACACTCCAACTAAAGAAAGAAAAAGAAAAGAAAAAGAAAAGAAAAAGAGGAATTGAGCAGTAGAATTTGGAGAATATTTTTAGACTAAAAAATTGTTTTGGAGATGAACAGCAAAACTCCAAACTTGGAGAATAGTTTGACTTTACTATAGTTCAAAAGTGGAGCATTGGAGTTTAGATCACTTTAGTAAAAGTTAGGCAAAATTTGACTATGCATTGGCCTATGGCTAGTGCTCTAACAGGCTTGTTTGGAAATAGTTTACATCCCAAAATTCTCATCTCATCTCCTTTTCAAGTATAATTCAAATACAAACATTTTCAAACTAATCATTATAACTTTTTCAAATTAATCATTACAACTTTCTCAAACTTTCAAATAAAAAATAAAAACAATTCAACTTTTTCACATCTCCAAATAAAAATAATATTATAAAACTGTATTCTAACAATATTTTAACTTTATAATATTTTTTATTCAACTTTTTCTCTTTCCTTTCCCAAAACCTAAAAAATACTGAACTTAAACTATGTCACTACTATTCACAGACTATCTTAATACTATTTACAAAATTCTCATCTCACCTTACTATTCAATCATACCCTAAATATGTTTTGCCTTTGAGGATCGCCACACGGAATCCCATGTTCCCAATGCATCCAAAATCTCCAAAACTTATTTCCCACTCTTAATTCAATGTGCAAAGAATGCTAAAATATGTGGTTTTTACAGGAACACCCTATTAGAAACTGGACACGCCTTGCTTTATTCACTAGTGCGAGTTGTATAATTGCTGTTCAAATGACCCACCCTCATCTATGTTCTACTTGCAAATTTGCAACATTTGGAAACTTCAGCAAGAAAAGTGACGTCTATAGCTTTGGGATTATTTTGTTTGAGCTTATAACTGGTCGCCCTGCAATAATAAGAGGACCTATGCGAAACAATCACATACTTGACTGGGTTTATCCTTTGATTGAAAGGGCAGATATCCAAAACATTGTTGATCCAAGACTAGAAGGAGAATTCAACACCACTTCTGCCTGGAAAGTTGTGGAAATAGCCATATCATGTGCACTACCGGTTGCAATTCAAAGGCCAGACATGAGTCAGGTATTGGCAGAACTAAAGGAATGTTTGGCTCTGGTAATGACTCATGGGAGAAGTCAATCGATGGCAACTGAGTGCATAACTTCAAGCATGCCACACAACACTATCCATTTGGAGCTAGAATCAGAATTTGGTCCCTTCGCTAGATAGTTACGAAACAAACTATGCTCAGAAGTTCCTTGTATGCAATATGAGAAAGTCTGTTTGAAGACCTTATTATATCCTTGTTTCATGTGGCTAGCTTTTCTTCAATCGAGTATGAGAGCGAATACTATTATGCATTTCAACAACTTTCTAGGTTCTATTGGACTTATAAAGTATAATTATTACTAGTCTGTATTCTGGATGTGCTGACTGTTTTTTAACCCCTTTTTTGGTGTCTAAAACATTGTTTGAAAAGAGTCCTACTACTACAGACACAGACATTTCACATAGGGAGCTCTCAGCTCACAGATATAATAATGGATGTCTGCTCACAAGCCTTGCCGTTAATTAATGATAGCTAAGATTATTGTCACATAGAATGAATAATCACCATCTCTACAGCATTTCAGACTTCCAAAGTGGGAAGAAGAAAGTAATGCTGCTTGTAGAACGAAGAAAATGTGAAACTTTTACAATCCTTTGAAAATAATTATTACTTTTTTTTTCTATATATTATCATGAAAACAAATAAATTTATTTTTAGGAGTTGATTTTTCAAATTAATGTCATTGCAATTGAGGAGTACAGAAAGCAAAATGGTGCTTTTCGATTCCACAAGAAAGACAATTCTCATACCCTGAGAAAAAAACAACAAACACCGTTTGGCAAGTGAGAAAAGCATGTGCAGGTCTTTCCTAATTTCTCACCAGCCAAACAGTCGGAAGTAATTTTTGCATGCACATGAAGACAGGGTTATCAATTCCAACCCTGCACTAGTCTATCCCTATCTTACAGCGGATCGAATATATGAAAAGTCTGGACGTGTTTAGTGCCTTTTTTCAGTAATATAGAATTAATTGTTCGTCTATATCCTATAAATTATAACACTTGTATCCGTATGAATTTCGGAATTTGTTGAACGAAAGAATTAGACTAAACTTAGGAGTAGTAGATTTTCCTTTTTTAGCACGAGCCTTCTCCCAAATCATGAATGCATCTCTCTCGAGGAGTGGCGGTTCGGTGAACGGCGATGGCGACGTGCAGTCGTTACATTTAATGGAGGCCTAGGGCTTAACTTTTGGCGTTGGACCCCGTTCATTACTAACGGATAAAGATCAAAGAAGAGAGGTTCATAACCGTACATAGCGAGCGAACTTGGATACAATTATATGCATATTTCATAATTCATCTATGGAGTCTATGAAGTTTGATAGCGCCCCTGCACTTAATTGATTCACGTCCTAAAAGGGATTGGGATTTAAGATCTGAAAATGACGTTTTCTTTTTCTCTTTCGATTTTGTAAAGAAAATAGAAGAAACGACAGACATTGAAACTGCTGTATAAAAAAGCATGACTCGTTCATCTCCCACCCACCATGGTTGGAGATTGAACTTCAAGTACATGAGCACGCAAATGTCAAGAACAAGTTAAAAGCTGTGTCCCTTCCCACTCTCATGACATCTCTAATGCCTATAACTCCTCTTTTCTTCTTTCAGTTACTCATGTTGTGGCCAAGTTTCTATCAACATTAATAGCGGGTTTGGATGGAACTAGCATTGAGCTTGAGAATTCGAATATGTTCTCTCTTATTTCCTGTACTTAATTTCCACTAGGCATGAGGTGAAGTTTTGGTGACAAGTTATTGGAGTGGTTATAGATGCTCAAGATGTTTCATAGTTTTGCATCCTTCATTTAAATGTGCTGTGAATTAGGCAGTCCAAGGCATCTGGCCATGATGAGGACCAGTCGGATACTCGGCTGGTTCTGCAACCACCACAATAACTCTTGCATGTGCAACTTTCTTGTTGCCTCAACCCAATAAAGGCAACACCCACCCCCATCCTCCCAAGTCCCCAACCACCTTGCCGTACCTTAGTTATCAATGAGCTTTAAATCACTATTATGTTTACTCTTTAATGTTTGTGCAAGAAGAAAAATCTCGACACCCTGCACACACAGGCAAAAACAACAAAATTTCCTCGAAAATATTTGGAAATTGGAAATGGTCACGTATATTAACACAAAATGCAGGCTTTCAATGCTCTGATGTAGCCACTAAAGAGGACACTCATTAATGGTATGCTCACCTTCCCATCTTTTTTCAAGGTCAGCTCGAACTGAGTCGTTTTGGTGGTCCTTTAAAGGTCCTGTTCCCAGCTGAAAGCCTCAGAATACCAATGCTGCAGAAGATGGATATCAATTCCAAAAGAACACTGCTTTTGGTGCTATCAGTTGCGTTGTTAAAGTTCGGAAATGGGCAAGATTCAACTCAACTTGTTCCGGCAATCATAACGTTTGGTGACTCTGCGGTGGATGTGGGGAACAATAACTATCTCCCCACTATTTTCAAGGCTAATTACCCTCCATATGGAAGGGACTTTGTCAATCATCAGCCTACTGGGAGGTTTTGCAACGGTAAACTAGCCACTGATATAACTGGTGAGTACAAAGCAGTAATTCTCGAACGCCTGCATAGGGATCATTACTGAGTAGTACATCCATGATTACTGCCTGTTTGATTATATATGAGCTCTAATGTTTTACTGGAAACTTACTTTTGCAGCTGAAACTTTGGGTTTCAAGACTTATCCTCCAGCATATCTTAGCCCACAGGCATCTGGGAAGAACCTTCTAATCGGAAGCAACTTTGCTTCAGCAGCATCGGGTTACGATGAGAATGCAGCAATCATTAATGTAAATAATTTCATGTTTATGACTGTCATTCTGTATCTCAACTTAGATAACCCTTGATTATAAGGTGTCTGATTTCTTGAAACAAATGAACTCTTTGTGGCCAGCATGCAATCCCGTTGTCTCAGCAGCTGGAGTACTTCAAGGAATACCAGACTAAGCTAGCAACGGTGGCTGGTAGTAAGAAATCAGCATCCATCATCAAGGATGCTATATATATTTTGAGTGCAGGTAGTGGCGACTTTCTACAGAATTATTACGTCAATCCTTTAGTCAACAAAGCCTATACTCCAGACCAGTATGGCACGATTCTTGTTGGTGCATTCTCAAACTTTGTGAAGGTACATCAGTGTTGTTACTAAAATTTCTAGTTCTGCAAAATACTCTAGAGAAATCAACTGCAGATATTTGCTTCAAATTATATTAGTTTCCAAATGCTGAATAAAATATCTGACTGCTCTGATTAAAAACAGAACCTGTACGGCCTGGGAGCCAGGAAACTTGGGGTGACTTCACTCCCTCCATTGGGTTGCGTTCCTTTAGCAATCACGTTATTGGGAAATCATGAGAATGGGTGCGTCTCCAGGATCAATTCTGACGCCCAAGGATTCAATAAGAAGATCAACTCAGCTGCAGCAAATCTCCAAAAGAAATATCCCGGTCTTACAATTGTTATCTTCGACATTTATACACCTTTCTATGATCTTCTTAAATCCCCATCAAAACATGGTAAGGACCATGTTTTTCCAACCGATTAGGGAGCCTCTGGATGGTGAATAAATAGTAATCATCTTTATCTCTCATGTTTTTGCAGGTTTTCTGGAAGCAAGGAGAGGTTGCTGTGGTACAGGAACACTAGAGACAACATCACTGTTGTGCAATCCAAAATCACCGGGAACTTGTTCTAATGCGACTCAGTATGTGTTTTGGGACAGCGTCCATCCATCTGAGGCTGCTAACCAGGTTCTTGCAGACGCACTGGTTGTTCAAGGCATCGCCCTCATTGGATGATGATATTATATGGTTTTTTTTTTTTTGTCTCTGTAAAATGTCTAAGATCGTGCTCTGCTCTTCAATTAACATCGTGGGATGCTGCAAAAGTTGTAATAATAATTATGTAGCTGAGGATATTTGTTCTCAGTAAATATATGACGCGTTCTATTTGTAATCTCAAGAATTCCCTGAAAATCAAATGGTCCGGAATTATAGTTTTTGTACTTCTTCTCGTCTAAAGATAGATGATATTCCGTAGCTCGAGTTGATTAAATAGTTAACTCTTCTAGATGGTACGTAATGGTGACTAAAAATATCAGTTCTCTTGAAGAGGGAATACAAGGCATACATGTTACCCTGCTGTCTTTGCCTTGTTGGGACCTGTGATTTCATGAGCCAAGTAAGAATTAATTCAAAAACAGATAGAATTGTTGTACCAAGAATCCTGTAACAGAATAAAGCAAATCCCTTGCGCATGTGAAGAACTGGTCATTGCAACTGTGTCGCAAAGAGGATATCTGCCTGCCAACATTACCATTAGTACCAAAATATTGGCACAGGACAAGGCTTAAATAACGAGTGGACAGTTCTCAAGTGAAAATGGAGCGTAGTAATGCCCATTTTACTGAACACTTCGTCGAGGTCGGCCCTGTTGACTAGCGGGTGCAGGTCACTCACGGTAGAGTGAGGCCCGAAAGATCACAAGTGGTTGTAAAGCTTATGGTTGAACACACAGATCCAGTGCCGGCCCACCATTTTAAGAGACACATAAAATGGAAACTTCAGAGAGGGGGGGGTGTAAGAATTTAGGGGTGAGATTTTCCGGGTGAGATTTTCCTTACTTGCGTTACTAATTATGAACATGACAACGTGTGCATTTTGGTGGTACACCTACAACTGTATTGCCGTGACGGGCAGGCCTCGATTGGATTGATTCACGAGGTGATGCCGTTCTAGCACCACCGAGTAATACTACATATAGTCGTAGAATGTATAAACGCTATACAATTATTTTAAAAAAGATTAGAGTCTATTATTAAAAAATTAATTTCTTTTCATATGGGTCCCATATTTATTCATTTTTTTTAAAACGATTATACGGCACTTACACACTCACGATTACAAGTATCATTTCTAATCACCACCACCATCAACAGTTACTTGCTCAGACTGATCATTCTTTTTTTGTTTTTCTAAACAAACTTTGCGTTGAAATTAGAAGAGAATTAATGCTGAGGGCGGGAGACCTGACAAAAAAAATTTTACAAAAATTGCAGTGCACATAACAAAAAATAAAATAAAACGGACAATGAGACCAATAAATTGAATTTGAACCCTTGTTCCTTCGCCAACTCAAAGAGGAAACTGCTACAATAGCGATTATAAAATCCAACTAGTGGATTTTTCCAATGCGGTGGTGATCCGAAGAGGCACTACAATCATTTGTTCTAGAGTTGTTGATGAAAATCTCCTAGTCTAATTTTCTTAGATTCTTAATTAAGGAAAATTGAAACATAATCAATAGCTAAAATCAAATGGTCCGGATCACTAGTGGCATTTCGAAGGATCACACAGCAGAGCCGACGTCTGAGCTACACGCACCGGCAGGTACAAGGCAAAGGGGCCAAGATCCAATTGTGCCGCACATGTGATGATAGGATACCCAAAAATGAGTCAAAAAGTCACTCAGATTGATCATTCATTTACGAATTCAATATTCAAAATACTTGGAAAACTTCGTATTTGATACACCAAACTAAAGGTGCACATGTAACTCAATCACTTTTTTTAGTGATGTTAGAGCATCCTCATCCGGATTTCTATATCACTATTATCTCTAAATTACAGGGAATAATTTAGGGAAAAGCTCAAAAAACCCCTATCATCCCATTCTCTATTTTAGGATTTTGGTTTAAGAAATGTACAGTAGTTCCCTACTATTCATCCCCTAAATCATCTTTTATTAATATTTTATTCTAATAAATAAAATACATTCTTCTTCTAATCAATTACATTTTCTCTTATACTCATATTTATTATAGTTTTAAATAATAATTTTAAAAATAATTTAAATAATTACTAAAATATAAAAATAATAATTTTAAAAATATTATCAAACCCGTAAAAAAAATAATTTAAATTTTTGTTTAAAATATTCACTATAATAATAATTCAAAACATAAGAAAAAATATTAAGTAATTAAATTTGTAAATGGAAGTGAAAGAAAAAAGTAATAAAGAAAGAATAGAAGAATATTATTTTAATAGAATTGAGAAAGGACAGGGAATGAGATGTAGAAGATTTTTAAAAGATAGGTAAAATTTAAGGAAAAATTATAGAAAGTGTCCTTTTTAGTTATATGGAATTTTATAGGGAACCCACTTTGAATGTTCTTACACAACAAAACAAGATTCTGAGTGGTTTTCAACTGAAAGATTTTGATACATTTTGCATGGCATCGATGGTGTTATTTCACTATTGCTTTGATTTGTACATTGAAAATGCTGGCACCTACTGATAGCATATGTCAGAAGGAGCAAGCAGATGCTGATCTACGACGAATCCTAGGTTTTTCACCATAAGAGTCCTTAAGAACTTCCGCATATTTTACCAACTCAGATTTCTCAGGGGTATCGTAATCTCCAACAAGTTTTCTAATTGCTAAATCAGCACCATCCCTACCTAAAACAGATCTCTTGTACCCATAATCACCATGTGTCTGGACGCCATCTGTCTCCTTGATATGTTCTTCTTTTGGACTTCTGAATCTGGAGAGATCCAGAGAAGTACTAGATGAACCCTGTGAGGTAGAAAATCTATTGCTGTATCCATCATTTCCACCATGCATTCCTGTCGAAATGCCTGAACTGCACCTTGGAGAATCACCTTCTTCTAAATATCCAACCTTCTCTGCTGATAAAACCCGATTGTCATCACTGTCTTTCCCACGAATAATCTTCATGATATTGCTAAAAAATTTGGTCTTGTTGGAGCTGTTGGCTCTGGCTGCAGATGAATTATCTACAGAAGAATCATCAAGCTCTCCAGAGTCTGTAAGAACTGAAGCTTGGGATGATGACCATTGCTCGTAATAAATTTCCATTATGTTGATCCCTTTTTCTCCCATCCCTTCAGTATTTGCATACTCAAGTATCAACTGCTTTGCTTTATCCTCAGATTTGGGGCTTAATGTTTTGCTCAGGTCCCTTGCCACTGTTTTACCATCAGGAGGCTGATAATTTCGCAGCTCATATCGTAAGCAAGCATTTATCCACTTCAAGTAGACCAATTCTTCAGCATCAGAACATCGATCAGCTTGGAGTCTCTCAATGTCGTTTTCCAGATCTTCATTTTTATGTCTTAGATGCTCCCTCTCCAGCCTCAATGCTTCTGCCTGCATCAAAATACAAAATAAAATGCATTTAAGAAAGAATGATAAAAATTACCAAAAGAAAAAATATATACTGGTAATGGATTATAACCTCCGGATCTTCCAAAACAGAATTTGCAAGGATTTGTGTAGATTCCAACCTCCGACTCAATTCAGTATTTTCTATCTGCAACCTCATATTAGACTTTCTCAACTCTTCAGCCTCAACCTCTAGATCTCTCAGCCTTTGCAGGTTTAATTGAATATTTGGATCACCTGGAGCAACCTTGTATTCTTGGTCTTGCAACTTCGCAACTCTCCGCTGAAGAGCTAAGATTTGTTGCTTGTTCTGTTCAGCTTCAGACCTAAGCTTCTTCTTGAGCAGTTTAATTTTTGCTCTGCCAGCCTCAAGCTCAGCCACCACTTTAGCACGATCGCCCACTTGTGCCTCTAGTCTCCGGTTATCTGCCTGTAAGGACTCAATCTTAAGAGTGAAAAGCTTAGCCTCCATATTGTTTATCTTCAATCGATTTTGGAGCTCCATGACGGCAGTTTCTTGCTCTTTTAGACCATAATACTCGAGCAATTGGACCTCAAGATTCCTCTCCCTCTCCCTAAGTATTCTGACCATGTTTCTCAGGTACCTGATCTCTTGCTCATATTCATCCTTATCAGCACTTCTAAAGGCTTTTGGAGTTTCCATATTTGACCTGGATGTTTCATCACCCTTGTTTGAAGAGAAACCATCATTTGCAGCAATGAAGTCAAATTCCTTCACAAGATCATTAAACTCTGGCAAGAGGAACCCATCTTTATCTACACTACCTTTACTGCTGGGAGAGACGCCAACCATGGAATCAAGACTGACCTTCGGCATGTATGTCTCTTCCTGATAAAGAGAGAGAATTTCACTTCAGCAAGATATAATCAGCAATTTGTTTGGTTCTCATAATACTCTTACCATTGGAACCATGCAATCTCTCGGTCATTACAAGGAAATCAAAGGAAAGGGAATTAACAGAAAAGTGCGAAAAGAAATTTACGTTTTTGTCAGCATAGAATCACAAGTTATTTTACCTTCTCATCCAGAATGAACCATATTTTCCCTCAACTTATATGATTTGGTTAATCTACACTCCATTCCATGAATAAACGGTAGAATATATTCTTGCAAACGATAGAAGGGAAAGAGAGAGAAAATAGATTTACAATTCTGCACCTTCCATTCTTGCAGACACAAAAAATATGCTTCAATTGGCAGTATTATTTCACAAAGCATTTTGAGACAAACATTTCGTTTGTTACATGTGAGAAAAGAGGGCTTCATCAACAACCAAACAGAGCTACGTCATCGACACAAATCCAAAAATATCACAGATATAAAAATAACCATTAAAATCAATATTCAATCCGCTGAAAGTAATAATTTTCACTGTTAGAAAAGTTTGGACTGCGTTCGAATGGGATTTATGTCCAGCAATACTTACATATCTTTCAGCTGCAACAAAAACAATATTACTGGGACTGGATGATGTCTTAACGGCATCAAGTTCATCTTTATGCCCAGCTCTTTGACCTTGGAAATTAAATTCACTGCCATGATCTGGTGATACGCATGATATCATAGAAAACGTTGACTTGAAATTAGAGCCAGCTAAATATTACGATGAAGAAGAATTTATACGAAAGAGAAAAATAAAAGGCACAAACCCGAAGAACGTGGCGCGGGGGGAGGGGAAGGTTTGATCCTTTTGTTTCTGTCTCTGAGGCGAGAGTAGAGAAATCCAGCAAAAGAGAGAGCTAAGGCCACGCCAAATTGAAATAAAAGAGGCTTTATATCCCTCTTCTCTCTCACCATCGTAATTCAAAAAGCCGCTACTTGTGTTTAAAATCCATGAACTCGTAGGCCTTCTTCTTCTTCATCCTCCATCTATGCCGAAAAGAAAATCATAACTTCTGCGGTTAATCCACATACCCAAGTATAAGAAAATCCGGGTGACCCATATAAAGATTAAACCATAAACGAATAAGAAAAAACAAATTTATTTCCAACAACCGACTAGACCATAAAGGATCACGAAAAAAAAAAGGAACACCAATCGATTCTAAGAAAAATAAAGATGATTCATACCCAGAGACAAGAAAAGCTGTATCAACCCGTTTCAGTTTGTGCTGATTCTAGTTAGAGAGAGGGGACTTACCATTAAAGCGACCGTTCTCAAATGCATTGAATCAGTTTGGATGAACAGATTCCAGAACGTTTTGACGTTGTCTCTGGTTTCTGTTTCTACTACGTTCTTTTCTCTCATAGGCTGATCAAACAGTGGGATGGGGATGAGTACTGACACAATATAAATTATAGTCTCTAGTACAATAGTAACAACAAACACCGGCCACTGATTTTTGTCGTGTCTTGTTGAATGCAATGTTCAAAAGTTAGTCGGCTAGAGAGAGAAAGTTTGGTAAAACGAAACTGTGAGAAAATCTGGGTAGAGAGAGCCGGAGAATAAGATTCTGATTCCAAGCTGAGAACCAAAGGAACAGAAAAAGAAAAGAGGTTATTCTCAAGGGAGGGAAGATTGATTTGGTGGGTTAAATTTAGATGGCTTTGGTTTCAAAATTAATGGCTGACCTATTTAAACGCTTCTTCTTTATGATTTATGTTTCTCTCTTTCTCTTCCTTTCTCACTGTCACTCTCATGGGATGAATACTGATTGGTTGGTAGGGCGGAATACTTGGGATTTCGAATCTGTTCCTAGAAAATAAGGGGTTACAGGTATATGCCCTTTCGTTTTATCTGTTTTCTTTAATTATTACTAATTGGCAACTAGGAATGACATTTTCTTCTGAACAAATCATATATGCTAATATTGGCCAACAAAATGATTTTTTTTTAAGGGAAAACAGGGATTGACAATTTGACTGTCCCAAGAAGAACTCCGTCACACATACCAAGGGAATGCTGATGAGAGAGAGACAAAGGTGTTAATCTACTGTTTTCAGTTTCGTATGGGCCGCTAGGCCGGTATAGATACTATATATGTTTCATATTGGTCTAAATACTGGCCTCAATTTTGGTCTGTATCAGCCGATATTTTGATCTTAAAATTTTTTTTTTCATTTTTTCAAACTAAAAGCTTATTTTTTGACTCTTAATTCAGACTAGATTATTTATAATTTATTTATATATCGACTATCTCGAAACGGTATACGAAACGGTACTGATACCAAAATATTTATTTTCCAGTACCTTGATTGGTACGACTTCCAGTACGGTATTCAAAGCATTGTGCTAATCCCTCCATTTGTATAACAAACGGTAACGAAGGAAAGAATTCGTATAACACATGGTAACGAAGGGAATGCACATACTATTCGCATTTATCTATAAAATAATAATAAATAATCAAATAAAAATAAATAAAAAGTGACACAGAGATATACGTGGTTCGGCAGCATAAAAGCCTACGTCCACAGATTGTTTGGGGGG
Organism: Juglans mandshurica; assembly: GCA_022457165.1. NCBI lineage: Eukaryota > Viridiplantae > Streptophyta > Magnoliopsida > Fagales > Juglandaceae > Juglans > Juglans mandshurica. The sequence continues at coordinate 7,617,833 of CM039619.1, read as the reverse complement.
ACAAAATCCATTATGATAGATGATTTTACAATCTCTCGTTGTCTGTTACGATCACACATCGACTAAGTATGGGATTAGTTGATGGTTTATAAGCCCCTAAACACCTTTCCCTTGTAAGCTAGTTTTCAAGAATGAGCTCTACTTAGTGGATTCATAACAAATGATATCAGAGTCACTCCACATCTAAGGTAATGTTGCGACGGTTGCAATCATGCATCACGAGGGGTGATACCGGCATGACAGTGTTCGCCTGGAGCTAGGAAAAGACCTAGCTCACAGCTAGTCCGTGTGAGCGCTGAGACTGCTGTGGACGTCTGCTGCGGAGCATGATGGTTGTTACGATCCCACATCGACTAAGTATGAGATTGGTTGATGGTTTATAAACTCCTAGACACCCTTTCCTTATAAACTACTTTTCAAGAGTGAGTTTTACCTAGTGGGTTCATAACATTACCTCACATATCGCTCAATACAATGAAAAAATTTAGGGTTTTGAGAGGTTGAAGACGATGTCTCCCTTGAGAAGATCTGGTGGAGACATTATGTGTAGTGAAGTTTTGTACATAGAGAACTTGTGTAGAGTCCCCTTCATTTGTTGAGATCTCCTCATTTTATAGAGATCTATTTTCTTCTTTAGAGTAATTGAGTCAAACTTGTCTTATGAAACTTTTTTATTTATAAGAGTTGAACTTTTTTTGATTTACCTCTTCTGTACCTTATTTCTTAACTATATCTCTTTTTTTATTATTAATAATAGGCTTTCAAAGGATTAGATCAGTCAATTTAGTCCCTAACATAAAGGTAAATTTTTTTTTTTAATAACCAAATGAAGGCAAATTAATGCACCAGAAAAGCGATCAATTCAGTAGCCCGGAGAGCTATGTACTGCTTTCATTTGTCTAAAGTGTTAGAATATTTTTAAATATGGGCTTCATTTGATTGCACTTTTTATAAAACGGGTTAGACATATATATATATATAGCTCACAATGATATTTTGTTTTAACCCACTAAGTTAAGTGATCATTTGGGGTTTATTGCACCTTAGTGATATAGGATTATATCCTATTTATATTGTGGTATAATTACGTATGTAGGCCTGGAAAACCAAGGGTCTTGTTTATGGAATTTTTATAGACCCATATTAATTTGAGTCCTTAATGGGTGGACTTTATGAGTTTTCAGTTATAAGAGGCTAGGTCCCTCCTCCTCTCTATATGTCCATTGGCTTGCCCCATTGATAGCTGATAATTTGTGAGGAGCAAGGAGGAGAAGATCTGCCTATATGCATTCTGCAAACATGGCTTCCGCAGGTATTTTTTCCACCACTTTCGTTTTCATCATTGCTACTTAGATTTTGATTTCTAGCATGTATTTTGTGTATTTTTACATTTGGTATCAGAGACACCATGCTAGGATCAGAATCTCTAAGAATGCGATGTGTAGTTTTCGTTGTTCTGTTTTCGATTTTATTTTCTTTATGCAAATCGATCGCTCAAAATGAAATGTGTAGGATTTATTTGCTGTAAATCTTCAATCTGGTTGGGTTTTTATTTTCTCTTCATTGCTTCCGCAACTTTACTGTTATGGTTTCACCTTTTATATTTTTGTTTCAATTTTCGGAACCATTTTTGGGCAAGAAAATCGTATTGCATAATGGATTGATCAAACTCATATCAAGATCGGTTTTTTGGAATGCTATTTACTTGTTTTAGAAATGTTTAATCGATCCATTGTTTCGGTTTTGAGTTTTTACAAAACTAGGGTTAATACCGATTTCAAAATTTGATTAATCTTCCTTAAATAAAGATACCCATTGCTTTAAAACATCATATTTGTAATTTTCGGGCACTATATATTGTTTCCCCTAAATTAATTTTAGTTTTTGATCCAAGAATTGCAAGAAATTGAGAAAAATCCGTTTAAAAACCCGTAGACCCGATTTTCAGACCCACGACCCGCTTGATGACCCGGCTGGAGGTTGAAGATGAATTCACCTCCAGCCAGAACGTTGCCCACGCGCAGCAGGTGGCGCGTGCGGCGCGTGTAGCACAGTGAACAGTGTTTTTTCTGGTTTTCTTTTTCCAGTATTTATGTACTCGCCCTATTAAATCTATATATATTTTTTGAAAAATTTTTGTAACATCATAAGACACTGTTTTATATTTTTGAATATTATTTACACATTTTTCTGTGGGCTACAGTGTACTGAATATTATAATATTTTTTGTGGTGAATAGTCAGTATCTTATATGATTTGTGCATATGTGTACTCTCTCTGTTAACATGTTTTGGATGCATGTTATTTTTGTGACTTGTTATAAGTATTTTGTATATATATGCTTTCAAAATTCATATTTAATTTTAGACATATCTATTGTCTTATATGTTTGATCTATTCACACTGTTTTAGTGTCACAATCACATTTGAATTCTAACTTTGATTGTATCAAGTTGATGATTATTATTATCATTTTGTGATTGTAATTCATGGGCATTTAGATTATCCTTATTTTTCCTTTAAATAAAATTTTTGAAATATTCGTGGGTGGTAGCCGCCAAAGTGGCACACTCATTGATATTTATAAAAAAAAAAAAAAAAGGATATCTTTGTTTTCTAATTTATTGCACATAATATCTTGCCCAAAGGTGTTATTGTGTGTGACATTTTAGAAAATTGTGTAAATTAGTTAATGAGATTACATTAGTCTAGAAATCTCCTTCTGCCTAAAGGTGATGGTATTTTGAAACTGATGTGATTTTATTAATTAGTTTTGTGATATGTTTTAAGAGTACCTTATAGCATGTTGTTTTAGTCTGCCCAAAGGTGACTTAACAATGATGCACCAAGGCTCTTACTGTAATGAAGCTCATATGGTTCCGAGCTTAATTATGGATTGTCTAATTAATAGCTCATATTAATTAGAAAGATTTGATATCATCTATTGACTGCATGCTATCTGTTTGGATGATAATTAAATGAAATGTACTATTTCATGTTTCCACAGTTTTGAGTGCCTCCTCTATTTCAAGTCAATTATCTGCTATTGAAACTTTGACTGGGAATAATTATGTGAGATGGAAACGAGACGTAGAAATTGCTCTTGGTCTTTTGGGATTGGATTTTGCCCTGGAAGACGAACTTTCAAAACCTACTGATAAGAGCACTGCTGAATATGTGGCTGAATATCAAAAGTGGGATAGGGCAAACAGACTTTGTTTAAAGATCATCAAACGTTCGATATCAGATTCCATTATGGGAGCTATTCCTGACAATGATAGTGCTAAGCAATTTTTGGGTGCCATAGGACAAAGGTTTGTTGAATCCGATAAAGCTGAAACTGGAGACCTAATGGATAGACTGATGAGTATGAAATATGATGGTTCTAGTGGAGTTAGGGAGTACATTATGAAAATGATACATATATCCTCTAAGCTAGAAGCCCTCAAAATTCCCATTGCTGAGCCTTTTTTGGTTTATCATGTTCTTAATAGTCTTCCTAGCCAATTTAATCAGCTAAAGGTTGCTTACAATGCTCAGCGAGATAAATGGGATTTAAATGATTTGATAGTGGTATGTGCCCAAGAGGAGTGTAGGATGCGTCGTGAGACTGTTGAAACTGTGCAATTAGCTTTTCAGCCACAACAAAACAATAGGTCTTTTCATAATCATAAGTCCAAGTTCCATAAGGAAAATAGGTCACATCGAAATCAGCACAGTAAAAGGTTTGAAGGTCAGACTTCTGGTGGTCCTAAAGAAATTGTGAAGAAAAATAATCAGTGCAAGTTTTGTAAGAAGAAGGGTCATTGGCAAAAGGATTGTTTTAAATTTAAAATTTGGTTGGAGAAGAAGAAGAAGAACTCGGCAGGTACCTCCTTGGCCTTAGTTTGTTTTGAGTCTTCTTTAGTAGATGTGCCTTTAAATTCTTGGTGGATAGACTCAGGTGCAAGTATTCATATTGCGAATTCCTTGCAGGGGTTCGTAAGCAAACGGAGGCCAAGTGAGAATGAAGTGAGCTTATGCGTTGGGAATGGAGTTCAAGTGAAGGTCGAGTTTATAGGAGTAGTAAAGTTATCTTTGGAATCTGGTTTTTCTCTTGTTTTGGAGAACACAGTTTTTGTACCGTCAATGAGACGAAATTTAATTTCTATATCAAAACTTGATGAATCTGGTTTTTCTTTTAAGTTTGGCAATGGAAAAGTTGAATTGTTCTATGATTCTCGTTTGATTGGAAATGGTCTTTTGTGTGATGGTTTATATAGAATGACTTTGGCTTCTTTTGGTGAAGTCTCTTGTGTTACCAATGTAGCGAAGAAAAGGTCTTTAATCCGAGAATCATCTTCCATGTTGTGGCATAAGAGATTAGGACATATTTCAAAGGAAAGAATGGAGAGATTGGTAAAAGTTGAGATACTTCCCTCTCTTGATTTTTCAGATTTTAACACATGTGTGGACTGTATAAGAGGAAAGTTGACTAAATCCACAAGAAAGGGTTCTACTAGAAGTGACGGTATTTTGGACTTAATACATACTGACATTAGTGGACCTTTATCTTCTACCATATGTGGAAATAAGTACTTCATAACTTTTATTGATGATTTCTCACGCTATGGATATGTTTACCTGATTAATGATAAATCTCTAGCTCTTGAGAAATTTAAGATATTCAAAATGGAAGTAGAAAATCAATGTGGGAAAAGTATTAAAGTTGTAAGATCTGACCGAGGCGGCGAGTATTATGGGAAATATGATGAGTCTGGTCAAAACATGGGCGATTTTGCAAAATTTTTACAAGGGTGTGGAATAGTGCCTCAATACACCATGCCAGGAACACCTGAGCAGAATGGTGTCTCTGAAAGACGAAATCGAACTCTAAAGGACATGGTTAGGAGTATGATGAGCAGAACAAATTTGCCAGAATATCTATGGGGTGAAGCTTTGAAAACTGCTATGTATATTTTAAACAGGGTTCCTAGTAAAGCTGTTTCAAAAACTCCTTTTGAATTGTGGACAGGCCGTAAGCCAAGTTTGGCTCATTTCAGAGTTTGGGGGTGTCCAGCTGAGGTTAGGATTTATAATCCTCTTGAAAAGAAACTAGACCCAAAATCTACTCCTGGTTATTTTATTGGGTACCCAGATAGATCAAAAGGATATAAGTTCTATTGTCCTAATCGTGGCACCAGAATTGTTGAGTCCATTACTGCAAAATTTTTGGAAAATGATGTTGGTGTCAGTGGGAATTCTGTATTGAATGAGTTATTTGCTGATCCTAATCCATTTGTTGTTCCAGTTCCTGTTGTACAGGAAAGAGCTGTTTTCCCGCCAATTGAGATTGTTAGTGAAGAACCAGAACAACAAGAAGAAATTCCAACAATGGTAGAGTCAGTTTCTGAGCCACAAGTCAGAAGATCTCAAAGAGAAAGAAGGTCTGCATTACCTAATGATTACATTGTCTATTTGTTAGAAAGTGATTTTAATATTGGACATGTAGTTGATCCTGTTACTTTTAAGCAAGCCTTGACATGTCCTGAGTCAGATAAGTGGTTTAGTGCTATGGAAGATGAAATGAATTCTATGGAAAAGAATAGAGTTTGGGAACTTGTTGAACTTCCTCCAGATGCTAAAGCCATTGACAACAAATGGATTTTCAAAAGTAAATTAGACTCGAAAGGAAATGTTGAACGAAAGAAGGCAAGATTAGTTGCAAAAGGGTTCACTCAGCGGGAAGGCATTGACTATAATGAAACATTTTCACCAGTTTCGTCTAAAGATTCTTTTAGAATTATCCTGGCACTTGTGGCACACTATGATTTGGAGCTTCATCAGATGGATGTAAAGACAGCATTTTTGAATGGAGATCTTTATGAAGAAGTTTATATGAGACAACCTGAAGGTTTTGTTGAGAAGGGAAAAGAAAATTTGGTTTGTAAGTTAAATAAATCCTTATATGGCCTAAAGCAAGCATCTCGACAGTGGTATTTGAAGTTTGATGAGGTTGTAACTTCACTTGGTTTTGTTGAAAATGCAGTTGACCAGTGTATATATCGCAAGACCAGTGGGAGAAACTTTATTTTTCTTATTTTGTATGTAGATGACATTTTGCTTGCCAGCAGTGACTTGGGATTACTTCATGAAACAAAGAAAATGTTATCTGCTAATTTTGAGATGAAAGATCTGGGAGAAGCTTCTTTTGTGCTTGGCATTGAAATATGTCGTGATAGAGATCGTGGTTTGTTGGGACTTTCTCAGAAAGCTTATATACGGCGTGTACTGCAAAGATTTGAAATGCATAACTGTGCACCTGGTGATGTACCCATCATAAAAGGAGATAAGTTTAACAAAACTCAATGTCCCAGAAATGAACTTGAAAGGGAATCTGTAAAGAACATACCATATGCTAGTGCTGTGGGGAGTTTGATGTATGCTCAAGTTTGCACTAGACCAGATATTGCCTATGCAGTTAGTGTTCTTAGCAGGTTTCAGTCGAATCCAGGGCAAGAGCATTGGAAAGCAGCTAAGAAAGTTATGAGATACTTGAAGAAAACTGAAGGTTACATGCTCACATTCCAGCGTTCAAATCACCTTGAGGTGGTAGGCTACTCAGATTCTGATTTTGCTGGATGTCAAGATGATTTGAAATCGACTTCAGGTTATGTTTTTATGCTAGCTGGGGGTGCTATTTCTTGGAAGAGTGTTAAGCAAACTCTGGTGGCATCTTCTACTATGCAAGCTGAATTTGTGGCGTGTTATGGAGCTACTATCCAAGCTGTTTGGTTAAGGAACTTTATTTCTGAACTGAAAGTTGTTGATTCCATCTCGAGACCAATTACTATTTATTGTGATAATAGTGCAGCGGTATTCTTTTCAAAGAATAATAAAAGTTCTAGTGGATCCAAGCACATTGACATCAAGTATTTGGTGGTCAGAGATAGAGTCAAAGAAGGGCAGACAAAGATAGAGCATATTAATACAGAGGCGATGATTGCAGATCCTTTGACTAAGGGACTCGCTCCTAAAGTTTTTAAAACACATGTTACTAATATGGGTATTGTGGAAACTTTTGATGTTTTTGGTTAGTGGGAGTTACTTATGTAAAAGGAACTACGGTTTGGCTTGATCCCTTTACAGGGTACGTAGGCAACCCATTTGTTTTAGGGTGCAGCCTCTTTCCAATAAAAATAAATCTCCCCTATTCATACACTAATTTTGAGCATGCATTTGGCTTATGTCTTTTATTATAATATCATTATGATCTCGAGATATATGTGCAAAAGACATAAGATGAGTCTCTTTTAGAGACATATGGCTTCATTTTGGAGCATTATGAGGACTGATATGAATTAGCACAACTCTTGATCACATTGGTGCTAAGTTCATACTACATACTACCACATTGGTTGGAGGATGGGGATCCATGTCGATAAGTATATTAGCATTTGTAGCTGTGGAGTGGTCTTACATCGTTTAAGTGGTGTAACGATTTCCATGTTCGATGTTGATATTCTTGTTGGACCGGATCATGTTTTCTAAGGTGCTATCATTTGAGCTATGTATTTGTGTGGCCACCTATGTAGTCTAACCCGAGAGTCATTTTCAAACAAGTTTTATTTTATAGCAATCAATGTTTGCCCAAGTGGGAGAATGTTAGAATATTTTTAAATATGGGCTTCATTTGATTGCACTTTTTATAAAACGGGTTAGACATATATATATATATAGCTCACAATGATATTTTGTTTTAACCCACTAAGTTAAGTGATCATTTGGGGTTTATTGCACCTTAGTGATATAGGATTATATCCTATTTATATTGTGGTATAATTACGTATGTAGGCCTGGAAAACCAAGGGTCTTGTTTATGGAATTTTTATAGACCCATATTAATTTGAGTCCTTAATGGGTGGACTTTATGAGTTTTCAGTTATAAGAGGCTAGGTCCCTCCTCCTCTCTATATGTCCATTGGCTTGCCCCATTGATAGCTGATAATTTGTGAGGAGCAAGGAGGAGAAGATCTGCCTATATGCATTCTGCAAACATGGCTTCCGCAGGTATTTTTTCCACCACTTTCGTTTTCATCATTGCTACTTAGATTTTGATTTCTAGCATGTATTTTGTGTATTTTTACATAAAGTCGGTAGGTGCTGCTTCATTGAATACATCCATATTCTTCTTCACAAGTAGAGGAGTATGTGACATACAGATAGAGTAATGCAAAGCAAATCCGACGTTTTGTGACTTCCGAGTGTGCGGGCAACGTTACCATAACCCGTGCCACACACGCCAACAAAGAAATGGATGGGGATGATTGATTTTCAAGGATCTAAGGCTGAAAAACCAAATAGAGCAGGGCATGTCATTAAGTAGGCAAGAAAATACGGCAATACACGAGGCTCCTGCGTCTGTCTTCCAAACACGATGTATTGGCCTTCATCGTACCTAAACCAAAAATATAGGAGGGAACATGATGAAGTTTTGCAGAGTAGTAATTCGCACACGAGGAATGCACTGACAATGAAATAAATAAGAGAATGGCTATACATCTGTCTGTAGCTGCAGCACACCTCACATATGTTTTTTTTTTTTTTAACTCAATATATTAAGTATGTTGCGGCTACAAGCTGATGTAAATAATTTTTCAATAAATAATTCATTTGCACTATTCATGCACCGTTGATGTATCAAACATTTCCCTTGTGTGTATATATATTTGCCTCTCACTTTAAATTTTATACTTCTTAATACATAACTTCTACATCAATAATATGTTGAATTTATACAAAAAAATAAAAAAATAAAGTTTATAAATACATCTTCTGATTCTCTACGCAAAGACGGTGTTCCAATGAAAGCGTTTTCAATGAAAACGACGAGAAACGATTTAAAAATAATTCGTCACGATATTTATTCCTAATTTATGTCAAACGACCAACCCAACGCGTTGTTTAAAATTAACATACGTGGCAGTCCTCCGGTCTAGAGCTCATGACGACCAAGCGTACAAGGCGCCGCTGTGCATTCAATTCAACACATTGATGATTGAACAAATACATACAACGGTGTCCGTTGAATGATGTTAAGAAGTAAACAAATAGACTTTGTTAGGCTGGACAGTGCTATAAGCTTTCACACCTTCGTCAATGTGTTTTTTTTTTGGGGTATATGTGAGTATATTATTAGCATTATAACTTTTTTTTAATGCTTATGTCCATAAATATATATTCATAAAAATAAATTTATATTTTGATAAGATACGTCTGATTATAAGATTCTTTTTATTATAAAATAGATTGGACGTATCATATTAAATTGTATTAGTTTATTAATTTATTTTTATAAAATCTATTTGTGAATAGAACAATTATCATTTTTCATACGCTCTAAGATTTTGAATTGATCAGTAATATTATTAATCTTAACTTTGAATTGATTTGTAATATTATTTAATATAGCACATTTTAAATAATTTTATATATTAATTATTTAAATAAATATTTATTTAAATTCTTTCACATCAACAAATATGATTAGATATGATAAAGTTGAAAATGAAAAACTTATTTTGGTCGATTTTGACAAATTCCTGTACAATATTTTCTCGATGTTTTCTATGCATTGCTAACTACAATATAATTTATCTAATCCAGCTTCTTCTGTTTCACTTTTTAATTTTTTTAAAGATTATGGTGTAAAAGAAATGTAAGGATTTACAATTTGAAAGTGCAAAATGCAGCAAAGAATATGCTAAAATACGACGTTAAAGATACCCATTATTTAAATAATGGACGATACTACGTATACACCTCCCGTAATGTATAATTAGTCTTTTTTGTTTTGTTATTTTTTTTATATGTATTTTTTAACACTTTTAAATGTTTTTTAAAAAAATAAAAAAATCAAAATATTATTAAAAAATATTTCCTTAATTACTAAGTAAAAAAAAATTAAAAATTAAAAATAAAATTCCAACGATAACACCGATCGGTAAAAACTAGTGATAAGAGTATCATTTTCCTTAAAATATTACAGAAAAACAAGACATTATATCCACTACTGATAGCTCTAGCTACTGCTAGTTATTTTGGGGTGCTTTTTTTTTGGCTTTTTTTATATGTATTTTCTTAACACTTTTAAATATATATATATATTTTTAAAAAATTACAATATTATTAAAAAATACTTTTTTAATCACAAAGTAAAAAAATAAATAAAAAACAACAACAACCTAAAGAAAATGTGAGCGGCAGGACTAGCATGATTCTTTAATAATTGCCAAATATTTGTCAAAAAATAATAATAAAAAAATACTTACCAAATATGAAAGAAAGTCCCTGTGAAAAACCATTTAGAAGGAAAAGACAAATGACCTCAAGTGTTAAAAAACTCGAGTCCTTCATTTTTCTGAAAGTAGCTTAAAACTACCTAAAAAAACAGGCCCTTCCTTTTTCTGAAAATAGATGAAATCACCTAAAAAACTCGAGCCGAACTAGTGTGAGGGAGGCCGTTTCCAGGATCGGGTTAAACCACGAGGGTCCATCCCACGAGGCACCGATGGGTCTAAGGGTAACCCCACAGTAGAACATCGATATGAAAGAATAGGATGAGAAGGACGAGATCGGCCTAAGAAGCCCATAAAGGAGCAGCAACGTCGCACGCGCGAAACATGGATCCCTGAATCAAGAGGCCTGATATCATTACTGGCCAACAATCCACATACACAGTGTCAGGGACAACCCTGGTTCATGTCCACCGATGACTGGACAGACTTGGAAGGTGGGCGTGCCAAGCCGAGACCACACCACATTTAATGAAGGCCAGGGATGGACACGCCACGACGTGAACCTAGGATTATTAGAGGTTGCCACGATTAGGCATGGATGACCTGTCACGCGGCAAAACGTCGGGAGAGGGCACGACCTGAGTACGGAGCAACATCACCACAATTGACTTGCTAAGGGACCACCCCAACTAGGTATATATACCCCCCTCATGGGGGCAAATGACTCTCTAAGCTATTTGAGCTCCCTTCAATCATAGATTGAGAACCCAAGCTGACTTAAGAATCGGAGGTGTTTCTCATCACCCTGAATTGCTCGGGCTGCGAAACACAACATCAGCAGTAGCGCCGTTTGTGAGATATTTTCTATAGAAGCGTGTTCTTCGTATGCCCACAATGACGCATTCCCAGACCACGTGAAGAGAAGAAGACCAGCCCCGGACCATGGAGGCGAGATTCGCAGAAATGGGAGACACGATCAAGAAACTGATGGAAGAAGTGGGAGGTCTCTGGCAGGAAAATGCAATGCTGCAAAGAACTAATGAAGAACTGGCGGAAAGAGTAGAATTCAGCCACAATGAACACGCCGAATCACAATGTGCCCTAGGGGTTAACGCGACCCCGAGGAGGAGAGGCGCTGGAGAGCTCCGAGAGCTTGGGGACAAGTACGCCGAAATGGCCAAGCGGATGGGCGCATCATCTTCCATTGATCAGTTGCTCACCAGCACGGACCTACCGTACAATGCAGAGGTCATGGTCATCTCTCTCCCACCCAAATTCAAAGTTCCCCAAGTGGAAGGATATGACGAGTCTAAGGACCCACTAAAACACCTGGAAACATTCAAAACCCACATGACCCTCCACGGGTTTCCAGGCGAGATCTCGTGCCGAGCCTTCCCGGTGACGCTGAAGGGAGTAGCAAGGGCATGGTTCGGATCCCTACCATCGGGGTCCATCGACAGTTTCAACGAATTGGCCTGCTTTTTCCTAACACAGTTTATGGCAAGCCGAAAAAAGAGACACTCAGCTGCTTACCTCCTGACAATGAAGCAGCGTGACGACGAGGGCCTCAAGACATATCTCTTCTGATTTAATCAAGAGCGCATAACCATGGACGATCCAGACAAGAAGATCACCTTGGGGGCCCTGCTGGTGGAATTTGGCCGCAAAATCCATTCATGACCGAAATAGCACAAAAGACCCCCACAACTCTAAGGGAGTTCATGGATCACGCCGACTGCTTCATCAACACCGAAGGTACCATTCGAGCCTTGAACCCCCCCCCCTCGGTAAGAAGACCGAATTGGAGCAAGCGGATAGGAGAGCTGTAGGGCTAAGAAGCCGGGTGAAGCACAAGAGGAATAAGAAGGGCATCCAAGAAGCCAAACAAAGCAATGAGACACTGGCTCAGGCACATGCAGAGCCTGAACACATACAAGTATGACTGTGAAAGGGGAACACGCCCCGAGCTCGTGTGAGCTCAATAGGGACAAGAAAACAACACATACTGCACCTACCACATGACGGATAGACTACGCACTGAAGACTGCTACACACTAAAGTGAAAAATGGAAGAACTTGGAAGCTTGCTAGACTGATAGCACCATGAAGGTGAATTGTCGACACAACGGGCGAACAAGCACATGAGACCTCGACGAAGTGAAAGCCCGAGGATACAAAGGGTCAGGAGGGAAGACCAGAGGAGCCCACGGCGTCGAAGCCCGATTAGGGCAGACAACCCGGTCGGAAAAACCTTCACCATCGCGAGGGGATACGATTAAGGAGGCCCCACTTCGTTGGAACGAAAAGCCCACCCCCGCAGGACCCGGTATGAGGAAGTATTCACAGCTGAGAGGACAGTCGCATGGATGAGGAGGCACGCAGGAAGGGTCTTCATAACATTTAGTGAAAAGGACGAGGAGGGCATCCTCCACCCCTATAACGATGCCCTGGTGATCACTGTGCAAATCACCAACTTCACAACACGAAGGGTCTTGAACGACAACAACAGTTCAGCTGACATCTTGTTCTGGGAAGTGTTGGTCAGAATGGGGATCAAAACTGACCGTCTACGACTGGCGCCGATGCCACTTAAAGGTTTTACGGGAGATGTCTTCCACCCGATGGGAGCCATCACCCTGTCCATCATGGCCAGGAAGGCCCCTAGAACCTCGTCCACAATGACTGACTTCCTAGTGGTGAAGGCCTCATCCTCGTATAACTTGATATCAGGGGTGGGTGTCTAAAGGAGGTGACATCCACCTACCGCCTCGAGATGAAGTTTCTCACAAAATCAGGAGTGGGTAAAGTCTGAGGTGAGCAGGTGTTGGCCCGGGAGTATTATGCGCGGGAGTTGCGACATGGGGCAAGAAGGTCAATGCAATCGAAAAAGAAGAGGCGATCGCTGAGCCTCCCCCTACCCCCCCCCCCCCCCCCCACACACACACACAGAGCGACCTTGACAGACTAAAATGAAGAGGTCCGATATGAGAAGAGCCCAATGAACCCTCAGAGCTGGTTACTGTGGATGACCAGAGGCCCGAACGTACTGTACGAGTAGGGACTAAGATGGCCCCCAATTAAGACAGGTTGTGAAGAAATTCCTCATCAAGCACCCATACGTCTTTGCATGGAGTCACAAGGAGATGCCCAAGATCGATAACACAATCATTGAACACCGCCTTTGCATCAATCCTAGGGACAGGAAAGTCAAGCAAAAACGTCGGAGCTTCAGTGCCGAAAAGTACGCCGCCATAGTTAAGGATGTGAACCAACTCCTAACAACAGGTCTCATCAAGAAAGCCCACTATCCTGAGTGGCTATCCAACGTGGTATTGATCAAGAAGGCGAGCGGGAAATGAAGGATGTGTGTCAACGTCATAGACCTAAACAAAACTTGCACAAAGGACATCTTCCCCCTGCATCGCATCAATTTGATCGTCGACTCGACTGCGGACCACCGACTACTCAGCTTCATGGATGTGTACTCGGGCTACAACCATATCCGCATAAGCTAGGACGACAAAGAAAAGACTACTTCCATCACCGATCGGGGACTGTATTGCTATAAGGTCATGCCTTTTGGGCTAAAAAATACTGGCACCACGTACCAACGGCTGGTCAACCGAATGTTCAAAGACCAGATCGGTCGAAGCATGAAAGTCTACATAGACGACCTACTGGTCAAGGGCAAAAAGCCCAAGCAACATCTATACGACCTTCAAGAAACCTTCGTGGTGTTATGACACTACAAGATGAAGCTCAACACACTGAAGTGCACCTTCTGCGTGGAGTCGGGTAAGTTTTTGAGATTCATGGTCTCCAAACGGAGAATTGAGGCCAATCCGAAGAAAGTTGGAGTTATAGTGAGCATGCCCCTTCATCGCAACATTAATGAAGTACAAAGGCTCACAGGGGGGTAACGGCCTTGAACCGCTTCATTGCCCGCTAGACCGACCGATGTCTCCCCTTCTTCAAAGTTCTAAGAAAAACACAAGACTGGGATGCCGATTGCGAACTAAAGGAGCATTCCGTGTGGCCGATGCGAGATACCAACGAACATAGATGTTGGTGTTCGCGCTTATGGTCATCGCTAGAAGGTTAAGGCCCTACTTCCAAGTTCACCTGATGAAGGTGCTCATCGACGTCCCCCTCAAGAAAATCTTGCAAAAACCCGACACATCTGGCCGACTAATGAACTGGGCAATTGAATTGAGCGAATTCGATATAGAGTACCTCCCCTGGATGACTACCAAGGGGCAAGTGCTGACAGATTTCGTGATCGAATTTGCTGACTTCCCAGAGGAAATACAAGCTACACCCCAGGGAAAGCTCTAATAGGTCTACGTCAATGGCTCGTCCTACCGTGTTGGAGGAGGTGTAGGGGTGTACATCGTAACTAAGCTTGGGGAGGAGCACAGCTATGTGATAAAGCTCGCTTTCAAAGCAACCAACAATGAGACTGAGTACGAGACCTTGCTGGCGGGAATGTCGGTGGCCAGATTGTTGGGGGCCACTGAATTCGAAGTAAAAGTAGATTCCCAAGTGGTCATCAGCCAGGTGAGAGGAGAGTTTGTCACGAAGAGCGAAAATTTGAAAAAGTACCTCCAACAGCCAGGGACAGGACAGTAACGAGAGCCCCCTGCCTTACTCCTAGATGCCCCACAAATGTTGTGGCAACCCTTCCCAACGCCACTTTTCCTTATCGTCGACCATGAGGAGGCTGGAATGGCATTTCCGACCCCAGGGCGAAGGGGAATCCTTTAAGAAATCCCGACCCAACACATACGAACGATCGAGGAAGACAGGAACCTCACGATGTTGGTTTCGGCCAACACCACGTCAGTCTCAGTGTCAATGGGGTGGGCTGCCACCCAAGCTTGCATGGCTGCCATCCTGGCCTTATCCCTCTAGTTTAGCGTGATGGACAGGCTTTTACTGTTGGGCACATACGACCTGATGGCCCAGACTGGGAATTCCTGGTGAACCTCATCCCCCTCTGAGTACTCCCATCTCGAGCTGGAGACAAAAAAGAGTTGCTGAGACCAGTCTTTGATGTGGGAGTGCCGTTTTTCCAGGCTGGTGATGTGCTTCTCGGATGAGCGCATCTGGAAGCTACACAAGCTCTCGTCAAAATGCAGCACTTGGTACACCGACAAAAACTCTCGAGCAGTAAAATTGGGGTACTCCTTCGAACCAAAACTAAGCACCCAGGGAACGCAGCTAGCAACCAGAAGCCGCCAGGCGTTCGGATGGAGTTGTGTCGGGGCCAACCTTAGTAAGTTGAGAATGTCCTAGATGAGGCGGTAGAACAAAAGATGAAAATTGTTCGTAAACATCAAGGGACAGAGTGCAACCCGAGACGCCATCGTGGCTACGCGGCGCCCAGGGATCTCCAGAACCATCGATTTTGGAATGTTGTATGCCCTCCTCAGCGTGCGAAGGTCATCAGTAGAGACCGACGACTCCCTGCTCCGCCCAGCAAAGTACAAATAGCGAGTGTCAGAAGATTATTTGAGAGTCATTGGAACTTGGAAGGAAGTAAGAGAGTGAAGGGGGAGAAACTAGGAAAATAGGCCCGAAGGAAAATGTAGAAGAATGAGAAGTAGAGACGACAGAAAATGGGAGAAATGAGGGCTTTATATAGAGAATGGCGCGACGGTTAGCATTCTGTAGACAACGAAACAACCCCGAGCCAAGAACCCAAGGGACGTGCCAGGTCTCAAGGAACGAGTAGAGTGGCATCATGGAACCTAATTGACGCGAACCCACGAAAGCGTAAGGAGCAATTGACGGGCACGTGGGAAGCACGGTCCAATATGCAGACCAGTGCGTGAGGGAGAACCCAAGGCGCTGTCAAGTCATTAATGATGTAGCCGAACAATCGCAGGGTGCCGGACGTGCGCCAAGGGGAACTTCAACTAACCCAAGAAAGGAGCAATGAGACGTTTTGAATTCTCACCACACATGTTTAGTGGGAATTCCCGGAATATTGTGAGGGAGGCATTTCCCAAGGTCGGGTCAAACCACATGAGCCCAACCCACGAGGCACTGACGGGTCTAAAAGTAGCCCGTCAGTAAGAAATGATAGGATGGGCCAGGTGGAGAAGGGCGAGGTCAATCCAGAAAGCCCAGAAAAGAGCAGTAAAGTCGCACGCACGGAACATGGATCCCTGAGTTAGGAGGCCTGACACCACTATTGGGCGACAATCCACATACACAGTGTCAGGGACAACCCTGGTCTCTAAACACCGACGGTTGGACAAACTTGGATGGTGGGCGTGCTAGGCTGAGACCACGCCGTATTTAATGAAGATCGAGAACATACACGTTAAGACGTGAACCCAGAATTGTCAGCAGTTGCCATAATCAGGCATGAATGACTTGTTACGTGGCAGAACGTCGGGAGAGGGCACGACCTAAATACGAAACAACATCACCACGATCGAATTGCCAGAGACCACCCTAACCGGTATATATACCCCTCCTCGCGGGGGCAAAAGATTCTCTAAGCACTTTCATTTGAACTTACTTAAATCATAGTCTAATAATCCAAGCCAACTTAGACATTGAACGTGTTTTTCACAACCTCAAACCCTCATTTCTCTATAATCGCAGGAACGAATTGACTTGGACTATAAAATACGACATCAACAATCACGTTACAGATATCCATTATTTAAACTTTATTATTTTCTTATTTGTCTATTTCCGTTTCCAATTGGAATCCTATTTTAATTGGAATCCTATTTTAATACTAGCCAATATTTGTAAAAAATAAATAAATAAATACTTGCAAAGAAGGTCCCTACCGAAAACCATTTCGAATGAAAAGACAAACGACGAAGGCTGAAATTTATTTTTTCTCGAGTGCTGAAAAACTCGATTCCTTTTTCTGAAAATAGCTGAAAACTACCTTCCAACAATGTTACACCTCGTCAAGCTCCCAATGGTATTACACACCATCTTCACATCTTCCCACCTATCCCCTTCCGCTAATCTTTTGTACAAATAACTGTCAAACGTCATCCGCTGCACGTACTCGTCCCCGCAAAGCTCCACCAACGCCTCCCTCGCCGCGTTGCTCCCGTAAAACACCCTCTGCAGCAGGTCCATAAACCTAAATGTGCTTATGTATTTGGCATCCCATGCTTTCAGATACTCCCTCTTCAAGTCCTTCTCCTCGATCATTCTGTCCCCTCCTTCCGATGCCTTCACTATTCCTTCCCCGCACATCCTCCCCGATTTCGCCGCAAAATAGATCCCTTCACCGGAGCATTTGGTTACGTACCCGGCTGCGTCACCCACCAGCGCCACCCGCCCCCGGACCCGTATCGGACGCGGATGTTCTGGTATTGGGTGGGCCTCCATTTTGATCACTTTCCCACCAGCGATCTTTGGCTTCACTCTTTCTCTGATTCCCCTCTGGTAAGCTTTAATATCCTGCTTGGCACGCACCGTGCCCGTGCCCACTGCCACGTGGTCGCATTTGGGAAAGACCCACGCATAGAAATCGGGCGACACGTCGTTCCCAACGTACATCTCGGCCATGTTCTCGTAGTATGCCATTTTCTCGTCCGGCAGTTTGATCCTCTCCTGGAAAGCGATGGCACAGGCGTAGTCGCCGGCCTTTATGGACTTGGCGACTCGGCTGTTGGCGCCGTCAGCTCCGACCACCACGTCAACTGACAGAGCGTGCCGGGAGTTGTTGGCCGTGTAGTGCACGACGTACGGCGCTGTCGAAGAGGTGTTGGGGACCTCGACATCCGTGACGAGGCCGGAGACAAGGTTGGCTCCACGGGACTCGGCGCGGGAGCGGAGGAAGGAGTCCAGTACCTCACGGCGGAGCATGGCGATGAACTCGTTTGCCCGGAGGGTCTTCCCGAAGTCGACGGCGAGATTAGAGGGGGATATGATCCGCATCTGAGTGACTTGGCGGTCGATGAGGTGGGAAGGGATGTCAAACTCGTGGAGCATGCAGAGAGGGATGGCACCACCGCAGGGCTTGGCGGCCGTGGGTGGGCTGCGCTCGAAGAGGAAGGTCTCGACACCGCCTGAAGCCAAGGCCTCTGCGGCGGACGAGCCAGCGGGACCGGCGCCTATCACCGCGGCGCGGAGCTTGCGTCCGGGGAGGGGTGCGTTGGTGGACAGGGAGGCCTTGATGCTCAGAGTGTGAGGGTGGGAAATCTCAGTTCTGATTGGGAGGGGAAGTTTGAAGGTGGTGGTGTGTAACGGGTGGGTTACTGTAGCCATCGGTGGCTGGTATTGATTTCTAGGGTTTGGTATACAGAGAAGAGGAGAGAGGAGAAGTGGTTCTTCGTTCCTTTAGCTTGTGCATTGGCTTTTTAGTAAAGGGATGGAACACTGATGGACTATTTTTGTTTTTTTTTATCCATGAACATTGATTGATTCATTTGAATATTTTATTTTTGGCTTTAGTTTCTTTGTTACAGTGAATATGCTATCTTAATACAATATCAATAAAAAAAAATGTTATTTTATTTTTTGCTAATGCTTTCGGTCCTTCGGAGCACTCTCGACGGGCAAAGACAAGCTGACAAACACCTATTTGGTCTCGATCCTCGGACAAATGTTCAGCGCTGTTGTTTTGAAATTGGCGGGTTCCTTGCTTGAAGCAAAACCTTCTTTCAAACAAACCCTAGGAAGCCACAAGCACACTCTATCTCTCGCATGCAAGGCTCGGATATGAGGGCTCTGAGAATCTTCTACCCCTACAAGCACCTCCTCATTCCCTCCCTCCCCAAATCCCTCTCTATTCCCCGCCATGTCCACTCCGCTTTTCCTCTCGCCGCGGAACAATCCAGTACCCTATCCGATCCCGAACCCGAACCCACCGGAACTGCCCCTCGCGTTTGGTCTACTTACAGTAACGACCGGAATGGGGGTCAGAAGAAGCCTACTGGGGTGCTCGTGGACATAGCTCGGAGTAAGAAAAAAGGGAAGGAAAAAGTTTCCTGGGTATGCACCGATTGCGGGCACTCCGATGGGCAGTGGTGGGGCTCGTGCCGCCAGTGCAACGCCGTCGGTACGCTTAAGCGGTTTTCTGAAGGGGAGTCTGAGGCTTCGGTTTCGGAGGCTGCATCGCGGTCGTGGCTCCCACAGCAAACCGGAGACGTGCGGCCGTTGCGGTTAACGGATGTGAACAGAGGGATTAATCAGCTGAAATGGCGAATTCCGCTGTAAGCTCTATTTGGATTCTAAGAAAGTATTTAATTTCCTAACAAAAATGTGTGGTCACTTGTTCTTTTTTTTTTTTTTAATGGTGGAGTGTATATTTCCTTAAAATATATGAGTTCGTTTCTGTGATTGATACTTAGGTATGGACCTTTCGGGGAAGAAGTCTCTAGGGTGCTCGGTGGTGGTCTTGTACCCGGTTTGTCTCGATTTTTCTTTATTTTTATTATTACAAATGACTTTGAGATCATCTGCTTTGGTTCTCTCTCCTTTCTTTGTGTGAGAATAACTTTGTCCGCTAAAAGTGGATCATTGCTTTTGTTCCCTCTACTGTATGTCATCCACCCAATATGGGACTTGGCAAGGCTTTGCAAAGTGGATACATTGAAGTCCCAGATCTAGTGTTCTATTATCCAACTTTTTTAACTTGTTTATTAAAATATTCATTTCCATTTCTAAATTTCAGTTAGCAAACTTTAGAAATACCGGGCACACCATTTCTAAAAGCGAAAAATCACGTGTGGCAATGCTTGTGAATTTGTGATTTTGGTTTGAACACAGAAATCCATTCTTGGAGATTTTTCTTGTCTTGCTTTGTAGAATTACCATCTGATGGCTACTTATAAAAAAAAAAAAAAAACCATCTGATGGCTAATTTTGGTTTTTCCGTTAAAAAGAGCAGTTTATATACAAGCCCACCTATAAAAAAAATAGTTTATACGCAAGCCTGTTCCATGGTTATTTGGCGCCAACATGAAATCCTGCTTTTCTATCTTCTGGTCTGTGATAAAATATTTGTCATTGATAAAGTCTTTTAGATAACTTAGTTCTTGCTCTTTGTGAAATAGAAATTTCAGTGCTTATTTTAGCTGTGTTTTTCTTTTTGGTTTTGAAGGTTCTTTGGTTTTAGTTGGTGGTGATCCTGGTGTTGGCAAGAGTACACTCTTGTTGCAGGTATACATTTTGTTTTAAGGATCAATTTTCATCTTAATCCCTTTACATTGTAGTTATACTTGTGATTATTTCTTTCCTTCATAAATTTGCCAAGGGTACCGGATTTTTCTATACCATTGGTTTCACCTGTAGTCATCTTTTCTCATTAAAAATTCTGATTTCACTTCTTACTTTTGATTGGAAGATTGCTGCATTAATAGCTGAAGGGCATGATCTTGGTCGACCAGCACCAGTTGTGTACGTTTCTGGTGAAGAGGTCATTTTCTGCATTCTAATTCTTGTTAGGCATATTCTTGTATTTTTAATAAAGCACATGAAAGTGAAATCATATCGGTTGATAGGAATTTTTAGTGATAGCTATTCTGAAAAACTTATTTTGTTATATCTAGTTGAAATAAGGGAAGTTTCTAACTATTGCTTTAATTTTTCCTCCATTTAGTTGGGGGGAATGTGGCTTGAAATGTTCCAAAATGGAGTTTAACTTTGCTTATTCTGGAATAGTTCCCATAAGCTTTTGGTTTGTAGACTCTGTACAGAACTCTTCAGCGAGTGTAACAAAAAAGTGGAATTTGTGATTTCACCAACTTTGTGTTGCACGATATTTTCACTCCCTTAGAAGTTAGTTACTTTGTTTGTTGCAAGTAACAAACTGTTGTGTCTTCCCTATGGCAGAGTGTGGAGCAAATTGGAAACAGAGCTGATCGAATGACGATTGGAGGAGATGAACTTTTCTTATATTCTGGCACCAATGTTGAGGTGCATGATTCTGGACTTGACAGTTTTAGTTATAATGTATTTTTAATGATTGCTTTGATCTCTGCTTATCATGTTACACTTACTTATATTGTCTTTATAATTAACTTATTTTTGCTCAATTTGAAAATTGTCTTGCAATATTTGTTAGTCACATGTTGACGTGCTTGGTTGTTGGCTCCTTTGTATCTCTGGTTGTTTTTCTCTAACTTCTGTCATTGTTTGTATATTGGACCTTCATAGTGTGTGTTGTGTATGGTGTGGGCATGCATGCGTGCTTCCTTACAACTCTTACTTTTAAGTATCAAGTTCTATATATTCAGTTTCTCATTTGGTAATTAGGTGATGTGCCCTAGAAGATATGAGCATTTTGTTGCAGCAAAAGAAAAACAATTACAATGGCCAATATACACGATTATATTAGTAAATAAATGTTTAAAGAAAACACTGATGCACGCCAGATACTTATGTTTCAAGATATGGGGATCTATATGTAGTATGTTATGCTTAGAAACTCCTAGTAATAATCCTTGTCAAGTGTTTTTCCAATATAATTAATGGTGACCGAATCTGGATTTTCGTTAGATGTATGCTAAGGCTCTCACACAAGGACCCAATATTCAGTTCCTGTGGAGGAGGCTTTGGAGACATAAGGCTCCCCCCAAAGCAGCTTTTATTGTGTGGACAGCCTCATTGGGGAAGATTCTCACAACTGATAACCTGAGGAAACGAAGGGTAATCATTGCAGATTGGTGTTGTATGTGTAGAGAAGGGGGCGAGTTTGTAAATCATCTTTTACTTCATTGTGAGACAACTAGGGTATTATGGTATGAGGTGTTCAGTAGATTAAACTTGGCTTGGGTTATGCCGGAGACGGTGGTGGCAATGCTGGCCAGCTGGACAAATCTAGGAGGTGTTCAACAGATTAAAGCTGTTTGGAAGACGATTCCTATATGCATTATGTGGTGTTTGTGGCAGGAGCGCAATGACCAGATGTTTGAAGACAAGGAGAGATTGCTGGAGGAGCTTAAAGTTTTATTTTTTAGAACACTGTACATGGGCCATTGCTGTTGATTTCAATGGCATGGACCTACATGATTTTCTTCTCTATAATGCGCATACCTAGCCTAGGGGCTGTTTTTTGTATTCTCTTCTAGAATTCTGTACATGGCTTTGCCCATTCTTTGATCAATATAATTTGTTTACTTATCAAAACAAAAAAAAAAAGGATGTATGCTAAAATAATTGGTGTTTTTGCCTTCCTTCAGGATATATTGAACAAAATTCAGCCTCTCTCCCCTCGGGTTCTTATTGTTGATTCAATTCAAACAGTTTATTTGAATGGAGTGGCTGGAAGCGCTGGAGGGTTCTCACAGGTTAGAATATTACTCTTATACTCTTACCAGAAAGGGAAAAAAGTCTGGTTTTAGCTCAAGATGTTTGATATTTATGATCTGCTTCTGGAAATGCTTACCATGGCACAATTTTGTTTGAATATCTTATGTGTACATGGTAATGTTTACACCCAAGGCATTTCTTCCATGCATTTAAATTTGCTTATTGGTCTTTTGGGTTGTTAACAACCCCAAAAGGTTTTCTATATAAAATTGGTTTCTTTTTCTTTTTTCATTTTTTTTCCCCAGTTTGTAAACATATAGGCTCGCTTTGTACCAGAATAATATTTTTAATGGCCATTAAGTGCACATGTTTGATGTGATTTTATATGTGGGTTTCTGGACAGTATGTGCGTGCTGATACTGTTCTGATCTGTGACAGGTGAAGGAATGCACATCAGCATTGCTATGTTTTGCTAAGAAGACTAACATCCCTGTTCTTTTGGTGAGGACGCATCGTCTAAAATCTGACCATATCTGTTTATATTATTCCTTATTTCATAACTTGATATACATTTGTTACTTATAAAAAAAATGACTTACATTTGCTGAATAATAGGACTTCTTTCCATTAATGCAGTTAGATTGCCTCGTTTGTTTTCACAATTCATCTCAACTCCTCTCATCTAATCATTACAACTTTCTCAAATTCCCATACAAAATGAAATAAACAATTCGACTTTTTCAAATCTCAAAACAAAAATAATATTAAAAAATATATTCTAACAATATTTTATTCAACTTTTTAACTTTAATCTCATTTCATCTCATCTCATCCACGAAAACAAACGAGGCATTAATATGTCTATAATACTTGTTCTGCCCCTTTTGGTACTCTAGAATAAGAAAATAAACCGAACTTTTGAATTCTTGGGATACATGTTATCTTTATTTTTCACATCTAGGTTGAAAGTTTAAAGCACATCAGTTCAATGTTTCTGTTAAATCCTTCAAGTTGCATTTTACCAGTTGCTGCAATCGAAGTTTCTTTTGGCTTGTATAGTGCTTTGAAAGTGGCCATTTTTTGTTGTTTTGAATGATTAGTGCTTCATAATGGACTGGAAGTTAGCAGATAATTTGTGTGGGTGCTAATGATTTAGTGTTACCATTTGAAGTGAACCCCTCTCCATTTGAGGCCAGAATGATTGTAATAAGAAGACAGCTTTAAATGTTAATATTCACATCATGTTTGTAATCATCTCCTGGTTCTTGTGTTCTTTGACTCTGTCTTGCCACTTATCAGCTCCTATGTCCTAGTATGAATTAAAAATTATATATGCAACCCTGAATATAACCTTTTTTTAAAAGAACACAGAGAGAGAGAGAGAGAGAGAGAGAGAGAGAGAGGAGTAATTTTCTCAAGTGTTCAACTTTCTTACTTGTCTTCCTGACTTTTACACAAGCATTTTAAGTGTAACTTCTTTCAGTATGATCAGTTGATAATAATTTCGATTGCGGCTGCTGGTAGGATGTATAGATCTTTCTTGAAATATCGTCTACCAATTCGTTTACATTTCAACTTCCATGATTATTGAGTTTTACTCTTATTTTTGCTCTTCTTGTTGTGCCTTTCAGATTGGACATGTGACAAAATCGGGAGAGATAGCAGGGCCTCGTGTCTTGGAGCACATCGTTGATGTTGTTTTATATATGGAAGTTGGTATCTTGTTTCCTTTTCTTTTCCTGGATAGTTGGTAAAGCTGGTACTTGGTCACATTGTAGTCTGCCTTTTTATTTTCTTTTATCAGCATGCAGTCTAGGTTTGGGTCCTTTTGATCCAGCATCATTAAATTCGAAGCACACCCATAGTTATCCTAGACTTCATCAAGTTAGCTTGTTGAAGATAAGATATTCCTTACATTGGCAGGCATCATGACTTTTATTTTATTGTCAGCTGAGTGGCTTTTGTCATATATCGTGAATACATGGATTGCACAATGATGCCTGAAATTGATTGCACATATTATGGTTATGATGCCAGAAACTGACCACTGATATCTTACATAAATGTTTAGGGAGAGAGGTATTCATCACATCGTTTGCTTCGGTCTGTGAAGAACCGTTTTGGATCCACTGATGAGGTATTTCATGGGTATATGCTTGCTTCAATCCTATTTACTATATGCATTATACATAATTATAATTTTGTTAAATTTTCTTTCTTTGAGCTCCAACTTGACACTTTCGTTGCATTGCACTCAAATATTACATGCAGAACCGTGAAGCATTAACTTTATTGTCATATTGTCCTTCTATCCTAATCTTAACCTCTGTTGGTTGGTAGTTTTGATTGTGATGATTGTTATGACATCAAAAAAACTATTTTAGGTTCAACTTTGTGTCTGAATATATTCTTAATATTGTATTTTTACTCTTATAAAAAAAGTAGTCGAGTCCATCTCCCATGATCCAGCATCTTCTGGTCGTGAAAAAAATATTTTGAATTGGTAAATTGGTAATGAAGTTTCATTTTAAATCCTGTCAGAGCTCTGTGCAATCTAAATGGATGATTATCTCTTACTTTCTGAAGTTTTTTTTCCCAGAGTGTAATGTTTATATTGCTCTCTGCAATTGTGCATTTTTTGAGCCATGAAGTGTTTTAGAATAGGGCCAAAGGTTGAATATTATCGTCATTTTTCTGAATTGTATTTGCCTACAAATCGATCAGAGTTCCATACTCATTACTAAATATAACAACTGGAAAAATGTTTTATTCTGTCTGTGCTGATGGTAGGCTTAACTCTTGCTCTCAGCTTGGAGTACTTGAAATGTCACAGTCAGGGTTGCAAGCCGTTTCGAACCCCAGTGAGATGTTTTTAAGTGAGCAATACTCAGATTCAGACTTCTTAGCTGGACTAGCTGTTGCTGTAATTATGGATGGATCTCGAAGTTTCCTTATTGAAATTCAGGTAGCTATTCTGTAGTTATTTATTTATTTTTTTGAATCCTTTGTTGCATTGTGCAATTGACTGCATCTTTCTGTGATATTGGAGTATTTACTTTTTGAGGGTTTTTTTTATATTAGGACTTCCTTTTTGACGAATCTGGAGAGTTTAATGATATGGATTGATAATGGTACTGGGGAACTCTTTTTATGCTTGTCTGTGGATTATTGATGCTGGAGTTATATATGAAATCTACAGATTTCTTTAGTTATATGTGTCTTAGACGTTTACTGCAGTGTGTTGCCTTCCAAATCCATTATTTCATGGTTGTCATAGGGAACACATTTTACACTCCCTAGATTTAATCCTTATGCTGTCATGGCTTCAAAACTATTTAACACCGTAAATAGGTGTTACTTTATTCTAGGTATGCCTTTGTGTCGGAACAATATTATGGTGTGAAGGCCCCTTGATTTCCCTCTGAAACAGAGGTTTTGAATTTTATCAGGATTAAACCTTGGAGCAACTATATATATATATATATATATATATTTTTATGTCGGGGAACCTCTCCAAGGAAGGGCCCTTCGGACCCACCCCTGTAGAGTAAACCCTGGTCCTGTGCACTGCACCCTCAGAAGTTTCCCTACACGGAACTGGTTAAATCGTTGGCTTTTCACTAAGGAGTGTGGCCCCAAAGGATTGTTTGCACTCATGAGGTGTTGAACCTTGGACCTTGAAGGGAGTGATATCCCAAGACCAAGGCCTTCACTACTTGGGCCAACCCCTTGGGGTTAGCAACCATATTTTTAATCATGGTTAGTCACTAATCTTTGGTGTTCATTGCATTAGCCTCATCCCGTGTGACATTAGTAGGTCCCTCTTTGTGCAAATACTAAAAAAGATGGTGGTGTTTTCAGTGAAACTCTGGAAGGTCCATGAAGATTCCCAAGTTATATAGGTGAACCGTGAATATTATGGGTTTTTTTTTTTTTTTTTTTTTAAATATTGAAGCGCTTACAAGGACATTTTGAACCATATTCATTATGAAGAGAAAATTTTCTAAGCACCTTTTTACACTCTTAATTTGCTTGACATCTACACTTCATTTCTGTCTGAAAAATACTGACTTTTGAATATTTGTGTAGGCATTATGTGCATCTGGGTCGATAGATTCAAGGCAAGTTAATGGCATTCAAGCAAGCAGAGCTGACATGATCATTTCTGTAAGTAAGCTGAAGTTCTTTTAACACATCATGCTCATGCAATCATTACTATGTGGGTCTTTATTCTTTTTATATTCAATATTTCACCAAAATCCTCTTGAATGCTGAGTAATAATTAAGTTGAAGGTCCTTTGAGCTATAAAATCCACCTTATCAAATTTTAGTTTTCAAATGCTCAGTGTCACCCTGCTGTTCTAGTCTCACAATACCAAGCTTGGCAGTTTCTGCTTTGTTCCTGTTATCTCAATGATATGTTGAACCTGGTAGCTGCATTCAGCAATCAGATTAGTCCAACCTTTGATTTGTTTATACGATCAAATGGGCCAAAGTGGTTGTCCATGTCCTGACCCTTGGAAAACTAGGAACATAAAGTGGGATTACGATGGCCATGATAAATTTTTAAATTATACAAATTGAAGACGAAAATTTTTATTGCTATTTTTTCAGAAATTAGAGGAAGATTTAAAATATCCTGTACTGCAAGAAGAGATACGACAAGACCGGAACCTTCAATCCTTCTTTCTAAACTGGGGTGCCCGTTTGGCCGTTTCCATCACTTTGAATCTGAGGAACGAGATCTTTCCTCAAATCTAAGAGAACTGTTTGGCTCAAATTTCGTATAATTTGAAAATCCCAAAAAAAAAGTGGTTCTTATGTTTCTTAAAATATATTTTATCGCATATTTTTCAGCAACCAGAGAGTGGGGCCCAATTTGTATTGTTATTATCTCGAGTTTGTTTATCACTACAATCTCTTTTCTTGATGGGTAGGGCTAAATGATCAAGATGACATTTTACCACTTACCAAAGGTTGCCTTGGTGGTCCATGATTGTGAACTGAGCATATTGAGTCTCTTAAATTGTAGGTTCTTATGAAGCAAGCTGGTCTAAAGCTTCAAGAACATGTAAGTTGCTTCTTCCATAGTACTTATGCTTTGCAATTAAGTTTTCTTCTCTGTATTTATGTGGCTTATAATTGGCTTCCGTCAATTAATTTTAAAATGTTTAAAGTTCTTTCAGGATTGTGGCTTAGAAATGGAAGAGAGGTAGTAAAATCTTCCAAATGCTCCAAGGATGTTGAAAAAAGCGAAAACCTTGATTTGTTTTAAAAGAAATTAATGTGGAACTATTTTTCTAAGTTTATGCAGTGAGATGAGGGAAACACGTCATGATTTTAGCGTGCTGTCATCTTTATCACCAATAGTACACTAATGTGAGAAGGCACGGTAGCTTGTAGCAGATTTTTCAATGAAACTATTTGAATCATTGATCAATTGTCAAATTTGGCACATGGTTCTAAGATGCTAGTCTCCTAGATGAGTCAGATGTAATGGATATTGGGGGTATATAGGACAAAAGAATCCATAAAGAATCTTGTCTATGGAATAACTTGAAAAGTAATTTTAAAATGGCATAAATTTAAATTCGTTGTAACATTATCAGACTATGGATATTGTCAATTTTTTTTCTATATTTTATGTGTTTGTCTATAACTTAATTGTAAAAGCTGTTTTATTATAATTTTACATAATAAAACAGATGATGCAGCTAATGGTGATAATTAGTGCAAAGAAATATGTTCAAACCTGTTATGCTATCTTTAAAGAAATTTTAAGGACGTACTTGGCCCATTATTGGTCTTTTTTCTTCATCTATATATATATATATATATATATTTATTTATAAGAAGATATTTTATTGATATTGAAATTCTTCATCCAGTTATATTACTAATGGTACTTTCAATTGCTAGATTTTATTGTCTGCTGTACCTGTGTTCATTTTACTTCTGATTCCCTAGTTTTTTTGATAGGCAATCTTCTTAAATGTTGTGAGCGGGGTGAAACTGACTGAAACTGCTGGTGATCTTGCAATAGCAGCAGCAATTTGCAGCAGGCATGTGTTTTATGATCTAGTTCACCTTGTTACCTTTTTACAACTATTATAATCTATATCTTGTAAAGTATATATGGGGCTTTACATACTTTATGATAATTTTCGTAGAATTTTTCAAACATTCCACAGCTGATAAAACATGTTTTCAAAGCATTACCAGCTTTGAAAGTTGTGGAAAGGATTTTTCTTTTTCTCTCTCCTTGGAGTTGACTTCACGTGTTTGTGTTGTCCCGTCTTCAGTTTTTTGGAGTTTCCCATTCCCAACAGTACTGCATTCATTGGTGAAGTTGGCCTTGGTGGTGAGCTTCGCACGGTAAGCAGATATTTCATTATCCTTTTCCAGTTATGGAAGCTTCTTTACATTCCATTAGTGGTATTGTTACTTTCAGTGCTTAGCATAGCTTTCATGCATAAATTTCCTATGCCCAACCTCTGCCATTTCCTTTTTTTTGTTTGCTGCTGCACTACTGGAAAATAAATTAAATAAGGCAGGGCAAGTATTATTTACTGAAGTAAGTTTGGCAAAACCAACCCCCAGGAGTTGGCTAAAGTGGTAAAGGCCTTGGTTTTGGCAGTATGCTCCCTCCAAAGTCTAAGGTTCATATCCTCTTGGGTGCAAACAATCTCTAGGGGCTATCGGACTGAGGGATTTTCTCCTTGAATTACCCTAGGTGCACTTGCGAGAAATTCCTTGCCGAGGACCTGTGCACCCCTGGAATTAGTTGAACACTGTTTTTGGACACCCGGTACCAACAAAAAAAAAAGTTTGGCAAAGCCCAAGGACGTTTCTAATAGCCAATTTTAGAGCAAAGCAAAGGACCTAATTCTGACTGCAGACGTTATACCCTTGAAAAACACTACAGATTGTTGTGGTGCTTAGAATTTCTTTGAGCGATGTGAAGTTAAAGTTACAGGTTGACATCATCAGTTTTTTTTATTTTTTTATTTACTACGTCTTAACAGTTCTATAAACTTTTTTATTTTGACAATTTAGGTACCTAGAATGGAGAAAAGGGTAAACACAGTGGCAAAACTGGGGTATAAAATATGTATTGTTCCCCAGTCAGCTGTGGAATCATTAGGATCTCAAGGTTTTGAGGGAATGGAAGTCATAGGCTGCAGGAATCTGAAAGAGGTTATCAACAGTGTGTTCAGGACGCACTGAAATGAAGCTGTAGATCAGTTTTATTCCTTTTGTCGCATTAAATTTCGTAGATATAAATACTACAGAAGCACCAAAATGTACATACAAAGTCAGTTTGTTGCTCTTTTCTCAACCCCATTCTGTTTTTTGGGGTTTTCTTTCATATGATTTGATGTGCTCCATCAGTGATCGCCACCAGCCCTTAGGTTACGATCAACATATTTTTAAAGATATAATATCTTTATTAACACCAAGGTCCCCAAGATGCTTTGTCGTTTTGAACTTTGTCAGAAGAATTCAATGCCAAAAATGTTGTTGCCATGGAAATAAGAGATGAACCATCTCTCGCCCGGTGCATGATTCAGAAATCTACAATAAGTGGGGACACGCAGACTCGTGTAAAGCATATCTGTTAGTGCTTGAACCGCTCATAGATTCTTATATTAGATATTTATCGTATAATCAGTATTTTCACAACCACAGTTCGGCATATTATACAGTTATGCTTTATGGAAGTACTGTGTGAAGAAGCACACGTAGTCCCCCCCATTTACAGAAAGGGTAATTCCGCACTAAAACCTTATGAATCACTACATGGCGCAGTGATCACTCGGGTAGGAACTACATGATGCTATCATGCAGCCAAAAAAATGAAAAAAAAAAAAAAATGATACCCCGAAAAGAGCACAACACTCCAAATAAGCAGCCGCTCAAATTCGGAATCTGCTGCTAGCCACTTCGCAAAGCTGTGGCTGCTTCTATGGCATAATGCCCAAAGCAAAATGGAATGCATGTTATTCGTAAGACTTGAGACATAACTGGTTGCCATCTTCCAGTACCTCAATTCCATTGCTAATGTGCTCGCAATATGACAACGTATAGCAAACAACAACCAAGCGAGATAATACAACCTAGCATCTATAGTGCCTTAAATCTTCTGAGATATCCAGTAACCCATTTCCTGGAGTAGCCTATTTCCAGAGGCATCCTGCTAGTCTGTGGTTCGCATGCGGTCAGAAAAAAAAGCTCGTCCTGCTCCTTCGGTTATTTACTATAACCATGTGCCCATTTTCTTTTAGTCTTTTCTCGATGTATTCAAATAGTCCACCAACTCCTTCAAGATAAAAGGGCGACTCTGGAATCAACAGTCCACATCTTGGCTAGCAAGAGTCTCATAGATTGCTATGAATCCTGCATGGAAATATCTCAGATACAATAACTATGCGAAGCTGGTTCAATAAGCATTTATTATTATTATTATTATTATTATTATTATTATTATATAACTAAGAACTATCGCAAGAGAAATATTTAGTTCTCCTTTCAATGTAAACTCCTTTCACAGGAACATAAAAAAGCACATGTTATCTCCATGTACAGACATTTTCAGTATCAAATGAAAGTTTTGCATTTAGAAGATGGGTATATGCATGACTGTCAAATCCCAGAAGTTGAGCATGGCTTGAGGAGTACCAGAATGTCATATTATCAATCGTCTTGGGTATTCCTGCCACTGCAACTTTAAGGCTACCCCTTCTAATTTCCTGCATTATACGCTGCTTATAAAATAACTAAACGATATGACCTGCTAACATTTCTAACTCATTGTCGATCCACCGACATAGAAGAGGGCCTCCCCTGTGAAGCCTACGCTGGGCTTTGGAGGATGCTCTCTACAAAGTCAAGACAACAGCATTAGCCTCATCCAAAATCATAAAACTTTTTATTTTCTTAGTCGGCTCAATTTCTTCCAGCTATTCTTTACCTGCACTGACGAACAATCTCTAATAGGATGCTGGAGACTGCCCAACGAGAGTCAGAAAGTAGTCAAGGTCCGGTTGCATTTAGGTAGTGAAGTGAGCTCAGATATTCTGTGAATAGTAATGAAAAAATAATGATAAAATATTAAATAGTAATGAATAGTAATGAAAAGTATGTGAAAAGTAATAATAAAATAATAAATAGTAGTAAAGTATTTCACTATCCAAACTAGACCGACTAGATGGCATAAGGCTCCGTCTCTAAATGGGAGAATCACGTTCGAACTCCCACCCTTGTATAAAAAAAAAAAAAAAAAAAAAGATGCTCCTACTATGCCACACTGGGCATGCCCCTAGTGCAAATTGTACTTTTGTTTTTTTTTTTTTTTAATATTTTTTAAACATCTTTAAACATTAAAAAAAATAATACAAGACAATAATAGTCACTTCCTTAAACATTAAGTAAAAATAAAATAAAATATATGATTCAGTAAAATAAGGAGACAAAATCATGATGCATAGTATTAATCTATCATTTTCTAAAAAAAATTATTGAGAAAGTAGTATAAAGGAAGAGAGAGAAGCACCTAGAGAAGATATGTGTTATAATATATCGGGCTTGGATAATCTTGGTGGGCCTGTAGATTGGGCTCGATAAATTTATGCCCAACAGGAATAATGGACTTGCAAAAGGAATAGGTTTATAATAAAATGATATGTTGTTCATTTCTTCATGAAATTAATACCCTTAATTATGGTCAAAACAATGCTGACGTGGCCAAATCACGTTGAAAGCCAAAATCCACCGCAGCCATGCTAGCCGCATCGGATCCAACTCCCCGAAAACCAAACACAAGCCCGTTCTCTTCTATAGAACCGTTCCTTCTCTCTACTCGCCACCTGAACTTTTCAGAAACCTCAAAAAACCCTCAGAAAGACCCTGACGTTGCCTGCGATCCTCATAGGACTTAACTGTAATCTACATCGTCATGTACCGGGCCGCGGCTTCACGTCTTAGGTCTCTCAAGGTCAGTGCCGCCATCAAACTCTGTCCCCTTAAAAACCCTAACTTTCCGTTTGTTTCTCTGAAAATGCTTGAGAAAAAATTCGTAAAAAGATTCTGAATCTTCATTACCTGAACGTAAACCATTGCATCTCGAAGTGAAAAGGCCGAGAAGCTATATTTTCTCCTCGAAAACTTTTGACTTGTTCTCGGTTAGATCTGACTTTGGTATTATAGTTTATTCACGTTATTACTGGTTTTGTGATGAGTGGATTTGATTTTTGTTTTATATTTTATCTTTGTTTCTTGAGAGTTTGTGTCGGATGGAGAGCTTAATAAGCGATTTAGTTTTGTTTAGTTTAGTCTATAAACGTATAGGATTGGATTACCATTGCGGGATTAAGAGTATAAATCTGTCACAATGTTCTTTCCTATCTGCTTGGTTGCTGGGAGAAGAAAGGAATACAAAGAAAATCAAGTCATGGGCCTTACTTTACATGTATATTTTACGTTTGGAGGATTTTTCTAAGCAACACCAAATTCAGCCTTAGGTTCAAATTTTAAATAAGCTTTATTTCTTTTATATGTCTTTTTTTTTCATTTTGGTTTTTGGGCCTTAAAATGTGGGGGGCTTTTTTGTGGAAAAACTTAACTGTTATTACTGGATTCTGATGGTGGCTTATTTGATAGTGACCCTTCCTTTTCATTTTGTATCCAATTAAGTTTTTTTTTCAAGTATTAAAATATGAAAGTTGCTAAAGAAAATTCGTTGCTACTGGGCCTTTCTACATTGATGTTTTACTAACTGGCAATTCGCCATGCTGTATAACGAAACCGCTTGAGTAGGGTTATGCAGGCACTTTTGGGACCACTAGGTTTGCGACTTCAAGTGCAGTTGCTGAAAAGCAATCTTCAGGGGGTCTCTTTGGCTTTCTCGCGGGGGGAAGGTCTGGAACCCTACCTTCCCTGGATATCCCATTTGCAGGCGTGACCCTCCCTCCTCCACTACCTGATTATGTTGAACCGAGTAAAACTAAGATTACAACTCTCCCTAATGGTGTCAAAATAGCTTCAGAAACAACGCTGGTATGGAAGAAGTGTTTCATCTTTTGTATTCTTTGATTTATTTAACTCCATTCTCATTTTAAATTTCAGTGCTATTTTGTTGTTTATAATCCTGATTAACCCCTGGCTGGTTGGTCTTAATTAGAATCCTGCAGCATCCATAGGGTTGTACCTTGACTGTGGTTCTATTTATGAGACACCAGAGTCATATGGGGCTTCACACTTGCTAGAACGAATGGCCTTCAAAAGCACAACAAACAGAAGCCACTTACGCGTTGTGAGGGAAGTGGAAGCAATCGGCGGTAACATAGGAGCCTCAGCTTCTCGGGAGCAAATGGGGTACACTGCTGATGCTATAAAAACGTATCTTCCACAAATGGTAGAGTTGCTTGTTGACTCTGTAAGGAACCCAGCCTTCCTGGATTGGGAAGTCAATGAAGAGGTAAGAATTGTTATTTCCTCATTATAGATACTCAGCAGAACCCCCAATTTACACCAACCCTTGTGGCCTACCAGTACTTCTCCTCAAATCTGGAGAGGGGAGGGAGTTGGAGGGTTGGAGAAGGGTATGGCTTTTATGTAGCCCACCATCAGCAGTTTAAAAGATGAAATAAAAAAAGGTTTTGGTCTACATGCAGGTTGGACAATTCTTTCCCAAGTGACATATTGAACTCTGGATGTTATGTAACTGCATTTTCCATTGCATGAAACCAGTTTGGACACTTTGGGAGTTTTATTCTATTTTTCATAGATTAGGTTCAGAAGAAGTACTCTATCGTGCTCCGTTTCCTATATGTTTAAAAAAAATGAATTTATCAACCTTTTCCCCCATTGCTTTTTTCATTTCAACATATGCATGAGTTTAGAGACATTTATTTTACCTATAAAAAAAGTTGAGACATAAATATGTATATGTGTTTGGAGTTTTCCATTCGTTGTAGCCTTATTGATTTACTGTCCATCTGTCCTAGCCAATCCTTTTGTCTATTCTTTGGGTGCAAATGTTCTGATCATAGTATAATGTATGTTCATATAGCTGCAAAAGCTGAAAGCAGATCTCGGAGAACTTTCTAACAATCCTCAAGGCTTACTATTAGAGGCTATTCACTCTGCCGGTTACTCTGGTGCATTGGCAAATCCTCTTTTGGCTCCTGAAGCTGCACTAAATAGATTGGATGGTACCATTTTGAAGGAATTTGTTGCTGTAAGACCAAGAAACTTTGCGGATAGCGCTTGTTAACTGTTAATTCTTCGTCATTGAAATGGTGTTTGATGCTTCATTTTATTATTTTATTTCCTATCTTTCTTCTGTGTGTTTCTGTTTAATAAATGGTGTTTGATTTTGGTATTTTAGGAGAATTATACAGCTCCTCGGATGGTTCTTGCAGCATCTGGGGTTGAACACGAGGAGTTTCTGTCCATTGCAGAACCACTCCTCTCTGACTTACCAAGCACACACTGTTTTGAAGAACCAAGATCTGTATATGTTGGAGGGGATTATCGTCGTCAAGCTGATATAGGGGTGTGTATCACTCATCATCCTTGGCCATTTTCTTTAGTTTCACCATCCCAGGCCACCTGTTTGTTTTCTGTATCTTCTTTATGGATTGACTGCCTGAGTAAGAAACGTTATTCTGTTAGTCATATTGGTACTTATCCATCGACCCCCCTTGAGAACAGAACACGCACATTGCTCTAGCTTTTGAAGTTCCTGGTGGCTGGCGTAAAGAGAAAGAAGCTGTTCTTGTGACTGTTCTTCAGGTGCTAGATTTTAACATCGACATTTGAGTGAGATTTTATGGTTGTGATTATATATTCACCACATAACAATTTATGTCATAACTAGTTCCCCCTCTCCCCCACCTTCCTGTTGGGCACTGCATGGGCGGGGAATAAAAAATCCGGGCTTAAATGGCTGTGAATTAATCAGTATGAGTGCTGCAGATGCTTATGGGTGGAGGTGGTTCATTCTCTGCTGGGGGCCCTGGAAAAGGGATGCACTCACGACTATGTAAGTTTTAACCCAGGTCTTCTGAGTCAATTTAGCTTGAATATATTTGCTTTTATTCTGGTTTTGTTTTCTTGTCCTTTATGCTTAGACTGTCCTTCTATTGGTTCATTTCTTGTTGAATTTCAGTTGCTTTTTATGTATATACAATATCAGATTTTTCTAACATTTAGAATTTGTCTGTATTTGAACCCAGATCTCAATGTCTTGAACGAGTACCAGCAGATCCAATCATTTTCTGCATTCAACAGTATCTTCAATCAAACAGGATTGTTTGGAATTTATGCTAGCACTGTAAGGCACAGACTATCTAAACTTGCCATCATTGTAATCAAAACGTTTATTGCATATACACAATCACTGTAGTGTGAATGTGGGTGTGGTTTTGTACGTATGTGTTTATTTCCAAATATTCAATGTTCCTAATTGACGATAAATTAAACTTTCCTAATTTTTTTTCCGTATAAATTAAACTTACCTAATTGAGTTGGATGGGATGGTCATTTTATTGTTTATCTTAATTTAAGGTCGCACAATCTCTGTAGTGTGAACGTGGGTGTGGTTCTGTACGTATATGTTTATTTCAAATATCCAATGATCCTGATCGACGATAAATTAAACTTACCTAATTGAGTTGGCTAGGATGGTCATTTGATTTTCTTTATCTTAATTTAAGGTCCTTCAATGGTGTTGGTGTGATTCTATTCGATGATGTTGGAAATTATCTTCGTCTGCTGTTTGCCATTGTTTTCTTTTAACTAGAATTGGAGGGGTGACAAGGAAAAATCTGACAGATACGAGCTGGTTTTTCACATAATTTTTTCTAGAACATAGTCTTGTGTGTATGCCACACTCATATAAATTCTTCTTATAGATGGATTATTTACAAGACCTTTTTTTTTTTTTTTTGGTTTGACTGGATATTGTATTTTGATGTATTGATACATGTTATTTATTTGCTGTATCTTCAGATATTGCATTTTTCTTAGGCCATAATTGGGGTTCAGTTCTAGATTTGCTGACATTATTTAATGAATTTGTGATGTTTAGTTCTGTAAACAATTTCTTATTGCCACCATTTAATTCTCTACTAAACTTGAGGATGTTCAATTTGTGGACTCAGGGCCCTGACTTTGCATCAAAAGCAGTTGATATAGCAGCTGGAGAATTAATCTCAATTGCAACACCTGGACAAGGTTTGCTTTGCATGATTGCATCCCTCTCATTCTGTGCTTTCTTAGTGAGGTTTTTGTTATTTAAATCCTCTCCATTGTCTTTGCATTTTTTTTTATTCTTCTATACCTGTGTGGCAGTTAGCGAGGTGCAGCTTAAGCGTGCCAAAGAGTCCACAAAATCTGCAGTCCTGATGAATCTGGAATCTAGAGTATGAAGATCCCGCCACCCACTCTCTCTCACACATATACGATTTATCCTGTTTGTGTTTTGTGCCATGTCTTGGCATTCTGTTCCCCTGTGCCTAGGGGGTTATATTGATAGCAGAACATCATTCTTGCGGTTTTCTATTTTATTAGCTTTTTTTTAATGGATTTGTTGTTTGTTGCTTCTTTATCTGTTATGGGCTTATAATTGCTGTATATTGCAGATGATTGTATCAGAGGATATAGGGAGGCAGATCTTGACTTATGGAAAGAGGTATGCCATGAGTAGTTGGATTCTTTTTCTTTTCTTCTGTGCATTCGTGCACAAACTTTTTCCTTGTGCGATTTCTCAAAATGATTGTAGAATTAGTTGTTATGACATGTTTATACCTTGCAGGTTGCCTGTCGAGCATTTCTTGAAAGCTGTAGATGAAATCACTTTGAAGGATATTACTACCATATCACAAAAGATAATTTCTTCACCTCTAACAATGGCATCATATGGGGATGGTAATTTTCTATTCTTCAAATAATATCTGATCTTTTTCTTTACCTTCTTTCATTGGTAATAAATAAAGTTTCCTTCTTTTGTGCAGTTCTCAACGTCCCGAGCTACGAATCAGTTAGCAGCAAGTTTCATGCAAATTGAGTTCTCTTCGTTTCAAGCATTTTTTAAATAAAATTTTGAACTAGTGATTTTTGGTGAATATAACAGTTCAACTGTTCAACATGTGAATGTTTTTTCACCTAGTTTTTGTCTTTCATGACAATACCAAAATGTCATACCATTTTATTTTCGTTCATGCTTAGAAGAATGCAAACATCCACTATTAATTATGTGGAAAAGAGCAAGAGATCAAACCATTAGGGAAAATGGTTTTGTAATTTTGGAGGTTTTGATGTTTCAGACAGTCCTCTATTGGGCTTGGCTTTTAATTCAGCCACAGATCCTCAAGTTGTGGTAACCAGACAAGGTTGTGAATGGTTTTGTGCATGTGTAACAGGTCGAAGTAGATACAATCAGCCACTATTTTAGCTTGAACGAGGTTAAATATTGTATACCTCACTCTGTCAACGTTATTATTGACGGTTTGTGTTGTTACTTCTTCAAGTAAGATCTTCCTATATTGTGAGAGAGAAACACATCATGTAAACACGAGTATCATTTTCTATCTTATTGTAGATGATAATACCACATTAGTACAGTGTGAAAGAGGTGGAATGGGAGTGTGAAATAAATGCAAAAACCACCATTCAACCCACGTTAACCCTTTTCTCCTCTTAAATTTAAAACATGCAACCATGGAACATGCAACCTCTCCTGAATAAATGAAAAGGGTTGTCTTTAAGCCCAAAATTTAAATTCAAACCACCATTCAAACGTGATTTCCTGCCCGAGATTAAATTTAAAACACGCAAACAGGAAAGTCTCCATGTCAGGGATCTGCAATCCAATATTTTGTGCTTTGATTATATTGGATTTCCTCATGGAATTGCATCCTTCTCTTAAATATCGTTGAATTAGAAGGACAATTCAGACAGCCTCCCGGATTGCAGGTTCCCTGAGTTTATATTTTTTAGTTGTTTATTCAAGCAGAGAAGAAAAATAGGGATGCATGTATACTTTTCCTTGGGTCGTACCTTTTTTTTTTTTTTTCTAATATGTGGAGCATATATATTAATGAAAGAGAAATGCGAGTTCGCACGTAAGTATACTCGTAAATTGAAGTGGTTCGATGTGGTATGTTATATTGTAAAGTTATTTTTATTGTAAAATATATCTAACATATCAAATAAAAACACGTCAGTTTGTGAGTTTATATTTACGATATCTCTTTATAGGTGTAGCAATTCTCATTAATAAACAGAGATATAATAAAAGAGTCATGATAGATGATATTCGCTATATCTCCACGAGCATGTTCTTGCAGTTGCTTACTAATTAAAACGAATGCTGACATGATTACGTTTCTGCTTTTATATATGTATATGCTTCTCGTTTATTATTGTTGTAAAAAATATATATTGCAGATTTCCATTCAATTTCATATCCATTAAATGTTAAAATTGACGATTATGTTGAATATTTTGACATGAATAAAACTGGAAATCACATCATATTCTTGTTCACATGGATTGGATAGATTTAGGAGATCAAATAAAACCGACCATAAAGAGAAATAATTAGTGTGTACACGTGACCATGTGACTTTTATTTTATGGTTGGCACCAAACACTTACATATATATATATATATACTTGAGCATTTGAAAAATTAAAATATACTCAAAACGGATGGATAGGCTATTATACGTAAATCAATAAAGTGAAAGAATACCTGTGGGACTACTTGTCATTCTGAAACTAATATATCGTATTCTATGTCTTTGATTGCAGAGTACTTCTCGTGCCCCTTGAAAGAAGAATAGAAGAGTGAAGAGTTATTGTAAAGCACCATGTATTATCTAATTAAAATTTTTATTTATAATTGATTTCATGATTATTGTTACTTTTCTTTCTTTATTTTATCATTCATAATCATATTTATTGATGTAACATATTTCAAATAACTAAGTAAATCGATCATTTAAATATAAAATCTGTTTATTATTAAATATAACAAAATTCAAGATGAAGAATTACAAAAATCTGTCTATAGCTGATTTTATGGGGATTGATTTGATGCGTAGCAGAGTTATTTTTTGGGACTGATAGCATCAGCTGAGCTCCTTCAATTCTTTTAATGGCGATGAAAGAACATATAATTGCGGCAATAGATTCCAAAATTTCCAAAAAAAAACCCTCAAATTTGCCGGCCGATTGCATTGGTTATTGACTATTAGATATCTTCAAGCTGTGAATGCCACCATTCAACTTATGACATCCAACCATGCAGCTAGGAAATGGGTTTCGATCATGTGATCCCTAGAGGCTCTTGTTTTCATCTCTTTTTTTATAAACTATCACGTTTCGTATATATCACTACAAAAAAACTGTTTATTTGCGACTAGTTAATTCTAGCAAAATGATTATTTGTAACTAAAATTGGTTGTAAATAATCTTTTGATTGCAATAAATTAATCACAAAAATCCATTTTTCTTATAGTACGTCAATATTATTTTAAATTACCCCATCTTGGAGTGTATAGTTTGGAGTGAATAATTTGGAGACTTGGAGTGTATTTATATATATATATTTTTTAAATTGCCACATGTTTCGTCGATATCATTTATATATCGAAAAAACTAATATAGATGCACTTTATGCCCACTAGATGATCTGTCTGAAGAGCATCTTTTACGTGTGTCACCATGCAACAGCTACCTACTGTATATACTATACAAAGTGCTTACTCTGTATCTATTTCTTTTTCTTTATGCATGTTTCCTCCAAACCACGGTTTCTTAGGAAAACACTAGAAAATTCATGAGGTTGTTATTGAATGCTTTTGTCAAATTCCCATCATCCTAGCTAGTTCTACGAGGTAATGAAGTAGTACTAGTACTCCTCATGTGATCAGTGAGTTTGTGATGGGTTTTCGATTCTACAATAATGGAATTAACAGGTGTCTGTGAGAATTATTTGTAGCCCCAGACAATGCAGAATAACAATAACAGTCTTTACAGATACGGCCGAAACATTGCATCTGGCCAAAAAAAAGTTAGTAAATTAATTAAAAAGGAAAAATTATTTGAGTGTCTCAGATTAATCAAGAACAATTGTTCGGCTTAGGTAAAATTCCAGACAATATTGAGATCAGGCACAGAAGGTGCCATATACTTTAATGAACAGTAATTCCACCGTCCACCACTTGATTGCACGGTTCCTTTGAAGAATGGGGGAAATGACATGAAAGAGTCCAAACTATACACTAATTAATTCCCTTTTGGAGAATATAATAAGAAGGACCAAAGTTTCAACGATTCATGGCACATTCCATGGTCATATATAATATTGGACACAAAGGGTTCCGGCCGGGTTAAGCGTACACGATCAGTGGGTCCACCAAAACAAAGGGCACAATGGTAGTTTAAGAAGGGAAACGAGGTTTCTGATGATCAAGATCAGAGCTAGCCTATTTAAATGGAAGCAATCGGGCATGCTTAATATCTCGTAGCAAATAATTAATCAGAGGCAAAATGTGGGCAGTACTCTTCTTTCTTGTTACATTAATGGTGGTGATCTCCCAAGGGTCAGCACTGGGTCTGAGCCACCAGATTCACCTTCTCCAGCCAAAATCTGGTTCTTGGGGTCTTCATGTTCTGAATATTTCATGTCTAAGTTGGCGACTTGGGGTGGAAACTCACAATATTATTGGTTGGTCAACGGTTCCGAAAGAGTGCGAAGGCTATGTGGGGCACTACATGCTGGGCCATCAGTACAGGAGTGACTCCAAAGTGATTGTTAACCAGGCTTTACTCTATGCTCAGAGCCTCAACCTCACCGGAGATGGCAAAGATGTTTGGATCTTTGACATAGACGAGACTTCGCTCTCTAATCTACCTTATTATGCAGAAAATGGATTTGGGTACGTACATATATACGTAGTATAACAAAACAAAGGTCATCAGGTTTTTTTTTTTTTTTTCCTTGGCGGGATGAATTAAGCATTGTTTTTTCGGCCCAGGTTATGTGAAATTCATTGCCACGGCCCACGTACTAAAGATTAGATTGAAATTTCAGGGCGGAGCCCTATAATTCTACGCTATTCAACGCATGGGTCCTGAAAGGCACACAACCGGCATTGCCGGAGTCTCTGAATCTGTACAAGAAACTGTTATCTCTTGGGATCAAGGTTGTATTCATAACAGGAAGAGGAGAAAGCCAAAGAAATGTCACGACAACCAATCTAAAGAATGTTGGATACCACACTTGGGAGAAGCTTATACTCAAGTAATTAATTAATCTAGTCAACAATAAATGTTTCAGTATATATATAATATTAAAAAAGTGACATATATATATATGTGTGTGTGTGTGTGGATGTCTGGTTGCAGGTCCTCATCTTACACGGGCGTGACAGCCTTGGTGTACAAATCAAGTGAGAGGAAGAAGTTGGAGAAGAAGGGGTACAGAATCGTGGGGAACATTGGTGACCAGTGGACTGATATCTTGGGGCATCATGCTGGCAATCGGACTTTCAAGTTACCCGATCCAATGTACTACATTAGTTGATGCATTGATTACTTTGCAGTATTTGCCATTTGGGACTAAAAGTACAAGCTCATCAGTGCATGCAATAAGATCATTAAAGATTTAAGAGATCTGATCTATTACCTTTATATATTGTATCCCATGCATACTAAATTGTTAGATTATTGAGCCTAGCTCTCTCGCTCTTCATGTGATAAATAATTTTATTTGAAACGTACACCTTATTTTATCCTCTTATGTTTGGTGCAACTTTCAAATTGGATTGTTCTCGCAATGGGTGAAAATTAATTAAATTTCTATCCCAATATTGAAATGCCTTTTCTCAGTTAATTAACTAAGTAATCACTGTTAATTAAATGACAGATAAGGTATACATGACAGGATTAAGCATCACTATTGGCATTAGAGTAATGCTAGCTACAAGTTCTAAATAGACAAACTCCTTATAAGCTCTTTGTAAAAAAGTAAGTCTCACTAAAAAAATAATTTTTTTATACATTTTCAAAGTCGTGTGATCTATTTTTTTACAAAAATGTATGTTAAACTTGTCTATTTAGAAGTTGTTCAATTCATTTCTCTTGGCATTAATGTAGCTTCATTGATTTCCGTAATCCATGCATCCCTATAGTTTCATGCATGAAGTGTCATTGATCCATACGTGCCATTTTTCTTCGTACCGAGCTAGCTTGCTAATTGTGTTCCTTTGCAATTCCAAGCTAGTTAGGTCAAATCAAAGGGCCAACGTACACCACTTTCACCCTTTTTTTTTTTTTTTTAATATTCTAAATCATGCATCTTAGCACATGATGTTAATTAATATAAAAACAGAATTAACACCAAGCATAACTTAAATGTGGAAGAAGACTCGCAATTCGTTCACTTGTATATATTGAGCATTTTTAAGGTAAATGCATGTAGTTTATAGCTCAAAGGATCTTTAATAATGATGTTTTTTTTATTTATACTTTCTAAAATATAGTTGAACATACTTTTTAGAAGAGTATTACTTCCACAAAAAAATTACAGAAAAGTAATCTCACAAATCGATGTGGTTTCATCTGATCCGTTAAATCTATTTCATAATAAAAGTAACTTTACAATTTGACGAACCACATCAAGCATGTCAGTTTGTGAGATTACTTTTATATAATCACTTTGTTGACTAGAATATTTCCCTACTTTTTAACATGCAGGATAGGGATGCTTAAGGAATGAGATGAGATTAAAATTTTATAAAAAATAATAAGATAGTTTGTAAATAATAGTAAAATAATTTTAGTTCAATATTTATTAGATTTTGAGAAATGAGAGAGAAAAAGTTGAATAAAAAAATATTATAAAGTTAAAATTATGTTAGAATATTATTTTTGTTTTGGGATTTGAAAATATTGAATTATTTTTTGCATTTTCTTTAAAAACTTGGAAAATTTGTAATGATTAGTTTGGAAAAGTTATAATAAAAAGTTTAAAAATGTTTGCGTTTAAATCGTATTTGAAAATGAAATAAGATGAGATGTGATGAGATAAAAATTATTTATAAACAATTTTTAAGGCCTCATTTGTTTTTAGAGATGATATTTTTTGGGATATGTGTGAATAGTATTGAGCTTGTGGCGATTGAACAGCCTTAAGTTGGGCCAACAAACGGTCCCAAACACATGGAGGAAAAGATAATCAGGTGCATGGCCCATCAAAATTTCGAATGAAGATTTATTTTATAGGACTGGAGTAAGCATCCGATTAATTAAATATGTGGTTGTTAGGAATGATTTGGCCCAATATTTTTGGGGCATGAAAGTGTGAGAGAGTAATGATAAACTGGTTTCCATGATGTGCCTATGGAGTTTCTCAATACTTCCATTTTGTGGATGAGAATGAGGGCAAGTGATTCGATGGGAGATGCCACATGAGTGAAAAACAGACTAAAGTGGGCGAAATTTCCCACCCCATCAGTTTGGACCGAAATAGTATTGTGTGAAAAAGAATTACTAACAAATTGGAGAAAAGCAATAATAATGGAATAAACATCAAATTTAGCATTCATTGGAAAGAACCAAACATATTTGGAGAAGTCATCTAGTATAGAGAGGTAAAATCGACAATCTATAGTGGATAGAACAGGGGCTGAGCCCTAAACATTTAAGAAAATAAGTTGAAAGGGCCTAGTGGACCATGAGGGGGAGGGGGGGGGGGTGTGGGAGTACATGGGCCTTAGCCTGAGAGCAGGCCAAGCTGAAGAAAGGCCCAGAACTGAGCATGGAAGAGAGCTGAAATCTTTGAAGTGTGAGTTGAGTGATGCGGGAGGAGGGATGCCCTAAGCATTGGTGTCAAAGGAGAGAAGAGGCCCTAGTGCCGAGATGAGCTTGTGGAGATAAGGGAGAAGGTGGAACAGAGGGCTCGGATGGCAAAACATAGAGACCGTTCTCAACTGGACCTCTAAGGAGCACCGCTTGAGAATGTAAATCATTCACAAGAAAAAAACTAGAGTGAGACTAAAAGAAAACATCATTGTCAAGACAAAATT
The DNA here is from genome assembly GCA_022457165.1 of Juglans mandshurica. NCBI lineage: Eukaryota > Viridiplantae > Streptophyta > Magnoliopsida > Fagales > Juglandaceae > Juglans > Juglans mandshurica. The sequence continues at coordinate 7,573,219 of CM039619.1, read as the reverse complement.
GTCTGGCAGAAAGTAAATTGCAAGAAATCATAGGAACATAAAGAAGATTAGCCAAGAGAAACTTGCTAGAGGGAGCATTCCATTGAGCCAAGCCAACATTCTGAATGGGAAGGGAAGACCCATCGCCAATTGTCACTTGGTCCAACCCCTGGTAAGACATTGAATCGAGATTGAGGGAAGATAGGTCAAGGGAGAAATGATTTGTCGCAGTCGTGTTGGGAAACCAGTTAGAAGTATGAGAATTTTGGTGTGGGAGATGAGTGTAGTTGGCAGTATGGGAGGAGGGTGCAGGGGACTAAAGTCTAAAAGGCATGGTTGAACCTATGGTAGCACGAAATGATAGAGTGGCTTGGTTTGTGACAAAGCTAACAAACTGGGCGAGGATCAACTCGATTGTTGAAATAGTTCGAGGATGGAGGATTACGACCACCATTACGGCCTCCATGACGACCACGACGGCCCCTCCAAGAGAACACAGCACGACCACGAGGGGGAGGCCAAGCAGAGAGGGTGGGCGACTTACTGTATTATTTGTAGAGAAAGAAGAACCCGTGAGCAAAGATTGGTTTTGATGAGAAAGATGAGACTCATGGTTGCTGGATAGCTATAGATTTGGTGAGGGGATAGAGGATCAGGTCGAGTAGTTAGAGAGGTAAACATGAACTCATATTCAATACCGAGTCCGACAAGAAGGTAGATGGAGAACTCTTGATCGGTGAGGGTATGACCTGCGGCACTGAGGGAAGATGCAAGAGTTTTGGCTTTGTTATAATACTCTGAGATAGATTCAGCTCTTTTTTTTAGAGTAGCTGATATTGGGTTTGGATGACATGAGCAGAATATTGGGCTTGAAAAATATTCTAAAGGGTTGTCCATACCTCATGAGAGGTAGTGCAATCCAAGACCTGAGCAAGAACCGACTCAGACATGGAAGAATTAAATGTAGAAATGATGAGCTGGTCTTGTAAGAGTCAGCGGGTATGCTCAGGGTTGGTTTTACCATCGACAAACACAGTGGGTGAAGGAGTAGAACCATCAACATAACCAAGTAGAACCATCGACAAAGACACAATTTATGCCTTCAATATTGGAAAGTTATGGATGGTAAGTTTAATGTTAACAAAGTGAGCGGCAGGGTTGAGGATGGAAGAGGAAGGAGATGGGTGGGAGGTATTTTCAGGAGACGTCATGGAGGAGACGTGAGTCTTAGGCTCTAAATATCATATTGAAACTTTAGAAGAAGAGAATGCAGGCAAGGTATTTGAGAAAAGTTCAGACTCAACACAAACAATCAATACTCGATGAAATTCATACTTTCTCATTATATTTCTTGTACAACAGAGTGTCTATTTATAGAAGACTGTATAACAAACTTTACAGTATGTGCCACTCATGTGATGACAGGTGGCTTGAGAGGAAGCATCATTCAGTTATGAAGGCAGGTTCCAGAATATGCTATTTGCCTTCTGTTGGTGCATGATTGCTTGAATGTTTATGCGACTGAGTTGGTTGTTGATGGTGCAGTATGCTAAGCTGCCTTAATACGTGGTGCATGGAATATTGGTCCTATTTTCATGAGCATGTTCATTCAATTACTAGGGCTGAAGAATTTTGACCGAAAAAACAGACATTCAGTCTGGACCGCGAAGATTCTTGTGGTCATTTAATATAAAATATAGACCATATAAAATGTTAATATATGTAGAATAATATATGTTATTAATTAATAATGTATCATAAATCATATAATAATATATGTAGATATATAATATATTCATACATATTTTACTATTTATACCTAATTAAAGTAATTAGGTAATTATTTTTTAAATACATAAGTTTGCAAGTAATCATGAATAATTTATGTACAATGGAATTATTTAATATTCATTAACAATATATAAAATGTTAGAATTTTAATTTTTAATATAGACCATTATTAATAAATATTATGCATACTAAAATCTAAGTTAGTAAGTAGCAACTATCAACAATATCATAAATATAATTACAGTTAAATATTTGTTTAATGAGTTAGTTACATAATCCACATTAATGATTCACTTAATTTTAATTTTAATAATTTAAATAATTTTTTATTAAATTGTTTGAAAAAAAAAGTGAAAACAAATTAGGTCAGACAGATAGATACCAATCCGGTCAGGTCCCTATGAATATTCGGTCTAATCTAGAGTGAAAAATTATAAATCAAAGGAGTTTGGCCTGATCTCAAAAACCTCCTCTAGACCAATCGCACCGGACCGAATTCATCCGTAGCAATTACGTACTCACTAAAACTCACATTAAAAGAGTTGAGTTAACATGAAAATGATTGTATCTAAAAAATTATAAAGTTGATGACGAAGACACGCTTATATATATATATATATATATATATATATATATAGCTGATACGATAAAATTCGATTTATTAGATAATTGAATTTTTATATCAACTTATAATTATAGTTGCAGATGACAATTTTAATATAATATAATATAATTATAGTGTAATCAAATTTTATTAACTCTTTACAGACATAATTTGAAAGCAAACACAATATAATCACGGTGAAAACGGACCATAAAGAGAAATAATTAACACCTGACTATGTGACATATTTATATATTTCATATGGTTGTACCAAACGCTTAAAATAAGTAGGGCCTTATCCACGGACCACGCCAGTATTTAACATAATAAAACGTATGGATGGACAGGCAGTGACGCTTTGAATACTTGCGAAATTAGTATATATTATGCTATCTATTCAGTATCTATGAACTAAGACGTATCGGAAAGCACCATGTATTATCTAATAGAAAATGCTGCATATAGGAAAAGTTTGTGATTTTTTTTTTAATTTTAAAAATAATTAAAATACAAAAATACAAAACAACATTTTACTGTCCGTAACAATCATAGGATGCCACACTCGGTGGCCCTAACATCATCAATTATCTAAGATGAAAAAATGGTGTGTTTTACGTGCTAAAACTACAGGGGTTGTCGGGCCTTTTTGCCCGGAAAAGACCCCAACTGTCCTGAATTTGAAATGCTGCTACCAACCTGGAAGGCATGTCCGGCATACTCTCATGGCTGCAACTGTAAAGTAAAAAGAAAAGGCCAACGTACACGATATTTTTTATTTTATCTGTAGATATTTGTAACTATGAGCACATGCTAACTTCCAAAACAGAATAAACGCAAGGATTTTCCTAAATATTTTAGAAAAGTCGCAATACATTAATGACCATTTAAAAGTACTTTATATAGTTTACTTACTTAAAAATATTATTTAATAAAGTATCTTTATAAGCAATTATTAATATGCAGTTTAATCACTCAAAAGCGGACCCAAATTGTTTGGGGTAAGAAAAAATAAATCTTCACTCAGAAATGGCCCATGGCAGGGGCCCCCTGAAAAAGTCTGATGGCTATCGCGATACGCAAAGATCGCCTGCTGACAATAATTGAATGGGACGCCAGAAATGATAGATGGCTGAGATGACATTTTTTGTCATTTGTTTCGAGAAAAATGATTCGTTTCATTTTATATCATCATCTTATTTTATAATAATAATTTTTAAAATTTTATATAAAATATAATAAAAAATTTAATTTTTTTAAATTTTAAAATAATAATAATATTTAAAATATTTTTTTAACTATTAATTTTTAACTAAAAACAACTCATCTCATTTTTAAATTCAAATCAACATTTATTATCTTAATTATTAAATAAAAAAAATATCAAAATCTCAAATGTAAGAAGAGCATCTTTGAAAAATGGATAAATTACTATCTATTTATTATTTATTTATTATTATTTTTATATTTAATTTTTTTTAATTTTATTTAATAATTAAATAAGTGATTATTAATAAAATTATATATTTTTTTAAATTTTTTTAATGAATAAAAATTTTAAAAAAATATTTGATAAAAAAATAAATATACTATTAATAATAAAAAGGTACTACCCTATAAAATAAAATAAAAAGTACTACCCTGTCACTACCCACTCTCTTTTAAGCACGTTAATATTGCCGCTCTTCACACCGCGTAGTTCTCCAGCACAGTGACGTGCGAGGGACCCTTCAAACAAATCCCATCCCCGACATATTTGTTGGATTGTATTGGTTAATGGTTTATTGACCACTAGATATCTTCGAGTTCTGAAATGCTGCTCGTTCAACCACGCGGGAGAAGTGTTCAATTTGTTTTAAAAAAAAAATTAGTAAATATGAGATACATATATTAAAAACAAAAAAAAAAATAATGATAAATACTATTATTTTTAAAAAAAAGTGAACAAATTTTTTTTTTTACAATAATCTTGAAAACTTGTGTTTTCCATGTTTTTCTTTTTAAATTTAATTTTAAATTAACAGATGTTTCATCGATTTTATGTACAGTTAAAAAAATAATACCGAACCATTATAGGCCCTCTAGAATAGATGACCTCTATAATTTAGAGCATCTCTTTATTCAAGTCAACATGCAATAGCTACCCACCCCATATAGATTAATAATTAGTGCTTATTCTGTAGCCATTTATATTTCTTTATATATGTTTTCAAACCATGCTTTTGTCAAATTAAACACTATAAAACCATGCTTTTGTCAAATTCCCATTATCCTGGTTCAGCTGTGACGTTTCATGTTGAAATAGACAAGTGGTACTGCACGTGAGCTTGGTATGACTTTTTTATTGTAAAATAATGGTAACACTTGTCTGGGAGAATAATTTGTACCCTCGCACGACGCAGATAACATGAATCTAGCGCATAGAAAAATTATACATGCTACACATCACTATATAATTTGTTATTTTTATTATTTTATTTAAATATACATAAATTGATGAGTAAATATATATATTTAAATAAAAATGATAAATCACATTTTAATGTATAATATGAAAAAAAAAGTTGGTAAATTAGGAAAACATTATTGAAAGCCATTCAAGGTGTCTCAGATTAATGATGGATGAAATATTTAATTTTCGGCTTAGGTATATAAATTGCAAATAATATAGAGAAATCCGGAACAGAAGACGCCGTACAGTTATTTATGAACAATGAACATAACGCCGGTACAGTCGACCACTTGATCATTGTCCTTCGAAGGAGCAAGGAAATGATATGGAAGTACTGTCCAGACTCCAAACTATATATTTCTCATTCGGAATTCGGAGATCGGTGGGTTGACGATGAAATGAGTTGAGTTGAGTTGAGATGATAAAATATTATTAGAATATTACTGTTTATTATTATTATTATTTTGATATTTGAAAAAGTTGAATTGTTTATTATATTTTATATTAGAATTTAAAAAAATTATAATAATGAGTTGAAATAATATCAACTTCCAAACGAAGCCTAAAATAATGTTGGGTGATGCTAGGGACACCGTTAATTGGTCCCGTTTTGGTTTCCCGCTTGACGTGGAGTGGCTACTGTGGCATTCTTTAATTTTTTTTTAATTCACAGCCCTGCCCTTGCAGTGACTACCATCCCCTCCCTTCCATCTCCCCTACCCTGTAATGACTACCCTCCCCTCCATCTCTGACTTCATCTCTAACCCATTTTCGGCATCGTCGTCATTCTCAGCCCCACAGTTCGTCTCCCTATTGAGTTTCTTCCTCTCGTCTCCCCTCCCCTCCCATCCATCTCCGACCCCATCAAGATGAGTAATTACAAGTTTGTACCCAAAGTTTGATTTAATAGCATTTTGGCAGCATTCTTAGGTGAACTTTTAGGAGATAGATGAGTAATTATCAGGGTCTCATTACAGGTTTAGGTGGACCTAAAACTGAAAGCAATAATCTAAAAGCAATAATTCCACAAATCTAAACTTATACCAAAAATCCGAAAGCAATCTTTCAAAAAAATATGCAAAATAATTCTATTTTTGCAGTCAACAAGAAAATTATAGAGCAGACAATCAATCACCTTAGAAAAAAAGAGAGATTATAAATAGATAATAGAACATTCATTACATAGATTAGAAAGCTTGTGCATTTGGTTCATATCATCAACTACTTCGTTTCATATAGACAATGAAACAACGATTATAAACACTAACAAAAAAATAATAATAATAATAATAAAAGTTGCAATTTTCTCTATTTCCTGCTAAACAAACTCTTTAGTTTTCCCCTTTCCAATTGCTCCATATGAGATTGTTGAAGCATCCAGCCTAGCATCCACGACAGAAGCCACATTGCAAGAAATCTCCAAGTCAGCAGCCTCTCTAGAACCTTCAGGAATAACATAGTGCAAGTTGTGTTTTTTGTTTGTTTGTGAAATCTGTTGTAACGGCCCTGGCAGAGCACTGTAACAAACTCTGCCAAGCACCACCTCATTGTTGCACGCCTACTGCTTGCAGTAAGGTTTAGGACAGCTCACTGCAGCTCATACTTTTGTGTATATATACAGCACTGTTATTCAATCATAGATAAATGAATGAGAAAGTTAAAATACTTTCCTTGCAAATACTTTTTCTATTCTCTAGTCCTTACATGGTATCAGATACCCACTAGACTAACGTCTTCTTCCAAATGGCCAGCGATAACTCTTCTCCCAGCAAAAACTCCCCTCCTTCCGTTCAGCTCTCTAATAATTTCTCTCATGTGGTCTCCGTAAAACTAAGCTCCGAAAATTATCTGCTATGGCGTGCTCAAATCATACCATATCTCCATGGTCAAGAACTCTTTCATTTTGTCGATGGTTCCACTCCACCACCATCTCCCTTCAAATCTGTCTCAGCTTCTCCATCTACCTCTCCTCTTCCAAAAGCCAGTCCAGAGTATCTCCAGTGGCGTCGGACTGACCAACTACTCTTGAGTACTCTTCTTTCTTCTCTTACTGAAAGCATCCTAGCCCAAGTCATCTCTTCTCGTACATCTCGTGACCTCTGGGTCACTCTAGAAGGCATGTTTACTTCTCAATCTCAAGCAAAAATTTTTCAAATCAGGCATCAACTCACTAATCTTAAAAAAGGCTCTCTCTCGGTTTCCGATTACTATCACAAAGTTCGCTTGCTTTCAGACACAATGACAGCAGCGGGAGAACCTCTCCGAGATTCTGAGGTTGTCTCCTACCTTCTCAACGGACTCAACTCTGAGTTCGATTCCTTCGTGATCTCTATCACCACAAGAGCAACTCCTATCAACTCTACTGAACTCTTTAATCATCTCCAAACTCTTGAAAGCAGAATCTCTCTCCACTCTAGTCAGCAAGGCATCCTTCCCAACCCCTCTGCAAATTTCACCACACCTTCCTTCTCTCGTGGTGGACGTAACCCATTTCGGGGTGGAAGAAACAATGGCCGAAATGGTCGCAACCATGGAGGTCGATCATTCAACTCCTATCAAAACTCATCTCAACCTTCCTTTAAGCCTACTTGTCAAGTCTGCAACAAAGTAGGACATGTAGCCTTGCAGTGTCTACATCGGTTTGATCAAGCATATCAACATGGACCACCTCGTTCTTTCTCAGCTCACTACACAACCTCTCAATCTCCTTCAGACCAGAACTGGTATCCCGACTCTGCGGCAACAAATCACCTTACATCCGATCTCAACAATCTCAACATCAATGTTGACCATTATCTGGGACCTGAACAAATTAGAGTTGGTGATGGATCTAACCTACCCATCACTCACATTGGTGATTCTCAACTCTCAACTTCCTCTACAAAATTTTTCTTACGAAATTTGCTCCATGTTCCACAAATCACCAAAAACTTAATCTCTGTTTATCAGTTTTGCAAAGATAATCATGTCTTCTTCGAATTTCATGACTCTTTTTTTTGTGTGAAGGACAAACAAACGGGGAGTCTTCTACTTCAAGGTCCAACACATAACGGGCTCTATCATTTTCCTCCAGCCATTCCCGAAAACTCCTCTGTGGCTCTTGTTGGTGAAAGGACTACAATTGGTCAATGGCATCATCGCCTTGGCCATCCTTCACTTAGGCTAGTCTCAAAAATTTTGCATACCAAGTGTTTACCGTTTGTTCCCACTAAGCCTAGTTTCTTTTGCTCTACTTGTCCACTTGCCAAATGTCGGCAACTTACTTTTTCTCAATCTGTTAATCGGTCAACTGCACCATTGGAACTTATTTTTGTAGATGTTTGGGGACCTTCCCCTTATATTTCACACGATGGTTTTCGTTTCTATATCTCGTTTGTGGATGATTATAGCAGATATACGTGGTTCTATCCTCTAGCCTCTAAAGGAGATGCAACATCTACGTTTCTAATGTTCCAAAAATTGGTTGAAAGACTTCTTGACACAAAAATAAAAACTGTCCAAAGTGATTGGGGGGGGTGAATTCCGGCCTCTCACAAATGTTCTTAAATCTCAAGGAATTACTCACCGACTCTCTTGCCCACATACTCACCAACAAAATGGTGTGGTTGAGCGAAAGCACCGTCATATTGTTGAGACGGGTTTAGCACTCCTTGCCACGGCATCCCTCCCATACAAATTCTGGTCTGATGCTTTTCACACTGCATCTCATCTCATCAATCTCCTTCCATCATCATCTCTTCAAAACAAAACACCACATTTTTTAATCTTCAAAAAAGAACCAGATTATACTTTCCTCAAAATCTTTGGCACTGAATGTTGGCCAAATCTCCGACCTTACAACAACCACAAAATACATTTTCGCTCACTTTCTTGTTTATTTCTTGGGTACAGTCCAATTCACAAAGGTTACAAATGCCTTCATGTTCAAACCAACAGGATGTACATATCAAGAGATGTAATATTCAACGAAAATTCTTTTCCTTATTTAAAGTCTATCAAACAGGACTCAAATCACACTCAGCCCACCCACATCTCACTTCCAATTATCGCAACTCCCTCTCTGGACCAAAATCCATCCCAACACTTACCCAACAATAACCCATTTCCAAGCCCACCATCACATGACCCAATCTACCCATCGCATAACCCGATCCTCACATCATCTTCTCAAACCGATTCCCCCTCTGCTCCAATCAACTCGACAGACTCCAACCCTAACCATCTGCAACCTCCCAACCCACCACCGGCACCTCCAAGATCCCCAATTATCACACGTTCTAAAACAAATAACTCACGTCCCAAACCATTTTCTCATGGCCAAATACCCTACCCAACACCACGGTAGTGTCTTCTCTCGACTACTGACATTCCCGAAGACCCCCTTTCCTACACAGTTGCTTCACGCTACCCTGCCTGGCGTGATGCCATGAACAAAGAATTTCAGGCCCTTCTACAAAACAAAACATGGTCACTTGTTCCCCCACCCCCCTCATCAAATGTTATTGGTTGCAGGTGGATCTTTCGGACGAAATATCATGCTGACAGAAGTATAGAACGGCGCAAGGCCCGACTCGTTGCCAAGGGGTTTCACCAACAAGATGGGATCGACTACTCTGGGACATTCAGCCCAGTGGTAAAACCCACTACTATCCGTCTTGTTCTCTCTTTAGCAGTCTCTCATGGATGGCCTCTCAGACAATTGGACATCGATAATGCGTTTCTTCACGGGACACTCACCGACACAGTGTACATGTCTCAACCTATTGGCTTCATTCATCCTGAATATCCAGACTATGTCTGTAAATTGCACAAGGCCATTTATGGCCTAAAGCAAGCTCCACGTGCATGGTTTGCGCAATTGCTCTATTTCCTATTTCCTGCTAAACAAACTCTTTAGTTTTTCCCTTTCCAATTGCTCCATATGAGATCATCAGTTTCTTGCATTTCTTACTGGAAGATAGAGATGCAATGCAAGAAATTGCATACTTTTTTGCAGTGTTCTGTGGACTTGGGTCGAGTGCGCAGTTGCACCAGATTCGTCACACTCTTACCATCCCTCATAACTTCTCTACAATTCTGGGAAAGGATCATCAAGCTTGAAATTGCTTGCGCAGCAACCTCGCTAACACTATTTGATTTAGCCTCAAGCATCTTGACAAGCAGATAAATGCACCCGGCTTCACCTACCAGTCACTTCATCCACGTTTAAGCACATGAACTAATCGGGGAAGCAACCCAAGAGAAATCAAAGCCTGCACAGAAAGCGAGACAACCAAATTCCTTAATGCCCCAACTGCAGACTCTTAGGGGAGTGGACCATCAAGATAAACCAATAGGCTTCGAACACCACCTTCTAAAACAACAGGCCATCGAAGGAAGGGAGGGGAAATGAGATGCGGGAACTCGACGGGGAGACGAACTGCAAGGCTGGAAATGACGATGGCGTTGGAAATGTGTCAAAGATGAGGTCGGAGATGGAGGGGAGGGGATGGGTAGTCACTGCGGGGCAAGAGAGATGAAGGGAGGGGATGGGTAGTCACTACGGGATAGGGGCTGTGAATTAAAAATAAATAAAGAATGCCACAGTGGCCGCTCCACGTCAAGCGGGAAATCAAAACGGGACCAATTAACGGTGTACCTAGCATTTTCCAATAATGTAAGTGAATTAAAGAACAAAGTTACCACTTTAGTCACCGCTTTTGGCACATTGTACGGTCACAGATAGATTTGATCAAAATAAATTTAATCGAAGGATAGTGCTACAGCCCCCGCTGGGGGCTCCCGCTGGGGGCTATAGTAGAAATTGTATGTGTTTTTTTTAAAGTTGTTTTTTATATAATTTTTTTTTATTTTTTAATATTTTTTTAAAAATAAAATAAATTTAAAATATCATTAAAAACACTTTCTTAATCAAGAAGTAAAAAAAAATTATTTAAAAATACTTCCTTAATCACGAAGTAAAATAAAAAATCATAAAAAAATATTTTATATTTTATTTCGTGATTAAGCAAGTATTATTTAATAATATTATAAAATTTTTATTTTTTAAAAATATTTAAAATCATTAAAAATATCTATATAAAAAAAAATTAAAAAATACACATCATAAAATACACTGGAGCTCTCCCAGCGCTCCAGCGTTTTCCTTAATGGAATAATATTGGACACAAAGGGTTCCGGCCGGGTTAAGCGTACACGATCGGTGGGTCCACCATAACAAAGGGCACAATGGTAGTTTAAGAAGGGAAACGAGGTTTTTTTATCAAGATCGAGCCTATTTAAATGGAAGCAATCGGGCATGCTTAATATATCAGTACGTAGTAAAGTTTTCGTTTATGCAGAATAGGCAAAATGTGGCAATCACTAGTCTTCTTTCTGGCCACAATTGTAGTGGTCTCCCAAGGGTCAGAACTGGGTCTGAGCCACCAAATTCACCTTCTCCGGCCAAAATCTGGTTCTGGGGGTGACATTGTTCCTAATGTTTCATGCCTGAGTTGGCGAGTTGGGGTGGAAGCTCATAACATTATTGGCTGGTCAACGGTTCCGAAAGAGTGCGAAGGCTACGTGGGGCATTACATGCTGGGATATCAGTACAGGAAGGACTCCAAAGTGGTTGCTAACGAGGCTTTACTCTACGCTCAGAGTCTCAACCTCACTGGAGATGGCAAGGATGTTTGGGTCTTTGACATAGACGAGACTACGCTCTCTAATCTGCCTTACTATGCCGAGCATGGATTTGGGTACGTACGTTGTTAAAATAATTAATTATAATTAATAGACCGATACATAGCAATAGCATCAAATGAGACTAGACCAAGAATCATACACGCGTGTATTATTTTTCAACCATATACATATACCTATTTTTCAACCACATACATATTTTTCAACCATATACCCCACGCGACCGGCTGTGAGTCTTTATCATGGGGCCATGCACATCATGATAATATGAGCTGATTATCTTAAAGTCGCTTTTCTCTCCTTTTTTTAAATTAAGGTTGTTCAAGTATTAACATCCAGTTATGAAGCAATTTCGAGGACTTGATCATCGTTGCTTCTGATTTTAATTAAGCACTTTCTTTTCTTTTCTTTTTTCTTGGTAGGATTAATTAATCAGCACTTGACGTTATTCTTGTTTTTCGGTCAATGGGACGACATGAAATGATTCATTGCGAGATACTAAAGATTAGATTGAAATTTCAGGGCGGAGCCCTATAATTCTACGCTATTCAACGCATGGGTCCTGAAAGGCACACAACCGGCATTGCCGGAGTCTCTGAATCTGTACAAGAAACTGTTATCTCTTGGGATCAAGGTTGTATTCATAACAGGAAGAGGAGAAAGCCAAAGAAATGTCACGACAACCAATCTAAAGAATGTTGGATACCACACTTGGGAGAAGCTTATACTCAAGTATGCAAAAGCTAATTAATCTAGTAATTAATTAATTAATATCGATCAGTACTATAATAATAATGTTTTTAGGAATATATATATATATATATATATATATATCCGGTTGTTGTTGTTATTTTATGACATTTATTATAATTTGTTTTCATATATAAGTTACACGTATGTTTGGTTGCAGGGGCTCGGCATACTCCGGAAAAACCGCCGTCGTGTACAAATCAAGTGAGAGGAGGAACTTGGAGAAGAAGGGTTATAGAATCGTTGGGAACATTGGTGACCAGTGGAGCGATCTCTTGGGACATAGTGTCGGCAACCGGACATTCAAGCTACCCGATCCGATGTACTACATTAGTTGATGATCATTAATTGTGTAAGAGATAAAATCAAATCAAGAGTTCGATTTGGTTATTATATTTTATGAAGAAGTCTTGCATATATGTATTCGTAATAATTATCATGACATTTATCTCTCATTTTATATAAATTAATGAACTTATGTTCTGTCTTCAATTTATTCAGAATAACAATACAATATTGTTATTTCGTTATATTTGGGACACGATCATGTGAGTAAAAGAAGCCCAATCGTGTCATAAAATGAAGATGTTTGCAAGACATGATCGTGATTCTTAATATATCATGTATCATACCGTGCAGTACTGTTTATTCGGGTTACGATTTGGGAATCTGAGTTTTAAATTTTGGCCGAAATTTGAATTGGGTTAGATCCAAACCGGAATTCGAATTAAAACAAATCTGAATTTCAGATTTAATTTGGAGTTTTTTTTTTAATTTTAAATTTTTTGAAAAGTAATAGCAGGGCAAGCAGAAAACAAAAGAAGAAGAGACGAACTATAGTACAATTATTATATCTAAGAGAAAGCAGCATGTAGATTCTATACAAAAAAAAACAAAAAGCAGCATGTAAAATTGGCCTTGGAAACTCGGAAGGGTCTTGGGAGTTGGGATAAAGCAATTAAAACACACAGAAGCCTCATCTCTATCATCTTTTGCTGCACTGAAAAGGGACTTGCAGAACCCAAGCCACTTCTCTATCATCTGCTGCTGCACTGAAAAAGGACTGAAAATCATCTTTGTCTTATATCACGAGAAATGTTTTTGGAATTCGAATTTGGGTTCCGATTATATATTTTTTAGTAATTAAAAAAATATTTTTTAACGATGTCTTAAATTTTTTATTTTTTTACAAAATATTTATAATAAATTAAAAAAATACATAAAATAAATAATAAAAAAATATATTTTACTTTTTCGGTGGGTTCTCATACTACATCTCGAGAGAGAAATAACACTACTCAGATCTTTGACTCTGCAAAATTCGTACACATTAAAAAACCTTTCAGCGGGTATGCAAAGGAACTGTACGTTGTGCTTTTCATTCCAATAAGGATAGCTCTCGCCATCCTTGTTCATCTCTGTTCTGCAAAGGAACTGTGAATCCGTTCAGATTTTAATGGAGGAAACGAATGATCTAAGTTGAGAGAAGGAAGACAGAAACATGTACGTGATTTCTATGTTTGATCAAAATTTTGAACTACAGAAGGTCTGAAATTGCTTTCTGTTTACGGATTGAACACACAAGGAAGAAAAAGGGGTTGGGTTGTTCTTAGTATTCAATAGTAAACTTTTTTGAGATGCAGCAGGCGGGTGTTGGGGTTGTTCTTAGGGAGTGTGAAGGGAATGTAATTGCTGCATGTAGAAAAATTGAACGCGAGGTTTCCTCTCCAGAATATATAGAAGCAACTGCAGTGCTTAGGGGTTTACAGATTTGTGTTCAAGGAAAACTCTATTATACATCCACTGTTTGCTGCACTCATTTACACACATGACGTGTCCCGAGCCACACCCCCCCAAACCGCGAGTTTTCGCTTTCATTTTGAATTTTCCCTTTCGTCTTCAACATTTTCCTCTCTCCCCCAACCCTCCGCGTCGTTCGAGCCCCCCAAACGCGAGATTGGTTCGTTCGTCTTCAACATTCGTTCCTCTCTCTCCCAACCCTCCTCGTTTCCTCCCTCCCTCCCATCCCTTCTCTTTCCTTGTTCTCTCCCCCCCCCCCCCACCCCCCTAACCGCGACTCCTCTGCCCTAAGGGAGGCCCTGCACTGCGATTTTGAGTTCCTCCCTCGAAAGCCGAGCTCCTCGCAGGTTATATCTTCTTCTTCTTATTATTCTCCTCGAAGATTTACACTTATTCTCTAAGGTTTCTTCTTCTTCTCTCTCTCTCTGTGTTCGACACACTCAGATTGCCTAGCCAAAGCCCAGATCTGCGGGAGGGGTAATGTATAGTTTCTTCTAAATAATATTCCTGAAGCTTTTTCATGTATTACGGCATACATTTATTCATACATTTAGTCATACATTTATTTTTTTTTCCTGAAGCTTCTAGGGTTTAGTCATACATTTATTTACTTTTCTCTGTGTTTACAACATCTTTTTTCCTCTAGGGTTTAGTTATATGAGCTGTAGGTTTACTGGTCAATAGCAGTAATGTGTCAAACTGGGCAAACATATTGCAGTCTGAGATTTATCTAGGCAAGCATCTTGGCCAGTAAATAGAAGCAAATGTACCAAGCAAATGTACCAAGTAAATAGAAAGGTTTTGGACAATAGTGGACTTCCATGTGTTAATGTCTTATATCAGGTTAAACAAATTTGAGAAACAATTTACCCATCGGCTATCCATCTTAACAAACCTGAATATAGATTCCAATATGTCCAACTCTCATTAGAATAAAATGCATGTTCTCTTCACTTACCTAGGTTGGGTTTGATTACTTTGAAATAGACCATGCATGTGGTTGTACTTTATTGACAGTAGTTAATAGAAAATTAGAGTATGGCTTTCTATTAGTGTAGTTAAACCCCCTTACCGAAGAAAAAAAAATATTGCACTCTCCCAAATTTTCTGCTATTGCATTGAAAGCAACCTAGAAATGAAATATGAGTAAAACTCATCTTAGATTTTGTCTCTTTAACCAAATCTATTCAGTGGCACATTTTAAATGCCCCCCTATTTAGACTCACCTATCTTTGCTTGTCTTGTGATTGTTCTTTTCCTAAAACTTTCTTTTTTCTCTATGACTCAAAATTAATTTTCGCTTGTGGTTGGAGGCTTACATCACTACTTGTTCTTCTCTACTTGTACTTGTATATAAAACCATACAAATAAATAATAATAAACGGCCAATCATGTTGCAATTAACTGGACTTTCCTAGCTGAAAACTGACCCCTGCAATCCCTCTCATAATCTGTATTCTTTTTGGCATCTTTATCCATTTGGGAACACTAATGTGTACTTAGATATACATTTACCATGACTAACTACATCATTAATTATTTTAACTTTATAAGTATTGTATCCTTGAATGGAAGTGTGTGGTTATTGTCGTAAACATGATAATGAGCTGCTAGTGTTGGGTTACTTGAAATCAAGTTATGTTTAAATTTGATGATGGTCTTAGTTAATCAGACATTCACTTTACTATGTATTCAATTTTGTTCATATGAGACAGACTCTTGTGTTTGTAGTTGTCTTTCCTTTGACAGAATCACTATGGCATCTTCTCAATCATCATCTTTAGATAATGATTTTGTGATGGAGTCACCAACTTGTTGGTGTGGTTTGAAAACGCCACTAAAGACGTCCTACACTAAGAAAAATCCTGGAAGGAGATTTTTTGCTTGCCCCAAATATAATACGGTAAAGCAACTTAATATTTGTCATATTAAACTAATTAATTTGCTGTTGCGGGTTGTACTTTGTGTCATATTAATTTGGGAGTTCGTATTGTGTGCAGGGAGATGCGAGGTGTGAATTCTTCGTATGGGCGGATATTTTTCAGTTATTAGTGGAGAACATGTTATTAAAACAGAACTCACGGCGTAATACATGGGATGATGTATTACGCCGTGAGTATGCCGTTCAGAAAAGAGAAGAAAAAGTGAGAGAGATAGCGAAGAATCTGAAAAAGGAAAAGCGAAAGTTATTGTGTTTGTACTGGATTATCACCTTTGTAATATTGTTTGCTTGGTTTGGATAAATGTAATGTAAAAGGCACGTTGTATAAATTATGTAATTTTTTATGTAGACACATTACATTAAAAAGCATGTTGTATAAATTAAGACTTACTCTAAACTGTTATTCTAACAGTTTGAAGCTACTTCCAAGCTCGATTAAATGAGCTGAATTCCAGCATCTTCAAGTATTGAGGTTTTGTTTTTTTGGTGAATATTGTGAATTGAGGTATTGTATTCTCTTCAAGTTAAAGAGGAAGAACATGTAGTCTATGTTTGCAACCTTTGTTTTCTCTCCATTGTAAACTATTATTGGAGTCTTTAGAGCTAGAAGAGAGATATAAATCAACTACCGTGCTCATCTGCAGATGAAAAATATAATCTTTTCCCTCTTGGGCAAAAGCCTCTATGATATGAAATGACTTCACTTCAGAGTCATGGGATTTCAGATTTAGAAAGCACGTCTGTTGATGGTTGACCAGCTCTGGTCGCAGCATATGTTATAAATTCACAATAAAAGGCCATGGATTTTCCATATGTTATAACTTCAAAATCTGAATCAGGATGTTAACCTTTGCTGAATGCATATCTCCAATTCATGTTTTAAGATGATTTGTTCAAAATGCATCAAATGGAGAAAAAAGCGTTCCGTAATACAATGACCACCCCATTTGAAAATAAAAGCACAGATGAGATATAACCAACTAAATACCCTCCTACAAAATCCATTATTCCAAAACACCTCACTCCTTAAACAAAGTAAACTGCAAACTAGCAGGAGGAAATGGAAGCTGAACATCAGGTCGATCTCAGCTTAAAATGTGCAACAGCCCTCAGTGAATAGATGCAATGTGTCGGATCAGGTCAACGACACCAGTGCTGCAACAAAAACAACCAGCTTAAAATAAGTAAAAATAGACACTAAACCTCTACTTTAAACATCCAAAATTTAGAATCATGAGACTATGGCCATAACTCCCCATCAGTTGTGAGATTGAGTGAATTCTGTGCAAACGTGTATTACCTGTAATGAGATTCATTGTCAAACCAAGCGCCTAGCTTCACAAAGTTGTCATTATGTGCAATTCCAGCCTTGGCATCGAAAATGCTAGAACTGCAACAACTAACAGACCATAAAATAAGCTTCAATTACACGTTTACATAAGGTACCAGTGATATAATGCCCATCGAATGTACCATTTGAAAAAAAATGTTGCAAAGTACACTAGTCCTAACCTGTTTGCTAAGGTACCAGGCTCTGTACCAGGCCCTAAAAAAAGGTTAAAACAGAGAATTTTTTCTTGGTTAACTATAAAAAATTGTCAGGTGAATCAATAAAAAAAAAATATCAAGTAAATATACCAGAGTCCTAAAACTAAAACCACCTGCTTTACCTGGAAAGGGCAAAATATGTCACGTATTGATAGACAAGTTCAAGAATTAGTGATATGCCATTAAAGTTCATTTCAGAGTTCCCCCTCGTTAATTTTTCATTCTTCCTCTACTTGCCAAATATAGTACCGAATCCAATTATCCTCATCTATAGAAAAAGATGGGGAAAGTAACAAACCCATCAAAAGTAGGATTATAAAAGACACAATAATATAAAAGGCACAAACTGCAAACTATAAACTCATATGTGCAATGAAGAAATGAGATGAATAAGTCAAAGAAAGGGAAGCTGATAGGAGTAATAGATTAATGAGTCATGTTCATAAAATGAACCCAGTCTTTGCTCAATCAAATGTACCAAATGTAAAAAATTATTTTAGAATAAATCAATCTATTATTCTAAAATGGCAATCTATGATAAATCAATCGAAAAATCTATAAATCAATCTCAGTTTTGACAGTTAGATCATAGTGAAGTTGTTTAACTGCATTATATAAAAAATGAGGAAGTTATAAAAAACAGCCATTGCTGCCTTCCACCAGCGAAAAAAGTTATTATTACAAAGCAAAAGAAGCCATTGCTGCCTTCCACAAAATCACTAATAAGATTTCTCACCCATTGTCCCATTGAAGTTAATGACAAGAACTTTTGACAATGAAACAATGGAAAAAACACCGTTCAAGGATGTTAACCTTAAAAGAGAGATCACTAACCAGTGCATCATCATCAACATCCAAAACTTTGTAGTAGCCCTCCAAAACTTGTTGGCTCATGGTACCAAAACACCTTTGATCTCCAATCTCCAAGAGGTACAAAAAATTACCCGTTGCATCTCCACAAAAAACCTTACCATGGGCATACACCCATGAATACCAAAACTACACTAGGAGGATATAAAGCCACAAAACTACCTCCCAACCCTCTAAAAGACACAAAAACAGCTACTCAATCCCAGCGGCAGATCTGAGAAATACAACCATACAATGTTAGAGGATATAAAGACAAATCAATGGGAAATACAAGTATCTAAAAATAACACTTTAGAGAAACCCTCTTGAGCCAATCATGCAAAATAATACTAAACGGGAAAAAAAATGCGAGATAATTAGAATGAGCTACGGCCCCTAGAGTCAAGTTACTACCCGAACTCCCAAATTCCAGCTTGTCCTTAAAAAAACAGAAAGATTGCATCATTTTCAAAAGGGACATGATATTTTCCTCTTTAACTACAACATACCCTCTCCAAGAGCTTCAAAAAATGTGGCTTCTCATCACCATGGGATTACAAGTGTGCATCGAGATGGTGACACATCTGAAATAAAACAATCGTAGGGTTACAAGTGTGCACCATGATGTCATACATGGTTGTCAGTTATTGAAACAACACAATTAACCTCTGGAGTTGATTGTGTAAGAATGTTGTGTTGTGTTCCAACATCAACCCCATCATCAAATTGGTGTTGTTCAGATCCCGGTGTCTCACCCAAGTGTGTTTCATCTACCAAGATTTTTCTGGAAGTCTGAGGACCAAAACATAAATAGACACATATTAGACTCATCATACTAACTTAAAACAATGCAAAATTAGACATGCTGTCATACCGGTTTCTTTCTCTTTGTTGACAACTTTTCGACTGGTGGTACATTCCTCTTAATTGGGGGTCTCCCTTTCCCTCGAACCACGTTGGGGCTTAGTATCTTCTTACCCTTATCCAAGACGACATTTGCTTTGGCCTTCGTTTGTTCATATGCCGACTCTAGTGTTGAACCTTCACATTTTTCCTCAAACTCATCAACAACACGCAAGAAAGCACTGATTTTTTCATTATCAGAGGATATTTTGGTGGCTAATTTCGAACATCTTTTAAGCACCCGCTCATAATTTCGTGCATCTGCTTTGTCCCGCTGGTCATCGTAACTACTTCTGACTAATGTGTATGTCCTCTTTAAGTCCTTTCTCCAACGATCCAACACATATACATCTGGCAGCACATTAATCTTTTTGAACTGGCAAACTCTAAGTGCATGCCTACATAGAATCCCCCTCATCTGAAACAGTGCACACGTGCATTTGACCTCCACCTCCTCTTCGTTATAGTAAACACAGAAATCCAAGGTTTTGATGTGCTCATCAGTAGATATTTCATCCAACACTTGGTATTTTAAAATGCATCCTTCTGTGCTTACCAACGAACAATTACAACACATTAGGCCCAGCAACTCTCTTTGTACCTCTTTGAACTTTGCATTTGTATATAACCTTTGAAACTGCTTCTCAATATTGCCCGATCTTGGTCGGTTATCATGGCTTTGGGCGCCCGACCATTCATACAATCCAACCATATTCGGAACAACCACACAAAAGTTTCAGTGTCCTCGTTTGAAAGCAATCCCGCTCCTAATAATATGGACTGACCATGATGATTAACACCAACGAATGGCGCAAAAGGCATCCCGTACCTATTTGTTAGGTACGTAGTATCAAATGTTACTACGTCTCCGAAATACTCATACGCCGCTCGACTCCGAGCATCAGCCCAAAATACATTCCGTAACCTTCCCTCATCATCCAAGTCCATGTTAGAAACGAACCCATCATTCCGATCTCTCATTCTTTGGAAATACTGATTAAGTGCTTCGCCACCACCTTTACCCAACCTTAAATGTCGAGCCTTATCAATGAAATTCCGACAATCTTTCTCTTGAAACAGAAGATTCTCAAAACCCCCTGCATCAACGACAAGAGAATAAAAATTCTTGTTCATTCGTATACCGGCTCGATCATTTAGGTCGAGGATCCTTTGACTGTATTCATCTAGATGTTTGTGAGATCGCAAGAATCTTGTCTTCTTGGGGCTCACAGTTATGTGGTTGTGCACATTTTCAACAGTGGTGAAAACCCATTTATCATTCTTGCTCAATGTCGCATTTACTCTCGCTTTACAATCCGTTCTAGTTGTTGGTCGTGGCTTCGAGATATTATTGTTCGTAGGATTGTACTTTCCGCCACGGGCACAACCAACAGTCACGTACACAGGCCTCCCTTCATCATCTTTCCTAGTCCTTTGTGTCTGTACACCAAAACCCTCTTGTTTCGCATACTGCTTATAGTAGGCTGTAAGATCTTTCATACTGTCAAATTCCATCCCAGATCTTGGTGCTTCAACTCGTACCTCATCATCCTCGAGAACAGTGGTACCCTCTAAATATTCATTTATGTCGAAGACCATGTCTAAAAATGGAAACATATGAATTACCATCAAAACAAAATTACAATGATTATAATCAAGGCAAACAAAACTGTACTACCGTCAGCATCAAGACAACTTTCAGCAGTCATCCGGGATGTACTTCCAAGATTTCGTTCAAATGTGGTTTTGGTTGGCACAGTTGACATCGGGGGCACTTCTTGCCTCAAGTCATCCGGATTACTTGGCGGAGAGTAGGACATATAAGGTGGCATATGCTGCAACAGGCACGTTGTTAGGGAAAATTGGATGACTCTAAAAAATTTAACATGTTAACTTCTGAAATATAAAAATTCAAATAAATATACCTCAAATGAATCAAAACATGGGCTATAGTCTACTGGAGTACTCGGGGAATTGTAGGGCATATTTATATCAAAAGGATGCATTCCATCTTCGTTTTCCCCCATCACAATAAGGCTAAGAATGTCTTCCAATAATTTCTATTCAGTCTTCCAAGATGGCAAAAGAAGAAAAATAAAGATTAAACTCTCATACGTAATGCAAAATCTGAAAATATAAGCACTTTCTACATAAATGAAATACAAACGTATAATTATTGTTTGAACGGAAAAAATAGAAACAAATAACTCTCAGTGAGCAGAAACAGATATTTTCAATTCATGGAATCCATCGAATCATGTAGCAAGTATTTAGTCAGTCTATTTTCATGTCTTTCTACTTGTCAAGAACAAAAACAATGAGTTAAAATATATTCTAATCTCAGTGCTCGGAATAGTTTCTAATAGTGTTTTCATGAAACTATTGCAAGACACTTATTGGACACATTTAGTTTTTTTTTTTTTTTTTTTTTTTTTTTATGAATATTGCAAAAACAATTACTGCAAAAAAAAAATTACTTTGACAACATCCTAACTATGCTATAGCCATATTTTGAGACTTCCTATTATTTAAGAAGTCAAAAGTTTGCTTTGTTCTCATACTGTTTAATCAAATTGGTCTTCACTACACATGAAGTTTAAGAGATTTTGTTCAAACTACCACATGAAACTGTCTTCTATTTTGCCACATTTTCTTCTAATTAATTATACTCTTAAAAAAATATATGTTTTGGACGGGTCAATTCATTGGAATGATTAACTATGATCACTAATAAACAACTTTTAAAGCAACCAAAATTAAATAAGCTCAAATATTAACTATGATCACTAATAAACAACTTCTAATCAAGCTTTCACACATCAGCATAAATATTAAATCTGAAAATTAAAATTTAGCCTATTTGTTAATGACAACCTCAGTTGCATCTTGATAACATTAGGAGACATAACATTAGGAGACAACACACGGGTTTTCCTCAATGTTTTCACATGTAAATACAGATTGTAATAGCAAATATCATTTTCTGGAAATTTCTCCATGCCCTAAGCATATCCATCTCAGAAAACACAAAAATCATGATGTAGATAGCATGTATGGACGGGAAAATAGTAAAAACAGAGCACTCTTACCCTTACCCGTCGTTGGTTTGGTCCGTTCGATCAGCTCGCGGGGAGCGGCGGCGCTGGGCAGACGTACGAGCGTCTCGAGGTGGCGCTGGGAAGAAGAAGCCGTCGTGAGGTGGCGCTGGCAAGAGCAAGCCGACGGACGCGGGTTCGTGGCGAGGAAGGGGGTTTCGCGGGATTCAAATATTCTTTCGTCCGTTCAAACGAGCTCGCGGGACAGTGGAGGCACTGGGCACACGGAGGAGTACCGCTCGGTGGCACTGATGAGAGAGACGGCGTCGCCGGGAGGTGATGGTTTGCGGAAGGAGACGCGGGCGATGGAGCAGGGGTTTCGCGGCATGAATTCAAATGGCAGAAACGAATTTTCAAACCAGTCTTCAATCGAAACGCACGTTTTGATTTTTAAAAAAAAAAAAAAAAATGAAATCCACATAGTGAGTGCACTGAGTGCACCGCTACAGTGGATTCCGTATAGTATAACTCTTGTGTTCAATGGGGTATTCTAAAACTGATGGTGGAAACTGATTGTCTTGTTCTTGCGAACATATTGAGTTCCTGATATTTTAACAGATTTTGCCTTCATCATTGAGGATATTAGAAGGTTAATGCAGGGCTTTCAAGAGGTGCAATTTCTGCATGTTAGTAGACAAGGAAATAGTGTGGGCGAGAAATGCTTGTAATTTTTTAGACAGTGTTATGGTCTAATTGTCCTTCTTTTGTATGAGAAATTCTTGTAAGGAAGGATTATTAATGAAATGTGGTCTGTTTATTAAAAAAAAAAATAGTATTAGAAAAAATTTGTGTGGGTCTTTTTTTTTAAAAATAATAATAATAGAAAAAATTATGACACTTCAAAAAATCTACATTTTTTTTTAAAAAATAATAGGTCCTATTAATTTTAAAAAAAAAGTGGACAGACTTGTTTTTTTTTTACACTTCCTCCAATCTTAACAATTTCATAAATCGAGTCTTTGACGATGGTAGAAAGTGGCATTAATCCTTGAGCTGGAGTTTCAATTTATAAAAGAGAATTTGAGAAAGTTGAATTATTTTAGAAATTGAAAAAGTTAAATTGTTTATTTTATTTTATGTGAAATTTTTAAAATATTGTAATGATGAGATGAAATAATATAAAATAAGTTGAGTTGAGATGAAAATAACTGTGAAAACAAACTATGCTTTCATTTATATATCGCTAGAAGAAACTCATGTTGGCCTTCTAACGCCTCGTCACTTTAGATACGAATTCATCAATATTCTTGTCCGAAGAACAACCCTCACTTATTGCTGCTACAGCCAAAGCCCTCCATTTCTTGGCATTCTCCTTCATCTCTCTCCCTCTCTCCCCCTCCATTACTTCCCTAATACAAGATTGAATCTCTTCTCTCCCCACAATGCCATTCTCGTGATCATCAATCTTGACCCTAATTCCCACCTTCCACACATCCTCAACAAACTTGGCATTTGGACTTTGGTCAGTCCACTGTGGCATCCCCACCATCGGCACTGCCAAGCTCAATGCCTCAACGGTCGAATTCCACCCACAGTGCGTGAGAAAGCACCCAACTGCCTTATTCGATAGCACTTCCAGTTGAGGGCTCCACTGCACCACGAGGCCCTTATCGCCTACCTCTTCCACAAAGCTTTCTGGGAGGTTTGCTTCCTCTGAGGCCCTGACTACCCACAAAAAATGGAAATCGCTTCCTTTTAAAGCAAATGCCACTTCCTTCATTTGCTGTTTGCTTAAACCGGCCATGCTACCGAACGACGCGTAAACAACAGATCCTGATGGCTTCCTGTTGAGCCAATTGATGCAAACAGAAGAATCTAATGTGAAAAGATGAAGCCCATAATCTGTGTCCTTTTCGATACGGTTGTCTAAGTAGAAGGATGGAATTGTTGGCCCAATCGTCAGCAATCTGCAAACTTTTGACATGGTATCCACCACCTTGAGATAAAGCACAAACGATCAACGTCTTTTTTTTTTTTTTAAAAAAAAAAAAAAAAAAAAAGGCCGTCACCTCCATCAGTTTATTTTATTAGAAAAAACCTCCTGAAAAACCAGGAGAAAACGACCTACAAACTTCCAAAAACCAAAGCCAACAAGACCAAATAATAGACATGCCTAAGAGATAAAACAATAAGAATTAAGCTATAATGTAAACGATCAACGTCAAAACTACAAACTGATTTCAAATCATGAGATCAATATATATGCAAAACAGTAATATTTTATATACTCAGTTGTAGATTTTTAATAAAGTTTACCTTTGATAGTTATGGGCATGCGATGTAAAGCTAATTAATGTTCTACCTTGTAACATTGTTAATAGGAAATCTTTACGATAATCGGGAGATCAATAAACAACCGTGTTTTTATAAATTGGTCTACTTACCGCAGAGAACAATAAGGTAAACTATCTGCTAATATTTTTTCAATTATGTCGTTTGATTTATTTTCATCTATCTTAATCGCTCAACCTAAACTATTGTATCTACTAATCTCTCTCTCTCTCTCCCTCTCCGTGCGTGTGTATATATAGAAAATATCTACTTCATACTCTACTATTTATCACACACTCAACACTCTTAGTGTATTGAGTTAAAAAAAAAATAAAAAAATTTGAGTGCATGGTGTGTGGAAAGTATAGGTGTATGGAGAGGGTAGATAGATATATAGAATTACTCGTATATATATATATATATATATATATATATATATATATATATATATATATATATATCGTGTCTGTGTACGTAGCTAGCATAAGTACTGACCTGAAGCTCTAGCTCATAGAAAGTGTTGACCAGAACCCAATCAGCTTTGTCTGTGTTAGAAAATTGATTTAGCACCATCGCGAAGTAAGCCGGATAGGACCCGGACACAGAGATGAAAGATGGCATGTCCTCAAGGTCAAGCAACGGGAAACCAGGAATGGAGGTGGGTGTGGAAGATATCGGGAGCTTCAAGAGCCCGTGATGAGCTTGATAGTATATGAAATTAACAGCACAAGCTTGAGTAAAGAAAGCAGCTCCAGGCAAGCCAAACATTTTGGCTACTTCCAAAGCCCAAGGCAAAAAAGCGTCATATATTATGCAATCAATAGGGTTTGTTGTGTCTTTGTGCTTGAGGATGAGGTCCGATAGGGTTTTTGAGCCTCTGGCTTCCATGCGGGTGAGATAGGCATGGATGCTTTCGGCTTGGAGGAACCCACCTTCATCATAGCCGTCCGATATCGTTTCAAATTGGACGGAGCCTCCCGGCGAGTTATGGGGCTCCATGGCGTTGTAGATGAAGACGGTGGTGGCTACGGTTGCTTTAAGCCCTTTGGAGGCCAATCTCTTTGAGAATTGCAGCAAAGGGTTTATGTGGCCTTGGCTTGGATAAGGTAGCGCTAAGACATGGCCTCTGTATGCTCTGTTTTCCATCTCTCTCTCTCTCTCTCGTCTCTCCGTCGATCCCTCTCTCTCAACATATATCACTCTTTTTTATCTCTCTCTCTCTGACTTGACTTGCATCAGTTAGGCAAAAAGCTATTGGTCTATTGTTAATTGCGTAATGCATTACGTAAGCACTGATAAGATTTAGGAGTATTAGAGCATTAGTATTGACTATTGGATTATGAAAATGTAAATTAAAAATTTATATAATACAATATGATTTTACATTTAATTATTCCATTTAAAATTAATTATTATATTAGATTATTTATTTATTACTTAAAATAATAATAAAATATTATTAATTTAATATTTTTATTAATTTTTTATTCAATTTATTTTTATCATATTTTACAATTTTATAGTTCCTATCTTAATTAATAATCAAATTCTAATTAAATTATTTTATCTAATTGCACCAATTCAAGCGAAACATACTACCTCTATTTTAAGAATCCGAAACAGTACACTCTAACCATTCTCTC
The DNA here is from genome assembly GCA_022457165.1 of Juglans mandshurica. NCBI lineage: Eukaryota > Viridiplantae > Streptophyta > Magnoliopsida > Fagales > Juglandaceae > Juglans > Juglans mandshurica. Next base: position 7,546,911 of record CM039619.1, on the reverse strand, counting down.
CCACACTGTGAAGCTCCACCCTGCACGGCCGTGCACCACTAGTAAAACCATCGTATGTCAACTCTATAATAAGGACTTCATAACTACTTGACTTTAAAGGAAACTGATGAGCTAACCTTTCATCACTTCAACTTATGCAGAAATCAAAATCCAAGAACCAACCTTTAGACAGTGACACCCATTGTTGATGTTGCATTGTGCGAAGACTTGCGGCGTTCCTAGGATTCTAACCATAATTTCAAGTTTAAGGGAGTAAATAGAAATCCATACAGATTTACAGACATTGCAGTTTCAGCCGAGCTGGAAGGGAGGGAGGGGGTGTAGAAAGAAATAGATGAGTTTATCTATGCAGTTTTTATTTTATAAATATTTTATACGGGCCATTCAAAAAAGGTCATGTGACATCGGTTGAATTATCGGTTTGAACTCTCGATACGTCTTACATTTTCCTTCCAGTTATGAAAAATGCAATTCATCATAACCACATGATATTAATAACTAATTTATTATTTGAGTAATGCTACATTATAATTGTCATTTTACTTATATTTTTACATATTCATTTTATTAGTTTTTTTGTAATTTAAATATTGAATTTCATGATTTTCAACGTATCAATAAATGACACGTGGAGAAGTAAGCTTTTTATAAGAGTAATGTTAGCGGGCAACCCAGCATGCTCACTAGTGTATTTAAAATTTTTCTTTTTTCTTTTATTTTATTTTTATCATTTTTTAACATCTTTAATCATTAAAAAAAGAGAAAAAAAAATAAACAATTTCACTAATAGTCACTTCCTTAACCATTAACTAAAAAAAAAAAAAAAAAAAATTAAAATAATCAAGTGGTAAGTTTGAGAGGCTTCACTAGCATTTTCCTTTTTATAAATTTTTCTTAAATACATTTAGCATTTTTGTTAACATCGTGTTTCGTACGTCTTTGGGTCATATTCCAGCAACTTAGGTCTTCAGAACTGAGCCTGTGAAAATAGAGAATAAGGCAACTGAGAGAGGGTGGCCTTGGGGCCGGAGAGTCTATGATGTTACAGTCCGTAAAGTCTCTTGAAAGTTTGTAAATAAGTAAGAGAAATTAAGAATCAAAGATAATTACTCGTACTTGGAACTTGTTATTTATACCGGAAGTCTAGGAAGGGGACAGACCATGTTTGTTCCTATGGAGTTCGTGTCTTTCATTCTATTATTATTGTCAGAATCTTTTAATGCAGCGTGGCTCTACGACGGCGTCATTAATGTGATGTATAGCTCAGATAGTGGTACCATTAATGCTGCGTGGTTTCCTAATTTTTATTTTATCTTCGGTGGTCCGTCGATGCTCCCATGTCAGATGATCAAGGGTTCACCGTCTTTCCCGCTATGCCTGTGCAAATCTCCACGATCAAAGTATGGTCGAGATATGTCAAGTTTGTCCATCCCATCACCCAACTATTTGCTTTTTCTTGTAGGCGCTTTTTTCATAGGTAAACTTGGATCCAGGCCAGGTATCGGGCTGAGACCCAGTGAGCTTGCGAAGCGGGAAAAATCCCCTTTACAAATATACAATGAGTTTATTGGTTTGTGGAAAACCGCATGCAAATCGGTTGGCAAAAATGTCCCTTCTGCGTAGGTTCTTTTACAGAAGACCCCCGGATGGCCTGCTCGAATTGTTATAATTGCATACCCATTTTTGTTGGTCATGGGTGCAAACCCATTATGTTATAATTGCATACCCATTGTTTGGTTTCATGAATTGTGCAGTCTTTGATTCGTGCTTTTCCGCCGAAGTCTCGCCCGACGGAATGTACCAAATATATTGACATGAATTGATCATAACTGAGTTACACGAGGATTTCCCAGATTTGTCCTTTCTTTCTTCCAGTTTCCGTGAGGCCAAGTGAGAGATAGAGCCAGTTTGCGGAAATTCTATGAGAGTATGTTACGTACGATCATGGACTACCACGACGTCTTTCCATTATCTATGATCCAACATTTTCTTAGCCAGCTTTTTTATCCGTCAAAAACTGCATGGTGGAGATCAACGAAGGACCCTAGAAATAGTGCATCGAAGAGGCTCGTAAAGGCAAATAGCTAGCGGAATTCCTTGTAGCATAAATGTTAATTTATCCATGTCCCTTGCATGTACCACCTCCACCTCCTAATATCTCAGGTAAATATATTTCTATGGCTCCTCCTAATCACTGAAAATTTGGATGTACATGTCATCACTTCTTTTAGTTTTGCCTAATCACTCAAAACTTAACTCTATGTTCGATTAGCTATTTCACTCTATAATAATAATAATATATTATTATTATTTCTTAAGTTTTTATCTACTTTTTTAATGAATATTTTTTATTTATTCTTAAATATTTTTTTTTTAATTTTTAAATATTTTTATTTTATTTTCATGCTCATAATATTCTTCAACAATCTATACATCAAAACTATCAAGATCTTCAAGAAAATAAAATTAATGTTCAATAATCAAAACCAAAGAGAATAAAAATCTTATAATATTAATTTGCCTAACAGACACTTCTCAACAAATATGTCGAACCACTATAACTAAAGTCAAGTTTCCTATATATTCCAATGTAGATGAAAATGAGGATAACTTTGGTCAAACCTGGCTAACTAAAATAAATTGCCATTCCAATGCCATTGCTCTAAGATGAAGTCATCATCAAACATACCATTTACCATGGGACTCATGGGAGGCATGTTGTCAACATCACGTGCTACGTTGGATCCATTTTCAACACTTACATTCTAATGGTTAATTTATCTTATTCTTTAAAATATATCATCAAAATTTATTTTTGTTTTATTTTAAATTCTTATTTTTATAATATATCATAAATCAACTTATCTATTTTTTTCTCTATATCATTTAAATATTCTTTTTAATATTTTTGTATTCATTTTAAATATTTCTTCTAACTACCAATAGATTCACAGTATCCTCATATCTTTTGATATTTGTAATGTCACCCGTCCCATATAGAATGTCATTTGAAACTAATTACTCTTTGGCATCATTTGATATAACTTATTGTACCTCAAAACTAGTTATAATTTGTCAATATTTAAGGCTGCGTTTGAATGTTGAGTTGAGTTGAGATGAAAGTTGAATAAAATATTATTAAAATATTAGTTTTTAATATTTATTATTTTGAGATTTGAAAAAGTTGAATTGTTTATTATATTTTATGTTAGAATTTGAGAAAGTTGTAATGATTAGATAAGATGAGTTAAGATGGGTTTGAGATCCTTCTCTAACTTGATTTTGTTAAGAGAAAATTAATCTAATTTTTAGTATCTGCTCAATACATCTTAGCATTGGATTCATAATTTTCATCTTCAAAATTTGATGAAAAGTACATGTTTTTCATAAATTTAAAACATCTCTATCTATAACTCCACATTGGATTAGCTATTGGATTCATCAAAATAATAATATAATATTATTTTGTTAATAATAATATTTTTAATTTATTTTTTTATATTTTATAATTACACTAACTATATGTTAATTAATAATTTAATTTAATACTTAAATTATTGTTTCCCAACTCAAATATATTGTAGCTAAAAATTGGTAAACAATAATTTAAGTAAATAAAATAATGATTATAGAATGTGAATAGTGAGCCTTCAAATTTGAAGATGAAGAGAAATATACTGTAACTAAAAACTTGATATTTGAGCATATGGTGAATCTAATGCTAAGATTTTAAAGTTAAAATCATCAAATTTTAAAGATTGGAATGCCAATATTCTTAGATGCCCCACATTGAATCGAAAAAGTAGCCTTATTATTAACATCAAGGTTTTTTGCATGCATAAAAGTAAAAGAGGATCTTAAACAAAGTGCAGAGAGTAAACGAGAGTGAAGAAATTGTGGTATGGTGTAAAAGTGACTAGGGCTGAAATGAAAATGAGATAAAAAGGAATGGAAAAGAAGAAATGAGAGAGAAATAATAATAAAAATTTAAGATTGATAAACAGTAACTGCTACATGTAGCGAGTTCACGTTAGATGTATGGAAAATAGAAATATAATAGATGACCCGTGGAAGAGACTTTTTGATCAAATTTCTTTATATTTTACAAAAAAATTGTATTTTATAAAATCAATTGTGAATGATCTAAGAACTTTGAATACAAAGAAGAAGATGTGGAAAGAAAGAAAAGTTAAAAATTTATAATTATTTATAACTTTTAAAATTAATTTTGTTTGAAATGATATAATTATATTAACTGATTATAAAATAAATTTTAAATAATTATAAGAATATTTGTAAGTGTATCATTATAAGAAGAAGAAAAAAAAAAAAAAAAAACTGCCACATGTCTATCTGTACGGTCCGAAGCCTATACATGAACCACTCTTCTATTTCCGAACATGAACGGCTCTCATTCAATCATGCGTTGAATATACGGCTCAGAGCACATCACCGCGTCCGCATCATAACGGTCTTCCCAATGGGCCGATGCACGACACCAATCTCTCGCTCGGCTACTGTTTATATTTAATAGTATTTATACCTGTCTTCTTTGAACCCGAAAATTTTCAGAGGCCGATATTAGGACGAGATTACTGGGAATACAGATTACAGGGTCGTAAAATAAGAACACGCGAAGAAAATCGAGATGTCGTGGCAAACGTACGTTGATGAGCACCTGATGTGCGAGATCGACGGCCAGCATCTTACCGCCGCAGCCATCATCGGCCACGATGGCAGTGTCTGGGCACAGAGCTCCAGCTTCCCTCAGGTCATCTCTTCTAGCTTCCATTTTCATGTTATCAATCAACTTGTTAGTTTAGTTTTCCACTATTTTTTCCTAATCCTTTAGATCTAGTTGTTTAGTTTTTCGATTCTTCTGTGATATAATTTTTCTGATTTTTATCGTTTTTAGCATGTCTGATTGATCTGTTGGTGGATTCTCTCACTTGGCTCTGTTTGTTTCCGTGCAAAATTCTCTTTGCGGAGATGTTTATACCGCGTCAAATAGAGTCTTCTTCTTTCTTTTTTTCACCTTTTTTAGGTTTTGTTTGATCCGCCCAATTTCTGATTGTTTTTAGAGGATCTGTTGTTCTATAATACATTTGGTGAAATTTTTATGATTTGAATGCCAGTATATAACTTCCTTTCGAGTGCTGGTTTTGGACTCGGATATTTCGTGAAATGCGTTTGAGCTCTCTTTGGTTTCCGATAATACTTAGGATGGAGAAGAAATTATTAGATTAATTGTTCTTATATTGTATTGATTCGTGTGATAAATGAATAGATTGTCTAAACTTAGATAACCGCTGTACTAAGATCAGCTGTATGGATGATCACATTAAATGATTGCATCAAATGCATTAGGACAGGCATTTATTGGCGGTTGGTTTGTAATGAAATCACATGCAGACTCATTTGGTGAAATTAATAAAATTTGGTGATTATTTTGTTTTGAGATGAAAACGGTAGGTTCACTACATTATGGCAGCACACTGGTCTCAAGTCTCAACTAATTGTTTAAAACGGACTAGAAAGCCATCCACGAAAAAACTTATTTTTTTTGTTAGTAAATGAAAAAACATTCATCATAGCTTGTCTATATGAATTGGATTGTGACATGGATGCAGGAAAATTTTATTTATGATTCAAAATGACATATTCATTTGTACTATTTGAGCCTTCATTTATTATTACTGCATCAATATCTTTGAGTAACTTTATGCATGATAGGGTTTTATAACTGAGACCAAGTTGCCTTCACATTTCAAACACATTTTTTACTTTGAGATTTGCTTTCTTTTCCCTTATATTGGTGCTAGATGTAGTGGGGAGCACTGGTATTAAGGTTACTTTGCCTCTTTATATGCAGTTTAAGCCAGAAGAAATTGCAGCGATCATGAAAGATTTTGATGAACCTGGCTCTCTTGCCCCAACTGGGTTGCACCTTGGCGGCACAAAATACATGGTCATCCAGGGAGAGGCCGGAGCTGTTATTCGTGGGAAGAAGGTTTTTTAAGCTCTATCAATCCTCCTCCTTTTTACTTTTCTTTTTGTTCAATGTTTTTAATACATTGGTCAAATTATTGATAATAGAATTGTCCCTGTTTCTAATGTTGATCTTAAGGTAGTATGTGTTATTTGTGGAAAGGTGTTTTAAGCTCTGTTGTTCTTTTCTTTTTTCTTCTTTTTAATTATTCTTGTACATTTATTTACGATATATTACCCCTAGAGGTTGCCTCATGTGGTAAGAGTCTTGGTCTTTTGGTCGTATGCTACTTCTAGGTCTAAGGTTCAAACCCTTTCTAGGGGCCATCAGACTGGAAGAGTTTTCCATTGAATTTCCCGAAGTGCACTTGTGTGAAACTCCTTACCAAGAGCCTATGCACTCCTGGGATTAGTCAGGACTTTGTTCCAAACACCCGATGCCAATCAAAAATATTATTGACCATATATGATAGTAATGTGTTATTCTTGTTTTCTTCCATCTTAAATTGATCTAGATGTAGCAACAGTTGTTGCTATAAGATTGAGTGTTCACTGTATCTTGGAGTGTTAGGGGCATCCTAGTGAAGGGCATGTTACATGTTTCCATATATGTTAATATGCCAAGTATGTGACACTAAAACATTCTTGAGATCCCCAACATATACTTTGATATCGCCCACATAAACTTCCTTGGTGCATTACTTCGTAGCCAATTCTTAGTTGATATTTACTTTTAGTATCTTTGAACATCTTTTTAATGTAGATATCTTTCTTGTGCTTTGGGGATTCAACCCTTATGGGGTTCTCTGTTCTCATACATCTTCATGTCCTGGATTTCTCTACTCTTACCTTTGCCCCAATACCATTTGCTGGTTTAATACATACTGGATATTTGTGAAACCTTATTGATAAAACCTCTTTCCTAATATTCTATTTTCATTTATTGAAGCGAACAATGATGTTTCAATATGTGGCTAATGCTATAATAATTCTTATATGCTCCTTGCGATAATTACTCGGCATCGTAGTTGTTCACCTTTTGACTTCAAAATTCTTAAATTTGGAATCTACCTATTAATTTCACGAATGATACAGTCGACGGCTTTATCTTCTTATTCAAAGGTCATTGTGAACTTTGTACCTGGCTAGCCTTTGAAAAAAGAGTAATTCTACTCTTAGGCCGGTTTACTCACCAACACCACACAATAGTGATGTGGCAAACCGGTTTCTTAAAAACAGTCTAATAATATCTCTCTCCCTTCCTTGCCGAATCCATCTTCTCCCCCTTCCCTCTGCGAACCCCTCTCCCCCCTCTCTATGAAGAATCCCTCTCTCCCTTCCAAAATCGGAGTTCAGTCACTCAAGAGAGAGAAAAAGAGCCCCAAGTTTTCATTGCTTAGAAAAGATGTGGAAGAATCGACTGGTTCAGGCCTTACCCAGAAAAGAACACCACTGAAACTATTAATATAAAGTTTTCATCTTTATCACGCTTAGAGCTTTTTACTTAAAATGAAGCAATGGGAACAGAGAAATGAGCACGCTTTACCATCTGTGAGCCTCTGTGCATAATAAATCTCAATTCAATGGCATTGAAAAGAAAAGAAGCTTCTCTGTGTTTTGTGGCTCTCCTCTGTTTTTGGGCTTCTGCATATGGATTACTTTCTCTGAAAGGTGTAAACTTTCTTTTCCAAATATAAGCTTTTCTTTGCTCAATTCGACTTTATACTAAAGTAAGTTCAGCTATTGACAACTGGGTCTTTATTTCTTTATGCTCTTCCTGCTGTTCTTTTCTTCTTCTTTTTTTGAAATCCTTCTTGCTATTCTTGATGACTGATGAATGATGTATATTTCGTTTCTTCGAAAAAAGTATGGAAAAGCTATCAAAGAACAGGTTTGTATACTTTTAAGATAGAAGAGGGAGAGAACTCGAACGGACTTGAAGCAAAATAAATAAAAATCTTGCTATCTTCTAAAACAAATAGACAGGCTCTAGAGAGGGAGAGATAAAGGGATATGGAAGAGAGAGAGAGATGTGTTAAGCAAAAGGAAGAAGACTGGAAGATATTAAAACAAAAACAAATCCAAAAAGGCAGGGAATAGAAAGGAGGGGGATTAAGTCTGAAGTTCCTCGAGAGAATAGAAAAGGGGTAGTGATTAATCATTTCAAAAAAAAAAAAAAAAAAAAAGCCAGCTCAGTCTTGGTGTGTGGTGTTGGAGATTTAAATGGCCTGGGAGTAGAATTATTCTTGAAAAAAAAATAACAGAGCTCATCAGTATCGCGAGTGGGGCCATCTGCAATAATCCTTACTTATCTTTGTTCACACTTTTCTACTCCGTACCGACAACAGCCTCTCGCGTGCACAGAGAAACCAACCCATGGAAGCCAAATTTCCTTGACTTCTACTTTTATGAAGCTTACCACAAGTTTTTTCAACCAATGAGCTGTTATTGTGCATTTTTTGATCTGTAATCATGTCCTGTATCATACAGGCTGTATGACTTTTAATTTTCCCTTGGGACATGATTGCCTTTTCATTTTCCTTTGATGATGAAATTTGCATAATCAGTCTCGGTAAGGGTGCCCGGACCCATTCATTAGTGCGTATCAAATGTCTGTCACAAATTGGGTTCCTTGTGAACGATATGCTAGTTTCAAATCATAACGAGGAAAGTTTAAGAATGAAATCTTTTTTAAAGATTTATATTGAAGTAAAGTTTTCGTGATGAACCCGTTTAGTATGTCTAGTTGTGAGTATAGGACCCGATTGTTTTAACAGATGAGATGAGTTGATATTAAAGTTAAAAGTTGAATAAAGTATTATTAGAATATATATTTTTAATATTATTTTTGTTTTAGGATTTGAAAAAGTTGAATTGTTTATTTTATTTTGTGTGAGAATTTGAAAAAATTGTAATGATTAGATAAGATAAGTTGAGAGAAATTGTAAAAATAAACGAGGCCGAAATATTAGTTGAGGGACGACTGCTAATATTCATGTATTATTTTGGTTCATTTGATAGTATTCAATTATGTGGTTGTTGAATCAATTTGAAAGTACTAACTAATCGCATTCTAAATTAGTGGTATGCTGTCTCTCATTTTGCAGGGTGCCGGTGGCATCACTGTGAAAAAAACCGGCCAAGCTTTGATTTTTGGAATATACGATGAACCTTTGACTCCTGGACAGTGTAACATGATTGTTGAGAGGTTGGGGGATTATCTGGTTGAACAGGGCCTGTAGGGTCAAATCATCAAGGTTCTATTGTGATATTTGGTTTTGGGCTTGCGTTTTCATGGGACTGGCAGTGGAGTTGTTGCTAAAGCCTAAAAATATCCTTTGTTTGGACAGAAACAGTAATTTTTGGTGTTCTAGGCTCGTTTTTATATCTCCAATTCCCACATTCTCTTTAACTCAATGTGTGTATCCATTCCCGTTTTGCTCCTATTAAGTCTGTCTTTTAATAAATGTTATTAAAATACCCTTGTATTTCTTTCTTCTATATGACGATATGATTTGGACTCTTAAACTGGTAGTTTAGAATGGTATTTCGGCTTGTTATGAAACAAAGTATTGATTTAGTTAGATATTATAGCACCCTTGGTTATAGGAAGACAATGAAGTCGTCTGCAACTGTGGTATCAATAACATTTTTCAAACACCAGAAGTTTGCATTTGGAGAAAAATCACCTAATTCTTGGTAATAAAGCTTGTACTTAGCATTATTCATTGGTGATATGGGTAGTCTCTCTTGAGATAATGAAGCTTATTTCATGTTGTTTCATGGGTAGAACGGATAGATAATCACCCTTTAATAAAAATTAGTATTTGCCCGACTCCTAATTTGATTGAAGGAAAGAGTTATTTTATTTGCAAGTCTAGAACATACCGTTCATATTATTTATATGGTAAGATTTAATCTGTAAGATTTAAATTTTAAAATTTTTATTTCAAATTAAATTATGTCATATAAGTGATTTACTAAGTGTGTTATCCACACCGACTTAGAAATAGAATTTCTCAAAAAAAATTACTTCAATCCATTTATAAAAGAGAAAATGATTAAATTACAACTCCACAAGGGTATTTTTATAAAATTGAAACAAATCGCATATTTGTATTGGATAATTCTAAAATGAGTCGTAAAATTGTGGTAAGTCTACTATTATTGAAAGGACTAAGGTATGTTGGGCCAAAGTTTTCCCTCCAGTTTAACGCCCATGACCCACTCGATATCCAAGAAGGGTACTTTAGTAATTATAGTTCGGAAACTTTGTGAGCAAAACCCTAGTCATCGTCTGCTCTCCTACCTATATAAGTAAACAACTCGCCACTACTCCACCACAGGGTCTGAAGCCAGTAGTAGATTCTGTTTCTCTCCTATTTATTTTCTATGGCATCTCTCTTCTTCTGTTCATTTTGTTTGGTTGCTGTTAGTTTTTATCGATTAGATCTGATTTTTAAAGGAAACCCTAAATAAATCTTATTGCTACACAGAGCAGAGCAGGGATTTGTGTGTATCGGCGTAGTGCTGTGACCAGTGCACTTTGTTTCCGAAAGAGTTCCCTGCAAGATCCATCTGGGGAAGGTGGGCAGTTGTATTTCATTTGAACCATTGAAATTTTCAACAATCATCTTCCCCACATCGCCTTTTATATCCTCCTTTTTTTTGTTTTGTGTCAAACGCAATGGAAAATCTTCTTGTTAATAGTATGCGTTGTTGTTATGATAAAGCAATAAAGCAAAAATTTCTTCAACCATGGTGCTTTAAATTCCTTCTTTAAAAACATTTGGAAATTAGTGGCAGAACTGAACTACCACCCCCAAAAAAAGGGAAAAGAAAAGAAAAGATATTATTTTTGTGGGTTGATCCTTTCAGTGGCGAGCCAAAATGAGCAGAAAATTTCAATTAACCCAAATGAGTTTTGACGGACCAAAAAGTGGAATGTGTAGGTATATATATGTGTCTGCGAGCCTCCACAAATTTGCTATGCATATTGGTATTGGCTTTTTGTTCGGCATTTTAAGCCTCCGCGAAATTTCCTCGTTTTGAGTAGGAAAATTTAGATACAGATTACATTCCACCGAGATGATGCACTGATGATGGTTACGTAAATTTAACTCAATTTGAATCTGAAGAGAGTGATTTAGGTGTTTTTCTAGGATTTAGAGAATATTGGACTCAACTCAATTTATCTAATTATTATAATATTTTTTAAAAATAAAATAAATAATGTAATATTTTAAAATAATAAAATAAAATTAATATTTTATTTTATTTAAATTTTCATCTTAAAGAGTTTTTAAATAACGTAACCACGTTATTTAGGTTCGTTTAGTTATATTTAAATAAATGAAAATTGAATAATATTTTTATTTTAAGATTTAAAAAATTGAACTATTAATTGTATATTATATAAAGAAATTTAAAAAATTATAATAATGAGAACGATGATAGATATAAAATAAGATAGTCCTGTTTAGTTAGAAATAGTTTGCTTATACAAATTAGGTTTATATTTTCGGCTGCGATTTCCTCTTTTAAACCGTTCTAAGAGCATTTGGGCCCTCCCCACCATCTACCCTCGAACCCGTACCCCTTTGGGCCTTCCCCACAGAAACCCCTTCTCCTTCCCCACTTCATAGCTCCGTGAATGACGGCCTAAGGTTTGGCTGATGAGCAAAATGAGAAACGCGAATTGCGTTCTTCTGAATATTCAATACGTACAGTCGTCATTGACTTTTGGAAGCTTCTAGTCTTGGCTTGATTTTGGGTGTTGAGAAAAAGGAGTAACAGAGTAGTGTTTGTAAAAGTGCTTTGTTTGCTCATCTCATAAACAATGAAAGTCCTCCAAGATTGTAATTTTGATCGTCTCCCATTTCTTTTCGTATTTCTCAGCTACCAAACAGAAAATAAATATTTTAATATTTTAATTTACAGTGGTTATTGATCACTGTTGAAAGAGAAAATCTGATTCTTACTTTTCAACTATTTCTATGCAAATCTGGGCTTTCATCTGATAAAAAGGCTTGCTTTTTTAAGCATAGTGCTTTGAGGCATGCATAAAATCTTGTTGAGACTGAGGTGATATTTTAATCCGTTGTTCACATTAGTGCAAATGAACAGTGGGTGCCTATAGAATCAGAAGGAGAAACTGGGGTGAGTGTCCTGAGAACTTAAGATTTAGATTGCAATTTGCCTATTGTTTAGTTGATCAGAAAAACGGGAGGTCGAGATCTCACTTTAGTTTGGATGAGGAAGAGGACACGAGACACGAGAGGGCTGTGAGTTTTTCTCTAGGGGTCGAGCTCCGTCCGTGGCGGTTGGGGACCTTGAGCTCTGTCCTACACCTGGCTCGGTGGGTCGAGTTGCCATCGGGGATGAGTGTGGAGTCGAGATCAGGTGTAGGCAACTTTACGATATGAAAAACTGACTTTCAGTTTTCTCATTACCTTAACTTTTGTCTCGGTGAATTTGACTATTCATTTTAAAATAAAAAAATATAATATTATATATTTAAATAATATTTTATAAAAAAAGTTTGTAATATTTTTAAATGTAAATACACTTTTATATATTAATTAACAATTTAATTTTTACTTAAAACAAGGTAGAAAATAGAATTATATATTAATATTTTAATTTTAATTTCATAATTTAATTATTATTAATAAAATAAAATAAAATAAAATAAAAAATAACGGACTACTTATCAAAATTGAAATAGATACTACAGACTTTAAAATAATTAGATAATATAATGGTATTGAAAATGATTAAAATATTATTTTGATGAGTGAATCATATATGGCCAAAGATAACTAAAGAGCTTAATTTACTGTAGTGCATATGTTGAGTTTAGTGGTTTGTTTACTTCAATGTAAAAAATTTTACTCATGCCTAGTTAAAATATGAAGATGCATTGGTAGTTGGCTATTCCAAAATCATTGTTGCACAAGTAATTTTCGTTCTAGGGAGAGTACAATGTTGTTGGCTCTGAACAGTGGAAATTGTTTAGGATTTATACTAATTTTAAATTTTATAAATATAATATATTTAAAATGATTTTATACGATTATAACTTGAAATAGAGCGTTAATTAAAATCAAGAAAAATGCTACTTTACCTACTTATTTTACCTCTTCATTTTGACACTTCATGTATCTTAATTTTTTTATTTAATAATTAAAGAAGTAACTATTTGTGTATTGATTTTTTTTTTAAATAGTAAAAAAAATGTGAATTAAAATTTTAAAAAAAATAAAATATTGAATTTGACCTTGCGATCAGTTTGAGCGGACTACTCTCCGTCGACTAAAATCAATTGCCAACTTGAGAATATGAGATCACAAAAATTTATAGAAAACAGTGTTTCTGTTTTGCTGTTTTTATTTGGGGGTTAAGCCCATCAACATTGCCGGAAAATATTTATTTATTTATGTCCAAAACACTCCTTAAAAGATTTCGAGCAATTTGGAAGTGATGATTTAGAATTGAACGAAAGTGAGAGACGAAATTAAAGAGCTACTTCTAGAAATTTAAATTTTAAAAGAAGACGTCTTTGAAGAGGAATAAAGGAAGTACTTCTTTTTAGTAGAGTTGTGAACAACACTCTTTTAATTAACCAAACGCAATGCTTTACCTTTTTTTTTTGTCTCCTTTTAATTAGTAGAGTTATATATCATATTTTTATTTTATTCTCATCATGATATATATATATATATATATATATATTGTATATAAACTCTTAGGTCCATTTTTCTTTATTTTCTTTTTATTTTTAAATAAGAATATTAAAAATTAATGAATAACGTAAAATCAAGTCATCTTTGAAATTATAATTTAATAAATATCACATTAAATTAAATAAGATAAGATAGAGGGATAAGTAAATTATTAGGTGTCCTTCCACATTTGTCAAAGATATACAAAGTCCTTTAAAGTTTTCTTTAATAATGTTATCAAATTTGTAGGGTGTGGATAAGATTGAATGGCCAGGTCTACCTAATGACTCATGTTCGTGAGAAGTTCCATCCAACGCCATCTTTCTCTACCTAAACCTTCTTCAAGTAGTCTTCCGGCACGTGTGTCTCTTTGTTTATCAGTATATAATATCATTTTCAATTAAATTTTGCATAATCTTATTTTTCCTCTTAGATTTTCATCACCTTCAATCGCATCGGTTGATATAAATAACTGTCAATTTAATATAAGTCTCTAAACATTGGTGAAGCGGTATTTTTTCTATATCACATTACGTTATATCAGTGAAAATTGAAACCTCTTAAAATAAAATCACATTTTTTTTTTAATGGTATGATCGCATCTTTGTGCATCCTTGTTTGTTTTCGTAGATGAGTTGAGTTGAGTTGAGATTAAAGTTAAAAAATTAAATAAAATATTGTTATAATATATTTTTTTTAATATTATTTTTATTTTGAGATTTAAAAAATTGAATTATTTATTTTATTTTATATTAAGATTTAAAGAAATTATAATAATTAAATGATATGATATGATATAAATTGAGAACCTTCTTGAAAACAAACAGGATGATGTAATACTCCAAAACTAATTTAATACTTACTCACACGTCATTAACTCCTATATTCTTCAAACCTTACTAAATACGTACAACGGAAATGATATCACTCTTAAAATTGTGACCAATCCTCCGTTTCAACAGTAAATTCTACAAAGCTATCAGCTTTACAGCTAGCAAGATGAAATCCACCGCTAGAAATCGAAATCGAGATCGAAATCGACACCCATTAAGAGCCTAGAAGAAGAAGGAGGAGGAGAAGAAAGAAAATTCAAATGTTTATCTTTGAACGGTCAGAAGGGCTGCGTATAAAATTGGGAACATATCTTTCTCTTATTTTCTTTGTACGTAGAATTTGATTTATTCATGTGGTTGTTTAATAATTTATAAGAAGAAAAACTTGTCGTTTCAAATCTGACTAAAATCTCTTGTCCCCTATGATCCTTGGAAAGAGGGCAACCCAATCTCATGTTGGACTTAGCCGATACGTACCTACCTAATCTATACCTTCAAACGGATCACGTGTACTTGCTATTATATTTAGAACAACCTTTTTGACAATATAAAAATTGACAAAATGATGCTCACAGATAGGGTATAGATTGGGGGACACATAATAGATGATGGATTCAACGCCATAATGCTTATCTACTTGCCCCAGTACAATCAACCGCAATGGGCAACGTCAAGGAATCCAAACCATAAGAGAAGATAATGTCGAATCTTAGGATAAGGCAGACAATGAAACAAAACTATTTACAAATTGCCATTCAATGGGCTACCTTCATGATATTCCAACTTCCAAGTTCATTGATTTTGCATGCTCCGGTTGTCGTCATTCGACACTTGTTCCACGGGATCTAGAAGTAAGAGTAATTTTATATATAATTGTGAAGTGTGTAAACACCACGTAATCATTTTGAAAAATAGTGAGGTCTATTATTAAAAAATTAATTTTTTTCATGTAGGTCTCATGTTTTATTCACTTTTTTCAAAGTAATTACGCGACGGTTACACAATTCACTACTATCACTACACACGTGGCACTACTTCACCTCAAAATTATGGAATTTCCAAGCACCAGGTGTCGTGGCACCAAATTTCCTAAAAGTTATACCGTTTCTAATCCACGTTGTGTTCATACATACGCGCGCTACGATCTATATATATCAATATGGTATGGTACCCAAAGAAGCGTCCCAACTCCCAAGCTCATGCGTGCAAGATATAAGGCGTTGGCTTATCTTTTGAAAGTTGAAACCATCATCGTATATAAGCATCTTTCAAAGCTCCATTGCCATCGATAATCTTAAAGGTTCAAACACGCCGCCATACAATCACGAGCAAGCCAAAGATAAAGATTATCGGTGGGTGATCATGGAAGGTCATGATAATGAGGATGATAATAATAATAATAATTATGGCGGATCATCTGCATCTAATTCCCTTGAAGACTCCATAGTTTCTCTTGGATCAATATCATCCTCAGACATGGTGGATGATGCATCTTCAACATCAAATTCATGTTCTTCATCCTCACATTCAAGTGTTAGTGGACCTTTGTATGAATTGTCAGAGCTCATGGCCCAACTACCCATCAAGTAAGTATAGCTTCAACAACTCCACTCCAGCAAAAGTTCTGATCAGGAGGGATACAAGCTTTTGGAACTAGAAACTCTTTTCTGTATTGGCATGAATAGTTGCCCACCAAGATTTTCAACCATATCGGCGTTTATCTCAGTAGGAGTTATAATTTTGAGTCTATCACCTTGATTTTGGTACTGATCATCGTATCTGGTCTAGGATTTTGTAATAAAAAAATTGTTATAATGTTACCAAGGTAGACTTCCTTGGGTAGCAGCCTTTCCAGAAACTAAAACTATATATGCACGTACAATTTCTGAAAGGCTGAAAAGCACGTACCAAAGCTGCTTCTTGCTAAATATTCGAGCTCTAGAGCTAATAGAAGTTGTAATATATATTTATATATGCATGCGCAGGAGATCAGGACTTTCCAAGTACTTTGAAGGCAAGTCTCAGTCTTTTACATCTCTTTCGAGCGTGATGAGAATAGAAGACCTTGCAAAGAAGGAAACTCCCTGTAGAAGAAAAATAAAAGCATGTAAGAGCTATGGAGGTGGCTTGGATAACCACAAACAATACACCCTGCCGAAGGCAACCATTTCTAAGAAGGCATCTAGAGGTTCATTGTCATCTTCGTCTTTTTCAGGCAGGAGAGGAAGTTTCTTGGGTATTAGTAGGCCCCCTCCAATCCCCGCACAGAAGATCAACTTTTGATCTATATAAATACCATGATCATCTGGTGAACAAGCATTTTTTTTCTTTCAAGTGGAGGTTTTTTAAGGCTAAGGAGCAATGTATTCAGGGAAAGAAAAACTCATGTTGTACAAATTTTTTTTTTTTTTTTTTCCGGCTTATTTCCTGTAGTCTCCCAACATCCAGATTAAAAATTCGATTGTTATGAATCCACTTTAGCAATCTGGTAAAAAAGAAAACTACTTCTAACAAGAACCTAGCTAGGACTGATCAGCTAGGACAAGTTCATCTGTTTTTGTCCAAAACTGTCACAATGACTCCATCTTATACGATTCTCTGAAAGAATTTATTCAGTTCTTTTCTCTGCTAGCTAGGATCTTCGAATGACTAATCTTTCCCAATCATGTGGGGTTTACTAGACTGCCTTTCGGTCCCAAAAAGCAGAAGCTAGCTGGGCTAAACTCATTTTTCACACGATAAGAAATGTTCCTTACACAAGTTTTGGAATCGATTCCAAAACTTTTTCAAATGACTAAACAATTCGTCTGTGTTACTATGGAGTACTCCTCTCAATTCATACATCCCAAAGAGAATAATCTTCGGCTGGAAAAGGGTGGCCTTTTTAAGTATGCTTAAGCAAATTAGCCCCTGAACATGGTAGCTGACTCAATAATATGTCTTGCTTTTCGATCGGTGACCTATAAATATTATAATTCAATAATCTCGGCCAGATATAACAAAACAGTACTACTGGGCCTTTACTTTGGTGGGAAGCGCACCAATGGTCAAACTACGAAGAGCAAGCTTTGTGTCTAGTACAAATTTTGTACATGATCAATAATTAGAGTATCATAATTAAATAATTTCTCCGAATTTCTCCATGAAAATATAACTAGCTAATTATAAGAAATTAATTGAAGTACTTCCACTTTTATATAGGCCTGTCTCCCACTGAAGTTTTTGGAGTTGCACCTAACATCTGATCATTGCAGTCTCTCTCAATTATAGTTACTTGTGAATGGAATCCACTTCATTACCAACAATTCACTCAACATTTTCAACTCGTGCAATGCATGATGCCCATTACCCTGGAAAGAGGACAACGTCCAACCTTCAATATGTTACAGACTAAGTGCTATGAAGCAGATAGATAAGACAGGAAGATAAAGAAAGGGATAAGAAACAAATCTATGAAGGATAAATCGGTGGTAAAGATAGTCAAAGGTTCATTTTCGTTGAATCACAATCCAAAATTACAAGAAATCCTGTTCGTAAGATAAACGACTGCTCAGTTATACAGTCAGGAATGTTTGACGGCCTACTCCTTGAAAGTTTCAGGCCAATACACGAAGGCTGAAACTTGAAACAACAGAGGATGCTGTTCCAACCGGGCAACATCTGCTAAACAACAGAGGTGACAGTAATTCATGGAGACATTATGGGCGATTGCGGATTCTGCTTGATCGCCTTGCCGGAGTTGTGATTAGTTGCGCTTCTCCATCATTGCCCCCCTAGCTATTTTGATACACAGACAAGATAAAAGCTGGTATCACAAGGAAAATTGTTAGTGGGGCGTGTTTGTGGCATGTTTGCTGCAGCCGACCCCCCTCCCCCCTTCCAGCCCCAATGCTATAAGGGTCGGGGGACGGCCCAAGCCCGCCCGGCCCACCAATATGTTTATATCTACATAAACTAGATTTATAATGAAGCGTCATCGTTTCATGTAATGAAACCTCCTCGCCCATTGGTATTGAGTCTCAGCCTCTCCGACCCTCTCACTCCAGACTCTTAGGCCTCGTTTGTTTTTGCAGATAGATTAGATGAGTTGAGTTGAGGGATGAAAGTTAAAAGTTAAATAAAATATTGTTAAAATATATTTTTTTAATATTATTTTTGTTTTGTGATTTGAAAAAATTGAGTTATTTATTTTATTTTGTGTGAAAATTTGAAAAAGTAGTAATGATTAGATAAGATGAGTTGAGAGTAGTTGTGAAAACAAACTACGCTTTAGCCTCTCTTATTCGCCATCGTGGTCATCAAGGCCCGAAACCCCTTTTCTCTCCTTCTTTGTAAGTATCTTGAGACCGAAACCCCTTTTCGTTTGTTTTTTATTTTTTACAATGGACTAGGGAGGATGGGATTATTTCAATACAGGATGGGTTGGGTTTTGGATGTTGTGGAGTTTGATTGGTGTTTGTGTTTGAACTTCGGTGCATGTAAGTTTGAGTGTTTTTCATTTGATTTTGATTCAATTTTAAGTTAGGAGTTTAGGAGCTCATTAAGGGCTTTGGATTATGAAATCCCTAACCTATTTTATTTCGAGGGTTTCAATTAGGGTTTTGGGGTTTCATTTCAAAAGTCCAAAATAGTTTGGGATTCCAATTTCAAAACCTCAAAACAATAAATGACTTCATAAGTGAAACAATGTGTGATTTGTATGATTTTAATTTTTATGTGATTTTTGAATCATGTTATTGTCAAGTGTTTGATCGTCCCTCGAATCCATGGATAGTTTATCAAGTATGAATACTAGCACTAGTGTTAACTCGCCTACCTCTTCTACCCCTACCCTTACCCTACACCCATGGGTCCACCAAAGAAAAAACTTGTTTCCATCACGTGGGAACCCCAATGACTTATAAGCAAAGTGTAATTATGGTGGTAAAGTTTTATGGATTTCACTATAAATTAATGATATGGTACATCTTAGTTGAATAGCCATTTAGAAAAACTTTACAAAAAGAGACCAATAAGACATTCTTTACTTGGAAAGAGTTAGTCTAGATTGAAGATTGAACTTAAGAAGATGACATATAGGAGTAGCGGGGAAAGTACGTTGAAGGGGTTTGTGAAGTATGATCCAAAAGGGTGTGAGACTTATTTAGCTCGTGTAATCGTAATAGACGAGCTACAATTTCAGTTTGTGGAGGGTGAAGGGTTTTAAGCTTTCGTTAAGCACTTGGAACATAGGTTTAATATTTCTTCTCGCCACACAGTGGTGATTGATGTTCTTAAATTATACGATGTATAGAGAGTTTTGTTAAGAAACTTATTGAAAAGTCAAAGAGTTTGCCTCACCGTTACATGGACATCAGTCCAAAACTTGCACTATATGTTTTGGATTGCCCATTTTATAGATAGTGATTGGCAGCTAGTTAGTTACACACAAAAATTCTCAAGTTTTGTTTAATTATCAATCAGACTCCATTGAAAAGGTGGTGGAATCTACAATAAAGAGTGGGGTTTTGAGTGAGTGGTGACAATGACAGCTAATAATGTCTCGTCCCTCTTCTAACGATACTACCGCACTTGAGTATATGAAAAACAAGGTTAGAGAGGACTATATGTCAATATTGGGTGGTGAGTTTTTGCATGTTAGATGTTGCGTACATATCTTCAATCTTATTGTGATTGACGGTTGAGAGATGTTCATGAGTCGGTTGCAAAAGTAAGAAATGTTGTGAGGTTTGTGAGATATTTGCCAGCTACTCTTGAGAAGCTCAAGATCATTGTTTGCGCTACGGGCAATATAGAAGTTCAAGATCTTTGTATTGATATTCCTACAAGATGTAATTCAACAGTTTTTACGTTGGAAACGGCAAAGCAATATAGAAAGAGCCATAAGCAATACTTCTACCACTTTAAGGAGGACGAAGGGAGATCGAGGCAGCCCACCGATTATAATTAGGATAATATATGAGTTTTTATTGAATTTATGAGGTTTTTTTATAACTAGGTCCTTGTATGTAACGACCAATGAATACCTTCAACAAGTCTATCAGGTGAAAGAATGGATAAAATCTGAAAGATAATGTTGATCCTACTTTATGGATTATGGTAGCATGAAACTCAAGTATGAGGAATATTGAGAAGATTTGAGTAGGATCAATATTTCCCATATTCACCTATTGTTCTTGACTTGCGGTACAAAATTGATAGCATGTTGTATGGCTTGGAAAGCGCTAGTGGGAAGGGATGGGCAATGAGTTGATCAATTCGTGGTAAGGGTTAAATACACCCTCAGTAGGTTGTATGATGAGTTCATCGCATTCATGAGTGTTACATATCATTGCCTCCTCCCAAAACAAATAGGCCGAAAAAGCATATGAAGGGTGAGAGGTTTGGTGATACTTTTGAGTTTCGAAAGAATTTAGACGGTCAATCAAACCTGAAGAGATATGTAGTTTGATAATCTTAGCTTTCCAATGCCCCTAAGTCCCCCCCCCCCCCCCCCCCCCCCCCGAGAGGATTAGACAACATAAACTACTGCAACACCAACTACTGAACTAACTTTCAACTCATTTAGTTACCTAAGTTGTCAATAGCATGAATATCGTGCATTCCAATAGTAGGTGCTCATAACTTGCTTACTCTAGAATAAAGATAAATTTGTAATAGGTTTAGATTAATGTGTAATAATATATACTACTTGTAAATTATTAGTTAGAACTTAAAATTTAGCAACTTTCATAGAGAACATTTTTTAAGTTTATGTTTTATGTTTTATTCAAATTTGGTTTTGGGTCGAATTTGGGTCAAAAAATGATTCTAGACCCAAAAAATGGCTCAAAAACAAGTTATGTGCCTATCAAGGCTCACGGTGGCCAGACGGACCGAGGGCCAATCTGCTCCCCAACATCCGGATGGCACTCGCCCGTGGGAGGCAAGGCTTGAAGCCCAACTTGGCAGGCCCATATGGGGCTAGGGGCCACCTGTCGGAGGGTGCACCCTTACCAATAGCCACTTAAGTTGGCAAAAAATTGGTTGGTCCATTATTATTAGTACTAGTAGTGGGGCGATGTCCAATGGATGCTCGCCTAGTGGAGAGAAATTATATATGTTAATTTTATATATGTATGAATTATATATAGATGGAAAAATAAATTAATGTACAGACCAATCATACCATAGTATTATATCCATCCAATCTAGTAATATACATACTAATATATCAACTAAACATCTGAAAATAAAATAATATATGCATCAACCATAGTAATATACATCCTAAAGAAATTTGATACAAGTTTACAAAATGTAGTCTGATAGAAGTTTCGAAAATGAAGTTAACTTTACAAAATCATAGCATTTTACAGGTTGATCAGCACGTTTTATATTTTTTTATAGAATCATTTGAGAGGATATTAAATTTTTTGTGGCGTTGTTCTTTCAATTGGTCTATATATGCACCAAATTGGATTATCCACTCTTTTTATGCGAGGTTTCTTTGACCATATTTTTCAAGAATGGCAGATGGTCCTAGATAATATGAGTTGATAAATCATTCTTTGATTTATAATTCTATCATTTGAATTGAAAGAATTAAAAAAATGTAATATTATGTTACCTCGCCAGTATGATTCATAAAATCAATTGCTAAACAACCCAGTGCTTCTTCTGCAATTGCACCAAATATCACTGCAGCTAATTGTCTTGTACCATCATCGACTTCAACATATGCTCAACAACTATTAGTAACAAAAATATAGTTATGTGTTAGGATGCATAGAAAGGATATGTTAAATTTTTTAAGTGAGTGATGTAAACTAAAAGTTTAGGTAGAAAGTGCATATTGTGGTTGTATGTTTACAATGGTAACACAAAAATGTTGCATTGCATTCATAGCCCGTTCCTTTGTTACATCCAAGGCAAGACATATAAAAGAAGATGTTTTGGAGGTCGACCACATTTATCTTCCCTTTTACCCAAAATTTTGGTTTCTACATGTTATTTTAACAAATATTAAAATTATGTTGTTGTAATATTCCATAGTTAGCAAAGTATTGTTAAGAATATAATTTTACCATCATAGGTTGTGAAGTTTCAGTAGTTATGCAACATCAGAGGCAGATGCCTGTGTTGGATCCAAGCATTTTATAATCATGTTTTCAAGTAAGAAATCATTGAGTGTTGCCCAGGAAGTTTTTTTGAAAAAAATATTAAAAACAAAGACAAAAATTTTGAAAATGTAATAGTTATATCTTGAAGTAATGAATTAATAAATGTTTGTATTAAAATTAAAGAAAAAAAGCAACACATGTATTACCACTTTTGCAATGATGCTGCGCCAAAAGTCATAGGATTGATTGTAAACACACTTGTTGGTCGGGATGACAAAGAAAGTCCTATGTTAAAAAGATGTGTTAGATATGGTGTAGGCATATTATATAAAACCAAAATATAAAATTGTAATTTTTTAATAATACCATTGTAATAAGTGACTTTTAACCATGTAGCAAAAATGATTGGTTTAGCTTCAATAATTTTTTGAATTTGTTCACATTCAGCATAAACAAACCGAGCCTACATAATCAAACATATAGGGTTCAAGCTACAAAATTAAAGTAAGTGCAAACAATAGTTGAATGTCAATAGATGGAATTAGAAATAAATTAATATTGAAAATGCAATAAGACAAATAGATAATTTAAAAATATGTTTACCTTTGATCAATCACATATATTTCTTACAGCATTGTGGAATCATTTGCTATGTTTACTTCTCTAGCTGGCTCAATGTATAATACAACTTCCAAAAAATTTAATAAATCATGTTCAAACTTTTTAGTTTGTTAATAAACATGGTTATGAAAAAAATTGAAAATTTAGAATAGACATTTACCAATTTCTGCAATTGAATCTTTATAACTATCAAGTTCACTGAATGGGATGATATTATAATTTGGTAGTTGCAATGCTTCTTCATCATCTAAAATTTATTCAATGATTGTCCTTGAGTTTAAGATTCCTTGATATTGATAGGTTTCAATTCTATGTTTAGGATCTAATGGCTTCACATAAGCATTACTGATGTAGTATGATTGGAATATATGCAAAGTGTCATCGCGCGAATCTATATATTTATCAAACATGGTGGCTTGCAGTCGATTGCCTTGCAAAATATTAAAATAATATATTTTCAGTAGAGACTAATATATGGTTATTATTATTAAGATAATGTTTTATATTATGAAACATAAATCACAATTTTTTATAAATATAAAAAATAACAAGTATTATATCTCTAGATCAATCAAGGTTAAGTTTTGATATTTTAAAGGTTAATGTTGTGTTGTACATTTTGGAGACTTCTTTTCTACAAGCATTTTGATTTTCTAATTTCTTGTGCTCGGCGTGATATCCTTGATGGATGTATAAAGTTTTTGCATCTTAGACACTGATCATGTAAAAAAGAAAAAAATGAATTAGTATTTAAACTTGAACTTTTATAAAATAATGACAATATGAATGTAGACTATTCAATCAACTTACTTGTATAATGTTAAGATGAAAATGCCAAGCTTAATAATTCTCTATACACAATATTTTTTGTGCAATTTTGTTGAGACGTATCAGTTTATGTTGGCTTGATTAGAATTTTTACTGAAGCAGCAGTCTTAGCTCTTAATAATGCTACATATAATTGTCCATGAGAGAACACATGTTGTGGCAAATATATCCATACAAAATCCAATACAAGGCCTTGTACTTTGTTGATTGTCATTGCAAAGTTTAGTCTGGTAGGAAATTTAGTCATCTTGAATGAGAACCCATTGTTTTCATCAAGATTTGGTAAAAATGAAATTATTGGTATAAAAACTCTTTTACCATTATGATGATCAATTACAATTTCTGCATCAATGACATTACGTTCAAAGTTGCGACATATCAGACGAGTTTCATTGCTTAAGCATTCTGAATGATTAATGTTTCTCAGCAAGATGATTGGATAACTTTTCTTACATAGTAATTCATAAGGAGGAACCCCATTTGGTGTCAAACTATTCAAAAAGTCCTCCATAATGCCTTATTCAGATGTATCAATTGTTTCATCGAAACAATAATATTATTTGAGTTCACCAGGAAACATCTGTATAAGTGTAGCATTTATTTCATCAACAGAATTGCTCATCGGAGTTAATATAGCTCGATTCAACATTTCATACAAATTTTCAGAGTAATCATGAATGTTACAAAAAATAACATCTATCAATTTTTGTAAAAAAATAACATAATTTTCATAACAGATAAGCATATCATCAAGAATTCTTATTTTATCTTCAATTATGATTGGCAATACTCCACTGCCTAATTGAAGCAAGTAATTTGAGAAATCTGGATCTAATTTTGCTCTCATGTTTTGAGTTAAACAAATCTTGATCAAAGTAGACCATAAGCAAGAGAAGAGTAAATTTGCATCAACTTGTTCCTGTCTTGTACCTTTATGAAAGACAGGTAAAATTTGTCGAAAATCTTCACCAAACACAACGACCTTGCCACCAAATATTAATTTTGAATCATTGATGTTCCGAAACATTATGTCCAATGCTTCTATAAATTATTTTTTTGACATAAGGGCTTCATCCCATATGATTAACTTTGGAACACGTAATAATCTTGCAAATCCACTTTGTTTACTAACATTGCAAGAGTTGCTTTTGTCCAAATTTAAATCGTAAATGTGTTGTTCACCCTCCAAGTAAAATAGATGTAGCAACACCAGATGATGCAGTTGCAAGTGCTAATAGTTGTTTAGAATTTTAGTGTCGCAAGAAGCGCTCTTTATATAAATGTTTTTCCTGTTCCACCTGCACCATCAATAAAGAATGAACTTACTTGATTTGAGAAAACATTTTGTAAGATTGAATCATAAGCATGTTGTTGTTCATCGTTGAGAATTGTTGATGCTAGAAGATCTTCTTATGGAGAGGGCATTAGGGCCAGAGAGTCTCTGATGCCAAAGTCACTAAATTCTCTTGGAAGTTTGTAAATAAGTGATAGAATCTAGGGATCAGACATAGTTTTCTCATACCTGTAACTTGTTATTTATACCATAAGTTTAGGGGGACAGATCGTGTCTGCCCCATGAAGTCATTGTCCTTCAAACTGTTCTTTTTGTCAGAGTCCTTTAATGTAACGTGGCTCTATGACGACGTCATTAATGTGGCTTGTAGCTCGGATAGTGGTGCCATTAATGCGGCATAGTTCTCCAATATTCCCCATCCCGCTAGCATCCTTGATGGCCCGTTGATGCCCCTCCCGTCAGAGGATCGAGGGTCCTCCGTATATTACGCCCACTACACGGACAAGCACTTAAGAGCTGAACACTATTCGATGGGTCTCCAGGTCGGCGAGTCTCATCCTTTGTAGCACGTTCCCTCATGCAGGTTGCATCCAGAGGAGCCTACCCATGGGCCGAGTTGGAGACTCTACTTGTTCTGGGCTGGGCATTTGGTTCTTGTTCCCTTAATTGCCAATTCTTAGGCCTGTTGGGACATATTGGAGAAAACCCCCTTAAATTTACTACGATAATTCTCACTGTACTCATATGGTGAGAATTATTATTACTTGAACTCGCCTTGTCATTGAGGCTAGGATTCCTCTGCTGACGTGTACACAGCTCCAAAGTTGGGGGGTTCTAGTCGTTTGGCTACTCCGATAATGTTTTCCTTCCATTTTTGTTGGATTGTCTTTCAATAACTCTAATGGCGTCTTTTCAATTATATCAATGTCGAGGGCGTCAAGCGGCTCTTCGCCTTTGCGTCACTTTGTGAATCACATTTCTCAGGATTCAAAGCGTCTTAAACTTCTCCCTTCTACCACGGGGCATGGGAGATCAACCATATCAACCGTTGCCTTTCCCCTATATAAATATGGTCTGGATTAGAGTCATCTTTCCTTTCATTGCACTGTAGCTCTCTTGTCATCCTGTTCTCCCAATTTCTTCTTCCTTTACTACATTCTACTTATGTGTCAATGGCTTCTGAGAAATCCACTCAACCCATGGCTTTCGATAAGGGAGATGCCGATGTTGGGCCATCTTTTGGGGGCAGTGGTTGGCGTTCCAATGCTCAGGCGATGATGTTGGCTTCACTGGCCCTTACTTAATAGGTGATGGAATCGGTGCCCTTGATCCTGGTCCACACGAGGGTGTCGTCAACGTCGAGGATCATTCTACTCGAGTGGCCCTATTTCCTTCCACTTTTTTGTGTGGCTTGAAGCTCCCTTTCCCTCGCTATGTTCGTGACTTGCTAGATCGCCTTGGTTTAGCACCCTCTCAATTGCATCTGAATGCTTGGAGACTTTTGATTTGTTGCAACATCATGTGGCGGCGCACTTTGTTGGAATCAAACTCGGACGACGCCAACCTCACCAGCTGTGAGTTCCTTCTTACTTACAAGGTGTTGTGGCAGAAGGGGAATGTCTGCAGCTTCAAGGTGATACATGCCCTCGTTAACCTAGAGGTGAGGTATCATAAGGTGAAGGTCTGGTCTATGAAACTCTTCTTTGTGTCTGGCCATGGATAGGAGTTCCTAGTGGGTCAGGTGAGTTGTCATGAGTTCCCCATCCAGATGAACTATGGAAGAGTTTCGGAAGACAAGGTGGTGCGCCCGATGGCTACTTTTGCCAAGTCGCAGTGTATTGCAATCGTTCGAGAATGGGTGCAGAAGAACTCCAATATCGTCTTCTCGGATGTTCTCCCTTCCGAGGAGAACCTAAGGGGTTCTCTGCCTCCCCTTAGCCACGTTCCTTTTCACGACAAGGTGACTATTGCCCGGCCCCGAGTCACTCCTGCCCGAAAGTGCCTCTTGAACCCTTCTCCATCTTGGAAAGGGAAGAAGCCTCGCTTAGAGGGTATATGGGCCGACAGTAGGCCACCTTCTGGAGCCCCTATTCCTCCAAGGCGGGAGTCAGCTACTCCTGAGGTCCGCCATCCTGCCGTCCTAGTGACATCGACGGAGGTATTGGTAGGGCCTTTTTCCTATGAGTCCTTGGACACCCCAGCGGGAGGCCTTTTGGCTGACGTTCCCTCTGTGTTGTCCTCGCCGACTGGTGCTACTAATGTGCTTCCGGACGCGAGTAAAATATATGCTCTACTCCAGGGAGTCTTTGCACTCGAGATCCCTAGGCATGTTGTCGTGGAACAGAGTTCTCCAGGGGTTTCTTCAGCTCGTTCTGTCGCCGATAGTCACTCCTTCAGGGATGAAGTCGAGGCCTGCTGGTGACTTCCTTCTGGATGTTGTAGTCGGCTCGGGTCCGAAAAGTCTGCGTGACAACCCGCCTATCTAGGCAGAGCACCAAGTGAAGGGGGATTCCATTTTGGATGTTGTAGTCGGCACCAATCTGAGAGGTCCGTGCGAAGATCCGCCCGCTTAGATGGGAGTGCACACCGACAAGGTTGCCGACAAAGCTCATTGGGCTGAGGCGGCTGCACAAATGTCTGAGGTCAAGGGCTCAATAGAAATTATCCCTCCTTTATCCCAACTAGAAACAGGTGGGAGCCTTGCGGAGGCTATCAGGTTGCCAAGTGTTTGTCCGATTTTTTCTACGAGGTTTGGCTATTTCTTTCTTTGTCATTTTCCTTTCTCTTACAATTTTCTAGTCTTCCTTTACTGATCGTTGCATGTCGGCCTCTCATATAGTCAGAGTTCTAGAGGCCTTTCTTGTGGATGGCTAGAAGGCTGCAAGAGAACCTGGACCTTCGTATGATGACCTAGATTGCCCTTCAGTGTGCTCGCGGTGAGAGGGAAGAGAGGGAGAAGCTAGAGCTAACGAGGGTAAGAGAAGGAGGAACGCAAGAAAAACAAGAAACTTGATTGTTGTCGAAAGAGGCTCAAGAGGAAAGCGAGGGAGGACGACCGACGGTTGGAGTGACTTGTTACAGACCTTCGGGAGACCTATCTATGGGGCAAGAGGCTACCTCCTGCCTAGATAGGCAGCTAGAGTTGGCCCTGGGCGTTTGCGATCTCACGTGGGGGCATGGGTGCGCCAAGGGCCACGGGTCGATGCGGGACCACCTCTTGGGGAGTCTGCAACTGCATTTAAGGACTTTCACAAAATATTTGCGGGGCCTTGACCTTCCATATTTATGTTGACGGGGCAGTTTTCGTGTTCGTGACTTGGGAAGGAAAGAAATCCCTGATGCTTTCCCGGGTCCTGTCATTCCGGCCGTGCCCGAATCTGTTTCTTCGAAGCCGGAGGACCCTGCTCTCGAAGTTCCTGAGGTTGGTACTTCCGACGTCGAGGCCTGACGTCGCCACGCCCAAGCTCCCTGGTGCCTGTCGATGCAGCTCATTTATTTTGCTCTTCCCTTTCTTTTCTTTTTGCCGAATGTATATACCTATGTGTTGTCACCCTGTGACTTCTACAACTTTGATAAATGAAATTATTTCACACTTTTGTCGTGCCGAACTACTTGTCTTTACTATGTTTTCCTTTCATCTTTTTATTTCCCATTTTTTTGTGTGGCCGACCTTAGGGGTTTTGCTGCAGGAATTTGCAGGATTCGAATTCCTGACTACCCCGCTAGCCTTCTGTTCACCAGTTTGCAATGCCTTCATTCGCCTTTATTAGGCAGTCGCCCTCTCGGGACCTTAATGCCATTTTACTTAATGAGGCTTCGGTTTGCCGTGCCTGCAAACTTACTGTCGTGTTTTGCTAGCTTTCATTGTGTATCATTGTACTTAGTTGTTTTATTTTGTAACTTTCTCTCCATAACTCTGCGGCCTCATGTTGTAGCTGGCGATGATTAATGATATTACCTTTTATTGATTGTATCCGACTATTTGTCTTTGAGTATTTTTCTCAGTTGTTTCTTTCTTCTCTTTCTTTTTGTGGTCGGTTTGGGGGGTTTGGCTGCAAGAAATTACGGACTTAGCGTTAGGCGGGGGGAGTGTTATTGCCACACAGGGTCTCACGGTCCACCCCGCCAGTACCCAGCCTATCCTTGACGACCCCGCAGGCCGACAACTTTCCAACCCTTATTGCTCTTGTCCACCTTTTTTGTGGTAGTCGGTCTCCTCAGGCCTTTAGCGACTTTGTTCGGCGTAGCCAATGTTTCTTCGCATTCTCTTTATGCCGATATCCTCTTTTCGATGTCCGTCTTTCGATTGGGCTTTACCCTGCCTAATTCTTTTATTCTTCCAGTGTCGTCGTGCTTTACTATGCAGTCGTCTCCGTGCCATTCCTGCGTAGTTTGGATAAGAGTAGGCTAGGATGCTTTTTGCCGCGATGATGGCCAAGATCAATTTTTTCGACTAGCCATAGGGCTAATCCGCTCTCCACCGCAGGGAGACAAGGCGGCCTCTGGCTCATCCCGTCTCTTTGGTTCACGAGGAGGTAAGCTATCCAGGTAGTTTGGAATTGTACCCGTCCTTCTCCGTTGGCATTTCGTATTTGATCCCTGGTTGGAAAACAAGGATGCTATCACCATTTTGTCCTTAAGGGCAAGAGTCAATTTTGCAAACTTGTGCCTCCATGCCTATGTCGCGATGTGCTCGTTGTTTCATGCTATGTCGCTGATGTCCGTATTTTTTGGTGCAGTATTCGGATAGTCGAATGACCAGGCCCGCTCTCCACCAGGGAGAGGTCAGGACGCCTTAGGTCGACCAGCACCTTTAACCCCCGAGGTGGTAATTTCTTTGGGCGGCCATGGGCCAGTTTGATTTTTGTTGCGATGAGAGTCGAGATAAGTATTCGGACAGCCTAAAGGCTGGACCTACTCTCCTCCATGGAAGGGTCACCCGCTCTCCCCTGCGGAAGGGTCCGAGCAACCTCTCGCTCGACTCATCCATGTTACCTCGTGGGAAGGTAATTTGTTTGAGTAGTTTGAGTATGAACCTACTCCCGCTCGTTGACACCGTGTAGCCCCTTGCTCTGACTTTTCCACTTTGGAGATTTTGTTCACGTCGGGTCGCTGAAAGACTAGGCCCGCACACCATTAGGTAGAAGTCAGGATGCCTCAAGTAAAATCTGCGTCATTGATTCCCCAAGGAGGTAGGTAACTTCTTCGAACGGCTGTGGGGCTGGTGCGCTCTTTCATCGCGATGGGAGTCGGGGTAAATATTCGGGTAGCCTTAAAGGCTGGACTCGCCCCTGTTACCCCCTGGGAGGTAAGTTTTCAGGCAGTACCTTTTGGCCTACCTTTTCCCTTTGGTACCCCCACGGTGGAGGTAACAGACAGCTATGTGGCTGGTCCGCTATTCGCTGCAATGGGATCGGGGTAAGTTATTTGGGCCACCGAGGGAGCAGGACCCACTTTCCATGGTGGGAGGGATAGAGTGGCCTTTGTAGACTAAGGCCTACAAGGGCTCTCCAAGCAGTGCATGGCCTACTCTTTCCCAATGTGTCATCTGGGGTAAGCCCATCATCCTTCTGCTTCAGCTCTTGAATGTAGAATTCTCTTACCAAGACCTACTTCAGCTCGGGAACTTCATCTTGAGGTGATAAGTTGACGTGATAGCCCAAAAGCTGTTCAGGGTGGGCCTTCCAATGATGGCGTTGTATGGTGATGGGGTCCTCACCACAAGTCGACCATGACCAAGGCCTTGCAGGGGGCGCTGCTAGTGAGGACCGACAGTGTAATGGTTCCCATATGCTGAGCCATACTCCCAGAGAAGCCCTTCAATGGCATGGGGGCCGGATGCAGCCGGACAACATCTATTCGCATCCTGGTGAAGGCCTCCCAGAATAAGATGTCCGTAGAACTCCCATTGTAAATGAGGATTCTGCAGGTGGTGAAGTTGGCAACCAGCATAATCACCATTAGCGCATTGTCGTGGGGATACAGGACCCTTCCTCGTTGGCCTCCGTGAAGAAGATGACTGGCTCACCCCTTCGATGCTGGCCAAGCATCGAAGGGGTGAATCCTCACGCTATGGTTTGGATTTCTTCAAGTGGAGGTCCCCCCCTGTGGTGGCAAATGAGGACGATCTTGCTGCGGCCCATGCTCTTGTGGTCATCGCTGGGGGCTGCCTTCCCTCCTGCATCAGTTGACTCATTCCATGCTCTAGTCTTCGGGCCGGGGGATAGCGCTGCCTTGGGAGAATCAATCATCGGTGTTATGCGAGGTGGACGTGTGGTATGTGTAATAGTGGCATGCAATACTCCAATCACCTCTTCGCGGGCAGCGAAAGTGTCGGCCTCATGGATGGTGAATGTGGGCCGGTCGAACCGAGGTCATTATCCCCTTGTAGGGGCTTCCTCCCTCATCTTGTCTTGAGAACTCTTCTCCGGCTTCTCATGGGTCTTAGCCTTAGCCGGGGCCTTCGTCTTCCTTTCTGCTCACTCCAGCTCGTTCTTTTTCGGTTTCGTTAGGGCCAGAAGAGTGTCATTGGCGTTGATGAAATTTTCAGGCGTCACAGGAGTCCTCCTTGCCAATTCAACCATAAATTGGGATCACGGCTTGACACCTCTTTAAAAGCACCGCCAATGTTATTTTCTCGTCTTGGTCGTCAGTGATCATGCACTCCTTGTTTAACCGAGTCAAGTAAGAATTTAAGCTCTCATCCTCCCTCTATTTGATGGTGAGAAGGTACGTTGCTAGGCGCTGCCTTCTTCGACTCGACATGATCTGAGTAAAAAACAACCTGGCTAGCTCGCCAAAACTGTCTACGGATCTGGGCATCAAAGACCCGAATGATACTTGTGCTAGTCCTTTCAGGGTCAGCGGGAATGCTCTGCATGCCACCTCACCAGGGAAGCCATGCAGCGTCATGTGAACCCTAAAAGTTTCCAAGTACTCAAGTTGGTCCCTTCCTCCGTCATACATTTTCATGACTAGGACCTTGAACTTTGGTGGTAAAGGCAAAGCCATCACCTCCTCCGTGTAGGGTAGACCGGTGCTCATGTGATGTTGGTCCACCGATGACGACGTACCCACCTTCCTTGCGATCTCCTCATACTTTCCTTTAAGGCTGGCTCATCATGCATGTTCTTTTGCTTCTCCTCCCTATTTGGTCAAGTCTATGTGTTCCCAAACCCCATGTGCTCACTATCACTAGGCTCTGCTTCCTCATCCTGCACCTATTGGGATTTTATGAGTTCCTCGTTTTCCTTGTGAAGCGTTTGCACTTCGTGATTTTCCAAGTTGGGCATATCACCAAGTTTTTTAGAAAAAAAACTGAATATGGATTAATAGAAAGAATGGTCATGAGTTGACCAATAATTGATGCATCCAATCTTCTCTCTTGAATCAAAACTACGATTCTGTAACTCACTTGTAAATAAGAAGGATGTCCATCCAAAGATGTCAAATCATTAATATAAGGATAGATTTGTCCTTGAGTCTGAAATATAAAGATTCATTTATTTCTTCTACAGAGATCTCTATCAAATTTAACTCAAAAGGATGTCAACGCAAATTTGTTGTTATATATGCGTTCTATGTTAAAAATTTGGCAATCTCAACTATGTTTGAACAAAATAGATGATAAAGTTGATCAAGAACATCGTTTGTAGCTAAATCAAAATGTAAAAGCATACCAAGAAACGAATTATAGCTGGAAAAGGTGACATAAGAAATCTAACAAATTAATAATACCATCTAACCTGACAAAAGCTAACAATAAAAAGTTAAAATTCATATTTTTGTTTAAATTTTGTATAACAAATTACAACAAAAAAAAAACAAAAACTAAGATCATCACAAATAAATGTTTCATTTGTTTTTATAATTTTGTTTTCTTTTTGTTGAGATATTTGTTAAAAAGAATAAATGTTTAGTCTTGACAATAAATGTAACAATAACAAAGATAAAATTTCGAAACAAAAGTGTCCAACTTCATAAAGTTTTTTTTTTCCTGATGACTTGACATCTCTTTTTCACTAAAAAGAACAAATTCTATAATTTGAAACATTGAATGTATTCTCTACAAAAAAAAACAACACATTGTTACAAAAAAATAATATATATCCAAAATATTTCTTTTGTTTTGAAAAATAAAGCGAGAGATATATGAAAAAAGATTTTTAAAAAAAAATAAGAACGTTTGTAACACAATTTCAACTTTCATCATTTAATATTTTATTAAAAAAAATCATTTATCCCATTCTTTTTAGGAACAAGAGAACCTTTCTGGATATATTTTGTTTTTTTGTAGATAATACAAGAAAAATTTTCAAATTATTAAAACTTCAATTTTTTTTATGAAAATACCTGACAAACCAAATAAAGTCATAAATAACAAAGTAGTTGCATAAACGAAAATCTATTTTTTCACAAAAAATCAAGAAAATGCAAACCTGTAACATACAAATAAACATTTAGCGGCATGAAAAAAAAAATACCCAAAAACCAATGCCAAAAAGTTTTAACTCATGAAAAAATATATTTTTTCACAAAAAATATATAAAATCTACATGCAAACCTCTAACATACAAAGGAACGACGTATCTACAAATCCAAAGAGAGAAAGCCAACAGCCCATGTAAAATCTCCAAGCCAACGGCATGAGCAAAAACCCAACGCTGCACAAAATAAACTTGAAGAGACACCCAGAGAAGATAAAACATGCAGAGAAGAGAGAAGACGAAGAGAGAAAGTAATTTGCTTTCGGAGAGAGAAGATGCAGAGAAGACGGAGGAGGAGGAGGAGATAAAAGACAGAGAGAGAAGATGAAAAGGAAATAAAAATACTAGGAGGAAAAAAAGAACTAAAGCTACCCACCCTCTGACACAGCTGCACCCAAAGACCAAAATGCCCTCATTTAAACGAACACTAAACACCAAAACAAAAAGATAGAAAAGACAAAACACACAAAAAACGGATCACACACGGAGGATGAGTAATTTACTGTTCACAGTTATCCCCACTTATTATATCAATAAATCTTTACAACTTTTCAACACTCCACACTCCATATTTTTTTTAAATTTTTTAAAAAATTAAATTCAAAAACAAATTATAAAAAAAATATTAAAAAATTTAAAAATTTAAAATGGAGTGTGGAGGTTGCGTAACAAAACTCAAATTACGAACTAAATGGCTTACCTCTTCTTTCACAATCTTCCTTGAATCTTGCACATGAAAGCGAATCCATCGTAGAGAACTCCGAGAAAGCCGGCTGGGGTTGAACAGGAACCGAATGGACTTTGCTCCTTGACTTCTCCGTGGAAACAGAATACTCGCTCTGAGAGCTGCTTACCTTTACAAACACAAACTCCCCGAGCAACTCAGTTGTTGGTGCTCGGCTTTCGTTATTATCTTTGAGAAACTCCTCTCCACTGCATGAAAAGATGAATAACTCACGAAAGAGCCAGGCCCAAAACGTTCCATGTGCATCTCTTCCCTATTACAAAGCCCTGAGCTATGCTTCTCTGCTATGACAAATTCAATACGAGGATTTACAATCAAAGAAGGCTTTGGGGTCATAGAAAGAATCCTTTCCAATAGTTTTCTCTTTCTCTACCATCAGAGATTCAAAACAAGGCTTTGCAAATAGACAAGAATCCTTCAATGAAGTTTTCATACGCTTAAAGTGGAAACCCCAGTCCAAAAAGGCAACAATCACAGAAACTACTGAAGCCCCAATAATCGCTTTCAGTAACAACAATTCGATTTCCAGGTACTTCATTAGGCTATCCTCCAAATTTCCTTCTGCTTCAAGATTGAGAATCTCAAAGTCTGTATCACCATTGCCCATTCTCTCTGAGCCGATAATTTCACCGGCTATGATAGTGAGATTTTCCATTCCGTCCATTTTTGTTTCAATCATGTCTTCATCTCCAGCTTGCTCACTTTGAACTTCTTCAGCTGGCTCCACTATAAAATCATTTTCTTCCTCAAGAATATTTGCAATATCGGATTCTATGATTTGGCGATCCTTTCCATCAAACGTGGATTGTGCCTGATAATCCTACTAAGTCTCAAACTTTTGCCTAGTTTTACCAATTTGTAACTCAGAATTATCAATCATCATGTCAGAAAAACCCCTTATCTTCACCATTTCATGGTCACAATCTTCGTCAATATCTGCAGCTTGTGGCTCTGTCATATCACGCAACTCATCAACTGCTCCCTTCTTTCTATCTTCAACTACCTCTAAAGCTTTACTTTTTGCACCCTTTAGATATATTACTTCATTGAGCTCCTCAGCAATGTCTACTCCTATTTTCACATCTTCAACCGTTTTTTGTTCCTCAATCCTATCTCTCTGGTGTCCACGACCCAAATCCAATTGTATTTCTTCTGCCTGATCCCAAATGTCACTTCCACTTTCCAGTCTCATAGCCAATAAAGCTTCCGACGTATGGTTTAAAATCTTAAGGTACCCACCTTTATTAAGACCCTCAAAAGATTGTAAACTAGGTGAAGTTGCTGGAGAATTCATTGAAGATATATAAAAGGTAGAAAGAACGAAAAGAAAAGACCAAACTAAAAACTCCAGCACCCTTTTCAAGCTCCTACCTCTTTCCTCCTCTACCTCCTCAATTTCCTCTAATTCTTCGTCTTCTTGCTGTAAAGATCCTTCGCGAGATGAAGGCAAAGAGCCACGACCGCAAACCGAGTCAGATTCCTCCTCACTAGCTTTCCCAAATTCAAAAGAACCACTTGTACTAATATACGTCTCATCTTTTCCTCCTTTGATCTCTTTTTCTCGACGAAGAAAAATCTCACGGCGCCTATTCGGCATGTACCGGAGAAATTTAGGTCTTGGAGAAAGAAAATTAGTTAGCGGATCATAGGGCCGCAAAGAAACATCAGCAAATTCTCTCCCCATTGTCATCGGATTCAAACCCCTGCGGCGATGATACATCGGAAATATCGGTTCCGGGGTTCACAAAAGTGATTTTTGATTCAAAAATCGGGGTCTTTTGGATATGGGAATCGGAGAACATCGATTCCCGGGCTGCATTCCTTTCGCCTAAGATTTTCTTTCTCGGGACAGCGACCTTGCTAGCTCAGATATGGTTTGGGACATGTAATGCTTTGGGATAAATTTCTTTGTGGTCTGAACGTTAGAACCCATTTCTCGATGGCTTTGATCGTTCTCATCTGAAATTAAAACGATACCATTTCTTTGTACAAATGTGTACAGTTCAAATAATTGAGAAAAGTATACGTATAAATCCGGTTTATGATTTCAAAAAAAAAAAAAGATAACTTCAATCAAACCAGTTACTAAGACTAAAGTTTTTCTTGCTTTGGATTTGTAATGATTTCTTGAAAACCAAAAGATACGAGACGGAGAAAAGAGGGAGGTTTACCTGACACTGGGACTCTTGGAATTCCAGGAGCTTTGATAGACATCGATGATGATGCACCCTTATTGTCCCCGGAATGGATTTTTCTTTTACTTTTTTTCACGAAAGAATGTTTCACGAACTCGGTCAAATAATACAGAAAGGGAATTTTCTTTTTGTGTTCGTGATTATCTCTCTTTGATGCAATCAAACTGTCACGAATAAAGAAGAGCGTGGAGATATGAGCGTTAAGGCAAGCGCATGATCTAACAACTAGTCGAAATTTCCGATTTTGAAAATTTATTCGACCGTTGGAAGTGCCAGTGGCTCAACGGTAAAATGCATTAAATACGCAAGTTAATTAATCACCCCATTACAAGCTTTCAAGGGCCTGCCTTATTAGGATCCAAACCGGGAGGAGACAGTTGGGCCAGGAATTGATCTATTACTAGGGCCTCGTTCCAAGTGATGGGCCGATTTGCAATTTACAGACTGAAACAAAGGCTACTTCGTAAACACGAAAGAAAGTTTTTAGTGGCTCGAGTGGAAAAGAAAAAGGTAGAATGAAAAATAACCGTTATAACATTTGAGCAAAGGGATTCAGTCGTCGGTTGTGTAACTATAGTATATTTTTAAAAAAAAAATAAAGTTTATTATTAAAAAATTAATTTTTTTTTGTGTGAACCTATATTAACTCACTTTTTTAAATGTTTTTTAAACATCCTTAATCATTACAAAAAAATACAAAATCGCTAATAATTGCTTCTTTAGTCATTAATAAAAAAAATTAAAATATAGGAATTGACACATTTGGTGGACACATTTAAAAATCATACTATCATTTTCCTTTTTAATAAATCCATCCATATTTATACGTTTTTCTATTTTGAAAATACTTGAACTAATTTTGACTGATTTTAAAACATAATTAAATAAGGAATGCTTTTGTTTAAAAGAATTATTCTCTTTTGGTTCTTAAAAATAAATATTTATGATGTTTTTATTTTTATAATATTCTGACTTAATTATTGAAGGAGACTCCTCAAAATCTCTCCCATCTCACCTTCTTTCCATGCTTACAATAACAGCAAACTCAAAACATGATAAATCTTGCTGCAAGCCGATTTAAAGGATGAAGTTTCTTCATTCTTGCATCTTCCAGAAACGCATGACACCCATATTTCTCTGTTATATGTAATAGGGAATGTCAAATGTTTGTTGTTAATAGACAACATTAATTTCCTCAATATTTTATAATAGACAAATGCTTTAGGTAAGCAAAAAAAAAACCACAAAACAGTCAATCTTCAAATTCACGCACCATAACAAAGTACAATAAATTGTAAAGTTATTTTTAATATAAAAAAATTTAACGTATAAGACTTATCTTATTCCTATTTGTATATTTCATATTTATACTGACTGTTCTTCAATACACAAATGCAGTAATGAGTCAAGATAATAAGAACAAACGGTTAAAATATAAAAAATTTTATGTATCATTATTTTTAAATAAATGTTACATACAGTTGTGAAGTGTGTAAGTATTGTATAGTTACTTTAAAAAAAATATGATTTATTATTAAAAAATTAATATTTTTTATATGAGTTTCATATTTATTTATTTATTTTAAAACGATTATATAATACATACGTACTTATAACTATAAATATTATTTATTTCTTGTCCATTTCGATAAGTGGGTTGTGGTCGGTGATGGACCATACTCATGGTTACGTGAGCATAAAGCAAAAGCAAAAGCCAAAAAGAAAAGAAAAAGGAAGAAACATGATTATTCTTTATGGTTGTTGATTGTTTAATGTTTTGATGGTACCCTTGGTTACAGGGTATGACACCGACCAGCATTGTCCGGTTGGATTTTAGGACCACATCTACAAAACTGTGTGCATCGAACCGCTTACCCATACCCAAACAATCAGGCATGGTATCCCCCCATCTTGGATATATCAAATACCTGTAGCTGCTCATTATTTTATATTTGTTGTATAAACCATGTAATTCCCCTTGTTCAGTTTTTTTTTTCATTTTTTTCTGATAAGGAATTAAATATTGGCCATGGTTCTTGATAATTTTATGAAGAATTCACAAAGGGAGGCAAATCATGGCCTCTCATGCATGGAACCACATGGAAGTAAGTCTCTTAGGTCCCGTTTGGATAGTAAAAGTACCTTATTTTATCTCATTTCATCATTATAATTTTTTTAAATTTATATATAAAATATAATAAACAATTCAATTTTTTCAATTTCTAAAATAATAATTAACTGAAACATAAGTAAAATGTGAAACTAACTCATTGTTCTAATTTCATATGTAAATGTAGTATGCAGATTTTACAATATAACATATGTAATGTGTCTACAAATATATGGCTAGTTACTTAAAACAATTCACGAAGACTATGGGCTTATAATGTTCTTTAAAAATTAAAGGCTATGTTAACAACAAAACCCTTCTCTCTCTCCACAATCAATGGTCCAAAGAATGGCAAGAAGCTTTGGGTGCCCAAGAAAATGGCTAAGGTCTAGTGGTTGAAACCTTGGACAATTCGAAAGGACCATACCATGCCGAGTGCCGACAAATGGCCAGGTGGGAGTTGCTCATTGTAAAATCTATGTATTCAGAATAGTGCGGGGCACATGAAACTTCACAAATAAACCATAATTTACTAATTTAGGCCATCCACTTTCTTATTTTCCCCAGAATGCCAATAATATCCATCCTCTCAATGCCTAAGGACACGTTCCGAGATGGTCAAAGATGGACTTTTAGGCTGCTTTCCAACTTCGTAGTTTCCCATCTAAATGGGAATTTGAAGAGTAATTAATGCGTAATTTGACTAATTACAACTTTTACACACACACGCACAATCACCCTACCTTCTCTTTTTCAAGATTCAAAAAAGTTTCAAACCACGAAGCTCTAGCTCTAGGAACTAAACGAACCCTAGATTTGCATTGAATAAACTAATGCAATAACCTTCATTTTGATCCGATCATCATGTTAAGTGCTTTTTCAAAAGCATTGGCATCTTTTTTAATGCACGGCGGGATGACGAAAGCATAGCCGCTGGACCAAAGAGAACGGGCCATCCATATTCTCGTATGAAGCACTCCCAATAAACAATTGCATTAAAAAACTTGTATTGTCAGTGTTTGGATCTTAAGAGACATAGTTGTTAATTACGAAAGAAAATATATTTATAATTGTAAATTGTCTAACCGTCACGTAATTATTTTAAAAAAATTAAATAAAATATGAGACTCATATTATAAAAATAAATTTTTTAATAATAAATTCTACTATTTTTCAAAATGATTATATGATATTTACACATTTTACGATTTCTAATTAGGAAAACACCGCTTCAAATCCCAGTCCTTCTCAACGTCTCTTTCTTCTGTTTAAAAGATAAGAAACGTTTGCTTTTATTTTTTATTTTTACAAAAATAGATAATGTTTGAATATGATCTTTGAATAAATATGTTGAGAAGATGAGATACCTGGATATTGAAACTGGACTTAAAGGTAATTACAAGCAAGACACGAGGGTAACCGTGGGATCATGATTTATTTTTGGGTTGAAGACAGGACTGTGAGGTGAGGTGCTTATCGACACGCTCCACGAGATGGGGCATATGGATATGGATGATGTATGGCTTATGCCTAAAGGTTGGGACTTGGGGGTGATAATAATTCAGTCAAAGACCGGCACGTTTTCCCAAATTACCCCTTATAATGAATTTGTTTCTTTTCTTTATTTAAACCCAAAAGCATGTGAGCCATCAAAAGCTGATGCAAGGAAAGCCCAGAAACCCATCAATGAAATAAAAGCTCTAATCATTGCTGATATGAAATTTAAAGATCCATGAAGAGGTCCCACACTTTCGCTTTCTCATTTAATTGGGTTGCATTTCTGTTCCATGTTCGAAATTTCGAATCCTTGGTAATTGTCTGTTTAAAGCTTAGACTCATAAAAGCATGCATGAAAAAATTGGATGGACCGTACAGGCACACACAATTCCCAACTGTAGAGGCATGATATAGTTAAGTAATTAGAAATATTTATTGTAACCTTTTTCTTTTGGATGTTCCATAATAGCAAGGTTGGAAGATGTTTTTTTTATGGTTGAACACAGCAAGTAGCTGACTGAGCTAGTTTGTTATCTGTCAGTCTCTAGATCTTGAGTACTCATCTGCTGCACACAGATTTGAAGTGAATTTTGAAACCATGCAACTGTTTTGATATATGCTTTTCTACCGTTTATGGAAAAAAATTAAATTATTTATTATATTTTATATGAAAATTTAAGAGAATTATAATAATAAAATAATAAAAAATAGAGTCAGGTTCCTCTAATTCGCTCAACTGTATTGCACGGCACTTTTAGATTTTTTTATTTTTTTTCACATTTTTTTAATATTTAAAAAAAATAAAAAAAAATACATCAGCAGAATAGCGTTTTTGAAAGAGATAAGTTGAGAGTGATTTATTCAAACGGATTGTCAAATCCAATTAAAAGTACTCTTTAAAAGGATGATGATATTTAGCTGCAGAGAGATGACCCAGTTCACTGGCTAACGTAAATCAAGCTTTGTCCTTTAATAGACAGCTGTATCAGTGGAACCTACAAGGAAACTTCGCAGGGATTTGAATTGGTGGGAAGCTAATGGGCACTCAAATACCCGAGGAGTTGTGCTGGCAAACATTAAAAAAGGTTTTCCAAGTGTCTTGACCGTGCTAAGAGAAACAAGGTATCCAATTTTTTTATTGGAAGCAATAAACCATCCGATTCTGCAGTATTTTTAAAGTATTAATCTTTTTTAGGTAACACGGTTTTGAATCATGTATTTCAGATCTAATATTAGGAAGAGAAAAAAAAAAACAAGCCCTTTCATTTCATAAGGCATAATTCAATAACTGTTTCAGAAGAATTTACAGGACCTTTAGCTTTATCCTATTTGTTGTTGACGATAAGTAGAAAAGCAAGCTTAGAGAATCATTTAAAACTGAAACAACCCAAACATGTTCTCTCTGAATAACTAGGAGGACCTCCTAGCAAGTAGCAGCAGTATCTCAGAAATCTTCCTCTTCATCTCGGGAAGAAGACCGCTGCATTTTAACACTGCTAATGCTATTTCTTGCTGCCATGATTTCATTCAGTGAAAGCCTCTTCTTTGG
This sequence comes from Juglans mandshurica, assembly GCA_022457165.1. Taxonomy (NCBI): domain Eukaryota; kingdom Viridiplantae; phylum Streptophyta; class Magnoliopsida; order Fagales; family Juglandaceae; genus Juglans; species Juglans mandshurica. The sequence continues at coordinate 7,504,939 of CM039619.1, read as the reverse complement.
CATAGGCTCGGGTCTTTGCTTTGGTGCACTGTGAGACCTCAATTTGGCCTTAAAAGATTGTGTACTTGCCATATAGTTTGGGAAGTTTAAGTATGGTCTAAAGAAGCTGTCTCCGCAGACACTCTTGGCCGGTGTAGCCGGGGCATTAGACTGGATGGAATTACCAAACCGAGGAGTGCTCTGAGCAGTAGCGAACCTACATTCTTCACCAGTGAAGTACCATTCATAGTCTTGAAAGTTTCGAGCAGGAATTGGACATGGAAGAGGTGATGAGATTGTTTGGTAAGGCAGGTCTTCACCACACTCAGACAACACCGAGTTGATTCTCCTGGATCTTGATCTAGGTTTGTACGTGTCAATTTCCACAATTTTTGGGCTATCGTCGAATGCATTCATTGAAGCTTCATATGATGCCGATAACCTCTTGCTGTGAAATTCACTTCTTGCTTCGTCAAACCTCTCCTGCAATCAGAAACAAATCAATTAGATACTAACTTCTACACTATATATATATATATACACACACGCGAGGAATCGGTCTTACAATAGATCTTCGGGGTCGAATTTCAGGATGAAATCTATTCTCTTTGTTGAGAGAACGACGGGCACGCTGTGAGCGAACTGCGGCTTGAGCTCTTATAAGAGCTTGCATGCTATGAAGGGTTGCAGTAGCCCGTTTTCGGACAAGATAGCCTCTAACAAGAGCCTGTAATTTGACAAGTCCTTTCAGAGCTCGAAGCGCTTTCCGGGCCTGACAGTGAACGGAAACTTTCAGTAAAAGATTACGAATCTTCTGTAACAAAATAAAGGGCAATCTTTGCATAATTCATAAATGTCACGGTTCCAAACATAACTTGGTATACGGGACAAGGTGCCTAAAAAGCATGACATTTATGTAGTACCCCAAGAACAACATCGTGGAGAACGCAAAGAAGTGCCAAGTACAGAAGAAAACGCACAATAAGAAACAGGAAGACCCATCTAAGAACCAAAAAAAAAAAGTGATATCGTCAAAGGAACAAGCACCCAAATTGAATCAAGAAAAGCAAAAGGAATAACAGAGATGACCCAGATCGGAAAAAAAACTTTCGAATTTCAGAATTTCATATTCGCAGAATATCAGTTTAGGGGATTAAAAGGGAAAAAGAATTAAAAGCGAAGCAGAATGATTAGCCAAGTCAACATTAAAGTGAACACATGTACCATGTTATTGACCCACGAGCACTTGTACTGTTCCATTGGCATTTTCAAATTAGTTTTCATACTTTTGAGAAAGAAATTGTACCAACGAAAACAGTAGTTGCAATGGCACACTTATGAGACTGCAACAGACATGTCTAGAGGGATTATATCACAATGCGAAAAAACACAAACAATCACATCGAAAACAGAAAAGATTTGGAATACTTGATTAGTCCAGTTAACCTATGAGATCAATGAGGTTCCAAAGACGAAAGAAAACAGACAAAATAGGAAACCTACTTACCAAACAACCCCTAAAAACAGTCTGAATCTTCACAGCAGCCCACCTTTCCCTCCCTCCAGCAAACAAAGTTCCCCGTCCCTGGCTTGTCAGCCGGACAACCGCCACCGCTGCCTGTGCAGCGGCAACTGCAGCATCAGCTGCGGCTGCTGTGGCAGCAGCCACGGCAATTGCATGCTTGTTCTGCTCCTTCTCTGACTCAGTAATGTAGGATCTTAGCCAAGCCGCATCGGTGGCTGGTATTTTACCCGAAGTGTTCGCCGGAGACTGAGCAACTGCGCTAGAATCTCTTAGCGACTTGCCAAAACTCCACCTTTTCTTTTCTCTCCGGTCTCCAGTCAATTGACTTGAATTTTCGACATGTGCCTTCTCCTTCTTCATTCCCAACAAGCCTTTCAACCATCTTGTAGCCTTTCCCATTTTTTCTCTATCTCTAGTGACTTTGGAGTGACAAACTAGAGAGAGAAAGTAAACAGCCAAAAAGTCCAAAGAGAAATAAAATGTTAGGTACAAAGTCAAAATCCCAGGTGGGGTTTCCTAACAAGTCCCCATCTTTTCCCTCTAAAAAATTTGAACTGAAAATCAGAATTAGCAAAACAAGCCCAGCAAATCCTAGACAAACAAATGCGATAACAACAAATCCTTCAATGAGCAAGAAGCTAAGAGAGGGAACGGCGTTTCAGGAATAAAAAAGCGAGAGAGAGACCAAAATATTTCAAAAACTATGACCAAACCCAGGTGTTGTTTATTGAGATGAAAAGTTTGTACGAGGGGCGGGGGGAAGAAATTATCTGTAAGATCTCTAGAATCTTTACAGGTTTGAAGCAGGAAAGTGATGTGAGCGAAGTGTGGAGCATACGAATCACAATTAACAAAACAAAAGGCATCCAAACCTTAAAAACAAAAAACTTCGATGAAGATTGGATTTTTTTATATTTTGAAAAGAAATTCTGACAGCTCCTCGTGAAGAACTGTATTACAAGACAAAAAGATGTCACAGAAAGATACAGAGCGCTCAAACCCGTTAAAATATAAAGTTTCAGAAACTAACCCCATGTAAACAAACAAGAATTACAGACAAAAGGCATAACGATTAAAAAGTGAAGCCGAAGAAATAATCAGAGAGAAAAAAACTCACCCACCTTCTAAAATTCAAAAACAGCGCCGAATTCACACCAAACTTCCTTCCAGCCTACAAAAAGCACAGCCACTTCTCTTTCTTCCTCTCTCTCAAATTTCTCACAAAGAAAGAATTTTCTCTTATTCTCTCTCTTAACTTTCTGGAGCAACGTGTACTCCTACAAACGAAAAAATACCCACTGACAATCCCGTGAATCTCTTCACTTTTTATTATGCTTCACTTTCAAACCGCTTTCGAGTATACTCTCTCACTGTCTGTGCCCGTCTCTTTCCCTCTGACTCTTTGCTATCTTCTACGACTCTCAAAGCCATAATTTTCTCTCATATCTCTGTCTCTCTCTTGTACGAGTGCACTGAAGAGCCATTAAAAGCTTATACCCACTAAAAGGGCTATTTTATTAGCTTCTCTTTGTCCCAAATAATACGACCAAAAAAGGCTGAAACTTCGCTTTCTTTTTTGGGTTGGAGAACGTCTTTCAGTCTCCGTATCACTCAGAGTGATTCCAGAAAATTTTGCCCAATGTACCTTCCATGATTCCTACCACAATCTCTCTGCCATTGTTCCTGCAGGAAAGTCTCTGAAACAATGCCTTGGGTTGACAAAGGGGCCTCTTTCCTTGTGTATGCAATTAAAGCAAATCCAAATTGATATGGAAGCAACGCAATAAATGTTGTGTTTTCATTTTTTGTAATTCTTGGAATCCCGAAGTTCCTCGTTACCAAATAAACAATGTTCAGGATGTTACAAATGGCAAGTGCGGAGCCGCTGGGATAGGATACCTACCTTACCTACAAGTGAAAATTCGGGTGTAGTATCTGATTTGAAAGGATTTGATCATATGGACAGAAATTTGGCTGACATCGACGGCAACTCAAGGAAAATATAATAAGAGCATATTACCAATCCTCTGCCACTCCTCTGTCAATTGCCAAGTCTAAAATAAGTTAAGATTTTAATTAAAGTAAAAGTCATTCGAGATACTCATTTATATTAGATTATTTATTTTAAAATTAAAATAATAAAATAATATTATGTATTTTAATAATAATATTTTTAATAAACATTTTTATATTATATAAATATACTCTATATATTAATTAATAATTTAATTTTTACTTAAAATTATTATTTCCCAATTATTTTTTAGAGAAATTCTATTTGCAGTCCCCACTTGGGGACTGCATGTGCAAGTCCCTTATTAATTGAGAAAAAACATCATTTCAGGAGGGATAATTTTGTAATTTTAAAAAAATTTAAAGATAAAATTGTCTAGGCTTGCATTGCAGTCCTCAAATGGGGACTGTATCTAGCATTGCTCTATTTTTTATATCAACCTAATTACTAATGAAAGTCTTAAAAAGAATTTAATAAAATCTTGTTGATTATTTGTGAATAAAATATGGGTTTGATGGGTGAACAGTGACTCTCCAACTTTAAAAATTCATTTAGAGTTATTGTAGCTAAAAGTTTTTAGTTAGTCCAATGCAGGTCATTTATATAAAACTTAGCTATGTTTTAGATTTCACTGATAATTGACTAGTCTAATGCAAATGCTCTAAGATATTCAATTTCTTATATTTTATAACCTAAATTCTTTCAATGCCTTACTTAATATTTTGAAACTGACTATTTTTAAATTATGTTATCCCTCATTTTACCACCAACTAATATTAGTTAATGGCGTCATTTCATAAATATATATGAACTAAGTTTTGAATTTGACAATAGACTTCTGTGAAATATATTACAATTTGGTTAAAATACCAATAAATAAAAAATAATATATCATTTGGAGTCACACGAACAAAGGAAGAAAGAATAATAGTCAAGAGGATAATGTCTATCATTTCTCCTAACTGAAAATCAATTGAATGGGATATTCCCTATTTAAAAAAATAGAGAAGTACGTTTGGATCATAAAATACTCTCAACTCATCTCAACTCATCATTACAATTTTTTCAAATTTCAACATAAAATATAATAAATAATTCAACTTTTTCAAATCCAAAATAATAATAATATCAAAAAATAATATTCTAACAATATTTTATCATCTCAACTCAACTCATTTCAACATCCAAACTCATTCTTGAAAATGTTTTCTCCGCGTCAGCTGATCAGTGATCATGTGCTTTTTATACCAAAAATGCACTTTTTATAAGTGAAAATGTTATCCATCTTCGCATATTTATTCAAATTACTGTTAAAAAATAAAAATAATGGCAAGAAGATATAAATTGATGAATAATGATACTTCCACCACTCCCAGCTGGAGCTGGAGCTGCTGCTTGCAATTTTTTTTTTTTTATTTTGTAATTAAGGAAGTGTTTCTTAATAATGTTATGAATTTTTTAAAAACTAGCTGTAGCTCCTAGCAGTGACTGTAGTGCCTTGTTTTTCTGTAATCTTTTAAAAAAAATGATACGCTTACCACTGGTTATTACCGCTGGATGTTATCATTGAAATTTTTTATTTTGATTTTTAATTTTTTTTTTTACTTAGTGATTAAGGAATTATTTTTTAATAATATTGTGATTTTTTATTCTTTTAAAAAATACTTAAAAGTATTAAAAAATACTTATAAAAAAATTAAATAAAAAAATCAATTATTCCTAACGATAACGCTGGGAGCAGCCTCCCAGTGGACGTAGCGTCGTCCTAAATTTATATTGGGTCGAAAGGGAAGGGAGACAACGAAAACTTCATAACAAATCTTAAAGTTTAAAAGGATATCATAATTGATAATAGTGGCAACCTTGGGCTCAAGTGTAAGCCTCTAGTGGCAACCTCGGTAACGGCTCAGCATTTGAGCCCTGGTTGTCTCCCAAGCGGTCCACACCGGTCCATAAAAATATCGGCCTTTTTCAAAACTTCATTCGGGCCTTCTTATTAAAAAATGTATTTGAGTTGGGCCCAAATGCCTCCTAGTCGAGTCAGTGTGAATGACAGAAAGCACCTCCAAATGGCAAACAGTTATAGTGGGAATAAACTGAGCTCCCTTGCAATTAGAGAGAGACAAGTTGTGTGGAACTCAAAACTCTTTCGGTGTTTCATAAAGACGGCAACATTAAAAAGATAAGTAGGGATATCGATATGATAGAGACGATAAAGAATGGTCAAGTATTAGTCCTAATCCCATTCACATATTAATAGAATAATTAAACTAACATTTTTTTTCCATTTTTCTAAACCCAATAGTATAAAGAAATTTACCCGTTTGGATGTTGAGATGTTTTCAATCCATTTCATCTCATCTCAATATTTAAATACCACTCAAACACAAACATTTTTTAATTTCAAATTTTTAGATTTTTTTAATTTTTTCATCTAATCATTAAAACTTTTCTAAATTTCTAAACAAAATACACAAAATAATTTAACATTTTCAAATATCAAAACAAAAATAATATCAACAAATTATATTCTAATAATATTTTAATTTTATAATATTTTTATCCAACTTTTTATCTCTCATTTTTCAAATGATACTGCTAGGGTGCCGCCCAACAATGATTGCTAGGGTCCTACTTTTTTATTTTATTATTTCTTCTTTTTCACATTTTTTAAAAATCTTTAATTATTTTTAAATAATAACAAAATAACAATACACTAATAGTCATTTTTTTAACCATTAAGAAATATACATATATAAATAAATAGGAATGTTCATCCGGATTCTGACCCGGCAACCCGGGTATATCCGGACCGGAACCAGGATTTCAAATCCGGGCCGAAACGCGAATCGTATTAGTCCAGGTCAGACCCAGGCCGAAACCCGAATGAATCTACGTTCTTTAAAACCTGGATTTCAGATTCCGGGTTCAACCCGGTTTTTTTTTTTTTTTTTTTTTACATAAAAGCTTATATTGTTTATATGATATTGATGTAGAATTAGAATGATTTTATAAAATAAAATAAAATAAAAATGCATGAGACATACATGATGCCATCCAATACATATTACATTGTTTGAATTAATTTGCTAAAAATATTACATAACACATACATTGCTTTAATCATAATCCAATACACAACAATAAACTACAAAGCTTGGTCTTCTGTTTTTTCATACTCCTTATGCCATTATTCCTTGAAAGGTTTTTCATCCTCATTAGTTTTTGTCTCAGTACATCGTGGATTCATTGTCTTATCATTGATGCTACTAGACCTCCTGAAAAAAACCATCACATGGAAGCATTCATAAGCAGCATATTGTCAAACTACAAATTATTGAAGTTTAAGAAATAAAGTCATGCAAATTGGAAATCTATATAGCACTGAATTTTTCATGCACTTACCAATAATTCAATATCAAGATTTATAATCATTACCGAATGAAGAAAACTCGAGGGAAAATATTTTTTTATGAAAATAAATGTAAAATGGGATACACAAACAGGGTGGAATGCACAAACAGAATCACAATCAGTATAACTAACAAAGAAATACGAATACATATATCATCTTACAGAGTGATCAAAAATATCTTCACTCACAAATCTTTTAACTTTTTCAAAACAAAAATAGATGATGGTATGGGTCTTTCAGGTCCACTAGCAAGCATTTCACTCACAAATCCACCTGCAGTTCATCAAAAGAGAAACAGAAACAAACCAAAACTTCTAGATGATTAGCAAAAAGATTTAAAGGTTTAAAAACTTATAACCAAAGGTTTAAAAAAAAAAATACTCAGAAGCCTAAAAAATAATGAACTCACTTTCAAAAACAAGAAGCAACAAAGTATTCCCTACATATGTTACCCAATTAAGAAATGGAAATGGCAATGATTTGAGTTTGGCTAAACTTCAATCATCACAATTACAGTCCACACAAGAGATGATTGTCATTGTTACCCAATTTATTCCTACACATGTTATTCCTACACATGATTGTCATTGTTACCCAATTTAGCGTGACATATGAGTTTGGTTTTCAGTAGCTGTGAGCACATAAGGTATTAATGTTGATTGATGAAGCTCTCATGCGCAGAATAAATGTTCATTATTCAATGCATAAGCCACAAAGTACAATACTTTTGCCCATTTTATTTACTCGAGACTTGAAAAATACCCGTCAACGAGGAGGAAGAGAAAAGAAAAAATATTTGAGAAAAATCCAAAGATCTAACTATATTTACATTCATTGTTCACCAAATCACCAGATCTACCCATATTTACATTCATTTTTTATGGAAGAGAAAAGGGAACGACAAAACAGAGCAAAAATCCCATTCAACAAGTTCCAAGCACAAAGAAGAGATCCAATTCACCGAATCACCAGATCTACCCATATTTACATTCATTGTTCACAGATTGTAAGAGAGAGTTACCAAAAGGTCGTCGGCGGGACAGACACGGCAGTGAGAGAGAGATCAACCTCAGCTACCACTTGACCTGAACCTACCCATGGCTCCGCTGAAATATGAAATGGGTGAAGCATTAATAATGGAAGTGGAAGACAAGTGGAAGACGTCAATGGTAAAAATGCTCATAGCTCATGCTTTCTATCTAAGACAATGGAGCTGGTTCCTAACACATTGAGAACCTCAATGGATCTCAATAATGTAGAACATCAACCTCAGAAACTCGAAGATGTGAGAGAGAGAGAGAGAGAGAGAGAGAGAGGGCATTAGAGATATGAAGTTGCGGCTTTGGGTTTTGACAGGAGCCATGGAATGAGATATAGAAGAGGGGGGCAGAAACCCTAGCCTTCATAAAGAGATAGAAGAGAATGGGGAATGAATAAATTTTTAAAAAAATATATATAAATCCGGGTACCGGATTTTGAATCCGGATTTACTCGGTTTCATACCCGGACCGGACCGTATAGGTCTGGATTTTGTAATGCGGGTTCCGACCCGGATCAAATCTAGGCCGAAAACTGGAACTAGAACCCAGGTATCTGGGTTCAGGACCGGACCGAAAAAAAATCTAACCCGAATGAATAGGCTTATAAATAAATACATAAATGGTCAAAATGAGGGAGAATACTATCATTTTTCTTTCTGAAAACCCTATAAATATCTTATATTATGATTCTGATGGTTAAATGTTTAACCAAATTAATATCTAAAAGTTATAGAGCTTTTAGATTAATGGTTGCGTCTTTAATAAATGATAGCAGAGCATGGACCACATCACGACATCTGAAGATTAAAGGTTTAAACAAATTAGAATACAATAGTCCCAGGACTTTTGGATTTGTAAATATTATGTCAATATATTTATTTATATGTTGTTTTTAATCTCTAATTATCTTTCTTATGTGACACTTTAATGGTGGATAAGTGGTTGATTCTGAAACCTTTGAAGTCTAATGTACTGAGCTGGTTGATTACGTGACTTGCACGTGACTCGTAAGCTGCATCAGAGGAGGAACAAACTTGAGCCGTAAGATCATGACACGTGTTGGCATATGTTTCATCCTATATATTCATTGCTAACCCGATATGTGTAACCTAATTCATTATGTGTTTTCATTCGATTTTGAGAGGCTGCGCGAGAGAGAGAACAGAGAGGGGAGAACTTAGGGTTTTGCTTAGGGTTTCACTTTGAAGGGAAAATCTGTGCGATTTTCTGTTATGAGATGAGGGCTTTGTAAATACGAGTGGTTCTGAGGCTTCTCTATGAAGGACATTGATTATCAATAAAGCTCAGAGGCCATTGCTGCCGTGGACGTAGACCATTAGGGTCGAACCACGTAAATCGGTTGTGTTGATTCTTTATTTTCTTATTCCTTTACTTCTTTGATTATTGTTCTTGATATTGTTCTGTTTCTTCATATTTTTGGTTCTGTTAAGAGATTTGTATTATTTCGAATCTTGTTGGTTCTGTCAGTATATTTTTTATATCTATCTTTGTTATTTGAGTTTTGTACAAAATGGGACTTTGAATAAATCTTACAGGATCAATGGCTGGATTTTTAACATTTTAACTCAAACAATTTCACTATTATTCACAAATATATCACTATTATTTACAGATTTATCATCCAATTATATCTCATCTCATCTAATTTTAGTGTCCAAAAACCTTATAAAACCAGGAAAAATGGGAAAATCTCCATATATTTGTATAACCTAATCCCTCTTCTATACAATTGAATCCACCTCTACATTCATTTCATAGCAATTATGAAATCTAAGATCATAATCAATCGGCCCCAATCAGATCACTTTTCCAATTGGACAAAAAGATCCGCACAAAAATGCCGTCCCCCGTTACTGAAACGCCCCGTTTTTAGGTTTAAACAACACCATCAAGAGGAAAATTATTCCCTGTTGAAAAAAAATAAACTTTCCTCCCATCCCTAGGCTCCAGCGGTCCAGCCACCTCCCCCTCCCCCCCGCTCTCTCCCCCTCTCTCTCTCTCTCTCTAGCGCCGACCCAACCTCTCCCTTTCCTACATCGTTTAGGGCTCCTCTCTCTCTCCCTCTCTCCCCCTTGCTGTGTGACTGTGTCTTGGTTTTGTTTCCTTGTTCTATTAGATCTCGTATTCCCGATTTCCTTTACGTAATTTTCAACGCCTTTGGTTCTCGATCTCCTCAATTTTCTCTGCATTCTCTGGGAGAACTTTCTTTATATGTCTTCTGTGTTTCCTCCTTGTTATTTGGTCCTTCAATTCCACATTTTGTCCTTAAATTGCTTCCAAATTTCCTTTTTTTAGTTTCATGTTTCCAATCTCCCATGTCGTTTCTTCAATTTTAGGGTTTTGATTTTTCGACTAGTTTTCTTTCCTATATGCGATTGTCTGATTTCATGAATATCTCGGGTCTTAGGTATTAATATTTTCGGATTTAAAAAAAAAAAAAAAGTTTTTGGGGGGTACGGTGATGGTGAGTTCAGAGGGGCTGAGTCCTTCGCCGGCTTCGGCATCGAAGCAACACGGCGTGACGAAGCCAATATCAACGGCGGGGCCCAGTGAAGCCGATAGACAGAGAAACAAAGAACTGGAGAAGGTTTGCATTGTCTTTCTTGTTTTAAGAGAAAGATCTGTTCTCTACTCTGTTCATGTTTTATGCTAAAATCTTAGTTTCTTGGTGTGAAAGTTCTTGGTGGATGCTGGGCTTTACGAGAGAAAAGAGGAAGCTGCCAAGAGAGAGGAGGTTCTTGGTCGAATTCGCCAGGTGAGATCACTCAATTCTTTTTAGCGGGAAGTTGGATTTTTGTGGTAAAATTGCGAATTGAATGCCAGGGGGACCTAACAAGTCTCTGCCTAGAAGAATCACATAATTTATATTTTAAAAAGTGCGTTATCAAAGTTAGGCTGGTATTAAAGTTGTAGAATGGTAGAGGGAACTTATGAGTTTGGAATTTCAGGAGCTCACCCTCCCATGAAATTTATTTGATTTCTGGGGTGGGAGCCCATTAAGACGGCAACAAACATACAGAAGATGAAACAATTGTATAATCAATGGAACCCGGTAGCCATGATTAGTTTGGAGAAGACGAGGAAAAGTGGTGATCATTGCTAATCTGAACATTATGGTTTTACTAAATTTTGTTATGTAGACAGCAATGTCAGATGATGAGGTTGGCGAGAATCCATGGTGTGATTTATCGTCTGATTCATCTTTGAGAATCAGAATCTGATGTATATATCAGTCCTGCCATCAGGATATCAAGATTATTTTTCTTGGTAAAAACTTAGCTACCTAATCGGAAAGGGCCATGTGCTTTCATAGTTAACGTCATGCACACTTTACCAAGTCCCTATATTGTCGAAACCAATCAGCTCTAGTTGGATCTTCCACAAGCACCATTGGGCCATTTCTGAATGGTTACCATGACCTATTGACTACATAATGAAACGGTGATTGTCGACTCTTTCAAGACTAACTTTAAGATTTTGGAAGGAGAAGCAAAGGAACTGATGGTTTGTGGAGGAAGTTGGAGTATTGAAATTTAAGGTAAACGAATAAATGCCAGTGTGACAGACAGTAAGTGTAATCTATCTATTTGGAGCCTGGTGGAGATTAGGGAAATAACTATTATCCAGGTTTGGTAAGGGGGTGAGATGGAAAAAGTTTCCAAGTTGGTTATTGATTGTAAAGACTATTAAGGACATGCATAACTTTTTTGGGATTGTTTGGCATCACTCTACTTTCATTTCATTTCTTTTTTATTATTGTTTTTCGGGTAGTGGTGTTCTGTTTATGTTTTTGGTGACACCATGAATTTTAATAATGTTGGTTTGAGGGGATTGCTGAAATAAGTTTGTACTGGGTAATGATTGAATACGCACTAACTTCATTACATGCCGTGATATTGAGGGAGGTGTTACACTTTATATTTAATGAATTTTATTAATGTTGCACTTTACACTTCGTTACATGTCTTGAATGATCTTGCATCTTTATTCAAGAATAGAGTTTATGGGATCTCAATCAATGGATTTGAAAAATAAGTAACTTTTTGACAGACAAAGTAAAGTGTGACACTCAGTTTAGATGGAATGGAATATAAGATTTAAAATTTTTTTGAGAGTAATGATGTTGATATTATTAAAAATCCGAGAATGACTTTTACAACTCATTTTATGCAATGCAATTGAAATACATGTTCTTTTTTTACACTGATATTCTGATTTGTGGTATTTTCAACTTTGCGTGCTAATTAGTGTAAAAGTTATGTTTATATTAGATTGTAAAAGATTGGGTGAAGCAACTTACTCGGCTGAGAGGATACACTGATCAAATGGTGGAGGATGCAAATGCTGTCATTCTTACTTTTGGTTCTTATCGACTTGGGGTGAGTATGCTCTTTATGGTTTTAGTCCGTTTTGGTGAATTAAATTGTTTCCTTGAAACAATGCTCTAGACCATTCAGTTTTCTTTCCTTTCATTATCTCAATCATCATACTTCTGCTCTTTAAAATTTTTTTGTTGTAGTATGGTTTGTTGATGCATTTGATGTTCTTTTGTAAGATGATCCTCCCAAATTATCTGCAAAGCAAACTGAAGGTAGATTCTTGACAGGTACATGGTCCTGGGACTGACATAGACACGTTGTGTGTGGGGCCATCATATGTCAATCGGGAGGTAATAATATAAATTTGGGCAATTTCTGCTATGGCTATTGGACTCTTCATTTCAGTATTTGCATCTAATTCTTTCTTGTTTTCACCAGGAAGACTTCTTCTTTATATTGCATAACATCCTGGCAGAAATGGAAGAAGTCACAGAACTGCAGCCAGTTCCAGATGCTCATGTCCCAGTAATGAAATTCAAGTTTGATGGAATACCCATTGACCTTCTTTATGCAAGTATTTCTCTCTTGGTTGTACCAGAAGTAAGTTCAGAGCACTAAACGTTCTGTTAACCATGTCAATTTTTGTTCCACATCTAGCTCCTAATTTGTAACTCGGTGTTCTCAGTTGTATACTTCATATGTACTTGGGTTATGCCTCGTTACTTGCTTCAATAAAATTTGATTTTACTTAAAAAAAGCCTCGTCAGTTTTGTCTAGCCAAAATGATGCATTATGTAAAGACAGCTTTTAGAAATGTTTCTTGGGTAGTAACAGTTGAATTTATTTTTTTGTGTGAGATCTTCCCTTAGCCTGATTATGGAGTATATGAATGAGAAGTTTTAAGAAAGAGCGCTCTCTCTTTCTCTCGACTGCCAGACCAAAGAACGTTATCTTCTCTCTGTTGTGGTTTAAATCAACTGCATATATATTTCAAATTTCTATGAATTTAGTTCCCACATTTTTTTGTTGCACTTGGATGATTAGCTCCTTTCATGGTGTAGAATTGAGCTTAGTTTGGACCCAGAGGTGCATAATGTTTTGATTAAAGATCTCGTTGCACACTGTTTCTTAGTTACTTTGCCCATTCATTTTGCTTTTTTTGACGCCTGGTTTTCTGTAAGCATCAATAGCTTTGTTTGTCTGACATTACCGATGTGCAGCGTTACTTGATATCATAGATTGCTAATAGTTGTGGCAGTGTAGTTTGTATCTAGGTGTATTCTCATGTATATACTCCCTGTGTACTTGGGCTATGCCTATTTACTTGGAATAAAATCTCTTATTACCTATTAAAAAAAAAGTTGTGGCAGTGTATGTAACTAACAACAAAATTCGTTTTATTAGGATGCCAATTAGTTGCTCTATTAAATTCTTTTGACGTGTACTGTTTTATGTTAAGTTTGTCTATTTGTGCGCTTCTTTTAGCTTTAGAGTGCTTGATCTTTTGGATTTATCCAAGGTAACAAATGTGTCGACAGGACTTGGACATCTCTGATGTCTCTGTATTGTACAATGTTGATGAGCCCACCGTTCGAAGTCTTAATGGCTGCAGGGTTGCTGATCAAATTCTGAAGCTTGTTCCAAATGTCGAGGTGAAATGCTTCCTGCTGTTTCTAATGAGTAAAAAAAAATGTTTCATATTGGTTTAGTGTTTCGTATTTAATTTCAAGTTTTTTAAATATCATTTCTATTTTGGTCTGCCCATTACCTACTCTTTTGTGAATTGTAGCATTTTTGTACGACACTCCGGTGCTTGAAGTTTTGGGCCAAGAGGCGCGGTGTTTATTCCAATGTGAGTGACCTTTTACTTTCCTGATAGTGTAATCATTTTGTTTTTTCCGCTTCTTTTAACCTCTCTTGTGTGCATCTGATCAGGTAACTGGATTTCTTGGGGGTGTTAACTGGGCACTTCTTGTAGCTCGTGTATGCCAGCTCTATCCTAATGCAGTTCCCAGTATGCTTGTTTCTCGATTTTTTAGGGTCTATACACAGTGGCGTTGGCCAAACCCTGTGATGTTATGTGCAATTGAAGAGGACAAACTTGGATTTTCTGTTTGGGATCCACGGAAGAACCCTCGAGACCGGACTCATCACATGCCCATCATAACGCCTGCTTACCCTTGCATGAATTCTAGCTACAACGTTTCGACAAGCACTCTCAGGGTTATGATGGAGCAGTTCCAACTTGGTAACAAATTTTGTGAGGTAAGAAGATTTATTGAGATGGAAGAAAACTTTTTTTGGTTGTGCATGTCTTTCACTGTTTTGTATTTTGGGGTGTTTTTTTTTTTTTGCCTAAATCCAGGAGATTGAACTCAATAAAGCCCAATGGAGTGCTCTGTTTGAACCATACTTGTTCTTTGAAAGCTATAAGAACTACCTTCAGGTAGACATAATTGCAGCTGATGTCGATGACTTACTTGCTTGGAAAGGCTGGGTGGAATCCAGGCTGAGGCAATTGACTCTGATGGTAACATCAATGCCTTTTTTTTTTTGGTTTATGGCACAAAAAACGGGGTTGTTAAAATTCATGTAGTAGACAGCATATGGGTGAAGAGTTGTTTCTTTTATCCCTAATGCTATCAATTCTGTTTGCAGATTGAGCGAGACACGTTGGGGAAGTTGCAGTGCCATCCTTATCCTCATGAGTATGTGGATACATCCAAGCAGTGTGCCCATTGTGCTTTCTTTATGGGTTTGCAAAGGAAACAGGGGGAGATGATTCAAGAAGGTCAGCAGTTTGATATCCGTGGGACCGTAGATGAATTCAGGCAGTCTGTAAACATGTACATGTTTTGGAAACCAGGGATGGAAATTTATGTTTCACATGTTCGTAGAAGGCAGATCCCTTCATATGTGTTCCCTGATGGTTATAAACGATCTCGACCATCAAGGCCAACTGCCCAGCAGCTGGCCAATAAACCCTCTCATGAATATGGTGAAGTTGGTAGGACTGGCTCTGGTGAGAGATGCCTTAAGAGGAAAAATGATACCGATGTGCAAGGTATCCCTGAAAAACGGCAATCTATAACCCCTCAGAGTCAGGGTTCAATTTCTCCTGAGAATGGCTCCAGTGAGAGATGCCTTGAGAGGAAAAATGGTACTGATGTGCAAGGTATCCCTGAAAAACAGCGATGTATTACCCCACAGAGAGAGGATTCAATTTCTCCTGAGATTATTACTGATGAGTTCAGTAGTGTGTCTCCAGAGCATTTGGTGTCTCATATAGTGGGAAACAAAACATTTGCTGAAACAAACAGAATATTGCAGGGTTATAATAGTAAGATGGAAGGTCTGGCATCAAATGGATTGAGTACTGGGATTGGATCTGTTAGCCGAGAGCTGCGCTGGATTGACGGTGATAAAGGTTCTGCTGGGGAGCTAGCTGAAGCAAAAAAAGGGATGCTATGCCAAGAAACTGAGACTGCATGTGCATCAAATTCGAGCATAATAACAACTCCTACTAGTGAGGGCAGTTTTTGTGAGGATTCTGGATTTGTACCAGTGGCAGGTAGCAGTGTGGAAGAAAGCATTGCAGGGGCTAATAACCTGGGTTCTTCTCTGGGCGATTTGTGTGAAGCACATTCCATGTTGCCTTTGGAGGATGGATGTGTTAATTGCGATGGAGTTTTGCGAGATGGATCGCTGGAAGTGTTAGAGGTTTCGGATTTAAGTTCCTTCACTTGCCTTGATTTTCTATAAACTGTCATTTTTCTCTATCTTAGTCATCTTTTCATTGGCTATTTGGCATTTTACTCTGCTAGTGGATTTCTTATTTCATCAGTCTGACCCATAGATTGTAGAGTTTTATGGTCCTTCACCAGTGCTGTACAATCTTTAGAAGGTGGACAGTTGAGAATCACGCTTTAGTAGGGACTGTGTCTGAGTTCACAAATACATATATCTTTTACCTAGTATTTTTTTCCTGTACTTTTTGACTTATTTAATCTTGGATATGTATTATGTTCTGACCAATCGTAACCTAATTTCTTGTATTTGTCTTTTGCTTTTTAATGTGAAGCCAAATGCTGCACTCGAGATGGTGATAAATGCATCAGGTGGTGTGAACTCAGAAGCTGTGCAGAAACAAGTGTTAAGGCATGTATTTTGAAATTTTAGATGTCTTATCCCGGGTTCTTCTTATATTGTCTGTCTTTATACTGCTTTCTTGGTTTGTTTTCCTCTCTCAGTAGCAGATTGAGTTTAACAACTACGGCATGAAAGATTAGATATTGGATCAATGGCAATCTTTGGCTGTGAAGACATGTTGATCTGAACAGAAAGATAGAAAGCCAGCAGTTCCGGTAAGTGTGATTTTAATTGCTGGCTTTCATTTCTTTCGTTTTTTCAGGCATGCTTGCATGATCTACCTCGAAGTCAAAACCAATCAGCACCAACTAAAGAGCCCTGTGGGGTTAGTTCTGCCATTCGTGTACAGTTTATAATGTTAAGAATTATACTCCCAAGTACTGGATGCTCTGGAGCTTAGCAGATGATCATAGGTCTGTACTTTTTTTCCTCTTTCTAGCAGGCTTTGTTAAGAGCTTTCTAATTAGAAAAAAACCACAAAAAAAGAAAAAAAGATGGTTGGCATTGTGTGGCAGGGTGTCGTAGTGTTGCTTGGTTAGATTGACTTATTGTTTTATTATATGTGAGGAGGGACTATGACGTGAGCCTAGGCTTATTAACTTTGGTTGGGTGTGTGCTTCGTATCCAACCTTGTGTACACTTGCTGCTTTGCATTAAACATTACAGTATTGAACTCTCTCTCTCTCTCTCTGTGTGCGTGTGGTCATGGACCTTGCTGTCTTGCATGTTGACGAAGTTATGCTTTGGTACAAATCCATGAACACTGCTGGTAGCGATGCAACTCGGTTGTTTCAGAGTCTTGGTATCTGATGAATGGAGTAACTGTTTTGACATGGAATTTCTAGAGTAGTTTTTGAAGGCATGGTTGCAGCAAAAAAGACAGGACATGGAAATACGAGTGGTGCTGGCAACTTTATTTTTGTTTTCCTTAAATCGCTGTAACGCTTAAACAAACAACTAATCAGAAAGACCTTTTCAGGTAGTGTCAAAAACTCTGTAAAGATCTTCTTGTGGCCGCCAGTATGCTTTGTTAGCTAGATAGTATTCCTTATAAAAGCTACTGATAGCAAACTTTTAAGTAAACGTTACAAAAATTATATGAGCGCGATCATTGCCGCCTTGTCAGCGCCCAAAATTGTCATTGGGAAGGTCGATTCCTATGTACTACACAAAACTAATCCTATTGGTGCTGTCACATTAACTTCTCATATCCTCCGCTTTTAATTAGAGTTGAAAGGCTGACATCCTGACAAAGGAGCTGAGGTGTTCCAATGTGATGCCTTGATTTATTTTATTAGTGGTACTGTTCTAAGATCTACATCCATATCCAGACCAGGACCCACCACAACAGCAATGGTTATGCCCTCTGAATCCAGAAAGAAAGAAAAGGCAACCCGATGCATAGCCCGTACTCTCGAGTCATTCCATTCTTTAATCCTACTTCGAGCCTTATTGAGTTTATAGGTCCTTCACTCTAACAAAAAAAAAAAAATAATAATAATAAACACATAATTTTTCACAATATTTCACGCAATAATATTTTATAATGAAAGTTATTTTGTAAACTAATTTACAAAAGTAATATCATTTTATTAAGATAAAAGATATTTATAACTGTAAATTGTGTATATGCCACGTAATCGCTTTGAAAAAGTGAATAAAACATGACTCACATTAAAAAAATTAATTTTTTTAATAATGGATCCCATTATTTTTTAAAGCGATTATACGGCATTTATGCACGTAGAATTACTCTTTTATCAAATATTCTTATTTTATTGTAAAATATATTGTAAAATGTATTGTGTAGGTATCATTACTCTTTAAACATTCGAGTTTATTATTAATTGTGATAACTGATAAGTTAGTTCCCCCTCAAAAAAATCTCTCCTTTTATCCCTTCTCCTTCTTTTCCTGCCCCACGGTTACTTTAAAAGTGAGACCAGTCTTAGTTTTCGATCCTAAGTTAGGCAGCTATCAACGACAATGACCCTTGAATCTATATCCCATGTCTTGTACCCACTCTCTTGTTTGCCCCTCATGTCCATTGCTTTTAACAAAGCTCAGCTCAGCTATCAAACAAACCCAAACCGTTCAATCTAGCCATGTTCTTCAGCTCATAGAGAGCGTTTAAGTTTAAGTTTTAACACAGGGCTAAGGCATCTTAGTTTGTCCTTATGGTTTGCAAGCAAAATGATCCAAGGGTCTAAGAATGATGGATGGATTGCATCACTGTCAATGGTCTGCTAGGGGATGTTTTTTCGGTCCACCCCCTTCAAACAAAAAACAAAAAGCATTTACAGTTTACACTTTCTCCCAACCCGAAGCCGAAAGTAACCTTTGAATAGTGTATACTCTGTAGCAGTGGATGTGGATGTGGTATCAACTGAATCCAAAAGGGAAAAAAGTGCAGGAGCTTTACATCCCATCATTGTTTCAATTGCTGGAGCTTGTGGTGGATCACAGCATTGATCATCTAAGAGCCTTGAAATTGCATTTCAGATGGGTGTTCAAAAAAACCAGCCAGACTGCATTTTCTTTTCTTTACTGCTTGATGGTCAATTCAGAAAATGTTGCATTTGCAATAGTAAGAAAACAACAGCCCATCATTTGTCTCCATCTCACTGTCTGTCCGCGTTCAAATTTGGTACATCATGCTGAAACTGTCTTCCCCACCCTACCAACTCTCCCTCGACCAAGTCGTTTCCACATTGCAATGATACCTTTGGAAGTTTACAGGTTCCATTTTGGTAATCCTTGAAGGTTTGAAAGTATAACCAATTCAATACAACCAAATGTTTAGATTCACCACGCCCACAGATGCCCAATATGCGCTATAATTTATTTATTAATACTCCCATTCTCATGGACATTCTTCCCACTTTTGTATATCCCCAAAGAACAAAAATACAGACCAAAAACACAAGAAGTCACTTGTTACAAAATAACGCATCGTCTGAACAAACATTGGTCTGGCTAATTAACTTTCTACAAGAGCCAAGACGAATACATTAGGAATTCTCAATAAAAGTAAAACCGTTCATGAAAACATTACTTGGACTTGAAAACTAGAAACATAACTTGGAAACGTAAGCTGATAATTTTCTCTTCACCACAAAAATATGCGTCAAAATGTGGAATGGAAACACTTAAAACATCAGCGCATTTTTCTTTTTTCACCTCCTTGGAGATTCAAGTGATGGCACCTTGACTTGCTTGCTGCTGCCAACTGAACAACAATGAAAGCCATCAACCCACAAACAGCAAATAATATCAATACCACTAGTAATAATAAATGATTCAAAGCATCAATTTATATGAAATTAGAAGATGAACTTACGGCTAAGAGCAGAAAGTTCAGAGCTCTTCAGCACCCGCAGCCTCTTCACGGTAGATACAAACATGCTGTAAATTAGAGGTTAAGATGTTCAAGTCATAAAACAACTCAGTCAATTAACGGTAGAAAGTGCCAAATTAAAAATGGAATCAGTCAATTTTAGTGAAAGAGCTTTGACATTTGGATAGGATAAATTGTACATCTGTGTAAGCAAAGCAGTTCCAGGACATATTTATAACAAAGTAGCAAAGAGTATTATGATTAAAGAAAGTTTATGATTGTTATGATATTGGGAATCAAATTATATTCTTTATATAAGTTTAAAAAGGAATCTAATACTATATTACCGGGCAGATTAAACAAAAATAGCGACATAAATGGGGTATTGTGTGCCCAAGGCTCATGGCTCATTAACCATGTGAGGATATATAATATAGATAAATAAAATCTGAACTGCATTAGATCCACAGTGGTAAGATGCTTACTGCCATGGGACATCCCCAACAAGCATCCTGTCTCCTTCATTATCCTCATAAACAAGAGTATATTCACCACTTCCGTCCAATAAACCGGTAATTGCTTTGTCTTCCTCTTGCTTGTTCTGGATTCCACACTCTCGGGAATCTCTTTGAGCTAAACAAAATCAGATTAACGCGGATAGAAGTTACTAATCCAAGAAAAAAAAAATTAGATGTTGAACACGTGCAAAAACTCAAGGTAAAACAACAAAACATTAGTAATAACAATAATTGGAGGAAATCACTGAATGTATAATCCCTCAACAACCCCCCCCCCCCCGGGTCTGCTAACTGACGCATCATGGGGCCGCATGAAACCCAATTCATTAAATTATTTGTTTGGTGAAGAGAATTTGACCAAGGGCCACAGCTACCTTGCAGAATCTGGTGACATCTATAATGCAAATACTCTTTGTTTAAGGTGAAAGACTGACCAAATTGACATCACCAAGCATCACATTACATATTTCATGTTGAATAAGTGGATATTGCTGCTTAAGGAAGAAATTTATCTAGTAAGCCCTCTATTTCAACAATATGCACTAATATATTGACTAAAAAGATCAGTTAACAAAGGAGAAAAAGACGTGTAGATAACCTGCAAGTAGGCCTCTAAAGAGTTCATCAACAGCAGAGGAGAGATTCTCATAACTGTCATAGGCTTTGAGATCCACTTTTCTCCCAATTGGGACTCCATCCATATTGATCTTCACGAACAGGCCTTTGGTGCAAGACTCAACCGGTTTTTTACAGGGAACCTTGTCTGGGACCGCATTTTGCGACTCAGAAGCTGGTCTTGAAGAGCTACTGCTTGCTAGGTTCTTCCTGAATGATCGAATTGGAGGCCAACCCACGACTGGAGGAGCAGTCCTATTTTGTAGAGCAGAAGACAGAGAAGCACAATTAAATCAGTTCAAAGAACATAGATCTTAAGCAGCTTTCACAAAGTGGAAAAAATGTTTCAATACCGTGAAAATTTGGTCAGTTCTGTAGGTTGCTATAACACGACTAAAAACAAGACAACAAAAAAACCAATGAAACTTCTCATTCGCAAATATAATCAAGAAGGCCTAAAGCTTATAAATTTTGGTGTACCACATTTTTCCTTTTTCTTTAATTTAGATGAAGAAGGGGATGCATATATACCTCGCAAGAAAGAAAGGATGGTCAAACAAGCATTGATGAAGAACAAATCGGGATTTCACATCTTTGGAGATAAAGGCTAACAAAAAAGGAAGGACGAGGGGCTAAATCTTTAACAAAAAAGGAATCGGAAACCAGTGATGACTGTTGCACTAACGATTGAATATACAGCTCTATTTGTTATCACAATAATGGTTTGATATAAAATTCAGAAATATAAGCATTAGAAATTGGAGCAATTATGCATGGACCACAACGTGATCTGGGAATGGATATCCTGTCCAAAAGATTTTTTTTTTTAAATACGCCTACGAGAGGACAAGCGGGAGCACCTTTTCTGAGAGCTGTTGGGCACAGCTGTCATTACAGAAGATTGTGAAAATGCTTTCTTCTCTGCACTCTGCAACTCTACCACGTTACTGCAACGGGGCTGCGACGCTTCCTGAGCCAAAACCGGCAAGCTCTGAAGTGTTGACGGTACCTGAAGAAAAGATGGAGCTTTTGTCTGCTTTTGATTGTGCTGGGTCTTTCCCTGGAAAGCTGAAGAAGACCATGGAGATGACAAATTAACAGCCCCTACAGGGTTTTCAGAGGAAGAGAACATCTGTGTTTGGCTTCCATTGCTGTTGTTATTAATGCTAGTGTTTTGGGTCATGGAAGTAGTGGGAGAGAAGTACCCAAGAGAGAGTAGAGACTCGCTATACTCTCTTTGGTTTTTCATTGTATTATCTGCCATAGACCAGTCCTCACCCGGAGGACCAAGCCTAAGCTCTAACTTGTTCTCCTCTGAAAGACCACGCCTTCTTTGTTCATCTCTGTTGACCAGCCACGCTCTCTCTTTGGGAACCAAATCTAAGAACTGAGGGCAGACATCATTTCTGGATGATCCATCCATCTCTAAACCAGGAGAGACTGTCCTGGAAATAAGTCAGATGAAAAATCTCCTTGTCTCTACAACTGTTAATCAGCACCAAGAGGCTTCGAGCACCTCACTGGAAAATGCAAAAATATTCACAGATTATAAACTTGGACTTGCGAAGGAGTATCTAAAGACTTCAAAGCTCGGTTGTCGAACAAAGTGACACGTGGAAAAACCAAAAGACAAAGTTAGGCCTGAAGAGGTTAACCGGAGCTCAAAACTAAAGCCCACGTCCTCAAATTATCAAAAAACAGTTATTTTGACCGCTGAATCGAACTTACCCAAAAAACAGACATCCGAATCCAAACCCAGATGAATAAAGTGGAAGAAACACACTGATATCTCAGCGACCGAAGTAAGAAGATAAAGGAACACTAACAAAAACCACAAACTTTAGGACCTTCAACCCATGAAAATCTTCAAAACAAACGCCCCGTCCCTGAGAATTAAAAACTAGAGCACGATATTATAAAGCCCGAGAGAAACCCCACCAAAGAGAAAGAAAACCCAATGAGATAAACAACCCAAAAGCAAAATAGAGAGCAGAGGGAGCTATTATAGCACGGGATTGATATCTAGCTTTTCGCATTTAAAAACTTATATTTGCACGCTTAGTGGGCTCCTCTCTCTCACTCACTAACTCAAACTTGGTATATAGATGTTGCAGATGGAGATTTCGAACACAGAAAAAATAGAGAAAGACGATGAAAAACACAGAGAGATTCCCCCTTACTCAGAGCCCAAAACAGGAACGGAATTATATCATAACGCACGCAACCAGGACCCCCTAAAAAACGTTAGGTAGTTCGGCACAGGAAGCAACCAAGCGTGCTGTGCTGACCTCCCCCCTAAAGATGCCTCCTCTCTGGTCTACCACACTTCACCAACAAACAAACACGCAGACTAGCCTGAGTAGCCTCTCTTATTAGCACACAATCCCAAACATCTCCCCCTTTATTTAAGTCTTGTCGAAAAGAGAAAGTTACTAGGGCGAAGACTATAACGTGACATGCTGGCTACGAAAGTCGCTTGCACTATTAAGTCCCGTATTAATTAAGTTGATTTGATTACACCCTATAAAAAAAACAGAGAGAGACTAGAGGTAACTTAAATTGAGACTGAGAGACACTTGAGGCTAAATTAAATCTTGGGTTGCTTTTTAGGGAGTCATGAATTGATGGATGGTATAATTTACTCGTATTTAGTATTTTATTTCTCTGAGATAGAACCTGAAAATGATAGAGATTAGAGAGAGAAGGGGAGAGGATTTGCAGGGCTTGTGCGATAAAAACGAAGTTTAATGCAAACGAACTTTTACATCCCTGATTAAAAGGATTGGGGCTAAATAATATTTCTGTTATATATATATATACAGCCACTCGACATTTGATCGGGGAAAACCCAATTTTGAGTTTAGACACAAGGCTCGAGAGAACTCTGATCCCTCACAGTCTAAAGGAGACCTTCTTTTTATGCGCTTTTTGTGTATGAATCAAAACTCCCGTCCGTACACCACCTAAACGTTCTGAATAACTCGGCAAACAAAGTCGCCCGATCATTCCCCTTTACGTGGTTAGGTTAACCCACGTTTTAGGTGGCTAACTAGAAAAACAGAACTTAGAACTATATGACGACAATACCCCTTTATATAATTTCGGCTGTTGTTCAGTGATCCAGTTTAAGAACACAATACTCTCTTCTTCTTTTTTTTATTATTATTATTATTTTATATAAATAACTATTACCTACACAGATAGATTATATAAAAATAAATTTATAAATTGATAGAATTTTATAGAATCCGTTAGATTTACTTTACAATAAATTTGACATACTGCATCAAGTTACATCAATTTATAGATTTATTTTTATATAATCTTGTATTTCTATTTCATATAACTTTGGCTGAATGAACCTAACATGCAGCATTTCGTAAATGGACAGAATTCCTAGTCAACTTAATTGGGCATATTAATGGTATATTGTGTTTATATATATGTCTTCTGATCATTTATGAATGTTTCATTTATTTTGAATAGTAAAATGGACAAATCCCACATCCCCACGTGTTAACAAGTGAGAAATGAAGTTTGGAATGTGTTGTTTTCATCAGGATGATAGTACCGATCGGTGAAGCATTCAACGGCACATTAAGTTCACTATATTCCAAAAACAATATCTCTGGCCGGCGATGCATGCATGGGAGCATTTTCTATCACGCGTGTTATAATCAGCTCAACCTGAGCTGCACGAGGGATACAAGCTCGAAAAAGAAATCTACGTGCCTGCTCATAGGTTTATGATGCTAGATATCCCATTCAAATTTACTGTTCCTCTGCTACAATATTTATGTTGTACTGCTCTTATGTAGGTATGACTGTCTTTTTGTTTCATTAGGTATAGATAATAGAATGATAGGTCGACAAAAAAGCATGTTATAACGAGAGAAGTTAGAGCACTCCCAATAGCTTATTCATCTTATCATTTAAAATACATTATCAAAACTCACTTTTTCTATTTTACATACTAATTTTTACAATATACCATATATCAGTTTATCTATTTTTTCTTCATATCATTTAAATATTATATGTTTAGAGAGAGGGTTTGAAAAGAAGATAAAATAAATATAGAAGAATGTGAAAATAAGGACAAAGAGGGAAAATAAATTAATTAAAAAAGTTTACATGCATGAATAGGATTCTATAAATGTAAAGAGATCACTGTATCAAAATGTAAAATATTTGTAAAATACAAAATCTGATGGAGTCCTCTTTTAACAACATTTCTTTATATTTTGAAGAAAACTCTATTTTACAAGAGCTATTGGGAGTGCTCTAAAATAGTTTTTTATATGATGGTAGATAAAAGTAGTTGTTACATGATGATCGTGTTATTGTACTCTTTTGATGTTGAGGTTATTAGTATATATGCCTAACAAAACACATGGCAGAATTGGAATATTGGTACGTAGCGATCATAAGATAGGATCGAAGAAATGTTGAACACGTAATAAGATAAGAGCAACATTAACAGTTTCTTTTTGGGCGAATGCTCATATATAATAGAAGATATGCAATTTTCCCTCCATTTAGCACAAAATAAGCAATTGCTCGAATCTATGGGTTAACAATCAATGTTATATATAGCATTACTTATGTAACACTACAAGAAATATGGGTTTTTTCCATATCACCATGACTACTACAGCTTGTGGGAAATGGTGATAAGAAAACACAAAATGATTCCGCCGCAATATGTTTTGTCAATACGCACGACATTTCGTGCGACAAGTGGAAAATGGTGGCTAAAAGTGACTTATTGCCACAAGATTTTAAAATCGTGGTAAAAGGTAAGTGTTTTTTCCTATATACAAAAGTAAACTTACATACAAGTTGATATATTTTGACGTGAAACATTGTATCTACTCTATAATAATAATAAAAAAAATTCCAATCTAACGTCTCACATCAATTTATAATTCACATTTATAAAATCTTTGTGTAGCCCAACTATTTCTGTTTTAAATATACAATAAGAACTTCTTAATTTTTAAAAATTTCCTTAATAGATTTTACGTCACTCTCGATCCTCTATGACTCGGCATTCTGATCAATATTCATTGTTACGTGATGGGTCTAAGCAATTTTTATAAAACCCTCCACATAAGTCGTTTTTTTTTTTTTTTTTTTTTTTAAATTTCACTTCATAACTTGTAAGGATAAAAACGAAAAATAAAAATAAGGGTGCAACATGATAACTTTCCAAGAGTTCACCTATCTTAATACGGGTTCGGCTTGGGTCTTGTTATAAAATAACAGAAAATTAATTTCTTGTTAAGCAAACCGATGTCGTGTAGATATCTTATTTTTTGGCACAAGAATGTGAAAAGTTTGGATATACTGGCTACTGAACATATATATATATATATATACACACTATTTTTCTTATATGCTGGTTGAACCCGTTTGGAATACTTTGATTTGACGTATACTCGTAAAAACCATTTTTCCTTTATGGTAAACTACTTGCTTGCACGGAGAAAAACAAGCAGCAAAAACTTGGAATATTGGTAAATGCAAATCTACTTTGTTCTGCACTTTTCTCTCTTTTATTGGTAAATGTAAATCTACTTTTCTTTTTCTATTCATAGTCTTTTCCTTTTATTTGTTTTTCTTATATTTGAGTTGATCTTCTAAGGATTCTTCCATTTATATTCTATATATCATTTCCTTAGATCCAATTTGGTCTTCAAGTCTCTACGACTAAGCCATTATTTGGTTTTCTTGTCACTTGTGCTTGCCTTTTTTGCTCACTATATTTCAGTAGCTTGTGTTTGTCAATATGCCATTCTAATGTGT
Organism: Juglans mandshurica; assembly: GCA_022457165.1. Lineage (NCBI taxonomy): Eukaryota > Viridiplantae > Streptophyta > Magnoliopsida > Fagales > Juglandaceae > Juglans > Juglans mandshurica. The sequence goes on along the minus strand of CM039619.1, from coordinate 7,478,199 downwards.
AGAAAGAGTTTTTGTTGTTTTTAGTCACTTTTAAATTTTCTTTTGGACAAGTACTTGTCACTTTCAAAGACTAAATATGAATCTAAAAGTTCAGGTGCTTATTGCAATTTTCCAGGGACCATAATATGCATGGAAGAGATATTCAAGAATAATGATCAAACTTTGGTTATAGATCATACACCAAAGCTTGGACTTGAGTTTGATTCTGAACAAGAGGCATACGACTTCTATAATGAGTATGGACGGAACTATGGATTCAACATTCAAAGAAACTGGTATAATAAAAGAAAAGTAGATGTCTTGGTGACTTCAAGAAAATTTGTGTATTGTAAAGAGGGACTTCGAGCCCAATGGGAGAGAGATGGACAAAAAATATATGAGTGAGCTGAAACACGGACAGGCTGCAAAGTACATATGATAATTCGACATGATAAAGAAAAATAAAAATATTACATACATAGTATTGAGTTCAATCATAATCATGCTCTCCATATTCCACAATATGCTCACATGATGCCATCACAACGAAAGATTTCAAAAGCACAAGCATTGGAAATTGATTTGGCAGACGATAGTGGTATAAAATTAAAGGATTCCTATGAGTTCATGGGTAGGCAAGTTGGTGGGAAAGATGCTCTTGGTTACACCAAGCAAGATCAGAAGAATAATTTTTGAAGAGGAAGAAGTGTTATTCAATGCTTAGGATTCTATGCTTCATAAGTACAATGTATGTGACAATTCTTGGCTACAACATTTGTTTGAATTGAAAGAAAAATGGGCAAAAGCATATGTGAAAATGTCATTTTCTGCATAAATGACTTCCACACAATTGAGTAAAAGTTTGAACTCTAATCTGAAGGATTATTTACAGTCAGATTATGCGATTGTAAAATTATTCATACATTTTAAAAGGTTACTCAATGATAAACGCTACAAAGAGTTGCAAGCAGAGTACAACTTGAGGCGAAAGTTACCAAAAGTTAAGATTGCATAACTTATGTTGATGCAAACAGCAAATACATACACTTCTCAATCAATTTTTAAATTTTAAAAGCAATATGAAGAGTTTCAATGAGCTTTTGTTAAAGAGCATAGTGAAAGAGACTCATCTCATGAACATGTAGTCTCAATATATGGGAAGCCTAAAGATCGTAGAGTTATATGGAATTCTTTGAAAAACAATGTTTTATGTAGTTGTAGGAAGTTTGAAAGGTGTGAGATCTTGTGTAGTCATACTTTCAAAATTCTTGATGTTATGGATATGAAAATACTTCCAGAAAAATATATCCTTAAGAGATGGACATGATATCATAATGGACACTAATTTGGGAGTCACAACTCGATATGAGTCTTTGTGCCCCATGTATGTCATGCTTATTAGTCGGGTAGCTGAATGTAAAGAAGCATACATGTTAGCATTGGGAGATTGATCTAATGAGTTGAGCAAAAAGATTGAAGATATGTTCAGAAAAAACATGATATTTGTCAAGTTGAAGATTCTCAACAACATTCATCAGAAGATATTATTACACCCATAAGTTTTAAGGGTCTTAAGAAAAGACAGAGTTGTAAGGGAAGACGTCGATACAAAAATTGCATTGAGATGGTTGATAAGAAGAAAAAAATTAGCAGCCATCATCCCTCATAAGAAAATCAGTGTACCCTTTATGCTAAAAGAAAGAAAAGAAGTAGCAACGACCAACCTTAGCAAGAAAATAAACATTTACAAAAACAAATCTCGACACTCTACTTTAAATTTATATATGTCATTTATAATATAATCTTAATTTAATGATTATGAAACACGAAATTTGGTTAGAGTGTAACTTCATCTATGTAAGTTAGTGGAGTTGATAGTTCCAATCCATTGTTTCCATGTCATCCATACCTACCAAGTATTAATCCTTGCACTTTTCTTTTTCTATATTCATTTAAGGTGATTTTACTTTAAAAAATTTTATATTGTTATGGATCACAAGTAAAGGAAATGGAATTTGTATATACCTGATTCTACAAATGCTAATGACCCTTACAATATTCACATTTACAATATTTACCCTTCATCACAATATACAATGGCTAGCATATAGAAAAAACTAGGAGATATCTACACGACATCGGTTTGGCTAGCATAACTCTAGACGAGATCGGTTTAGTTAACAGGGGATTTCCTGTTATTTTATAACAAGATCCAAGCCAAACCTTCTGGCCTCGTTCACTTTTACAAAATTTCTCAATTAATCTTATTTAATTATTACAATTTTTTTAAATTTCCATACAAAATAACATAAATAATTCAATTTTTTAAAATTTTAAAATAAAAATAATATTAAAAAATATATTCTAATAATATTTTATTTAATTTTTAATTTTAATTTAATGTGTTTAAAATTTTTAAAAAAATATTATTTTATTAAAAAATTATAGAAAAATTACAAATGAGGGGCTATCATTGCTAATTGTAGAATTCTGATGAGATCGGTGCATTAATGCTGGGGTAATCACACCGTTAAGGTTGTTGCGGTTAAACAATATATTAAGCAGTGAAGTGACTCTTTTGACAAAAAAAAAAGTATTGAAGTGACTTGATTAATAATGAATAATTGTATTAAAAAATTATATTTATAATTATAAAATGTATACGAATTTTTTGAAAAAAAAAATAAAAAATAAAATTAATAAACTCTACATTTGTTTTCAAACAAGAGTGGACGAGAATAACCCAACTCATTAATGTATATAAGATCACTCGAAATCAATATATTGAAGTCACGAAAAACGAAAAGAAAAGGGCTTCAATGTCATTTCATCGTCCAATTGTTCAGAGATAAACTCGGCGATTTAATGGTTAGTGGATAAGTTAATGAAGTGCAAGTCTTAACCATGGTGTAAACAAACCGTACCACAAAGGTTTCAGAGTGGTTAACCTGGAATCGCTGACGGGGGAGTGAGCAGTGGTCGGCTGGTCTGGTTGGATACTGGGAAACGCATCCTACTCTATCTTTAGCCCTGCGCCTTTCCTAAAATCTAAGACTTTGCCCAACACGTGCCATTGCCAATGCTCTGAATAAAAACAAAGCTCCTGCTTTACGTGGGAGGCGGGTACTTTCTCTTTCTCTCTCTCTCTGTCTCGTGATCCCTTTTACCTTTGGCCTCCGACCACCCAACAGGCACTCTTTTCCCAGTCGGCGGAAATTATTTCGCGTACAGATTTGTTCGTATGGTATTTTTGTATTTATTTTTTGACGCTCTCTTCACCAATTTACTGGAACCGCTCCCACTTTCAGTTCCAGCGCGTTGAATTCAACTTAAGGAGTAAAAAAAATTAAATAATAGATTAATTTTTTATATTCAATCCTTAGATATAATTTAAGATAAAATATTATGTTATTTCAACCCATATCACGTGGTAATCCCTTAAATTTGAAGCCAATTTTTTAGGGAATGGTTTAACTATTTAAATATTAAATAAAGCATAACTGTGATGTGGTATTTTTCTATTTTTTTATTAGTGTCTCTGGAGTCGCGTGGACATGGAACGTAGAATCTTTGCTCATTATTATGCTGGCTTTGCGAACTGCAGTAAATTTAATGTATGTATATATATATATATATATATTAATATTAGGATATGTTGTTGGAATCCGTGCAATAGCTTAGCTGATCAAGTCTCAAGATCAGCCGTTGAGTTAAGCATGAACAGTGATGAAGAGATTGTGTATTAAATGTCGTATTAAAGTTCATCTTTATAAGAAGAGGTCGTATATGTAATTATTTTTAGTCGCCCAGGGGCGAGATATGCTTTGGAAGGCAGACGCGGCGCACTCAAAGCTCCGAGTCCTATCATCGAAATAACAATAAAATGGTAGTTTTTTTTCATCTGCAATTTGCCAGACAGAATAGTAGTTATTTCAAGAAAGTAATGTTAGATAGCTGCGCAAGTTGCGCAATTTATGCGCACTTTTTTTAGAAAATTAAATAAATTTTATAAATATTTTTAAAATTATCATTCCCACAGGAATTGACATGCATCGTTGCTGGGATGGATTTGGAGGACATGATCACGAAAAGAGTATGTATATTAACTTATTTTGGTAGTCCTGGCTGAGCCTACAACGACTACTATTACCGTCCATTGTGTTGATTACGACCCTTCCTTGCCGCTTTATGATTTTAGAGATTCCACTACTTTTCCTTCTCCACATGTATCTCATTGCAAACAATGGATTTGATTGCAAGATTTTTGTAAGGAAACAAGTGTTTATAGGATGCTAAATGCACACACACGTACATGCTTCAAACCGGCTTGTCTTTTTATTCACAAACTCATTTGTTTGCTAGTTGGATTGTCTTCCTTCGAAGCAAACAATATCTCGGCCTATTATAGGGAATCAAAGGAATAAGAATCAGTAGGGTTTCTCGAATACCAAACAGCAACTGCAATTTCAATGACAACACTCGTCAATCAGTACTAACAGTAACATAACACTACCATTAAAAGAAGCCTCGGAAACCCATCATTATGAAAAAGTTAAGTTGCCGAAAGCCAAACAATTCCTTGATCCCCAGGTGCCATTATTAAAACCTCCTTCCTTGATGTCCTCTCTCTCTCTCTCTGTGTCTGTCCTGTGCTTTCCACATCAATGTTTTTCTGATATCACTATTTCATGCCTTTTGACGCTTTTGCGAGCAGCGTGCTCGAAAGAGGGCTGCTGTGCTGCTTAGCCCCCCCCCCCCCCCCCCAAATCTATGAAGAAATCCATCCTCTTGCCTTTTCCCACGTTTTTTAACATCAAATCATCCACACCACCACCAACTACAACAAACTACAACCATATCGCAATATTAATGTATATCCCCAAATTTGTTCGTGGCAGACCCCACCATTCTTTTCATCTAATATATATTATGATAAGTTCACTAACAAGATACATTCCCACATCCCCTTTTTTTGGCTTTTCTTTTGTTAGTTTTCTTCCATGTATTCATTGCCTCCATCACTTGTCCTTTTTCATTTGTTTCTTTTTGGCCCCTTTTTTTCGTGTCCTTAACCTAAAGATTGTCCCCACGAGCCGCTGTTGTACCCAATTGTGTTACAAGCAGTGGGATCCATTCCTAATTTCCTCAAAAAATGATTTCACAGGTGAAAAAAACCGAGCTTCAATCATCACACCAGCTGAATCTAATAAAACTTCTCCTTTGTAGAAGAACGTACGTACGAGATATACATTATGGAACAGACACATGCCATCTAATATTGTACCTAACACATCAAATATCCAGTGTCATGATGATATTTCTCTACCTAGAAATGTTCTGAGTACTGCTGTAAATGTGTTTGGCTAGATCCTCTAGCTAATTGAGTATGGGATAAATAGACGCACGCCGAAGATCAAAGCTTGGGTTTTTATTGGGTAGAAAGAAGTTGGTGTTGTTATTAGTTGTGTGAAAAAGAAATAAGTGAGAGTCGATAACTATCATCATGAACCCTCTTCCGATGATCATTAATATTGGTTAGGACTTGCAGGGAGATTACTTTTTTTATTATAAATTAATGTTTATCTGTACTGCATGTAGTTCTTTCGTATGCGATTCTGCTTCGATTCCAGAACAAAAATCCAGGCCGAGTTTCCGCAAAAGGGGACCATTATGTAGTCCTTATCTAATAAATAAAGCGTAGTAGTGCAATTAACAACACACCTATGATTAGATATATAATTAGCAAGTCTGCTTAGTACTCTGAATCTGATCAATAATGATGGCTTCTTTTGATTCTCAAATGGATTACGTCCAGATTATATTTAGAAAACAACTCTCTCTCTCTCTCTCTCTCTCTCTCTCTCTGTGTACCAGAAAAAGGGCAAAAGAGAATATTTCACAGATTTCATAGGCATGCTAAGGAAGACACTTAGGTTTTGCCACTTGGGAACAATCCTGATCCCCAGGATCTCAACAGATAATTCCTCGTATTATTATCAAGACTAGCTAGAGTCAATATAAGGCCAGGACAGGCAGTACTACTCGTTTAATTAATATTTCATACATACTTCTTGTTTTGCGCAACTTGTATATGTTGTTTTTCCTTATGAAAAACTGCATATTTACGACCTTTATTTGCATTAAACCATGCGCACCTGCCTGCACTATTTTCTTCGATCTCTACATGGAAGCTGGAAGCTGATCAGTCATCTCTTTCTAGTATATGGTGCTTTTATGATTTTATCATTAAGATCAGTAGCATGTCTTTCGCCTTTATGAATAAAAAAGCCTTTATGCTCGGAATGACTAGTGGGAACGCACTATCATGTGCCATTGAATCATTGCCTTTTAGAAAGAATAATGCTCATATCATATTGTATACAGGTGTTATGTTTGTCTGATACACAATAAAATTCACGAAAATAAGTTTTCATGGAGGTGGTTTAATTTCTTTGTTTCCTGCATGCGCACTTTATTTGTGGTCTATTCATTGTGTTACATATATAATATATAGCAAATTAACTGTTTGGCCGATAAGAAAATATTAAATAACAATGGATTTTTCTAAAAACTCTTGTTTAATTTGAAAAGCTTTTCCCGGTTTATTAAATCCAATTATATAAAAGCAATGGATGGAGGAGGACTAGGTTATCGTGGTGCGTCTAAAAAACGTGGGCGGTTCATCTGGATGTTGACGAAAGTCGACGGCCGGGAGACCATGTCAAGGAACAACCAGGCCATATCCTAAGGGGAAAAGTGGCGAGTTCCCAACGTTACAAACTTAAAACGGGATCTTGATATGATTATGAATGAAGTCTTTAATGTTAGTTTGAGGACCCTAGTCCACCACCTAAAGAAAAGTTTCTTCAAAAGGGTTTTGATGATTTGATCACACGTATAGTCCCTTTTTCTCATAATGAGAACACCGTCTTCCTTTTCTTTCTGAACAACCATATATAGGGCATGTCGGTTTGCTGGTTTAAATGATCAGAAAATATAAAAAACATCCTACTGTGCATAACATCCTTAACACACCATGTGTTGGATGAAAAAAAAAAAAAAAAATTTTGCTGGAGATGGTGCGGCTTCCGACTGCTCCCCAACAGAACTCTTACATGATATACATTGTCTTTTCATATCGTTTATAAGAATAATAATAATTATCGTTAATTTTTTCTTACCGTTAACGACCATAACATGATTAATTAGATTTTGTTTTTTTTTTTAATCAATCAATCTGCGATAGGTTGAGCCCAGGTTCATCTCATGCATGTTCTAAAAGTTGGAAAGAGATTATTATAGATACAGTCATGATCTTGGATTTCACAGTATTAAATATGAAAATGATAAGTTTATAATTAGTCTACAACTAGTTTATTATTCTACTTAAAATGAAGGATAATTAATTAAAATTAAAATTATGAAGTGTCACAATTACATTGATTGATTTAAAATGAATTATAAACTAATTGTAAAGTAGTTATAAGTGTATCATTATCCAATATATCATCAGTTAGCTGCGAATTCCAGCATTTAAAATAGAATAGTACCTATGTACGTGCCATGTTTAATTATATATATATATATATGTATACATATATATATTTGAATTGTGACGAGCGTTTTTATAATAAAATTATAAAAAATACGATTCTAAAGTCATCGGTCAAAAGAACAGTAATTGTGTAGATCTTGAAAGTGATCTTTGCTCTTCATGGTCACGAAAAAGAGTGTCTTTCCTCAACGACAAGAACCTAATGGTGTTACACGCCATGCCATGCCATGCTCTATTGAGTCTTGACCGACTACAGTACTGGTGAGTTCCAATCTGCTTGTAAAATTCCACATTCTCATGCAGAGACTTAGTTAGGTTTAGATACACAATTCATATGAGATGAGATAAAATATTTTGAATAGTAGTGATACCAGTCGGGATCCCCATGTGTGGGTGTAGAAGCACTCTTTGATAAATGAGTGGGTCGGATCTCATCAATGATTGAGTAATAGTTATAAATACATTAATAAAAAGTAATAATATTTATGAGTAATTAAAAAATCCATCATAAATAAATTTAAATCCTAAAATATATTGGGAAGTTGTTGGCGCTAATTACTCCATAATTCAAAAAAATAATTTATCTTTTTCAAAAGATATTATTTTTAAATATATTGTTATTCTAAAAAACAATTTAAATCTCAAAATATATTGAGAAGCTGTTGGCCGAAATTTATAATTTCTCTTTTTTTAAAAGATATTTTTCTATATATAATAAATTCGTCATTTTTTATTCTAATTATAAATTATAATAATTTTGATTATTGTAATAAATAAGTATATGAATTATGTTGTAGATTTGTTTTAAATAATTTATTAATTTCAAATTTTCTAATAAAACCTCAAAATGTACTTCTCTACAATACTCACAAAATTATCAATTTCTTTGTGAAAATATATTATTCTAATAATGAGTTATTGATTATTCTATTTTAATCACAAATTATTTTTTATTACTATGTGAGATTTTTATTGTTTATGTCAGAAAGTAATGAGATGAAATACAGATGTGAAATTATCTGTTTGGATAGATAAAACTATCTCATCCATACAGTCGAGATCTCATCTGGCAAACCAAACGGGGAATTCTTGTGGGATTTTTGTTGTAAAGATCGGTCCCTCTTTCCTTTTTAGCCGTTGGTCAATCAAAGTTTTGTAATATGCTTCATTGCTACCAAACTTCAGGTACTAAGTACATTTGTACAAGCATGGCATCTAAAATGAAATATGCTATTCAAAATCAATGTGGACAGAGAAAGCCCAGGAAGTTAGCCAGCCCAAAATCTGAGCCCAAGCGCCGAGAGTGCAGATCTTTGAAACCCAGATGCTGGCTGCTGTTCTTTAGGGTCCAAAACCCACATAGAACTTGCAAGAAAATTCAGTGCTTTTCAGCAGTGTGGAAAACTTATATAAGCCCATGGATTCACATCCGTTTACAATTCTCTATAAATTTTTAAAAATAATTATATTTAAAAGTCTTTATACAACACATATTTTACGTGATATAATTTAATTTATAAGATAATTTTTTAAGAGTCGGGTTATTCTGCCGTCCAGAGTAGCCCGCTCATTTTGACCAATCGTTGTTTTGTAACTTTTTTTTTTTCTATTCACATTTTTTTTAATTTATTTAAATTTTTTTTAAAAATAAAAAATACATCAATATATTTAAAATTACTTCCTTAATTACTAAATAAATAAAAAAATTGTCAAGCGGTCAACTTGAGCAGTGAAATTAAGAGGCAAAGTAGATTTTTCTATTTTTTAAATTTAAATCTTAAAAATCAAATCATGCAATATGGATGGTGTGTGGTGTAAAGGTTTTAAACTAAAAATAGTGCTACCTTTTTAAATAAATAGTGCTACCTTTTTAAATAAATACTCTAAGATAAACTTTCCAAAAAGAGCGGTGCTACTCTGCCGCCTGAGTAGTACTGCTCCTTCATACCGCTAGTTACTTTTTTTTCATATATTTTAAATATTTTTAAAAAATAAAAAAATATACTTAAAATCACTTTCTTAATTATTAAGTAAAAAAAAAAAAAAAAAGCGCTCAATGGTACACTGTAGCAGTCAAGTATGGGAGGCATAGTATTTTTTCTCTTCCAGAAATCTTGTCAGAATCATTTTGGTTCTGCTAGGTTATATTAGATCAGATGGGGCATGATATGCCAATTGCTAAAAAATCCGACACCTTTGGAGTAATGGCTCCGCCTTATTTTACTCGAACATTTCCAATCTGTTAAATTTATTGATAGCATTTAAATTAACACTTCGATTTTGATTCAGAAGGTAAAAAGACAGGCGAGGATTTAGATGGGTTATTCAATATTCGATTGTAGAAAGAAGAAAAGAGGCCGCCTAACTTGATCCACTGCCAACTAGCATGAGAAAAATTGGGCTTGGGTTATCAAATAGAATAATTGTACACGGGTCGGAGCAGTGACCTCTCAATTTTATTTTCTGGTCTACTTATGTACCTTTACAACCCATTATGGATGGCCCAAATCCTTAACAATACGAGCCCATAATAAAATATGGGCCTGGACTCTGTCTGTTTAAAAGCTCTTTATCTGGTGAGACCTCTGCCATAAAAGATACAAACATCAAGGACCTACTGCTAGGAGCTCCTCTCTGCAGGTATAAAACAGCAGTAAATTAAGCCTAAATTTAAGAATAAATATAGATAGAAGTTATTATTGAGAGCATCCATTTTATACACATGATATGGCATCATCTAGACCACACATCTCTCCAAGTAAGTGTTGGGAACAATCAACTAGAAACAGCCATACAGTGAATATAAAGTATGCACTACTATAATAGCTTCTCTTTAACATTACTCTAAATTTAAAGTATTCTCCTAACTCAAACCTTCAAACTTTTGCCACAGCTCCTGCTGATTAAAGTGGCTGATAAAAAAAGGGACCTACCACCCTTTGTTTCAGGCAAATACATACAACAACCAAACACCGGACAAGATGGATCCAACTGTAGTGGGGCCTCTCCAGCACAGATATTATTGATATTCTATGTATCAACTAATTTATAAAACAAAAAGAATAGTGCTCCCTTTTCTGTACGACATGCATGTCCAGTCTGGATGCATAATTAATTGATTACCTACTGCAGATACAGTTTCAAAACAAACTTTCATTAATACACATCAACAAACTCCATGCATGTTCTTTCTTTTTGGCCTACTGCCCCTCCTTCCCCTTCCGTCCCCCAGAGTTCCTAAAATTATCTCCAAAAATTATGTTTTATAATTATTTAACATTTTTTCAGTTTTTTGCTTGCATGATAAATAATATATATATATATATATATAAATACTCTAACAAAAAAAGAATTACACAAAAATAATTTCACAAACTGATGTGACTTGACATGGTTAGTCAAATTATAAAATTATTTTTATTGTAAAATAGATCTAACGGATCAAATGAAATTACATCAGTTTGTTGGATTACTTTTATGTAATTCGTTTGTGAATATAGTAGTACTCTATATATATGAAAAATTTTATTCAATATCCCACACACCATACTTTTTTTCTCGATAATAAGTTGAAGAACTCACTAAGTTTAAAAAGAACAAAACCAAAAAAAAAAAAAAAAAAAACAATTTAAAGAAAAAAAGAAAAAAAAGTATGGTATGTGGTGTGTGAAGATGTTGAATAGAAAACTTTGTCTCTGTGTACGTAGCATTACTCTATGAATAAATATAGATAGAAACTACTATTGAGAGTTTTCATTTTGCACACATGATGTGTTATCATCTAGACCACACATCTCTCCAAGTGAATATTGGAAACAATCAACTAGAAGCAGCCACGCAGTGAGTGTAAAGTGTACACTGCTATAGTCGCTTCTCTCTAATATTTCTCTTCTTATATATATATATATCTGCCTATACTTAAAAGAGCGTATAATGTTACTATTCATTACTGTTCATCATGAACAGTAAATCTAAATCAGCCTTTTTTTTTTTTTTTTTTTACTGTTCATCGACAGTATGATGAACAGTAATAAACAGTATTTTTTTTTTAAAAATCCGTGTGAATGTCAATGTGCGACGTAATACTGCAATCGTGCGTTGGGAATGAGAGAGAGAAAGAAAGAAAAAGTGGAAAAAATATTAATTTTACTGTACATTTTTAAGAGAAAAAAACTATCTATTTAATTTGAATTTTTAATATAATTTAAATTTCATAATAAATGATGAACATAAATAAATAATAATTTTATTCTTATACATTAGACCATTTTAATATTTGAAATTACACTTTATTTTTTTCTTCAATTTGACAGATGTGGCAAACGTGCTTTTTTTTATCAATTAGAAAATCTTACGCCATACAGGATTGCTCCTTCTTCTACAAGACAAAAGTTATTCCTCCCTCACAAAAAATATTAATATTTTTCATATATTTTTTTAGTCATCATAAATATTTTTAAAAAAAATAAGAAATTCACAATATCATTAAAAAAAATACTTCTTCAATCACTAGAGATTAAAAAAAAAAAAAAAAAATTGGCAAACGTCCCTCGGACGTTATCCTACTGCTAGTATATATATATATATATATGTATGTATGTGTGTGTGTTAATCTTATTTTTGGGCTTTGTTGGAGTATATCTTGCGTTTGCTGCAGGTTAGATCTCTCTGTCCCCTGAGGGCTGGATATTATATTTTTACAGTTGTGCGGGCCTACCCCAGTCAGAAGCGGGTCCCCGAGTTTTCAACCCTTATTCAATGTATCGGCATTATCCCAGGAACTCCATTCTAGTACGTACATTATTATAGTTTGAAATCATGATCATCGTAATAATCATTCGGGTGCGTTTATTAATTGATAATTCGTTTAAACCGCTGTTTGTAATGGAAAATTTTGGACTATGCAATAATGGTGGAGTACACTGTAGACGATCGGGGCCTATGGCATCTATGTGTGAGTTGTCGGTTACCCTGAGGTCAAAGCTTTGAGTCAACGTAGTTTTTATTTATTTTACCTTCTGGCATTACGAGTCCGTGGGTTTCTCGGCAATTCATCGGCGAGTTTTGGAAATTTTGGCGGGACTTTGTGGGACCAACCCAACTGTGTTTCATCCTTTTGCCAGCCCTTCGCAACTTCTGCCCAAACCTTTTTATTTTTATTTTTATTTTTTTGACCTCCCCTCAGAGCTGGCCTCGTTACCAATCCCCCGTGAACTTATTTTCCCTATTTAGCTTTACCCTTTCCAGCAATTTACTTACGACTCCTCTACGTTTATTTATTTTATTTTTACTCAAACCAACCATATATAAATCAAAAGGGATCACAGAGTTATATAGTTATAGAATAAATACAGAACTTAAAGAAGATTTATGGAGGGTCAGATCCAGTATGTGTCTAATAGAGAGAATAATGAGTGACAGGATCCTGGATACTACTTAATGAGTTAGCAACCCTTTGAGTAAGCTCATGTACCTTATGGTTGGCACTTCTAGAAACATGTAGGGATCTCCAGTCCATGAATTGACTGAGTTGATGTTGACCAATGACAATCCTCAATAATGTTTTGGATAGACCGATCAATGTCTTCATGGCTATTACTAATGGCTTTGTGCCTTATTTTATTGAGTGTTAAATAAATATAACTACGTCAATAAAATATTTTTGTATAAAATATTTTTCTATATTATCACTAATTTAAGCTGTAAATTATTTTAAAAGACATTTATTTTATAAATTTTTAAAACAAAATAATTTCAGAATATTAGTATTGCAAGTAAAATGATGTAAATCAAATGATATATTTGTAAAGAAATTATAATAATGGATTATGGATAAAAGTACTCTTTCTCCAAACATATATTTAGAGAAAAGAAAGATAAATATTATTAGGCTTCAAAACTATTAAGTAAAAGGAAAAATGATAAAATTACAACTATTTTATAAATTAATGTAAAAAATAGTTATCCGTATTTTATTATTATAGCAAAAATATGGATCCTAAGTTTTAACTTTATTTTGAAGAAAATATATGTTGAAAATACTTTAGTCATAAAGTAATTATATAAAAGTAAATTTATAAATTGATGTGATTTGATGTGATACATCAAATTATAAAATAATTTTTATTATAAAATAGATCTAATAAATTTCTTAAAATCATATCAATTTATAAATATATTTAATTTAATTTATTTGTATCTCTAACCGTTTTGGTCTACAAATAATGTTTCAAAAAGAAAAGTTATACGAATTGCACGAGTTAATAAATTAGCGTAAGGGTGATTTCGTAAAACAGAAAAAGAAGGCACTCCAAAATTCCAAATATCTGCACTTGGTGCGTCTGCAAAGTGATAACTCTCTTCCCCACGCTCTCTGCTTCTTTCTCTGCTACTGCAAAGTCGTTCTCTCTCTGTCATGTTTTTTTAGTTTAGTTTTGGTAACAAGCAGTTTACGCTCAGAGAAAAACAGGTTACCCTTGTCACACTCACCGTAACCAGACCAAAGACATGCTCTGTTTTCACTCCTCTTACACTTCTCTCTCCCTGTCCTCCTCTTTCACGCCCCCTCTGATGCATCAAACTCCTCCATATTCAACTACTTGTTTTCCTATCAAAAATTAGGATTCTCTCTCTTACCTTCTGATTCTGTCTTGTTATTTTCCTCCTCTATCTAGCCCAACTTCTTTAATCGATTTCGTATTTCTAATCGTTGTTTCCCAGCTTAAATTTTAGCTGCTGGACCATGAGTTTTCTACGGGCGTCTCTTTTGTTTTCTTTCGTTCTTGTTCTTGTTCTACTTCTTGTCCAAAGTCACCCTCTATTTTCGTACCCGTCCCCAATGAACTGTACGGACACCACGCGCCTGTGCACGTCCTTTTTGGCCTTCAAGGTCCGGCCTAACCAGACCCTGGCCGTGATCCAATCCATGTTCGATGTCCTCCCCAATGACATTACTGTCGAAGAGAGCAGTGACGGCCTTAACTACCTCTTCATCCGGAAGAATTGCTCGTGCTTACGCACCACTATGCAGTACGCGACCAACACCACGTTCACGGTGAGATCCAACGAGGGGTTCGTCAATGACTTAGCTTTCGACGCATACGATGGCTTGGCTTTCTTGTTGCCCAATACTTCGAGGAGGGCCAAGGTCGGAGCTGTCGTTTCGTTGAGGCTCTTCTGTGGCTGCTCCAGTGGGTTGTGGAATTACTTGTTGAGCTATGTGATGAAAGATGGGGATAGTGTACAGTCTTTGGCGAGCCGGTTTGGGGTGAGCATGGATAGCATCGAGCAAGTGAATGGGATCGAAGATCCTGATAATGTCACTGTGGGTGCTCTCTATCACATTCCTTTGAATTCGGGTTAGTCTGTTTCTTTTTCTCTACGGGTTTTGTCATTGTTATTGCTTCATGTGGTTTGCATTTGAAACTTTCCATGGGTTCGGGTTATATTAGCCAATCAAATCTTCAGGTTCTTTGGGGGCAAAATGCAGTGGTTATATATTGTTTGCATGAGCAATAGTAGGTAACGAAATCCTTGATTAACAAAGTTAAGGTTTGAATTTTGGGTTTGGCTTCAATTTTTGTGGGATGCAAGTCTGTGGTCAGGATTCCTATTGACGTCATTGGTATTAGAGACTTTGTAATGCGCGAAAGGAAGGATCTCAAATTGTCTAAGTTGGGGACAAAGAGTAAACTACATTATTTGCTAGAAGAACTGAAGAAATACCGAATAATAAGTAAATCTGTTGCCAGCGCGTAACTGATCAATAGTTTTAGAACTATTTTGGCTTAATCATAATAGTTTTAGAAATACCGAATAATAAGGTTTAAATCTGGCTGCACACTTGTGATTTCTTTATGTTAGTTTCTTTTCAATGATGCATCAATTTTATACATTTTCTTATAAATATTGGAGTTGCAAACTAGAGTTGATGTTCCATCATTATCTTAATCATACGACTAATGTTAATTAATGTTCACATTTACATTTTTCAGTTCCTGGTGAGCCTTATCCCCTGGAAAATGATATTCCTCCCACTCCTGTTCCCTCTCCAACTGTTGACAGTTTCTCAGGTATCAATTACAGTATCTTCATAAAAAAATTCAAAGAATTTTGCTAGAACGGTGCAAAGTGTTTGTTCTGTTCTGTTCTGTATAGTGTATACCATTGTTAAAACATGACAACTAGCTACTTCAATAATAATTGTGTTTTCTGGTTCCAATAAAAAGTAATTGAGTTATGGCTTACAATTCTATAGATGTAAAAACTGTTTTGGTCTGAATGTAAATGAGCAATGCTTATCTTTACATTCAAGTATGCATTGCATATGTATAAATTAAACAAAGTTGCTTTCTCTGCATACTGATTAGCAACAAGGCGGAGTTCTTACAAAATGGCATATAAATCCCTGTTGAGGGGAGACACATATTGGCTTTGAATAATGCTAAGTATTGAGTTATACTTATAGTTATTTTGATATTTTCAATTTATGGTACAGAGCATCATGTTAATGATACTGAACTAAGGCATTCCCTTTTGAGATCGGGGTTAGAAGTATCTTGGTTTTGTGTGATTTCTTAATTTCCTATTTTAATTTGCTTTTTTTAAAAATAATTTCCAGCTTGTTCTTTCTTTTCCCAAGGTCTTCCAATCGTGCTTCAACATAGGTGTCGTGCTGTTGCAGTTATTTCTTATAGGTATAATAGCTTTGATACTATTCATTCGCAGGTAATCAACAGAATCACAAGGATCATATGCCCTATGGATGGATTGTTGGGGGTGTGGGGATTGGTCTGGCACTGATTGTATTAAGCATAGTTGTTTGTGTTTCCTTGAGGTTATCAAAATGCTTCACTGAAGCTGAAAGGAGTCACACAAAAGATCGTGATGATGAAGTTTCTCACAAGTTTCATATTCTTCGAAAGCCCAGTTTTTGTTGTGCTTCAGGAAGGTACGTCTGCTGCAAGTCTCGGGATGTGAAGCAAACTAATGGGGAATCTAGCAACCGCCAGACTACTACTCCAAAAGGTATTTTGTCCTAAATACTTTTTCTAGACTCAAAATCGTACCCAGTTCCTGAGGTTTCAGTTAGAAGTTGCGCTGTCCAAATGTTTGTAATGTGTACTTTATAGCAGGGTAATATATTAAATTGATTGGTTTAACAAGTATATACCTGCTCAATTGGGTTCATAGGAATGAATTATGGAGACTAATTGCAAAACTACCTATATGGCGTAGCCCAAGTCTCGCAGAAATGCTAATCTTGTATTTTCTGTATGTTTGCTTCCATTGCTAAAGAGGAAAAAATGTCTAGTTTTTTTTTCTTCTTGTGGCATGGATGATCATAATTGTAAATTATTCCGTGTACAATGATGAAGTTTAACTTTAGATCTACTTATAAAAAATAGTTTTAACTTTAGATTTTCATAACCCTGCTGTGCAAAATTGGGATAGCAATTGATTGGTTAATCTTAAGCTCCTGTCATGCTCCATGCTTTTTCTAGACATCTACTATTATGATATTTTTCTTATTGTCTTTATGCTTGGGATACCTGACTGGTGGTGTTATATTATTTCTTGCAGCTCTAGGGACCGATGTGTTTGACATGGAGAAGCCTGTGGTTTTTACATATGATGAGATTTTTTCTGCAACCGATGGATTCTCTGAGTCAGGTCTTCTTGGGCATGGAACATACGGTTCTGTGTATTATGCCCTCCTTCGTGACCAGGTTAACAGCTCTCTACTTTTGTCATAATAACTCAGATTTCCTGTCTGTCTAAAGTAAGCTTCCACTGTGAACTCAGTAATAGATTTGAATATTTCCAGGAAGTTGCTATTAAAAGAATGACTGCTACAAAAACTAAGGAATTCATGGCAGAGATGAAAGTCCTGTGCAAGGTTCATCATACAAATCTGGTAAATCTCTTTGTAGCAATAACAATGACCGAGTATCTTTTAGCTTTGGAATTTGTAGCTTTCAGCAATTCAAAGCTTTGACGCCTGCTTTGGATTAATTTTGTCAAGGTAGAGTTGATTGGCTATGCTGCTACTGACGATGAGCTCTTCCTTATATACGAATATGCCCAGAAGGGTTCCCTTAGAAACCATTTGCATGATCCTCATAACAAGGGTAAGAATACACATTAATTCTTTGCTGAGCATATATTTTATTGTAAGTTTGTAAGAAATTAGTTGTACTGACTTAACTAGTTTAAGAGGTCTCATCTCTTCAAGACTCGATAAAATCACTCCCTATGAGAATATTTGTGTCTTAATTAATCAGAAGGATTTTGTTTGCTGTGACTAGGATGTATACAACTTTAAATAAAAACACTAACATAGTTCCAGCCCTCTAACGGAGATACAGAAAGCTCATGTGTTTTTAGCTCCAAGGAAGGTAGTTTCTGATACAGATACTTGTCTTCAAATCTTTTTGCCACATATGTTGGCGAATTATGATAACAAGTTAGTGTGAGAATTATAATGAAATAAAGTGATGCTGCTTACCGTCACTTTAAATGGATTTGAAACATTAGAAAATGTTCACAACATTGATGTACTTTTTTTTTTTTTTTTTTAAAAGTCCCACAAAATTGATGTTGTAATTAGTGGGGGCAATTTTTTGGCTTGGGGGCATCCAGCTAGTCCTTCACCCCTGGTTTTAGAACAAGGTTCAGCCTCGCCTTAAAATGCCTAATGAGATCAGGTTGGCCGATATACTAGCTGATTTTGTGGCCATTTTTCGAAATTATTTATTGTGACTTAATTACAAATTTTTAGCCTGGTAGTGGAGTGATGACTGGTATGTTATACTTTTAAGTAATTTAAAATGTATTTTACATTATGAAATGAAATTGAAGGTATATTATATTTTCTCACCCTAATGTATGGTGTTGATTGCATTGTCTTTCCAAACTTGGGATAAATTTGAACTAACTTACCCTAAACTGGATGATTGGTTGCCATGACCATCCCACTATTGAAGTTTGTCCAATTTCTGTTAAACATCCTATATGAGAGCCTAGTGTACGAGGTGCTTGGTTCAAGTCCTGCAAATCCCCATTCTGTTAGTTTCTTCTGTCTCCTTGTATATGGCCTGCAATTGGTTTAATTTTATTTGACATGCCCATGTGTGAGGGGAGTTTAGTGCTGGTGTATATGTGGGATTCATATTTGGGGGCCCACAATCTAGCAGTTTTTTTTTTTTTTTTTAAAGATTTGAAGGTTACTAACACTAGGCTAAGCCAGACATTTGAGTGGGGCTGAATCCATGTCCACTAGGAGTTGTTGAGGCTTGTGCATGTCTGACTCTCAATAAAATGGTATCTGTGGATGCATTGAATTATGTGCACAATTTCTGTCAATCAAATTCCTGATCCTCACACCCTCTCATTTTTTTTTTTGATCGGTAAATAAGGATTTATTGATGAGAACTAGGCATAGCCCAGGTACATGAGACATATGCAAGAGCAACACCTAAGCATGATTGACTAGGGACACAAGGAACACCCTCTCATTAAACCTGGCATTTTTAAAAGGTCAAGGCATGGTGCATAGTTCTTGGCTTTTAGACCTCCAAATTTGCAAAATGACATCCTTGCATGCATGACACATGCATGCTTATATATACTATTAAAATCTGAAAGGGATTCATTTGCTTGTAGATCATACGCCACTTTCTTGGATCATGAGGGTTCAGATTGTCCTTGATGCTGCTAGAGGTCTTGAATACATCCATGAGCACACTAAAACTCATTATGTACATCGAGATATCAAGACAAGCAACATCTTACTTGATGGTACCTTCAGGGCAAAGGTTCGAACAATCACACTCCATTGTTACACTTGCATAGTCCTTATGTGCATGTAGTCCATCCCACTAAATACGTTTTCCCCATCTGCATTTAGATTTCAGATTTTGGATTGGCAAAACTTGTTGGAAAAAAAGGTGAGGGAGAAGCTACAGCAACCAAAGTTGTTGGTACATTTGGTTATCTGGCTCCAGAGTAAGCAGCTACTCATAGTTGGCTACTGTGGTCCTTAACAAGAAGGTTATCTAGCTTAATTGCTTTCCTGTTTCCATGCAGATACTTGAGTAATGGTCTTGCCACCACCAAAAGCGATGTCTATGCATTTGGTGTTGTTCTTTTTGAAATTCTATCAGGGAAGGAGGCAATTATACGAACAGAAGGTGTGATGATGAAAAATCCTGAAAGACGCTCGTTAGCATCCGTTGTAAGTTCTCCCAATGAGACATAATATCTATGATTGGTTCATGAAATTTTTTCTCCTGTGAATTAGGGTTTGCTTGGATGTTGAGATGGTTTTATCCGATCTCATCTCATCCCATCTCATATCATCTCATCTCATCGCATCTCAACATCCAAACACCACTCAAATATACACTGTTTAATTTTAAATTTTTTTCATCTAATCATTACAACTTTCCCAAACTTTTAAATAAAACACAAAAAACAATTCAACTTTTTCAAATCTCAAAACAAAAATAATATTAAAAAATTATATTCTAATAATATTTTTATTCACCTTTGTCTCTCTCCTTTCCCAAAACCCCTTAAAATATCATAATTCAAACTATTTTATTACTATTTACAAATCATTTAACTACTATTCACAGATTTCTCATCTCATTTTATTCCTCAAGCATCCTCGTGTTCTTAAACCCACATGACTTGACCTGCTCATTGTACTGAATCTGGAATGCCAGAAGATAAAAGAGTCTTTTGTAGAGTGGCTTGAGTTTTTCCTTGTGAATACTTCAATGCTTGGTTCTCTAGGATAAATGCTATGCTCACTACAGTTGGTTGAGGTTCCAGTTTTTTGTAAGACTAGGCTTCCCGTCAAATAAGCATTTCCCCACCATAACGCTCTGCGGCTCTGGTATTTTTGGACCTGAGAAGAGTAATCTGTTGAAGTCACTTAAATTCCAATCTTTGGGGTTAAATATGTTGTACTTAACTTTGATTTAAGTCACTCTGCAAAGCCTTAGATTTGTGAATGATTCATTTTTTCCTTCAATTTTCTCATACAAGGATGCTTTGCCTGTATTGTTTGTGAAGTTGTAGTACTAAAGGTTTTATTTGTATGTTGGAACTGTTTCCTTGTGCGAGCATGCCTGTTAGATGCTGCTTTTCTGAAGCTTGTGTGAAATTTCAGATGTTAGCAGCTCTAAGGAACTCACCTGATTCCATGAGTCTGTCAAGCATGAAGGATTACATTGATCCAGATATGATGGCATTGTATCCACATGATTGTGTATTTAAGGTATCTATATTCACCTTTTGGTCTCTGTTTGTGTATTTTCATTGCAGATAGCTGTTTTTTTTTTCGTAATTAATAATTTGGCAATAAGAATCCAATGATTGCAGCCTTCCTAGGGAGAGAGTCGGTTTTTACCAAACCTCGTCCAATACAAAAGGAATTTTTTGGGGGAGGGGGATGATCAGAAGAGAATATTATAATGGTTTTCTGACAAAACTTAAACGTATAAATTAGGTTGGCAAATTGATCTGTTCAAGGGTTGGCACAATCTATACCAATAAATTGGTCTGCACTCGGGTCCCGTTTGGATTTAGAGATGAGTTGAGATGGTTTTAGATGAATTGAATAAAATATTATTAGAATATTATTTTTTAATATTATTATTGTTTTGGGATTTGAAAATTTTGAATTATTTATTATATTTTGTGTGGGAATTTGGAAAAGTTGTAATGATGAACTGAGTTTCCAATCCAAACCGGGGCTAAGATCCACCAATTGCTTGGATTGTGAATATCTGGTTTGGTTTTGCAATTGATTCCCACCCAAGAAAGAGACCCTGCTTCTACCCTGCTATATAGTGATCCGATATATCTTCTCTAGCTTGGAACCATATCTATATCTAGCTATCATGCTATGGAAACCTGGGTGTTGATGCTTTATTTATATTAACAATTTTCTGGCAAGGGAAGTCATATGATTCTTTAGGAAATATGCACTTCCATTCCGTTAATTTTTTTAATTTCACCTGAAGTTGTGCTATAGTGATGACTTACACCTCATTTTCTGTTTGTCATTCTCTTTGTTTAGATGGCCATGCTGGCGAAGCAATGTGTGGATGAGGATCCCATCCTACGTCCTGACATGAAGCAAGTTGTGATTTCCCTGTCACAGATTCTCCTGTCCTCTGTGGAGTGGGAAGCAACTCTTGCAGGGAACAGCCAAGTGTTCAGTGGCCTTGTCCAAGGGAGATAGCGGCAGAAGTAGTTTCTTTTCAACCCAATACCACTTTGAAGTCTTCCCTATTTATTTTTATAGCCATGCGTGTATAGTGTAGCTCTGGTACTCCAGTGAAGTGGTAAGATAGCGGTATGCTTTATTATCTATTTTGCCTTCATTTTTTTTTTCCTTTCAAATGTTGTATTCTTTTTTAAGTTAGCGTGGGGAAATTTTGATGAAAATATCATGATGTAGGCTGGTGTAGCTGAGCGAGAATGTTGTTTTGTAATACCAACGATTTGATCAACTTACCGTTTTTATCTTCACCTCAATCCTTTATTATGTTGCCCTTCTTCTACGTAGTTGTTTCACCATAGAAACTCTTTCAAAGGCAAATTTTGGCTGAAGAGTTTGGTCGGGAAAGCAACGCAACTTAAAAAAGTTCAGCCCTACAGATAGATATATGCTTTAAATGTTGCTTTAACGCTCTCCTTTAATAGAAAGAAAAAGTTCGAGCCAGCTGGTGTTATAATTAAATCGGATTATTTTTATAAGCAAGCAAGCATTTCATTAAAAGAACAAAAATGCTAGACACAACCGTGGAAGGGAACTGCGGCGTAAATGCGTCCCACGTGGAAAAAAATAATAATTTTCCCAACCCAAAACCAATAACAAGTCAAATTTGTCTTCTCCCAAATCACAGAGGCCCCTTCGTCTTCCCCAACTCACAGAGCATGTCTTCCCCAAGTTCGTGAAATCGAGATCAAACCCGAAGCAAAGTCCGAGCAACTCTTAGACGAAATCAGCAACACAAATGAAGGAGGAATGGTGCCGTGGTCGAGGAACAAGCCTTTGAGTTCGTGGAGGAGGAACGAATCAGTGTATGTGTTTGGATTGGAGCATAGGAATGAAGCTGTGAAAGCGGCCAAAAATTAAAGGGACCATCCATTGCAAAGCGGTGAAAGTGACGGTACAAAGCAATGTTTCTGGATTTGGTTGGAAGTGGTGTTTGGATTTCAGTAGCAGCATCAGGTTTTTAGGGGTAGTTGGAGAGAGTGGAGGAGGAAGAAAAATGAGGAACGAGAAGAGAAGATTGAAAAACACAATCAGAGAATTGAACCAGATTTGGGAAGAGAGAGGGACAACATGAATTAGAATGGATTGAATTGATAGTGATTGGTTTCGTTGGCCTCACACTCACAAGGAGTTTTTCATCGGGTTGTAGTTGCAGGAGTTGGTGGTGTCGTCCTTTGCTTCTCTGTGTTGTATTTTGTTGTCTTATTTTTTAATAATAAATCGACTGACTAGACAGAATCGATTCATCAATGGTTACTCATGCCGATTGCATAATGAAGAACTCTTAAAATAAAGGGGTTGCAAGATACACAAGAAAGGGCAGCACTGTATTTTGCTATTTTGAACTGACTGAACAAGAGTCTCATATCCTCTCCTATCTCAAAAGGAAAATGATATGGTTACTACTCTCTTACTATTCATTTACTACTTTTTTTTTATATAATTTTTTTAATTTTTTATTTTACTTAATGGTTAAAGAAGTGACTATTAGTAAAATTATATATTTTTTAATTTTTTTCTTAATGATTAAGGATGTTAAAAAAATACTTAAAAGAAAATGATAAAAAAATAAATATACTATAAATAGTAAACGGATGGTAAATAAGTAGTAACTTATCACTACCATTCTCAAAATCTTTCAGCATGGAAAGTACAAACATTGTGGGATAGATAGCAACAAGCAACTCATATTAGGCAGTGACATGAAAAATTCTTCCATGTCTTCGTGGGCGCGTGGAACCCACGCACCAAGGTTCAAGGACTCTCCAAAATTCTGACATTCCTCGTTAATGTAGCAATTAAAAGTTATGTTAAAAAAAAAAAAAAAAAAAAAAAAAGATAATACTACTATTCCATCTCTATTTTACTGCTTAACTTCACCGCTTTGTTTTTTTAATTTTTTTTTTCTTTAATGATTAAGAAAATATTTTTAATAATATTATAATATTTTTTATTTTTTAAAAAAATATTAAAAAATACATGTATAGAAAGGCAAAAAAAATAAAATAAAATCCTATAACACGGTAGCTCCTAACTATAGCTGGGAGCGGTGAGTGTAGCAACACTCAAAAAAGAAAAGCTAATATAGCATGAGACATGAGACTAATGATGACTTCAGATTTCATTAGCAATCTAGTAAAACTCTAAGCCCATTAGAGCATTCATATCCGATTACTTAAATTTTTTCTTAAATTTTAATTAAAAATGACACTTCCTATAATTTTATCCTAAATTTTACTCATTTTTAAAAAACTTTCTACATCTTATTCCCTATCATTTCTCTATTTTATTAAAATAATATTCTTCTATTCTTTCTTTATTATTATTTTTTTCTCACTTCCATTTACAAACTTAACTACTTAATATTTTTTCTTATATTTTGAACTATTACTATAGTGCATATTTTAAACAAAAATTTAAATTATTTTTTTACGGGTTTGATAATATTTTTAAAATTATTATTTAAAACTATAATAAATATGAGTATAAGAGAAAATGTAATTGATTAGAAGAAGAATGTATTTTATTTATTAGAATAAAATATTAATAAAAGATAATTTAGGGGATGAACGAACTACTGTTCATCCCCTAAACCAAAATCCTAAAATAGGGAATGGGATGGGAGGGGGTTTTTGAGCTTTTCCCTAAATTCTTCCCTATAATTTAGGGATAACAGTGATATGGGGATGCGGATGGGGATGCTCTTATAATAGTTTCTCTATGTGAAAATTTAAAGAGAAATAGTGGAATACGTGCTTCTATTTATTTGTTTCCAACTTTTTAAAAATTTCAAAATATTTTAATAAAAAAGCTTAAAATAATTTTCTCCAAAGAAATTTGCACCCTTAACCTATCAAAAAAAGAATGAATAGATTTTTGTAATAAAAAAAATATTAGATGTGAATTCTTTTAATACCAAATATGTTTTGTTCTCCACAATTCATATATATGCCCATTGATTCATCA
Source organism: Juglans mandshurica (assembly GCA_022457165.1). Classification (NCBI taxonomy): domain Eukaryota; kingdom Viridiplantae; phylum Streptophyta; class Magnoliopsida; order Fagales; family Juglandaceae; genus Juglans; species Juglans mandshurica. Next base: position 7,453,405 of record CM039619.1, on the reverse strand, counting down.
TGTAAATTCAAAATTTTTTATGATAAAAAAAATTCAAAATTTTTAATTTGATTTGTACGTTTAAATTAGTTTTGAATATTACTTTTTATAGGTCATTTGTCTTTGCTGTTAATTTTGAGAACTTAAGTTGAACTATATGGTCAAGTAAAAAATTTTAAATCATAAACATTGTTAAACTTCGAAATAAAAATAGATTTAATGAACTTTTCAGCTTTTAATATTATTGAGATAGATAAGGCCGTTTCGAAAAAAAAAGAGACAATTTTCTTATAATAAATGATTTTTTAGTCTATATTAAGAATGAATGTGATAATTAGTGACCTTTATTTGTTGAAATAACATTGAAATCAATTGTCATGTTAAATATTTTTATTTTACATTCAAACATGAAAAACTTATTATATACTAATACACGTTTTTACGTAGAGTAATGCTATATCACACTCTACTGTACATCACACTCTCCACACACTTCACATAATTTTTTTTTTCACCCATCACGTTAGGTGTGCTGGGGCTACTTCACACAGTAGAGTGTGAAACAGATTTTTTCTTTTACGTAATCTTTTAATTTTTGTTATATACAAATTTTTATTTATCATTCGGCCTCTCTACATAAGTCATGGCTTCGTCCGCCAAAGGTGATAGGATGAGGTGGCCGGGTTAGATCTAAAACATGTAAAAATGCCAAACTTGCAGGCACCGCGTGTCATAGTTAGAGGCGCGATGGCATGGGACACTCACAAGTGGGCTAGGCCGCACATGAGGATCACACGTTAAGAATTTTGCGATGATACTTTTGTCTTCTAACACAGATTGACACAGCTTGGGAGAAGCATAAGGTAATGCATGTCTGAGCTTTGTCGTTGAAAGGTAGCAAATCGGACGGGACCCAAGTTGTGGAGAAGAAGAAAAAAAATCTATAAACAACCTATAAATATGGGGGAGGGAGGGAGGAGAGGAGAAGTTGAAGCTCCTCTCTCGTTACCTGCGAAAATGGGCAAGAGAAGATTTAATTAGGAGTTTTGCATAGAATTTCGAAGGATAGAGAAAATGGGAGTGTTTAAAAAAAGATTAAATTGGATTTGAATGGGAAGGTCTTGAAAGTATTGCGTGAACCTGCTGTCTGTGGTGCTGACTCCACCTCAGTAGAGGCTAGAGCTGCATTGAGTGCATGTGTGTTCTGTTGTGAGATGGGATTTGATCAAGTGATGCTAGAAGGAGATGCCAAGTGTTAATGTCTAAAATTGCACAACAGGTCGGAATGGAGGAAAAAATTATCCCTAACCACAATAGTGATTTGGGTTTCAATACGGTGCTCTTCATGTTTATCTATAAAATAATGATAAATAATCAAATAAAAATAAATAAAGGGAGACACAAAAATTTACGTGGTTCGACATAAAAACCTACGTCCACGAATTATTTGGGGGCAAAATCTACTATGATTTGTGATTTTACAATCTCACATGACCTCACATATCGCTCAATACAATGGAGGAAGTTGGTCTAGACATAGAGAAGTTGTCCCCAACCTATGGAGAGTCTCCTCCTTATATAGAGATCTATTTCCTTTGAGTGATTGAGTCCAACTTGTCTGGTGAAGCCTTTTTTCTTTTAGGAGTATAAGCTAACTACTCTTGATTTATCTCTTCCTTGCCTCATATCTTCCCTCCTTATTTCTTGGCTTTATCTTTTCCTTAGTATTAGTGATAGGTTTTCAATGGGTTAGACTCAGTCAATTTTATCCTTGACACTAAGTTAGTGGTTGATGCAGTAAAGAAATATGAGGAGAACTTCCACCAAGTTTGGGCACATTGTGGTGGAAATCAAGCAAGTCCTAAATGGGTTAGATGATTGGCATATTTGCTATGTAAAGAGGGATTTTGATCAAATTTCTCACGTACTTGCTAAGGATGCTTTACTTTGACTGTTGAAGTGTGTAAATTTGGGGTCTGTACCAGGGTGTATTAGAGGGTTGTATTGTCTGATTTGGTATTAAGTTAATGAGAGTGGATGTGTTTTTACTGTCAAAAACAAAAAAAATGGATTTGAATGCATGCTTTGCTTAAAAAATTTCAAACTTCAATCCCTTTGTGCCTTCGGTTTCTCCTTGCATTTGAAGTGGTGACCTGCAGTATGGCTTGGGTCCGACCAGACAGGTGAGTTAAAACTTTCAACCAAATTTGTAAAGGTATTGTTTATACATCTCTCTCCACAACATGGCTTAAGTTGCACGCATAGTTGCATGCGAATGTGCCAATTTTATTTATACATTTCCAAAACATGGCCTAAAAGGAACATGCATACAACCAAAAGCCCATACTACTTGCAGAGTGAAGCTAGTATACGGCGAGGTGTTTTGGATGATCTTCGGGAGTGGAGAACAGCCAAATTGTCCAGCAAAAGAATATCACCTCTCTGCCAAGGAAAGGCTAGAGATTCCTCTTCAAGGATGTTGACACAGTCGTTGATGATGTAGGCTGGTATAGGTTTGCCATCCCCAAAGGTAACAGCTTTCCCAGAATCATTCCCTGCATTATAGACTGTATAAGCAAAAGCCATTTGGTTAAACCAAACATTGCGCTGTCTCGCCTTGTCGTACTTAATAGCTGGCATTGGACCCCTTATTGTCTTAACTGCATCATCCTTTAGCCATTCCAACTTCATACCCAACTTAGCAGCCCTGCCAAAAATGTCGGGAGAGCCAGATTACATCTAAGATGATATATAGGGCCTCAATGTCCTCAACAATGGCGCTTGGCAATGAGCTTGGTATTATCTACCAAGTCACAACAATGGAAGGTGTGCAACATTTTAGTTGCTCTGATGAGTTTGAACATAATAAGTTTGTAAACTGGATACGATCATAAGATACATAGATCGAACAGGACTAGATAAGGATGAAATCTACAGCTTTCGTAAAAGTGTATATTTTACTTCTACTTATTCCTCTTATATCTCATTGCATGCATTCCAGATCAGATTAACCACCATAAAAAGTCCAACAACATGGGACTTTGTTTGGTTTGTTCTAGTTTTATAGGAATCCCGAATCAATATCAAATGATTTTATCCCATGCTATTGAAAGAAATTTGGCACCCTGCAGCTCGTAATGCAGATAGAATTTCCGGAAAAAAAAAAACAGTTCAAATTATCAAACATTAATGGGTCAATCACAAACCTTTGCTCGGCCACACTCTTGTCTTCAGTCAAGAGCGTAGACTTCCATCCACGTCCGATTGGAGATGAAGGGTCGTCGTCTTTCTCCAATACCCGCGTATATACCAATCCGTGCTCTTCCAGTCGTCCAACGAACTCTGAGTGTCTCTCTTTCATTCTTTCATAGACAATGTGGCTAAGAACTAGAGGAGTTTCTCCCCCACTTCCAGGCTCTACTTCACAGAAGAAGAACAATTTGGAGGGAAACTCCGGAAGCTATTCAGAAAATCCCAGTTGAACTCAGATTCCGAATTCTCAAATAAGGCTCACACATTTAAAACTCGTTAACTATTTGACAGAAAAAGTTGGGATGAAATTACAGAACTTACCTGAACCATTTCGTGGTGAAAAGGAATATTCTGGTCGGGCGGGGACTCATTGGCCGTGGTAACCCGACCGACTACTTTGGTCCGAGGGGCGCCTCCTCCCACGTACGGAAGCTCATCGAAACCAAAGGCCTCAACGACATCGTTGAAGTCCGAGGCTGTACTTACCGGGAAGCCCCTGAAGAGTAAGGCGCCGGACTTGCGGAGCAAAGATTCGAGAAAAGGTTTCTGGGATTTGATGGCTTGGGTGAGAAGATATAGAGATAATGGAGTTTCGGTGGGAGACAGAACGTACGGGAATTGGATTCCGTTGTAAAACTTTTGATGCGGGATTTGCATTTCCACAAAGGTCTCCGACTCCGACATGGTTTTCACTTGGTTTGATCTGAGAGTAAACAACTGATCAGGCGTGGACTTTGGACTGCACGGACGCGATACTGACATACTGTGGATGTTTGTCTGTTGTGGCTGTAGCATCTGTGAGTAGACCTTTGAATTGCTAATTTGCTACCAGCTGCTTCCGTTCGAAATTAAAACATTGAGAAGTGGTATGTATTTAGAGAAGAGTGGAGATAAATTGAGATCATTTATTCAATGAATAGTAGAATAAAATTTGAATTATTTATTATATTTTATATAAAAATTTAAAAAATTATAATAATGAGATAAAATGAATTAAAGTGAATTTTAAATGTAAACAAGATTTTTTAAAAAAACGAGCGTAACATTGATTCTATAAATTTGAAGACCTTTGCATTTCTAGTGGCGTCGGCAAAACACTGTACGTTCTAAATTTGCCTTAAAGCTGATCAAAATCAGCCTTTCGAGTAGCCATACCGTTTGATTTTTGGCTTTTAAGAACAGTGACGTGATACAGTACTTAGGCATTTTTTTAAAAGGGTAATGTTAGAGAGAAGTCATTATAGTAGTGTATACTTTACACTCATTGTGTGATTGCTTCTAATTGATTGTTTTCAATACTCACTTGGAAAGATGTGTGGTCTAAATGATACCACATCATATGTGTAAAATGGATACTTTCAATAGTAACTTCTATCTATATTTATTCTTTTTAAAAATATTATTTACTTTTTATGCACACTAAACATAAAAGGTAAAAAACAGACAAGTTAGAAATTAAAAATAAAATTATTTTATTATTATAGATCGACAAATTAATGTGAGATGAAATTTTAAAAGAAATAGAAAAAAATAAAAATTTATATATTATGTAAAATTTGTCCAGCAAGATAGACAATCCAATAATAATGCTCTAACTTGCATTTGTATAGCACCTATTTTTGTTTGAAATTAAAATAAGAGTATTGTTATTATGTCGTAACAGTTATATCATTCATCTTGTTCTATTGATTTAGCATCACTCCTGATATCATGTGATTTATTAAAAAATTATATATTCAAAACAAAATGAGGTTCAAAAATACCAAAAACATAGTAGAATTTCTCCTTAAAAAAATATCACGAGATTAGGTACATGTCATAATCTGCTTAATTTTAATTTATGTTTAATATTAATAATACTTATTAAATATTGAATCAATCCACGCTCATCAAGTTATACTATTGAATAGATATAAATATATAAATAACAAAGCAAATGGGTTATTATATTCTCAATTCGATGTGTAAAACAAACAATCCACATCACTTAAATGGTAATATTTAATTTTCAATATTCAAATTTTAAAATTTTAAAATTTATATTTCAAATCAAATTACGTCATGTAAGCTCTTTAATATATGTACTCAACACGACTTGAGAATATAATTTTTTTAAAGCAAGATAAACCAACACGAGATGATTTTTATTAGCCAGGTGTGATGTGCAAATACCGAATACGCATCCCCAACTGCCTATGTTAGTATTTATTATATATTTTTAAAATAAAAATAAAAATATTTTAAAACATTAATATTGATATGCTTAAAGTTTCAAAATGGTAAGACACATTTTTAAGGCTAAGAACTGATATAAAAAAGAATATTAATTTTATTTGTTTCAACAATAAATTTTTAAAAATAAAATTATTTATATGATTTCTAAATTAGAAGCTAATTTTTCATATTTTTTTAAAACAAAACTATAAATTCATTTTTGAATGATATTATAATTTATTGGTCTTCAAATTGTAAATAGTAATGGAATTCTTTCAAGAATAAAACTAACGGGAAAATATTACATTCTTAATTTTATTAAGAATAATCTCAAAATGGATATTATTATTTAAATACACGGTCGAATACGGAATGGATTTGTTTCCAAACAACAACTTGGATGCTTCCTGGGCCAGACGCATCAAACCCAACAGCACCAAAGAATGGGCCGGAGCTGAAGACCCAAAACAAAAGTCCAAGGTTTTCCTTCTGCACAGTTATATGTCGGGTAACTGAAACATACGCTAAAGACACCTAATCCTCTTTTTCACGTAATTAGGAATCCCTCACGGACGGTTGTGTCAATTAGTAGTATTTTATAAGTTTTATTGAGATGTGTTTGAATGTAAATATATTAAGATATGTGTTTGAATATATGAAATAGATTGAGATGAGTTTAACTTTTTTATAAAAAGTTGAAAAAGTAGTGAATTATATCCATGATTGATTTGAGATGGATTGAGATCAATTTAACATCTAAACATAATCTTAAATTATATGAGAACATGAAATCTCTTGTAGACATTGAATCTGAGCCTTAATGTGGACATTGTGGAGTGTGAGGTGATGAAGTGCCAGACTCCTGCATGATTTAGGTATCGTTTGGATACAGAAACGATTTCATCTCATCTCACCATTATAATTTTTTTAAATTTTTATATAAAATATAATAAACAATTCAACTATTTCAAATCACAAAATAATAATAATATTAAAAAATAATATTCTAATAATATTTTATTCAACTTTCATACAAAACCATATTTTCTCATCTCCTTATTCAAACGGGACCTTAGACTTTGTAAATCTTATACACCAGTTCTTTTGCATAAATTTTTCTTCGTGCCAAAAGATGAAAAGTTGAGAGTGCCTTGACGGGATGTGTGTGGTTAGGATTGTTCATCCGCATCAATTTTTTTTCAGCCTGGTCTGTAATCCAGGAAACTGGAATACAACTCGGTACTTCTTTTTTTTTTTTTTTACACAGTGGAACAGGGATTGCACTGGAGGGGAGTTGCCCATACGACATCGATACAACTTCCATCCCATTGATAAATGCAATTGAACCATTCCATGGAGACAAGATCAACACCAACTTTTTTGGACTTGAACCATCCACTTCGATTACATATTCCTTAAGAAGACCAGATATTTTGCTCAACTTCGAAAATGAAAACCCGTGAAACAAAGCAATTCCATTAGCTGCAACTGAAAAAACTGCAGATTTCAGATGATAACGTGGATTCTCAACTGGATGCAAATGCAACCGTAGCCAATGGCAGCCAATCTACTTCATAACAATAGAATAAGTCAAAGTTTCTTTGAAAACATGAGCTTAATGATACAGAACTGAGTCATTTGAGTCGCCCATTCAAACTGGGAAAAAAAAAAAGGGTTCAACTTGGAACCTGAAATCCAGATTTACCCGGATTCTAGCTTGGGTTTGAAACTTGAGTTTCAATCTGGGTATACCCGAGTTCTCGAGCCGAAACCGGATGAACAATCCTATGTGCGATTCTTTGGCCACCAAAATGCTTGCAGCAATTTGAGCCAAACTAAACTACAAGAGAGATAAGAGCTGATCGAGTGTACAAGAGTCCATCTAGATACAGGTACTTTGGCGCATTGATCCTGTGGACGAAGCTGACATGGTAGTCAGCTTTAATTAAAAAAAAAAAAGGAAAGAAGAAGAAGAGGTTCTGTATATCGTCTCAGTTTCACTAGCAGTTCGAAGTCAGCATGACATATTAATTCATTTACTATTAAGAAGAAAAAAGAAGGTAATGCCTAATCTCGCCAAGTTTTTTAGTGGCAAAAACAAATGACAATGATCATAAGCTGCCTTTGATTTTTTAGGCTTATCTGCACATGTTCCCACAAGCTCCTAAGACAAGTGATTCCAATCCATAGAGGAAAAGAAAATCAAGCTTCTGGAAAAGAAATAATGGAATTAGAGAAACTTAAACCAACAGATCTTCAAGTATCATCCAAGAAGAAAGTCACAGGTAGTAAAAAGATGAGAGGTGAAACCAAGAGTTTTATCTGCCCTTGAATTTGAATAGCTAAAAGGGTTTATGGATCTGGGTTTTGTTTTCTTAGAAGAAGATAGGAGTTCAATCTTAGCTTCAATCGTTCCTAGGTTGCAAAAATTTGGAAAGAAAGATGAGGAAGAAGATGTTGATGATGAATCTGCAACTTCAAAGCCTTATCTTTATAAAGCTAGGGAGATTTTGGATAGAAGAACCTAGACGGACTGAAGGGTTAATAATCTAAAATGATGGGCTCACATTGTTGGTTCCACTATTAGATGATGAAAATCTGGTAGAAATGGAAGAAGGAGAAGGGAGCACCTTTTCAACACGCACCGTTTCATTAAAAGGCTGCATTCCATGTCATCTTCGATGTGCATGTTGCGCGAATTCGCTTTCAACTAGAGTTTTCCAGTGTGTAATTGGCCTCATTTTCTTCCGGCAATTCTTGTAATTTATACTAAATATTTGGACCAAATTAATATAAGTTTTTAGGAAACAAATAACTTTTTTAGATATGATTATTAGGTTAACACCTTATCTGAACATAATTTGTATTCTTTCTCTTGAGAAATACTAATTCGATTCAATTAGCAAGAAGACCTTGAAAATAAAAATAAAAAAATAAATCGTATATAATCAAAGTATCAAATAAATAATAAAGATGAAAATGTTTATTTAATTTAATTTAAACTATGATAAATTTTAAATATAAATAGCCCGCTTTACAGAAACCAACAAGAAATTCAAACGCACAGCGAGAGCGGGAGAGAGAGATGCCAAGGAACGAAGGGAAGGCGAAGTCGGGGAGGAAAGCACTGAAAGACGTATCTAACAACGACGATGTTGGAAGGATCTCGAAACTGATGCATTCAAAGAAGAAGTTACCGGAGAGGGAGAACGAGGATCTGTCCAGGAAGGCAGAAGAAGACGACGCGCTCGACCGCCTTCTTCTCGTCCAGTCCGAACTCTCGTCTCTAACCCACCAGGTAACAGTCTCAGAGCGAAAGAGAACCCTCAGGATCTGTTTGGCTACCCGAAATTGTGAGTGAAAAACGAAGGGGAAAAAGGATTTAATCTTAAAAAATCTATTTGTACTCATTTCTATTTCTTCACCTTTTGTTTTGATCGTAGCTTTATGTGCGTGAATCTGTGTGTTTGTGTGCTTAGGATTGTTCACTTTGTCGGCCTTTCTTTGCTGTTTGGTTGCTGAGAAAGTGTGGGCGTAGGCAAGAAATCCTTTCTTTTTAAGACAGAGAGACGCAGCTTATTTTAAACTTTTTTCAATAAATTCCTTTAAACGAGGGAAGAACTTGGAATAAATTTCAAATTACAGAATCTTCACTGCTGTAGGTACTTGAATCTTATAGTTTGACTTGTTGCTATTTGGGATTTGGTTCTGTTTCTTGATTTGTTTAACTGCCACCTTTGGACGACGTTTGTGTAACTAGGAAATGCAGGAAACAAGAGGTTTTGTTTGTGAATGTAATAGGAAATGCTTCTTGGAGGCTCACGGCGCAATCTTTCTTACAGTTTCTACTACCGTATAACTGGATTCCGAGTTGCTTAAGTGACCAAGATGTGTATATTTTTGAAATGGGGGCTTGGAATTTACATTTTTTTTATCCATGTTATTTGACTGGAATTATATTGGAGTTTTCAAGTCTAAACGATTGCGCTTGTGATTGCATACCCAATAGTTTTGTTTGTTTTTGGGAGTGGGTGGATTTTTGGAATTAATGGTATAATTGCCACACGGAGACATGCGGTACAAGATGATCCATTCCAATGTATGTTTCCAGAAATTTGATACCAATGAACACGACGGATGAATGTGAGTAGCAACTCATCGTCAATTCGTATTGATATAATCGTTTCATGAGTTGATATGCCCTGTTAATACTATAATAAAAGTTATCTTGGAATGCTTAAAACTGTACGAATAGTATGAGAAGAGCACGTATGTAAACATGCTTAATTTCAAACGTAGAATTGCAATTTAGAGAAAAGTTATTTCTAACATGTGAAAAGTCATAATGGACAAGAAAACAAAAGGCCAGAGCAGCATCGATAAATTTTGAGGCAAAATAGAGATATTTATGCCTCTTAAGGGAGGAATTCGACTAGCTAGACGGAATATCTCCCCTCCTTGTGGAAAGTGGAAAACTGTGTATGTTTGCGATGGTTTGCGTCACTGATGTTCCAATATGTGTTGATCTTGGAAAACCGATTAATTTGTTAACTTATCTCTTTTTTTCCCCATACATAAATGGGGAATAAAATATATTTGAATGTAGCAGCCTTTGAATCCATAAATGATAGTTACATGGTGTTTGCATCGCAGCACGCTGAAAGTGGAGTGTCCCAACTTAAGTTTCATTGAAAGTTTTTGATATATTTCACTTAGGCAGCAGATTTATTTATATTATTCAATAGGGTTTCTGTTGAAAGTTCACCGAAAAGTTATAGTTTAGGTATAAATGCAAATACTTTAACTGGCTGTGATATGGTTGTGGAGTTGTACTAAGAATGAATATTCGCTCTCGATTGATTTACCATGCTGAGCCACTTATCGTTAAACTCAGTTTGCTTAAACACCTGTTATCTGACAGTGGATGACATTTCTTTGTTGCTCTTATTGCTTCCGTTAAATTAAATGGAATTCCTTTATCGTCGAGTTTTTCCTTTATATGTTGCTAGGTTATTCATGACTTAGATGTGTGAAATGGCAGATTGATGAACTTGTCGTGCAAGCATTGGAACTGAAGGCAACAAGTACACAAGGGAGAAAAGAAATTGAATCTTTTACGCATTTCATGTCCGAAATGGTTTCCTCTTTAAAGGTTACTTCTCCTGGCGTTTCTGTCCCCGTATTTCCACTTGCGTGCATTATTTTCCTGATATGGATTATTATCTTCCCAAAATGCAGCCATGGTTTCCCAGATTTCAGAAGGTGCTCCACAGTCCTGTGGAATCTGAGAATCAGTTGGGGCAGACTGGGGCAACTCAAACAGTTTCTTCGACTAATAAAGTTAAAAGCGATGCTCATGATAGTCCAAAACAAGCCAAGTTGGATTCGTTAATCTCTCCTTCCCCTCTTGTGTCATGGCGTGCTGAATGCACTATTGAGAGAGGTAGACAGCTGTTCCTACTCACACCTCTTCCCATATCAAAAACATTATTTTCAAAACATCAGGGCCCATCAAAATCAGTGTTTGAAAGGATCACTTCCAATTCTACTGCTGGGCCGCCAACTTTTTTTACTATTTCAGGAGATATAAATGATGACTTACTTGAAGGTGTACCTATAATGCCAACTCCAAGTAAGCCATCTGATTCTGCGGTGACCGAAATGGAAAACACTCTACAGTCTGAATATTCACCTATGTTTTCAAAACGAAACTGCTCCATGCTTGTTATGACTCCATGCTCGAAAATGTCACCTCCAAAATCTTGTGTATTGCTTGAACCTATATCTGAGTCCTCTCATCAAGGTAATCCTAGGGTTCGTAAGTCCACCCCATTTCCCGTTGGAGTTCATTGCAGTGATTCAGAACTTTCTGAATCCTCTGGTGGTGATACTTCTCAGGGTCTTGCATTTAAGTATCCAGAGCTCTTAGGGATTCAACAGGCTTATAAACTAGGAATTGGAAAGAAAAAGGTCGAAGCATCACCTGATTGGTTTGTGTCACCACCTAAAACATGTGTCTTACTGGACCCGCCCAATGAGAAGTCATTGAAGAATGAAATTGATGACTGCCAGATGCCTATAGCTTCTCATGTTTCCAATCAGCAGGTGAACTTGGCTTCATTAAAGGGAGCCAGTGTTCGATGTGGCCTTCAGCAAACCAACAAATCTTGTAACCAAGGTATTGTTTTTCTATTTTCCTTAAATTTTGATTAACTCAATTGCCATGCGTTGAACATGATGTACAAAACTAAAAGTCTCTCTTTTTGTTTTTTTGTCCCCATAGAACCTCTTGGAGGCAATTTCGCATTCATGGACAGCACTCCAATGTGGAAGGAACCTGAAAGCATAATGCAGAGGGGCAGACATGCTGGTGAGAATACACTAAAGAAAGAGTTGTGGACAAGGTTCGAAGCAGCATCTACTCATGGGCTTCGTTTTAATGTATCGGTGCCCCAAAAGACTGTTGAGAAAGGGTTTCTTGATTTACTGGATGAAGCCTCTTGTGATGAGTGAAGTTAAATGTATGTGGGTTTGAGCCGGCAAACTTATAATTTTGATCTTTAATTGTTGATTTGTAAATGGTGGTTCGTGTTGTATGTTGGAAGCAATCAGGGGCAAAGTCATGAGTTTCGCACCACCTATGACCTCTGGCATCTTTTCGTGGCGCTTTTGTTTTCTCTCTTGATAAGGCAGATATGCTGATGCTGATTGTTTTTATCGAGTCTTTAAGGTCCTTCAGTGTACGCATTTGAGGATGGACGCAGATTGCAGAAACTATCTGTCAGTTTTCTGCATGCTACGGCCTAAGAAGTAAAGCAATTGTTTTGAAACCCAAAACAGTGCTATGTTTGTACTAAAGAGTAATGGCTCTAGCATATGTATTTTGATGTATTTTTTTTACAGTTATTTTTTATAGAAATTTTTTTAATATTTTAAAAAAATAAAATAAATTTATAATATTATTAAAAAATACTTCTTTAATCATGAAGTAAAAAAAATTATTAAAAAATAATTCCTTAATCACGAAGTAAAATAAAAATTTTTTTTTTTTTTTTACTTCATGATTAAGGAAGTATTTTTTAATAATAATATTATTATTATTTTTTTAAATATTTAAAATTGTTAAAAAAATCTATATAAAAATAATTGTAAAAAAAACATATCAAAAAACACATGATAGAGCCAGCGGTGACTCCTAACGGGAGCCACCAGCGGTGGCTCTATCATTTTCCTTGTACTAAAACGTCCTCGTCTCTTTATTTAAAAAGATGTTATGTCTTTGATATCTATGCAACACACATAATATATTTTACAATATATATTTTAAAATGAGAATATTTTTATAAAGTGATATTATTTTTACAAAATATTTTACTAAACTATCATTTATTTTAAAATACAACAATGCTATAGATAACCGTCGGGCGTAATCGTTGGGTAACTGGCTGACGTCAATTGATATATTTATTATATATAAAAAAAAAGGGCAGACGAAACGGGAGGGAAGAATTCGGATTTTCAGTACAACAATAGAAAATTGAAAACCAATCTCGTTTGCTCTCTGCATCGTTGTTGTCTTTGGGTCTTCTGTTCATGAATCATAGCTCCATATCCTCACTGCATCGTCTCCGTGTCTGTCTTCGTTCGACCAATTTTATGCATTCCTTATTGTTCTGGATGTGTGAAGTTTATCCTATTGCCATTCTACCATCATTTTTTTTTATCTAGATGCCAACACCCACAAGTTCAGCTTTTTCTCCTTTTTAAGTGGTTGGGAGCCTCCTGTTCCACTCCCTGATTACAGTGCTTCTCAGCTCTCTAATGCTTGTTATGAAAATTAACTTCAAGCAGAGTTTTAACTGCATTAAATTCTAGTTTGCTAGTATTCAATACTTTCTGAATAAATTTTTTTTTACTTATTTACTTTGCGATTGTTATTTTTGCAGGTAACTTGCCAGTCAGACCAAAATAATCAGAGAAAAATATACTTACAGACCAAAATTTCTCTATCGCATAATTTTACCTAAAGGCCTTGATTCATTGCCCAGTCGAAATGATTGCCCGTGAAATCGCTTCCTTCCGTGTTGCTAGCTTCGTGTGTGTGAGCTTCCTTCCATTTCGTGATGATCTCCGTCACTGGTTTTAGGAAGGGTGGGAGGTCGATGGTATTAGGGTTAGGGAGAAGGGGGTGCACGGAGAAGGGAGAAGCTACAAGTTACAACCCCTCGAATTCATCTCAGGTAAAACGGTGTGTTTTGACAAACTCAGTGAAAAACACACCGTTTCAGTCCCACCTCCCTCATTTGAAAAACTAGACGTCGATTTTCTCTTTAATGAAACACACCGTTTTATTAAGATGAGTTGGCGGGTTACACACCGTTTCGTCCTCGTCTTTTTATTTAAAAAGATGCTATGTCTTTGATATCTATGCAACACACATAATATATTTTACAATATATATCAAACGGAAATTTCTTGTTTTAATGGAACTAAGTAATTTTAATTATTTTCCGTTATGTTTCCGTTAAATTCGTCTAGGCATCAAACTTCATTTGTCTTATTGGTTGCTATAAAATAATATTTATGAGAAAGGAAAATAACGCTTCCAGCACCAAGCACCTCATCGTATTCATCACTCTCGTTTCGTCTTCCACACGAGAGTTCCTGAAAATAGCAGGGCAGAATGTGTTCAAAAAGAGGAAGGAAGCTGCAAACATAAAATTCAGCAGAAGGTGCATGGAGGATGGTTTCACCGTTCCAAAAATTAACCTTCCTTCGATTGGCTCCAAGAGATCTAGACCTTTTTGGTATAACAAAGTAACCTGCAGATATACTTAGGTGCTTGGAGAATGGTTTCAGTATTGTTCCACATATTTTCCTGATTTGGCTTGAATGTTGTTTTCTTTACTTTCCGAGTTAAGTTGATCGTTTCATAAGGTTTTTGTATGCCAACTCCAAAAATTTCCCTCGGAGTGTTCAAATCCCTCATTCAGCGTCGCTCCAAAGCCCTCTCTCGCCTCCATTTCTCCACTACCACTGCTAACCAAAAGGTTAAATCTACTTGTAAAAGGTTAAATCTGCCCTGTATTTCTCATTCTTTTTAATTTTTTTTTAGGTTTTTGGTGGTTTCAAAGTTGTTTTTTATTGCATTAAGATTAATTTTTTTTATGTTTTTAAATGGATTCTTTGATCCATGGTTTGCTCTTGAAGTACACTGGCAACAAATTCTATATGGAAGATTTTGTCTTTATAATATTTGGCTTTTTGTCTTTGAACAAGATTTGACCTTTCGGCTGGATGTTGAATAGTTGGGGAAAATATATGTTTTATTTTATGTTCTTTTTATCAGATGGGTAGTGAGTTTTTCAACTTTTTTTTTCTTTTTTAGTTTCAGATTAGTACTTTGGTTTTAATGTAGATTGAGAGTGGAATTTACTAATAGATATATTTATTGATTTGTTGGAGTCAATGTCATTTTTTATATGCAGTTGTGATATAATCTCTGTTTGGCATGAATCATAAGGTATTTGCCAGTTGCCAAGATTACTTTTTTCAATATAATCTGCAAATACGTTTCTGATTTTCATTCCCTTT
Organism: Juglans mandshurica; assembly: GCA_022457165.1. Lineage (NCBI taxonomy): Eukaryota > Viridiplantae > Streptophyta > Magnoliopsida > Fagales > Juglandaceae > Juglans > Juglans mandshurica. The sequence goes on along the minus strand of CM039619.1, from coordinate 7,438,366 downwards.
TATTGGTCATATTTCAGTTCATTTTTATTTATTTATGTTGGTTTCATTTTTTTCCCCCTTTCCAGTACAGAATTGTAGGAGTTTATATAACCATAGGGTTGTTCTGGTTTTTTATGGTTTAGTTCATGAGTGCCCAAGAATGACATTGATTTTTTGCCTGAGAATTGTTGGCCCATGAAGATGGCTATTGGGAAGTTAGTTATTTATTTGACTGAAATCTTTCATAATTTAGAGCTTTGAGCGTTTTCGTTTAGTGCTTGGAGCATGCTATATGTTTTCATTGAGCTCTGAGCTCTTTAACACGTTTCAGGACAACAATTATAAGCTATTTCTTTCTCTATTGTTTGTTTTCAATTGCACTTTGCAAATGGAAGCTTAACATAATAAGTTTTTCATCTTGTTCATACTTTGCCAGGAGAAGCTTCTGGAGGGATTGAAGAGGACAAGGCACTTATAGGGTTGCTTGATGAGTCGAAAGATATTATTGTTGAGTTGGATTTATTTCTTGCCAAAAGGATGAACTATTGAGTCCTATGTGTGTAACATGCTGTCATTTTGCCTCCTGTTTCTGTTCTGATGTAAAGAGTTGTTAGTTTTCATTATTGTAGATCAGGTGGCATCAGAAAGTAGCATACCTCTATCACCCCAGTGGCTTTATGCCAAACCAACTAAGCCTAAGATGGTATAATTCTATTTCTTTTTGCTTTTCTTTTGGCAACAAAGTAACATAGATGTGCAAATGTTATCTTATTTTGTGTCCATATTAGAGGTTCTGATATATATCTACTGTATCAAAATGTGTTTTTTAGTATTTGGAGCCCAGTTGGTATCTTGCCTACAAACTTGTCACTATCTAAATGCAACTTCTATTTTGCCATAAAAAAGGTTCTTTGAAGTTGCTTGTTAGTCGGTGTCATAACTAAGTTGTTGGTAATCTCTTTCAGTGTCTTCTAGGGAGTATACAAGAGAGAACACCTAATTACAATTTAGGAACTAGAAAAGTATACAAGAAAATTATGAAAATTAACCCCACCCAAAAAAATAGACCAAAACAATGGTGTATTTTAAGAGAGAAGAAGAAGATGTGATTGCAACAAGGGTGGTTTTATTTACTTGTTAGCTGCAACTCCTGAATTGTGGACTCTGGTTCTAAGTCACAGGACCCTGATTCTCTATATTGCTGATATTAGCCTTGTCATCATGTATTTGGAAATAGTTCCTGGTTGTTTGGTTCTGGAATCTAGGACTGGAAGTTGATCTTTAACTACGTCACTTGCAAGGGCCATTGCTCCTACAGGGCATGTCTACACATTTGATTTTCATGAACAAAGGGCTGCCTCAGCCAGGTATAATAAATGAATATTGTGACTTGATTCTCACTAATTGGTTGGTAATGGTGATTATATTTTTCAATTTTTTAAGCTATTGATTGTAACATGCGGTTTGTGTTTGTTTCTCCCAAAAGTGTTGGTGATGTATTATAATAGACTTGTAGATGTGTTGGTCAATTAGAAGCAAAACAACATTTGAAGATGCAAAAAGAAAGTCCAACAAAAACGGTAGTTCAAAATATGTGTCGTTGTCCATCTATGTTTTGTATGTTTATAGTATATATATAGTCTATCTATGCATTATACATGTTTGTTCATATTTCTAAGAAAAATGTAACATAAAGAATTAGAAAACCAGGCTGAATTGAGATAGTGTCATCCCTTTTTGAAGCTCCAATCAGCCTGGTCTAAACGACCTTAGTTTGAGTGTTCATATTATAATCTTTTGCCAAACATAAATGATTTTGAAGATTGTAGGAAATAAAAAAGACTGAGAGATAGAGAAAAAAATAAAGTAACAAAAGTTTTGAATATCAGTGATTCTGGATTGCTCACACATATGGCTTGTACATTTTCAATTTACTTTATCATTGTGATCATAATGGTTATGTGCTGCCTACTTGAGCATAACTTTTTGTAAAATCTGGAAACTAGAAGAAGATAAAGATTAAAGCTGAATCTATTTTCTATTAGTGTCATCCCTTTTTGGTAATCTATTCTGAATAGTTTGCAATTTTCAACTCTGTTCGATAATAATCTGTATAGAAGTATGAATCTGAAAATTGCATATACACATGGAGACATGGACACAAGTAACTTCTATAGTTTCAAAAAATGGCTATAGTGAGTTTTTGATTTTATGGCAAATGCAAATTGTGAGTCACAAAATAAACTGTTGTACCATGAGTAATTGTATCCAGTGTTGCATAGATACCATGCGGGGTAATGTATCTCCTTTTGTATCAAAGAATGTAATGCCTTAATGATCCCTTTTGTTTCACATAGAAGTGTTTTTTTTTTTTTTAAATGTCTTATGCACATTTGAAGTATTTGTATTTTTGAGCTGCATTTTGCATAGACAAGGTGAAGGGTCTGCTTCAATAACATGATCTCATGCTTGAATATAAAATTTGTCCGCATGATAGTGTGAATTTGCTTGAGAAGAGTTGGTTCCACAAATGAGTTGAGAGGTAATGTTAGCTTATTGACGTTCATGTAAAAATTCTATTTTTGCAGCCTTACCAACCTGGTTACACTACCCCACCTCCTCCTCACTCTAAAGATACTTCAATTGATATAAGGCAAGATACTGATTGTGTCTCTTGATTGTGTTTGTTTTAAGTGATTGCCACTAAACAAAGTACCTACAAATGGCCATAATTTTGGGATTACCTGAAAACCTCTCAAACAATTCACTAGATCCACCACCCTTCTAGGCTTCTCATCAAAATTTATTTACGTTCTTTTGGGAATTCTGTCATAGACACTTTTTTTATTTTGCTGTAATGTATTGGTGAGAATGGGCCTAGATTAGATCCGATTGGATTTGTGGTGTTGCAAGAACAACCTGGATGTAAAGGAATTGGCGATTCAGTTTGGATGTGTGAGGCTCATTCCTTTTGTGAAAAAGGGCTTATCTATGTAAGACCCATTTCTGTTTGTATTGCCCAAGTTTCCAACTTCTTTCTCATTATGTTCATATGCTATCTCTGTGTTAATTCCTATAAGCGTGAAGATTGTTGCTTTTGCAATTTGCTAGGTGTTTCACACGTTAGTGATTACTTTGTACTATTTGATCTAAAATGGTGAAAGTTTATAGTCAATGATCCCTGTACAATTTTTGTAAATGCTTATATGTGAGTAATTGCTAACATGTTTGCTTTCCAGTTTTAAGGAATGGTTTCTAGCTTCATTGCCAACTTCTTGGCATGCAAGTGCTGACTTCACTCGCCCCTCATTCACGATCCCTCTGTCTCTCTCACCATACATAGGCAGGGAAATTAGTTGCCTTCTGTTCTTTTTGAGCAATTTACAAATTTATTTACTGCTTGTTTTATAGTCCAAGGTAGACAAGCTTAAGTTGATTGAGCTCTGTGGGGCATCTGAACCTGAATTCTCTAATGTAAGGGAGCGCCTTCCCACCATGCACATTGTTTTTGTAGCCCACTATGGTTTTCATTCTTTTACTCATCATATTGTTAGACATTGATTATGGTTTACCACTGCAGGTTTCTACTTCTACGAAGAACTTATGCCACGATGTTTTCGAAGTTGCAAAGGAAAAGAAAGATACTAGAGATGTAAAGGGGAACCGAGGTATGTCTCTTAAGTGGAGGTGGCAGAATGGACCCTCTGGGATGTGCACACGGTGGAGGTTGACTCGACCATGTTATAACTTATATTAATGCTCTTCTTTTATAATATATCACAGCGTGTAATTATTTAGAAATTACATAAACATTACATCATTATTTAATTAACCAAAACATTACGTCCTTATTAATAAAAAATTAGTTCTTAACAAAAAAGAAAAAATTAAATATAAATTAAGCAAACGTGCATTGCACATTGCTTTCACCTAGTATATTTTAAAATGAGAATATTTTTATAAAGTGATATTATTTTTATAAAATATTTTACTAAACTATCATTTATTTTAAAATATAATTGTAAAATGTGTTGTAAAGAGTGATTTGTTTATCTTCTTCATATTTTTTGCTATTATTCTTTCGGGAAATGCTACCACGGCTCTCACTTTATACTATTCACCATGCCTTTCTGATGTATTATTTATTTAAAAAATTAAAACACAAACGTAAAGGTATATGGAATTTAGGATTTTAGTCTTTATTTTTTTATTTTGAAAACTATTTTGTTTTGAATATATATTTTTTAAAGTTTCTTAATAAGACATATGACACCTCTTTGTAGTACCATATTAAGGGGACAAAATGAGTGATATAAATTATGAGGTATAGTAACATTATCTTATTTTTTTATCGTCCTATATAGTATGATTAAATTATTACAAAATTATTTATAATTTATTACTTATCATTTAATTATTAAATACCAAATAAGAAGATCCCAAATGAATGATATTACTTCCTGACTTAACTTATTTGAATTTACAAACCACCTTAACTCATATCATATTTATCATTACAATTTTCTCAAATTCTCATATACAATATAATAAACAATTCAATTTTTTTAAATTTCAAAATAACTTTTCCAAATTATCACACAAAATATAATAAATAATTTAACTTTTTCAAATCTCAAAATAATAATAATATTAAAAAATAATATTTTAAAAATATTTTATTATACTATTTACATATCTTCTCAACCCATTTCAAATAATTTTAGAAGCCAAACGACTCAATCAGATAAAATTAATAAATCAATTTTAACTTATTTGATGTCACACCAATAAACCATAAAATAATGATAACTAAAAGACATTACTCCAAAATTAAATTACAGGCAAATATGAATATCGATATAGTTGAGCAGTAAAAATAGGATGAATTTTCATGGAAAGGTACGCGACATAAACATGCAGCTTCGTATCTTATTTTATTAATGTGATAATTTAATAAATCTTAAATTTTAATATGTCTTAATAATTATTGATGGAAAAATCTACTTATCATTATTTTTATCATCATTCTCTCAATATTTATTGGTGTGACATTAAATGATAGGTTTACAAGTGAACCATAATACATAGTTTTCAATTATTTAATACCATATCATGGGATGATGATAAAAAAAATGATGAGTTGCATTACCTATTATTAACTTAAAGAAAACTGAGGTATTTTCAGAATACCTCATTATTATTTATTATTATTTTTTACATATTTTTAAATATTTTTTAATATTATTTAATATTTTATCATTATTTTATTATTATTATTTATAAAATACCTAAAAATATCTCGCTATCTAAACGGAACGCATCTTCTAACATTTTTCATTAATTATACAGGCAGGGAGGGCGAATTTCTAACATTTTTCATTTAGGATTTTCTTCGGTCACACGTATAGGATACACAACCATTTTGATGTTTCTGTTAAGTACAACTAGTGGAGATTACTATTTTGGATGGTGTTAATACGGAAGAAGCAAGAACGGGGTGGAAAATAGTAGAAAACTAAAACAAGTACAAAGTTAAAATTAAAACTCCATTTGGACAGTGAGATAAGATAATTTTAAAAAAAAGTTAAAAAATAAATAAAATATTATTACAATATTATTTTTTAATATTATTATTATTTTGATATTTGAAAATCTTGAATTGAGATTTGAGAAAATTAAATTGTTTATTATATTTTGTAGACCGATGGGTTCAACGTTGGTTTCGGTGCAAAACCGATACACCACCGACATTTGCCATGGGTTTATGGAATCGGCCAAAACCGTGGGTTTGGGGAGAGAAAACCGATTATATCGGTCTCGACGTGAGCCGATGCAATATTCGGTCCACCGTTAGCATCTTTTGTGAAGGAAGAGTAACTGAGGAAGAAGGAAGAAGCCTCACGCTCTCGCTGCCATAGAAGAAGAAGAGAGTTGCAGAGAAGAAGAAGACGACGCGGAAAAGAATAAGAGGGGTGGGGGGGGGGGTTATTAAGTCATTTTGAAACGGCGTGGTTTTATATACATATATTTAAAAATATATATAAATAGATTGGATCGAGCAGTTCAGCTTCCAGAGGTTCAAACTGGCACCGAACTTCCGCTATCGGTTTTCCCTCAATTCCTCTCGACCGCCAACCAGTTCTTTGCCAGTTCTGGCCGGTTCTGTGCTCTAGCGGTCGGTATGATCGGTTCATGGTCGAGTCTGGCGGTTCTTGTACACCCCTAATATTTTGTACAAGAATTTGAAAAAATTGTAATGATGAGATGGGATGAGTTGAGTTGAGTTGAGATGATTTCTTAATCCAAACGGGGGCTAGCCTTCTTGTCAATATACTTAATAGTTAATATATTATTGATTTAGAAGTGTTTCGTAATATTTTATTTTATTTTTTTAAATTTTAACAAGTTTTACAATAAATGTTGTATTTATATAAATAGAGATTTTTAACAATTTGTTTATCCAAATATTTTTAATAATTAGAACCGAATAGACTCTATTATGAATATATTAATATCTGCATTTTTTTTTATAGATTATGGACAATTTTTAATACACTGAAACTCACATAATATGCTTTGTTTTTTCTCTTAATTGTAAAAAAGTTAGAGTAAAAAATTATAAGAAAGAAATCATGCCATTATTTAAGCACCAACTTTATACGAGTTAGAACGAACAAAAATTAGATATTTTTGAGTTTTACAATTCATCATTCATATATATTATACTCTATGCTTGTTTTTATTTATTTTAATTTTATTATTTCTAAATTAATTGAGTTATTCCACTTATAATCTATATACCAGGTAAAAAAAATAAAAAATAAAAAATTTATGTGTGATGTGTAGATGACAAGTAAATTTTTGTTTATAATATATTTCACAATTATATTTTAAAATAATTATATTTATATTATAAATTATTTTAAAAAATAATCATAATTGTGTAAAAGATCTATAATTAAAAAAGGGGTCCCATTCTACTCTACAAATTCCGTTTTCCTTTCGGTCGCATTTCAGCTTCTAGACTCCGGCGCGCGTTCTTCTCAAGCTCCCAAAACCCTCCATCCTCTCTTTCTCGCTTCTAAAACCCTAAATTAATTTGTCTTTTTTGATAAGTTAATTTTTGTCTTCGAATGGCAGAATCGTCTCGGTTGGGTCAGTCCATTGACTCCTTCGTCGACTCGTCTTGTTCCCTTACACAGCAGGTTCACGCTCTGCTTCCTTCTGCTCCAAGTTATCGACGTTCATTGTAAATTATCTCGTGTCTTAAGTATTTTAATGCCTTCATCTTTCCCTAGAAAAATCATTAAAAATGTAATTTGACCTAATTGATATAATTATGGGATAAGCCGCTATCTATCATGCCTTCAATTACGTGATTTTATTGTTATTGTTATTGCAAAGACTATGATGAGTGTGTGATTAGGGAAAAGTTAAGTTTGGTGGAACATGATAGTGCTTGTTCTGTTTTTTAGTTCCATATCTAGTTGTCAAACCAAAATCTTAGTTCCATATATTCTTTCATGCTGTGAACACGAATAATTTATGCGTGTTAATATGGCCATTGCTTATACGTTTGGGGTGTGTATGCATGAGAGAGAGAGAGAGGACTTTGGAAATCTAGGAAATTAACGAGGTGCATTGGAATAATGGGGACAACTTCCAAGTAAAGGAATGGAAATAATTAATGGAGTGGTAGGATCAAGTAAAGAAATGAAAATAATTAATTGATGCTAGGATCTTTCGATGTTGAAGCATTTTGGAAAAACATTGATACAAGCACCTGACCTTCTAACACTTGATTAAGCACGGTGATCTTATTTAAAAAATATAAGAATCATGAAGCCTATCTAATGATTGGTTTAAATTGCCTTAGTGATAATGTTATCTTTTGCCCAAAATGAAAATTGACTTTATATCTGCCTAAACAACCTTATTAAGAATTTTTAGGTATTCTGTTCCCTAGAATCATGGTAAAATGCCACACAAAAAGCTTAACTATCTGAACCATTCATCCAAATTCATTCCTTTGTTGCCATTAGGCCCTTATTTGTGAACAAACCATAGTGTAGTACTGACTCCTTTTACCCATCACTTCATAGATATCCAGCACAAACTTTTGCTACTGAATTCACTTCACATGCTCTCTCCGCTACTGTCCACCGACAAGGCATTTATACTAGAGACCAGTGCTACTTCCTCATTCAGAATATGAGCCACCACTAACAGTTTATGTGTTGCTGTGTTGTGAGATAGGTTAAATTTAATTTATTCAATTTGTATGTGCACTACAGGCTGCTAGCTTGGACACGATCACTTCTCTTGTGAAGAATGGTGTATTATCTGTGGAAGGACTGGTATGATCTACCTGTATCATTAGTTTTATTTATTATTGCAAATTTGCATGCATGGTTGGTATATTAAATATTTTCGTTTGTATTTAGGTCAAAGAGATGGAGATGTATTTGACCACAACCGATAACATCATTCGTGCTAGAGGTACCTCAGTTAACCTTAAGACGTGTTGGTTTGAATGATTTTTTGGTGACTATTATAAAAATAAATCAAGTTACACTTGTGTGAGTAGTGCAATACATATTTCCTATGCAAATCTATGTTTGTGATGGTCCATTGTAGATATCTGCAAGGAAAATTGCTGTTTTTTTTTTTTCTCCTCTTTATGGTAGTGGTGGGGTTGGTGTCTGGGGAATAAGGGCCTTATAATTTAACTATGAAACACTAAATTGTTTGTAAGCTTCTTTTCCTCTAGGGAAATGAAGCCAGCGCCTAACAATTTCTAGAACATGGTAATCCTTTCCAGGTATCCTTCTTCTTGGAGAAGTACTCGCATGTCTTGTATCAAAGCCATTAGAGAATGCTACTATACATAGCTTGATAGGTTTCTTCACCGACAGATTGGTGAGTATGATTTTTTTTTTCTGCATCATCATTTACTTAGGAAATTTTGATTTATAATTTCTGCTTCTGCTTCTGATTTTCATTTTCATTTTTTGTTTAATACTTGCAATTTTTTCCTTCATTTCTTCATCCTTTTTCTATTATTCTCATTTTTTCCTTTTAAATTCTACCTGGCATGTGTGATTTTTATAATGGTATTGGAGCCTTGGATAGATGCTGCTCCATGGGTTTTTAACACAGTTACAAATATCATAATGGTGGTGTTGCAATTTTTTTCTTAATTCTTATCTGTATGATTGATATTTTCTAACACGATCATCAAGTCTTTGTTTATATATATATATATATATATATTTTTTTTTTTTTGATAAGTAAGAAAACTATATTGCTCAAAGAATAGGCCTAGCCCAGTATATACAATAGGAAGCCCTGACTAAGAGGACGCCAGAGAGACAAGAAAATCATGAAGGGCCATGCCATTAAAATCAACAACAATGGCCCAAATACAAAGTGTGCTATAAAATAATTCTAACAATTCCTCTAACGTTCTCTCATTGTCTTCAAATGGCCATGCATTACGTTCTTGCCACAAGCACCACATGATACACATTGGAATCATCCTCCAAACTGCTTTGATCTGATTCATTCCTCCAATGTTTGGCCAGCTGGCCAGCGTTGCCACCACATTCTCCGGCATAACCCAAGCCATCTATACTCTACTTAATACCTCATACCATAAAGCCCTTGCAGTCTCACAATGCAATAGGAGATGATCTACCGACTCTCCCCCTCCCCTGCACATAAAACACCAATCTACAATGATAACCATCCGCTTCCTCAAATTATCGGTAGTGAGTATCTTGCCCAATGCTGTTGTCCACACAAAGAAAGTAGCTTTGGGAGGCGCCTTGTGCTTCCAAAGTCGTCTCCACGGAAACTGAGTATTAGGCTCTTGGGTGAGAGCCTTATAATATGAACGGACCGAAAAAACACTTCTCCGGGAGGGTAACCACCCCAAATCGTCTTCTTGTTGATTACTTGGCTTCACAGAATACAAGAGGCTGTAAAAATCAACAAAACTGTCCATCTCCCAGTCTTGTGCTGCTCTATTAAAGCTGATATCCCAATGAACTTGTCTACCCACCATCCCCATTACATCCGCCACTGAAGCCTCTTTAGCACAAGCAATATGGAATAGTGAGGGAAAACGGTATTGTAAAGCATTATCGCCACACCATATATCTTTCCAGAATTTAATCCTGGACCCATCACCCAACTGAAGACGATTGTGTCTAAGAAAAACCCCCCAACCTCTTCCAATATGTTTCCACAGGCCCACTCCATTAGTACCTCTAACTTCTTTGGTGCTCCAACCCCCCCCCCCCCCCCCCCCCCCCCCCCCCCCCCCCCCCAATTCCTCTCCATATTTGCACCCAATCACCCCTCTCCACAAGGCATTGGGTTCCTTCCCATATCTCCAAAGCTACTTGCCAAGTAACGCCCGATTGAAGGTCCTTACATTTCTAATGCCCAAACCACCGTTGGATGTAGGACGACATACTATCTCCCACTTGACCAAGTGAAATTTGAACTCCTCCCCCAAACCTCCCCACAAAAAATCGCATTGAAGTTTTTTGATTCTGTGTGCCACACTAGCTGGTATAGGAAATAATGAGAGAAAATAGGTTGGTAAGTTAGAAAGTGTACTCTTTATCAAAGTGAGTCTACCACCTTTCGACAAATACATCATTTTCCAACTTGCTAATCTCTTTTCGATCTTTTCAATCACTGACTCCCATAAAGAGAGTGACTGTGCTCTTGCCCCCAACGGAAGTCCCAGATACGTCAAATGGAGGGAGGCTATCTTACAACCCAACGTATTGGCTAGCTGTCGAACATTTGGCACCAATTCGGATTTGTCAAAATTCACTTTTAACCCAGAAACTGCTTCGAAGCACAACAACAATGCCTTTAGCGCATGCACCTGACTTAAATCTGGTTCGCAACACACAAGAGTATCATCTTCAAACAATATGTGAGAAATGTCAATGATCCCCCTATCTGGGGTTCCCACTGAGAAGCCCTCCATAAAGCCATTATGTGCCAAGGCCGAAATCATCCTGCCTAACCCTTCCATCACAATAACAAACAACAAAGGAGACAACGGATCTCCTTGACTTAGACCACGTGTACTATGGATACTGGGCTACCATTAATCAAGACATAAAATTTCGCCGTTGAAATATACCAACGGATCCATGTTCTCCACCTCTCTCCAAAACCACATCTCCCAAGGAGGTAGAGAAGGAAATCTCAGTTGACATGATCGTACGCCTTTTCCATATCTAGTTTGCAAATGATCCCTGTTGTGCCTCCCTTCATTCTGCTATCAAGACATTCATTAGCAATAAGTACCGCATCTAGGATTTGCCTACCTTTTATAAAGGCATTTTGGGGCTTGGTAATGATCTTCCCGACCACCTCACTTAACCGGTTTGCTAAGACTTTGGAGATGATTCTCCACTCACCAAGCTAATGGGACGGAACTCCGTTACCTCGTTTGCCCCCACCTTCTTTGGAATCAATGCAAGGAATTTGGTATTTAGGCTTCTCTCGAATTTTCTTACTATGAAGAGTTCTTGAAACACATTTATGATATCTTCCTTCACAATGTCCCAGCAGTCCTGGAAAAAACCCATAGAGAACACATCCGGCCTTGGTGCCTTGTATTTAGCCATTTTCCTCACTACTTCAACAACCTCCTCTTCCTCAAATGCCCTCTCCAACCGCAACACGTCACTCGGTCCAATAGAGCCAAACGCCAAGCCATCTAGAGACGGTCGCCAATTCGCAGGTTCAATTAGGAGTTGCTTATAAAAACCAACTACATGGTCACGAATAACATGTTCTTCTCTACACTCGACACTTACAATTTTCATCATCTCTATATTGTTGTTTCTCCTATGAGAATTTGCTACTCGATGGAAGAACTTAATGCTTCGGTCACCCTCCCTGAGCCATAATGCTCTTGACTTTTGTTGCCAAGAAGTCTCTTCAGATAAGATAATTCTCTCTAACTCCGCATCCAACATAATCTTCCGAGCTACTTCATCCGAGGTGAGAGGTCTGGTCTCTTGGATCCTCTCAAGTTCCTGAATCTCCATCAACTTACCTTTCTTAATTTCCCCTAGATCACCAAAAGATTGCCCGTTCCACACTGTTCCACAGTTTCAAATCTATTTTCAACATTCTCAATTTACCGACAAGGATGAACTAGGGTACCCTGAAATTGATATGATGACCACCACTGCCTTACTCTTTCAACAAAGCCGTCGGATTTTAACCACATGTTTTTAAATTTAAAGTACCTTCGACCTCCTCTAATGCCACCACAGTCTAGCAAAATAGGCCAATGATCCGACCCCATATGCGGCATGCGCTTTTGCCATACATCTGGAAAGTGACTTTCCCACTATGGCGAAATTAAGAAACCATCCAACCGAGACCAAGATTGATTGTTAGCCCACGTGACAGGGCCCCTAGCAAGAGGCAAATCTATCAAATTCAAGTCAGAGATGCATGCAGAGAATTCCACCATAGCTGGCCGCCCTCTTCTATTTTCGGAGGACTCGCTCGGAAATCTAGTAGCATTGAAATCTCCCCCTATACACCATGGGAGGTTCCACCAACTGTAAACTCCGGCTAATTCTTCCCACAACAAGAATCTATTACCATCTAAGTTTGGACCGTATACACCTGCAAAAGCCCACAAAAAGTTATCTGACACGCTCTTAAAAGAGCACGCTACTGTGTACCTTCCTATGAATTCCTCCAATTTCTCCACCACTCGTCTATCCCACATCACCACTATACCTCCTGACGCCCCATTGGAGGCCATATAGACCCAATCCACGTGTGCACAACTCCATAGGCTTCTCACAATTCGCCTATTGATCAGCTTCAACTTAGTCTCCTGTAAACAAACGATGTCTGCCTTCCACTCACGGAGCATGTTTCTTATCTGAAGACATTTGTTGACCTCGTTGAGCCCATGGGCATTCCACAACACAATTTTGGGTTTCATTTGGGAAAGGCCAGCCCCTTCCCTTTCGACTTGCCCCTACTGGAGCAACCCTCAGTGTTTAGCAACCACGTCAACCTGTTGAGTTCCCACTGTTTTTTCGAATCAGACTTCCTATGTGGCTTGTGCCCCTTTCAATGGCCATAAGTAAGGCCATAAACTGATTTTCATACCCTCCATACTCCAATCCCACAGCTTTATGGATTTCATTCACCATCTCAAAAACCCAATCTGACACACCAGTATGCATGGGAAACCTAAAATTTAAAGGGACTGGTTCACCCTCCCTACTGCCCCTCGGATTATCTCGAGTCTCCTCCACTACCGTAGCATCCTCCATAACTACTATGGCCTGGACATTTTCTTCATCAGAAGACACCCCATCAACAGTATCGGAAAGTGCCCCATCTGCTTCACAGTCAGAATACTCCTCATCCTTCTCTAATTCCTCAGGTAGTTGCACTGAGGGGTTCATCGAACACACGGGCACCCCCTTACCTTTCATCGGCACTGTCTGGCCCTCGGACGATGGAGACAACACTCTGCAGAACACTTTGCAATAACAAACACATCCTCCCACGCATCCCACAACTGCGCGCCATCGTCGGAGAGTGCTACTGTCTTCATTGGCGATTTCTGGGTGTTTGCCGGCTTCTCCCCCTGCGGCGACGACTGTTGCGATGAAGATTGCGTGCCAGACACGACAGCAGGAGAAACCCTAGGGCTATCTTCGGGTGGCTTCTAGGCCCTGGACTGCACCCCGACCTCAATTCCTTCCCGTGGGTCACTAGGCTGGGGCCCAATAGTATGGCCCGTCACTTTCGGCCCAGGAACTTTCCTCCACCTAAAGCCAGTATTCTGTTTACTGGGCTGCGTGGGCTTATTAGGCTTTACAGCCCGGCCCGACCCCTTCGACCCCTTCCCCTTACAAATATTGCATTCCTTATTTCGCCCGACCACTCTGCGCAACTCCTCCATTTCTCTCTGCAGATTCCTCATTTGGCCATACAAGTCCTCCATCAAGCAGCGTAGTTCCTGCTCCTCCTCTTTGCCATACTTTTTTTTTTTTTTTTATAAGTAATAAGATATTTTATTTATCAAAAAGTAGGCATGGCCCAGGTACATTGGAAGTATACATGTGAATACACCTATTTAGGAACTAAAAACAGTTACAAGAAAGTCATGGAAGCTGAGACCATTCAACTCTAAAGCAATGGCCCACATAAATAAAGTCTTCCACATAAAACTCCTAAACTCTTCCAAGGAGCGTTCATGATCCTCAAAGTGTCTATCATTTCTTTCATACCAAATGCACCAAAGAATACATAAATGAGCCATCTTCCACACAACTGCTATCTGTGATGTCCCAGTAATTCCTCTTCAACTTGCTAGAAGTTCCACCACCCTTCCTGGCATTACTCATGCCATTCCCATTCTATTGAAGAAATAATTCCAGATTTCTCTTGCAAACTTGCAATGTAAGAGTAGATGGTCCACCGATTCACCACTATTTCTACACATACAACACCAGTCTGTGATAATAAAATCACGTCTTCTAAGATTATCCATAGTCAAAATCTTCCCTAAAGCTGCTGTCCAGACAAAGAAGGCAACCTTTGTAGGTGCTTTACTTCTCCAAATGTTCTTCCAAGGAAAATTCTGACGATGTTGCATGGTAGATGCTTCATAGAAGGAGCGTACAGAAAAAATCCCTTTCCTAGAGGGTCTCCATTTCATCTCATCTTCATTTGTGGCAGCAATAGCAGCACTATACAGTAGATTAAGAAACTCCGTCAGCTCCGCCACTACCCAATCATGTGCATCTCGAGTAAGGCTAATGTTCCATTCTTGTGTGCCATGAGTTATAACCCGCAAGTCAGCCACCATAGCTTCTTTGACCCGTGCAATTATGAAAATAGTGGGATAAGCCTCCTTCAACGCCATGTCGCCCACCCACAGATCATACCAAAAACTAATCCTATTGCCATTCCCCAAACGCAGCCGAGTATGATGAACAAAGGAGCACCAACCTTTCCGTATATACTTCCATAATCCCACACCATATGCCCCCCTCCCATTTCTAGAACGCCACCCCCCCGATGTGCTTCCATACTTCATATCGATCACCCCTTTCCACAAAGCTCCCCTCTCTGCCATACTCAACCTTTTGTACACCGCAAGGGGCTCGAGGCACGCGTTTGTCAGTGGTCCAGCCCCCAACTCCATCTCTGTTCACCTCACGGTGTGGTCTCGACCGGAGCAGATCCTCCTTATACGAGTGCTCCACCACCAACTGGGGCCTTCGCTGTGCTCCACCACTGTGTCCACCCGTCAAACTCCCCTCCTGCACAATCTCCCCCAATGCCTGCTTCATACTTTTCCATCCTCTCCCCTCCTCGCCTTCCGGAATGAAGATAAAACTTCCCCTTCCCCCCTCCCTGAATTCAGCCACCACTACATAACATCCCCTGTTATTAGAACACTTGTGCTAAATAACTACGATAGCCCTCTCTAGTGGTGCTATAGAAATCCCGCTTCACCCACTTGAACAGACATCCAACGACTTAACAAGCCATTGAGCTATGCTCTGCTCCACAAGAAGTTCCTGCTTCCTCTTCCACCCCCTCTCTGTTATGCGAAAAGAACCACCTTCGTTAGCTATAGTGAATAATTTAGACTCAATTGCCACTTCTCGTATGAGTCCCATCAGAACCACTTCAGCGTTGGTTTCATCTAGGAAACGTTTTTTTTTTTCACTATCGCCAAGTGTATGGAGACAAAATTTTCAATAGAAGTTCACATAAGGGAAGTTGATGACGTTTATATATATACACACACACACACACATATATTGATGATGTGAAACCTCATCAAGGTGGGTCCCTTTGGACCCACTCTAGGGAATAAACCTTGGATACATGACCCCTCCCACCAGAACTATATATCGGGTAATCTCCAGGGGATTTTCGTTGTTTCTTCTTATTATTGTGATTGTTTATAGGCAAATATACACGCATATATGCATGTGCATGCTTTCTATCAAAAGGGGTTGCGTTTGCATGGTCTCCGGAATTCCTCATTATAAAAAAAATCTGTCATAACATGGAAATTGCCGAGCAACAAGAATTCTTGGTGTCATCTTCGTGGCAGCAAGCCTCTCTACATGCGTTCTCAAAGTGTCCGGGCACAAATTTATTCAAGTTTCACCAATAATGCTTGTTCTTCCTCTTGTTGCGATAATTTTTCTATCGTGTTTTCCTTTGGTAACTTGATAGCATGGAATAAGGGTTGTTTCCATGAGAGAATTTTTGTGATTTGGATTTTGATTCATAGGTTGCATCTGGTTACATCATAGTTAATAATGTAAATAGCTGTAGTAGCGATAGAGAGTAGATGTTATATGTGTAAAGGGCGATTGAACTTGGTTGCTCACTCGCACATTACTCATTTCTTATCTTTTCAGCTATAGGCTTTTTAGACTTTGTGTGGGACGTGCAATTATGATGGGGGATTCTTTCTCCCAATGTGCCAAATTTGAAAAATGTGCTTTTGAATTTGATAGCTGCCAATTATTTTTCCTATTTTTTTTTTCATGCATATGGATAGGGAATGCTATGTATTCTTTTTGACAAGTAATATTTTTGTAAGAAGTGAGAAGCACATATATTCTTTAATTTTTTTTTTTTGTTTTTGAATTATTCTGTAAAAGGGAGTTCATATGGAGTCTCTTTGCTTGATTTTTTTCTCGTTTCTTTTCTGGTTGTACACGTTATGAGAAGAGCTGTCAGTAGTTTTAGACACTCATATTAGACATAATGCATGTCTTAACAGTCAAATAGTCAACTGTAATAGATTTGAATGGATTACGTGTCCATGAGCTTCTTGTATCGGTTTGCAGGGTTACATTCAGATCCTACCGCATTGTTGTTTAAGAATTAAGTACTTTGTTGTTATATCGAGGTATAATTGATAATACCATATCTATATCAGGCAGATTGGAAATGTTTACGTGGTGCACTAGTTGGTTGCTTGGCACTGTTGAGGAGGAAACTTGATGCTGGGATGGTCACTGACACCGATGGAAAAGCAGTTGCCCACTCTTTTTTACAGAACCTACAAGTGCAGTCTTTAGGACAGCATGATAGGAAGGTGATTTTTTCTTCTCCCTCAGAATGATGATAAGGTATATGTAATGCGCGATATCTCATCAATTAAGCATACCATAAGGGACAGGAGTATGCAACTTTTTACATGAATGATGGGCTGTTTTTTGCAGCCATTGTTACTGGCAGAAAATATATTAGATCTGCAATGGTACCTACCAATCCAATGCCTTGTTATGGTTTCAAAGTATTTGATGTTACAATAAAAATGTTCTTGCAGCTTTGCTTTGAACTTCTGGAGTGCCTGTTAGAATGCTACCCCGATTCAGTTGCTCCACTGGTATTGTTTCCAGTATATATTTCATTTGCTTTATGCTGTCCTCTTTTTATAGGATTGGCATCACTTTCACAGGTCTTACCATTGCGAGTGATCAAATACTTTCTCCCGAAACCTGTTTAATTTTATAATTTAGCATGTCCATTTTTACTGCAACCATGTATGATGCAGAGAGCTTCTTAGAATATCAATTTAAGATTAGGATAAAAGCTTTTGATTTCAAGATCCCATGCATCGGCATTGCATTTGTTGAGTTATATATTATATGAATCACGTAAAATCTAGAGTTGAACATGTCTATTTGGCATTGCAATTTATATTACCGCTGTCTTCAAATAAAAGTATTTTATTCCAATTCTTTAAGCTAGTTGTTAGTCATGTCATTTTAAAATTATGATAAAAGCTTTTGATTTCAAGATCCCATGCATCGACATTGCACTTGTTGAGTTATATATTATATGAATCACGTAAAATCTAGAGTTGAACATGTCTATTTGGCGTTGCAATCTATATTACCGCTGTCTTCAAATAAAGTATTTTATTCCAATTCTTTAAGCTAGGTGTTAGTCATGTCATTTTAAAATCTTTCAGATTTCTTAATAATGAACTGTTGCTTGCAACCAACATTAGAGAGATTTAAGTTGTCTGATGGCGTGTCATTAGTTAATGTTTCTCTGTAACATACTTCTTTTTTATACTAATCATGTTTTCCTTTGTTATCTAGGGTGATGAGCTTGTTTATGGAATCTGTGAAGCTGTTGACTCAGAAAAGGATCCTCAATGCTTAATGCTGACATTTCGTATCATTGAAGTACTGGCACGACTATTTCCAGATCAATCAGGCCCACTTGCTAGTTTTGCTGGGGATCTCTTTGAAATTCTGGGCTGTTATTTTCCTATTCATTTTACACATGTAAGCTGAATGTATGGCCTTAACGCTTGTTGCATCCTTTCTTATTTCTATGTATTTGATTAGTGCAATTTCCTTTATTTCTTCTAACATAATTTGTCACTATTTCTTATGCAATTATTATTTTTAATTGGTAACAAGGTATTTTATTCTAAGAGTAGGCAAACTGGCAAAGCCCAAGTATACAGGAAGTATACATGAGAAATACCTAGTTAGTGTTTACAACTGATAGTAAAAAGTCATGTATGGTTAGTCCGTTATAAACAATGGCCCCCACCCATGAGAAAATTGTTAAGAATAAAACTTTCAGCTCCTCCATTGTCTTCTTACGGTTTTCGAAGCTTTTATCATTTTGTTCCCGCCATATACACCAACACATGCAGATAGGGACCATTTTCTAGATTGCTGCGACTTGTGAATTACCTCAGAGACTTCTCCAGCTAGCTAGAAAATCCACCAAACTAAAAGGCATGACCCATGATAAACCGAGTCCTGTGAAGAAGTAATCCCACATGTTTCTTGCCACCTCGCAATGTAGAAACGGATGATCTATCGATTCCCCATCTTTCTTACACATGCAACACCAGTCCAACACCATTATCCGACATTTCCTTAAGTTATTTGTGGTGAGAGTTTTGCCTAATGCTGCTGTCCAAACAAAAAAAGCAGCTTTTGAATGAGCTTTTGTCTGCTAAATGCTCTTCCATGGAAATGTGTGCGTGCCTGGGCTCGTTAAAACTTTGTGAAATGATTTGACAGTAATTTACCTTTCTTGGATGGACTCCAAATCATCCTATCCATGGTCCTTCGGCCATACGTATAGAATACAGTGCCGCATAGAACTCTGTGATCATCTCCAACTCTCAGTCTTGGGCTGCCCTAATAAAATCAACATTCCATTGAGGGGGAGCCACTAGAAAAAACCAAGAGGACCGCTATCGTTGCATCCTTCACTCGTGTGAACTCAAATATGGCAGGAAAGGTATCTTGGAGGCTTCGTTCACCACACCAGTTATCATACCAAAATCTGACATGAAAGCGATCACCCGCTACAATATGTTTGTCTTCGGAAGAACTCCCAACCCTTCCTAATGTATTTCCACAGACCCACCCCATATGGACCACGTACCTCATTCGAACACCAACCACCCCACGCTTCTCCAACCTACGCATCTATAACAGACTTCCACATGGGCCCCCCTTTTACGTTGATACCGCCACAACTATTTGCCCAATAGAGCTTGGTTGAACTTCATTAAGTTTCCAATTCTCAATCCACCCCCGGAAATTGGAGTACAAACCATTGACCAATTAACCAGATAGAATTTGAACTCATCCCCCAAACCACTCCACAAAAAGTCGCGTTGTAGCTTCTCAAGACAGTTTGCAACCTTTGCTAGTAACGGGAGCAAGGACAAAAAATAAGTGGGTAAGTTGGATAGAGTACTTTTAATCAAGGTGAGCCTACCACCTTTAGACAAATACAACCTCTTCCAAGATGCTAGTCTACGCTCCACCATCTCAATCAATACATTCCAAATTTGCTCTGATTCCAAATCTGCTCTTATGCAATTATTATCTTCACTTGAGCAATATTGCATCATTTCTTATTTCTATGCATTTGATCTCGATGCCCTTAGCTATTTTCAAAATCTTCAAGGTGATAGTTCCATTATGTCCCTATATGCTCATTTGATGTATATGGAATGAAAGACATGTTAAAATCTTCGAGGAACGTGAATAGAGGACGGAGGAGCTCAAGAATTTCTTTATCCAATATCTTCTCTTGTGGAATGCATCTATAAATGGACTTGGGCCCTGTTTGGATTCAGAGATGGTTTCATCTCATCTCACCATTACAACTTTCTCAAATTCCTGCACAAAATATAATAAATAATTCAACTTTTTTAAATCCCAAAATAATAATAATATTAAAAAATAATATTTTAACAATATTTTATTCAACCCATTTAAAACTATATCATCTCATCTCACTATCCAAACCAGCCCTAGTTTACATGATTTTCTAGAATCTTTTTCTTTTACTAGTTGGGTCTCTCATGTATACTACTTGTGTGGTTGGGTTGTCCTGTTGCACTTATTAATAAAAATCTTCTTACTTATAAGAAAAATTATGTCTTCTAACATAATCTATCACTATTTCTTATGCAATTATTATCTTCACTCAAGCAAAAACTAGGGATTCTTGAAGACATTCAGCAAAATGAGAAACCAATGACTTTCTCTTATAATGTTCACAACACAACATGAGAGTATCCAAGGATTTCAAAGACTACCTTCTATGCCCATCTACTTTTTCAAAACTGAATAAAATCTAGTCTATCTTCCTTTACTTGGTTAAACTTATTTGTAAATGCTATGAAAAAAAAACTTATTTGTAAATCCTAATGACGAAGATATGAAGCCTTATATGTGAACTAATGAGTTAAATTAAATAAAAGTTACTAAAGTTAAGAGTGCGAGGCCACCTTCAAGTCATTTGATATCCTATTGTTTGATATGAAAGTTGAACTTTTCTAATTCTTGGATTGAAACCGATTCATGAAATTCCTGGACACAATATCATGGTGACACTTTACAAGCTCTTGCCTGTCACTGATATGTGATATTTGGGCTTTTTTTTCCCCATATCACAGCCAAAAGCAGAGGATCTTGTTATCAAAAGAGATGACCTATCAGAGGCACTAATGGTATGTCCTGCTTACTTTTGAGTCTTCTTAGAGCTTATCATACCTAGTCTTATGACTGAATTTCTCTACTGTAATACTTTTTTCACAGTTTTGAGTTTCGAAGTGACTTCTTGTGAAAAGATCTTTTCCCCCCTCTTGTTTTTGATTCCTCCGGTCATATGTGATTCATACATTACATATATGGAGTTGGGTGAAGTTTCATGTGCTCTGCTAAACAGAATAGAAATTCTCTCATTGCTAGATCGATCCATATGATTTGATGAAGAATGAGCAAATGATGGGATTTTTTTCTATAAAAGGGAAATGAGATTGCTTGGGGTGGAAATGTGGTAGGACAATGGTTATGCATATGACCCACTTCATTAATCTTAAGGGCATTCAATTTGCCTTTCCAGTTATTTGTGGCTGTAGGAAGATGTTTTTCTCTGCATGAGAATAAAACATTTACAACTACCTTGCTCATTATTTCATCTCTTTCTTTGGAATACCAGTATGGTCCCAGGTTCTTATATTTAATTGAAATTTTCAATAAAGTCTTCTGAGCAATTTTCTTAAAATTTGACACAAGGTTGAAAACATAACAGAGGAAGGCGGTGTGTACTTTGTACCTGTATGTGGGAAGCATAATCTCCCTATTTCTTTTTTGCTTCATGTTTGCTCTTTCACTATGTGAAGCTTTGATCTTAGATAGCTACAAAAGTATGTAGTTATCATCTGGAATGGATTGTCAGTAGTAAAGAAGGTAGGCATGCAAGGCGTCCTACCAACTTCAGCTCCCTGCCTGGCTCCTCGAAGTTGGATCTACGGTCGGGCTACTATCAAGTGCATATTGTGGAAGGAGACAAGCCAAAGACAACCTGTGTGACAAGCACGCAACCTTACTAATAAAGGGATGTTTGATTTGGTTATGCCTTTTGGAGTAACCAATGCCCCTGCCATGTTGTGCACCCTCCACAATGAGCTATTTCACTTTTTTTTAAGAAAGTAAAAATATGGGTATTTATGCAAAATCAAAAGAAAAGCGTTTGCGACGCAGACCATGTTTAAATCAGAAAATAAAAACTGTGGTTTTTCAGTTGTCAATTTATTTAATTATGACACAGCAGGACACCACTCAATAGGTGTTTATCCCAACTGTGTGGAATTGTCATTTCGCGTGGCATAGGCTGAGTCACTTTAAAGAGTTTATAAGTTAAGCAAATTAAGTTAATCACTCTGTGTGAGGGAAGTGATGGTCATATGCATAATTTTAATTTTCTGATAGTAATGCTAATGCATAATCCAAGTGCATTTTCTATGATGTAATGCCTTTTTCTTATAGTTTATTTGTATATAACAACCCCATTTCTTGTTGGACATGTTACTCTCTCATTTCTCATTAACATCAACTGTATGTATCTTTCTGCAGTTAGCATTCTCCTCCACACCCTTTTTTGAGCCATTTGCCATTCCATTGCTTCTTGAAAAACTTTCTTCTTCTCTACCATTTGCGAAGGTTGGTGCCAATTCTATGTAATTTTATGTTCTATGATTGTTTTTTAAGTAGCATTTTTTTACTATTATGCTTTAAAATCTGCTGAGACCATCTTATATGCTCGTAGGTTGATTCTCTAAAGTATCTCAGCAGTTGCACATTGAAGTATGGAGCAGAGAGAATGTTAAAACATGCTGGAGCTATCTGGTTGGCAATTAAAGATGCTATATATAATTCAATACAAGAGCCGGCTTTATCCTTTACTTCAGAATCACTAGTTGGTCTTGGCTTTCAGGAGAATGAAATTGCTAAAGAAGCTTTAACACTTCTCCAGCGGGTTATTGTGCAAAGTGATAGTTTGTATTTAAGTTTGATTGTTAAAGATGAAGATATAAATATGATTTTGAACACCATCACCAGTTACGAGAGTTATAATGATATTTACTCGCAAGGCAAGCTGAAATTACATGTAGTTGGTCGTTTCCTCTCTATTTCTGCAAGGAGTTCCATTGCTTCCTGCAATAGAGTGTTTGAAAGTTTCTTCCCGCGATTGATGGAAATTCTAGGGCTTCCTGTAAAAAACTTGTCTGGGGATCACTCACCAATTGTCAGTTCTTTAATCTCCAAAAGACTTAATTTTGGAGCTCTTTATCTCTGCATTGAGCTTCTTGCATCATACAGAGATTTGACTGCAGGCTCCAAGGAAATTGCTTCCAAATCCATTTCTGCAAGTGAGACATGCTACGGCATGCTTCAGAGCTATTCGAATTTATTAACTAAGGCCTTTTGTTCTACCTTGGTGACTAGTCCTCAAGATGCAGATATTTATTTTAGAGGTGAATGCTTCTGCCTTGGAACGTCTTTGGAATTTATCTATTATTATTATTTTTTGTTAAATTCTGGTGGGGATACTAGGATTTTTCTTTCTTTCTTCCCCTTTTTTCTCTTAAAGAAGAAAATCAGAATCTAATGTTGAGAGTAATACCAGTAGTCAGTTCTCGTGTGAATTCAGTCATTCTGAAAGTTTTCATGGTCGGTTTTATCTTGTTTCTTTTTGTTCTTTCATGATTTGCTTTTTGGGTTCTGATCGGTTCAAGTTTTTTGATATATGAGAATAAAGTACCTGTAAAATCCTGACAGTATTGCCCTTTTCTCTTGGATATATATGTAGTGAAGGGTTTGCAGATTCTGGCTACTTTCCCAGGATATGTTTCTCCAATGCTGATATCTGAGTTTGAGAGTATTTTGATCACATTCATGTCAATTATCACCCTGCATTTCAAGAAGACATTATTATGGAAGTTGTCATTGAAGGCGTTGGTGAATATTGGCTCATTTATTGATGAATATCATGAGTCTGAGAAGGTTTCAAGCTACATGGGTGTTGTAGTTGAAAAGATTATTTCCTTGGTGTCTCTTGATGATTTTACCATGCCTTTTCCACTCAAACTGGAAGCAATATCTGGCATTGGCGCAAGTGGACTGAATTATATGCTGAAAATTGTCCGAGGGTTGGAAGAAGCTATATACACCAATTTATCTGAGTTTTATGTATGTATAACATTTTACTTCTCTATCGGGTAGTGTAAAAAAACTAGGTCCTGGAATGTCCTGTGTAACAAGTTGGTTCTTATGTATTTGTGACATCCTTCAGTGGTGTTAATTTACTTCAAGATGATGTTATTTACTTGGTTTCTCTGTTATGAATTCTGTGGGGAAAATCAGTTTTCTCAAGGCCAACTTCGGGGCTGAGGACATTTCCTGACCTTGTATTTATTGTTGGTTTCATTTTGTTCTTTTCTTGCACAACTTAAATTTAAGATCATTTATTTTCTTGATCTTATGGCAGTTCAAATTCACATTTGTTTGTGTAGGCACATGAAAATATGAAGTCACCTGAAATCACCATCCGACTCTTGGAATGCTACTCTAATAAGGTGCTTCCACGGTAAATAGTTAAACCCTGAATGTTCTCTTTCCATATTCTCAGTTCCTTGTGCTTCCACTACGATGATATGCATTGAGTGGATTTGAAGTTATTTTTGCAAATGTGATATGCTTACCATATTTGATATTTAGGACATTTTTCTTTAAGCTTTCCCCTTCAAAACATTAGATTTGATCCTCCCCTCTTAAATTATCAAACACCATGACTGGTCCACTACTACGAAGACCCGACCTCAATCTCTTCTTTTTTCTGTGATTCAGTTCATATTCACAATTGTAGAACAACATTGATTTCTAAAGATGTCTAGTGAATTCATAAAAACTTCCTATTAAAAATGTTCAGAGCCATATTATTGCTATTGTGATTCCCATTTTAATGTCCCCCCCCCCCCCCCCCCCCCCCCCCACTTTTTTATGGAGCCATTCGTTGTGATTTCTTGTTTGAATTACCTTTACTTATTAGGAAAAAAAAAAAGATTTCCTGCTGAGCAAGTCAATCCTGTTGTTGGAATGGTCTGCAGGATCCATGAAAATGGAAGTTTTGACGAAGTTTTGTTGCGCTTCCCTGTTAATGTATGGAGCCAAATTGAAAGTCATGTTGATTTTAGTATTCAAGTCCAAGAAATGGTAGGTAAAGCTGCTGTCTTGTTTTATACCCATAAAAAAACTGCTATCTTGTTTTACGGTCTTTATTATTATTAGTTTTTAAAAAAATTATTATGTCTTACTATGATGTCTGATGTGCTGAAAACCTCCAAGTAAATCTGACATTGCTGGTTGGGCTGCATTGGTTACCAATTAAAGATCAAACACATTTCTATTCTGAGAAGTGTTATTGACGTGTTTATTTCTGCTTCAGGAGCTTCTTGATGCAACAATGACTGCCATGAGGCATGCTGTTGCATTTTGTTCAGTGGAAAGCCAAAACAAAATAATCCAGAAAGCTTACAGCGTTCTTTCATCAAGCACTTTTTTTCCACTGAAGGAATTCACGTCCCTAACCATTCAATTTCAACTGGGTGGGCTACAGCTTGCTCAGAAGATAGACAATTTGTCCTATAGAGATGAATGGATTCTTTCATTATTTGCATCTGTAGTTATAGCAGCTCGTCCTCAAACTCCCGTTCCAAATCTTAAAGAAATATTGCAATTATTTATGACTACACTTCTCAAGGGTTCTGTTCCAGCAGCTCAGGCATTGGGTTCCATAGTCAACAAATTGGGTAAAGAGTCCAATGAGTTAAAGATTTCAAGTGACTGTACCTTGGAAGAAGCTCTAGAAACCATTTTTCAAACTAAGTTATGGAATTCTCATGATAATGGTGCTTTAACGAAATGTAGTGGAACAAATAATGGAAGTGAAATGAACTTTGCTGATTCATGCCTTGGTGTGGTGAACAATAATTTGCCCCAGATACATGCCATTGCTGGACTATCATGGATTGGAAAAGGTTTGCTTCTGAGAGGTCATGAAAAGGTTAAAGATGTAACTATGATTTTTCTGGAGTTTTTACTCGAAAATAACAAAGCAGATGCTTTTCCATTAAAGCAGAACTCACTAGAGAGCAGTAGTGACCGGGATTTGCATCCTTCTGTGATAAAAAGTGCGGCGGATGCATTTCATATTCTAATGAGTGATTCTGAAGTTTGTTTGAACCGAAAATTTCATGCAGTGATACGACCACTCTATAAGCAACGTTTTTTCTCTACCATGATGCCCATTTTGCTGCCTTTGATAATGAAAAATGATTCATCACTTTCCAGGTACAGACC
The DNA here is from genome assembly GCA_022457165.1 of Juglans mandshurica. Taxonomy (NCBI): domain Eukaryota; kingdom Viridiplantae; phylum Streptophyta; class Magnoliopsida; order Fagales; family Juglandaceae; genus Juglans; species Juglans mandshurica. The sequence continues at coordinate 7,412,132 of CM039619.1, read as the reverse complement.
CTATTCCTACTCACTGTGAATTGAGCTTGGCTTTTCTTGGCGTTCATCTGATGCAGTGTAGCTATTTTATGTTACTGTGCATTGTCTGTCTTGAAAAATTCTCAAGTTGATTTAAGGATTCTTACCTGGTTATTAAATAAAAAACCGAAGTTTGATCCTTTCTAGAATGATTTGAAATTCTTTACAAGGGAACGTCGTTTTCCAGGAACCTTGCAGTTCCCGGTCACTGGCCACTGCAGCCTGGTTTCCTTCATCACTATCGGTTCCCATAAGAAAAAAATCTGCCCTATTTATGTAGGTTTAGGTTAGCTTTGTGTTCATGTCGTATCAGCCAGTGTTTCCCCTGCTTACTCTCATAAGCCTCATAAATTCATTCTATTTAATTTTCTCACCTATATGGTATCAATATGCACTTGGGTCATTGTAGAGTTACATATCAGACAGGAGTCACAGGATTGTCTTGCACTGCAACATTCTGCACAATATCCTGGAAGCTTAAGTAACTCTGTTCAGTTTTAACATTCTGCACAATATTTTGTGTTTTACTTGAGATTATCCTAGTAAAAGTTTGAAAAGGATTAAGGGTACTCATGAAGTAATTCCTCTATAATCTCAGATCTATGCTGTGCCGGGCTTTTGCACATATCATATCTGATACTCCACTAACTCCTATTCTGAGTGAAGCCAAGAAGGTTAGTGTCAGAATATCTCATCTCAGTATCTGCAGCGATTAGATTTCATGTCCTTTTCCATATTTTGGACTACATCAAGAAAGTAAGACGCCATAAAAATTTTGCAGCTTATACCTATCATTCTGGATTGCTTGTCCATGCTGAACAAGGACATTCAGGATAAAGATATATTGTACAGTCTCCTGCTAGTCTTATCTGGGATATTGACGGATAAAAATGGTAAGGCTAAATGTATGGTTGGTGCAATTCTTTTGTTATTTTTCAGGGTAGTTGTGCTTTGTGCATAACTGCATGCATTTAGAACATTGCATCCTTTTCGTTCAAATTTCCTTATCACCCATGTCAAAATAGCTCAAATATTACTTACCAAAACGCATCTATGAAAGATATTGCCTTGAAAAAAGTCCAGTGTACTTGGGCTTTTGCCTATCCGTATTTTCTGTATCTTATCATTTCCCTGCACATTAGGACTTTAGTTTTGTGATCTAATAAAAAAATGTTGCAGCTAATAAATAAGACAGTACTGAGGTGTATTTCTTTGGTGGGTCTGTTAGAGGGTGCGGTTTGCATAGTGAGATGAGATGGTTTTAGATGAAAGTTGAATAAAATATTGTTAAAATATTATTTTTTAATATTATTATTGTTTTGAAATTTGAAAAAGTTGAATTGTTTATTATATTTTGTGTGGAAACTTGGGAAAGTTGTAATGATAAGATGAGATGAAACACTTTTACTATCCAAACGGGCTGCTGCTGCTGCTGTTTTTCATGGGGAAACAGATATGCATGATCCTACAAAAGCCATAGAAGGAAACATGTTTGTCTGACTATGAAAAATGCAATGTTGTGTCTGACTCCTATGAATAGATGATTATTTCAAAATTATCTGATTATGCTGTGTTCTACAGCGACTCTTCACCCAGTTCTAGTATATGATCTATTCTGTTTGTACTTGCAGGGCAAGAAGCTGTCATTGAGAATGTTCATCATGTTATTAATAACCTTACCAAGCTTATTGCCTATCCTCATATGATGGTACTGATTTTTTCTTCAAAAGAAAATCAAATTTCCGACGTTGCTGACTTGTTTTAGAAATAAATTCACTTGTTCTTAATTACTACATTGTTGAGTGTTTTTTTTTTTTTGGTTATGTTGTGGACGTAAAGCTTTATAATAGAGCCAAATTGCAAGTATCTGAGATTTCTTTATCTTGTATGTCTTCAGCTTGTTCGGGAGACAGCTATACAGTGTCTGGTTGCCATGTCCGAGCTGCCCCATGCAAGGATCTACCCCATGAGAATACAGGTTAGTAAAACTTAGCATAAGAGTGGTTACTATTACCAAATAGAACTATCCTACGGATATTTACAACGATGCTCCACTCGAGTACTTTTAGACCAACATATCTTTATTCAGTTTCTTTTCCCTTTTTTATTCTTTAATAAGAATGTTTTTTATATGGCTGTGGTGCTCGACTTTGTGATTCTATGCATTTTCAGGTACTTCGGGCTATATCAAATGCTCTTAATGATCCCAAGAGGGCTATTCGTCAGGAAGCTGTCAGATGCCGGCAGGCATGGTAAATGCTTTGAGATCTACTGTTTTCTTCTTTTTGGGAGGATTTTTGTGTTTATTTCAATTAATTTCTGTTGATCATCGACTAGGGCATCAATTGCATCGAGAAGTCTTCATTTCTGAAGGAAGGCAGCCAGAGGTTTTCTGAAGCTGTTTTGGACAGTCTTGGGACGTGTATTTTGTTATTTGTCGTGTTTAGTCAGCATTCTAAATTTTGGGCCTAGTTCGCAAGATTAGTTTTTTTTTTTTTAATGAGTAGTACTTAACATTAGTTGACTTACCGCCTGTATATATCCAAGTGGGACAGGAATTTTTGTGGTAATTAAGAACATTGACGGGAAGTAATTTGATTTTCCCTGGAAAAGAGGAACTTTTGCAAGATAATGGCCAAAATAAAATGTACAAATAGCGGTGATGGGGAAATATATTGAGACTACGAAAATTATCAAATTACCATTCAACCTGTTGGACAGGCAAAGACTGAGAGAATAGACGCAGGTTTCGCAACTGGAAATGTTAGAAGATGAGAATCCATCCCAACTGGCAGGCCTGTGATGCCGCTCTAGCCGGACAAAGCAGGTATGGATTTCCACTTCTGTTTCACTATTGCAGCCCCTCAAAAATTTTTTTTAATTTAATTTATAGTTTTTTTATTTGCAGCCTCTCAACTAGCAGGCCATCACAAAGGAGTAAGATTTAGTTGGAACCATTCCTAAACGGTAACTAGTCTTACCTTGATCAAATCCAGTTGGTATGAGTTCTAAAAGATATTTAGTTTTAACCGGCTAGTGATGCAGGCTTGTACAGCCTTTCACCAAAGAGGATGTGAATTATCGTCGGCAAGCAAAGTTAAGTCTGAATTGCTGCCCTTACTCTTGCAACAGACTTTGAGTAGAGTTCCTCATGGTGCGCTGCCGAAGAGTCCCAACTAAAATCTATATTCATGTCCTTCTGAACGGACAGTCTATTTTTGGGTGCCATTTTCACATAGGGTGCTGACGTGGAGGGGATATTTTTTTTTCTCTCTAATTTGGAGAGGCGAGTAGGGTTTTGTTGATGGTGCTAGCTGCCAGCCCAGCAGTTGGGCCTCTGTCTGGGACGGGAGGTCAGGGTGGGGGTGTTGGTTCTGTTCGGGAGGGTGCGAAGATGATAAATCTGACGTCTGATGGATGTTTTGCTACTATGTTTGTAGACGTTGTAGTGTCAAGGCCTCGAATGCTTCCGGAAGTGGTACTTCCCTTTTGGGATCCATAATTTTTTGGGGAGATGTTTTTTATGTTTTCAAAGTTTGAAATCAAGTAGTCAGCGGAGCCTTTCAGACTTTCTGTGGTTCTTAAATTTCTACGGAGAAGACCATCGCTGGATCAAGTGTGTTGTTTTATTAAAAATCGTTGGGGGGTGCAAATCAATGTTTTGAATACCGTACCGGACATCGTACCGGTCAAGGCACTGGAACGAAATATTTCGGTACCGGTACCGTTTCGGGATAGCGTTTCGGGATAACGTTTCGGGATAGTCAATATATAAATAAATTATATATAAATACATATATATATAAATTATAAATAGTCTAATTTGAATTAGGGGTTAAAAATAAGTTTGTAGTTTGAAAAAATCGAAAAAAAAAAAAACACAGGCCGAAATATCGGCCGGTACTGGCCGAAATATAGGCCGGTACAGGCCGAAATTTAGTCCGGTATGGCCGGTACCGGCCGGTACGGCCGGTATTTTAGCCGGTAAGGTACAGATATAGTACATGTACCGGCCGGACGGTCGAAACGAAAAATTTCGGCCGTACCGGCCGGTACGGTACGGGATTTAAAACACTAGTGCGAATGGTTCCTGTAGTTGGGCAGTTGAGAAATTTGCGGAATGTTCTCGTTCGTATCTTGAATGAGGAGGATTTTATTAGCGTTATGGCATGGGGAAAGTCTGATATAGAGGGGGTTCCTTATAGATTCTCACACTGGACGCCGGATTTTGTAGAGGAGGATTCGTCGTGGGTTCCCATATGGATTACGTTGCCGGGGTTGCTCCCTAATTTTTTCCACGAGTCAATCTTGAGAAGCATTGGTGGAGGATTTAGGCGTTTTTTGAAAAGGGATAATGCGACGGCGTGTGACTCGTTCGGAGGCTGCAAGAATTTGTGTGGAGATTGATGTTTCGAAGCCATTATGTCATTCTTTTTGGCTGGGAATGCCAAGGCTGGAAAATAGTCATTTTCAAGAAGTGGTGTTTGCAACAATTCCTGCTTTTTGCTTACACTGTCGGAAGTAGGGTCACTTGGTTCATAAATGTAAAAAGCAAGAGAGAAGCCAGAGTAAAGGGGAAATGGCGAGAGTTGATGTGGGAAAATTGGAAAGGGCAAAAAAGGTGTGGAAAATAGTGAATACTAAGGAGCAAGAAAAGCAAAATGTGGAACAATTTTTTTTTTTGGGGGGAGGTGGAATGAAATTTTGGAAGCGAATAAATTGAGGAAGAACAAGGTGGAGAAAGGGTTGCATGATACTCTGTTTGTTGATGTTGTTGGTGAGGTTCGATCAAGTATTCAATGTGAAGGCATGGCCCCTGTTGCTGTTTCAGAATTGACGAAAGGAGTGGAAGTGTGTGAGGAAGGGGCTGGGTTGAATGGAAAACGGTTTGGTGGAATGAAGAGTTGGGTTGAATTGACGAAAATGGAATAAGAGGAGGAGGAAGATACTGAAGTGGATGTTAGTGCGACACAGAGAAGCTCCCTGAAGCTTATTGACGAGGTTATGGAGTTTGAGTTGGGAGGTTTGGCATATAGGGTCTGTTTTGGGGAAGAAAGGAGTAGAGAATAAGAATTATTTTTGAATGGGAAAGCAATTTCAGATGTTGAACCTGAAGATGAATTGAATGAGCTAGCAGTAAAATGTTTTGATTCGAATAAGGATTTGCATGTTCCTTTGAAGAAATTTAGAGGGATAAGGAAAGAAAAATCTATTGTGGTTTTGGAGCGATGTACTCGCTCAAAGAAATTATTTTAATTACTGTTGAACATATTGACGTGAAATGTTAGGGGAATTATTTCGTCAAAAAGTAGGCTTCGACGACTATTGAATAAATGTCGACCTTCTGTGGTGGCTCTTTTAGAATATTTTCTTGGTGAGAATAAATATCATCGTTGGGCGCGTTGGATGAAGTTATCAAATTTTATTAATAATGTTGAGGTTGGGGGGAAATTGTGGCTTTTTTGGGATGAAAACTTTGTTTTTGAATTAGTATCGATGACAGATCAGGCTGTGAGTGGTTGGTTTACCCATGGTAGCTTGCGAGTGCTTGGTACGTTTATTTATGCTTGCTGTTTTTGTAATAAGAGATTAGAGCTTTGGGATTTTCTGTGTAATCAAGATCCGGGTAGATGTCTATGGTTCATTGGGGGTGATTTTAATATTCTTCGATGTAATTAAGATAAGGTGGGTGGGATTATGCGAGCTCTCTGTGCTAAAGCTGAGTTTAATGAGTGCATTTAACATTGTGGCTTGCTTGATTTGCCTTATGTAGGGAATTGACTATCATGGTGTAATGGTAGAAGTGGTGTAAGGCGTATTTGGGCGAGATTGGATAGTATTGGTTAATGTGGAATTCATGAATTTATAGGGTGAAGTGCGTGTTGAATATCTTCCGAGATCATCTTTGGATCATGAGCCAATGTTGGTGTCGTTGGGTCGTGAGCATTGTAAGATGGTCAGGTCATTCAGTTTTCAGTAGATGTGGGGCACTCATGAGGGGTTTCTGCCACTTGTCAAGGAAGTTTGGGATGGTTTTGTTGAGGGCTGTCCATTGGTGCAGATTAGTGAAAAATTAAAATTATTGAAAGGGGTTTTGAGGAAATAGAATGTTGAGGTGTTTGGTAAAGTTGAAGTTGAGTTGAAGGCACTCGAAGAGCGTATTGTTCGGCTGGAGCAATCGGTGGTGGCTGATTATTCTTCTCAAGCTGAAGGGGATCTTTTATCTTGTAAATAACAACATTTGCAATGGTTGCATAGAGAGGAAATTTTGAGTTGTCAAAAATCTCGGATTAAATGGCTAATGGAGGGGATTCGAATACGGTTTTTTTTTCATGCTTTGATGCGTATTAAGAAGAAGAATAAAAGGGTGGACAAGATGAGGTTGGAATATGGGGAGGTGCTTGAATTTGAGGATGAAATACACAATGGTGCGGTGGCTTTCTTCCAGAATTTGCTAACTACGGAAGGTATGCAGATGGATGAAGACGCTTTGTCCTTGATCACACCGACCATCTCAGTTTCGGAAAATGAAGCATTACTCGTGAGGCCTTCCATGGAAGAGGTAAAATCCGCACTTTAGTCTATTCCTTTGGATAGTAGCGTGAGACCTGATGAGTTTTCAGCTAGTTTCTTCATTATTGTGTGGGATATTGTTAAAAATGAGATATTGGAGATGGCCATTGAATTTTTTGAGGGTAAGCCGCTGAGTACTTTTTTTGGTGCTACTAATCTGGTCCTTATTCCTAAGGTTGATGAACCTGTTGGCTTCGAAAAATTTCGTCCTATTAGCCTGTGTTCAGTGATTTATAAAATATTGTCGAAGGTAATGGTGTTCCGTTTAGCTCCATTAATGCATAAAGTTATTTCTCAGGAGTAATCTGCATTTATTAGGGGAAGAAATATTTTTGATAATATGACTATTGCTCAAGAGTTGGTTCAGAGGATGAATCGGAAAGTGAGAGGAGAGAATGCTATGTTTAAAATTGATAGGGTTGATTATTGGGGGTTTTTATTGGAGGTATTGAAGAGGTTGGGTTTTTCGGATAAATGGAAGAATTTAATTTTTAATTGTATTTATTCTCCATTTTTCTCGGTTATGTTGAATGGGTGTTCTCAGGGTTTTTTCAAGGCTTCAAGGGGATTTTGTCAAGGTGATCCTCTCTCTTCATATTTGTTTATTTTATCAGAGGAAGTGCTATCGCGTATGTTAAATAGGGAGTTCTAAGTGGGAAGGATTAAGCCTTTCAATTCTTGTGGCGGAACAATGATTAGTCATTTGTTATATGCGGATGATTTGCTGATTTTTTCGAATGGTGGTAAAGCTTCGGTTAGAAGATTGTTGGAGGTGATTCAGTCATATAAGGCAATGTCAGGACAGCGGGTGAGCTCTCATAAATCCTCTTGTTTTTTTCTTTAAATTTTTGAGTTGAGAGGAAAGTGGTATTAAAAAGAATGTCGGGTTTTGAGGAAGGTGGTTGGCCTTGTACTTATTTAGGGATTCCTTTGCATGTGGGGAGAATGCAATTGCGGATGTTTGATGCTATGATAGCTAAAATTCAGAAAAAGTTAGCCGGGTGGATAGGTAAACTTCTCTCATTTGGTGGAAAAATTATCTTAATAAAGCATGTTTTGAATAATATGCTTATCCACATGCTTTCAGTATTAAATTTACCAGAGGGAGTTTTAATGACATTGAAAAGGGTTTTCTCCAATTTTTTATGGGGCTCATCAGTAGAAAAGAGGAAAAGGAAGTGGATTTCATGGAGGAAAATTTGTTTGCTGATTGAAGAAAGGGGTTGGGGATTCGTGATTTATCAGAAGTGCAAACTTCTTTGCTTATGAAGTCTGCGTGGAAAATTCTACAAGGAAATTTGCTATGGGCGAATTTTTTTCTCAACTAAATACATGGGGGAGGAGCATGTATACTCAGTTATGAATTTAAGGAAAGGGTCTCAATTTTGGAAGGGTATTATGCGGTTAATGCCAATGGTGTTGGAAAATTCAAGATGGGTAGTTCGGAATGGGAATGCTAGTTTCTGGTTTGATAAATGGTTGGGAGAAGATATTTTGGCTGAACAATATACGGTGATTCGTTATAAGGGATTGCAGATCCAAGAGCTTTGGAATGACGTGGGGTGGAACGTTGAGAAATTACGTGATCTGCTCCCTGAGCAAGTTGTGCAGCAAGTGGTTCAATCGAAGGCGATGTTGAGGTCTGCCAATGAGGATGTTTGCGTTTGGGTTCCGTCCGTTGATGATAATTTTTCTACAAAGTTTGCCTCGCAGATCGTGAGGAGTAAATGAGAGTTATGTCCTTGGCGTAGGTGGCTATGGAATGATTTGGTTAAAAAAAAAGTCTTTTTGTTGCTGGAGAGCTAAAAGAAAAAGCTTTATCAGTGGATGAGGTTGTTATGAATTTGGGTATTCCGATGATGTCCAGATGTTGTTGTTGTGAAGCGCCAAAGATAGAAACATTAGATCATGTTCTTTGTGAGGGGGAAGGGCCGAAAAAGATCTGGGACCATTTTGCAATAATTTGTGGGATTCGGTTGCCAAGAGTGCTGACTTGGGATGGCATGATGGCGTTATGGTGGAGGCGTGCGGTGGGTTCTTCGCAGGTTGGTTGGACCCGAGGCGTGTTGCCTATTATTTCTTGGGCTATTTGGAGGGCTAGATGTGCTTCTCGGATGGAGGAGATTAATTTTGATTGGAAATGAATCGTGAGAGTAGTGAAAGTGAACTTAAGAGATATTTCCAATGGCTCCCCTTATTTCAAATTTTCTCAACCCATTGGAAATATCTCTTAGGGTTCATGTTCATCAGAAGGTGCCAAGATTAATAGCTTGGAAACTACCGGATAGAGGTTGTATTAAACTTAATGTTGATGGTGGATCTTGTGGAAATCCAGGGAGGTACGGTGGTGGGGGAATACTTCGGAATTCAAGGGGGAAGGTGATAGCGGGTTTTGCACATTTTTACGGGCATGCAACGAACATGATCGCCGAGTGTCGTGCTCTTTCTGATAGTCTTCGTTTGTGTCAATTTCTTGGGTTGAGAGATTTATTAGTGGAATCTGATTCAAGTGTGATGATGGGTTGGCTAGCTTCCGGGATATGCAAATATTAGTTTTTTTGAAATTTTTGGGAGGAGATTAAAATTTTAGTAGGTTTGCTCAAAATTCGTTTTTGACATAATTTTAGAGAAACCAACATGGCTGTAGATTTGTTGGTTAAAGAGGGGGCGAAATGTAGATTTTTTGATTTTACAGGTGAAGATTTGGTGCAAGGCTACGGCGAATTGTTTGTTTAGATTGTTTGGGTATTCCTTATATTTGTGTTTAGATGAATTGTTGTAATCATGGTTTTCCTCCACCTTAGTGAGGTTTAATAAAAGAGGCTTGACCTCATTTAAAAGGGTAGGGGGGGGGGGGGGGGGGGACCTAGTGAATGCAAACCGTAGCTTATTTTTGCTGGCACTATAAAAGAGGATAATAGGAAGGCAATGACCACTTCCAAAGTTTGGGAAAAAAAAAAGGTCATTGCAACATAATCCAAAAATAAGAGAGTTCAGTGCACTGACTAAAGAAGGGCCAAATTGTAAATGATCTCATCCCCAATATGTGAATCTCCAGCGCCAAGGGAGCTTGTTGGTATTTAATACGATATTCAAGCGATTTCCAATCAATAAAGTGAGGACGTAAACCCTTTTTTTTCTCAAGAACGGGAGAGATCAAAGAACATTAGTCTACTTGAATTGCTATACCAAACACCTTTAGTGCTTTGAATAAACGTGTTCGAGAACTAAAAAAATTCTATTATGTCCTGCTGCTTTTTTACAGTACCTATTCTTCACTTTTTCTGTCAATGGTATCAAAGGAAAAATCTATATAAACTAGAACACGCTCCAAAGTACAACCTGAAAATGCGTTTATACATATAATTGGAAGCTGGAATGAACATATATAAGGCTTATGTATATCACTATTTACTCACGTCTCTGCAGCATATAGCACAGTACACAAACCAAACTGCCACCAGTTTACCTGCTTGAAAATTTTGGAAAACTTTATTTTTCAAGGCAGCAGAATTTGGATTACAAACAATCAATCAGCCATTTCCTCTTCAGCACCACTAGATTGATAAATGTTCAACCTCATCGCCAGATCTTCCTTCTTTGGCCCTCTTTTACCTTAAAACAAGTTTTGTTGAAAGAGGCTTGCATTAAAAGAAAAGGCTGACTAACACCCAAAATGTGTGCTCGACACGGGGAAAATGATATAAATCAAGGTTCAAGTGGATACCACATAGCGTGCTTCTGCTTTGTCAAATGAAACATGATATGTTGTGGGGTCATACGCATCATCCAGACGAAACTGTTGAGGTGTAAAAAGAAACATCTTTCTGCTTGGTTGCCAGAGTAATATATGAAAAATCTAGGGACATATTTCTTAATGGTACTCGCGAACCCAATAGTATCTATCATATATCTTCATGTTCATCATAGATATCCTTAGATAACTGCCACCATAAAACATATAGAGACTGATAAATTGATAGAGTTTCCCAACCATAATCAATATGACAAAAATGAACAAAAATGGCTATAGAACTTCATTACTTAAATGTGTTTTAGAAGGAAATGCAAGGCAATAACTACCTCATCCAGAGAAGGGACCATGTATGCCAAAAATGATTTGCAAGTATCAGAGCCTGTTGCCACATAACTTTTCATAATGGCCTGAAATGGATCATGACAGATGAGGTTCAGCAGTAGCGCACATCACTAGCACAGATTATACTCGGGGGAGGTGGCGGTGGAATAGAAGAACTTGGTGGTGGAGGCTGTGGCCGCATTGGCTGCTGACCGTACTGATTATACTTATTAGACGGATAAATATGACCTTGTGGGGGCTGCATATTCATCGAAGTTTGTGGCATAGAAGGTGCTGGGAGCGGTGGGGGTGGTGGGTAAGAAGATTCCGGAGGAGGCGGATACGGATACTGGTGAGGAGGAGGTGGAGGAGGGTGCTGTTGACCCATGGGCGGACCGTACTGTTGGTGGTGGTAATCCGAATTGGGGTGCATTTGGGTGGTGTTGTAATTTTGGGTATATGAAGAAGATGGAGGTGGAGCCGACGACATAGACCCATCCATCAGCACCACCACCACCACCACCACCATATCCACCCCAATTCTGATGTACTGAGCTCGCTGGTGCGGTGCATGTGGCGGCGGCGGCGGTTGTGGCTGTGGTGGTGGAAGGGGGTTTTGACTCGGCGGGGGCGCGAGTGAAGTTTGTGGAGGGAAGGGCCTGTACGAGGCCATGGCTGATTTCAATCCGACAAAACTCTGTAGGGGTGAGAGAGATTGAGAGAAGTCAATTCCTAATTCTGGAGCTCTGGAGTCCCATTGTTATTTCTAAAGATGGAAACTACCGGTCCCTGGTCTTGAACTATTGGAAACAGAGACAGAATCCCAGGCGGTCAAGACAAAGGGTGACAAAATCAGAACCATAAAAATGTTTGCAGACTTTTATACTCACTGATGCAGACAAAATTAAAAGGGCGAGCTTTTTACTTAGAGCACTTCTACACATCTGCCTACACTCTCCACACACCATGCACTTAAAATTTTTTTTTTTTTAACTCATTACACTAGGTGTGTTAAGTGTGTGATAAATAGTAGAGTGTGAAGAAGATTTTTTCTTTTACGTAATAAACCCAAGGAGAAAAAAAAAATCCCAGTTAATATTCGAACAGAGCAAAGAGTAATGTTACATACAGTCGTAGAATGCGCAAACGCCGTACAGTCACTATGAAAAAGAGTAGGGTCCACTATTAAAAAATTAATTTCTTTTCATGTAGGTCCCATATTTATTCACTTTTTTTCAAAACGACTACACGACGACTGCATATTCACAACTGCAAGTATTATTTCTCCAGAGCAAAACTAGGAGAGAGAGAGAGAGTCCCGAACTACGAGCCCAATTCTTTCCTTCCGTCGCATAACAAACTCAAGCCCTAGTAGATAGAATTTCTCAATCCCTGTAAAACCCCGAATTGTGAAAATGTATACACATATACGGATATATATAGATATGGATACATTGCATTGGATAGACGGATAGAAAGCAGAGTGAATGGAGAGATTGTTGGAGAATGGAGAGAGAGATCAAACAACCCTAATGTGTCTGCGTGGGAGAGAGAGAGCAAGGCCACTGATTATTAGTTGACGAGAATTCATTGAATTCCTAATTTCCTCGTATCCAGTTTAGGGGTGTACAAAAACCGTTAAAGCCGGTTGGGACCAATGTAGACAGGCTGTCGGAGTACGGAATCGGCTAAAACTGGTAGAGAACCGGTCAGCTGACGGTAGAAATAGGCTGCAACCGACATCGGTCGGTTTGGTTCCAATTTGAACCTAGTTCAAACTGACAAACCGACAGATTATATATATATATATTTATATTATATGCGTATAAATTGACGTCACTTAAGTAAGTGAAACGACGTCGTTTTAAACCCAAGGTTTTGAAAAAAAATATATATGAAATGGAGCCGTTTGGTTTAATATACCAAACAACACCATTTTGGGTTAGGGCTTCAACCCTAACCCACGACCCCTGACCCCCGCCCCTTCTCCTCTATCAATTTCACTGCATCGTTTCTCTCTCATCTCTCTCTCAAAGCGCTCTCTTTCCCTCTCAGCTCTCTCATCTCCCTCTCAAATCTCTCTCTCTCATCTCCCTCTAAGGCTCTCAGATCTCTCATCTCCCTCTCAGCTCTAATAAGATGACACGCACAAAAGGCCGATAAAGGGCTACCTCCCTCTCCGATTCATATTTTTATTTTTTGTTGTAATATTTGATTATTTATTGTGAGATTTGTTAATATTTTTATTTTTTGTTATAATATTTGATTATTTATTGTGAGATTTGTTAATATTTGTTGTGAAATCTCAGATTTGTGAACCGAGATTAACCGGCCGAAACTACGTGGACCGGTTTTACCCCCCTTCATCGGCCGGTTTCGGTCAGTATCACCCCTGAAAAACATGTCAATGTGGTTTCAATTTTGGTTTTCACCCCTATCCGGTTCCAACAAATAAAATACTATATTCACGCTATGATAGAAAAACTCTACAAGTCGCCTTTTTTAAAGAAAAAAAATTATCATATTTGATAATGCAGAAGATGAGCTCGGATTTAATATGCAAAGCTAAAATTGATTTTAGAATTCTTTGTTTAATTAATGGTGTGCGAAAAAAAAACAGAAGCATGGCATAAAGAGCTCAAATGCTTTGATTCTAATTGCTGAATGGTTGGGTCCGCCTTGGTGACTGTGACCATCCATCTTTCAGCCCAGCAACCAACTGCTTCAAGACACAGCTCTGGTCTGAACCTAAAGGTCTGGACTCTGTTTCATGTCTAGTACACTTGATATTTTTTTTATTTTTTTTTTAAATTACACTTGATATTGATAGATGATCCAAATTTCATTTTTGTTTTTCAATTTAATGTCTGGAAATACCTTTACTTTGAAAATAAAAATTACATTTATATTTTTTGTGGGTGTCTCTCCTCCTCCTGATTTGCGCACACACCTTTGGCCCCCCCACCCATTACATCAAGATAGTCATCACAGAAACACAGCAAAACAACTTCTGCAGATTTATTTAGGAGCTAATATACCTAAAACATAGGTTACAGAAAAACCAAAAACCTTCTTGGGGTGAATTTGTACATATGCAAGGTACAAAGTTCCCCCACATTACACTTTCAAATCTCTTAATACTCCAACATCTGGATCAGCTTTCTTTCTGATCAAATTCCTTACTTGGGTCGTGATGCTGTCTCGGCGAGCCTAGCTTGTCTTGCTAGCTGCATTTTTAGGAATAAAAGCAGTGAAAAATGGATACTACTAGTACTCTTTTCTATATATTTGATAGAAATGCTATGGAATCCTCACTCAATCAAAGGGAAAATAGAAAGGTACCTGAAAGTAAGCTTCAAGTTTCCTTTTTAGTGTGGCATATTCTGTCTTCAGTTGTTGGAAAGTCGTCCTGCATCTGTTCTCGTTCGTGCAACACAATCACAATGATTATGACTTAATAATTTAATTATCAGATTTAGGGTGCATGTTTATCCCTACAAGCTAATTGTGAGATACTGAACCTGTGAATATCTTTTCAACAACTTGGAGATGTCTAGAGAGAGTCCGAATACTGTTTACCACCTAGGAGCTTGGCCTAGAACACACAATTTCTAAAAACTTTTCAAAAAAAAAAAAAAGACTTTTTTTCTATTACCCTACCAAAACTTTTAACAGTCTACAGAAAAGACTCAGGGCCTCAATCCAGGCGAGTGCTCAAATTGTACACCAATCCATGCATGGAGTGTGATGATGATTTGGAAGAAAATTAGTTACCCTTCTGCATTTTCTGCCTCGCAATATTCCCTGAACAGAGCACCCTCGGCTCTCACCTTTTTGGCTCCGAAGCTGCATCAATTGGGAAAAAAAAAAACAAAAAATTCAGAAGGGACATAGATAAAAACATGAAAAATTATTCTTCTCAGCCACTATTCATCACTCTACACCCTACGAAAAACACCCCCATACCCTATGAAAAACACCCCAACATCATGTGAAAAAGTTATAGGTGTGGGGTGTAAGAGTGAATAGTCGATGATGCATAGTAAATCCCTAAAAACATTATTATTTGCTGAACCCAACAAAGAGAGGTACCTTTCAGAAATCTAATAACTGTTATTTATCCTTTAAAAAAAAAAAAAAAAACATTTACCTTGTGCTCCTTCCATTTAGCTGATAAATATAGCCATCCAACTGATCGAAATCAAGCGGCCTCCTCTCCCTGGAAAGACACAAATACAACACTTTTATCTCCACCACCTTGACAGAAAAGATGGAAAGAAAAAGAAGTCCAAGGAAAAGGTTACAGGGTACAAAACTTACAATGCCTGCTCTATGTTGACGATTAGTCTAGAAGTATCCTGGTAGTACGATGTGACGACTTCCTCCACAAAATTAGGATTAGAGATGTCTTGCAGTTCCTCCACCCGGATAAATTGTTCGTCGACATATCCCTATGATGGCTCAATATTCATTTCTCCATCACAGCAACGACAAATAAAAAATTCATGGAATAGAATGGATGACATTAAAATGTGCATGCAGAGTTTCTATCATCTTATCCAGAACATTGCATCCATGTTGCAGCTCCCTAGTGTTTTAAAATAGTATAAACATTTATATGGATGCATATAACACATTTATGCATTTTTTTCATATCAGAAGACAAGACACAGAAGATCATGACTTATGGGTGTGCTGTCTTGAGAAGAAAAACCTGATCAAAGAGGGACTGCTTCTGGAGGGCAACCTGTCTGGCCAACCGGTTCCTATCCATTAGAAGGAATGTCCAAAAACCAAGCAAGAAATGTGTCTGTCTGAGGGGGAGACAAAAAAGAAATAGATGATCGAGGAGAAGGCTGCAACCTTATGGCTTGAGTGAAAATGCTATATGGCAATGGGGGTTTATATAAGACTGGAGGAGGGGGAGAAATCAAGAGCCTAGAAAAGGACAAACAATTCTTTGATTTTCCCTTCTTTCCCGTTTGCTAGAATAGAGGGCGATGTTCATGTACGTGGACTGGGTAAAAGGGAGATTCCATTAGTATCTAAGCAATGTTGGAAGGTATTGGGAATTTGCAGATATGATTCTCAGGAAAATATAATTATCGGGTTTGTTTATGATCATTTATGCTTATTAGTCATGAGCTAGCTAATTAAAGGCGTACGTAAATGCAGATTCTAAATATAGGCGCGTTTTTTGCGCTTCATTATATCATGCAGCACTCAGTCCACCATATTCCACAAGATGAAGAAGCGGATCAAAGTGGTGAGATGGCAGCAATAATATCTCTCAGTACAGTTTCAACTGCTCACATAAATACAAACACCATTCTACAAAATACAACTACAAATTAAGCTAAATGCCTTTTTTTTCTGTCGCTCACTGATTACATTCTTGAGATGCTTAATTAAGCTATCAATTCAGATCAAACAAAGAGTTTGGTGCAATCTCTTTCACTCAACCTAAACTAGACGTACATCAATGGGATTATATAGTTTGGTGCAATCTCTTTGGCTCACCTAATTTAGTGGACTATTCTTGTCAGTACTATATAATTCCATCCCATGTACAAAAATATAATATATGCAACACCATCAAAGCAAAACCAGCATACCCATCATGAGAAATGGAAAGAAAAAACCAAATCAAATAAAAAAATAAAATGCTTTTCCTGCAGGCTCTATTTTTTGCTGATTTTTTTAATGGCAGGCAGTAATTAAGCTGAAAATAAAAAGTGAGTTGATCCACAAATAGAAGGGTAGGGTGCCCAATAAGAAAAGAAAAATGAGGTGGCATATATATGCGATATCCGCTTCTGAAAGTGATAATAATAACAATAATGGGCATCGTAGGAGACACAGAATTTATCCTGATCACCCAAAAAGCGAGTCTAAATTATTGACGAAATAAATCCCAAGGTATAAAAATTACACCCACGAATGACACACGGTTTCATGTATTTTTTGGTTGGAGAGTACTGTGGATGAGCAGAACCGTTCCGCTCTCAAGTACAACGGCGCATGAGAACTTTTCTTTCTTTTTTCAATTATCACACTCACAGAACAAAATTATTCCTACTTACCTTTTCTTCTTTATAACGCGTTACTTTCACTTCGATCCATTACTTTCTTTTTTATATATGCCTAATTCTAACCTTTGCATGAACATCGATCGTTCATTGTAAGCTTTCATATGTACGTTGTAACATAACCATAAAGTACCTCCATCTGTTGTCATCTGTTCTAATTTTTCATGCATCCATCCAAACGTACAGCAGCGCGCATATATAAAGAAAATGGCAGGGAAAACGTACACGAGATGCATTCACTCAATCCTTAGAACAAAAAGTGCTGACAAAGTATGTATATATACATCCTGGCCTTCTAAACATTCACCCAAACCTCCCCTCAATCTTGACGAGGATGATCATGTCATTCACCCAAGGTAAAAAGAGATCGATGAGATGTCCTAGTCACAAGACTACCATTTGATCTAATGGTACTAGTACTGGCTTTTCAGGGTCTCAGTCACCGCGCGCTTGGTTCTAGAGTAGATTATTATTAGTAAATGACCAAATTAATGTTGAAGGAACATCGCGCGTGTGTGTGTATCACGTGGAAATGGCAAACGGGGAATCCGATTAATTAATTGAATTAATTAATTAATTAATAGTTAGTTGAGAGAAACTGTTAGTGATTATATGCTGACAAGAAGATAATTGACGCATTCAGTTGACGACACAAAACATCCATCATTGGATATTACGTACTGGATTGACAATCAAAATCCAGGGAATCCGACGTCTGATTTAAAGAGTTATTTAATTATTTCCCTTTTCAGTATAGTACTATATATAATAGATTGCATTCAATCTAATTAATTTATGTCTTTTATTAATTACATATATAATAGCTATGAAAAGGCTTTTTTTTGTGGTTGTTTCCAACTAAATAATGTAAAACAAAGCAAAGATTCCAGTGCTTTTATGGCACGTTTTGCGTCCAGCCACCCAGCTATATAATATGGTAAGAAAAATATGTTAACTATAAAAATAAATTTACTAACTCACTTTATAATATGTTAGATTGTAAAATTATTTTTATTATAAAGTAGATGTAACGTATTATTTTAAAGCTTATAAATTTATTTTTATGAAGTCTTTTTAGGAGCACTTCTCATATTATATAGTAATAGCCCGCTGAATTAGTTCGCAAAGAACTTGTTCTCCAGTACTAGGGAAAAAGAAAAAAGAAAAAATATAAAGACTTCAACAAGTTAGTCCCTGGTATACAAATTTACGAGAATATTATTCTTTTGGGCCTTCAAAACTATATATGAAATTGATCGATGACAAATTGCAGCCTACATTCCTTATGTTGTTGGTCTGGATCTGGGCCATCTGGCCCAAAAGAATAGAATTGACGAACCGAGACTGAGCCCAGCAACTTAAAGTACTATTAATTAAAGCAATATTTTGGAAGGAAGAGCGCGAAGAGGCCAGGGAGCAAAACAAACATAGCATTATCGTTAAAGAAAAACATAGCCTACATCATAATCCCACTAGACACTAAGCACTTCCATTCATTTGGTGGGTTAGAACATGAAACATGTTATGTGAAACTGGCCCATTCACATCTTGTCATGTCGGATCCTTCTTTGCCATCTGCCATCAATTCATCCTAGGGCGACATGCTGTCTCTGAGGGCCCAGCTTGTCTTGTTTGCTGAATGAAGAAGAATAATCAGGGGGAAAAAAAGGTAATTAAGTGCAGTTTCGTGGCAAATTTGAGATTACACAATAATTTCATTCAATATTTAAATGGAAAGGCACCTGAAAATAAGTTTCTAGCTTCTTTTTGAGAATGGCATATTCTTTCTTCAGTTGTTGGAAAGTCCTCGTGCATCTGCTTACGTTCATGCAGAAACCGTTATCAAAAACTCCAAGAATGATCAGTGCAACAATGAGAATTCGATGCAAAAACCATCACATCACATCACAGGGCATGAAATTAATTTCTATGCCTCTTCCTCTGTCTAATGTACAGATGTGAATACGACTGAATTGATCTGCTAATTAGCAACATGTACAGAAACAGTCTAACAGGGCATAATCAGGATCATGGGAATAGTATCTGGGCAGTTGAGGGAATGTGATGATAGAATGAAGAGGAAAATGAATTACCCTTCTCCATTTCCTGCCCTGCAATATTCTCTGAACTGTGTGCACTCAGCTTTCACCTTTTTGGCCCCAATGCTGCACCCGTTATAGCAGAAAGCTTTAGATACAGAACAGAATATACTTCATAAATATATACTAACTTGTATTTTTTGTTTTATTTTACACTTTTTTAGTTCTCAATTCTATCTACCTGGTGCTACTCCCCTTGAACTGATGCATATAGTTGTCCAGCTTATTGAAGTCAAGAGGGTTCTTCTCTCTGCATTAACGACAGAGACATTGTCACTAATACATTAAGAAGATAATTAGCAAATCAAAAAATTATAAGATAATTGAAAAATGAAGAACTTACAGTGATTGCTCTATGTTAAGTATAGTCCTGGATGAATCCCGGTAATATAATGTAACAACTTCCTCCACAAAGTTAGGATTAGCATCGTCTTGCAGCTCCTCCAGCTGGATAAATTGCTCGTCAAGCAGTCCCTGCAAACGCTCCAATATTCATATATCCGTCATAAACATGAGAAAAGATATATAATCGAAACTTTAAAATGGAATTCGAGTGTTCGTTTACAACTCCACTCTTTGTGCATATATACGGCTCAAATGAACCGGATCCGGTTAGAAAGACTAAAGAATGAAAAATAACTAAGCTGAAAAGGCACTCTACAACTTTGCAAATAGATATATATGCATGCTGACTGAACCTTAGAGATTAACTGATAGACGAAATTGCTCCAAGACATACACGTGGAACAGAGATTACTCAGGGTGTTGGGAAAATTTAAGTATCTATGTTTTTTTATTCATGTGTCGTGATCATGAGAATGAACATGTATTGCATATTTGCATGCAAAGTGTTTATTCTGTGTGAGGTATTATGTATAAAACAGGCAAGCCTTAAATTGTATGTATTTCTTCAATAGCCAGATAAAAAGAAATAAAATCAGGCCAGCACTGACAGCAAGAACTGTTGAGAAACTAGCAAACCTGATCAAAGAAGGATTGCCTCATGAGGAAAATGTGTTTGTGCAATTGGTTCCTCTCCATTACAGAATGTATCTGTGTGTGACAGAGAGACAGAGATGAGAGAAGTGCAGAAGTTGGGTGAAGGCTTTAGGTAAGGCTTGAATGATAATGCAATATGGCAAGGCCGAGGTGGGTTTATATAGTGGAGACGAGGGACCGAAAGTGTTAAGTAGAGGAGAGGGAACGCCTTTATTTTATCTTTATTTTTATTTTTTTCCCTTATCTATTGTTCGTTCTGTCTCAAAGAGCAGAGAGGAGGGTGCACAAAGTATATGATTTTACTATTGAGTGAAAAGGCAGATTTAGGTCATGTCCAAGAATGTTAGAAGGTAGGCCTAGGGGTTAAACTATTCTGTCATTCCAAACAAATAATTATTTTTCATAAGAAATTATTACACTATTTAGATAGTAAAATGAGATGAACTAGTTTTAGATGAAAATTAAAAATTAAATAAAATATTATTATAATATTATTTTTTAATATTATTATTGTTTTGAGATTTGAAAAAATTAAATTATTTATTATATTTCATGTAAAAATTTTAAAAAATTATAATGATAAGATAAGATGAAACCGCTTCTATATCCAAACGGCCAACATCTTCCGTCTAAGCGTTTTATATTCTGCACCACAAACTACTAATATCAACGCACATTGTACCCTTTAACTACAAAACAAAATAAAAAATAAAGCTCACATCTTATAACTGTATCTAACATCATTATTGTATTATTTATTAATTTGTTATCGTTATATATATTTTTGATAGTTCGCAATTATGGAGGAAAGTTTATTTTCCCTTTGTATTTATATAACATCCTTTTATCATTTCTGTCAACCAATATATAACAAAATAGGAACTGCAGATTCTATATATACCGCTTCCCCTTTTTCGAGTGAAACGGATTTTAGCGTTTTTTGTACTCAATCCAATCAATATTCTATGAAAACAACTGAAGAATGAAGGGGTAAGTAATGACGAATAACAGCTTTGCATGTCAGCCATAAAAGAATAATATATAGAACTTTCGTCAACGTCATTGTAAAAGAATGGCATGGTATATTGGCAATACATTGGTTAGGGAGGGATATTTAAGGATATTCTTGACAAAACCCAAACTAAATAACTAAATAAACGAAATAAAAGTGTAACTATCGTTCAAATACGCATATCTTTAATTTCTTATTATGAAAAAATATAAAACAGGAAAATGAAAAATAAATAAATTAATAAAAGAAAAGAAGCTTTAGCTGAATAGAGATGATCAATGAGAGAGTTGAGATGAAATACATGTTATCTTGATCTCATTGGAATCAATATCTCAATTGTTTATCGGCGACAATATGTACATGCAGATATATACACATGTATTATATATATATATATATGTTAAGCTACAATGGTATATATTAAGATATAAATTAAATAATAAAATCTATCTTTCTTTCTGTTTAAACTTTTAATAGAAACGATAATTTCATATATTATCGTAAAAGAATTCTTGAATTCGAAGCTTGAGGATAATGTTATATATTATGTCATTTTTTCTCGGCCGGCCTCATTGTCAAAAGTGATTAAAACATGAAAAAATCTATGTTGTAGTGCTATAATTTCATATATTATCATAACAGAATTCTTGAATTCGAACCTTGATGATATATGTTATGTCCTTTTTTCTCCCTCATTGTCAAAAGTGATTAAAACATGAAAAAATCTATATATGCTGCAGTGCTGAGTTTGGTGGGTGGAGAATAACCAGAAGATGCACGCACACAACGGAGAGAATCATCGAGAGTGACCAGAAAAGGAAAATTAATATTAAGGAGAGAAAAATCCCACCAATGATTGGCATAAGAACTTTCCCTTGTAAACAAGTGGCCCTTTCATGTCCCCCCACCCCCCATTCGGCTATTCTCTCGATCTTGCTAAGCCTGAAATTTCAGCAATATGTTAAAAAGAGTGTTGCAGAAAAGATTAACCCTTTATTCCTCTGTCACACCCAAGTGAGATGAGGGAGAAGCAGATGGATGTTTTACATTCACTCACTAGATCTCTCTTTCTCATTTTCTTTTACAGATGTGTGGTCACATCTGCTATATACTTTGTTATAAAGCTGAAGGGTTTTGGGTGGGTAGAATTGAGATCGGAATATGGTAATATGTTCTCTATACCTGGCATTGATTGCGATTCTTTTCCCCTATCACTGTCTTATATGTTGATAAGAATCCCACCCTGGACAATTATCAATCATCTCCATGCTTGTCCATGAAAATATGATTTTGTGTAAATAAAACAAAATTCAAAATTATACAATTTTCATCCTCCCTCTTTGTACTTGGTATCAAACTAACATATTAAACCAATATATTGCACCCTCAAACTATTAAAAATTATAATTTTCACCCTTGTTTAATCCTATTGCATGCTAACTGTTAAAATGATTGAAAAGTGAAATTAAGTTAAAGCACATCATGGATGGGGTCATCGCATGGTCTTTCTCACTACTAGCTTGTACCCTAGTAGCATTCATGTATACTTCCCTGGAAATTATAACAATTGATTTAGATTTCTCATTTCACCTGTTGGATCTGATTCTAAATAGTCTTGATAACAATAGAGATCAATCACGTTCGCATGAGATGGTTTTATACAATCCTAGCTAGTTTGTTTGCTCTTATAATAGCCAAAAGTAGAGCTTTAAAAACAAAAAACAGCCAAAAGTAGGAGTTTAGCTTTAGCAACCATGCATGTCATGTATTGAGATGGTGTGCATTGAGATGTCACGATGAGTGTGTGTGTGTGTGGGGGGGGGGGAGATTAGCTTATTCAAAAGCTATGTACAAAAAAGAAAGGTGTGTAAATATATCATGAGACATGTGGCTAATGGTGGCTTCTGTGTGGAAATTTAAAAAGAAATAGCGGAAGACGTGTTTCTTCTTTTGGTTTATTCTCAAATTTTTAAAAAATTTCAAGATTTTTTAATAATAAATTTAAAATAATTTTCTCCAAAAAATTTTGTAGACTTAATCTATCAAAAAATGAGTAAAGATATTTTTGTAATAAAAAAGTATTAGATGTAAATTTTTTTAGTCCCAAATATGTTTTATTCTTCATAAATCATATACATGCTCATTGAGAAGGAACGTGATAATTAATGATCTTTATTTGTTAAAAGAACATTGCCATCAGTTTATATATTAAATTTTTTTATTTTTTATTCTACACTCAAACTTGAAATTTACTATATACTTGTGCACACTTTTAAAGTATGAGAAATATTTTAACCACAAATATATTATACAAAAGTAAATTCATAAATTGCTGTAGATTGATGCGATATATCAAATTGTAAAGTATATCTAACAAATCACATGAACCCGCGTCAAAATCTTTAGATTTTTGTTACCTATAAATTTTTATATCCTTTGGCCCCCTCTATATAAATCATACTTCGTCCTTGCTCGCAAGAACAAATTGGGAGATCCTATGCATCTATCACAAGCTTTATCCCATACATATACAAGGGATCTCATTCCTCTCAATTTCTATAAAGAAGATGTGACATTTTTTAAGATATTTGTGGAAGAGGATCCACCAAGATCTTTTCAAAAATTGGGAAAACGGTTTGTTGGGCAGAATTCAAATGTTATATCTTCATTTTCCTTCTTAATGGACGGAGAAAATCAGGCTCAAGAAAATCTACTCATGTTCAGAATTCACAAGAAGCAGTGCAAAGAGTCAATCTATACAACACGCCTGATCAAAAGGCATCTAACCACAACTCATGTTTCACACTTTGTCATTGGCTCGAAGAGAAATCTGTTTGATTCTTGGAAAGCCAGCTAACACTTTTCAATGGTAGCCAAGGAAAACATTCCTATAAAAAAACTAAAAAACACTATCGGTCAAAATTAGCGGGCTACGCCCGACTCTTTAAACTTAAAAGATAAACATCTCATCCGACTACAGATTGCTGAAGAGAAAAGAAGTACAGCTGGAGGTAGCATCCGTGACAAGAAAGGAACACCGGGTTGTCACGTCAATGCCATACTGTCCTAAAAGGAGGAGCTTAGGGTTGCCACATCAAGGAATTAGCTGCTCCCAGAACCTCCACGAATAATCCAAACTTGTGGGCATTGATGCAATCATACAGAAGCTAGCTTTAAACTTGCTTTCTTACTAGTGACCCTTCATAGATATTCTCCTCTTTTTCAGCATCAATTCCACTCATCTTCGTAAGAATCCATTGCTTGTATGGTACACATTATTGAAAGCAGCATCCCCACTATCGGCAGCTTTAGCTCCAACCTCCAAAATTTTATCCAAAATAAGCCCAAACAAGACGCGATACACATATCAAACTTGAAGAAGAAACAATCAAGTGATGGAGATTCATTATCATGAATTAAATTTATTCTTTTAATTCTTTTAATTCATCTTTGTATCACATGTTAGTCACATGTATTTTATTTTCCTATATATTGGTATAAATATTGGCTTTTTAGTCATTGTACACGGACAGTTTATTTTCAATTGATTTCTTTTCCTCCAGAAGCTTCTCTTAGTCTCGACCTATGCTCTACTATGGTTTCATCCTCTGATGTGCTATGTTTTCGCTCCTTTGTATTCTTCTAGGGTTTACATTTTACATGGTATCAAATGTCCCTTTTTTATTACTTCCATGGCGCCGTCTCACAAATATGTCTCTGAAGATACTACTTCTCTTTACTTTCTTCATCCTAGTGATAGTCATGGTGTCCTTCTGGTCACTCAGCTTCTTCTCGGCGAGAACTATCATGCTTGGTCTAGTTCGATGTCCATGGCCCTTTCGGCAAAGAACAAGCTTGGATTCGTTGATGGCTCTATTCCTAAACCTTCGGATCCGATGGATTCACTTTTTTCTCCATGGCTCCGATGTAACAATATGATGATATATTGGATCTTAAACTATGTTTGTCCTGAAATTTCTTCTAGTATCTTGTATTACAACTGCTTGTGAGATCTGATCAGATCTTAAGGAATGATTTTCTCATAAAAATTGTCCTTGCATTTTTCAGTTGCAGAAATCTATTTTCTCTCTTTCTCATGGTTCTTTTTCGGTGAGTAATTATTTTACTCGTCTTAAGGGCCTTTGGGATGAACTTACTAATTATAAGCATGTTCCTACTTGCTCTTGTGGAGTTGTGTGAACGTTGAACTCCTATGTTCAACAGGAACATATTTTACAATTTTTTTATAGGATTAAATGAATCATTTGCACCTGCTCATGTACAGATTCTGCTCATGGAGCCTTTGCCTCCTCTTAATAAATTTGTTTATCTTGTTTTACAAGAGGAACGACAACAAGAAATCTCTTATATTTCTTTGCCTCCTGTTGATTCACATGTTTTTGTTTATCAAATTGATGGAATCAGATCTGTTAAATCTTTTTCTAAGAATGATAGACCCTTATGTAAACATTGTGGAATTACTGGTCATGTGATTAAAAAATGTTACAAGTTGCATGGTTCTCCCCAGGCTACAAACCGAAACAGAGGCAACTATCTATGGCTAATAATGTTGTCCTTAATGATAGCAATTCCTCAGTCGTTTCTCATTTTTCCTTGACTGAGGCTCAACATTAGCAGCTTCTATCCATGCTTCATCCTTAAATCTGTTGATGAAGGTCCTTCTACTGTCAATGCAGTTGTTTCGAATAATTTTTCTAGTATTATTTTTCCTCATAATAATACTAACTCTGTTTTTTTTTTTTCTGTTGCTCAGCCTGCCATATTTGATTCAAATTCCTGGAGTCTTGATACTGGAGCCACTGATCATATGGTTCCTTCTATTGATTATTTTACTTCTATTACTAGTTCTGTTTATGCTTCTGTGAAACTTCCTAATGGTCAATTTGTGTCTGTTACATATATTGACTCTGTTTCTATTTATGAACATCTTATTTTAGTGATGTTCTATGTGTTCCAACTTTTAAATTCAAATTGATTTCTATTAGCAAGTTAAGAAAACTACTACCTTGCACCAGATATACTAAGTGAGAACAGAGTAGGGATTCCTTTTTACTGGGATTTCCTTAATTATAGCCGAATCCCTCCTCCCCTGCCCCATTGCTTCTTACCGGCCTAACCAACTGATTAGCAGCTCTAACCGGCGTATGTGCCTAGATTAGGACTAGCTGCTTATGCGCCAATCCACACCAAACCCCCAATTACTGCAATCGCTAACTTGCTACTTTTTGTTTTCCTCTGACATTTGTCTAATATAGGACCTGATTCGTTGAAGGCTAATTGGAGTGGATAGATTGATGGGAGGCCTTTATATACTGCAACAGTCAAGCATTTCTATTTCTAAACCTAATTGAACAGTCAAAGTTTGGTCAGATACATGGATACCAACACTAGAATATTTCAAGCTCAAACCATGGAACCAAAATATAGAAGCCATCCCTACTTTGAAAGTTTTCGATATGAATAACCAAATATCCCATACGTGTACAAAAGCTGCACAACCTTTTTGAACATGACAGTATAAAAGAAATTCAAAAAATCTCATTGCTCCAATTCAATCAACAAACAAATAGTCTGATTTGGATAAAAAACCAAAATGGAAAATTCTCTATCCAAACAGCCTACTACATAATAGCCTAAACTGCAAATCCCTCACTGCAAAACTTCCCAAGCGATTTGCTGGGGAAAATTTGGCAGTTAAAGATCCATGATTGCCACAAGCTCCTTCTATGGAAAATCATCTGGAATATACCACCAACAAGAAATCGGCTGAAGTGCTATATTTCAAGTCTACTTTGCTCCAACTGTCCATTATGTGAAGATCAAGAAGAAACAACACTTCATCTTTTTACGAAATGCCCAATGGCCATAATATTATGGAGCCAAAGCAGCTGGTCATTAAACCTATCATCTATGGCGATTGATACAATACAAGAATGGATCTCGATCATAATCAAGACTAAGTCAAAGTTGGGGCTAGGCATCTAAGCAGAACGCCCCTTCCAAATCTTTGCAGTATTGATGTTAGATTTCATTTGGCGAACGAGGAATGACATTCTTCACAATAATTCTGTTATCTCTCTAAAGAAAGCAAATGAGCAACTGGATTTCTTATACCAAGAAATTTACAGGAGTGAAAAACAAAGTCAAATTATGCAAAAATTATGAAATGGAAAAACTCACTAGAAGGGCACATAAGCATATTAGTTGATGCAGCGGTGAGGGATACATTATCCACTTCATCGGCGCTAAGCCGAAATTCAAATGGGGAAATAATAGAAATCTGGATAGAAAGAAATCACTCCACAAATCCGCTAATTGCAGAAGCCTGCGCAGCTCTCATTACGATAAAAATGACAAAAAAACTTGTAAAAAGTGAGCACCATCATAGAAGGAGACTCACAACTTGTAATCTCGACAATTGAAGGTGAAGATCAAGCTTGGAAAATAAGGCCTATCATGGATGATATTGCTCGAATGCGGGAAAATCAATTAGGTTGGAGCGTTAAAAAAACAGATCGATCTCAAAATCGATATGCGCACTTAGTGGTGTAATGGGCAGCAACCAACTTTGTTTTTAGTCGCATATCCATAGATAAATTACCTACTTGTATCTTATATATAAACAGTGGAAAGGACCCTCCCTCAAGTAGTTTGTAATATTTTTAATTTTATCAATGATAAGCAGGCCTGATTAGAAAAAAAAAATTACACTTATATTACCTCATAGAGCAGTGCTACTTTGCTGCCTGAGTAGCACCGCTTATTGTTATCGATAGTGTGTTTTATAATTTTTTTTTATTTTTTATTTTTCTATTTACATTTTTTTAATATATTTAAATATTTTAAAAAAATACATCAATACACTTAAAATCACTTTCTTAAATACTAAGTAAAAATAAAAAATAAAATAATTTCTCAAACGGTCACCTAGAGCAGTAATCTTGAGGTGGCAAAAGAGCTTTTTCCTGCCACATATCTTAAAAATTCAAATTGATGGTAATTTAAGACTTCAGCCATTAAGGTGTGTTTAGATGTTGAAGTGAGTTGAGTTGAGATGATAAAATATTGTTATAATATTATTTTTTAATATTATTATTATTTTGAGATTTGAAAAAGTTAAATTGTTTATTATATTTTATGTTAGAATTTAAAAAAATTATAATAATGAATTGAGATAAATTGAAAGGAGTTGAAGTTCCAAACTAAGTAAATATTATTTATTTGAGATAGCATATTACTCCAATGTAGTCTTGGGTCCTTTATGCAGGTCAGCGTTTCCCCCGGGGTTTAATTAACTCATGTCAGTCAAACCAACCTCGGTTGACTGGTTCCTTATCTTGGGAACCCATCATACATGTGGTTTGGCTCTGTTAAAGCCAGACTTCTTTGAATTTGGCTGTCAATGGCCTCAGGCTCAGGTAGACGACCTGTTTTTGTTAGTCAAATCAGATTTCAATGCCTCAATAGTGGTTTGATATTTCACCGTCGTCGAAGTCAACAGGGCCACGCGTTTCTCTCACCTTTCGGATCCATCTGCATGCATCTCGAACGGCACCGTCTCAAATGGCGAGCCCAAAAGGTCAAAGCGAAGAACAAAACAAATAATCCATTAGGCCACAATCATTTAAGGGCCACCGGCTGCCCCGCACCAATGGGCCCGATCTCCATCCTAACAAAATGTCAAAAACATTAACCTCATGGAGGGCCAGGTTTAAAAGTATTAAGACCACAAAAAGCATGCTTTTTGTGGCGTGTGGTGTATCTCCCTATAGCCGAAACAAAAGTCAACAAATTCCCCAGGGAGAAATTGAAGCTGTTCTGCAAAAAATACCAAGATCACTGATGAAGATAATATAGGTCCTTGGAGGGCTAGGCCGAGATTGAGGGCTGGGTACTACCTAAGGACGAGTAATTCTACATATAATCGTGAAGTGCGTAACCGCCACGTAATCGCTTTAAAAAAGAGTGGGGTCCATTATTAAAAAATTAATTTTTTTTATGTGGGTCTTATGTTTTATTCATTTTTTTCAAAGCGATTATGCGGCGGTTACGCAATTCACGGTTGTAAATATCTTTTCTCCCTAAGGACATACCAGTTTGGCAAACTTTTACCAGAGGGCAGCAGAATTAACTGGCGAATTTTGAGCTGAATTAAAAGATGATTTTTTTTATAAATAATAATAAATTAAATGATAGAATAAGTTCCTTAAAACTCACCTAAAATAAATCTACATATATTTAGATATTAAGATAAATTTAAATGTATTTATAAGAAAGTTAAAAAAAATTATTAGTCCCGCATGTACGTGTTAAGTTGAAAAAAATTATAGATCACATGTGTAAAGATGTTTTAAGTTAAGTAATGTTTAGTGATTTAGGAGTTCGATATTTCGATGTTAGACTCAAACTTAAAATTAGACTGAATTAAATTGATCTCAATATGTTCCGACATTC
The DNA here is from genome assembly GCA_022457165.1 of Juglans mandshurica. Classification (NCBI taxonomy): domain Eukaryota; kingdom Viridiplantae; phylum Streptophyta; class Magnoliopsida; order Fagales; family Juglandaceae; genus Juglans; species Juglans mandshurica. The sequence goes on along the minus strand of CM039619.1, from coordinate 7,382,789 downwards.
AAACGGGACGTAGAGCTCTGCCTCAGAACGCATGAACAAACAGTTGGGAAAATAATAAATCAGTCTACGAGACATATGCCAATCAGAGTTCATCTACAAAACTAAAAATGCTGCCCATTTTATTCGATTATTTCAACTGCTAGCTGTTTACAGTTAGAAAGAATAAATATTTCCTACGAAATTGATCTAACCTACGTTATAAACACCGCAATACATCATACAACATAGGAAATAAACAAAGATGACTCGGTGAAAACATATGATTGTGCACGGTTGAGAAAGGAAGGAAAAAAGATCTTGATATGCTTCACTTTACCCCCATTTCAAACGGATTCAATTACACTACTCTCACCCTTGTTTAAGTCAGATCCGCTGACTGGAGCATTTGCATGAAACGCTGATTGCCTTGAGGGCCCTCCTATCAATTTTAAAGAGAGGGGCGAAGGCTCTCTATGGCTTCTCTCAGCCTCAACGAGACTAAGTTGAGACATGCCAACAAGTTCATCTACATTGACAGGTTCCTTGGGGAGGATTGGAGTTGGTTTCAAGACCTGATGATGGGACGTCTCTCCACCCTTCTCTTCTTCCACAGGAGCCGTATTAGGTGGCCAAATTGGAAAATGGAGAGGTAAATAAGCAGGGAAGAATCCAGGAATCATAGGTGCCAGTCCACTTGATCCCTCGACACTTTCATCATGTTCTTGAACTTTTTCTTCAGGTGTGGCTTCCATAGGTTCAAATTCTGAATTGAGGGTGAGATTTAATGAAGGTAATGACATTGCAGTATCAGTTTCTCTAGTCTGAGCAGAAGGTAGCAATATTTGGTCCTCTGGCACAGGCGGTGTCTCTGTGGCCTGAAAAAGAAACAAAATATAATCAACCCAAAACATATCTACGAAATAACTTATTGCTACCACCATTAAACTCCATTTGATTAATGAATGCTCCACTCCGACCACACTAATATACCTTTTGCGTTCTTTGGATTACATATATTATATGTTTACAAAAAGATATAAATGCAATAACTGCAATGGAAAAGGAAAATTAACAAGCAATGACCAATGGATTTTTCTTCACCAAAGCGATGCATAAAATGCACAATCTGGAAGGTGTGAACTAATTAGGCACCTATAACCATTTGGCTGTGACTGTCTGTGCCTGAAGATTTGAGTGTCTTTAGGTGTGAAATACCTAAAGATAATGTAAGAAGCGAGACAAACCATATCTTGGACCATGTCGAAAAGGCTGGAACGTCTCTTTTTTCGGTTAGCATTAGTTTGCCGGATAAAGTACTTCTGTGCATGACTTGCCACTTGTGTTGGGGTCCTCGATATGACAAAATTCCGTGCTATCCCACGCCAGTCACCTTTCCCCAATTTATTAAGACCAATTAAGAACTGTCGATGTTCCTCTTCTGTCCATGGGACACCTGAAAACCAAGTCCAGTACAATAAGAATGGGAAAAAAAGTGATTCTCCATTTAGCGGGAAACTTCCCAATATAACACTTGTTATTGTTTAAATCACCTTAAAAAAGTACAGGGACCAATTGAATAGTCACTTCTAATATGGCAGAACGAACATAATGAATTAATGTCTACGAACAAGTTTTCCATAGTACTTAAAGTTTTGTTGGGTTTTGGCAACTAGCCCTTCATGCATATTGAGAAATATGAAATGATATGCTTTTATCCATTCAGTCTAACATTCTGTTTTATATAGGAATCCCACCAAAAATCTGCAATCCAGATAATCAAATACTCTCGCCAGGCAATATATCACCTGTTCTTTGATGATATATCAGACAATCTTGGATAGCAATGCATAATTGAATCAGCAGCTCGCGTGAATGAGAGCCAAAAACATTAGAAAACAACTACTTAGGCAGTACCAATGCCAATAAATAATCTATATCGTAAGGTAAGGATTGTAGAGTTGTGCTTTCAAACAGCAGGTAATCTAGTTATAATGCAAATATGTGGGCGAGCGTATTTGACATGGATTTAAACACAGGAAATTTTAACTGATAAATGAATAGACTCAATGTAAAAGAATTTGCAGAATGAACCAGGGAACGTTGATAAAATTAAATGGAAAGCTACACATTATTTTTTCGTAAAGCACTAACTTAAAGCTCTGGACAAAACGTAACCATGATACATATACATGTACAAATACATATAGTATATATTAAATGCAACTATCCCCTCATTGTTAGTCACTTAGACTTCTTTAGCTATTGATCAGGTTAAGGCCGTATCTACCCAAGAACTAGTATTGAAAACGTAAGGAGAAAAAAAGTCCTTCTAGAACTACAGACAAAACCTCTGGGGATTGGCTCAAGTGGTAAAGACTTTGGTAGGTCTAAGGTTTGAATCCTCAAGGACATGTGAACCCTTGGAATTAGTCGGGACTGAGTTCTTGGATACCCAGAGCCAACAAAAAAAAAAAAAACTACAAACGAAATCTTCAAGCAAATACAACCCGTTGTGCCTTGCATACAACGTCAAGTTCCAAATGGATAAAGAAATTCATTGATCGTTTTAAAAAGACAAAAATTACTAATAGAATCTGTCCCGTGCCCAAAAGCCACTTGCTGGAATTTCCCAAATTAGGAAATTAAAAGTAAAGTAAAACCATGGAGAACCACTTTTCATGTCTTGATCAAATGTCAAAACGTGGAAAACCTTCAGTAAAAATCATACAGCAATTATGGGTATCCAGAAATCAAATATATGTTCGACGAATCTGTCGTAGAGTACATCATTTTTCACCAACATGACCTCTTTTACCGAAGAAACTTAAAAATTATTAACATTGAAAGAAAATAAATAGCAACATTCCTTCCAAATCAAATCAATCCAGCTCATCACCAAAAGCTGTGACTTGTACTGAAAGATACAATAGCCATTATGGAACGCGAATATATGAGTAATGCTAGATACAAATTCCAAATAGATAAATCTCATTCAGATTTTTTTTTATAAAACAATGGTCCACTAATAAATAATAATTTTTTTTACGCATTTTTTAAGATGGGGTCTTTTTTTTTTTCAAGGGCATGTATGGAACTTGTATATGTTTTATATCTTCGTCATTACCTTCAGCAACTACAGAGAAAAATAAACACCACCTTCGAAAATTAAATGACATAATTTTCTTCAAATGGAAAATTACCCAAAGATCGGATAGCAAGAGGTTCAAAAAATGACAAAGTCAAAAATGAGAACGAAAGAAAGATCACAAGCCCAGCTCATCCACCGAAAGAGCAAACAAACACTAAAACACAAAGTTAAAAGGGCAAAAAAAAAACGTAAGAACGGGAGACAAGTTAGTTAATTAATTCAATAACAAATCATAAACAGAGCCCGACCTTAAACCATTATCCAGAATCGCTACAAACCAATCCAAAGAAAAGAAAACCTTCTCAAACCCACACAAAAAAATACCATGCTAAATCTGAAGATGATAGTAAAATATTCTCAAATTACCTTTCTTTCGGTCGCCACGTCGGTTGGCAGAGCAGGAGGCGTGGGCCGGATCGTCGGACAAGTATCCATCGGACACGTGGACGAGGTCGGAGGAGGGGGAGTCCAGGTGATTGGGGGAAGCGGCGGCGGAAGAGGAGGAATGATAGTGAGCCGAGAGGTTCCCCATGCTCGCGCTTTTCTTGATGATCGAGCCATCGGTTAGCTTCACGCCGAAGAGCTTCACGCATCCTCCTCCACCGCGGTTCGGACACGTGCGCGAATTGTGGCCGTTGTTGCTGCAGTGCGAGCACCGCCGAGTCATGCCAAGCCCAGTCGGTCGTGTCACTGCAGAGTTTGTCCTAGTCCGATGAATATTTTGTCAGATAGATAGATAGAGCGAGCGAGAGCCAGGGAAAAGCAGAGAGATGGGTAAGACTTGAGATAAATGATTGGGGTTTGGTCTTTGGGAGCGAATAGGGAGATTTATATTTGGGAATGATAGGGGTAGAACGGGAAATGAACTTCCTTTTTAGTGGGAATTAATTAAGGGATAGAGGAATGCGGTGGTTCGTTCGTTGAAGTTCTCACGATATTACCATTTCATCCTTTCAGAAAGGATAACGTCCTGCTCTTTTGTTTTTGTTTTTGTTTTTGTTTTTGTTTTTTTTTTGTTTTCGAGCCTATAACGTTAAACGTCCTGCTCTTTTGGTATTTTTAATGGATCTTATGTTTTTCTCTCATTTCAGTTTGGACCTTTTGTTTATGTTTAATTCATTTTAGCCCCTACAACTGACGATTTTATTTCATTTTTCTTCTCATTTGTCTCATAATTCCTGACAACTAATAATTATTGTTAATGTTAGTTAATCATATAATTTTTTGTTTTAATTGGATGATTTGATTTCCCTCTTATCCAAAATAATTTAAATTAAATAATTATATAATAATAGAAATTAAAAACTCATGTTTTTTGTAATGAAAAAATGAACATTGCTCCTCTTTTTTTTCCTGGATTAGTTTAATAAGAGTTGTTACCTTCTAATTGCTGTTAAAGTCATCATACTTCCTCCGCAATTTTACAAATTCTATAATTAATTTAAAAGTGAGAAATTGGGGTGAAAAAATCTTTTTATAGCTCACCAGTCACCTCACTATAATTAATCAACCTTTGCCCTATGTAGTTTGAAATTCAATCAAATTAATTAATTATTCATTTTTTGCATTAGTCCAAGTAAGGGAGCCCCACTCCACTTGATGCCTATGTCATCTCAGTATCAATGGACCTTGTGAAAATGTCCAATATAATAAATAAAATATATATATAATATATATATTCAAAATTCTAAAATAATAAACGCTATAAGATGGTATGATCTCCATTATTAGGATTGGTGGGAAGGTGACAAAATGATTATTTAATTTTAGATTTTATGAACCAGTCTATTCATTAACCTTAGATTAGGTAAATTCGAGGTCAAGAAATCCAGGAACAGGAAAGTAATTTCACTAGCGGGTGACACGTTGGGTCAATCTACTTACCTTACCTATGTACTCCACTTTTGTCTTTGATTGTTTATGGAAACGAATGGTCGGCAGGAAAACGTGTGATCCACAATTTACCCAAATTCACGAAAACCAATTTCTTTTTTATTTTTTTTATAACGACCAAACTGCACTTTTTGAAGCCACAAGAGTAAGAATAAACGAGATATTATTTTATCGTTAATATAACATTAAATAACTAGCTAAAAGACAAATAGAAAATACAAGATATAAAAATAAATATAAAAATGAAAGATTATGGATAATAATTCATATATATATATATATATTAATTCTGGTCCTGATCAGATGGCAGATTGATAAGGGAGGTGCTTCAAATCAATTGGGCTTCCCCAAAGAGTACTTATCCGACAAAAAAAAAAAAAGCCTAGTGGATGTACTTGGCCAACCACAATATGCCACGTTGTAATTAGGTAGTGGCCCATGTCTGCTTTATGTGGGGTTGAATACTTAAGAATGGATGGGATATTTACGGCATGGATCACCATTCACGTGTGCTTCGTCTCTCTCTCTCTTTTTTTATCCTTTCTAGTCCAACTCTTTTTTTTTTTTTTGTTATTTTTCCAGTCGAAGTCGATCTTCGTATTTGCTAAACCTTTCCTAATCTAAGAGGAATATCTACAAATTTATGCTGTGGAATGCTTAATACCACTTTAATGATCGATCATAAACATTGTTTATCACGTCAAATTAAGAAAGCTTTCTTTATTCGATACTAATTGAAAAGGAATATCCTATCCATAAATAAATAAATAAATTGAAAAGGAATATATCCCAATCAAACCCATTTTAATTGGTCGTAATCCTCGCGTTCTTATTACATAAACACCCTTAGCGAGCTTTCACACAAACAATAATTTAAGGAAAAATGCTGCTGCATGCCTGTGGCTGTGGATGCAGCACTACAAAAGTCACCAATTAATATTTTATTTTTTTATTATTATTTTTTTTACTTAATTGTTAATGAGGTATTTTTAAATGAATTTGTGAATATTTTCTTTTTTTTAAAAAAAATTATGAAAAAATAAAAAGGCTATTAAGCCTTATGGGTGATACCGACTCATAATTTAATTTAAATTTCACATACACAATTGATAAAACATTTTAAGACAAGTAAATATTCCTACAATTATTGTATTATCCGAACACCTGTAATTAATTGTTTGAAGTTTAATGATCTCAGTAAAAGGGATTACTAAATTGGAAAGATGTACTCATGATTGGGCTAGCTTAGCAAATGTCGAGGGACACAACAAAGCTTTGGATGCTTTAAATCCAACTGAATGGACAAAATGGTCATCTAATCTTATTTCTAAAACCAAAGTATTCTAAACATGTTGTCATTTTCTTCCAATTGTCCCAAAACCTAATCATGAGTTTGACCCCTATATTTAATCTTCATCAATCCTAGTACCTCTACCATTGGTTTATCCTAATAATTGAACTAGCCTAGATCCATTTTAATAGTAAAAGCAAAAATAAAAGAAACTCATAGCTACTAAAACCCGGATTGATAGGTAAAAAATAATGAGGAGCTACACTCATAAATAAATTATATAAAAATAATTTTATAAATTGACGTGATTTTATATGAGTCGTTAAATATATATTATAATAAAATTAATTTTAAAATTTGACAAACCATATAAAGACACATCAATTTGTAAGATTACTTTATAAAATTACTTTGTAATTATATTATTTTTCAAAAACAATAAAGGCTCAACAGTGTAAAGGTTTTATTGCAGCATTGACCGCTTACGCTATGTTATTTATTATTTTCAACTCCATTATATTCATGGGTGATATTCTCTTCTTCATATATGCATAAATTAATCCAAAAAGAAAATCCAAAAAAGAAATTTGAAAATGTATAGGAAAAGTTCCTTATAGGAGAAGAACCGTCCTTATACCTTAAATGAGAAGTGCTGTAATATCTTATAAAAATAAAATTATAAAATTATAAAATTATATAATTTTATATGATATGTTAAATCTATTTTATAGTAAAAATAATTTTAAAATTTAATGTATTACATAAAATTATTTGAACATATAAACTTATTTTTATGACATTTTTTATAATTAAAATATTTTAATCTTAAACTCTTCGTCAATATTTAATTTCAACCCACCGCGCAAGTTGTGGTTAAATATACGGGATTTTTCACGCATAAACAACATTATCATCACAATACGAGATAAAGATGAAAGCTGATGTGTACGGACACGTGAATTGGAAAATAAAGCAGAGAGGATAGGGAACTTTTGGAGATGCCACGTGGAAGCAGATGCTGCAAGAAAGTAGGAAATTACAGAGGGATGAAGGGAAGTCAAGCTTTGCAGAATTAAGTATGATGTGGTGGAGGACGTAGATAGATAGAGCGACTCTCTTGGAGGGATAAATTTCCAGGAATCTCTGCGCATGACTTTATTGTGCAGGATTGGGTACTGACTTTAGCATGAAAGAAGAGATTCATCAACTCTTCGGGTTGTGGTCTTCGATAAATTATTGGGAAAAAAAAAAAAAAAGGTTAGGTATACGAAAGAATCCCAGAACAGTAAAGTGAAGGGATCTTTGATAATGTTCTTTCTTTAGTCTCATTTTAATCACATTTTTTTTTTCAAACATCATTTCAACGTACACATTTTTAAATTATTTATTATAACTTCCTCAAACTTTCAAATAAAATATAAAAAATTATTTCAATTTTTTTAAATATAAAAACAAATATAGTATTAAGAAATTATATTATAATAATATTTTAATTTTATAATATTTTTATTTAATTTTTTTATTTTTATAAAATATTATTATTTTTATAACTTATTTTATAGAAAATGTTATATTTAAATATAATTATATAAAGTATACTATTTTCTGAAAATAATAGCAAACACTTTAACGTACATCTTACTCATCAGATCTTATACTATTTCACAGTTTTCATACAATTTTTATGCAAATACAATATATTAAAATGATAAATTCTATTCATTATTCTCACACTACGTATAATTTTTTTCTTATTAAATATGTAGTGTATGGATAATGAGTAGAATAATTTAATTAATTTAGAAAATATAAAATTAAAAAAATAAAATTAATATAGTATATAGAGTTGATAAGTAACAAAAGTCTATTAACTATATTGTGCATATTTAGAATGCAAATTTAATGTACATACAGGCATTTTCCTTAAAAGAAAGTTGAATATTAAATGATGAAAAATAATATTATAGAAACTAATTAATAATTATATATTAAACTCGACAAAAAAGCGAAGGATATAAATATCTTATGACGATTGGTATGACTGTCATTTTAAGATATTTTACTACAGTTTTTTGGAAGGCAGATAAATGGAAGAAGAAAGAAAAGCATTGACTTGGTCAGTCTCTCAATAATGCAAATACGAAAGGAGTGAATTTGTGTATTTTTTTCTTCGATCGACGAATAGACAGACAGAGAGACAGCATCAACCCCAAATCCCGACCACTACCTATGAAGTCAGCTCTTCGAATTAGGCCGCCCCCGTCTTCACCATTCTCCAATGACATTTCTCCTCATTGACCGCATTATCATGTTTTAAAAAAAAAAAATCCTAAAACATCTTCATTTTATTTGAGATAAATATTTTTAATTACAATTTTTTTTTTTACAATTAATCTCAATTCATCTTCATATATTGTGTACTAATCTTCATTTGGGAAAGCATTTACATTATTAATTTAGCTTCGTGGACCAAAGAATGCATGAAATCTTTGACTTTTCCTCGTAGTTGCTGAGAAATCTTCCATTTTGTATTTTACGAGAAAAATAAAATAAACTTGGTTAATTTACATTATTTCCACGCGAATTGAAGGGATATATGTAGAGGGAAGTGGACCTTAGAGTCGATTATCGTGTCAAAAATAAAACCGCGTTAGCATTTTCTACATGTTTTATTTATTTATTTTGCGCTAGCCATTCAAAAGGGTTAAAAAAAGGGACGAGTTTCTCGAGAATATCGCTATGATATTTCGAGGTGGAATAGGTATACACGCAACCTGAGTTGCTTGACCCTTACGTCGGCCGTTGACGGGTGTAAAGTAACATATAAAGAAGCCGTCGTCAATTTGTGTTACTCTACTCACCATTTCTACCTTTCACACATGTTAAAAAATAAAAATAAAAATAAAAATATAATATAAAAATGATGAATAAAACTTTTCTTTATATTCTAATCGACTATTACGAGAGCCCAAGAAATGGCTCAAAAAAATTCAAAGATAATATAGTTTTTTTTTTTTTTTTTTGAGAAGAAAAGATAATATGGCGTGGACAATGCTAGGGCCGCCTAGCATGTACAGCTGAGCATGCCCTCTTAATATATTTAATTTTTTTAATATTTTTAACTATTAAGAAAAAAATACAGTCACTTTTTTAACCATTAAAAAATATATATATATACAAAAAGAGTCTAAATTCGTGCTAGGGAAGAACTTCAAAGTAGGCCGAAAGATAGTTGTTTTGAAGGTAGATTGTTCTCAAGACTTTATTCATTTTATTTGAACTTTTTAACTCAAATGTAACTTTAATGAAGGAATTTCAATTTACTGTGATTTGAAATTCCTTCAAATTTGAAATTTTCCTCAGAAGTGCATTGGCATTATAGGTCGATCCCTTCAAATACGTACCGCAGTATCAAAGTTCAAACCGAATCATATTTGGACTATAGTCATACTATGACCTAATTTATTAATTTCGCATCGTATTTATGCCGAATTCAAGTCTGGTCAAGTTCAAGCATATATATGAGTGGTTACTTAACTTGATGTATTTCATCAAATGGACCACATCCACCAACTCTAATCAGCTAATTTTAAGTCAAATTCACAAATCCCATATATATTTAAGGAAAAAAAAAACTATGAATTCTACTGTTGACCACTTCTCCCCAGCCCCATAAAGAAAGACAAAATAAATCTTCTACTTGAGGGAGGGGAAGACTGTTTCCTACAATGTACTACTAACACTGCACGGGAACCATGATAACCCCAGACATATAGTTCAGGTTATGTTGTTGAAACTCCATATATTATCATACAAAATCAGTAATGTGAACTTTTATTTCATGTAAACTGAAAAATGTAAGAGTGCACAACATCTTCCAAACTATAAATTTGACTTGTAATCCAATTACCAGCACCCACCCAAATTCTCCTTACCCAACCGACTTAAAAGGGTAGAAGAAAGGGGAGAAAAGATTTAATTTTTTTTAAGGAAATTGATCGCGCCAGAGTTTGTATAATTATAGTGAATTCATACGATAAAATGAACAAATTTCTACCAATTCACCGGTAACTTCGGTAGACAGGGCTGTACATACAGCTCTCGGCGTGCTTCACCAGATCTTTAGGCTGAGGAAGGCGAGTAGCCAAACCTACATATCAATTATGCATCGTTAGATGCAAAATCTTTTGGTGTTGGAAAACAAAAATTTAGAGAGCTGAACGATCAGAGAACTCACCAAGTTCATAAGCTTTAGCAGCAACTTTAGCAGCAATATGTGCTGAAATCTTTCTAATGTTAGTAAATGGAGGGAATATGAGTCCCTTGGCAAAGTTCTCCTTGCTCACCTGTGCAGCCAAAGCTTCCGCTGTTCCAAGAAAACATCCGAAGGAAAATATGTAATGCATTAGAAAAATTTTTCTCTGATTTCTTAACAAGAGAAAAACAAAATCCAATGCTAAAACTCAACAAGAACTGTAATCAAAATAATAGGAATGATCATACGATACAACATATTCAGAAGAATTAAGGAAAAAGTTCATCGTTCCCAAGGATTAAGCATATGAGTGAATAGAATGTCTTCAATCTTTTTCCACCTTTGGAGGAAGATGTTTAGAGTTGAGTTTGATTCTTTCAAACTTACATAGTGACCCTTACGCATCCCATTTCTTCTGAAAGCAGGATAAACGTTTCAAAATACAAAATCAGCGTAGCATTTTGGCAAGGGATAGCCCACCAACCCCATATTTTTTGTAAGTTTTCCAATCTCCACTCAGCATGTCCCGATTCCAACTTAGGTTTAATCCAAAATTTAGCCAACTTTTAAAACAGTTTAGAACCTAAAACACAGTACATAAGGTGAAAGTTGCGTTGAAAAAGGACCAATTTTTGCTTAGAGCTGGTAAGCTGAAAAAAGTACCCACATCCTGTATCCCAAGGCAAAATGAATGTGAACTCTAAAGGGCCAAGTTTTGGTCCCACTTACAGGCTGCCAGGAGCATGTCGTCGTGAACACGGATAGCACCAGACATTATTAAACCGAGACCAAGTCCAGGAAAAATGTATGCATTATTTGCCTGCATCACAAAGAAATCAATATCAAAATTAGTAGTCGGCTCTCATGTATTATTAACCACATACTACATTAAATTCTTTAAAGACCTGGCCAGGCACAAAAAGCTTCCCCTCATATTCAACAGGAGGAAATGGGCTGCCACTAGCAAAAATGGCTCGACCCTGTGGGGAACAAAGATGAATAAACAGAAAAAGGTCATCATTGGTTATCTGGAGGAGAAACAATAGCTTAACAATCCCAAGCAAAACAATCAAAGATTCTTTATATCGGAAAAAAGAAGCTGTACATATGATATATTTGGCATGAAGAACAAGAAAACACTCAAGCATGCTTGTGTTACCTGACTCCATGTATAAGCTTCCTTGGCAGTGCATTCAGACTGTGAAGTTGGGTTGGAAAGGGCAAGAATAATAGGTTTCTACAAGTAGTAGGCATGCACAATGGTCAGCTTCTTTAGGGTGTAAATACAATTTCCCAAACATAAAGGCAGATAAATGGACAAAAAAAATAAATTACCTCATTGATGGAGGCCATGGCCTCAACCACTTCTTTAGTAAATGTTCTTCCTACTCCTGATGTTCCTATCAACACAGTTGGCTTGATTGCCTAATAAACACAAGACAACTTTGTGAATAAAGACTATGAAACCTATGCTTGAAGCATGTTTGGATCTGTGTGTATTACAGAGGGAGAGAAAGAAAGAATGAGATAGTTCACACCTTAATAGCATCTACAAGTTCATTAATTGGTTCGTGTTCATGAGCCCAAGGTTTCTTGAAATGTTGGAGCGATTCCTTCCGGGAGCTGACAATCAACCCCTGTTAAAAGGATTTGTAAGCAAGTTTTAACTGATGGAACTCTACTTCACACAGCGAAGAGCTATATCAGGATCTTACTACCTTTGAATCAACAAGCCAAATCTTCTTGCGGGTCTCTTCCAATGGGGCGTTTGTCTGCACAAATATCAGGTATAATACTGTATTTAGATGTGTATTTTAAATTGAAGGATTCCACAAATCATATCACCCTAAATAAACAGAAAGGAATGACACTGATAACAGTTTATAACCTGTTTTGATATCTCAAGGGCTATGAGTTCTGCTATTCCAGTACCAGCCTGTAACCATCAGACAAGAATGAGACACAACAACGAAGCAGCGGAATGAACAGTAGTGAAATAGGGGAAGAGACGGGATGGTGAGAGATGGGGAACAAGGAGGTAAATGCACTTGAAATAGCATACGATCTAATTTTGCCCGTTATACAACAACATTGTTTTTTAAGAAAGACTGAAAAAAGACAGGTCTGGAGTGAGCACACGAAGATCAAGGAATTTTAAGGCACACAAGCACATATAAGGGCCATAAAATTGTATAACAATGATTTATTTTCTCACCTATTCGCCCTTTAACTTAAATTTTCAAATCCAGAAATTCATTTCCCTTTCTTTTCTTTATTAGTGGCTCAAAACAGGGTAATATAGACTAACCTCTCCAGCACCGAGGAATAGAAACCTGTGGTCAGCTAAGGTTCCCCCAACTAAGTTCTGAGCTGCAACTAGCCCTGCAAGTACCACGGATGCTGTCCCCTGAAATGAAATGAAGTACTAAAAAATTAGATATATGTTTATCCCAATTTCCAAGATGTCATCATTATAATTTCTGTTTTTGATAAGTAATGGAACTTCACTCATGAAAGTAAAAGGCACTTAAAGGTACAGTATCATCGTAAAAAATAGTAGTAGTTTACCTGAATATCGTCATTAAAAACTAGATGCGTTGTCCCATATTTTGCAAGCAGATCAAAAGCATTGTGGTTTGCAAAGTCTTCAAACTGCAAGACGTTGCCAGCAGATTTAGAGAACATTAACTTACAAATAAATAACAAGCCCTGCAAACCTTCTTCTAGGCCAACTACCTGAATGAGGACTTTTTCTCCATAATTTTGCTTGACTGCGGTCATGAATTCATCTAGGAGTTCAGCATATTCCTAAATTAAAACACAGAAAGAGAGAGGGCGCATTTTAGGATGGTGGATTATTGCATAAAACTCAAAAAATTAAATGAGTGCCAGAAGAATTTTAGCAAGCAATTACGAACCTGCCCAGTTGCCCTCCTTTGCCTGAGCCCAATGTAAAATTCATCATTCAGTAGTGTCTCATTGTTTGTACCCACATCAATGGTTATAGGCAAGCACTGAAAACAAGCAACAAGTTTGACATTCCTTTACGTTAGTGTAACAAGAAAAAGAGAAGCAGCTATTCTCAACAGTGGTTATAGACAAATTAACTAGGTGATAAGGTTTAGGAAAGTTCAGATCCTTGTTTTTAGTGCAGATCCTATGATCCTCTACAACCTTCCACCAAAAGTTATAGCTCCCCCCACCCCAGAGTATTAGGATTATTTTTTTTTTTTTTTGGTGGAAGCCAAGTATGCAATCTACATTTTTCTCTCCTTTGAAAGATCGCAATGCAGAGCTCAGCTGGGTAATGAGTCTAATGATAGATTGCAAAACAAAGGAGCTTCTCGTGTTAACTTGATCAAACAAGGATTTCAACTCAGCATGTAAAAAAAAATAACACAGGTTATGCAAGTACTTACAGATGAAGGACGAACTCCACCCAGTGCAGTGTATAATGAAAGTTTTCCAACAGGTATTCCCATCCCCTGAAAACAGTTAATAATGCGTCAACAATTGATTCGTATGTGTGTTGTGTGAGAGAGAGATGACCAATACTCTTAACCAGTCTCACACTTCAATAACACATTTCACGCGATTCTTGGATAACAATGTCTTGATAGTGTTTACCTGACAGCCAAGATCTCCTAGCCCCAAAATCCGCTCCCCATCAGTGACAACAATAACTTGAATATTCTTCTCAGGCCAATTCCTCAAAACCTCACGAATCTTGCCCCTGCAAAAAACTAGTTTCAGTTTCAAGACAACATCGCATTATAAGGGACCATGAATGTGGGGAACTAGAAACAAGTGAACCAAACATACTTTTCTTTCAAACTAATAAAGAGACCCTGAGGACGCATGAAGATGCTCCCATATTTCTGGCAAGCTTCACCAACAGTGGGAGTGTATACAATTGGGAGTAACTCCTCAACATTCTCAATAAGAAGTTTGTAGAATAGTCTTTCATTTCTCTCCTGAAAAATCAGCAAAGCAACAATTTGATAGACTGCAATTTCACCGGGAAATTAATAAATAATCAGAGAGAAAATAATGAGCACTTGTATAATAAATTCATGAGGCAACAGACAGATAAAACAATGCGTAATTTAATATTAAAACATGTGTTCTCATTCTATTAGACTTTGCACAATATGAGAGCCAGTATATTAGTGACAGTTAATTGAGCTATATGAAAATCAGATGATTAAGTATAATCCAATACTTTATGAGAATCCAACTATGTGGCAAAGACTCCAACTAAAAAAATGGATCTTGTAGATGCCTACCTGGAGATCCATCATGGCCATGTACTTCTGTAGTGGAAGTTGATATTGACGGATATTATGCATCATTTTCTTCACCTGGGGAGTGGAGTGGTAATAACAATAAGTAGGTACTATGCAATAAAAAAGAAAACCACATAGCCATGTGAAAGGGGTTGAAGATCTATACGCTGGGTGCTAACCTGAAGCTCATGAGAAGCAACTGTTGGGGGGAGAAGACCTCGCAAAAAGTGGGCATCTCTCTCTTTTTCATTGAAGGCAAGCCCCTTGTTATGGTGCGGATCTCTCAGCAAAGAATAACCACTGCAGAGTAAGAGCAAAAAACATCCAATGAGCAAGGTAAATACATACACATCGTTAAAAAAAATTATATTCCAATTATTTGGACTTGAAGGTAGTTCATCAAACACCTCACCACATTTCCAGTAGGAAACGGATAAGTGCCATCTCTAACAAGCATAACCATCAAATATACTTTTTTTTTATCGGTTCAAACATACTTTTTTTTTTTTATTCATAACCATCAAATATACTATGTCAAAGGTTAAAAAAATAAAGGACGTAAGGCATAGGAAAGGCCTAGATGTACGAAGCCAACCCAGATACATATGGAAAGACTTGCCCAAAAAATGGTCAAATGATAATTAATTAGAAATTCATTTGTATACTAGTTCTCATCCCGGGATAACTTATGTTCAAAGCATAAACGGCTCAGTTTTATGTTACTCAACCACTGAAATGACAAGAAAAGATACAAAAATTTGGGTGCCAGATAAAAATGGTACACAGAAATACATAAAGATCGTGAGTGAATTGTAGATTAGAAACATTGCTAATATTTTATTTTTTTCTTAATTAGATTATTAGTAAATAAAAGTATTGCGAAAATGGAAATTTATCAAAGTCTAGTTGCCACCTGATCAAACAATAACTGAAACATTGGAATATAGGGGTGTAAAAAAAACCGGTAAACCAGTTGACCGGACCGAACCGGGTCCGGTCCAAAACCGGTTCTTAAGAACCGAAACCAGTTCTAAACCGGTCCAATACCAGTTTTCATATTTTGAAAACAGGTTTGAACCAAACCGGACCAGGCTATATATATTTTTAATTGTTTTATATTATATATAAAATATTATTTATACAATTATTTATATTATATTATATATTATATGTTAAATTGCTAATTAATATAACATGAAATTCTAATCTTATTATTCATATTTGTTAATCTTATAATATAAAACTAATCTTAAAAGTTTTAATATAACATTTGAATTTTGATATTAACATATAAATTTTAATTTTATAAAATGAGGAATATGGGGTCAATCACTTGCTAAAGTTTTGTTGGAGTATAATTTTGTTTATCTGTAAAACCGGAAAAATCAGACCGAAACTAGAAGTTTCGATTTCAGTGATTAATCGGTCCGGTATCAGTTGTTAAAATTTCAAATTCAATTCTACAAAATGTTCAAAACCGGACTGAACCGGTTAGATGCCTATTGGAACATGAATTCAAGTAAGAAGAATATTTGTACATAGCAAGTACACTGCGAGTGTAAGTAATTTATTTATGTCACGGAAAAAAAAAAAGATCAGAATATCATAATACGTTGTTTTCATTACCAGAACATCGATAACTACGATAATAACAGATCTGAAAAACAAAACTAAAAATGCGGCAGAAATCTAAACATACCAAATTGCCCCTCTCACGGCACATCTCTCTGTTTATACGAGAGAGAGAGAGTATGAATCATGATTTATTAAAAATTGCTATAAAACAACGCAATGGATGAATCTGCATGTGAATAAAGGACACATAAAAAACAAATCCTTTGGACCTTTACAAGCTATTGAACTCTACAACTATAAATCACGATATATAAAGCCATAAAAAAAAAGAACATGGATATCATCGAAACGCATAGATTGATTTGAAAAAATAAAATAACAAATTACAAAACAGAATTTGTACATGAATCTTGAGCTAGCATATAGATCAAAAATCTCTCACCTAGCAACAGAGAGACACCAAGGGGTGACAAACTCCTCCTCAGTGGCGGCATCCTCGCCGTACTCGTCCGGGACTTCACCGCCGACGGTAGGTTTGGACTCCACGTCAGCGATCGCGGAGGAGCCTTCTCTCATTTCCTTCAATCTGTTCTCCACCAAAACGGCGGCGTTTCTCTCCCCTGCTCGGCCATTTGTGCCCAAAGCCACCACTCTCACCGAAGCTGGCCGTCTTCTCAGCGCCGCCCCAGAAGAAGGGCTACGAAACCCAGATATCCCGGTCTTATTCTGCGTTTAAAAATAAAAAATGAAAATGAAAAACGCCACAAAATAATATGAAAAGAAAAAAGTGACCATAACCATGCAAAAAAATGATAAAATTGGCATTTTCTTCTTCAATTGAAGTAGCTAATTAAAGAACACCCAGAAAAGGAATCTGATTTTTTTGGCTTGGAATTCTGTTATACGAAAAGACCACCGATTGGAAAGAAGAAAGAGCTTGAGAATTCCATGGGTTTCAATGTGAAAGAGCCGGAACTTGATTGTAGATGAAATTGAGAGAAATGAGTTTAGTTTATATTACCAGGAAAGAGCTTCTGTTCAGGGAGATCATCTTGGCAAAAGAAAATGTGAAAGGATGGAGTCTTTGATTTTTCTGTACTCAGAGAGAGAAAGAATAGGCAGAGAGAGCGGGAGGACGAGAAAGAGTGTCGAGCTCTCCTTGCTACACCCAAACCCTTCCCTCCTTTCCTTTCTTCTCTCTCTCTCTGTCGCTCTCCCTGAATCTTTTCTCTCTTCGAAGAAAGGGAGAGAGGTCAGGAATGCAAAACTAAAGAGCTAAATAAATAGTGCGACCTCTCTCTCTCCCTCGCTGTGAAAAAATAAATAATTAAATTACAGTTCATGAGGAGGGACTTTTTCAGCGAATCAAAATTCATAGACCCACCAATACTGAGCATTGGTAATGGACTAGCCAAATGCTAATGCAAGTTTAAACTTTAGCTAGATGTGAGAAAAAACTTCCACATTAGACTAGCCAATAGTCCAAAGCTTAAGACTTGATGAATAGTAAATCTTAAGTCCTCTCCAAATATGGCTAGCTACTATTCACAATGGAAAGTAATATTTAATTATTTCATCACTTCTCTATCTCTTTGAATGGTAAAACATGCATGACATGCATATTATTTCTACTAATTAATAGAGTAGACACATTATTTCTATAAAGCATGAAGATCTAAGAAATATATAAATTGTATTTACAAATAAAAAAATTAAAAAAAAGTAAAAAATATAATATTATATTATTATTTTAACTTTATAATGACTAGTCCAATGTGGACTCACCTAGTTAAAAATTGATATTATAGCTAAAAATTAAGATTCTAGCCAAACTTTAAACTTGGCAATGGCTAGACCATTACCAATGCTCTTATTGATAGTTGTACTCGTAAATATATAATTACAGTGTAATTATTTTTTAAAAAAAAAAAATAAATATAAAATTCATATGAAATAAATTATTTTTTTAATAATATATTTTATTTTTTTTCAAAACGACTGCATGACGTTTATATAGTTCACAACTGTATGTAATATTATTTTTTTTGTTTTTTTTAAAGAAATGTTCTTTAATGTATTTATGATTTTTTAAAATGTTTAAAAGAATTTAAAAAATATTTGAAAAAATAAATACAATTTACACTCTCACTAAAATACAGGAGTCATCTTTATTGATGGCGCTAGCATTCTCTATGTTACAAGTCCTTAAAATTATGTTAGAGCATTTTTACATTGGGTAATCCAATTTTTAATATGATGATTTTTTTGGTCGTCTTGCTCTCGTTTTATCAGAATGCTTTTATTATTAAAAATTAATAATTACCTAACAATTAAGGGTATAATTGTGTCATTACCTTGCCTTACATTACAGACGTGAACTCTTTTTAAGTAGCCGTAGGATTGGTTTCCTTCGAGATCTGCAAAGAGGGTCTGTCCTCTTCGCCGCTTTCACCTAAGATTCTCCACCGTAAAACTCATGGCCTTAGGCCTGGCTCTGGCTTGGGGGTCTTCTTTTTCGTTGCCAACGTCGCTGGGAAATGGAATCACTCCAAATCTGTACTTTCCATGTTTCACTAGATATATTGTATGTTTAATTGTAAGTATATAAGACAACTATTGCATATATAAAGAGAATATATAAAAATAAATTTATAAACTGACGTGATTTTATGAGATTTGTTAGATTTATTTTATACTAAAATTAATTTTATAATTTGACGTATCACATTAAATTATGTCAGTTTATAAATTTATTTTTATATAATTATAGTTAAAATATTTGCATTATATATATAGAATTATTTTGTTCAACTGTACGCTTCTTTATGTTTTTTGTTCTTTATAAATTAACTTTTTTCACATTTGATCTTTATAAATATATATAAATATTTTTGTACTACTGACTCATTAATATTGAGTAGTAATCGATAAATTGATTAGGGTTATGGCTTTAATTCAATAGGAATAAATTTAATTTAAGATTTTTGCATTTTGGGACATGATCAGTTACTATCATAGAAAAATGCTGACACGCATTAGTCTTTATTTTGTTATATAATAACCATTACAGTATAAATATTTATTAGTTTAGACAAAAAAATTAGTCAAAATAATAATTATGGAGTAATGAATGCGACAAATGGAGTGGTAATGTAGAAGCGGACATAGTGAACTCCAAATTCATACTTGGCAGTGATTGAAACACATGAGCAGACAACTGCCAGAAACAGTAGCACGACAACCCACGTTGCAAACGAGGCGATACTGCTCGTTGATGATTTGGCATCTTTCTCCGGGTAGTAACACCAATCTACGTGGGGTGATCCCAGCCTCTTAGGTTTCCTTTCATGAAGGATGAGGTGACGTGCACACTTCCTTTTCATGGGTGTCACAATTTTGACCCTTCAAATCAAATTAATAGTGGACGATATTGCGAGTGGAACCAATTTCACTGCAAGATCGATGTGGCAGTTGCACGGGTGGTGCTACAGTGCTACTCACCTCCTCAACTTGCCTCTTCACACACACGTATATATATTTATATATATATATATATATATATAAAAAATATTTACATCAGCCTACTATTTATCACACACTCAACACACTTAATGTATTGAGTTAAAAAAAAAAATTAAATACATGGTGTGTGGAGAGTGTAGGCTGATATATGGAATTACTCATATATATATATATATATATATTTTTAAAGAGAAATGATATTTGCAGTCGTGAGTATACAGTCGTCGTGTAGTCGCTTTGAAAAAAATAAATAAATATGGGATCCACATGAAAAGAAATTAATTTTTTAATAGTGGACCCTACTCTTTTTCAAAGCGACTGCACGGCGTTTGCGCATTCCACGACTGTATGTAGCATTACTCATTTTTAAATATTAAAAACATATACACAAATTAATTAGTAGTAATTTTTTTAAGCGTTAAAAACAACAAATAAAACAACCTAACATTTTCCATGCAATTGTTGTGAATAAGAAAACTTAAAACATATATAGTATGTTAAGTAAATTATTGATTAATGTTGTAGTCTTGTGTCACACTACATTGTAAAATGGTTTAAGGAACACTCTACATAAATGCGAACAAACGAATTTTAACCCTATAATTTGATTTAAAAATAAAAAATGAATAGGAGTTTTTGTAGTTGAAATTAGTCATAGTTTTATTATATTTGAATAAAATATTATGATTATATGTGTATAATATATGTGTATGCGGAATAATCTACGATTCATGCTCAACACCCCCAAGAAGAAAGAATAGGAGAAGATGGCACACAAAAGCTTTTCAAGGTAGGTGGGGAAGGGGGAAGCCATCATGAGAACGTGGGTGGGAGAATTCAAAATGGTAGTTGAGAGTAGCCATGAAGATGTGGGTCACATTTCTTTTGTTTTGTGGATAATAGGGGTGAGTGTACGTACGTAGGGAGTTATTTCCGGGATGAAACCAGCGAGTGTGATTGGGATGGAAGGATCGGGACATGGGAATGCTTCTTGTCCGTGCATGGAGACTATACTCAAAAGCATTACCATATATATATATATATATATATATATATATATATATAATAACGTCGATAATAACTAAGCTTCCTTTGTCTATCGTCCACCGAATACTTATTGGACCCACGTTTCCTCTACCTGTCTTCTCCCTTAATTTTCAGCCTTAGCATCTGAAACACGTTGGAGAACCGGCCTACTCATCATCTAAAAAAAACAGCCATTTACCTAAGAGTTAAAACAGACTATTCCTTACACAAACACGAAGAGAGGCACATAAATAAGCCTCAATTTGGATATTAAGAATATTTTAGATGATCTATAAATAGTAATAAGATTAATAATAGTGAATAGTTTATAAATAATAATGAAGTGGTCTGAATATATATAAAAACAGTTATGTTCCAAACAAATCCCAAACTTCTCCCAATTTAATGTTATGGTTTTATTAAATTTTAATGTCTTTTGAATCAATGCATGTTACGGCCTTTAACAAGTCTTGTCCATTGGACTTGTTTTTTGTTGAAGAACTTTATACTACACATCATTCTATGATATAATTTGATTTATAATATTCAAATTTTAAATTTTATATTCTAAATCAAATTATGACACGTGAATTTTGTATAGTATAAAGACTTTTAAATTGAATTATTCTTTTACAGTAATTATTTTAAATAATAATTATAACAATGCCTTCGGTGGGGAGACCTTATCTGCTTACTTGCCATTTGAGAAAATTCTGAACGCACTCAAATGATTTGAGCCCAGGTCCAACCATCTTCACGCTTTTTGGTAAAAGCACACGACTTTCTAACAACGTGGGTAAAGATTAGAAACGTATTAGGGTCAGAGATATGAAAGGATTACTTGTAATTTGACTCCTACCTATGTAATTATATGTATTCCAACCGATGAGCTAATGGGAGTAAGAAAGTTCTATTCATCATCCTTCCTCATGATCTTTATACCATATATCTGCTTTTATTATTTATCTTTTTATGTTTTTTCTTTAGCAAAGCATGTAGTGTACAAGGACAATGAAGAATAACTTTGGGAGTAAATATCAAGATGATCTTTTAATTTAGTTCCTGATAAAGGGATAATTTCAATGGTAGAGAGTGTTTGGTTTGGACTTTAATTAGACTTCGACGTTTGAACGGTTCAGCGACGTCCACTCGTAGCCTCCGTCGTGGGAGAATTATCAACACAACAACTGTGTCGGTCAGAAAGAACATAATAAATAACATGTTTCTTAATTTCATCTGCCAATTCAGTGGTGGCATAGTCTGTCTTTGAGTTTATATATATATATGGAAAACTCTTATAGGTAGAAGATTTGCAGACCATCCCAAGTAGTGTGTTGGGACAGCCTTAGGGGAAGTTGGGTAAAGTTAAATATTATTGATGGGAGCAGTCGCGAGAGCTTGAGGAAGGCTGGTGGTAGTGGTTTAATTCCTAATTCATCAGGAAATCTGGTACTAACTTTTTCCATCCCTCTTGATTTTGGTACTAATAACTATGCTGAGTTCGTGTCTCTGTTGCATGGAGTTAGACACGTGCCTAGATTGGGTTTCAGAAATGTGGAAATAGAGATGAATTCTTTGGTTGTTGTAAACTGGATTTTGGCCTCGAATTGTCCCATTTGGTATCTAGAAGACTATTGGATCGAGCTCATAGAGTTACTTCGGAACATAAACTTCACCATTCGGCATATCTATAGGCAAGCCAATAGCCCCACAGATTTCTTGGCAAAGTTGGCTTCTAAGGATTGTGCCGCTAACTGGGAGTCCTTAGCTATGGTCCCTCCTCTACTAAGGGGTCTGATTAGGACGGATAAATTGGGCCTTCCTTAAGGGGTTGTGCCCCTTTTTGTCATTGGTTGGTAGGTTTTTGAGTTTTTGTTGGTTTTGTTTTAGGCTTGTTTGGAGTTTGTTTTTATTATGGGTTTTTTTGCTTGTTTTGACACTTGGTTTTGAATTAGTTGATAGCGATATTTCTTTGTAAACCCCTAAGTGTAAGGATGTTATCATGGTTTTCTTTCGCCAGAAGTGAAGGTTTATTAATAAACTTGGGACGGGATCGTTATGTGTGTGGCTACTGGCTTTTATATAATATATATATATATATATATATATATGGAAAACTCTAATAGCTCCAAGTTTGCTTTTGTTTTGAGCGATTTCCGGCGAGCTAGAATGCGTTCTTAATTTTCTTGGGCGAGATTGCTTGAGTTAAGCCTTCTTGACTAGTACTCTTGAGCCCCAATTTTTAGTCCTCGGATGATGATCTTTCGGATATTGATAATCTTTCTTAGTAATCAACACATGCTTCTTTAAATAACAAACATTCTAAAGATTCCTAAAAAATGAAAACTCAAACCTTATACAATTGCCATTCTTTTTTCAATCGCGGATGGCTTCTGTTTTATATGTACAGAGTTGATTAATCTACTTGATCGGGAATTTCTTTCAAAATTATCTTCTATCTCATCTGGAAGTTCAGGGTCTTTATGCAGTAGGCATACATTGATGCAAAGAAGACCGTGAAGCCAACCAAAACTCCAGCAATTGGACCCATGAAACTGGGATCATACCCGAAATGGTTTTCTACATACCACTTAACAGTGGGGTCAGGCGACATTCCTGGTACTTTAATAGTGTCCTCCACATCACCATATTGGGACACAATCAATCCATAAACAGTCCACGCTACTGGGCAAACCCAGTAATACCAGATCCACCACTTCGGAATTCTCTGAAATTTCAAACACCAACGAAATATGTGTCAAAATGCATGCTCAAGTTATTCTCATGAAGTTTTTATTTACACAGAAAATTATTTGAAAGCATGAGTGCCTGTGATAATAGAAATGCTACTTACGGGTTTTGGGATAAAGAACCCTGAGAAAAGATTGAAGAGAGCATAGAAAGCTGCTGCAAAAACGGATGCTACTTGATGGTTTGGTGTGATGGAGACGGTCATCATGCCGTAGTATGTGAAGTAGAGGAAGGAGAAGAAGGAGACGAAGAAAAACCAGAAGAATTTTGAGGCTGTCCATTGAAAGCTCACCATGGCATACACAATAAGTGTGTAATATGTTGTTTGGACAAACACGTATGGAATTTCGACAATCACCTGCACATCAAATACTCAAAATTATATTTTTTTGTTGAAAAGAGTAAACAGAGTTGTGCCAATTGATTGGCACATATAGAAAGTTCTCTTTGTGAAAATAGGGTTGGATGCTCTTGATTGGTTGGAAAAATTTGATTACTTTTATAAGAAGTGGATTCTCTTAGAAAACTTTGAATCATAGAAATCAAAGACAATTTACGACATCTGCAACAATCTTCTGACATCCACACTTTTTTTTATAGTGCTCTACCATACAAAGCTCAAGGTTATAGTGATCTATTGTGTGAAGGGAAATTTAGAAATTTTGTAGATGAAGATGGCTGAGGAACTCATTTAGAAATGCTCAAGGATCCCTAATTTGATACTCAAAAAGAGAAAGCATGATAATTTTCTAATATAAAATCCCTCCAACCTGGGCAAGGGCATAAGGCAATGCAGAGTACATCCCGGCAGCTCTTTCACGATAAAACACCGTTCTTTCAACAGATATAATTGGCTGTACTGTGCCACAGTTATTAATTCCTACAAACAGTACAGCAGCATACATTGCTCCAATGATCATAGAAAGATCAGTTGCAGTCTCCCTACTCCATAGAACATTCAAGACAATGAGAAAATTAGCTGTAAGAATGATCAAGTTTCACTTATTTTGAGAATAAAATTTAATGAGGTAGTTCAGATTATTGTATAAGGAAACAGAAAAAACACCTTTTAGTCCCCACTTTCCAGAAAATTGTCCCCACCATGAGGGCTGAAGCCAAGGTGAAAAAGAATCTGACAAGGTTATAATCCGGACTTCTCCAATAAGTCCACCATTGCTTCCAAAAGCAAGATTTGAACTGCCCCCATATGGACTGAGAATATTGAGTAGAAAAATACAGGTCTCTTGCCCCAGGTCTTGGTGCGCTTAACTCTTTCACCAAGGTCTTGTTTCTCCTGCATATGAACGCATAGCCTAGCTTAAAATCAATAATCAATATAGACACTCATAAACAACTAGCATTCCTAGGATTTATATCTCGACTTACTTATACAAGGACGATGATTTGTAGAGTTCAGCGAAGTCAATTCCTTGCCTAACTTCAGCTGCTACTGAGCTCACTTCGAGCATCCATGTTGCCGGGTTGTACTTTTCTTTAATTTTTGAGACTGCAGGAATTGCCTGCAAAATGAGCACACAATGACATAATGCATTCCGCTGTTTGTAACTATTAATTAAATGCATAAAAGAAAGATAAAATACCTCAAAATATTCAATGATTTTGTGAGAATTCCGACCCAAAGGTCCAGAGTAAATCACTTGTCCTCCTCTCTTCATCAGTAGTAGCTCATCAAAGGCTTCAAAGATATCAATGCTAGGCTGGTGAATGGTGCACACTACCGTTCTTCCAGTATCCACTGTGTTTCTCACAGTCCTCATGACAATGGCTGCTGCCCTTGCATCAAGACCTGAAGTTGGTTCATCCATGAAAATGATTGAGGGATTAGCAACAAGCTCAACGGCAATGGTCAACCTCTTTCTTTGTTCTGTTGACAATCCTGTAATTCCTGGAAGCCCCACTATTGCATCCTTGAGATTCTCTAGTTCTACCAAGTCCATAACTTCATCAACAAATATCTGGAAAGTTGAAACCCAGGAAGAAATCGTTTTAGCTCCTAACCATTGCCAAATACATGGTTTGAAGCAATTATAGTTCTTACCATCTTTTCCTTATCGCTGACTTCTTTAGGGAGTCGAAGGAAAGCTGAGTATACCAAGGATTCTCGAACTGTGACTTGGGGCGAGTGGATATCATTTTGTTCACAATAACCAGAAATTCTTGCAAAGGTTTCTTGTTTCTTAGGAAATCCGGAGATTCTAATATCACCTTCAATATAACCACCTGTCTTTCTTCCTGCTAAAACATCCATCAACGTTGTCTTTCCAGCTCCACTAACTCCCATAAGTGCTGTCAAGATCCCAGGCCTAAATGCACCTGTTACTCCCCGAAGTAATTGGAGTCTGTCCTCTGCTACTCCTTGATCCTTCATTTCCTGTCAGAAACAAAAAAGCTCGTGGTAAAGGTAGTTCTAGCTGTAATCTTATAAGAACCAATATAAATTCACACAAAGTCTTTTAAAGTATAAAGATAATGAAAGATGAAAAATGCTTCTTACAGGGGGCATTTCCACATAGTAATTCACATCGTCAAAGGACATTGCCAGAGGTGTAAATGGAAGAACCATTCCTCTCTTAGGAGCAACACCGTTGGATGCCTCAAGAGCTGAATCAATATTTTTACTTATTCCATTGCTGTTAGATCGGCTGCTCATTCGGCGGATTTCCATTTCTCCTGAGAGAATTTTATTCATGTAAGGAACCAAATAAAATCGTGCTAATTCATGTAGATGTTAATATTGCATGTATTGCCTTGTTGCATACTTGAATTGTTCTCATCAGACGAAGACAGAGATCGAGAAATTGATTTTTTCTTTGACACGGGCCTTCTAAGTCTTGGTTCTCCCTTTGACTGTTCTTGGTTATTTTCCATCTCTTTTGCAGCATCTTCAGATATTATTGCTTGCGGCTTTCCGAATGCTAGTAACATAAAGCAGGGGAAAAGTAAGAACTGTCATCCGAAAGAAATTGAAATATTAATTTCAAATAGACCCTTGAAAAGAATGTTGTTCTCACGGTTAAGATACATAAGAGCAAACGTGAACAGGATGTTAAAGAGAACTGCGAATCCCAGAAGTGCTCCTGTGCCAATCCAGAACCAGTTTCTTTCAGGGAAGACTTCGAAGTTCTCAAGTACTGCCACACCTAATCTGGTTGCATTGTCTGAAGCCTGCACCAGAATCAAGTATAGCTCAAAAACTTGCACCCTTTAGAGAGCCATAAGCATAGCTCTCCTAACTTCTTGTTCTTTTATGAACTTAGCTCCATATGCTTCTTAATATATGCATCAAAGGCCTAGTTTTAGCATACCAGTTTGTTCATCCACCTGGGAGCAAACATTTCATTTACAGAAATGGCATTGAAAGCATATGTCAAAGGTGAAATCCAGTAGCCCCACACCCACCAGTTTGGAATTTGACCTATTGCAATAAAACAAAGTCTGAATTAGTACATCAAACTGGTAATGTAGCTCTATTTGAATAGGTTTTGACTACTTTGGCATCTGGCTTCAAAGCTTTGTTTCTTTTTTAATACCAACCTTTAGGAATAATGAAACCTCCAAGTAGGAAAACAAGGAGCAAAGTGAGAGATCCGCCAGTATTGGCGATGATCATACTCCTACAGACAGCAGCTGTGAGCCTAAAGATCCCAGAGGCCATTTGTTGGACTAAAAATATTAACATTAGTTGCTTGAAAAACCTGCCATGGAATTGAGCTCACTCTTGTCAAACACTTGCTTAGTTTCACCAAGTTTCCCACAAAAAAAAGAAAAATAAAGAAATAATTATACATCCTTAAATGAACTCTCAATGTGACACTTGTAAAGATAATCAAATACTAATTCTGCTCTAGGCTCAGATCATGGAAATGAGAAGGGAACAATTGTACAATTACAATAATCTATAGATTTCAAAGATAATCAATTACTAATTAATCCAGAACGAGATGATGAAATATTGAATTTATTAAAATTACCTGCTTGCTTCGGGTGCAAATCCAATGGTGTAGTATGTCACGACCATCCAAACAATAGACTCAAGAACAGATATAGGAATTCCCAGCAACACAGTTGGCAGCGTGTAAGTCCAAGCAGGGTGGAAGAGTAAGTCTCTATGCTTGTAAAATACAGGAAGCCTAGCAATGATCAGTGAGAGCTCAGCAAAACCATTGAACATGTTAATGATCATGGAAAACAGAAGTGCCCCAACATACAGCGCCCCATCTTCTTCATTCCTAGTGTGCATTCGAGTCCTTAAAAACATAGTGGATGCTATGACTGCCACGATGATAATTTGGATAGTCTTGAACACATAGAAAAAGGAGTTCCTCTTCATCAACAGCCATTCTTTGTCGAAGCATGCCTTCAGGAGTTCCATTTTTGGGACTGAATATTTATTGAAGACTAGCGCTGCTCTATGGCTATGGGCCTTGTCGTAAGGCACTGATAAATCGTTTTCAAGCTGCATGCCCACATGGAACTTCTTGAACTGGCTTGCGAATTCGGAAACCGATATGTATCGGTACGGTCTTGTTCTATCAGCCCAGTACTGCTCTTGGTCCTTCCTCGACGTAACCTGAATGCAGTATACATGGCACCATATTGGTATAGACACGACTAAGTTTAATTTTGTTCATATTATGCCTATCACACAACCTCGTTATTTCGTAACTTTAAAGAAAAATAGAAATACTTTATTATAAATTAGAATATCTGTCAGTAGGATTATTTTTGTATAATTTATTTATGGATGTACCGAAGAAGATAATTGGGCTAATGGTAGTCCAATTAGACTGAATGTGCCAATAATTATAAAGTAATTCTACATATAACCGTGAAATACGTAAACGTTGCGTAATCGTTTTGAAAAAAAATTGAGTTTATTATTAAAAAATTAATTTTTTTTCATATGAATATAATATTTTATTTATTTTTTTAAAAATAATTACGTAATAATTACAAAATTCACAATTGGAAATATTTTTTCTGATAATTATAATGGTAAGAGATATTCACCTCTTGCAAGAAATCGGCAGTGCCCTTTCTCTCAGGGCACCTAAAGCCACAGCTTTCAAAGAAGTCGAGAATGCGCTCTCGTGGGCCCTGGTACACAATCTGGCCCTCCGATAAGAGAATGATATCGTCGAAGAGGTCGAACGTCTCCGGAGCCGGCTGGAGTAAGGACATTAAAATGGTGGCCTCCGTTAGATGGACGATCTGTTGCAAACATTTCACAATTTGGTATGTCGTGGAGCTATCAAGACCCGTTGATATCTCATCCATGAACAGTGTCTTTGTGGGTCCAACGATCATCTCTCCTGTATTTACAAGTTTGTGACATAATTACAACCAAAATTAGGACTACGGATCACCCATTTTAATAACAGAGTGAAAAGTATCTGATTATTCCTAATTAATGGTTAATTTGGGCCTTAGCCTGAAAAAAGCAGAAATGTCACATTGGATTGGATGCTTTTTGAGGAGGTAGGTGGTGACAATTTACAAGTACTTATCTAAAAAATTAAATTACTTTATTTATATTTTAATACTTTTAATCATAAATATTTAGTTTATAATAATGACAAATGGAGTATAAATTTATATATATATAATTAATTAACCTGTGGTTACTCGTTTTTTCTGTCCACCCGATATCCCTCGTTGCATTTCATCTCCAACAATGGTGTCCTTGCATATGTCAAGCCCTAATATCTGTTCCGTTCCATTCAATATGAACCCAAAAAAAAAAAAGGACACATTATTAATTAAGCACAAAGTTGGACAAATATAGTTTTAATGCTTTGTGCAAGGTGAGAGGTTGCTTAATTGATTAGTCAGTGACTCGAAACATGCTAATAACTAGGGAAAGTGTCAAAAAACCAACGAGCCAAGAGGTCCCAAGTCTCCACCAACACTACTTGCAAAGTAGGTGAGCGGAAAATCTTGAGGAGTTGTCGCAATTTGAATGGCTCAAAACTTCAAAAGTCAGAGACTGGAAACTTCTTTACGACCATACAAAGAACTTGAGGCCAAAAGGGGGAAGAAAATAAGAAGAGGGAAGCATGCGTTGTACGTGTACATAGATAGATAGATATGACTTACTCTTAGAGTGTAGTCGGTAATTAGACTGCTCTCAATTCCTTCCATTGCGGTAGCCTAATTATAAGGAGAACAAATATAAGAATAATAAATTATTTTATATATTTTGCATATTTATATATATGTATATATTCACCTTCATGTAAAGGTCAACTTCAGCCTCTGGAAAAATGCCTTCGTCCCTTTCCCTTCTTGCAAGTTCACTTAAGAGTTCTATATATATGAGAAAAACATACAAATTAATAATCAAGGTGTTATCAGTTTTATAAGAAGAAGAAAGAATATTCGATTAATTAGTTTAGGTTTTGGAAAAATATCAATTAATTAATACCATATCGAGTCCCAACCCCTTGGCACCTTGCCGAGAAATCTAGAGTTTCTTTCACAGTCATTTCTCCGATATGAACATCATTTTGGCTGATGTATGCGGATGTCTTCTTAGGCACAAATTCATCGAGCCTATAGCCATTGTAACTGATTTCTCCTCTAACCTGCTCCAGGGAATTATTAATTTTCATTTGGAGAAATCCACAAGATATATATATTTTATTTTATTTTAAAAAAAAATTGTCATGAGAGACTCATGAGATGCCGATGGTGTTCTAATTACCTTTAAGTTTGGGTCCAATTTTCCGGCCAATGCCAACAAAAGGGTTGTTTTCCCTGAGGATGGAGGTCCCAACAGTAGGGTCATCCTATATATGTAACGACATAAACAAGGGTTACAATAAAGAGAAGTGCTATACATCTGTCCCACACCAACACACACTTCACTTCACTTTTTTTTTTTTTTTTTTTTTTACACTCAATACGTTGAGTGTGCCCGGAATGGGGCAGATGCATATATTTTTTCTACAACAAAATATACGATTGGTAAAATTGAAAACACGTGTACGCTCAACTGATTAATTATGGTCACATCAAGTGGAGTTTACTCCAAGAAATAATGAATTCTCTTAATTACTAGATTGTACAAATCCCACCTGCTTGAAGATGACTGGTTTTAAACACAATTGGAGTACGTACGTACCAGGTACTAAATTTCCATGCTTAAGCTAAATATATAGTTTTAGATGGAAATAAATATTTAAAATTAGAAACCTTAATTTGTAAATATATATATATATATATATATATATATGTATACCTTGATGGTTTAATAATTCCGGAGGCATCCTTGAGAATTGTTAATTTTGTTCTCTTAGCGAGTCTAATCCCAAGCAAACCAAGAGTCGATTCCGCAACATTCCGGGTAACATTTGGTAGAGTGGGAAGAGCCCTTGTGCCGACATAGCAATCGGCCTCAACCGTTAAATGCTCAAACCTAACTTCAACAGTAGGGAGTAGGATTCCAACCCTGAAATTAATTACATGAAAAGCTGTAAAAAATCAGAGAGGAGTTGGGTAGAAATTGCACCTACCTAGTTAATTAGCAAATGTGATATTGACTAGATCGAGTCGACTAGGCTGAGTTCACACACAAGTTCCATGCAACTCACCATGAGTCACCGGCCAGTAAAAGGACAACTTTTAACATATATAAGAGTACTGTGAAAGTCTTCGACTTCGGATTCAACGAAGAAAGGACCATGTCAAAAATATTATCTTAATCGCATGTTAAACAAATTAAAACCATACAAATAGATTCCCTTAAAAGTATATAAAACTGCATGAAAATGAAGATCTACGAGCGATCGTTTATTATATGGGAAGAAAAGAACGGGACAATTACATAAATACAGTGGCTCCACCATGAAAATGAAGCGTATCAACTAAGACAAATAAATGGGAAAAGAAAGTGAGTTAGGTCATTTAATTAGTTCTCTGCTTGCCTTTCAAGGTATATTCTGGCCTGCTAGTACTAGCAGTCCAAAGAAAATGACTTGAAGTTGTTTTGTTTCATCACGTCTTGTAACATTGTTTTGGCTTGGCTGCTGCAGAGCCCTTCAAGACTTGTCTATTTTTATTAGAGAGATCTATTTTTTTACAAAGGATTTGTATCATAAACTTGTCTATTTGAAATTTGTAACTAACATTACTTATATATATATATATATTATATAATATGTAAATAAAAGAAGTAAAAGAAAACTTACTTATCAATTCTGTTTCTGAATTTCTTTAAGAACTTCTCATTATCTTCCTCTGCAACCTTAAATATCCTGTCTATGAATTTTCGCCTTTCATCCATATCTAGCTTTCGAACATCCACTTCCTTGTGCAACGCTTGGTTTGCACGATGCTCATTGTCCATGTAAGATTTGATGATACCTGTTCTTAGACGATCATACGTCGGTAACTTCTCTATGGCAGCCCATGTTAGAGCTTCTTCATCTTCGTCAACATGACTGTTGCGGCGAGAGTGCCTGACACCTGCAAATACATCTTCCATGCTCCAACTTTTCCTGCTCATGCTTCTACTAAAGCTATGGCTCACCCGCCTTTCCGGGCCTTTTGCTTTCTCCGTTCCATCCATCTTCTTCTTCTGATGAGTTTGCGGAAGCCGGAACATGTCAGTTCATAATTTTGTGGAATGTAAACTATAGTTAGAGTGGAAACGTAGAGTAAAAAAGAACTTTGTTTTCTGAAAAAAAGATGAGAAATGAAATGAAACTTATGTAATTAGAAAAAGGTAAGCACCGTGAACTATCGATTCAGTGGAGAAGAGTTTTCACATTAATGGTGAAAGCAGAGTGATGAAAGAAAGCACATATACTTAATTGGGTTCCTTGAATTACAAGGACCGAAAATGAAGCTGAATGCTTCGACCTTCTCTTTCTTTTTTCGGAGAGAGAGAGAGAGAGAGAGAGAGAGAGAGAGTTTTCGAATCCACTACTACTAAGACCAAGTTGATGGTATTTATAAAATGTATGTGACAGAGTTGGTAAAAGCCGAGAAGGACGAGAAATAGTCAGAATGTTTTAATTTTTATGAGTGATCAGCCGTGCCCACTTCAAGTTCAATCCCTTCGTTTTCTTGAAATTAAGTTGATGTTGATATCTTTATACGTATGCATATGTCATTTTAGATTATGTTTGTCTTGGCCAGATTTTAAGGTTCTCTGTTAATTCTGTATATGCGTGATTGCCACATGTCACTTGGATTATGGTAGGGATAATCGGGTCATCGGCCCATCACCGTCCATGTTCTGGCATTATATGACCGAGTAGGATTTTGACGCCCTGTAAAAGACCTCTCCCAGTCCCCACCCCCCGTCAAATAAATAAATAAATAAAATTATTTTCCCAGCTCGTACCTACGTATTGCTTTCTTATGCATCAATTAATCTAAAATAAAAGCTTCGAATCCTCACTCATACAAGTAGAGCATGCTGAATTCAATGCTGATCGTTAGAAATCTTAATTGAATGATTAAAGCCTAAAACGAATCGACATGCAAAGTGTTAATTTAAAGGGTTGCTTGTTGGAAATATTAATAATGATCGTGGGTTAATATTATTATTATTTATTAAATAATCGACATGTAATAAACGGTTGCTTTTTATATTGCAAATAAAAAAGTAAAGAGAAATTATATTTACAGTTAATGAAAAAAATAATAAACTAGAGACCTACATGTAAAAATTATTTTTTAATGATGGACTTTATCTTCTTTTAAAAAACGAATGCATTAAATTTGCGCGCATTAAAACATGATATGGTTAGCATTAATAAAAAAATAAGTAATACAATCATGATATGGAGCTAATGGTACTGATTTTTAACTGGTGTCATACGGCTAGCTTGTCACCACCTACACTAACTAAAAACTGGAAAACCCACAAACAAGCCCTTTAAAATTAGTTTATCAGAAATTAAACAATTTTTTTTTTGGGTGTATATAAATTAAATATAATTATATTACCCTTTCCACGACCTTCTCCGGTTATCCAACTCCACATCCAAAGGACGTGGATTGAGCAAAATGGGGGTTGTTGGGAACCACTTCGAAAAGAAGGGGAAAAAGAGGGGTTGGTATTTAGGTTCACCTTCTCGTGCATTTCTATACTGAGAAAAAGGTCCATATTCTAACTAAAACATACATCATGATCATGTTGAGTGGAAGCACAACAAAATCATGGTTCGCAACTTTCTCACACCATCTTCATGAATTAATATTCATTACCAACTTTTACTTTCTCCTTGATCTTGAATTTGCGTAAAATGACGGAGTCTAATTTTTTTTCGAAAATGCTTGTTTCAATACATTAATAATCACTTACTTAACTATTAAATGAAGAAAAAAATAAAAAAAAATACATGAAGTGGTAAAATGAGGGGACAAATTAAATGGATAAAGTAACATTTTTCTTTTAAGAATGTGATACTCGTGGTAGCATTAATATATTTATTTATTGTGGTAGTTAAACTCTGTCGATTCATTTTCAAGGGAGGTGATTTTTATTACCTTTGACTTTTAATGACAATATTACAATTCCTTAGCAAGTTATTTTCAAATTGGTAGTACGGTTGGCAAGGCCATTCGACTACCACGAGTTCTATGAGAAAAATCCTAAACTTACGGCCAAATTGAGTTCATATGTCTGATAAAGACGAAATTCCTTTCACTCTCTATTAATTGATATGTCATCCAATCCATTGAAATGAATGAATCTGTAATCCATCGCATGGGATCATATCTCATTTTAAAACCTTGATTATACTTCAATTTTTAAATTAAAAAAAAATGTAGATATATGAAGGGTTGTTACAACATTTAATTTAATATTGTTTAAAAAATTTATTGGAACAATTATAAATACTATCTATCTTTTAGTTTAATTTGGACAAAGGAAATCCAAAGACTGATCAATTCTAGCATGATAGCTATCTTTAACAATTCCTCGACATAAGGTGTCCCATTTCAGCTCCTTACGAAGACTTTCTCTTTGTAGTAGGTGAGCTATTATATATTTGAGGTCTTCCTTCGGCTTAGATCCCTTGGGTCTTCCAGGATGGACTGTGGCGTACGCATATTGTCGATTAGGTCCACCGCCTTCTATTTCGTTCTATATATTATGATATGAAACGGCTTATACGTGTGGACGGAGTGATAAACTTCCACCACAGCCAGACGACAACTAAAAGTCCTTGGTACAGTTTTATTTCGCTATCTTGCTGATCATGTCATGATCCTTACAATCGAGAATTTATTTTTGTTATTTCTCCCAATCATCAACACTGATTCTTCCTCGCATTCTCAGCCGTGTTCCTAACCCTATCCAAAACTTCTAGACATAAAATTACATCTATCGAGACGGATGTCTGCATTGCACCCACCTAATTTCTTCAATCATGCTCTCGTCATCTTTGGGGTTTGCTGAAGTGCAGAGTACGTGTAGCTATTCTCTCCGCGCACCGGGGGCTGAGAATCAAATTAATATATTCATCATCTTCACATATTACATTTATTTTAAATTTTTTTTTATTTCTTATAAACTAATTGAATTTTATTATTTATCATCTATACACTATACATTTAAAAAAAAAATTATATATAATGTGTAGTGTGTGAGAATGATGAATAAATCTTTTAATTAGATATCCAATGTGGTGCTAAAAAGCATAAATGGGTTTTTAGACAGTACTTTTATCCGGAAAACATAATCTTTATTATTTGATTTCTTGACTGCACTCAGTCTAGTTGAATTCAGTTCAGATTTAGATTTTTTTTTTAATATCCAAACATACAATTCTTAAATTACTAAATTTATCTCAATTTAAAACCTCTTTATATGTGGAACTCACAATTTTTTTCAACTCAACATTTTTACATATGAGATTCACAACTTTTTTTAATTTTTTATAAATACATCTAAACTCATATTAACATCTAAACACATCTAAACTCATATTAGGTGGATCTCATAGAACTCACTCCACCATCTCAACTCATTACTATTTATAAAAAGTTAAATTCAACTCAATATTTAAGTTTAATATTGTGCATGATACATGCGCACAATGTTTGCAAATAATTGAGAGTTATATCCATGGCTTGGGTATTAGCATGATATCATAAATTAAAAAAATAATAATTCTAAACTCACCGAGGATCCATCTCGAGGATGGGTCATGATGAATTTTTTTTTCTTAATAATTAAGAAAGTGTTTTTTAAATAATGTTGTTAAACTTTTTTTTAAATATATAAGAATATGAAACAAATGAATAAAAAAATAAATTAGAAAAAATATTTTTTTATAACTATGGAAGACAGTGGTTTTAAAAATAAAATTTTAGTATGCGGCCGTGCTGCTGCTACTTTTAACCAGTGTTCTATATGATATGGCTACTTAAATGTTATTTTTGAGAAATGATATTTACAGTCATAGAGTACAACTATCGCATATTTCTTTTTGAAAAAATAAATAAATATGAGACTCTCATAAAAAATTTTAATTTTTTAATAATGAATATTTCTCTTTTTTAAAAAGAGCGTGTGACGCTTATATAACCTATGATTGTATCAGGCATTACTTTTATAAAGCAGGCAAACAACAGACAAAACAATGTTATGTATTTTATAATTGTTATGGACGTGTTTCACAGCTTCACGCACATGACCACTTGCAACTAAAGAGTTATGTAGTTGGGGGGTTCTAGGGAATGACTTCGATACCTAAGTCAATGATCACAATAAAAATCTCATTTTCTAAACAAATGAATCAGAGATCCTTCACATACCTAGGGGATATGTATATATAGAGCCCATAAGATTTCTATTACCATGCGACAGCATGCTTATCTGTTATTTGAAATTAAAGTCTCGGGATGGAGAATATAATCAAATCCAATGATCGGATAACTCTTCTTATTCGGGATACTTTCAATCGATTATTCCTTTAATGGTTGAGATGGGTTGAGCTCTCAAGGAGGGAGTTATTGGCTTGAGTTGTAGCTCAAACCTGTGAAGCGGCCCAACAGGCATCAAAGTGGTATTAAGCCCCATCCAATAATATTGCGAGTAATTGATAAGATCAGTAATTTAGGTTGCGTTTAGGTAATGAGGTATTCTAAGGTATTCTGTAAATAGTAGTGGAAAAATAATGAACAAATAA
The DNA here is from genome assembly GCA_022457165.1 of Juglans mandshurica. Classification (NCBI taxonomy): domain Eukaryota; kingdom Viridiplantae; phylum Streptophyta; class Magnoliopsida; order Fagales; family Juglandaceae; genus Juglans; species Juglans mandshurica. Next base: position 7,345,891 of record CM039619.1, on the reverse strand, counting down.
AATAGAATATTGAATAGTAGTGAAAAATAGATAAAAAATAAAAAATAATAATAAATAATAGTGAGGTATTCTTAGAATAATATCCAAATTAGGATAATGCTTCCAAATTATTTTTCCTGTAGCTGATTGTTAGTTTATGGCTCATTCAACTCGCTATCGAAGGATGATAGCATATACCAAATGGGAAATGCTTCTTACACAAATGGTGGCCACCGATTGCATTTTTTTATTTTTATTTAATTGTTAAGTAATTATTTTAAAATAAATTTCTATTTTTTATTTTTTAGAAAAAGTATTTAATGAATTTAAAAAAATATTTGAAAAAAAATACTAAGTTATTATTATCTTTTAAACTCAAACTCATTAAAAATAACATTTCATTACAGATTTGAGTATTAAAGAGTTGAGTAAATTAAGTTGTAAAATTATTGTATCTATATATTTCAGTATTATAAAATTAAATTTCTTTTTTTTTTAAAAAGTCCAGAATTTCAAATTGAATGTTTCGTTATACTGAGAGACTTTTATTATTATTTTTTTAAAAAAAATAAAAAGTCGTAATATTGATCTGGAGGATCGAATGCCGTCAAATCGTATCGAATTAAGTACCTCTGGATCACTTATCTTCTGCCTGCCGTCTCCTCATCTTTGCTAATTTGCTATGGGACGGTGCTATTCCCACAGAGGGAGTCCACCGAAACAACCAGGTAAAAAAAAATCTTGTCTGTAAAAGATTGTAGAATAGTTGTAATAATATACTTAAATTAATAATTTGATAATATACTTAAATTAATAATTTGTCACGCTAACATAAAAATATTTTAATAAAACAATTTGTACAAATCTTTTGAAAAAAATGAAAATCATCTAGAAAATGTCACTTTTTAAAAGATATGTTCTACTTTATATAAAGAGATTATACAAATTTGGACGCTCTAAATGTTTATTTATCGTTACTCACGTTTATGCCAAGAGTCTAATGACCAGATGTTATATAATTCGATTATTCAAATAAAAAACTTAAGTTTGAAACTCCATAAAAAAAAATAGTACTCACGTTTAAATGATTATGACGGTTAAAATAAATCATCCACTCGCTATATTATTTCTCTCTTCTCCTGAAAAGTTCTCCCAAAACCCATCTTGTGATATTCTCCCTCTACCGTCCAGAGAGGGTGTGGGAGTTTCGGCTTCTCTTTCTCTCTTTCCCTTTAGTACTTTCCAACACTGTCAACTGACTATTGTCCAATATTTTCCTTTGTTTTTCGAAAATAATACGAAGATGAGCCGATCTATTGATTTTCAACCACCTTCGACTGTCACATGTGGCTCCACAAGACTCCCTAGTTGCTGATTTGTTGCCTTATGGAAGAATCGTCTCCATTTAAGTAGTGCATGAGTCTCAACCGTCGTCGCATCACAGTGCATTTTCTGCAGTCACACGTGATAGAAATGAGATCAGCGGCCTTGGATCTTGCAGATCCAACAAATGCCTTCTCACCAGCAGTGGTGCATGATTCTCACGCGCCTTTAAAGCCATTGATGGCTTTTTGCCGGCGTATCTAACTATCTATCGGATGCTATTTTCTTATGTCATCACTTATCCACCAAAGATCGTGAGAAAAAAGAAGTGGGCGTTTCTTTCAACTAAACTGGACTAGCAAAGTGCAGCACAATACAATCTACTGTGAGTCTGTGACTTTTAGTCATAGTAGTGTCGCAATCCGTTTATCGGATTGCAAGAAAACCACTTTAAGCGACTTTCTCTTGTGAGAAATTGGTAGGAGCCATTGGTTTCATTTTTTTTTCTTTCTTTTTCTGTGTTGTATTAGTTTGTTTGGAGATGATTGTTGGGGCCTCCCACCCTTTAGACTCTTGTATCTTGTAACTGTTTAATATATATATATATTTATACGAAGCTTGTTTAGAAAAAAAAAGAAGAAGATTATGACGGTTATATAGTCTGTGAACCAAGATTATAAAAAAAAGATACAGTAAGGTCAAATACGGGCAAATTAGGGGAAACGTCTTTCAAAAGATCAGGTTGTCGAGAAAATGTTGACTTTTCTTAGCAGGCCATATCTGCAGTAGTGATTGGTTGATAGTTTTTCAATTGTTCAAATGTGAATAAGATGATGAATGTATTAGATTCTACTACATATCCAGTGTGAAAATTACTTCGGTATTTTAGATATCTTAAGCTGGAAACTCTGAAATTATTTCGAAAAGTTTAATGTCTTCACATAATATGGAGAAATTATTCAATGGAAAAGACCGCCTCATCATATATATTCATATATAGTTGTAGTTGGTCCTATTCTACACCAACCCAAATATTCCCAACTCTTCTAACTTTTCACCTGATCTTGAAGTGACCCGACACTGGAATATTGGCTTATTTTCTGTTCTATTACCCTAAGTGGTGGCTGACTTTAAACTAAGTGAAAGACATTTATAAGGTTCACAGCCAAGCAATAAGCAGCATAGCATTCCCCACGTGCCTTCACTTTTGACAGAAAAATATATGTTAGATCACTTCTCTTAAAAATTTAAACTGATGAGATGAAAATGGATAGATTTAATTATTTGTATTATATTTTTAATACTCATATTCACGATTTTCTTTCAATGAGTGACTTTAACACGTGAAATATATAATTAAATGAAATAAAATTTAGAGACAAGTTTGGAAGTAAAATCATTACTTGTCATGCCAACAAGTCGAACAGTAGAAATAGAGTTGGGCTGCTTGGTTTTCGGTTTTTGAAAAAAGTTGCACGTGTAAAAGTGGATCCACCAAAAGTCACACGTGTGATTTCACCATTTTAAAATTTTAAAATACATGCGTTTAAATAGTCACAACCCAGCTCCAACATTATGATTTATGCCTTGATACATACAACCTGCCCATGTAGACCTTGAGAGCCCCAAGCAGGCCTACCAGAATTTTCAGCTTCACCTGAGATAGAAATGATGACAAACAATTAGAAACAGATCGCTCTGCAATTTCATTATCAAAGGTTCCCCTAATCACCTTTATGGATTAAGCAGGAGACCCCAAAATTTAACATACCAAACAAAACAATAATGCTATGAAATGTCAAGAAGTTGTACTAATTACAATGACTATTTTTTTTTCTATGGAATAATCATCAGTATTAAATGTAATAAGGATGAAAAATGATATCATTCATTTTGAGAAAAAGTAGATAAAATGAAATCTGCATAAAAAAATTATTTTTTAACTAGTTGAAGTCACTTTTTTCAAAAGAAATACGCGAGACTTATATATCATTCTAGCATTATTCATTAAGAATAAAACACCATTTTCATCTGAATTTGCACTGATTACTCTTTTATTAGAAGATTTATTTTCATCCTCCTCTGACTTGACATTGAATAATTAATAGGTAACTAAAAAATTTTTAAAAAATTTGTTACAAAATTTGCTGATTAGTGATTAGGTCCTAAAAATTCTAGGTGATGTTGGTTAGAACTTGATGGGATTCTGCAGAATATAATATGTTTGGAAAATCATCATAAGGTTTAACAAGGTTCTGCAAAGTGATAGCGAGTTCCATGATGAAGAGTTAAAGTGAGATTCGAATTAGGTCATGTTTGAATACAGAAAGTTTCATCTCATTCTATCTTATTATTACAATTTTATTAAATTTTTACATAAAATATAATAAATAATTTAATTTTTTCAAATCTCAAAATAATAATAATAATAATAAATAAAAATATAATAATATTTTATTCAACATTTTAATTTTCATATAAAACAATCTCATTTTATCTTCTTATTTAAACGGGTGCTGGTGTTTGAATTAGAAATTACTTGGGGGAAAAAAAAGATAAAAAAATAAAAAGTCACAGCTGTAAGAAAAGAGACCCTGGTCCCTGACCCCTCACATACTGTCCTGGCCAAAGCTTGCCACCAAAGAGATGATGAATGGCACTGGACATGCAAAGGATGCAGATAAAAAAGAAAGCAGATGAAAAAGAATAAAAGAAAAAAAAAAAAAAAAGCCTTGATGGTTCTCGGAAGCAAAAAAAAAAAGAAAGACATGCCATCATTGCTGCTTCCTTATGCTTTTACTTTTGCAAATCCATCAAAAACAAATAGACAAAATCATATTTTTAACACAAGCCTGAACTCAGAAGATTGTCATATATACAGCTCCCGAGTGAGCTTGAGTTATCCCCATGGCGACTTCACCTGAACCCAGGTCCGAAAACCCAATTGATTTTCGTGCCCCGCCTCCCTCTCCGGTAGCCTCCGGACGCCGATCGACCGTCACCAATGATGACATCCTTACCGAGTTCCTCCACCACTCCCTTCGTGTCCCCGACCTCATCTTGCCCCATAAGGTCTTTCCCCGCCAGAAATTCATTGAAAGTCCCCCAGTGATTGATTTGCAATCCTTGACTTCCAAGGAAAGTGATTCAATACCCAAGATTCTGGATTCTATATCCGGAATTGGGTGCTTTCAGCTGGTGAACTACGGAATTCCGCCTGAAAGTATGAGTGCCGCATTGGCTGCCGCCACTGGCATTTTCCATGTCCCACCAGAAAAGAAGGCGGCGGCGACGAGGTCGTTGGAAAGGCCATACGGCTTTGAAGAAGGTCATGAAGAGGAGGGCGAGAGCGAGTTGAGTGAAGAGTTTGTATGGTGTAGAGATGAAGCTTTGAAGTTGGACATGGAGGGAGTCTGGCCAGCAGGATATTCAAATTTCAGGTATTTACTAACTACCTCGTCTTGAATGTGTTTTGGCATCTGTGGGCATTGTTTTTTGGCCGTAATTTTTGCATATGAATGGTCAGTGTCGTAGTATCGTTAATGAAATTGATTGTCCATCTCATTATGGGAATAATTTTGCATGAGCAATGCTAGTCATGATTATATTGTAAATCTAGTTAATTTTATTTTTTAATTTTTTTAAAATTATAATAATATTCTTATCAAAATGATATTTTTTTTCTATTTTAATGAAGAACTTGCACATAAAATCTTTAAATGGACTGTAAATAGAATTTCTCATTTTGTATTGAGTTTCTGGTAGCAGATTCATAATAATAATATTAAAAAAATGCACGTAATTGTTTTTTAAGAAATGAAACAAATAATACGATAGAGGTAGTATAAATATTGTATGAATTAAGTCTGCTCGAAGTGAAAGAAAAATAAGAAAAGGTACATAAAGGAAACAACATGATTTGCATTTCTTCAGCTTCAAGAACATTGTGCAATCGATCAGTATCTTTATGGATTCAGTAGTGTTTAGCATTGATGCACACACATAATCATTAATCCTCAAGATGTTTGCATCAACCAATTATATATATGGAACCTACATATATATCTCATGCCAAAGTTCTTTGTAATGATCTGCAGCGAGAAAATGGAAGCCCTGATGTTTGAGATAGAGAAAGTTGCTGAGAAAATTCTATTGGCCCTCTGGGAAAGTTTTCTAAGAAAACCAATATACGAAAATGAAATGATACAACAACAAGAACTTGGGTCAGTGTGTTGTCTCTACAAGCATAGCAAGAATGTACCGGCCGACAAGTGGTATGATGTGATCAGGATGCTAATAAGGGGTACTGATTTCTCTCATTCCTTGTGTTTGCATTTATGTGATGGGTCTTCAGAGTTTCACGTCTACTCCAAGAAAGGTTGGGTTTCTTTTATCCCAGAGAAAGGTGCCCTGATAATCACTGTTGGAGACCAAATCCAGGTAAAATATTTGGACTCTATTTTCCGCTTGGCTAAAGGCTAAAGTTGTACCTAGATATTTTGTTATTACTATGTCTGTGGAGCTTTAATTGGAACACAGTCCAAGATTGGCCTACCATGCAACAAAAAGATTGCATGACATTGATTCATCTTTTGCTGTGAAATATCGAGAAAAGCCATAATTTGAGCCGTTGACATAGCATAAACACTATTTTTTTTTCTAATATTACGAAGACTACAAGAAATCTGCTTATTTGTTACCAGTTTTTAACGAAAATCATTATTTTATGATAAAATAGTCTATTTTTGTAGTAAATAATCGTTATCGTTCTAAATAATCCGTCATAAATACTTATTTTTCTTGTAGTATATATAATTTACTCGTATTTCTATACATGTTCTATTGCATTGATATAACGTTATATATTCATTAACATTTGAATTCGTTATTTAAAAAATAATTATTAATATAATGGTTGATGCATAATGCCACGATACTTTCCATACAGTAGTTTATGTGATCAAGCAGTAACATGATTATGATTAGCCACGGCCCACGACACAAACACACCATCATCATAAAAAAACACAACTTGTTTTGTATGATGTTTTGGTACCTCTAAAGGCATTTTTGGACAGCTGTATTGGACGTGCGCAAATCATAGCATATGAAAAAAATAAATTCATCAAAGTTTATGGGGAAAATGATGACAATTTGTACTAACCTCTCACTTTTTCTGTGTAAATCAACATCTAGATGAGAAATCATACTTGCTGATTTTAATTTCCTCCTCTTGCGTACAGGCATTAAGTGGTGGACACTACAAGCATGTGATAGGAAGACCAATCTTTAAAGATGAGAAAGATGACTGTATATCAATGGCTTTCCTCTGTTCCCCTCCTCCAACCACCACCGCCACTGCTGCTGCCTCCTCCGCCAAGACCAGCTGCTCAAAAACATACAGGGAAAAGACTATCTCGTTGAGTCAACAAGCCTTGGTGGCTTTGTTTTTGACTCTTATATACCAATTTTTCGTTTACTTTTCAAAGAAAATTTGATGTTTGTATCCAAAATCTGTTTACAATTATACATATATACTCTCTCCTCTTTTGGTTGCACACACTGTTGTACAAATATTTGCAACCTACACCATGAATATTAACTGCACAACCGTCCAAATCTCATCGTTGGAAATCTAAGCATGCAGTAGACAGAAACTCCTAGGGAAAAAAAGGCTGTAATCATCTCACTTCAGCTCTCATTCTATGTAATTATTACCCGATTTGTAAAATTAAAGTCGTGTCATATGACCAATTTTTTAAATCATCTTAATGATCAAATCTTAATTTTTAATTAAAAATATAGAGAACTCATATTGAAATTTTTTTTTTTACATATTATTCAAAATAAAAAATATATATAGTTACTTCTGGATACCATTATTAGTATTATTAATTTTCTTTTTGTTTGGACGTAACTAATTTGAAGGGAGGGTATTATCAAGGGCTATTACAATGAAAGTCTAGTCGCTGGCAAAGAAGAGGCCCAAAGACCAAACAACTCGTCTCGATTATGGGCTTCGGGATCAGAGAAGTACCTCGGCTTCTACTGGGTTGGGTTGCATCAACTTCCGAAACTTCACCACGCAGGTGGGCCGACCAGACTTTGATTATAATTGAGACTTTTGTTTTTTTTTTCAAAAACTCTATTTGCAACCGGGGGAACTCCCGCGTAACCGATTGCATAAAATATTTTATTTTTTCTCACTCTCGTTTTGTTCCCTCTCTATCACTCTATCAGTTTTTTCGTTCACTCATTCTCCATTTCAGATTTTTTTTTCTCCCCACTCTCTCATTTTCTCTTTACCCAACCAGATATAGAGCCCTCTTCCTACTCAATTTTCTCTAGTTTCAAACAAAGACACTCTCTCTCTTTTCGTTCACTCGTTCTCCCCTTCAGATTTATTTTTATTCTCTCCACTCGTGTGCAAGACAACCCCAGCAACCACCATGAATCCCCAGAGGAAGCAGAGGGTGCGTAATTTACTTTAGCTTCCCCAAATTCTCCTCACGGAACCACGAAGCACCACAAAAGAGAACCAGTTTGCACACATTTTGGTTCAAAATTTTAACTTTTGGTTTGCTTGACGTTGTTCTTCGTTTGCCCAGAATCTGATTGAAGCCCTTCGTCGAGTAACGGGGACAATTTCACCGTTTGAACAAGTTTTTTTTTACTTGAATTTCACTGCGATGGAGGTTAGCAGCGGGTTTGGATCTTTTGTGAGTAATGGTCTGTCATGGCTTGAGGCTGGCTGGAGGTGGCAGTGGAAGGGAAGAAATTGAGAGAGAGAGAGAGTGTGTGTGTCTGAAACTTGAGCAAATTTTTCTTCTGTTCCAAGCAAAATCAAGGAGCGATGGGTTATAAGTAGCATTTCCGATATTGATTTGGCCCAAAACGACTCATTTTAATAACTTTGTACTTATTAAGATGGCCTTGTGGTTTTGATAAGTTTAAAAGAAAAGAAAAAGTAATAAAACTCACCCCAGACTTGTGAAATCTAGAGCTCGCACCCTTGGCCCACCGTTTGCGAGTTTCTTATAGAGAAGCGTGGGTGGGTTTTAGAGAGAGATACCGTGCGAGATAGACAGTTAGAGGAAGATAGAGATGAAGGTGGCGCAGTGTGGTTACGGAGGACTTGACCAGAGACCGAGAGAGAGAGAGAGAGAGAGATGGAGAGGTAGAGAGGTTGCGAAGCTCGTGGAATTACCGATAAACATTCATCAAGTTTCTAAGTTTTTATTGACAGACGGAAAAAGGAAATGAGAGAGAGAGAAAGAGGGAGGAAGAAAAGGTTAAAGTGGGACCCAATTTGTCAGTCGGTTATACAAAGGTTGTATATGCCGGTTATACAAAAGTTCTCCCCCACGAGGCGTGGGGGAGAACTTGATGCGAATTGGATTATGGGTCCTGCTAGCGGTCGTCCAGCTCGAGGCGTGGGGGGGGTGTTGGTGCATATGATAAAGTTATTACTAAATAACAATTTGTATACAATTATGTAATAAAATAATATTATTTTAAATTTGATTTTAACTTTTATTTTTGATTTAATGTGTTTAAATATAATAAAAAATATTATTATATTTAAAATTATCTATAAATTTGTGAAGGGATTGTTAGGACATTAGTATTGGTCTATGCATATGCATATGCAAATTCATATTTACATAATATGACCCTAAAATCTTCCGCATTAGCTTATGCATATCCAAATATTTAGCTATTTATGAACAATGCTTATCCAAATTTGGATAACCACTATTCATCCTACAAATTATATTTTAATCATTATTTATCTCTCCTCCCACTCTCTCTCTTACAATCTTTTCATTTTCTCTCTCATTCAACAACACAACAAACATTTACTTGCATATTCATTTTATTATTATAATATATTATATATATATATTTTTTATTTTATTATTATTTTTAATATAATATATAAAAATATATATATTTTTTATTATTACATTTGTATTATTAATGTCAATATTAATGTCAAATATATGTAGTGGATACTAATTACAAAATATATATAAAAAAATTGATTTTAGTAAAAAATTAATAATAAATATATTATTATTTTATCTCAAATATACATAAACTAATATAAAAATTTTACTTAAATAACAAAATACATATACAAAATAGATAATTTTACATATATATTATGCATAAACTAATACTAATTCAATAAGAATATACAGATGACTGATTAATGAAGGTGAAGTAACTCTCCTCTCTTTTCTCTCTAGGATAGAGGTGGAGCAAATTCGTGCTTGGCACGTGAGGTGGTTATAACAGAATTTGGTGTGGCTGGGTGGTGGTCCTAAGGGTGGAAGGCATCTGACAAGGTGGTCGTTGGAGAAGGGAAACGTAGCAGGTGGTACACAGTAGGTGGTACACAGAGTGGTACCGACGAGGAAACTGGCGTCGCCACCCTATTTTGGGGTGGGTTGAAGGTGGTCTGTAATCAGGAAATATGCAGAAGAGATTTTCTTACACTATGGTAAAAGCTTAACGGGGTTGGCTCTGTTAAATAGTTTTTGAGGAAAAGATTTACGTTAGTATTTGGATAATGGAAGAGATGGCGGGGAAATGGGAGAAGCTGAGGCTTACGGAGGAAGAGGACCAGGTTTTTGTTGCAGATGAATGTATCTCAAATGAAGTCGAAGATAAAGGTGAGAGGAGCCTTGTGGGGAAGGTACTGACTGAAAGGTCCATAGGAAAAGGAGTTCTGGAGGCTACCATGGCTAAGGTGTGGAGAATTTCCAGGCCTGCATCATTTCGGGAGGTGAGAACGAAGTTTTTGTTATTACCTTTGCAACAAGGGCTGATAAACAGAAGATCTGGGATGGGAAACCGTGGTTATTTGACAATTTCCTAATTGTCATTAATCTGTTTGAGGGGTTTATCCAACCAACTGAACTGGCTTTTACAATAGAGAGATTTTGGGTACAACTTCATGATCTTCCACTTGCTTGTATGAACAAGGAATGTGGGAGACAGATAGGGAGTGTGGCTGGGAAGGTTCTTGATGTGGTCACTGGGGAGGATGGGTGTGGATGGGGCCAGTATTTACGTATTAGAGTGGAAGTGGATATAAAGAAGGTAGTGGTAAGGGGAATGATGATTTCTGTTAAGGGGAAGAATGTGTGGATTCCTTTTAGATACGAAAAATTACCTAAAATTTGTTTTGATTGTGAGAGCTTTTCTCATGAAGGTAAGGAGTGTGGTAAGAAGGAGGGAACCTATATGCAGAAACAAGAGCAGTATGGATCATGGCTTAGAGCAAATCCTTATGTAAGGAAAAATGTGAGGCCTGGCTTTACTGGAAAAAATGAGGAAGAATATAGAAATGAACCTGTGCAAGTCCCAAGTGGTGCCATGGGTGGAACTGATAGCAACCTGGGTGGAACAGATTCCTCAATGGCTCCAAATGATGTGGATAAAGACAATAAAGATAAATCTGTGCAAGATTCAAAGGAAGTGGAAGGGAATGATGGGGGAAAAGATATAGAGGATGCAATTGGTGGATCAGGTATGAAAATTGGGGAAAAGGTGGATGGGGAAAGATCTTTGGGTAGGAAGGATTTAATCCCCCAGTATACAAAAGAAGGAGGGAGGTGGAGGAGGAAGGCAAGAGTAAAAGATGGATTTTATGAGGTGGCTGTAACTCAAGAAAAGCTAAAAAGAGGAAGGAAGGGTAAAGGGATTGCTGCGACAGAAGGACCAAGAAAGAAGAGTAGAAATGAAGGGAAATTTGAAAGTAATGCAATAGTATTGGTGGAGGCTGTTGAGCAGCCCCACCAATTACAATGAAACTCCTAAGTTGGAACTGCCGAGGGCTTGGGAACCCTCGGACAGTTCAGGATCTTTGCTTTTTAGAAAAGGAAAAGAAGCCCAATTTTGTCTTCTTAATGGAGACAAAGATGCATAAAGGGAAATCTGATTGGTTGATGAAAAAAGTAGGGATGTCTAATTGCTTCGAAGTGGATGCAGTAGGTAAAAGTTGAGGTCTAATGTTGTTTTGGAACAATGAGATGTTGGTAGATATTTACAATTTTTCTCAAAGACATGTTAATTGTTGGATTCATGACATCACAACTAAAGACAGGTGGTTATTCACTGGATTCTATGGCCATCCAGAAGTGCAGAAAAGAAAGGAGGTCTGGAGGATGCTTGCTTCTTTCAAACCTGCTAAAGGTGTAGGATGGTGCGTTGCAGGTGATTTCAATGAAATAACCACAAATGATGAGAAAATAGGGGGTAGACAGAGAAGTGAGAATCAAATGGCAATCTTTAGAGATGCTCTGGAAGAGAGTGAGCTGTTATGATCTGGGCTAGTGTGGGGATAAATATACTTGGAGCAATAGGCATACTGATGATACCTTTACTAAGGAACGCTTGGATAGGGTTGTGGTTAACTCTAAATGGTTGGATTTCTATTCTGAAAATAAGGTAGAGGTCTTGCCTGCAAGATGTTCTGACCATAAACCTTTATTGCTGGTGTTTGATAGCTTAAGGGGAGGCGGGGGAAAAAAGAAAAAATGGTTCAAGTATGAAGCTGCTTGGGCTTTGGAAGAGGAATGCAGTAAAGTGATTGAAGCTGAATGGAGACAAGGCAGTTATGTAGGATCCTCATCTTCTGTGATTCAGAACTTGCTCACTAATTGTAGTTCAGCTTTGAGCAGGTGGAGTTACAAGATAGATACAAACAGAAGCAGGGAGTTAAAGAGCAAGACTGAGTTATTGAAAAGATTGCAAGCTGAGGAGGATAGAGAGACTTTAACAGAGATTAAAAGAGTTCAGGAAGAGGTGGGCACTTTACTAGACCAAGAAAATCTTAAGTGGAAACAAAGAGCTAAAAAGAATTGGTATAAGCTGGGAGATAGGAATACCAAATTCTTCCATGCTTGTGCTAATCAAAGAAGGAAAAAAAATATGATTTTACAGATCAAAGATATTCATAACAGGCTCTTTAATGAACCTGCAACTGTTGAAATGGCTTTTAATAGTTATTTCAAGAACCTCTTCACAACATCCAATCCCTCTGAGGATGATATAGAGGTCTGTGTTCAGAACATGACAGCAAAAGTCATGGAGGAAATGAATGAGCATCTGTGCAGACCTTATACCAGAATTGAAGTAGAAGAGGCATTAAAAATGATGGGGCCTCTAAAGTCTCCTGGACCTGATGGTTATGGTGCGTGCTTCTTTCAACAACACTGGAGTATTGTGGGTGATAAGGTGGTTGCAGCAGTTTTGGAGTCCTTAAATGGTGGTAATATCCCTCATTCCTTAAACTATACCTACATTGCATTAATTCCTAAGATTAATAGGCCTGTGCTGGTTAGTGAATTTAGACCAATAAGTCTTTGTACTGTGGTGTACAAGCTTTGTTCTAAGGTTATTGCAAATATGTTGAAATCTGTTCTGTCTGTTATAATTTCTCCTAATCAGAGTGCTTTCCTTTCGGGAAGACTCATTTCTGACAATGTAATGTTAGCCTATGAAGTGTTACATACTATGAAAACAAGGTTGAAAGGCAAGCAAGGGAGCATGGCATTGAAGATGGATATGTCGAAGGCTTATGATAGGATTGAATGGAAGTTCCTAGAAGCTGTTTTAAGGAGATTAGGTTTTAATCAGCAATGGATTAAGCTTGTGATGAGTTGTGTGAGCTCAGTGAACTATTCTGTGCTAGTGAATGGGAAACCAGGGAGGAAGGTGATACCATCAAGGGGATTAAGGCAGGGGGACCCAATTTCTCCCTATCTGTTCATTCTTTGTGCTGAATGTCTCAGCTCTCTATTGAATTTAGCTGATCAGATGGGTATTATCAGAGGGGTAACAGTAGCACGAGGTGGATTGAGAGTTAATCATCTGCTCTTTGCAGATGATTGTGTTTTGTTTGGTAGAGCTAATGAGGAAGAATGGAGACAGTGGTGCTGTATTTTAAAAATGTATGAGGCAGTTTCAGGCCAGGTTCTTAATAAGGAAAAATCATCCTTATTTTTTAGTACAAATACTTCTGCAGCAGAAAGAAGAAATATCAGCCTTGCAGCAGGTGGGGTGGTTTGTGGATCCTATGAAAAATACTTGGGTTTACCTACAATGGTGGGCAAGTCTAAATATAATACATTCAGAGGGGTTAAGGAGAAGGTGTGGAAGAAAATTGATAGCTGGAAAAACAGTTTTCTGTCTCAAGCTGGAAAAGAGGTCCTTATCAAAGCTGTGTTGCAAGCTATTCCCTCTTACACATTGGGGGTTTTTAAATTGCCTGTTTCTTTGTGCAAAGAACTTAATTCCTTGTATGCTAGCTTCTGGTGGGGTCACAAAGAAAATGGAAAGAAAATGCATTGGTGGAATTGGGAAAGAATGGGGAGGCAGAAAGCAGAATGGGGTATGGGATTTCGAGATATTGAAACTTTTAATGCTGCTATGCTTGCTAAACAAGGCTAGCGCCTCTTAACTAATCCTTTATCTCTTGTTGCCAGAATTTATAAAGAGAAGTATTACAGAAACACAGAATTCTTAAGTGCAAAAATTGGGATCAATCCTTCATTTATTTGGAGAAGTGTTTTATCAGCAAGATCTCTACTGAAGGAGGGGTTACAGTGGAGAGTTGGTAATGGGAGCAAAGTTAAAATATGGGGAGAGAAATAGCTACCAACTCCTGTGACTAAGTGTGTACAATCTCCAATGATGAGTCAATGGAAGGAAGAGAAGGTTAGCAAACTGATTGATCCAATTACCAAGACATGGAAGGAAGGGGTGATCAGAAACTTATTTTCATATGAGGAGGCCTCTGTCATTCTCAAGATACCTTTGAGTAGATTGGGCAGTTGTGATAAACAGATTTGGGGCTGTACCAAGGATGGTTTTTTTACAGTGAGGAGTGCATATCATCTTGGTATGGAGAGAAAAAGAAGAACCCGAGGAGAGGCTTCAAAGGCTGAAAAGAGTGTTGCTGTCTGGAAGCAAATGTGGAGATTGGAAGTGCCTGCAGTTGTTAAAATATTTCTTTGGAAAGCTTTGAATAATATTCTTCCTACTAACAGTAACCTATTTAAGAAAAAAATAGGTGACTGTCCTTTATGCACAATATGTGGATCAAATGAGGAGTCTGTGCTTCATATATTATGGAGTTGTCCTTCAGTTGCTGATGTATGGGCAGAAAGTAATAGCCCAGTGAAGAAATGAGCAAATGAGGGAGTAGATTTCATGTCTCTCTGGGTTAAAATGATTAATGCTTTAAAGAAAGAAGAAATTGAGTGGATGGCTGTGGTTATGCGAAGGATCTGGCTAAGAAGGAATAGACTTATCTTTGAGAACAAGTTCTACAGTCCTAAACAAGTCATCTTGATGGCTGGCGAGGGTCTGGAGGATTACAAAACAGCAAAGATGAGTACAATGGGATGTCGAGGCGATGGTGGATCACATGGAGCACAAAAGAGATGGAAAAAACCTGGTACTAATGTGATTAAGGCTAATTGGGATGCAGCTATGGATTTAGAAAACCAGAGAATGGGAATGGGAATTGTATTTAGAGATGAAGAGGGTGAGGTTCTGGCGTCTGTGTGTGATGTGAAACAGAATGTGCATGACCCTGCTCTAGCTGAGAGTTTGGCTTTGTGGAGAGCAATAGAGATAAGCTTTGAACTATCCTTCTCTTTCTCTGAACTTATGTTTGAAGGAGATGCAGCTAATATTATTCAAAGGATCAACAAGGCAGATGAAGATCAGTCATGGATGGGGCATATCATCAATGATATAAAACAGGTTCTTCATCAAAAGGAGGGGTGGTCAGTCTGCTATACTCCTAGAGAAGGAAATTATGTTGCTCACTTATTGGCAAAACATGCTTTATTATGTGGGGAAGAAAGGGTCTGGATCGAAGGGGGTCCCTATGTAATATGCAATGAACTAGTGAAGGATAAGATGTGTTATCCTGACTTTGTGGAAGATTTATAAAATCTGATCTTATTTCAAAAAAAAAAAAAAAATACTAATTCAATAAATCCTTTACGAATTACGGTAGAGCTTAAGCTAGGTCATATACTTTACCGATATGGCCCGGTTTGATGCGATTACCGCGTTTGACCGATTTTTGTGAGTAATTTTATATATAACTGTTAAGTGCGTAATCGTCGCGTAATCGTTTTGAAAAAGAGTAGGGTTTACTATTAAAAAATTAATTTTTTTCATGTAAATCCCATATTTTATTTATTTATTTCAAAGTGATTACGTGACGATTACGCAATTCACGACTATAAATATATTTTCTCAGTTTACCACCAGTTAAAAGGCCGAACGTAGGAGTAAAAATCCACACGTGTTCTTGGAATGCTAGCGTGGCAAGTTCTAACTGGCCATTGATAAAGCACCCATATGACATACGGAATCAGAGAACACAGAACCCCGACAAAGTTGAAATCCTAAAACCCCCCGAGAAAGAAACAAAAGCCTAGTAGAAGCTACTGACATAGAGTGACATTCCGCCCTATACGTCCCTGTTTCCGTTAATTGACTCTCGCTGCGCAATGGACTGGTTTAAGCGAGAAGATTCCGATGATTCCTGCTCTGAATTCACTCTTGCTGAGGTAATCCATCTGCCTCTTGCTGTATCCCCTCGTTGGTTCGTCGTTTTGCAGCTTAATCTAGGAAATTTAACGACTTAGCTGTGAACGTATTCTTTGACTTTTTTATTCTGTGTTTCGAAATGCGATGTTTTATAATGGGTCCCTCACTCATATGGTATTGTGGGTTTGCCAATTCTTTTTTGTATCCTAACTATCTAAGCTCATAAATGTATGTATTGCTACCAAACTTTGAAATTTAGTGTTGCTCATTTCGTTTACAAGAGTGTTTAAGAATTCCAATGGAGGAACTACAATCGATGATGTAGCTTGGTGTAGAGTCTGTTGCTTTGTCTACACTGCATGATTGTGCATTTGTGCTCAGTATATACCAGTGGCGAAAGTTCTATAGAACATATTGTAGGAAATCTCATAGATTTGGTGACTCATTGCTTTCACAAGAGTTTTATCTTCTTCCTGCTGAGATCATTTCTCTTAAGTCTTATAAGAGAAAACTTTTAGAGAGAGAAAATTCTCTCTGTACTCATTTTTTCTCAGTATTCTTTTCATTAGTTTAGGATGGTGTTCATGATTGGTTGAAAGTTTGAGCTGTGATTGGTTGGAAGGAGAAATTTGAACTAAAATCTTTTGAGGTTTCTAGGGAGGGTAGATGGCTGATTCTCACAGAGAGAGGGTGGAAGTTTGTGAAAAGCATGAAAATGGAGTTAGCCATGGCACGGTGTGTCTGCAGAGTCCTAGAGGATGGAGTGCATGCAAGGAGAAAGGGGTTTTATGCTAGCTATCGTGAAGGGGACAGGGGCTTCATTGTACAGAGGGGCTCAAATGTTCAAGGTGCATTCATGGCACTGGAAGAGCACCGAGGGGGAGGGCGTCGTAACTGTATTTTTGTCCCAGATGATAGAGATGGGAGGGGATGGAGGAAACTTGCTGAGGGCCTTAGGGAGGCTGCTAGTTTCGGTGGGCAGGCACCACCAACGACGGCTGGTGCTTCATTTTTGAAACCTCCTCAGTCGTGTAAGGAGGCTCTCCAAACATCAAGGTCTGTGGACATTTCTCGTCAGTTGGACAGGAGGGTGGCTAGTAGGGATGACAGTACCATTGTTTTGGTAGGAACTCAAGGACGTGAGGAGGTTGGCAGGAGATTTGTTGGTCTTCAAAAGGAAACTATCATGTGGGTTTTGTCTGATATGCAAATGCAGTTGGGGGAATTGCAAGGTAATATTATATGGCTGAAACGGTGCGTTGAGGATCAAGGGTGGGATCTGATCCCTGGATCGAGTAATGGGCCTGTTATTGGGTAGGTAAAGGGCCAGGAGCTCAAGGGCCAACAGAAGGGTAAGGTTACATGTGGGCCTGAAGCTGGCCTCTCTGCTGGGCCTGCTAAGGGGAAAGGCCCATTATACGGGCCCAGGCACTCCAGGGAAGCATCCAGACCCACGGGGCCTGTGTGGAGGAGGCGTGGGGCTTCCCTTTCACCCGCAGCTATGGCTTACATCGAGGGTGGCGGGGGCCTTCCACCCGCAGTGTTTCCGGCAAAGGTAGCGGCACCCCTGTCGGTGGGTGGTCACAGGGGTGGCTCAGGCGACGCGACTGGCGGAAACGCTAAAAGTGGTGCGATCTCTTGCACTGCTTCACGCGACATGGAGGGGCTAAGTCATGCACAGACCTGGTCGACTGAGGCTGCTGGTCCTTTGACGGCTGTCGCCCTCCCTGTTCAACCTCCGATGACTGTAGCCAAAGCTGTTTTAGCCAAAGCCCAATCTTTTATTGCCGTTGGAGATGTCGAAGTGCACCACCTCAAGTGGCTTTGTCATACTGGGTCATGCACAGACTTGGTCGACTGAGGCTCCTGGGCTTCCTACGGCTGTCGTGGCACCTTTTCCACCGTCGTGACCCATTATACTTCCTCTAGAGGCGTTGGGTGAAGCAGGTTCTCTGGTTTTTTCCCAATAGAACTTGCCGATGGAGTCACAAAACATGCTAATAGAGTTAGGTGAGCCCTCAATGGCAGTAGTAGCATCATCTCCTCCGCAGGTGTCTGTCTTACTTTCTAAAGGGGTGTCGATGGACATAAAAACTCACTTTCAGCCTCAGCCGTGGGATCAAGACTCGGCTTTGGTAGTGACTAGTCTAGACAATGGGCCTTCTGTTGAGGGGATGGAGGAACCAGCTCCTTTATGCACAATTTCCCCTAATCTGGATTTATCTGCATCGGATGGGTGTTTAAATAGGTGGAGGAGATCTATTTTGTGCTTGGTATTTCTTGTGTAGGCTTTGAGGATCAATTTAGAGCCATTCTCATTGCTATTGAAAATAGTCGTTCAAAGTCAACCACGAAGCGAGACAGGGAACTTAAAAGGCTTTCTTGCACTATTAACTATGCAGCCAAAGAAGGGGGGGTGGAAGGGATAGACCGAAAGGGAGGGGCACTCTTTGTAACTATGAAGCTTAAGCTATTATCATGGAACGTAAGGGGCTGAATGGCTGCAATAAACGTCTTCGTATAAGATCTTTATTGAGGTCATGGAAAGTGGACGTAGTGTGATTTCAAGAAACTAAGTTGAGGGTAGTCGATAGAAGAATAATCCGTAGCTTGTGGGGGTGTTCATATGTAGGGTGGTCTTACTTGGCATCGTTGGGTGCGTCCGGGGGGGTTCTTTTAATGTGGGACAAAAGAGTGGTGGAGTCGGTTGAGGAATGTGTTTGGAATTTTTCGGTTGCTAGTCGCTTTAAAAATACGATTGATGGATGGGAATGGGCCTTTGCGGGTACTTACGGTCCAAACTTGGATAACAAAAGGAGGCGACTATGGGAGGAGTTGGTTGGTCTTATTTATTTATGGGAGGTGCCGTGGTGCATGGGGGGAGATTTTAATATTGTTCGCTTTCCCATCGAGCGTTCGGGGACTCATCGCCACTCTGCAGCTATGGAGGAGTTCTCGGAGTTTGTATTTGATTTAGATCTTATGGATCTCCCTCTTCTCGGGGGCGAGTTCACATGGTCTAATTGTCAAGGATGGTCGAGATTGGATAGGTTCCTTGTCTCCCCGTCGTGGGAGGCGTACTTTCCTAAACTTTCTCAGAAACGATTGCCCCGTGTGTGCTCCGATCATTTTCCTATTGTCTTGGACTGTGGAGGTATTATTGGTAGACACAGACCATTCAAGTTTGGAAATATGTGGTTAACGGCGGAGGGTTTTGTAGAGAAGGTGTGTTCTTGGTGGTCTTCTTATATGTTTACAGGCAACCACAGTTTCATTCTAGCTTGTAAGCTCAAAACTTTGAGGCAAGATCTAAAGAAGTGGAATTTGGAAGTGTTTGGTAGCATTGATAATCAAAAGAATACTCTTACGGAGGAACTACAAGATTTGGAGAACAAGGAATTGATGGGAGACCGCTCGGATGAGGCCATTGCTAGAAAAAGAGTGGTTGTAATTGAGCTGGAAAGGTGTTATTGATGGAAGAGATTTCATGGCGACAAAAATCTAGGGCCCTTTGGCTAAAAGAAGGTGATAAATGTACGAAATTCTTTCATAAAGTGGCGAATTCACATCGACGCAGTAACACCATTGAGTCACTCCACTCAGGTACCCAAGTGCTTTCATCCTCTGATGATTTGAAAAATCATATTGTGCAGCATTTTGAGAACCTCCTTTCGGAACCGGTATGATGGAGGCCAAAACTTGATGGCTTGTCATTCGAGTCTATTGATTCAGAAAGTGCTAATGGGTTGGAAAGGGCATTTGAGAAAGATGAGGTGTATAAGGTTATTAGTAGCATGGCGAAAGACAAGGCACCGGGCCCAGATGGTTTCTCGATGGGTTTCTTCCAGGCTTGTTGGGATGTAGTAAAAAGTGATATTATGCAGGTTTTTGCAGAATTTCACTCTTTCCATAAATTTGAGAAAAACCTAAATGCGACGTTCATTGCTCTTATTCCAAAGAAATATGGGGCTAAGGTAGTTGAAGATTTTCGCCCCATAAGCCTGGTGAATGGAGTTTACAAAATTATATCCAAGGTCCTGGCAAATAGGCTTAGCTCAGTGATGGAACATATTATTTCTAAGCCTCAAAATGCCTTCATTAGGGGGAGACAAATTATAGATTCGGTGTTTATTGCCAATGAGTGCTTGGATCATAGGTTGCGGGAAGGCATCCCAGGTATTCTATGCAAGCTTGACATGGAAAAGGCTTATGACCATGTGAATTGAGATTTCTTTCTTTACTTGCTTGGTAGGTGTGGTTTTGGTGACAGATGGATTTCTTGGATCCGTTGTTGTATATCTACCGTCCGCTTTACAGTATTAGTCAATGGTACTCCTGCTGGATTCTTTAACAACTCACGTGGTTTGAGGCAGGGGGATCCCTTGTCTCCCCTCTTGTTCGTCATTGTTATGGAGGCATTGGAGCGGTTGGTGCAGGCTGCTGTTGGTGGAGGTTTTTTATCCGGTTTTTTGGTGGGTAATGTCATAAATGGTCCTACTTCACTCTCTCATCTCTTATTTGCAGATGATACTCTCTTATTTTGTGATGCGGATACTGGCCAGATTCAATCTCTGCAAGCTCTTTTGCTATGCTTTGAAGCAGTGTCGGGGCTTAAGGTTAATCTTAGTAAATTCGAGATGGTTGCGGTAGGTGCGGTGCCTAATATTAACAGCTTGGCGCGGTTGTTGGATTGCAAGGTGTCGTCCTTGCCTATGAAATATTTGGGTCTTCCGCTGGGGGCCAATTTTAAGGCTTGAACCATTTGGGATGGGGTGGTAGAGAAAGTGGAGAGGAAGCTTGCTGGGTGGAAACGGATGTATCTATCGAAAGGGGGTCGACTTACTTTAATTAAGAGTTCATTAACCAATCTCCCCACTTTTTTCCTTTCACTCTTTCCTTTGCCTGCGGGGGTGGCGACTAGAATTGAGAGATTATTCCGGTCTTTTTTGTTGGGGGGGGGGGGGGAATGGGGGAGGAAACCAAATTCCATTTAGTTAACTGGAACAAGGTTTGTTCTCCTATACCGAATGGAGGTTTGGGGATATGCAATTTGCGAACGTTCAATAAAGCGTTATTGGGCAAATGGTTATGGAGGTACCACTTAGAGGGGAACACACTATGGAAGGAGATCATTGATTCTAGACATGGGAGTGGGTGGGGAGGATGGTGCTCTAAGGAAGTAAGAGGAAGGCATGGTGTGGGCTTATGGAAATTTATTAGGAAGGGTTGGCAAGGTTTTAAAAGTCACATACGATTTGTGGTGGGAGATGGTTCCAAACTCAGGTTTTGGCATGATGTTTGGTGTGGAGAGTGCGCTTTATACACGGCATTTCCAGCACTCTATAGTATTGCAGCTAACAGAGAGGCCTCTGTTGCAGATATGAGGGTATTTTCCCATGGATCTTATCAGTGGAATATTCTTTTTAATAGAAATATTCATGATTGGGAACTGCAGGTTGTATCTGATTTTCTCAGGTTGCTCTATTCTATGGGAAATATTACGGCTCAAGATGATAGGTTGCAATGGAGGGATAATGGTAGTAAAAAATGTACAGTCAGGACCTACTACAAGATTTTCTCAACCCAAGGCCATGTTTCATTTCCATGGAAGAGGATTTGGAGATCACGGGTGCCTACTATGGTAGCTTTCTTCGTTTGGACTGCAACCTTTGGGAAGATCTTGACTACGGACAATCTAAGGAAGAGGGGAATCATAGTGATGGATTGGTGCTATTTGTGCAAAAAATAGGGAGAATCTGTAGATCACTTACTTTTGCATTGTGAGGTCACAAGGGGGTTATGGAATGAGATCTTTCGAAGAATGGATATTACTTGGGTAATGCCTCTGCGGGTGGTGGATTTATTGGCATGTTGGAGGGAGTTTCAAGGCTGTCCTCAAGTGGCGGCAGTGTGGAAGATGATCCCGCTGTGTATCATGTGGTGCACATGGTCCGAGAGGAATGAGAGATGTTTTGAGGATAGGGAACGTACAATAGAGGAGTTTCAGAATTTTTTTATGTGCACTTTAATGCTATGGTTTTCAGCCATTGTACTTGATGGAAACAATGTCCATGACTTTCTTTCCTTAGCTAGAATGTAATTAGGTGGTTTCTCTTGTATATTCCCTGTGTACACGGGCTATGCCTATTCCATTCGTATGAATACAATTTTTATTACTTATAAAAAAAATATATATACCAGTGGCAATATCACGGTTGCAGATTTTATTTTTTCGAGATTATGATTGCATTTTTGCAAGTAATGCATCTGCAACTCCAAAAGAGGGGGAAAAAGGGAATGTGGAGGATGAAACCTCGAAAGTGTACCAATATCACTTATTATTGCATCCAAGGTTTTATTTTACGTCTAGTCTCAGTCTGTAAAATGCTGTAAAATTTTGGTTATGGGACTTGTTTTGTACAGCACCATCTGACTTTTGTTTGCACATTGGACATAGTGAACAAGCACAGCAGTCAACAACAAATGACATCCTTACCTCTTCTAAGGATATGATTTAGCATGTTGTTTCATATCAAGTGGTCTAATTCTGCTTTCAGAAGGAACTTTACGGTTTATGTTTCTTTTCGCTTTGACATGCGACAAAGTTTCGAGTTTAGCTAATCATCTGAACAAAATTTTTTTCGAATTATGTGTGTCTGTGCTGGAGCATCTTGTGACATCCGAAGAAATGGTTTTTGATGAAAAAACTAATGGACGTACAGTGCAATTTTGTATGCTATCATGGGTATATTAATGTCATTCTACTAACCGATATATGATTGAACCATGTGGCCCACCTTCATAAATATTATCTTTCTTCTGAGGCTGAACCATTCATGAAAAGAGAGAATCTAGTGTGGATATATTTTGGGTTCATCAAAGCTTTCTAGTGCATGACAATAGTCAGTGTGTGCAACATTCTTTTAGACTTGTAATAAGCATGGTCCTTCATTTTGCCCTGATATATGGCACCCTTAGCTCAATTGTCGATTTCTTGAACCCTGATAGATGGAATATATTGTGTTCTTTTAATTTGCATTTTATGTTTAATATTACCGTCACACTGCTCTATTTTGCCTAGCTTCTACAATGATTATTATTTTATGTTCTTTTACAGATTATGGAAATGGAAAAAATATTTAAGGGGGTAGGAGAACAATCACTGGGTCCAGTGTTTTTCCAAGATATTGCAACCAGTTTTAGGTGAAATCCATTTCATTCATATCCTATCCCTAGTGTAAATGAGTGAAACCCTTTTTTACAGTTATATCCACATTATGTGCTTCCTTAAAACGGGCTTTAACTAATCATCATATCCTATGTTTCTCTTCCTTGGCCTGCTTTATCACTGCAGTTCCTCAGCAAGTCGTGCTGGAAAATCTATCATAACAGGGCATCAGGTGTTTATATTTCTTTTCTCATCCAAACTCTATTGTCTTCTTTCCATTTGAAGGTGTTGTAACTGTTTCTTGTTCTAGTTTTGTTGTAGGTGGAAAGTTGGTTCCAGAATAAACAAGAGCAGCCGCTAGCTAAATTCACTCCCTCGCACGGTGTCGTGAAATTATTTGTTGATACCCCCGATGCACCTATTTCGAGCAATGCACCTGAAAGTTCTCCAAGTCCTAAAGGTGAATTTTGTTTGTCAGCATGGGTGGAACTGTTAACAAAGTAGTTTAGGGTATATTCCGTTGAATGAATTTCTATGGAATTTGAAATTAAATTCTCATTTAGTGGTTTCATATAAATAAATTTTCAGAAAAAAGGTCGTTTGATTTATAAAAGAAGTAAATGCAAATTCGTTTGCTTAAAGCTCACCAAAAAGTTTTCTTGGATGTTGCTTCAGGGTTGGCATTTAAACACGAGTTTGCTATGGCTTCATGCTTGATAATCCCAACACCTTTTACAACATTCTAATTCTGTTATATTTTTTTTTCATTGCATGGTTGCATAAACTGGTGGGCCCCAATTTAGGAACTATTTGTTTGCTTATGAAAAGGTACTCACAGGCTTACTGGTTTACTTTTGTGTGATTTGTAAGTCACAGTCTGACTTACTATGTCGGTTGTGTACTTGTGTAATTGATATCCCAATTCATTTACAAATGGATTTCATGGGTTCAGTTTCCAATAGAGAAATGCTAAACGTCCCGAATTCGGGACGCAAAAAGTGTCCCGAATGAGTTTTTTTTTTTTTTTCTTTGCTTAGTGATTAAGGATGTGTTTTTTAATGATATTATGAATTTTTTTATTTTTTTAAAAATGTTTATGATGATTAAAAAAATATATGAAAAAAAGAAAAGAAAAAGAAAATAAAATAAAATGTGCTGTTCGGGAAGTGCATTCGGGAGTTTTTTTCGGGAAGTGTAGTACTACCCTTTCCAATATCTCTTATCTAGATTATACTTAGTATCTTTGCTGCTTATTCATAATCAACTGTGAATATTATATCATTTTCTTTTGTTGTAACAAACTCTTGTTTGTTTTGAGCATTCTCAATTTTCCTCCGTGTCTTGTCCAGTATTGTGGAGTGATTATTCTGCTACCTTTTCTTACTTGATAACCATTTGAGATGATTATTTTGTGGCAATTTGTAGAGTGACATATTTTTGGCAATTTCAGTTGTAATTATGCTATGTTATCCTCATGTGAAGCCATGGAGGTGTACTATGATTCCAAAACCCAACTATTTTGCTTATTATGGTAAAGCTGAAATCTTGCATGCAATTTAATCCAATTTCAATTCAGGTAAAAGGATCACAGATATATCAGAGTTGTCATTTGAAGCTAAATCATCAAAAGATGATGCATGGTGAGAATGTGTCTAATAATTGAGAATATTCAAAGCGTTATATATAAATGCTATATTTGGTTTTGAGCCATTTTAACTAGTTGCTTTAACTTATATGCCTTCAATTGTTGTTTGTGTCTACTTATAAAAAAAAAAAAAATTATTGTTTGTGTATGGAATGCTTGTAATCCTGAGGCATTTTCAAGCTCCCCAGGGAGATGAGAGACCCGCGAATAGCTACTTTTATGTCTGGGCATATTATGATTGTCCAATCTGATTCCGATTAAGCTGAAAAAATGATTGTATCCTCTTCGTCAACCAGGATACAGTCCACATTATTTTGTTTAAATATGTTGAGAAAGTTTACTGGCTTGGTTTGAAGTTTGCAATTTCCTTGGTCTTTTTCCCTCTAATATGCCCCACTTGAAATAATCGAATCGGCCAAGGTTGGTCGTATGGGTTTCCTTTGGATATTTCAGCTCAAATTGAGAGCAACAGAGACCACTTGTAAATTATAAGACAAAGCATAAACAGGATAATGTGCTAGAGAGAACTTTTCAATTAACCAAGACTTGTCTGTTACATGTTGTTAGAGGACATGGTTGTAATTAGTGTAACTTATGAGGGTATAATTGTCATTTGCATGTAGTATGTATAATGTATATGCTGTTGAACATCAATGAATAACAAGTAGTATTCTTTCTCTATCTTCAACTACACATGTAAAGGAAGCCATTAGTTCCGTGTCTTTTAAACTTTGAAATTTTAGCTTAGGAAATATGGGCGTAGCTTGAAGCTTCTTTTTTTAAGACAAATATGTTGTCCATTGGTAGTTAGGTTTGTCCTTGACTCCTATAATAGTTATGTTGGAGCCGAGCTGCTGCTGTTCTGACTTTGGTCTCTTGAAGACATTATGAAATTGCATGAAACTATGTGAAGTAATTATATCAAGATGACATGATGAATGGAATAGACTATTGTATTGCTTCTTCATAATATATCCTTATTGCCACCTATAATCTTTGATGACAGTTGGGAACTTCAAAAACAAATTGAGTCATAATTAATTATATAACTAAACAGAAGACCAAGAAAGTAGGCACCAAGGAACAAATGGTTTTTGTTAAACGATGGACTCTGAATTTTTGGATCATTTAGAAAATCAATTCAAGGGACACAAAGCTTTTGACTTTAATTAACTGGCCTCGCTAGACCTTGTATCTTTCTCGGTATATCCAGATAAAGGTAGGAGCATAAATTGAAACTTTCTGAAGCTACAAATAACAGAACTCTGTTAGAACATTTTCTGTCCATTCAATGTCTACTTCAGTGATGGGTACGATTTTATTGGAGTTTGAACTACTTTTTTTTTTTGTTTATTTTTTCAATTGCATGATAGTTTGTAGTTATTACCCATATATGGTTAGGAATCATTACCAACTTCAACCTCCACTCCCCCTAGCCCCAAACTTCGAGGTTTGACCCTTTTCGATATTGCTTGAAGTTAATGACATCTCTTATTGTACTTTCAAGTGTGTGGTTTTCAAAAGACTAAATGATCTTCAAGATAGTTTTCTGGTGTACAATCGCTGCCTCTTTTTTAGGATTGTATGTTGACTTTTAATTAATTCAGACTAAATGTTGTTGATGTTCAAAGTTTAAACGCTTGATGAAAATTGGAAAAGATTAAAGTAGTAGTGTGCCTCAGACTACCAGTTCCATGAGCTTATGATATAAACTTACCACATCTTAGAAACTTACAAATTTATATTTACGTCCAGGATGGAAATCGGTTCCTTAATGTATAACCTTAGTTGTGAATATTGTAATCTCCTTTTCAATTGAGTGGTAAATGAAATATTTCTATCACATTCCAGGTACGATGTTGCGTCATTCCAGAGTTACAGATTTATTAACTCAGGCGAACTTGTAAGATTCAGTATCAGTTTTATTATTGATCAAGTACTTTTGGGTAGTACAATTTTCTTAATGTTAGTGCCTTGCCTTTGTTAATATTGTGAAGGAAAAGACAAAAAAAAAAATATTGTGAAGGAAAAGAATAAGTTGCTCCATTGGGTGTGCTAAAAGAATGGCAACTACCGGTAGGAAATAGGAACCTGATGTGCATGGTCAGATTTCAGGAATCATGTTGGGAAGAAGCTGTTACAGTTCGGATTATAACACCATTAAAGAAATTTTCTGGTTATTTACTGTTCATCATTCTCACTCTGTATATCACTATTAGCAAAATAAAAAATACTAGGGTAAGAAAATGATGTTTAAGAAATGCTTCATATTCTGAAGAACGCACATGGGCATGCTCTATCTGTACAACAAGGAGCTCTTGTTGGACTCCACATTTTGTGTGGGTTCTATCATTTCCTCAAAAAATCAATCTCTATGCTAAACTCTCACATAATACAGTGGGAGTTGTGATGCTGTCCAACAAAGAAAAACCACAATGCGTGATATTGACCAACCTACATTTTTTTGATAAGATATTGACCAACCTACATAAAATGTGTGGAATCATGTTTATGCATTACAGGAAGTTCGTGTACGATTTGCTGGCTTTAGTAATGATGAAGACGAGTGGATCAACGTGAAAATGGGAGTGCGGGAGCGGTCTATTCCTTTGGAACCATCTGAGTGTGAGAAGGTGAAGGTTGGAGATCTTGTGTTGTGCTTCCAGGTAACCTTTTTCTTTTGTTTCCTTTGTGTGTGTGTGTGTGTGTGGTTTTTTTGTTATAATTTTAAAAATTTGATATGTCCATTAAGCTGGAAAAATCATGCATTTGAGATGATAACTTCTTGATAACTTCTTACTTTTGAAATGTCCATAACAATCAACTATCAAGATTATCGGGCCAGCGATAAATTGGGAAGAAAAAAAGTGGAGTACCTGGTTAGATGGTCAAAAACTTTCCCAGATGTTAAGTGTTCTTATCTTTCAACGTCTTATCCAAACATTCAGGAAAGAGATGATCATGCAGTTTACTGCGATGCCTATATTATGGAAATCCAAAGGATACCACATGACATAAACTGCTGCAGGTGCATCTTCGTTGTCCGCTATGACCACGATTGCACTGAGGTAATGCAGGACGCATGAATTGTCTCTCTCTCTCATTCATTTGCATAGATTTTGTGACACATTGAACTTTGTTTTTGCATATGTCCGGGTGTGTGAGACAATCAAAGGAAAGGCAAATCCTTTTAGTATGTGATGAATGCAGTTAAGAAATTCGAAAACCATTGACATTTTATGCTGCCTGATTTCCCAGGAAAAAGTTCAGCTGCAGAGGATATGTGCCAGGCCTAAAGATTATTCAGGGTCCAC
This sequence comes from Juglans mandshurica, assembly GCA_022457165.1. Lineage (NCBI taxonomy): Eukaryota > Viridiplantae > Streptophyta > Magnoliopsida > Fagales > Juglandaceae > Juglans > Juglans mandshurica. The sequence goes on along the minus strand of CM039619.1, from coordinate 7,317,879 downwards.
TTCTGATGTCCAGACAGGGCTCACACAATATCATTCAAGGCTCAGCTTTGACATCCCAGCTGGAGTCAAATTTCCTTTTTAACCTACATTTTCCAATGCTCCAATTATTACCATTTCCATTAACTGTAAATTGTACCTTTGTATTTTTTTTTTTTTTAAGTACATGACCTCTGAATACTTGCGTTTCGACATTGCAAGTAGTGGTCAAGGAACAATGTCTGATCCTCAACCAGTTCCGCATGCTAGTTTGAAAATGTTTGTTTTTGAATGATGTTTAGGAAGGAAATGAAATGGAATGAGATGAGATTAAAATAGCATCCTATCCTAATCCGAATTAATAATTAGTAATTAAGAATAATTTCTTCTCATCTGTATTTGGGAAACTCTCTATTTATTTTTCAATTTTCAATTTTTAATTTTTGTTGGTTTCCTAGTTTTCGAAATCGGTTCCTTCCATATGTGGTTTTGCAGCCGTTGCATTTCAATGTATGAGATTTGTACAAAATCTTGTCATGTATCGATCATTTTACTGTATCAACTAATTGAAATCGAAAAAATACAAGAAATCGAAATCGAAATCGAAATCGAAATCGAAATCGGTCCAGCGTTTTAACTTTGCACTTGAAATGACCAAAAGATACAAGGAATTTGATTACTTTTATGGTGTTTTATTATTTTGGTGAATTCATATGCTTTAGTGGAGTGGCAATGAGAAAGTTCGCGGCAGGGAGCGTGTTTGGTGGCGGGGTTTTGAGACTTCTCGTTCGGGTTTGAAATCAGTTTCAAAACTCATATATATATATATATATATATCCCCACAGCAAACAGATTTTAGTTCAAAGGAGTTTTGAAACTGATTTCAAACCCGAACGAGAAGTCTCAAAGCCCCGCCACCAAACACGCACCCTGCCGTGAACTTTCTCATTACTACTCCGCTAAAGCATATGAATTCACCAAAATAATAAAACACCATAAAAGTAATCAAATTCCTTGTATCTTTTGGTCATTTCAAGTGCAAAGTTAAAACGCTGGACCCCCCCCCCCATAGTCCCCTTTATATACCGGTTCCCACTCCCTTGCCCAATTCGCCTCTCAGACCCATCTCTCTCTCTGAGTCTCTCTCTCTCTCATATTAAAAAGAAAAACCTCACTCTGAGAACAATATAATCGCAGAGATGGAACCAAACGTGCCACCAGTGATAGCGAAGAGAATATGGAGCATAGTACGTGTAGCTTTCTTCATGTTGCGAAAAGGCATATCCAAGAGAAAGCTAATGCTCGACCTCAACATGATGATGAAGCGTGGCAAGATCGCCGGAAAAGCTATCACCAACCTCATGTTCAACCACAACCACCACCACAACGCCGCGTCCTCGGCCCCGCACGAGTACGAGTTCAGTTGCAGCAACACCCCCAACTACACCTTCCACCTCAGCAATAAGCGCCGCCACCACAGCCACAACAACCATCACCACAGCCACTTCTTCGCGTGCGCCCACGCGCCGGCGACCCTAGACGATGACTTAGCCACTATGAATGCTGTTAAGGCGGTGCTGATGGAGATGTTGAACAACGAAGCGGCGGTGGAGGCATCTCCGGCACTCCCTGGCTTCGGACGGAGCCCCATGGTGAGGCAGCTGAGGATAACAGACTCGCCGTTCCCGTTGAGGGAAGCCGACGAGGACTCCCACGTAGACAAGGCTGCCGAGGAGTTCATAGAGAGGTTTTACAAGCAGTTGAGGCAGCAGAAGTGATTAATGGCGGGAGGAGTAAAGAGGAGTCGGTCTTTATTATAAATATCGGGCGAGAGATCAGCTTTGTTATATATGGACGTTACGTCTATTTGGGACGAGACGACCTCCATGTCTTTGTTCGGATCACAATAAAATAAAATTATTGTACGAAGTTTCAGTTTTCCTCTCCCCATGTCCATCGGAAAAAACGACAAAAAAAAAAAAAAAAAACTGTAAGCATATGTGTATGTCATGTTGGTAATCCTAGCTAGCTTGCCAGGAGAAGGAAGTTTTCTTTTAAGTTTTCAGACTGTAATGTAAGGAGGGAGAGATGTGCATACTACTTCAGGGTGTTTCCAAAGCATAATTAATTTCCTTCTTTTCCGTTAATTCTGTTCATGAAAATAATACAATAAAGAGAACTATATATAATTAGCTACACAAATGAAGTGATCGATCTTGGTACTGTAAATGATATTCCAACATATATATAATGGTTTACCAATTCATAGTACAGTACCACAATCACTGCTATAACCTATGTTTGATTTTCTAGATTCTATTCTCTTTCTTCTTCGTTGGGGACGGGACGGGACGGGACGGGAGTAGTACTCATGTTGCATGTCTTCCATTTTTTTCTTCTTTTGTCCTTTTTTTTTAGTGGCTTTTTTCCTTATCCTCAGTTTTGACTTTAAATCTAAGTAATCTTCTTCTGAAGTTTAGATCTAACTGATTGAGCTACTCTCAAAATATCTCATTATTATTTTTTATTTTATTATTATTTTTTATTTTATTTTATTATTTTTTATTTTTTACTAATATTTAATATTCTATTATTACTTTTTTATTACTTTTTTACTACTATTCACAAATATTTTCAAACACTTTCACTATCCAAACGTAAAGAGACAAGCTCATCTATTTTTTTAAGAAAAATACTAAGTATCTTGCGTAACCACATTAATGTACCATTTTAACAAGCACAAGTATTTAAATTTCTTCCTTAATTTGGACAGAGAAATTTCAATTTTGAGACAGAGGTAATATTCTCTATATATATATATTATTTTGCCCTTAGTTTTCTAGCTAAGAGGGGATATCCTTAATTTTCTTTTTAGTCTTGCCTTTGGATCTATATATATGCGGATCATTTCCATTGATTCTGAATCTAGCTAGTTTGCCAGCCATATTGCACGTTCCAATTCAAAGAACCATTTTTTGGTTAAAGTATTCATGATGATGATGTTGTACATGAGTGTATAAGAAGTATAAAATAATAATCCTCATTTCATGTAAAGTATGTAATTATTGCCTTTTACAGCCAAATTAGTACAGTGCTGTACACCACCAAACCATGCATCCTCCACAAACACCTCGCGATCGATACAATTCCACTATGTTAAAGTGAACCCATTGCTGGCCCAGCCCCTTCCCAAATTAATCACCTTTTTTTCCTCTTCTTCCTTTTCCTTTTTCTTCTCGATTTCATTTTTCCTTTAACTTTTGGTTTCCAAGTTTTATAAGAAACCCCTTTAGTACTACTGTTTAGGTTAATTATATATATATATATATATATATATAATTGATCGAAGGGTATACGTACCTAAATATATATATTGTAAAAGGCAGTAGTAGTGATCGATCATTAATCAACGTATTAACGAGATCCGCGTAATCCAAGTTAATCTTATTTTTTGTTTGGTGGCCCTATCTAGCTTAAGCACAAATTAAGCAATGTGCATTCGGCGACCTTAAATATTAACTTTAGTACTTTAGAATATTATAGTTTTCCTATATATATTTTAGAAATTAATGATTATATTATACACAACAATATAATTTGCATGCATGCAGTACTACTACTATACTACTTGTACTAAAACGTGATATTGTTAATTATAAATTAATCTATTTTTGAGTTGAAAGGATCGATCGCTAGAAACACATTTACATGAGCTAGCTAGCTTACTGCATTGGCGATAAAATTCTAATTTTCTTAGTTCTCGACAAGTTATCTTTAATTAGTAGTAAATTAGTCCAATATGTTGATGGGAACGGCCATAATATAACATTATATACAAATCGATCGATCGAGCTGAATATTGAATATATAATATAAATTATTTATTTATTTATTTATAATTGATCAAGGAAAAGATGATCTGTTTTTTATATATACATTATTGATGATCGAGGGGCGCGCAATTAGTCGTTTTAACTTTTTCATATAGAATGAAAGGTGGCAACTGGCAACACACAAAGACGCTCATAAAGCCAAAAAGTTTAGGTGAAGTGTTAGGTAAAAGTGTGAAATTCAGGGAAATTGCGGGACAGATGTCGCCTTTGGAACTCACATTTAACTTCCTTTGATGTGATCACGTCTAATTAATATCTCGAACAAAGCTTGATATATAATTATCAGCACTGATCGATATTTGATCAGCTTGATCGTGATTATAATTATTAATCAGCTAGCTAGTATTTTTATTAAATAATTAATATATATATATATATATATATATATATATAGTTCGATCGCAGCTGCCTCCAGTATATACTAGCTAGTACCTGATCTTTATAAAACCCTAGAAAAGAATCACAAGGTATGCGGGTACTGTAGATCACCATCTTATGTACACCTAGCTGCATGGCTAGCTTGCTTATAAATATGGCGGTTTGAATATATAAATATATATATATATTTTTTATAATTATTTTCGGCTGCAAATCATCGGCCATGACTTGCATGAACATACAAGATTAGTAGTAAAATGTACTAATTTTTTTTTTTCAAATTTTGCATTTCCAGCGACAGATCACTGCATAAATCGGCCCCCTCCCACCCCTCTTAATTTTGCATTAATATAATATATATATGGTTGGTCTTACCCAAGATTATACACCTTAGTACGTACGTACGTAGAATAATGAAAATATCAGTACGTACCATATATATTTGCATATATAAATTGGTCTTTTTCTGAAAAATGTGCCCTATCATCTAACTAATTAATTAGTATGACAAGCAAACAAACAAATGAACATGCAGACTGCTCTAGTACCTTGTGATATTGATCCTAGCCTTTTTCGTAATGATTTGGACTCGATCGGATGTAGACGTGCATGATATATATATTGTATATATTAGCCAGCATTACATGACAGGTAGTACTAGTATATCCAACTTAATTGAAATATTATTATTACTTAGTTCCAAATATATAATATCATGTTATGGCGATAATCACCGATCGATAGATTGATTCTCCCGATCATCACCATCATTCTAAATTATACTTGTTTAATTAATACGCTATCACACAAGTTGTCTAGCTAAAGACCGAAAAACATCATTATATATTACAAATTAACAATTAAGCATATATATAAGAATTAAGTTCATATGTATATATATATGGCGCCAAAGGTGACTTTTAATCAATGATCTTCAGATTATATATGAATATTCTGCAAGCTGTTCAAGCTCAAAGATCCTGATCTTCGGAATTTAGTAGAAGATTACGATTCAATAATTGCACTTCCTGGTCATCATTTTTTTCTTTGAATTAATATCTTCCAAAGTACGTACATATATATATATATATATAAATATGTTTCTTAATTTGATAATTAATCTTTAAGACCTATGACTTTTATGTCGATTTAATCATGGCAGCAGAAAGTCAGTGAAAACAGTACTATTAGTCCTCCTAATATATATATAATATGGATCGATCTGGCGCCAACAGACAAGGAATATAATTTTATTTTTTTAACGTGAAAGATTTTTATCGTGCAATGAATTTTGTCGTAATGCAATATTCAGAACAATAATTCTGTGTGGTGGACCCAAAAAATCCAAACCGGCCAAATTTCTGTTGATCATCTAGTAGTAGTAAGGTCCCCCATCATAGTATATTACTAATTAATTCATGCATGTCCGCAATCTCGATCTCTAGCTCTCTCTCATGTCTGATCTCTAGGCCGTCTACGTACGTGGAGCAATCTCAAGCCGCCTCTCAAATGTTTGATCATCTCCGTTGATTTTTGGTTAATTTTCATATTTCCTTTTTGTTTTTATCTTTTGGGGTACTGTCAATTTAGAAGATTTGGTTATAGATTACCATCAATTAATAAAGATACTAGCTTGTGGTTAATTACCTTAAATATATATTAATTCCTACTTTTTAGAACATTCTTTTGGGTTAATATTATTGCTTGTCCATGCCTGCCAGAAAGGGGCCGGGTTATTATTATTTTATAATTATTATTAAAATAATTTATGTTTGTAGTTTTAGGGTGTGCAAGACTATATACTCACGCACTCATTTTTTTTAAAAAATAGATAAATTTGAAACTTACATGTATGATACATACATAATGAAAAAATTATTTTTTTAATGATGAATTAGGCCGCTAGCTAGCACACTATAAGAAAATTACTTATTTGCAATCAGTTAATTCCAACGAAATGATTATTTACAATTAAAATTAGTTACAAATAATCTTTTAATTGTAATAAATTCACTGCGGTGGCAACTGCATGATTATTTGAATTTGTGGAAGGAAGCTTTTGATCAGAAAAGCTGAGCTTCTTTCATTATGCCAAAGCTTCCTTCAGTCCCCCACTAACATAAAGAGCTTCGATCCTAATCACATTTCAAATCAAGCTTTCCTAGCTAGCTTTTCCCCAAATAATGCTAATACATGCCTGCACGCACAATTGCGCACGTGAGATCTATCGTGCTTTCCACCTGCCACCAAAATTTATTAGGTTAATTAATTACATGATACATATGTACGCATATATCTACGTATATGTATGAATCAACACACATGACACATACATGTATGTAGATATATAACATGATGATCAAATATACATGTATGCATGCATGTAGATAACAAAACGATATATGATATATATCGGCTTGCAGTACGTACTGATCTTTTTCTACGTATATACCGAAGTTTTTAATTTTCTTTTTTGGGCCGGTAATTAAGAGATCAACTCGATGCATCTAGTCTTTTCATGACCCGGCACGAGGGAACACATGCATGCATGGAACTAGGTTTTGAGAGCGAGCGCTAAAATCGGGTTGAAAAACTTGACAAACCGTATACAGTACTCAAGACCTACCCAATACGTACGACTTTCATTAATCATGCTCCTTACGTCGACCGTCATATATATATATATATATAAAGCTAGTATAAGATTTACATGTGCTACTACTCTACAAGCTGCAATATTATATTATGTACGTTGGAATTATATGTTGCACAAGAATAATTTAATATGTACCTTATAATATCTTAGAATGGTTGGACGACCATTCTAAAACGTAATGATTAAGTCTTTAATATTACATGCATGGTACTTCCGTGTACTGTGAAACTTCAAGGTGCGGCCCATCATGAAAATTCAAGAGCTACATAAGGAATATTCGATTGTTAGGTGTGTGGTGTAGGCCGGGTATTGAATAAAATTTTTCTTATATAATTGAATAATATTAGTAATAGATAAATAATTGAATAATGTTACTTTGTCCCGATAAATAGGTCTCGAATTTTTTTTTTACTTAATGATTAAGAAAATATTTTTTAATGATGTTGTAATTTTTTTTTAAATGTGTAAGGGTAAAAAAAATGAATAAAAAAAAGCCAAATAGCCTTATCGGGATAGATCCTCGGACTACACCTTCAGTGAGTGTAGCATCGTCCTAAATAATTTTAACAGCATATATATATAGTAATAAATTCTATAATAGAGTGAGAATATGGTGAAGTACTCGAATTTCAGGAGTAGGATGAATTTATTAATTGCATGCATAAATAAAAGAGAAAAGATACTTACAACTGTGAATTGCGTAACCGCCGCGCAATCACTTTGAAAAATAGTGGAACTTTTTCAAAGCGATTATGCGGCGGTTACGCACTTCACGGTTGTATGTAGAATTACTCTAAATAAAATAAACGTCCAACACCATTTTGTGTGGCAACTTAATTAATTAATTAATAGCTTTCAAGGGCGCTGGCTCGGGTTAAATAAGACGACTTAATTTGTTTGATTTTACATCTTACAAAAAGCAAGTCTAGAAAACGACCCCAAAGAAAGAGTTGGTGAAATGCAGGAAAAGGTGGTAATGCTCAATAATTGAACCCTTCACTCCTCCACTAAGAATTAATCTCTCTCCTCTCTCTCTCCCTCTTTCTCTCTGAGATCTGATGCATGCCAATAACATGTATATATATATATATATATATATATATATATATATATATATACTTTCCCCATAATCTTTTGGCCATAGGATACATGAATATTCTAGAAGGAATTAATGTTGACCACACGCCACAAAATTATTGTATTTTAACTATTTCAGATGTGTGGCATTTGGCATGCCATGCACGCGGTATTATATATTTATTTAATTCAATCAATCAAAATTAAACAACAACGACCGATATGTACTGTGTGTGTATTCAGGAGTCGATTAATTATTAATGCCACTCGATCGTATCTTATAAGTTAAGAAAAGACATCAATTACCTCGCGGGAACACTATTAAAAAAAGTGTAAAGAAAAACACTTGGTTTATAATCAAAGGGGAGAAAAAGATCAAAAAGGAAAGAAAAGGCCTAGGGCAAGTACTACTAGTTCTGTCGAAAGTTTGCCATGCAACTAATTATTGACAACCAAGAAAATTAGATAATTAGGCCCCGTTTAGATTTAAAGATGAGATGAGATGAGTTGAGATGGTTTGTGAATAGTAGCGAGATTTGTGAATAGTAATGAAATGAGATAATCTCAACTTATCTCTCAATCCAAACCGGCTCTAATCAAGTGAAGAAAACTACTCATCATGATGTAGATGAACTGAAACCACTCGATCTCCTCCGATCGAACAACTTAGATTAAGCTCGATTAGTTCCGATATTATTCATGTCTAATTAAGAATAATTTCAAATGTACGTTCGCTACCTGTAGGCTGTCATTATTTTAATATATATGACCCTAATGATCAAAAGCTAGTCTCTCATAAGACCCTAATTATTATAATATTGGCGAACCTTAGGCAAAAGTACTCCTTGCTATATATATTATAATCACATGAAATTGAAATTCTCAACTTGGATAATCATCATAATCTTATCATATATTGGAAAATCGCATCGTACATGATGAACCTTAAAAAATCTAGTTAAAGAGCTAGCAGCATGCACTTGATCTTGGTTTGGTCATAAGATTCATAGATCGGAGTGGTAATTAATTTATTTGCACACAACCTGGCCGTAACTGATCTCCAATATTAATATCATTGGAAATATTCCGATCCACAACTCATGATATACCATGCACCCTAGCTAGCTAACTATTTCTTTTGGGTAATGCACCTTTTCTCTTGTATTCCTCTAAAAAACCTAAACTACGACTTGGCAACAACAGGAAAAGTTGCCCAAAAAAGCACTAGAAAAGTCATATAATATGCGGCTTTCTCTTTTTGTTTCAACAATATATATAATGCTTGTTAAAAGATGCTGCTTTGAAGCTCATGCATGGATGCTTTTTGTGCACTTAAAAAATTGATTTTTTACTCATCTAAAGCCAAAACATATGGTACTCTTTTGGCCACCAAGGACTGCTAGCTGTTGGGTGCAGAGGTGGAAATTAATTTCCGACTTTAACTAACATGTATGAACCCACCCAGAAGTACCTTGGGCGCGATTTATTCCGACCAGCTGCAGGTGCTAGATCTGCATCCACTTATCATTATTCATCATTCATATATATATATGGAGTGAACTAATTATATAAGACGACACGACCTATATTAATATATCATGTACATTTTCTGGGGTTTGGTTTGCCTTAGCTCAAGTTCTTATATAAGAGCTAGGTGTTCTTGTCTCCGATCGAGTGATCGAGCTGCATGCCTGATAATATCCCAATTAGCCAAAATATTGAATCTAATTTCTCCTCTGGTAAATTACCCAAAAAAAAAAAATTGGATTCCTTTCTCAGCTTAACAGTACTTAATTAATTTAATTAGAGGATATATCACTTTCATTAATATTAATTTTTTTCATGCTTGTACGCGCGTGCACCCACTAACAATTAAAAATCATGCTAAATCATTCATGCAGACCGGGGGCATGCAACATATATCATGTCCACAAGCTGTAGATCAGAGAAGAATCAATTGCTTCCACAATGGAATTAGTTTGGCCGCCCATGCATGCAGCAACTTAGGTTGAGTGTTTTGCTTTATAACCAGCTTTTTTTTTTCTTTTTAATTTTAAAATTATTAAATTTTACTTTTTTCTTGGATATTGATAGAGCTTCCTTGAATTAATAACATATATATATATAACAGACAAGGATTTGTGGACCAAAGCTACTTAATTGATCTTATCCAGTTCTGAATTTGGATCATCAGCTAGCAATATTATTGGATAATATTATTGCTGCTTTTATTCATATATATATAAATGATCATATTAGACATGATTTTTCCCTTGATTAAGGAAAGTTAGCAATTAAGTGGGAAACATTATATATGCTCAAGGACTACGTAAAACTAAAAGCCATATGGTCGGTCCCCCATGTTCTGAAACAAGTCGTAGTACTGCATTAATTATTCAATCAATAATAATTATATCTTTAATTCCCATATATATATATATATATCATTTACAAATTATTATATTAAGATCATAAATTTGCATATATACCGATCGACGTCCCTGAGTTTGGGCTTTTGGGGCGACTTCGACCTATACGTATATCGATCATCCGCCCTAGTCTAGCTAGATAGGGAGCTTTAATTTGTAACGACGAGCTACAAATTATATTTCTAAAGGCGAAACTCATTGTTTGAGGCCACGAAGACAAACTAATTTCAATCTATATATGGTAAAACCTTAATTCGTGTCAACATTAATTAATGACACGATCGATTGAAAAGCCATAAATTTGCACCTATTTATAACATAACATATATAGTACGTTCAGATAAATTAAAAACCAAACAAACCGTATATAGTTATTTATTAAAGGTGCGTACGTACCTTTACTAGCTAGCTAGCTTTTAACTGAAAGATTGAAACTGATCTTTTTTGTTGCTTTTTTTTTTTTTTAAAATCAACTTCATGATATTCTGCCAGAGCCAGTTGTGGCCCATGGAATTCACTTACCTTGAGCACAAACTAGATAGAAAGGAATCAATTGCATCTAGAGATGATCTATCAGTCTTTTAACATCTTATAATTATACTTACTTTTCGCTTTTTCAAAGCATGAACATTATCAATGGGCTTCTAATTAGAGAAAGAAAGGATCGATGAAAGGACTTTGTAGTCTATCCGGTTTGGATTTTGGAGCAATGTTTCATGCTTTTTTTTATTAATTATGTCTTGTAATATTGAAGAGGTTTTTGCCTTGAGCAACCTATTAAGGTCTTTTGATAACTGGGAAACACGTGGCTGGATCACTTCATATCATATGGTCCCACGTGTAACAATCAAATAAATCGAACATACACATTTGCTTTCTCATTTCTCATCGTGTTCGGGTCTTTAATATCATATGGGTTCAGTTGTTTATTGGAGGATGCCTTTTACAGTTTCACAACCAATAATCGGGCTTGCCAAGGTAGACCTTTTGCGCCGGAAAGGCAAAAGAGTTTGGCCCAAGATAAGCCTAGCCCAAATGGATGAAGATTTTGTCATTAATTTAATGACAAAAGAAGAGCAGAAGAAAAGAAAGTTATTAACGCCCACCGTGGGGCTCGAACCCACGACCACAAGGTTAAGAGCCTTGCGCTCTACCGGCTGAGCTAGACGGGCTTATGCTGTTATGTTTTAATTCTTTTATAATTCTAGCAACAGTATTTGATTATAATTTTATCATTTCGTCCTATTATTTTTTCTCATCAATTTAAGATAACTAAGACTTAGTATTTGGTTCATATGCCACATTGACTTCTCCATCACTTGTTTTCTTGCTCATTCCATAGTGCACAAAAAGTTAGATTTTGTGTTCAAGAACTGAGTAGTTCTCTCTCTAGCAAATCATTACTTGTTATTGACGAAGACACGTACAGTTATTTCCTTTTGCTCTCATTATTGAGCATATTTTCTTTTTCGAATAGGAGCTTACTTTCGTCTCTTTGCTTTGGGAGGTAACAAATATGCATATATGGGTATGTAGGCCTAACTGCCCAATGAAATAAAATTAAAAAAAAAAAAAAGGGCCTCAGCAGGCTGAACTGAATATTTGGGCCTTTGGGCAGGCATCAGGCATGCCCCCGGGCCTCCTTGTCCCTCATCTTAACGAATTGAACCCCGTGTTAACGGGTCTTAAACAACATTAAATATCTAATTCATATGTTGATGTATGTTCTCGCTATGACCCAAACCCAACACTATGATCGAATGGCCCATGATAATGGCTCGAATGTTCATACATCGAATAAATAATAAATGATTTATTGTTTACGTCTATGTTTATGTGATTCAGCATAAACTTTTATGTCAACGAGTCATTTGAGGGCAAAATTAATTATATTTGATTGTTTTACAATCTTGCATGTCCTTTCATAACTCACAATATAATAGAAAAAATATGGTTAAAGTAAAGTGGATGAAGATGCTTTACTTAAGAAGAAAGCCCCACAAATTGTCGAGAGTTTTTTAGTATAGGGTTGATAGATGCTTTGTAGTGATTCCCTTATTTTATAAAAATCTCATTCTTTATTTAGAATAAGTGAGTCTTTACTTATCTTTATATCATTTTCACTTTTTTATAAGTAGATTAATTTTTTTATTTTATCCATAATTTATTCCGTCTATTCTTTTTATTATTAATAATGCATTTGGGACTTATATTTTATTTAATTTTAATGTGTCTCACAACCTGAAATGAAATAATTACGGGAAATCATTTCAATTTTGGATCTAAATGGAACGAATAGGCAAATAAAAAACATCTCATGGATAATAAAAGGAATAGACGAGACATTTGGTGATAAACTTGTGCTTGTTTGGGAAGATCATCATAAATGATAATCGATTGAAACATATTTCATTTCATATTCTATTATTAAAAAAAATCATATTTATATGTATTTTAAACAAAATAGTAAATATAAAATTTATAAAAAAAAATTAATTTATAATAATAAATCTTACTTCAAAAAAAAAAAAGATTATATAGCGTTTACCTAATTATAATTATATATAATGTTATTTTAAAAAAAATATTAATAATTATTTATAAGAAAAGTATCGTCCCAAAAAAAAAACCACACAGTACTGTCACCACCCGTACGTCTTCGCACCGCATCGTGGCTTGCTTTTGGCTCTTATCAGAATATCCCAACCCGAACACTTTCCCGTAATTACACCTGCTTCTGGTTCTATTCTAATTTACAGAGAAAATGGAAAATAATATCCCTGTTTCTAACGACCGTCAACTCCAACCCATCGACGGTTCTTAATTACCCACGCAATAAACCTCAATTTCCAGGTTTTTCCCAAACAAAACCAAATCATATTCTATGTATATATAAACAAATACCCCTCTTTCTCTCTCTTATCTCACTCTACCTGAAAGTACACCAAAGCCCCCCCCCCCTCCCTCAGGTTCCTCTTGCGCCTGTCTCTCTCCGTCCGTACATCTTTTCGATCTGTCCGAATCCCTCATTTCCTGCTGCGAAGCCACGATCTCCGGCACTCTGATTCTCCGATCCTTCGATTTCCTGACCTAAAGGCCCGGACTTGTACACATTCATCGTTCGAGTCCACTGCGTCACTCTGATTCTTCTGCAACGATTTTCCGTCGAAATATCGGACTTGGGCATGTTCGTCGTTCGTAGGGACTCGTGCTGCAATCTTGATTCCACGGGGAATAGAGCGAGAGGTAGAGTGTGATTTTGTGTGGGTGTGTGAGGGAGAGAAACTTTTTTTTTTTTTTTTTTTTTCTCCGAGCTGAGGATGAGATACGAAGGATGAACGATGCCGGTACTGCGTAGTGGAGCGCGCAGGGGCCGGGCAGCAGCGAAGCAGCAGCAGCAGCCGAATCCTAATCCGGCCGAAGTTGGGGAAGCTATTGCGACGAGGACGCGTCGAAGACGTGCGGCGGCAGAAGCAGCAAACAACACCATCAATAACAACAAACAGAGGCAGCACCAAAGAGGGGCCGATGAGAACGTAGTTGTCGCGAGGTCGGAGGAGAAAGAGAAACTGGGATTGGAGGAACGTGGCCGTGGCGGTGCGGAGGAGGAGGAGGAGATAGGGGAGAAGCAGATGGATGACTGCGATAGCGGTGGGAGGAGTAATGAAAAGGTGCATGCCGGTGAAGACGAAGGAAGCACCGCTCCGCTTCCTGAGAAGGTTTGGACCTTTTCTAATATTAAGAGTATTTAAATATCTCAGTACATTGTTAATTGTTTTGGGTTTTGTTGGTTGCTTCTTTTGCTATTACACGAGGATGTAATTGCTGTGTGTGATTGTAAATTTGCTTTGGTTAGGTTCTGATGCAAATTTATAGTATATCGGAAGGTGGGGTTCTGAGAATGTATAGACTTGCAATTGGGAATTTAGATGCTGATGCAGGAATTAGACGGTTTATCTGTTTCGAGTCGTTTGGTTGAGCTGGGAGTTAACTCATTCCAACGGAACTGGTTTAGTGGAAATATGGATTTTCAGTTTTCATGGTAGAGTTAGATTGTGAACGTATTTTCATGGACGATTGCTGCAAATGTCTCGATGGTGTAGCTTTTATGCTGTTTGAACCATTACAACGGAGAAGAGTGTTTTTGCTAATTTACTCCTGTTATTATGACTATGGCGCTCATGAGAATAGTTAGAAACCCTTCAACTTTGGTTCTGTTATCTTTTTCAGTCGCTTGCTTCAGACAGGTAGCTCTTCTGTTGAAAGTTGTGAGGATTTAATAAACAGGAAAATTAAGTGGTTACTCGATACATATTGTTGTATGTGTATAGGTAGACAAGGATATTTGTTTACTTATATCATATAACCCTTAGGGGTTGGCTCAAGTGGTAAAGGCCTTGGTCTTGGTTGTATGCTCCTTCCAAGATCCAAGGCTCGAATCCCACTGGGTGCAAACAATCTCTAGGAACCATCGGATTAGGGTATTTTCCCTTTGAATTACCCAAGGTGCACTTGTGGGAAACTCTTTGCCAAGGGCCTGTGCACCCCTAGGATTAGTCGGGACATTGTTCCTGGACACCTAGTGCCAATAAAAAAAAAAACTTATATCATATTTGCTAGATTCCCCTGTTAAATTGTTTTTTTATAATCTTTTTAGGGATGTGAAGTGTTCAAGTTGAAATTATGCATATATGTACGTACTTATCAAAAAACAAAATAGTGCACGTATATATAGACATTCCCATCATCACACTTGTTAATGCAATCACCGTGTTGTGTGATAATACCCTCATCTCTTGTAGCTCTCATTTTATCGACTAAAAATTATAATAGGATTTAAAGAATATTTTAGGAACTTTTAGTTATGATATATGCTTAATGGGGACCAGCATCCATTATAATATATATATTTTTTATAAGTAGCATCCATTATAATATATAACATCATCATTCTACTGTGTTCTGTTCTCATTGTGTGGGGGGGTTGTGGTTCCATTTTGAAGATAGATAAGGACAACGTAAATATTGGATGGTTCCTTAAAATTAATAAATGTATGTAACAGATTTGGATTTGTCAGCCTGCCCTGCAAAAATCTGTGCGTGCATGGGTGTGTGTGTGCACCTGCATAAATATAAATGTGTATGTTTTTTTCAGTGTGATGATTTGATTTCTATGGTTTTTTTGCTGCAGGTTCAAGTCGGTGGTTCCCCGATGTACAGAATAGATAGAAAGTTGGGCAAGGGTGGGTTTGGACAAGTGTATGTTGGTCGGCGTGTTTCTGCTTTAAGTGCAAATGAGAGAACTACAGGCTCTGGAGCTGTGGAGGCATGGCATTCAATCTTTGTTATTACATGTTGGATTCATTGAGTTCATTCCATGTTTTTTTTTTTTTTTGTAACCATTCTATTCACTTTGTCAAATAGGTGGCCTTAAAATTTGAGCACAGAAGTAGCAAAGGATGTAACTATGGACCGCCATACGAGTGGCAGGTGTACAAGTGAGTGCGCTTATTTCTCTGAATTTCTTATGAGTGTCAATTTTTACAGTAGTTATGAATCTATTACTGACTTTTTGTACTTGTATAGCACTCTTGGTGGCAGTCACGGGGTACCACGTGTACACTACAAGGGCAGACAGGGTGACTATTATGTCATGGTATGCTATTGTTTTCCTTGTGTTGCTGATTCTCAAATGACAGACTTCGTGCTATTCTCTTTCAATCTATCATCGAGTGGTCTTAGAATGGATTTTTAACCTAAAACTGTATTGCGTGCAGGTTATGGATATGCTAGGTCCAAGCTTGTGGGATGTTTGGAATAATAACTCTCATACGTTAGTTTAATGAAACTTACTCTTAAGTTCATTCATTTTTTTGTTATATACATTACCATTTTATTGATGAAATTTTCATTAAAGCAATTTCTTAATTTCAGAATGTCCATTGAAATGGTTGCATGTATTGCCATTGAAGCAATATCCATTTTGGAGAAGATCCACTCTCGAGGGTGAGATTTTTTTTTTTGCGAGGATCAGGCTTATGTTCTCGTTGAAGTTTTGATTGTTACACTCCCTTGGCCATTTCTTGTTATTTTGTTATGTATGTAGCAAGTTGGAGGGTTGATCCAGACAGGCGGAATCTGGAAATATAATATACTTTTTGGGGGGGGTGGGGGTAAAATTAATATTTATCAATTTTGCTTTGTATAAAAATCATAAAAAAATTTCTTCAGGGGGTGTTTGAAATGTTGGCAATGCAACAGTTAGTTCCGCCCCCGGATCTAGAATTTGTTGGTCTCTTCTCGTTCATGGTGTTTTGTATGTTGTGGAGGGGTCATCCAGACATTTTCAAGATCTGGTTGATTTAACTGAAGAGTAACCTAATAATAGAATATTCTACAGCATGAGTATTTCCTATTTGTATCATGTGGTGCTTGTGGCAGGAACACAATGCCAGGACGTTTGAAGACAGAGAGAGATCATTAGAGGAACTTAAAAGTTTTATTTTACTCCACTCTATGTACATGGGCCATTGCTGTTGATTTTAATGGCATGGACCTTCATGACTTTCTTATTTCTTTGGCGCCTTCCTAGCTAGGGCACACTGTCTCTTTTCTTATTTGTATCGAGCCTTGCCTTATTCTTTAATTAATATAGTTTTGTTTACCTATCAAAAAAAAAAAAAAAAGTATTAGGATCATCACATTAATGGAAATTGGTTGTAAGCAGAAAGTAGAACTGTTCTTGAACATGTGAGTGATGTCCTTAAGATGGTTTCTTTTTTGGATGTTTGTGTGTGAAGAATTAAAGTGGAGGAATCGATTATTCTTTTATATTTTTCAACAGATATGTGCACGGGGATGTGAAGCCTGAAAATTTTCTACTTGGTCCTCCTGGAACTCCTGACGAGAAGAGGCTGTTCCTAGTCGATCTTGGATTAGGTAGTTTTTCAATGACATTATGATAATGTTAAGTGCTCATTGTATAGTAGTGTACTCATTGTTTTATCACTGTAAGGGTTACAGCTACTAGATGGAGAGATAGTGGAACTGGCATGCACGTTGAATATGACCAGAGACCAGATGTTTTCAGGTACAACCAGTCATTGTATCTGGGCAGCATGCAAAATGTTTATTTAAACTGCTTTACCCTGTACCTTTATTTTTTATTTTTCCCATTATTTTGGTCCATGACTAATACTTTCTGGTTTGATAGGGGAACGGTGCGTTACGCTAGTGTTCATGCTCATTTAGGGAGAACTGGTAGCAGGAGAGATGATCTAGAATCTCTTGCTTATACACTTGTTTTCCTTCTTCGAGGTCGTTTGCCTTGGCAAGGGTACCAGGTTTGTCCTTTCCAACTTGTGATAAAATTTTGCGTTTTTTAGTATATAATTTTTTAACTACGCAGTGTTTGCAGGGAGAAAATAAAGGTTTCCTTGTTTGCAAGAAGAAGATGGCAACATCTCCAGAAACCATGTGTTGCTTCTGTCCACTACCGTTCAGACAGTTTGTTGAACATGTGGTGAACTTGAGGTTTGATGAAGAACCCAATTATGCAAAATATATTTCGCTTTTTGATGGAATCATCTGTCCAAATCTAGATATCAGACCTATAAACACAGAAGGTGCACAGAAGGTAATGAGGTTATTCTTTTGTGTTTGTTAGTTGTCACTCTTGAGCTGTGGTAATCTAATGTTTGAAGGTAATCCAATTATACTTTACCTACTGTGAAGCTTATTGGTCATAAGAGAACTCGATTGGCAGTGGAGGAGGAAGAAGATGATGGACAACCGAAGAAGAAAGTTCGCTTAGGAATGCCAGCAACGCAATGGATTAGTGTTTACAATGCCCGTCGACCAATGAAACAAAGGTTTAAATCCATGCCTGTGCATGATGCATTATGTATTATTCTCCTCATTATAACTTTGTGTAGTTCTTGTATGTGTGATTTGTAGTCCTGCATTATATTTCACTGAAAAAAATCCTGCATTATATTTTACATATAGAAATTAACTGAGATTGCTGAATGCTGTGGATGAAATTTTGTTGCCTTGGCATTGCAGGTATCACTATAATGTGGCAGATGCAAGGCTTTCCCAGCACATTGAAAAAGGAAATGAGGATGGATTATTTATCAGCAGTGTAGCTTCATGCCAGAACCTGTGGGCATTAATTATGGATGCTGGTACTGGTTTCACTTCACAAGTTTATGAACTCTCACCTTATTTTCTTCACAAGGTACTTGTTACTTTTGATCAATTTGAAGCTGTTGTCTAAATTAATTTAATGAATTTATCAACGGTTTTATACTTGTGTTGTCACCAATTTATCTGAGTATTTGATGTATAATTTGTCTCTGTTATAGGAATGGATAATGGAGCAGTGGGAAAAGAACTATTATATCAGCGCAATAGCTGGAGCAACAAATGGGAGCTCCTTAGTAATAATGTCCAAGGGTTAGTCTTACGATTATTATAATGTTTAGCTTTCTGGAGAAAGTTTTATTCAGTTGTCATAACTGGCCAAGTTTCAATCTGTTTTTTATTCGACCAAGATTTTATTCGTTGAACCAGGCACACAGTATTTGCAGCAATCTTACAAAGTTAGTGATTCATTTCCTTATAAATGGATAAACAAAAAGTGGAGGGAGGGCTTCTATGTTACTGCAATGGCCACTGCTGGGATCAGATGGGGAGTTGTGATGTCTCGTGGTGCTGGATTTTCTGACCAGGTCATCTTATCTTTATTAAGAGCACTAGTAGTGGATTCAACAAAGTTATATTTTGGCCAAAGTTTAACTAGATTGCATAAAAACTCACTGTAGTGGACTCAACAAAACTACAGTATTTTTAACTTTGATAATTTTTACTGGCCAAATCTATTGAGTCCAAGTTGTTGGCTAAATATTATTTTGGCATAAAAAATTCCCTCTCCCCGCGCTATTTGTTTCGCGCGAGCTCACAACTCCAGAAAATTCTTCTTTGTCTCGAAAGCACGAAGTGCCCCAATCCCAAGCTCAACCACAGAAGGCGGCCAGTCTCCATCAATCATCATTTCAATGACGTGACATCATCTTGCTAGAGTGTTTTAAGTTCTAGTTCTGCAATATTATGATTAATTGATGCCAATTTTTAATGTGATAGATTTGGAGAATCTGTTATTGTGTCGTTGAAAAGTGGCTAGCTAAATTTATAAAAGTGAATTTTTTAGCTAAATTTTGGCCAAACTTTGTTGAGCCTACTACGAATGCTTTAATAATGTTTGAGAATATGTTCTCTGGTGCAGAAGCATTGATAACTAGCTGATAACGTTATTGAATTCCAGGTTGTGGAGCTAGACTTTCTTTATCCTAGTGAAGGTATTCATCGGAGATGGGATTATGGATATCGAATCACAGCAACTGCAGCAACTTGGGACCAGGCTGCTTTTGTTCTTAGTGTTCCAAGGAGGAAGCCTGCAGATGAAACACAGGAGACACTCCGAACATCAGCTTTTCCTAGTTCACATGTAAAGGTGAATTTTATACTACTTTACATATTTGATTTGGACTTTTCTTTGCTAGTGATCTTTAAGATGTTTATGGTACCCTTCGTGACAATTGGTCTTGCAGGAGAAGTGGGGGAAGAATCTTTATATTGCATCAGTTTGTTATGGAAGAACCGTTTCATGATCTGAATGTTGTTTAGGGTGTCAATGTGCATGTAGTAGTATGTTGCTCTCATTGCCTTCTCTCCATTTGGGATGCCCTGGTATTCAAAATGGTATTTTCCCGGCTTTAGAGAAATTTTGATGGCTAAAAAGGCTTAAATTAAATGTAAGTAAGGTAGGTACAGACTGTAGAAACTCTTATTTTGTGTTCCTCGGTTTGTGTAGAAATTTGGTGGTGTTTACTTATCATTATAGTCCATCCTGGTGAAAACAGGATATCTCAAATCTGTTTTTTTTTTCCCTTGCTCTGTATCCAGCACGCCATCACTTAAATATCACGTTACTGCTCATCTGGGGTGAGGATCAGGTGGATAAAATTGGACATTGCTATTGTTTGGGTGATTTGGAGCGACAATTTGGGATGTAAATTAATCAATGCTCTCCATTTTGTTATTCAAGTTTTGTACGTGCATTTATCTTTTCTTGGGTTAAGAATCATCTAGTTTTGCAAGCAGGCAACAGCTATTTTTAAACGCCATAAGCCCATGAACACTGCCAATTTCTCATATTGCCCCAACCCCAAACAGTGCCATTCGACACAGGCAATATGGAAGTTGGTGAGCCAACCTTTGACAAAGTCAGTATATTACATACAGTACGATGAAAATATCTGTTTTTGCTTGGCTAATTCGTCTCAATGCATCTCAATCACTTCGGAACTGTACAGCCCACAACTTTAAAAGCTTTCCTTATCTTGCTGATAGTTGCTATAGCATAGACTCTCGTACTTTATTTAATGATTTGCTTTTTGCTATTACCTAACTTCTACGTTCTCTCTCTCTCTCTCTCTCATTTATGATTTAGCTGGCCCGTGAACTTGGGGGTTGTGGCTGTAGGGCAAAAGAAACCCATCTCAAACTGTCCTTTTCTTTCTGGGTTTAACCACTAATTTTAATATATCTATGGTTCATATGGCTACATTAGGCATACACGTGACTCCGCAACCCGTATCATTTTGTAGTCACTTAAACCAAAGGAGATACCCAAAAGGCAATACTTCATTTAATATTTTGGTTGCCTTTTCTTTTATTTAACCTTTCTTGCCATTTAATGTCAATATGTTTAACTTATTAGTGGGGTTTTGAAAATCTAAAATTCATCAAGTAGAAAGCTAGCGTTTCCGTCTTTATATTTTTTATTGTTTTGCCTAGGCCTAGAAGGAGAGAGCTTACAACAAAATTGCTTTCATTTTGCTACAAATGAGTTACCGAGGTTCTTCTTTCATTTCCCTTGAACATTATTCATGTACCGAATATATAGCACCTGATCCCATCATTAAAATGGACAAATTAAGCATGAGAGGTACGAACTTGGACTACGATCGGATGTGTTCCTCCAATATCCTCTTCTAAATGTGTCACTACATTAATCAACCTATACTAAACGATTTTAATGATCCCATCAATATTATAAGTGCAACGAGGTAGAGTAAGGCTCTAGGCCGGGAACAATGAGGTGGACTTAGGGTTACAATGTTCAAGAATAAGCTACTCATTATTAATGAATGGCCAAAAAACTATAGTAGTAAAAGCCAAAATTACATGCATGGTTTTTTCAAGCTCTTTTTTTTTTCTTGGCAACTTGTAACTTCAAACTTCAAAAAGCAGAACAACTTGCATTGTCGATCAAAAGTTTCTCGAAAAATTTAGCATATTCATGACTATTCACGCTTACATTGATAACTGACATGTGAGTTTCCACGATCCACATAAATTCACTGCTTAGAGTCTTAGAAGTAGGACACAACTAATATAAATAAGAACGCTTTGCTTTCCTTCTACCACCGTGAGATACTCTTCAAGTTACTCTATCAATCAAGTGTTATAGCTCACTTATAAGTTCTGATCTGCAAAGCTCAAAACACCAACTTTTCCTATATCCTCCTTAGGCTCTCTCTCTTTCTCTTTCTTAGAAGCTTTGTATCGAGTATCATGGCACCTCATGGAGAGGCTATTGCTAGCCCTTACAGCAGGAGCAACAACTTCTCCAAGCCGCCAAGGCTCTCTTCGGCTAGCCTTAAACGAACGGTATCAGATATTTCATTCGAACTTAGCAAGGAAGCGATTGATTTAGAAGCAGTACTCCCTCCAGTTTCCGAGGTTGAAGATGCAAGATGCGAGTGCTGTGGCATGTGCGAGGAGTGCACGCCGGAGTACATTGACAAGGTGCGCAACAAGTTCTTCGGGAAGTGGATATGTGGGCTGTGTGCCGAGGCAGTGAAGGAAGAGGTGGAGAAAAATGGAGGGAAGAGAGAGGAGGCGTTGGGTTCACATATGAGTGCATGTGTTAGGTTTAACAAATTTGGAAGGGCTTATCCAGTTTTGTTCCAAGCTGAGGCCATGAGAGAGATGTTGAAGAAAAGCAAATTGGAAGGGAGAGGCGTGAGAGCCAAGTCTATTAGTCCTAGGGACAAAGGAGCTGGGCAAAAGAAGGGTGTGATCACTCGGAGTTCAAGTTGCATTTCGGCAATTACGAGGGAGATGAATGATCTCACCATGGCCAAGTGAGTCACCAGCAAGCTTTTATACATCTCTATGGAAGGACATGCACGATTCTATCTATACTACTTATGAGCTTGTAATTCCCTCCTCTTTATTTTGCTAAAAAGTATATTTCGTTCTCCCTCCAAACCTTTTCACTAAAGCCCTAGCTAATATTAGGATTTTGCCTAGAAGATCCTAATGTCTCCCCTTATTTCCTATGTATGTTCTTTGATCATATATATATATATAGTTTTTGTGGACCAACCTTGAAAGCTTTTTGTTGGGTTAGTTCCAAGTTAAACACACCTGATCTTCATCTCCGGGGCTTTTTAGCTTATACCTTGGATGATTTTGCTGTATGCCTTGCGTTCAGTTATCCTCTCACAGGGATTTTTTGGGTTCTCCCGTCTCTTATACCACCTTCCCGGGATACGTAGCAAATCCTAATATATTTCACCCATCCGGGTTTTTATGGGTTGGCTCAAATGGTCATTCACATTAATCCATTTCCCTCCAGGTTTTTCCTTTTTGGGTTATGGGCACTCTGTCCACTGGTTGTTTTTATTCCCAAATTGCTAGTTCATATATGTTGACAATAAATATGGTTTTCCAGCCACTGAAGTCAATTAGTTTCCTCAAAAAAGAGAGTCGATTGGGTTCCTCATGGAGGATTTGGGGGTACTGGCTCTCTGACATGAAATCCTGCATTAGCCGTGCACAGCTGTGTATACAGCAAAACCTCATTGGTTGTGAATCATGCATTTCTGCAGCATATTTACGCGGGTTAAATAAGATGATTATTTCAGCTATATATATACTTACTCGAGAAACAGTTTATTTTCTGTCGTGAGTCCCTTTTATGTTAATTGGAAGTGATAACCCAACTGGGATCATGTACACATAAACAAGATCGCACTTGTTCTAATTAAGCAGACTCTGCATGTTTCTTTACAATCTACTACGTGGATTTGTTTTTTGAAGTATTGGTTCCTATGGGGGTGAAAACGACAATTAATTGAATAATTCAAGGTTGTAACTAGTAAAACACCATCCACGTGAACGAGCCACTTCAATGAATTTCTATCCCTCTCATATAAAATTATAACCAAAGTGTAACAACCAGGAACCCAGAAAGGAAACAAAGACTCGCTTCGAGGTGAGAACCTCCAAAGAATAATAGCAAGAAGATAAAATTTCATTCAACAAATTGCATAACGAAAAATGATACTCCCCAAACGGAATAAGTATCTGACAAGCATAACAATATTCTAGTAAAAAGACAATTAAGCCCTCAGGCAACAACCAATAGCAATGAAAAATGAATAACGTCTTCTGGATTACATCTTCTAGAACCTTATCTTCATCTTCACTTTATCGTGCTGGCTCCATCTCAGCCTTTCCTCAGATCAACGGCCCAGAACACTCCAGCATCTTATCCTTCTAACCCTAGACTTGGCTTACATCATTTCGGTATTCCACTTTGCAAGCTCCCCTTCCATTCTCTCTTCATGCCGCTGCACTTCACCAACCTTCACAGCCACCTATGGTTAGACATGTAACAGAGCCCCACCGATTTAAAACACCTTGCCCACAAGGTGTGGGTAGGAGTTCCGCATCTTGTAGAACGATTCTCAGGTTGCATCTTCATCCTTTTGCCCCTGTCAACGGACTAGAACCTCTGTAACGGGTAAAGACCCTTTCTTTTTCACTCTTCGCTCGAGTATAGCTTCGGGTTCTGGGCTTAAAATACACTGTGCATCTATGGGTGGAAGATGGGCTATGGGTGTCTGGTTTGGGCTTACGCGTTTCTTCAATAGGGAGATGTGAAAAACAGGGTGGATTGTGATGAGGCTGGCAAATCCACTCTGTAGGCGACCTCACCGACGCGTTCAATCACCTGGAATGGCCCGTAGAAGCGGGGAGACAGTTTAGCATTTCTTCTTTGGGCTAGGGATTTCTAACAATACGGTTGTAGTTTCACAAAAACCCAGTCTCCAATATTCAAAGTTTTCTCCTTTCGTTTCAAGTCCGCATATTTCTTCATTCTATCCTGTGATTTTTGCAGGTTATGGCACAACAGCTGTATGATTTGATCTCGGGACTGAAGGGATGAATCCACAGCTTCGACAAGGGAGGTGCCAGGCAGGTAGTTTACTAACTTAGGATGGGAGTAGCCGTATAGAGCTTGTAATGGAGTGAGTTGAGTCGAGGTATGTTTGGTGGTGTTATACCACCATTCGGCCAAGGGGATCCAAAGTGCCCAGTCTTTGGGATGATCACCCACAAAGCAGCGTAGGTAGTTCTCCAAGGCCTTGTTAACAGCTTCAGTCTGGCCGTCAGTTTGGGGGTGATAAGCTGTGCTATAAGCCAGTTTAACTCCCTGTTGTTTAAACAACTACCCCCAAAATTTGCTGGTGAAACTCTTGTCCCGGTCCAACACAATAGAGTTTGGTAAGCCATGGAGATGGAAAATGTGTTCGATAAAGAGTTGGGCCAAGGTGGATGTTGTATACGGGTGGGATAAGGGGATGAAATGACTGTATTTAGTTAAACAGTCCACCACAACCCAAACACAGTCATATCTCTAAGACAGGGGTAAACCTTCTCTAAAATCCATGGTGATTTTAGTCCATGGTGTAGAAGGAATGTCAATGGGTTGTAATAGGCCACTGGGTAAGGTGTTATCTGGTTTTACACACTGACAAACATCACACTGTCGAATAAACTTCTTTACATCAGCCATGAGTCCTTGCCAAAAGAATTTCCTCTGCACTCTGTGTAAAGTCTTGTCAAACCCTGAATGACCTCCTGTTGGGCTGTTGTGAAGGGCCTCCAAGAGTTTCAGCTTGAAGGGTTTAGAATTGGGTATACAAAGCATGCTCTTATAGTACAAGAGCCCATTCCTCAAAGTGTAATGGGGGGTTAAGGCCCCTTGAGACAGCTGCTGTAGCAGCTTTTGAATATCTGTGTCAACAGAATAAAGTCCTTGCAACTCATCAACTAGTTCTAGAGTAGGGACTGAGACCATAGTTAGGGCCATAGCTGCTGGATTGTCCTCCTCAAATCTTCGTGACAGAGCATCTGATGCTCGTTTATCCTTGCCTCGTTTATATTCAATTAGAAAATCATAACCCATTAGCTTGGAAACCCATCGCTGCTGCATAGGCGTACCCACACGCAGATCCAGCAAAACCTTTAAACTCTGCTGGTCAGTTTTCACCACAAACTGAGCTCCTAACAAGTAGGGCCTCCACCTTTGCACTACAAAAACCAGTGCAAACAGCTCCTTCTCATACGTCGACAATAACAAAGCCCTGCCTTTTAGAGCCTGGCTGTAAAAGGCAATGGGATGTCCTTGTTGCAATAAAACTGCACCCACTGCTCTTCCCGAGGCATCACACTCTATGTAGAAGGGAAGTGAGAAATTAGGTAGTGCCAACATAGGCGGTTTCATGACTGCATCTTTCAACTGCATAAATGCTAACTCAGCCCCTGAATTCCAATTAAAACCGTTCTTTTTTAAGAGATCTGTCAAGGGGCTGCAATTCCCCCATAGCCCTTGATAAAACGTTGGTAGTACCCAGTAAGGCCCAAAAAACCCCTTAATGATTTGAGATTCGATGGTCGTGGCCATTCAACCCTGGCCTTTAATTTCTCGGGATCAGCCTTGACACCATGGGCTGAGATGAAGTGCCCTAAGTATGCTACTTCAGGGCTGCCAAAACTGCACTTCGATCTCTTGGCAAAGAGCTGGTGCTCCCTTAAGATTTCCAAAGTCACGGCCAAATGTTGTAAGTGTTCCTCCTCCATCTTGCTGTAAACTAATATGTCATCAAAAAACACAAGGATAAATTTCCTTAAATAAAGTTTAAAAACAGCATTCATTAGATTTTGGAATGTAGAGAGAGCATTAGTCAAGCCAAAGGGCATGACTAAAAACTCATAGTGGCCTTTGTGAGTATGAAAGGCTATTTTTGAGATGTCTTCTTGTCGCACTCTGATCTGGTGGTAACCAGATCGCAAATCCAGCTTTGAAAAAATTGTGGCCCCACATAGTTCATCTAGAAGTTCCTCCACCACCGGTATTGGGTATTTGTCCTTAACTGTCACATTGTTAAGGGCTCGGTAGTCAACACAAAACCTCCAGGACCTATCAGCCTTTCTTACCAACAAAACAAAAGAGGAATAAGGGCTTTGGCTAGGTTGGATAACCCCTGTAGTCAGTAACTCTTTCACAATTTTTTCAATTCCATCATTCTGAAAACAATGATAACGATAGGGTCTAATCGAAACAGGTTTAGTTCCAGGTTGTAATAAAATGGAGTGGTCGTGGGATCTATGGGGTGGTAGGAATTTGGGTTCAGAAAAGACATCTTGAAATTGATTTAATAGTTGCTGGATTTGTGCAGATGGCAACAGGTCAGTGGCTGTTATGGTACCTTCCAAAAGATGCAACACCACCCCTTTGTGCTCCAAACTATTGCTAGCAGGTACTTTCCCTTTTTCAATCAATTTGGAATTAATTAAGCCCTTGAGTGTTGCTATTTTTCCTGCCACATCAAACTGCATTGTTAATTCTTGAAAATTCAACAAAATAGGGCCTATAGTTTGTAACCAAGCCACTCCCAACACCATGTCACAGTTAGCTAAGCTTAATATATAAGCTTTTGGTTCAATGTGTAAGCCCTGTATAAACAGAGGCACTTTCGGAACCCAACCCTCACTACTCACCAAATCACCATTTGCCACTTTCACTTGCACCTTCACAGATTCTTCTAGAGGTAATTGAATCTTTCTTAGCACTTCCGGGTTTAAGCAATTGTGTGTACTGCCTGTGTCAATAAGTACCACAATCCAACAATTCCCAACCTGAGCCTTAATGCGCATAATTCTTGGGTTTGCAGAGCCAGTGATGGCATGGAAAGATATTGCAAGGTTGCCACTGGAACCACCAAAATCCACCAATACACTTTCTAACTCCTTGTTTTCTTCCTTCTCCTCTTCTTTTTTTTTTTTTCAGTTATGGGTTCTTTATAAATTTCTTCAATCAAATATAATTTTGGCTTTTGACATTTGTGGCCTGGACTCCACTTAGATTCACAATAGTAACAAAGTCCTTTTTCTCTTCTCTCACGCATCTGGTGTTGGTTAATTTTCTGGATTGGGAGGGTTCTTTGTGGTGGTTTGGGAAATTCAGGGGGTTTGAAAGGTGGCTTGAGTAGTCCAGGTTCCGGATTAGGGGTAAAAAACTTGGGAGATCTTTTGGTGAGGTTAACTGTTTCTTCTTGTATTATGGCTAGACTATAGGCAATAAGGAGATTGTGGGGGTTAAACATGCGAACATGAAGGCGGATCTCGTCAAGAAGTCCACGAAGGAAAAAACTCAATTTATAAGTCTCGGAAAGGCCACGTAACCTGTTTGAAAGAGTTTCAAACTGAGACTTATACTCCTCAACCGAACCTGTTTGTTTTAGTCTAGTTAAGGTTTCCATCGGATCATCATAACAACTAGGACCAAAACGAATCAACAATGCTTTTACAAACGAATCTCAATCACCTAACACTCCTGACTCATCAAGATCCCGAAACCATATAAGTGCCTTCCCATGCATATGAAAGGAAGCTAATCTGAGATGCTGCTGTGGTAAGGTATTACGGAAGGAAAAGAACTGTGATACCTTATACAGCCAGCCATTTGGATCTTCCCCATTGAAGCTGGGAAAATCCAATCTGACTGAGCTAGTCATTATATCACCAGCAAGGACTAAAGGAAGTTCATAATTATCTTGGTTACCTCATGATGAATCCTCACGGTTTCTTTGCTTATTTTGTTTCTGCAGCTCCATTGTCAACGCAGCCAGCTGCTGGTGGATGGCCTTCACATCAGCTTCCAGGGACTTGTACTGTGTTTCTGTATTTTTGAATTGGGTTTCGGTTGATTTTTTAAGGGAATTTAATCCCTCTTGCAACTGTGTAATGCGAGTACCCTCAGCCATTAAAGTAATAGTTGAGGAAATGTAAATGTAATGGAGAATCGAAGGCTCTGGATACCACTTGTAACAACCAGGAACCCAGAAAGGAAACAAAGACTCACTTTGAGGGTGAGAACCTCCAGAGAATAATAGGAGGAAGATGAAATTTCATTCAACAAATTGCATAATGAAAAATGATACTCCCCAAACGGAATAAGTATCTGATAAGCATAACAATATTCTAGTAAAAAGACAATTAAGCCCTTAGGCAATAACCAATAGCAATGAAAAGTGAATAACGTCTTATTTCCGGGTTACATCTTCTAGAACCTTATCTTCATCTTCACTTTATCGTGCTGGCTCCATCTCAGTCTTTCCTCAGATCAACGGCCTAGAACACTCCAGCATCTTATCCTTCTAACCCTAGACTTGGCTTACATTATTTCGATATTCCACTTCGCAAGCTCCCCTTCCATTCTCTCTTTATGCTGCCGTACTTCACCAACCTTCACAGCCACCTATGGTTAGACGTGTAACACAAAGTGTTTGATACGATGGCAAATATACATTTCGTTTGGTCTACTACTGCATAATGTGCTAGGTCCAGTTTGGAGAGAAATATTAATTAGCCATCTTATGCTTGTTTTTGTTCTAGATCTGGGTCGAGGCCCCAAGGGCTTTGAAGGCCAACCATCCAAGACCAAACCAAATTGCAGTCATCAAGCGAAAAAACTCAGTTTCATTCTTTTTTGAGAAATGATACTTGCAGTCGTGAGTGTACAAGCGTCGTGCAGTCGTTTTAAAAAAAGTGAATAAATATGAGACCCATATGAAAAGAAATTAGTTTTTTAATAGTAGACTCCATTCTTTTTCAAAGCAGCTACATAACATTTGCGCATTCCACGACTGTATGTAATATTACTCTTCTTTTTTATAAGTCAGGTTCTCGGGGTTCAAGGTGTACCAATCATTAACGTTTTGAATGAACTCCAAGCATTGATAAATGATAAGTTAGTACTTGGGACTAGGGAGATCAGAATAAATTCGCTAGTTACATCATGTGATCTGTACAAGTACATGAAAGCACAGCACGTAACATGGTCAAATTCAATAAATCAAAGGTCGGCTCGGCTTGGTCCTCAGCAGCTTCAGTTTGGTCTGGTTCGGGAAACATGACCAATTTTTAGGTGTTGGATACTTGGGATACCTTCCAACCCACCTTCGATGCTGCCTGTTCAAATGAGATTACAACACGAATGCCAAAATTCTTCCCTAGACTTGACTTTCTTCTGCTCTACTACTTAACTTAAGTACCAACCCAAACCTGGGTGTGGGACCTTGGGACAGCCCCTAGAAGAATATGTTGCATTTGAGTGAGTGCCTCCTTAAAATCAATTGACTGATTAAAGCAAATAAAATACAAAGGAACATGCATCACTTTCAGGGTACAAACTAAAGTGGGGTAACACACCCAGTCTTGATCAGTGACAAGGTTTTTTTAGCAAAAAGACTAACAAGCCAATATAACATACAGATTTTGGAAATTCCATAGTTCATTTGATCTGCCTCCGATATGTTAATGTCATACAAAAGACCAATTCACAAACATAAAGCAGATGCAATGAGCATTCTCTTCTTCATTCAGCACCTTCCAAGCCACTGCTCTCTCATAGGAGACTGGTCGGCCCATGCTTGAGAGACAGATACCACCCTGGAGACATGCAAAGCCCTGCCAAAAGGAGGAAAGTAAAACATAGGTTAAAAATCAATCAACTAATCCCGATCTTTTAAAATAAGTTTTATTAGAAGTCTTTTAAGTATCGCCTCATGCAGCACAAAAATGACCTCATTACGAGTAAAGAAATATATCACAACTCTTATTAAACTGGTACTGCTGAGGGCTTCTATACTTAACAATGACTCCATCGAGGCCCTATGCTAGCTCCCCTTAAGCATATGTACGTTTGGTTTCAATTACTAAGAACATGAAATCAAATGAGAAAGATACAGATTTCAGATGATTTTGCAAGACCTGTTGCATTATCTGTGGGAACTCTGAGCAGAGCGTTTTTCGACCATGATCATCGAATATCTTTTCCAGACTTATGTCTTGCAGTGCAACCAAGGTGGTCTCAAGCATGTCAAGCCCTGCCTGGTTCGCAAACGTAAAAACTGGCAATGCCTGAATAAAGTGGACGTCAGATTTTATTGGTAAAAACTCAATTATTGAACTTTAATGAAATCTGCACACATATGGATTGGAATTCATATCTTCAAAAATTATGAGGGCAATATACATAAGACAGTTCATGAATACTTGTTCAACCTCACATTCTAAGCATAGAAATCAAAGTTTGATTTGGCATGGTTATCAGTAAATAACCTCTTTTTACAGATTAGGCATTTGATTTGGCTATTCGTACTCTACACTCCTTTGTTTTAGTCAGAGAGACAATTATAAAGGACTTTGAGCATTCTCATGTTGGGAGAGAGGGGGTGGACTCTTAGCAAAGTAGTTTTCATGCACACCTTCAAAGAGCAGCACATTATTGCATCTGAGTGATGCCACAGGGTTTTGAGGATGGATTCACTCCCTTCATTGCCAGATTTGAGTAGCTCCACACCCATATAGCACCTGCAAAATTAGAAAGAGCCACACGACTATTCTGACCATGGAATACATAACACTGATTCCCTCTCAAAAGTTTCAAAAAAAAAAAAAAACTACTTTTTTTATCGGTAAAAATTTTCAAATAAAACAACTAATCCAGAAGAAAAAGTACAAAAAAAATGTCTTGCCTCGCATGTCATACTGTCAAGTGTAAGATGAGATCAAGCATTGAGCGTGTCTTCATTAGCTACCAGTAAGACAAGGAATCTCATGCTAACAGTTAATAATCAAAGTTTTAAGATGAGATCAAATTTGGTGATGCTCTTGTTCTGACAGATTGAACCAGAAATACAACGGACGAATGTTAACAACTCTCCTCTCACTCCTATTTCGTGGGAAAGGAAAAAAAAAAAGGTGTCACATGCAAACAGTACTAAGAGGAGATTGATTCTTAAAAGGTCAAATGTTTTAGGCTAGGCAAAATAACCGCCTTTCAAACCTGACCGAAGGTGGTGGGTTTCTGGCATTGGTAAGGTCAGGATCAGATAGGAAAATAGATTTCCAATAGAGCTTGGAGTGGTAATCAGTGATGGATGATGGAAAAATGACTCTCTGAACCGATAGACCTATGCTGCCTAGTCTGATGGCAGGATGCAAGATCTCACATACGCTAACAACCTGCCATCACCCTGCCACCATTACGTGGTGTTGCTCACATTAGCTAATTGACCATCAAGTATTGGAGTCTATGCGGTTCCAGAGCTCTCATGTGCTGGATCAGTTAGGGAGTCATTTCAGATGGCCGATACTCTTTTAAGTTTAGAATGTGCTACTACTTCAAAGTCATAATCTGCTCCTTCAGCTGCTTTGGATGTGTGTCACGCTGGCAATCATGCCTCAAATAAAACATCTGGAGATGGTCATACAAATGTTCTATTTACCTTACGAGACTTTACCATCGGCAACCAAGGGTCAGTGCTCTGCCTCAAAATATCATACATCATGATGATTAGCCAAAATTGCAACACGTGGCTCTTCCAATATCTAAGTGTGAAGTGATTCATTTACTTGTAAAAAAAAGTGTGAAGTGATTCATTAACCCTTAATCTAAGACAGGCCAATTTAAGGACAGCACAGCAAAACAGTCACTTGAATACATTTGAAAATTTGAACTTCCGCACCTGTAACTCTGGCAGATCCAACGAGCAAGGGTCTGAGCTTCAGGAGTACCCAATGGTGGCCGAAGGCCTGCCTGTGAACTCAAATGAGAGGGAGAGAGTGCTAATGCCACCCTCTGAACTGATGATATAATGCTGCGGACATATTGACGAGCCATGGATGCTACATGTTCTTGCATGTGGCTCTCAAATGCAAATTCAAATGCTATTGTCATCACAGATCTCACGGAGCCAGAATTAGCAGAATAATCGGTAGACGCTCTATTACCAGCTTGCCCAATTTCAAGAGCAGAGGCAAGGTCCAGTGTGCGGTTTGGACTAGAGGCTTCCTACAATATTTTAGGGTGCATCAGTTAAGAAACTAACAGAATGTGGTAAGAGAGAACTCGCAAAACACGGTACATGGGATTTGAAGCTAACCTTCCCAGAATCAAGAGGGATGATGCGAAAACCAGAAGGCAGAAGAGGTGCATCGTCAGCAAAGGAAGCATCAATTGGAGCAAAGATCAGCTCCGCACAGGTTCCAACAGCATTCTCATCCATTCCACTACAAAGCTATTAAAACAGAAAAGAAAAGACAAGTAGATTAAAAAAATATAACAGGAATGAGAACAGTGTGAGAAAAAAAAAGATTAGACAACAACAAGATGGTTTGTGCACTATATCAACTTCCTAGACCAATTCAACCATGTATGTTGATACCATTAATTCCATATGCTCAGTTGTCAACATGTGCACCAAAATGGGTAAAGGAAGCCAGCTACTTTATTCCAATAGCAGTTGCTAAGGCACCAGATTAGACGGGCAGCCTGGTTTTGTTCACTTGGAACTTTAAGATAAGGAAAAGGAGAGAGAAGATATGATTTTTGATTAATTGAAGAACACTGATATACGACAGTGTGGTTATTACAAAACTAGTGGTTCCTCTTATAACAGAAGGAAATGCAATTTGCACAAATAGGCCACGAGATAAAAGCAAACAACCTATAAGAGAAAATATAGCTTTCAAAAATAATAAAACTACAATTTAACCAGATAACAAGGAGAATGGGTATTGAACTCTGAGAAAGTTGCCAACCCTAGGGGTGGACAGAAACCGATAAAACCGGCTGGAATTGACCAGAACCGGCAGCTGGATGCTGGAACAGGCCGAAACCGGTGGAGAAAACCGACATTGGTTTGTTCGGTTCCCAGTTTGAACCCTGTGCAAACCGGTGAACCAACCGATTATATATTTATCTTTTTATTTTATTCCTATATAAAATGACATCGTTTAACTTAAGTTAAATAGTGTTGTTTCATTAATATGAGTAAGAAAAAAATTAACTAAAACGACGCCATTTAGTTTAATAAACCAAATAACGTCGTTTTGGCTAGGGCGAAGCCCTAACCCCTCTCTCTCTCTCTCCCCCCCACAAACCGTCATTCCACCGGTGGCCCAGAACCGCAAACTGGCAGTCCCACAAGCTGCTCCATTTAACCGACCCTTTAGCTATCCTCCCTTCGGTCGGTTAGGTCAATTTGGGCTGCTCAAAATGGGCAGTTGGTTTTGGGCCGGAACCGCACCGATAGGTCGGTTTTTCAGCCTTGGCCAACCCAAAAAATTATCATCTCAATTCAAATTCCAAAATCGGTTTGTTATACACTCTTTTGTCACATAACTTAATCCAAACATTTGAAAATTTTATAAAACAAAGCCTAAGGCAATCCAGGCTAAGCTAAATGCGAACACAATGTATGACTTCACAAGTTTAAATCGGACAAGACATAATAGTGGAGCACAAGACAAGAAATAAAGAGAAAAATTACTTACTTGCAATAGAAACATATCTCTAGGCATTATGGCGTCTTCAGGAGTAGGGCCTACACCTTCCAACTTGATGACTTCCAAGAACTTGAATACAAAGAAATAAGTATCAGATGCAAGAATAACAAGACTAATAACAATGACTTGTAAAAATAATACCAACAACAAACGGATAGGAATACATTAAAGACAGATTTGAGAGTTATTGCTCACCTAATTATAAAAAAAAAAGTTATTGCTCACCTCTTCATGCTCCATGGTGTGAGCTAGTGGAAGTATAACTTGGCCCCCAAAGCCTCCAACTCGAGAACCTGGTAAGCTACAGGGACCAATTTTAATAGCTGCAGCCGAATAAGCATCAATATTGTTGTCTGCCCATTCAGATCTGTGCTCTCGCAGGAATCTAAGAAGAATTGCAGGAGGGACATTCTGAAAAAGAAACAATAAGTACAGGATCAAAATAAGAATAATTTGCAAAATTCAGGTCCAAAATATTTTCAACCACATAATAAGTTTTCTGTAATACTTAACATTACATGCTTCAGAGATACTTAAAAACAATCAAGTATTGTTGACTAAGGCCCCATTTGGATTCAGAGATGAGTTGGAATGGTTTTAGAATATTGTTAGAATATCTATTTTTAATATTATTATTGTTTTGAGATTTGAAAAAGTTGAATTGTTTATTATATTTTGTGTGGAAATTTGGGAAAGTAGTAATGATGAGATGAGTTGAGATGGGTTGAGGTGAGTTTCGAATCCAAACAAGGCCTTAATCATACAGTTGTGGATTTATTCTATAGTGAGGAATCAGTAATCACAACACGGAAAAAGTAAAGAGGTTTTGATTGTCTTGTGTTAAAAAATTCTTCCCATAAGAATGGGACAGTGCTTGTACATTTGAAAGGCCACTCACCTGAACAACAAATACAATCAAATAGCATAATTAACTAACAAACTGCCATAACATTTTTATCTCCAGGTATTTATTTCCACAGGCAATTGGGAAAGAAATATCACAAGCAATCAGCACCCTGACCTGCAATAGCATTGATGCTTTAGCACACAAGACAGCGTTACTGACAGCTGGAAATCCATTAGCAAAAGGAAGATTTAAACCCATCAGCTTCTCAGGAGATGAGTTCACAAGAATAGTAACATCATCCATGCCATCATTTCCCATCATCGACCACCCCTCATCAGTAAACCCATTAAGTGCCTCATTAAAACCCCTGCCAGAAAACATCTATTGGATTTAGAACAGCAGCGGAATATTAATGGAATGTAGAGTCATGTCAAATGATAAGAATATGTTAACCTGCTCAGCCTCTGGCTAAGTGCTCTGAGAGCTGCAGGTCGCCTGCCCCAGCCTGTAACGTTAGACTGAGAAACCTCGTGAGCTATCTGCCTCAGCTGGCGTAGAGCCTGTATGAAAATGAGAAAGACCATATGGAATATAAAAACTCTCCCCTTTATAGTTTACAATTAACCCTTTCTCAATAAGAAGTTTTTCGTGATGGTTCTATTTGTCCCAGGCAGTAGTAGTAACAGTCACACTTTGTACCAAGACATAAGTAGAAAGCTAATCTTACCGCCATAGTCATCTTTTGTGCAAGCACAGTCGAGGATTCATACAATGGGCGTAATACTTCTGGTACACTCCATGGCTATTTAATAAGAGAAGCAAGTGGAAGTTAAACTTCATCTAAACAAATATTCCAAAAACCAAAGCAAGCAACCAATGATTATCGAATACAGTATGGGCTGGTTTTGTACCTCCAAATCGATATGATCAACAACGTGTATGATTGAACCACCACCCTCACAAGGTCGTATGAGATACCCGCTAGGCAGCATTTCTGCTCTCACAAAATGCTGCACAGGCGGCATGCTTGGACCATTTTGGGTATTTTTAAGTGACCTCTCACAGACCTGCACACCATTTGAAAGTTGAAACAATAAGGATGACTTCGTGTGTATGTACATATATGCGCTTGCGTAAATATTCAATTCCATGAAGAATCATAAGCCCAGTTACTTTGAGACCACGTACCACAAGGCTGCCATCTTCTAAAACAGAAGTATAACGTAGCAACCAGAAATCACGAGCAGGCGCCAATGTAGTTGGCGCATAGAGCTACATCATTAACAAATAAGAAGATTGATAAAGTAAGTAAACTGCTCCAACAGACACTATAAGGATACAATAACTAGTGTTACCTGCATGTAAAGCAGCTCGATGGTTCCACCATTTGCTGTGGGCAGCACATTCAGAACATCCACAGCTCGGCAATCGCGGAACCACGAAGGTCGATCCTTGAGGATTTCTGCAACCTGAAAAGCATAAGTAATTAAGTAAACAAGATTATCTTAACTGCTCAAAATAGGAGCAGAGTATTTAAGGGAGAAAACCGAAAAAGCACCTACCCTTGTAGGTTCTAGACCCACTAGGCCGCAGGCTCGTGCTGCCACTCCAGTGCAACCATGAGAAATAGCAACGATTCCAATGGAATCCGGACCAGGCTGAGCACAAAGAAAGATTAGAACTAGTTGTTCGACCAAGCAATTTGTAGCATCTAAAACACAGAATTGAACAGCAGCAACCTTTTTTATTGTAATGTTTCCCCAATAAACCAGGAAAAATATGTCATCAGAATTAGAGGTCTAGCACTAAAGAGCACAATAAATACCAAGGTTTGTAATTTAATTATCTGAGTAAATATTATTTATTCCATGCATTGGGAAAGAACTATCATTTAAATAAGAAAACTTAAAAAAAAAACGTGTAAAAAGATACCTTCATTCCAGGCATTTGGACCCACTCCACAGCAGTTCCAGTGGCCTTTGAAAGAAACTCTGCTAAAGTCTCTTCTGCAATGGACAAAAGCCTGGAAAAAAAAACAAGCATGCATTAATCAGCCACTAGCGCAAAGAACAAGGTGGTCACACAGCACAATGAATGAAAAGGACTAAACAACCATATTCTCACTAACCCTGCAGGACTAGCATCCCTCGGCGGATGCTGAGGTGTCAAATGGTGTTGACCACTCGTCACCACCGATTCACAACTTGTGTCTTTGGTTGCAAGCGTTGTCTAAAAGAAAAGTCAACCTCCAATCTCAGTTTCCACACAATTTATTAGATAATAACAGCGATGATAGTAATAATAAAATATCCAGGTTCTTTCAGTTGCGACAGATCGTAGGGGAAAAAACACAACGGTGCTGTGATGAGAGAGAGAGAGAGAGAGTAGTAAACTTCATAATTTCTTACATTCTGGGTATGTTGGCGGAAGTAACCATTCTCATACACCAGATGTGAGACCTGCTTCTGCAACCTATCATTTTCCTCCATCAAAAGTTTGTTCATGGCCGTCAGCTTCCTATTCACAGCTTGAAGCCGCGAAGCCTCTTTCCTCTGCTTCTCTCTGCATCTGAAGACATGAATGAAAGAAATTGTTATTAAAAGCATGGCAGGGTAACTATCTGGAAACCGAAAAAATAAATGTAGGTGAAGAAAAAGCGTTTCAATTAAATTGCGAATTTTTCATCATACAGCTCAAGTATAAGACATAAAAAATTCAACATTTTCAGATTCTACTAATTTTGTCAGTCATTGTTTCACTAGAAGTTCATTTGTCAGTCATAGTGAGGGGAGAGTCCATGGCGGGGCTCTCATGTCATCGTTTCACTAGCAACAAACAAAGACCGCACATACGTAATGTACACCGGCAAACCTCCATACCTTCTGTTCTGGAACCAGACCTTGATCTGTTTGGGCTCGATATTCGAGAGAATTGGGCACTCGCGGATAAGCTGCTGGCGGCGAATCGAACTTGGCTTCGGGCAGTCGTGATAGAGCCTCTCGAGGGCTTCAACCTGCTCAGGTGTGTACCGGACATACTTGCCGTTGTCTATCCCTGGTTTACCATCCTTGCAGGACATTGCCATCTCCAATCAGATAAACGAAACTTATTGATAAAAAACTGAACCAAAACCAATTAGCTCCTCCCTAAGCACAATCTCCAACACTTCTAAGAGATTCAAACCAACAAAAGCAACCACAAATTTAACTCGCACTTCAGATACAAGTACCCTACAAAAAAAGAAAGAAATCCCAAGTAGATTCACTTCCTTATCGATTATCTCGGGCACTTCCTAGAGCTTCAAAGCAGCAAAATTAGCCACGAATGGAAATCTAACTTCAAACTCAAGTAACCCACAAAAAGCTAAACCGAACCAAGTGGCTTATCTTCCTTAATGACAACTCCAAGCACTTGCCAGAGCTCCAGGGCAATAAGAGAGACAGAAGGAAGTCTTATGAGAAGTTACGCATTTTCTAATTTTGTGTCCACGTCTTGAAGTAATACAATCTGTCTGCAATACTGAGATTGAAAAACGAAATGATAAGATAAATCGTCAAAGGGACACCAATATATATCCTTAACTAGAACGCAGCAACCCGTGTTTTCTCAATAAGAGACAGCCCCAAACACAAGAAAACATAAATCTTTCGAGATCAGAGCTTGAACCTAACGAATAATCGCGAAAACATTCGAAGCACCTGAGTAAGAAGTGTTTCACAAAATACCGAAAACAAAAACACCACGAAACGTTTCGCACCAGATGTGTCCCCGTGATTTAAAGCTAAACTCTTTCACCCATCCAACAACTCGACCAAGATCCAACTCAGCTAATCCTCAGAGCGAGTCCCAACCACCAAATTACCAACTCGGAAACTGTTAAAAAAAAAAAAAAAAAAACCAAGCCCAGAATAAAGGGTTTCCCAGAAGATCCAAACTTGCTCTGAAACCAAATATTCTTGCCGATTTCACCCTTTTTACGGCCTCGAAACCAGCCAAAACGACACAGTTTGACCAATTTTCATGGTCCCCAAATATTCCTCTGCTACCCCTGAAACATTTTCCTAAGGTTTCACCAAAAGAAACAAAAAAACATAGCACAAATCAAAGGCATTACACTCCCGAAAATGGGATATCTTTCCCTTCTTCTCTATCTTCTGTCTTAGGGTGAAACGAGTGGAAGATGTTGTGAAGCATGTGATCTGTTGCTTTCGGAAGCAAAAGGAAACAAAAGAAGAGGTGGGAATGGGGGGAAGTTGACAATAATCAGGAAAGAGTGAGACCTAGCCTGAAGACAGAGGAAAAGCTTTTGTGCTCTGATATGCTTTTGGTTTCATTTGCGTTCTTTGTTGTTGGTGGTGTTGCGTTTGCTCCCTGGCCCTGGGTTTTCATTGGTTCGTCACTTTCCGCTCAGAGGTCTTCACTCTCTACTGTACTTTTTCCTTTTCCTTTTTTTTTAATTTTATTTTTTTTATTATTATTTTTACAAAAGTGGTGGGGATGCAGTCGTGACGAAAGTGCCCTTGCGGGCAGTCTCAGACTCTGAAGTCTGAACTTGAAAACGGTGTTTTCCCGGAACCTCAGTGAGATCACAAATTTAACCTACCCTCGCCTCTTTCTCTTCACATTTTATGACACTTGTGAATATTTCTATCTAAAATGGTTAATAAAAAATAGTTTATATATTTTAATCGAAACTTTTTATTATTTAATCTAATTATTCTTTGTTAAACTTGAGGATTACTCATTTTTATAAAAAAGATGACACAGGGGATGCCCTCCGTTCAGAGGGCAGTGCTGTAAAACGAAAGCAAGCAATTTGAGAGGAGGTAATTCGGTGTAAAAGTAGGGGCATTTGAGAAAGCTAGTGGGTGAATCAGGAGCTTAAAAATTTACAAAAGCAACTTGGGGGAGAGCGGAGAGTTTGCGTGGGATACAGAGGACACCATCATGAGGTTTTTGCATGCGTCCTCCCTCCATTTTAAAAGCTCAATATATAATAATAAATAATTAAATATTTCCTCGACAGTTAATAAAAATATATATATATTTATATAATTCCGACGTCATCATAGCACTGCCATCGGTCTATAGTCGTAACATATATACCCACATACATGACATGACACTGAGATTGACATATGACATAAAAGAAATGGGAGTGATGAGATGGTGGGTGAGTGATGCTATCTGTAGGGACATAAAGGGGTCAGCAGGCCTTATCGTGCCTTATGTGTCTGCTTGGATATCAGGAAAAGTAAAAAATTAAAAATTAAATAAAGAGTAAAAAAATATCAGTGGATGATTTCAAGATACTCCCCTTAATAGAGGCTATTAGGAAAAAAAATAAAAAATAAAGACATGTTACCCTAAATAGTAAAATAGTACGCTTGACTCTTGAGAAAAATAAATTTTAAAAAATTAAAGTACAATGCTTTATTTATTTTTCTTGTGGTGGATGATAATATAGTACCTGCTGAAAAAGGACAAATACGGATGCATATTCTGTATCCAGATATTACTGCAGTAAAACAAAAAATTAAAAAAAAAAAAAACTTTTGGGTCCGATGCAAGCTGCATTTAAAACTTGAAACTGTATTTTTTTTTTTACAATTTTTCAACTCATTTCAAAAATAATAAAAACAGTTTTTACGTAAAACAAAAAAAAAAATAACATTTTCAAATATTAAAATAATATTATTATTAAAAATAATATTTTATTTAACTTTCAACTTACATCTCAACTCACTATCTAAATATCACTGAATACTAACATCGGATTAACCAAATACAAGTGAAGTGCAAAATATACCTAAGTTCTACATACATAAGCTGCATTGATCTAGCTAAAGTCTTTTAAGTGAAATTCTGAGCTACAGTTAATAGAAAAGGAAATCCAAACTTGATTATATACTGTTCACATATCAAATTCATATTTAATTTCTAAATGATAAAACTAATTATATGTTAATTAATAATTTAATAATTTATAAATTAATAATTAACATATGTTTAGTATAGTTATAAAATTTGAAAAAAATATTAAAAAAAATATTATATTATTAATTTGGTTTATTTTTTCGTAATTTAATATGGGGTTATTCTTTAATTACTTTGACTTTTAACGAAAACAAGTTTGCCAAATTTTGACTTCTAACCAATGCCAATGCTATATAAGTAGACATTTTTAAAATCATAGTCAATGGTTGTGATTACAGCAGTTGGACCAAAGACACCAATTTATAATTAATATAAGCGTGACACGTTTTCTCAATTTTGTCAGTTTCAACATTGGGAAATGATGCATTCAGACGAAAGATACCGATTATTATTTTTATTTATTTGTTAAGGAAATGTTTTTAATGAATTTATCAATTTTTTAAAAAAAAAGTATTAAAAAGAATTTTTAAAAAAATGACTTGAAGAAAATACAAAATATAAAAATACATTTTGAACCTTGCGGTAAAAATCTTTTGAATCACTGGCGCTAGCAAGACTCTTCAACGATTGACTGACTCTTTTGTTTATGTTGTTGTGTTGTACCTTTTGTTCGTTCACTATTAAATGGAGCACCACCTCCTCGTCGTGTGCATCTGAATTTAAATCTGAAAAATTAATAAATTATTGCAGTTGTGCGAACATAAATAGTACTACAGATTCAAATAAATGATAAACACATTAGGGATATTTCAAGGTATTAATATGTTTATTTAAAAAAAAAATGATTTGTACAAATTCTAAATAGACAAGTTTCAAATAGATAAATTTCATATAAACCTTTATAAAAAAGTTGATCTCACTTAAAAAAATAGCTATTCTTTATTCGTGAAAATCCATTATTTTACAAAGAATTTATATAAAACTTAATTTTTAATTAATATTACTCCTAAAATAATAACCCTCTTATGTTGGCATTGGGGCTAATACTGCACCATTTATAGTGAATGAAAAATTAATCATCTACATTCCCATTTAGAAACGAATCGGGTGGGTTTGTCTGGACTTTGTACTGTTCATTGTGGGCTTTAGTCTTACGCATCCTCGTTCCTTCACCTCTTCAGAAATGGACGATGGGCCAGGAAGCCGAATCGTGGATCATGTCTCGTATCACATCACTTATTTTTCTTGGTAAAACCCAATCTCATAAAAAAGACGAGCACTGGGCCTTTAGTCCAGTCCTTTATTTTTAAAGCTCAGACCTCCTCTCTCACTCGTTACATCACACCCAAACATCTCTAATTACTTTCTCTGCGATACCTGAACAATCGGTTTTCCTCGTCTTACTCCTGGATCAGGTAATGCCTCTCATTTCGAACTCAATACTCATCAGCGGCATTTGTTTTTTTTCTTTTTTTGTTTTGTTCGCTTTGTAAAATTGAAGAAAATAGAAATTAATCTGCATCTTATTGTCCTTGTTTGGGGTCGGGTGCTGGGGGGAGGTTCTGGAATGTGGAATCAGGAACGTTTTCTTCATTGTTTAATCAGTAGGTATTAGGCTGTGTACCAAGGGTAAATTTTGAAAAATGAGGGTGCGTCATCCGTTTCAAAATTCTCAGATGAAGATGCAGTTCATGGGGGAGTTGACTCACCCGTGAACGACTTTTTTTAGATCTCACTCATATTTCTCATTTTCTAACCCCTTGATTCGTATATATAATATATATCCTCTCTCTCTCTCTCTCTCCCCCCCCCCCCTCTCCCCAATTTTCTCTTACATTATGTTTGGTGCGTTGTTATCTGTGCCTCCATTTTCTTTTTCGGTCGTTTAGTCGAGCTCATACCTAGACTGTGATGTTTAGATTCGCATTTCTATAATTTGGCAGCCTGAAATAATGGATAACATGAAAATAATGCAGGTATTGGATTGTTTAAGATTTTTGCCCGTTGATATTGAAATTAAGCCTGGTTTGGTTGCACAAACTAAACAATTGCATCTCATTTAATCATTACAACTTTCTCATGCAAAATATAATAAATAATTGGACTTTTTCAAATCCCAAAACAAAAATAATATTAAAATATTTTATTCTAATAATATTTTATTCAACTTTTAACTTTTATCTCATCTCATCTGTGTAATCAAACAAGGCCTAAAACAGTGGAAAACACAGATTTTAAGCTTTTTTGCTTTGCTTTTGTCTTGTACTTTGCAATCAAACGTTGAGTTATTTAATTCTAACTTTATAGGAAGATTTGAATTTGTGTGCAAACCAGTTGAAGGATGGATAGGTTTTAAATTCATTGACCTTTTTGTTTTGAAGCATTGGATAATCATCGAAAGATGCCTTCACAAAAGATTGAAACTGGTCATCAAGATGTGGTGCACGATTTGGCTATGGACTACTATGGAAAGCGTGTTGCCACTGCCTCGTCAGACCTTTCAATTAAGATCACTGGGGTGAGCAATTCAGCCTCTCAACATCTTGCAACCTTAACTGGCCACCAAGGACCAGTTTGGCAGGTGGCCTGGGCTCACCCCAAATTTGGGTCTTTACTTGCTTCGTGTTCTTATGATGGGCGTGTAATAATATGGAAGGAGGGTAATCAGAATGAGTGGATTCAAGCTCATGTCTTTAGTGACCACAAGTCATCTGTCAATTCTATTGCTTGGGCTCCTCATGAACTGGGTCTTTGCCTAGCATGTGGCTCCTCTGATGGAAATATTTCGGTTTTCACTGCAAAACCAGATGGTGGTTGGGACACATCAAGAATCGACCAAGCTCACCCACTTGGGGTAACTTCTGTCTCATGGGCTCCCTCAACTGCGCCCGGTGCTCTTGTTGGTTCCGGCCTACTTGATCCTGTTCAGAAGCTCTGTTCTGGTGGTTGTGATAATACTGTGAAGGTGTGGAAGCTCTATGATGGGAATTGGAAGATGGATTGCTTTCCAGCTCTTCAGATGCACACAGATTGGGTCCGTGATGTTGCATGGGCACCCAACTTAGGGCTTCCAAAATCTACAATTGCTAGTGCCTCTGAAGATGGCAGAGTCATTATGTGGACTGTGTCCAAGGAGGGGGATCAGTGGGAAGGCAAGGTTTTGAATGATTTTAAGACTCCAGTCTGGAGGGTCTCCTGGTCGCTGACAGGAAACTTATTGGCTGTGGCTGATGGAAACAACGTGACACTGTGGAGGGAAGCGGTAGATGGGGAGTGGCAACAAGTGACGACAGTTGAGCCATGAAATCCATCTTTTGAAACTTTTGCACTTAGGTTTCCTTTCTGAATGTTTTTTATTCACATGTATAGGTCTCATTGTTTCTTTACATTTGTTGAAACTTCCTAACTGGAAGATTTTATCAAAAGACTGGACTAACAACACCAAATGTGGCTTGTAGTTTTGTTGGAACTCTCTTGAAATTTGTTGATGTCTGGATATGGACAAATGGTGGATTTCTCTCTCCATTTTGAAATTTGAGAATGCTAGATTCTCAATGATCCTACTTCTATCTCAGTTGACAGATACGGTATTGCTCATCAATATTTGAACATAATTTCTTAAAAAAATAAGAACTGGTCTAATGGTTGTTGATAAATACCACATCGATATTGTGATATAAAAGCATGGTATATAGAATTACTCGTTGCATTATTTGAGTCAAGTTCTATATTTGGCTAGTCTACTCTGATGAGGCAACTGTCTCTAATAAAGTGCACGCCTGTATTGGTATGATTCAACATAGAAACTACCCCAATCCCACACCTAATCACTTCAGCTAAAGTGCTTGTGGTTATAGAGAGAACTTTTTGATATTGATGGAATGTTTGGTTTTATTTTAAGGTTTGGCATGGTAAGACTTCACCGGTATTCTCCCTTTGTTTCCCCAATCGTATTTTTCTTTTCCTTGCCATCAAAGAGGATGATGAATTACTTGTTCTTTTAGCAACTTTTCGTACCTAAAAATTATACTCATTATCTCCTATACA
Source organism: Juglans mandshurica (assembly GCA_022457165.1). NCBI lineage: Eukaryota > Viridiplantae > Streptophyta > Magnoliopsida > Fagales > Juglandaceae > Juglans > Juglans mandshurica. The sequence continues at coordinate 7,272,921 of CM039619.1, read as the reverse complement.
ACACACTAACATGTGATTTGTCATTCTATTTAAACACTTACATATTGATGTATAAATATGTGTTTAGATAAAAATGATAAATCACGTATTGATGTGTAGTGTGAAGATGAAGAATAGCATTTCTCTTTTCAATATATATGTCTTGCCTGGAACCTATCCTTATTAAAAAAGAAAGGGAAAAAAAAAAAAAAAAAAAGTAAATGTTGATCTCTTATTATTCTTTTTATTTTTCTTTCTCAATATTTAACTTTTGATCTGGACCCGAATTCTTGTTGGATCTTGATCTGGGCCGGGCCCAAAATATCCCCCGCCATAAAAATAAATCCAAGGAAGTTTCGGAATCAATAGCACGGAGTAGCAAAATAAATTATTTATCGTTTCAGTTTCTTCAATAATAACAATAAAAAAAAGTTTAATCATTCAATATGCAAAAGCCAAAGACCATATGGGGAGATTCCACCGTCCACGTATATCATTTTCCAAATAAAACAATTTCGTAGCATTCTATATAGAAGTTTATAATTTTAATCCTAATTAAGGAAGCCCTTAATTAAAGGCGCGCATTTGGCAGTGGCATCGCAGGGTGATAGGAAGGTACGGGGCGTGCCATCCTCGTGACTTCCCTGCACGTGCTATCACGTTGGTGTTAGACATGCTAAGCACAACGCACGTGTGAAGGGGTGCACCAAAGGAAAGAAAGTGGCTAAGCGGTCAATAGATTCCAGCCACGTGGAATGAACCAGCTCTAGGGGTAATGGGTTGGCTTTTGGACCAAAGCTTAAGAACTCTCACATGCATCGCTGACACCACCTCCACCTTTGTCACGTGCTACTCGACCCCACCGACTCTTAAAGAACAAAAAAAAAAAAAAAAGTAAAAGAACGCAAATATATAAATAAAAAATGGATATGATTTATTTAATTGATTTGAATTTAAATTAATAATTAAAAGATCAATCAGAAAAGTTGACATTACAGTTAAAATGAACTATCCCTGCTACTATTAAAAATAAAAATAAAAAACACTCGAACCGACTCACTGAGTCTAAGATATATAAAGTTTTTATCAACTTTTTTACCAAACACTGGAAGTGGTTTGTAACGTTACGCTTTATCTTATGTGGCAGGTAAGGTCAGCATAAAAAGTAAAAAATCATCCTAAGAGGCCACGTGGATTACATCATGGCCGTTTTCTATCGAGGCTTCCTTAATTTTTGCAGATAAGATTAAATTAATTGAGATTAAAATTAAAAATTAAATAAAATATTATTAAGATGTGATGAGTTTTGAAAAAAATTATAAAAACAAGCTAAGCCTAAATTAAGCTGTAACCATCGTGCTTAAACGTGGGCAGGCAATATAATAACAGGCTTAAATATATATAGAAAGCACAATCCTCGACGGGGAATAAAAAAATTAGTAGGGGTAAGCAGAGGAATCCGGCGACAAAAGCTGTGAGAGAGCGATTCTAATGGGGTTGGATTTTAGGACATCCAACGTACAAACTACAAAAGCATGCATGAGTTATTATAAAGTGAGGATGAAAAATCTTTATTATTATTTCAACTTTGCTCATAATATTATTAATTTTTAAATGAAAATAATATTTTAGTTTCCAAAAAAAGAAACAATAAGAATTTAATACTCTTGAATCAATTGTAGGACTAATTTTCTGGTTTTAAGCGTTTTTGCAAAAAACTTCGTTTGAGTTTTCAAATTTGCACAGATTTCATCGTTAGATCATAATTAAGAAACTCATAATTTAACCTTCTTGTCTGTCTTTCTTTAAGTATTTAGCGGTCTAATCTGTCATGTCTTAAATGTTATACGTGTCGAGAATACAAAATTGACAAGCTGACATTTCACTTCCCATTAAGATTTTTGTTATTTATTACTACTCTATTTATTATTAAGTCTTACTAAAAAGATTTATTCTATTATTTTTTTAAATTTTAGTTTATTTTTAATTTTATGTTCGACTTTGAGGATTATTTTATTTATTTTTTTAATTCTTTAAATATATTTTTTAAAATTATCTATATTTTACAAAAAGGTAAATGAGTATAAAGAAAAGTGATACTATAATAGTAATAATTAATAATAATAAATTATTATTATTAATATTATTATGAGGAAGAAAGAGTATAGTTAAACTAATAACAGAAGGAGAACTTAACTTTACAGAGCTTGCAAGTCACTTCCCATGATTTATTATCAAATTCGTACATCTCTCTGCTACATGTAAGAAGATGCTCCAATTTGATCATATTTACAGTATTGCCCTCGTCTTCACTCCTCAAAACCCCCCCACACTACCTCCGCCCTCACTCTATCTGTCTCAGGCACAACCTCTCTAAACGCTGCAATTTTTATCTCTCTCTCTCTCTCTCTCTCTAGAAAGCACCACTCTCTCTTATATACCAATACGCACAGAGATGGAACTACCGGAGCTATTTATGGGAGATTGCTTTGGCGCGGGTGCCGGTCCATTGTCGCCGGAAAAACAGAAGCCAGGAGAGAACTTCACCGTTGACGACCTCCTGGACTTTTCGAACGAAGACGCCGTGATGACCGACGGTTTCTTTGAGAATGTCGCCGGAAATTCTAACGATTCTTCGACCGTAACTGCTGTCGACAGCTGCAATTCGGGCAACGGAGCTCAGTTATCCGGCATCTTTGGCTCCCGGAGCTTCGGCGACTCTCAGTTCTCCGGCGACCTCTTCGTTCCGGTAATTTCTCTTTTCACGTGATATGAGAAATTTGATTATTTCTATGCAATTTTAGCGCTATCGTAATGTTGAGTCAAACAAAAAAAGCTTTCTCATCCTTGAGAAGGAATTTCTATTATTTCGAAATTTTGCACATGTTCGTTAGTCCTCTCTACAATTTCATAATCACTTCAGCCCATTCATTCGATTAAATTACAGCATCATTCTGCAAAAAGATTTCCAGCTAATATTCATCTTAAAAAAGTACTACGGGCGCGTTACTTTATAAAATTTCCTCCCCGTAACTGCTTTTCTTTTTTTCTTTTTTTTTTAAAAAAAAAAAAATCGAGCATAATATTTTCACGCTCCTTCCGTGAATTTGGTTCGAGCAAAATTCAGTTTTATCCGTGAAGTGTATGAAATTGTTTTCCGTTCGAATTTCACGGATTCATTGTTTGTTTGGGGGTGTCTTGTAACAGTACGACGACCTGGCCGAGCTGGAATGGTTGTCGAACTTCGTGGAGGACTCGTTCTCGGTCCAACAAGGCCTCCACTTTCTCACGGGGCCCACCACTGCCACCGCCACGAAACCTCATACACCCGAATCGTCCTCGTCCTCCGAAACGCTTCCTACCCGAATTGTCCCCTTTTTCCAACCCGAAACTCCACTGCCTGGCAAGGCCCGTAGCAAGAGATCACGTGCCGCCCCTTGCGACTGGTCCACACGCCTCCTCCACCTTACCACCCCGTCCGAGGTCGACACTCCAATCGAGAAACCATCATCTGCAACCACGAAGACGACACCATCTAAGAAAAGAGAGAGTAAACAAAACGACTCAGACTCTACGGGCCGGAAATGTTTACACTGTGCGGCCGAAAAGACTCCACAGTGGCGGACTGGGCCCATGGGCCCGAAGACACTTTGTAACGCTTGTGGGGTCCGTTATAAGTCGGGTCGGCTAGTGCCAGAGTACCGACCCGTCGCGAGTCCAACTTTTGTGTCGGCGAAGCACTCCAACTCACACAGGAAGGTCTTGGAGCTGAGGAGGCAGAAGGAGGTGCATAGAACTCAACAACAACAATTTCTTAGTCGAGGTTCAATTTTCGGCGTATCAAACGGTGGTGGTGATGATTACTTGATCCATCATCGTAGTGGGCCTGATTTTAGGCATTTGATCTAGTGGGTTTAGTCAGGAAATTAGGGTGGGGAATTTTTCTTTTCTTTTTTCTTCTTCTTTTTTTTTTTTGTTGCTAATTTTTCACCTTAGGAATCTGAACTATTAGGGTCCTTTTTAAAAAAACAAATAGAACTAAGGGATAATGTGAGATGAGAAAATATGAAAGGGAGGAGGAGGAAAGGTTCATTTGGTTGTAAGACTTCAAAAATGTAATTCTAATTGCTTATTTGGCCGAAATTTGGCAAATGCGAAATCTACTATTTTTTTTTTCTCTCTATGGGATATAAGAAGGAATTGATTTTAAGAAATGGTAATGTTTGAATCATGAATTTTTATCATCATTAGTTTTATAATTTATATTACAGCTAGCAACCGATGTGAATTCATAAATGAAAAATAAAACTGCACATTTATTTTATATTAAAAAAAAATGTAGCTAGAGATCTATAAAAAAAATTAAGCAGCAAAATGGTGTAGTACAGCCATAATTGGTGTGAAGCAATTAATGGGCCAGGGGGAATTATGGTGACCCAACTGCTGCCTATATTATGTCTTAAACGTGAGGAGGCATTGCACATGAAGTTGGTAGTCGGCCTTGAAAGTTCACTTGGTTAATTATTGACGTTGTGTGGTCAGACCAGGTCCATTAGTCATCAGCTAATCATCCCATCTCCTGTAAATTCTCCCATTTTAGTTTTTCTTTTTTGGTTTTTTTTTTTTATTTTTTTTATAAACGATAATTCTTACTGGCATGGCTGTTTAGCTATCATGAAGCCTTCTTTTTTAAAAAAAAAAAAAAAAAAACTTCGAGGACCCAAATCCCGCGTGTTGGAGAAGAAGAAAGAAATTAATTAAGCAGCAGCATGCATGCATGGGTTTCAGTGACATGATCGAATTGAGATCTTTATGCTTTTTAGTAAGCAAATTATACTTTATACATTCATGTCTTGATCTGCACGTACCTGAAAGTGCGTTATACACAATATTTTATGACACCAATGTGGGAAGAGATCAAGAAAAAGAAAGAGAACCAATTAGCATTCACTTTTTTTTTTTTCCAAGAAAAAGAGATACAAATGCTTGTGAAGAATTTTGCTGCTTTATAAGCTTGCAAAATGGTGCAGACTGCAGAGCAAACAGCTAGCAGGGTCATCATGTGGGAGTAATAAATAAACAAAAAATAATTTGGTTGTACGTCGAGGGGGTGACATTACTGTCCATGATCCCATCCTAGCCTTTTGCTCTTCCATGGGCTCCACCTTATAAATTTATATAATGTAATTACATATATATATAGTCAGTTCTGTTATATATATATATAGATATATATATCTTTTTCCCAGGTTGTGATCAAACGAGGATGATGATCACAGTCAATTTCTTAATTATTGCAAAATTTGAAAGCTTGAGTACTACGTTTTGTAGGTTGATTCTCTTAATTAACTCGAACTGAATTCTATAGTTTCTTTTTTCCTTTTTGAAGGTTTATGATATGTTCGATATTGGTTTAATTATGCTACAATATATATCACAATACTTCAAAAAAGGGTACGTACACAGAAGTACAATGTATGTACATTATTGTCGGCATGCATGTAATTAAATGACATACATGCATGGGAGCTAGCAGAGTGTATATATACACATGAGTACTTATATATGTATGAGTACATGACACGAGCGAGCATGAGTGCATAATATATATATATATATATATATATATATATAGACATGCATGTGGACGATGGAACCTAGCACATGCAGTACGTGACGTGCATTACTGTTTTGTATCTGTTTCGGATAATATATCAAAGTTTCAGAGTGTCTTTGCTGTTCATTGTCTAGGGATCTTTGCATGTTATTTGGTAAGATGATGATATGGTTCTTGTCTCCTCTCACAATCCCTTTTCTTCTGACTATGACTTTGTGTGTATCTTAAATTATTATGCATATATATATATATATATATATATATATATGAGTTCTTACTATTGGTTGCCTAGTTATTGTACGTACGTACGTGTTACCTGGCTGTGCAAATTCAAAGGAAATATATTCGAGTTTTGGAATATGAATAGGGAGGCATTTGGGTCATTTAACACCTTCAATGGGTCGTGGTGTACGACGTGGGTCTTTATCGGTAGGTAATGACACTAAAGCTAGCAAGCAATATCTAATGGCGCTTTCATGGAAAAGTTGGGTGGAGGTCTTGGTCTTCTACCATTTAATGATTTTGGTACAGCCAACACGGTGAGAGAGATGTGATCATGATCATGTGATCGAAATATTCTCAGAAAAATAAAGGAAATGTCATGTTATGTGATTAAAAAGCAAGGATATACTATTCACTTGACTGACTATATAAAACCCTTATTTTTTTATGAAAAATTCTGCTTGCAACGGAGCTGCGGCACCCCCGCATCATCGCGGTCTGATGTGGCAGTATGAAGAACGACATCGTTCTAATCTGAGAAGAGCAGTTGCGACCTTGCCCCCATCGAAGTGCTTCATCTAAGCTCCATTAAAATCCTTCTTCTTCTCCCCATTGAAACCCCCATCCCCTAGAGGTCAGAAGCCATTCCCATCGTCTTCTCCCCCATCGAAAGCCCCATATTCGTCTTTTCCCTATCAAAGCCCCCATCGTCTTCGTCTTCTCCATTAAAGTCACCAGTTCGCCAACATCAAATAGAACGTCTAAAATGAGAAATATATATTTGTGCGAGGCAGGAGATGACAAATATAATTTTTCGTACAAACCCAGTTCGCCAACATCAAATTTCTCGATTTTCAGGAACAAACATCAAGTTTCCTAAGTAGAATTTGAAAAGCATCACTTTAGAATTTCTTGATCGTCCAATCGGATAATGATTTCTCACCTGTACCACACTCACCTGTACCACACAGATTCTTCCACAGTCGCAACAGAGAATTTCTCCTCACTTTTTCATTAAAAGCTTGCAGATTTCTTCCAAAAAACCACTCAAATTTTTTGAAAATGTATCTCAAAACAGAATTTTTTTTATAAGTTCTGCAAAACAGGCTGGAATTAACACTCCAAAAAAATGGGTAAAACTGGCCATACTAGTACCCTATGATTCACACACGGAGACGACGCAGTGAGGAAGGAAACAGAGCTATGATTCACACATGGGAGACCCAAAAAGGACGACGATGTAGTGAGGAATGGAGCTGTTCTTCATGTTTTCTTTTACTGTATTCGTATGCTTTTCTTCGTACGCTTTTCTCTATTTTTCATGCTTTTCACTGTCAAACAGTTTCCAAAAACGAAGCTATTCTTCGTATGCTTTTCTCCCTTTTTTTTTTGTTTTTTTTTAATATATATATGCTGATGTGGCCAACCGGTTGCTCAAAGGTTGCATGAGCCTGTGGTATATAGAAGAACTGTTTTTTTATTATCCAAATATGATCTAATGGCGGTAATGATGTCATATTAATATAGCTAGGTTCAAGTTTTCATCGGAGAAGTAAATTTCACCTCATCAATTGTATATCACTACAAGAAAAATGAATATTTGTGATAGATTATTTGCGATGAAAATGATTATTTATGAAGAAAATAAACTCATTTTAACAAGAAATAATTAACCACAATTAAATAGTTTTCTTATAATGCATCGGTTTAAGCTTTTGGCGTACCATCTAAACAAGAAAAATATTAGTCGACATGTACGTACGTACTCCAATATATGATTTCTTTTTCGGGGAGGGTTGGGGGATAAGCAAGAATATTGGTGTCCCACTCCATGATCCCTTAAAGGTTCCAAACTCGAAGAAATTGCCAAAACGCGGGATTTAGACAACAGTGAGCCACTAGGCCATATATGCAGGTGAACATGACCAAGGAATTAAAGGTGATCATGCTCATTTGCACACCTAGCTATATGTCTTTGGTATTGGAGAAAAACATGAGCTCAAAGGTATTGGATCGATATGCTTTCTTTTCCCCCAAAAGATCAGATAGCTATGATACATTTATAACTTTATATATAGCTTGGAAAAAGGCATGCACATACCTTCGACGCTCCAGCTAGCCCCATGATCTGTGCCTTTCCTTTTCACGTGGCCCTGAAAGATAATATAATTAGTACGTGGTTCAATAGCATTAGGTGAATTTGCCCATCTGTCCAACTATGATCTTTTATAGCTCAATTATATAAAGCTACTCGCCCCACCAATGTCGACGATGAGTACTAAAAACAGGACACCCAAAATATTTCAGCATTTTGACCTACTTGCATGCATGCATGGTTAAAAAGCCTATACATGCAGAAACAAATAGGTTTCCAGCTATTACTGATGAGAGAAGTCGATCTACTTAATTAAGTATATGTTTATAATCCATGCTGAGATCATCTTATTTCTTGTCTCGTACGTATTCAACATATTGATATCAGTTTCTGCATATAAGAAGTTGGAAATTACAACCGAGATAGATAGCCAGCTATATGTGCATGCAACAGCTAATTCTGAATCATTTAAAAAGAAAATTAAAAGGTTGTGATCTTGACTAATTAATTAATCTTTTTTTTTATACAGGAAAAGAGTGAAAAGAATAGCATGCAGTAACACTATACAAGCAGAACTATATATATAAATATATGTATATATATATATATATATATATATGTTCTTGATCCATCCGGTGTGTGTGAATATATATTGAGCATTGCTATTCATAAGCTCCACACACCACAAGTTTTTTTTAGTTTTATTCTTCTTCAAACAATTGAATTCTTCTACTCATCATCCATATACCCGTACCACATATTTGGTAAGAGAGAAAAATTAAAAAAATCACAAAAATAATGGTGTGTGGTGTATGAGGATGCTTACAAATAGAATTTTTGATATATATATATATATATATATATGTATGTATGTATGTATGTATGCATGCTAAACTTAATTAGGTAGGCACATGGTCGCACATAGGCCAGTTGGGCTAGCATTTGATCATTTGCCTCCAGTTCATTTTTTTGTACGTCTAATCTTCTTGACCTTTTATGCTTTGACTATTTTGAATCAGTTCCAACGTTATTTTATTTGTTCTCCTCCCAAATATTGACTACTGATCATCAATTATAACCCTGGACAAAGATATCGATCATTGTTTGCATAAGGAAATATTTCCCTTTTTTTTGTGTAATAATGCATGGTTTTGGGTGTGGAAAACTTTTGTTTTTTCAGAAAATATCACTTCCCATCTAAAAATGTTTAGGCACTAAAAGAAATTAATTCACAGCTTCCACAAAAAAAAAAAAAAAAAAAAAAGAGAACCACTTCTATAAAAATGTTATTCTGAAATGTTGTTTCTACCGATCCCACCATTAATTTTGACAGATTAAAAAAACCATATAAAAAATTCCCTCCATCTCAAGTTTTCTGTTTTGCTATATATTAGCCCAATTTAGCATCAACTACAGGATATTAGATCATGATCTTGTTAAAGTTGATACTCTTTAAGGTGTGGTTTGAATGATGAGTTAAGATGAAAATTAAAAATTAAATAAAATATTATTTTTTTAATATTATTATTATTTTAAAATTTAAAAAAATTGAACTGTTTATTATATTCTGTGTGAAAATTTAGAAAAATTATAATAATGAGATAAAATGAGATAAGATGAAACAATTATTGTATCAAAACGGGCCTAATTCAGACCAACCTGCAGCCTGCTTTATAGAGAAAAAGCACCAAAGTCCCCCCCCCCCCCCCCACAATCAATAATTTTTGTAATCATTATGCATGAATCGGAGTACTATACATGAAAGAAAAATTTAATTATAAGCGATTCTGCGTACTAATACGCGCACTTATTCAATATGATTGGTCATAAAGTAGATTTTATTGAAAACAGTACTAATTTGAATTTAAAATATGAAAACAACAACATTAATATGTAGATTAGTACATAAACTTATTTGTACATAACAAAACTCATTAATAAATCTCCTTCCAAAGGTCGCGACCTGGGCCAAGCTCGGAGATTAGCCAATCTTGGGATATTTAAAACTGTCCTACCTAAATAGCCCATTTTATGCAGCCTGCCAGCCCACTGGGCTAAGCTTGGAGATGAAATTGTTTATAATTTATACTCCCGTGCAAGTCCTTTCTAGTTCTTTCTATTTTTGTCTATGTCTTTATTGTTTTTTGGGGGTAGCGGGGGTTTATTACTTTCTTTTCCACCTCAAACCCACAAATCAAACACCATAAATCGGATACATTTATGTGTATATATTGTGGATTGTTTAAAGTTATGATGAATTCAATCAAATAGCCATCAAGGTTGTTGTTTCGCTACATTTACAGCTAATAGAAAAGGCACTAATCCTCCACATGACGGGGCCAATCAAATCGAATAGATGTGAATGTTCCTACCCTGAAAAGGATAGAGACACCAATCGAAACCGATCGATCGAGGGAAATAATTATTGACCCCGTGAGGCGTGAACATGTATGTGCTAGCTTCAACAGTTTAAAGTTTGGAGCGACAATGAAAGTTGTACAGAGATTATCTAGGCGCACGGGATGCGAATGAGATGGAGATCTTGCTTTGCTCTATAACCTCACATTTCTGCAGCTAAAAGTCAAGCTTAGTCCGTGATTTAACAGAAAACAACGTACATCGTTGCCTCATGTTATGGCCCTATATATATGGACATGATGTCTGTCTGTGAAGTGAAGGCAGTACTGATCACTTCAACGTTTTTGGTGGTGATGGGCAGAACCTGCTACCCAATTTGTTTGATCAAAAGAGTTGGGTTTCTGTGCTGTAAATGGCAGCTAACATCTGTTGCTCCATTGAAATGGAGCCTAAGACCTTGAATCAAGGACAACTTAACCGTGCCAGGGTACGTAAATTACGTTGCTTTAATTTTATCTCGTTTGTTATTTGAATTGTCTTTTGCAGGTTGATATTTTATTTTGTATGTAATGCAGGAAGTGGCTGCAGATGTTTTTCAAAAAATGGAAACAAATGAAGCTTCCATTGTATTCATTGATCAGGTGAGCTTTAATTAGTAACCAGCTTACATATGCATGCATGAAGGCTGAAGAAACTACGACTTGTAAGAAAATCTAAATTCCCGTATGCTACACACACACACACTTAAAATATTCTGCTCATAAAATTAAAATTATCGCCTGGCCTGTATGTAGGGATCATCATCGAGGCCATTGGTTCCAGGAAATGATATTGATGAAGATGATCAGAGAAAAGTATTGGAAGAGGGAAAGCAGCTGCTGTACAAGCCTGTTGAGTGCGAGGAGATGAAGACGACTCGCATTATGGGAAGACCATGTCAATGCTCCTGCATCGCTACTATGATTAGCGTAGTATCCCCGGATCAAGTGGGGCTCATAGAACCGCTCTCAGCCCCATTTTAAAACTTGTTATGATATATATGATCATATAATGTTGCTGTTTGGTGTCCATCATTCTTATGTACAGTAATAAATCATGTTGTAAGATACAGTACTACGTACGTACGTACTGCAATAAAACCATATTTCATTATAGGATGATATTTTTGCTGAGGGGCAGGCATGAGATAATTATAAACCCGGCCAGACCCTAGCTCTGAGACATCTAGCTCTGATATCCTCTTAACAATACCAATATTAATATATAAGATCGATCAAGTACCGCATGCATGCATCTGCGCATGCAAGAAGAACGTCGACAACTCAATATAGCAAATGAAATCGGAATGATACATAATAAATGTCGACGTACGTAGTTCTTAATTTCTTGGCCAGAAACGAGCTGAAATATATATGCATGGTTACTTGTATAAAAATAAAAGAAAAGAGAGAAAAAAGAAATCATGAACTCAAGCTAGCCAACTCCTCCGTCGCTAAGATATGATCGAGGGTTCCTTTTTTTTTTTTTTTTTTTTTGAGGGAGCCTTGTTTGTTTTCCAAAAAAATCTCATCTCATCTCACCTCATCATTACAACTTTCTCAAATCTCCACACAAAATAAAATAAACAATTCAACTTTTTCAAATTCCAAAACAACGATAATATTAAAAAATATATTCTAACAATATTTTATTCAACTTTTTAATTTTAATCTCAACTCATCTCATCTCATCTATGAAAACAAACGATCCAGATTTTTCATCTAGAGAATCAGAATATATATCATCAGGTCATCAGACTAAATCCTTTTTACACGCCGTTGAAATAAAATAATTTGATAACAAAAAATATTGATGTTTTAATTGTTTTCTTTTAATTTAGTATGCCGACACACCAAACTTAATTATGATAGTAATAAAACTCAAAATTATTTCATCAATCCTTAAGATAGATCGACATACTAAAAGAAATATAACCCTAAGCTATTTTTTTTTTAACTAAAAAAAAAGGACCAAAATGATCAATTTATATTTTGCGACCGGTACATAATTTTAACTTTTGTGAAATATAATAGACGTGTGGAGGTCCTTGTATTTTACTTTGGAAAATTATTATTTATAAATATTTCAATCAGCGTGAGTTAAAAAAAATTACGAAATTACATTTTTTGTTCGGTTTAAATGGAAGGAAAAAACTTCATTTTGAACAAAGAAAAAGTAAGCTTAATGAATCAGGAAAGGCTGAGCTCATGACGACCAAAATGGAAGAGGAACGAGGGTATTTACGTCATTTCTGTCAAACTCTTAAGGATCCAACCGTCGTGAAGTTTTGAATTGGATTGAGGTTTAGGGTTTCGTTCCATTCAGAGCAGCTCTGTTCTCCAGTTGTTTTTGGGAGGGAAAACCCCCACACCCTCCACATTTCAAAAATCCTATTCGATTCCACCTAGCTCAATCCCAAATCCCTGCAGGTACTCTCTCCATCTCTCTCTAATTTATATATGATTGCCGAGAAACGCAAGAAATGAAAAGAAACGTTGATAATTGCGATTTTCCATTTACTATTGGGTTTTGTGGGCAAACAAACTGAGGGAAAAGTCGTGGATGATTAATTTTAATTATTGCGCCTGATGACGAGTTCTCGGCGTACCGACTGAGTGGAGTATTCTAGATTCTTTTCTGGTTTTTTTTTTCTTTTATTTTATTAGCTACCAGACCAAGGGATTGTTTAAAATTTTCTATTGAATTAAATTCCGCAGTGCAATTTCTGTCCATTGTTGAGGAATTTTAACTTGAAGGAGCTAGAGTTTCGCAGCTAATTCTTAGTTACTTTCACGCTATGTTATTGTTTATTTTTTATATGCTTGGTGTATATCGTACTTGCTTCGCTTGCTGAGAAAATGAAATAAGTTAGATGATAATTGTAATTTGGGTAGTTGTACTTAGATTGTTCTCTGCCACTTCATGCAAAGTAAATGAATCAATTTTTTTTATAAGTCAAAGTAAATGGATCAATTACCTAGGAATGTTGGTGTATTTAAATCCTGGAGCGACGCTTTCTCTTAGTTTTCAATGAATTTTAGTTTTCTAAGCTGGATTTATTTAGCTGATCTTGACCTCTTTTAATAATCTTCACTTCATCCTTTTTCAAATCAAAATATGTTTCATTGCCGAGAAAATTTATAAATGAAAATAAAAACAGACTTTTTTAATAGTTTCATTTTTCGGTTTGAGGAACAACCTCGTAATTCTTACATATAAAAAAAAAACAACCTCATAATTCTTTAATTTTTATCTATTTGGACCTGAGGAATGATCTATGCCTCTAAATTGTGGCAAAAACCTTATTTTACACTACTCGAGTATGTTCCTTTTTGTCATTTCATGGAAACTTGACAGTGGGTAATTAGCTCGATATTGGTTTGCAGATACTGCATTTCAGATTTTAAAATTATGAACACCACAGTACAGAGAACGCCCAGATCCGGGAGACAGTCATTATTTTTCCAGGATTTGGCATCTCCCATTTCTGCTAGGAAAGGAAAGTTTTCAAGTCCAGGCCAGGCAGCTGCAGTATCTGCTCTATGGCGTGAGAATTTTGCAGGGACAGATCTTCCACCTCCTCCTGTTTATACCTTGGAAGACCGCTCAGACTTTTCCCCTGAATCTGGGATTCTAGATTACCCAATGTCTCCAGAAGTCAAATCAGACCCCAGAACTCCACTCCAGAGTTCTGGTCAGAGCTTCCCAACACTGGGGAAAAACAAATCAGAGACAAGCACTTCCTATGCCCTGATGGGTCCACAGCAAAACCAACAGGGTTCTGCAGGTTTTAGTTGGTGGTCACCTGCAAAGAGCGGTAGTGAGCAAGATGAGAAAGGAAAGGGCTCGCCTGTTGAGGGTGTGGTTCAGCCTGGTGCTTTGATCACACTTCCGCCTCCAAGAGAGGTTGCAAGACCAGAGATGCAGAGGAATTCCGTGCCTGTAGGGAACCTCAACGAGGAGGAATGGGTTACCATTTATGGGTATTGTTTTAACCTTAGTTTTTTTTTTTTTCCTAATGATTTTACCTATATAGTTTTTGGCTTTAATCTCTCTTCATCCAAAATAATAATAACTAATAAGAACAAAAGAAATATCTCAACATCCCCTATTTTTCTTATTTATAAGGTTCTTACGTACTGATCACAGAAAAATATCTCCACATCCCTATTTATAGCTCTTTAACAAATGCTTTCAAAGGAAATAAGGTTTTGCAGGATTGAAAGTTTGGCCAAACCATCTTCATTTAATTGTGATTACTGAGTTAAGCGCTTGTGCCTGGTCAATAGAGTTTGGTTGTCTATTCATAAAAAAAATAGAGTTTGGTTATATGTTGTGTGATAATTACATAAGGAGATCCAATTATGTATCACAAACACTCGGTCGATGGTTCTCCACAAAACTATTTAAGTTATACGAGCTACTAAGTGAATTTTAATAGGAGGTGTTCTCTGCTTTATCTTAGACAGTTTTTTGCATGCTAGTGATCTTATATTAAATAGCCTTCATCTTGGAGTCACTTTGCTACTTGAATATTGAATGGAAATAGCATATCATTGTGGAAAAGGGTTCTTGGAGCCCTATCCAAGGGAGAAAGCCAAGCAAAAACCTATGATGAACAAGCCATCTCAGATAAACCCTCTTGAATAGAATATAGCAGAAAAATTCCTTTTTTTTTTTTTTATTGTTGTATTATGTTTTCATGAGGTTATATGGCTTGTTAGATCTGATAATTAAAGCATCATTAGGGCTTCTATTTTCTGGAAACATAACAGACTAGTTTCAATGTTGAACCTCATGGTGTTTTCTACCTTTGAAGTATGAAATTTATGGTCTGAAGCTTCTAGGTCTGCCTCTGTGCATCTTACTTGAGTCTTAAACCCTTTGAAGCTTTGTTTGTGATATTCCACTTGTTATCGACCATATAAGTACATGAAATGTGCTTATTTACTTCATTTTCTTGTAGGACTATGATACTTTTTTTCTCTTAATAAGTTTACCATTTTCTTTTTCTTCCCAGGTTTTCCCCAGCTGACACCAATTTAGTATTGAGGGAGTTTGAAAAATGTGGTGTGATTTTGAAACATATTCCTGGTCCAAGAGATGCTAACTGGATGCACATTCTGTATCAGGTCTCTTTTCTTTCCTGTTGTTTCAAGTTTGATAAATATGGTTTTTTAGTCAACAGCAGCAATCTCTTAATTCCATCTTTTCTTAGGGCCTTTGATGTTAGTATTACTTTGTCAATTTTATATAGTATGTCTTTCCCTTAAACTGGGGGTTTCTCCTATGTATACCCTATTACCCCTTGTGTACTTGGATTGTGCTCCTCACTCTCTTTAATAAAATGTGGTATCTTTACTTAATAGCAAATAGGAGATTGAAAAGCATACTTATCGGTCCTATTGATAAGGAGCGGATGCAAATGGAACTTGAACTGAGAAGGCGAAAGACTGAAGAACTCCCTGATTTTCTCAAAGAAAAGCTGGCTAAATTCGTAGTTGTTCTCTCTTGAAACCTCTGTCTATGAAGGCATTGTCATTTATAAAAACTTTCCTGGTTTATATGTGCTAAATGTGGAAAAACTGTTACCTATTCTCGTGTTCAATGCCGGCTTCTTGGTGGGTGCTTGCTTCAATGAATTATGCAAATGTCAGCAATGTGGAATGACCTCTTCTCTTCTCTGTATATGCTCATTTATTTTTTTTTATCAGTAAAACAAAGACTTCATTGAGGATAAAAATAGGCATAGCCCTAGTACACGCGACTGTTATATGCTTAGTTATTGTAGGGTCGAAGTCATTGAATCTGTCTCCAATTGCATGCATTCCTACGAAAGCAGGATCATGTACGTAATGACTGTGTGATGTTAAAACATGTCTTCGTGTACTCCTGATAGGTTGTTCTCATATCTATAGTATTGAGATGAAATTGGATTGTGCGTGCATTGGCTATATGTGAGATTAAAAATAAGATATCATATGTGGAACTTGATATGGACAATTTAGTGCGTTGTTTGGTTTGCATTTTTGAAGTATTTTATTGCTAATACTAGCGAAGTAGCCTTGAAATTGACTGAAAAAAGTGCATTATGTTTACATGCTGAACAAAGAGTGTTTTAAGTTGTCCATCTCTGCGACAATGATCTGACTGTTTGCTGGCCATTATTTATAAATCCTAATGCTGTTGGTGTTATAATATAAGCTCAATCCTATCCTTTTTCTCTGGTGCTTGGAGTTTGGACAAAGATTTACTGATTTGGTTGCTTTTGTTGGTGCAGAATCGATTTGATGCGCAGAAGGCTCTCATCAAGAATGGCATGCAAATCAATGGGGTATTAATTGTAGGCGTCAAGACATTGGATCCAATGCAACGCCGGGCTTTGGATGAAAGGCTAAGCAATCAGGGATTCATGACTCTACCACCACCTCCACCATCTGCAAAATCCTCAGACTTGAACACATTGAGGTCCCCTACTCGTCCCTACTATCTTCAAAATGGCAATACCTGTGCGCCACAGTCGGGAGGGGCCATTGCTTCCCCAGCAAAATCTTTGGTGTCCAAAATCATGGATTTGATGTTTGGAGTTTAGGCCAGCCAAGTGGCTTTGTGCCGTTTAGATATAAGCAAATATGCAACAACACAGGCAATTTGAAATACGAGAGTTTTTGCACTTGTAAGCTTGAAGCAGGTTTTTTTCCCTCGCTTTTCCCAGCGAGATAAGTTTGGTCTTTTTGTTAAAAATCGTATGATAATTGAATGTACCATTCACTTCGTGGTGGATATGTGTCAGTATGTAACATTCACCATTTTCTGATGTTAAAACACAGATGCGTTAGCATATGAACATTTGAGTTCTAATATTTGTTTGTTTATCTATTTTCATGATTTTATTTTTCCGTTCATGTACCATCATTGTTGTAATTTGTACCGGTTTACATCCGACACTGGTATGGTTGTTTTTTCCAGTTACGTGAGTAGACAAGCAGTGGCCTTTAAATTATATGTTTCTCCAATAATTTGCTAATGGAACATTATCTTTTCGTGGACTTTAAAAAGTTAGATATCAACTTGGGGGAAGAAATAGGAAAGCTCAAAGGCAATGTATGTCGCCATTACAAGTCTAACCGGCTTGTCGACAAAGCTTTGTTTGTTTGTTTGTTTGTTTGTTTTTGTTGGAAAACAAAAAAAGAAGAAGCTTTGTTGTAACTCTATTAAATTGGACGTTGATCGCGCTTCGAATTCACAAACTCGTTTAAAGAAAAACTAGATTCGTTTAAAGCCTCATGGGGAAATTTTTTGTTTCTCCTTCTCCCCGTGTCGATATATACACAAAGACTCAGGATTCCTGAGGGGCGCAGGTGACCTCCTCCAGGCTCCAATTGAGAGGAGAAGTTGTGTCCCTCGAACATAGGCCTTTAAAATGCTACATGTGATGTCTCCGACATGGGCATTAATGATGTAATGGTCAAAATATGGAGACTGGCCACATACGCGGTTGATCAGTAATTGGTTTGTACTTTTGTCACCTTCGGTAATTGTGACTCAATTTTCTTTCTGAAGCTGCTCACTGCCGTGGTTGCTCGCTCTCTCTCTCTCTGACGTGTGCCTCCATGTAACGATAAAACAGCAATGGGTTTCATTACCTAGAATTCAGGTGTTGTATCTACTGAATCCATGCACTAGGGAGGCATCTTGTGTCAGATATGTAGTCAGCTTCATACTCATGATCAATAGCATCCCAGGAAAAATAGTATCAGATACAAGCTCTCCGAGAGTGTGAATTCGGGATAAACTTCTTTACAAAAAAAGTAGAGAACTACTAACAAAAAGCGGGGTTAATGGATTTCATTTTCTTTTTTCAATGGGCTTGTCTAGATCATTTTCTTATTGGAATAATGGAAATAACGCAGTGCCACAGTCAAATGGATGGTATGCTTAAGAACAATTCAAATAATATGCAAGCATATGGTTGAAGCTAAATGGAAGGCAAATGTTGTTATTTGTAAGCGGACTCGGAAAAAGAAAAGAGTACTCAATTACTGGGTGATCAAGGACTCTGATCACAGAGTCAGTTGCATGGGGTACAGAGCAATATAGAATTCCAAGAAAAATGTGAGAGAACTGAAGCAAACCAAACAGAGCATCATTTCCATGGTACTGTTCAATCACGAGCTCTGTTCTTTACGTTCCTCCACCTAGTTACTTCTGATCTCCAGTACGCTTCTCACACACCCCTCCAAAGTCCAAACCCCACCCTCACCTTCAAGCTATTATAATATTTGATAGTTTTGACCATACAGTTCAAATTAATTATCTTTTGCAGTTAATGCCTCTTCATTTTTTTAATTACAATTTAGAGGGCTTAATTCTCGTTGTTTTCTTTTTTAGGACAAGAAGTTTCGTATGAAATAATAAGAGCTACGTACCAATCGCGAGTTCAAATCATGCGGAAATCTCTAATGAATCGTGGGGACAAGCACTTTTAATTTCGCTTGTAGATTTATATTATATATATAGTTCTACAGTGAAAACTCATGCACATAGAGCGCATACAGCTGGGTAGAAGACAAGTCCTCTAATGTGACAATTACTGCACGTAATTTTTCTTAATTTCATTTCGCATCTCATGAGCTCGACGCGGTAGACATCCATGATTTCCTATTGTCTCTTTTGTCTTCCTCCTAAGGTTAAGTTTGAGTTTAATAATGTTCAGAAAAAGACAAGCAGCAGTAATATGGTTGGTTCCATGTCACGATGGCCACCAAATTACAGTAGTTTCACGTATAAATGACGGTACGAGGTAAGAGCAATTTTTAATTTCAAACTTGTATATATCAGTAATATGACATTGTAAATTTGTACGTACAATATATACGTTAAATTAGTACGAACCGGAGGTTAATTAACCGGAGGGAGCCGAGCCATCTCTCTTTAAAACTCCCCGAGCTAGCTTGGAATATCCTCAGCGAAAACATTTTAACTCAGAGAGAGACAGAGAGACAGAGAGAGATACGCTCGCGCACACACACTGGGACAATGCTGAGTGACCGGAAGACGCCGGAGGCGGCGGTGCAGCTTGCGGAGGCGAAAGTTGCTGCGGCGGAGAATGGCTCCATGAGTGGGCCCCTCGTGGGGAGGAGGCCACCGGAAATGAAGGTCTCGGTGGTTCGTTGGAGGTCTGACGTGGGTTACCTTGTTCTCAGACTTCTGTGCGTGTTGACCTCGGTGGCAGCCCTATCGTTCATGGTCACGGCCATGGAGGCCAGTACTGTCCTCATCTACGGCTTCCAACTCCCCGTTTACTCCAAGTGGTCTTTCTCCCACTCGTTCGAGTAAGCCTCCCGATTCAAATTACCTACATGCGCTTCTGGTCTTCTCGATGTTGTTGTTGTTGTTGCCGTCGCCTTTGTTTGGTTGCTAAGAAACGTCGGAAATGGATTCTTGATGGACGAACTAGTTGAAGTAGTCACTGTTCTCTAAAAACAAAAAAGTTGTAGTCACTGTCGACTTCAGCTTTTCTTTTCCTGCCTCTTTCTGGTTGGGTCCCAACATGAATTATTCGAATTATACTATTTCTTTTCTTTCCTTTTTTTAAAAGGAAAAGAAAAGAAAAATTATTATTATTATTATTATATTATTATTATCATCATCGTTATAAAAATGAATCCCTTTCATTTTGGGTTTTTCGGTAGACGCAGATGAGTGATGGGTGGAGGCTTTTCTTTTTATTGTATCCGAAATGATTCGAGTATATATTTTCAAAATCTGACTTCATTTTCTGAAGTTCCAAACAGAGCATGGCAATTGGCAAGGTTCATCGAACAAGATATTTTTCCCCTTCTTTCAAATTCTTTTGTTACAATGTCCGCATTTTGGTCTACCCACTCCACTAGGTTTTTCACTTTTCACCAAAATCTTGACCGGAGAAAGCGGGTCGTTGTCTTGGCTGGTTTGTCAGGTTGTGAGGATTCGGTTGAAAAACATGTTGACGTTGTTGCCCTTGTGTTCTTTGGCGCTTGTAATCATGTTATAACAAATTTTGGGAATTCTCTCTGGCATCTGAATGAACAGAATCAGACCCGTGAATGATTTTTTCCCCTTCTTCGTTTCCTACACTTTCCCATCTTGTTTGTTTGTTTCGTCATAGATCACAATTAGCAGGCTGGGTCTACTCGAGTGTAGTACGGAAGCTTTTGTGACTCTCCATCAAACAAAACATTAACACTGGAGGAAAGTAATTTGACATGTAGTTTTGTTGTCTGCATTAGGCCATTTTGCTGTGCCTAAGCCGTTGAATGGTAGTAGCTTAATTTGAGGTTGCGTATGAGTTTAATATGTTTCTCCTGTACCGAATTAGGTATAATTCATCTAATAAGTGTGAATCTTGACGTGGTAAGTGTTTGAAAATTAGTTGTGCAGTTTAAAGTTGATATTCCGTCTGAAGGCACATTAAGCTTAAAGGTGTGATTTGTATGATAAAAAGTTGTTGAACTCTGAATTTGTGGTGGGCAGGTATCTAGTTGGGATTTCGGCTGCTGTTGCGGCTCACTCCTTGCTGCAGCTACTCGTTAGCGCATCAAGGCTGCTGAGGAAGACTCCTGTGATCCCCTCACGAAATCATGCATGGCTTATCTTTGCTGGGGATCAGGTAAAAGTGATTCACCTTTTATGGATTTGCTAGTAGTCTCTCATGAACTAGCTAGCAGTTGCGAGAAATTTTCTTTGTGTACAAAGCTAAATGTACGCACTGAAGAGTGTAAGGACTATAGTCTGAAACGTAAATGTACTGATTCTCGGCACGTGTTATATGCTGACATAGTTATATTGCATAAATCTTAAGTGAAGATTGAAGAGGTGTAGAAAAGCTCAAGGGGCCATATATTCTTTCCTTATACGAGGAAAAAGTACACTTACAAAGTTGTTATGTTATTTTACTTGTCCTTTTGTTCCAATAGATAAAAATCAAGTACTCGAGTTGACCACTTCGATTGCAATAGGTTAGGTCATTAAGATTGTAATGTTGCCAGACGAATGAAGTATATATATGCATTTTGATATCCAAATGTATCATAAGCCTATCCTTCACAGAGCCGCATGCATGGTGGAAAAGAGAATATTTTAAAAGAGTTGGATAGTTTCTTAGGAGGGCAGTTGATGCTTTCTGGGTAATTTTGAAGGATATACAATAGACAGATTCCTTTTAATCGATTCTCAGCAAAATGATGCTTTCTTAGTATCTTACCCATTAGATAGACGTTGGAAGATAATTCATGATGTTCTCTCAGAGCACTGTCCTCTGTCAGCTTCAGAAAATAGGATTGCATCCATGTTTAATATTATCTAGCATTTTGCTGTTTTTATGAAACTATTTTATGTTTTTACCTTGTATAAAGTAGAAATCCAAAAAAACATAGCATCATTGACCTGATTTGTATTCAAGGTTTTTTTGCATTATAATAGATCTCAGTATCAATTTTCTGGCTCTGCCTTTTATTTAAAGCTTCTTTACAAAGAAAATCCCATTCATGCCTCCCACTCTCCCAGAATTTTGGCTTCCATTTGGGCCATACTTCCTTGATACCTGTTTTACGTTTTTAATAAAACCTGCAATTATTTATCGAAAAGAAATGGGTATAAACTTTAGGCTAGCTACCGTTTTGAAGTGCCTGATGACTTTCGGCTTGCAGGCATTTGCATATGCAATGATGAGTGCTGGGTCAGCTGCATCAGGGGTTACCAACTTGAATCGCACAGGAATCCGACATACAGCTCTACCAAACTTCTGTAAGCCTTTGCATAGCTTCTGTGACCATGTTGCCATCTCAATAGCCTTCACTTTCTTCAGCTGCATCTTGCTTGCCACTTCAGCTGTCCAGGGTGTGATTTGGCTGTCCAACAACTGAACTGAATCACCTCGCTTTTCCACATACTTGATGTTGTTATTATGCGTCCTCTATAAAGTATATGACTTCTAGGAAATAGTATCCGCATCCTTTGTTTTACTTCAAAATGAACAATGTTTTTGTATTTTGAAAACAACTGTAGTCGAGATCTAGCACTTGGTGCCCTTTGTAAGGAAGGAGATGCATGGCTTCTCGATGAGTACTTGAGCCATGGGAATCAATGTGTATTAGTATTGATCATTTGATATGGGTTGAAGGCTTTGTGCTAACGAAATTGGTATGGCAGGGGATGGATGACTCTTGTTTATGACAGCATTAATTTGTCTATTATAGGTTTTCAAAAGCATATCTAGATCTGACTCCAACCCAATGAAGTTTTGACTCCAAAAAAAGAAGAAATCATCAAATTAGTACTTTCCTTTCTTTTGGCTTAAATGGGACAGAAAGGGGGGTTTTCTTTTTTAGCATGGTGGCATATGAACGCAGATACATTCATTCTCATTCTTGCAAAATGATTTCTAGCTACTTATTTCAAAACATTATCTGAGATTCTGAGATAGAACCCATCGTTCTTTGTTAAGCAATTTACGGATATTTACAACCAAAAAAATACAATAAAATATTTAACGGCTATCTTGATGGTATTGATCATAGCTCATGCATTTTCCCAATCGATTCTTTGGTTGCATCCACGATGATATCCTTCTCAAATTATTTTTTGTAGTTTTATTTCTTTTTTCTCTGCATGGTTTGCTTGACATGAAGCCAATTTTCACAAGTTGACGCGACAAATCTCATGTCAATACAGTACTGGGCTTAACAGAAAACCAAAAATCCTTAACAATTTTGGTCTTTAATCGATATAATTATAGATAGGGCCTTTTTGTTTCCATGTGATCGAAGTGAGATAAGGATTACTTGGATTTCCATTAAATAAGTTCCCAATAATATTATATACCTTAACTTAAATGCATGCACAGCTCCTTAATTTACCTTTATGAGAAAGAAATGTGTATATTTCAATTAATGCTTGGTTATGCCTGATGTGAGTTGATTTCTATGCAGACTTTCACTTGCATTTATGAGAAACTATGAAATATAGTCTAGGGGTGCTATCCGCATGGTGCAGGGTGGGGGGACCCTTCCCCGCACCCCGCCCCTCACCATGCAGGGGACCCGCCTCTCACCATTAAGGGGAGGGGGGTGGGGAGAGAAATGCCATTCACCCTGCCCCCCCGCCTAGGCCAACCAACCCATTGAGTCTAAAAAATTATTTTTGGACCTAAATTATAATATAATTTAAATTATAAATTAAAATTTATAAAAACAAAAATAACTTAAACTCATTAGAGTTATATTTTGGATTGTCTTGGCCTCCTAAGCCAATCTTTATATAGGAGACCAAGGTAATATAATAGTTATACTTGAACAATATGAGACTTAATAGTAAATCCCACATTGGTTAAGTATGACTATTGTATTGCATTTGCCCCTTATATAAAGGTTGGCTTAGGAGGCTAAAACAATCCAATAACTTGAATACAATTTCAAGTATTTAATAAATTGTATATATTTATATACAATATATTTATTTTTATATATAAATATAAAAAAATATTTTTTTATATATGTGGAGCGGAGCGGGGGATGGGGTGTGGCCCTGCTGGGGTCATGCTGGGGTCATCCCACCTCCCGCCCCCGCATGAGATAAGACATATATAAGGTGGACCTCACAGCATTTATTGAGTATTTTAATACTATCTGAAAAATTCACTTAGAGTGATAAATATTGTAAGACCCACTTCATGTGTTTATTTCTAGGTCATACTCTTAAAGTTAGATAATAACTCTGAGTAAATTTAATTTTTAAATAATCTTAATCATAATTATTTAGCTTAGCTATATTTATAAGACCCTATCAGCGTCTTAATGATGGATTGAGAAAGCTAGCTAGAGCAGTAGTACTCATTAATGATTTCTATTAATAAAGCTTCAATGAATGCACAAAACTTCAATCCTCATTTACTCCTCACTTGCATCACAAAGTCTATAAATTGGGACCTTGTACTCAACTTATTAATCAGAGAAAATCTCCACACAGAGGAAGAGCGAGACTACAGAGGAGAAGAGCATGGGGAGAGTCCTGGCAATGATGTTGGCGCTATCTATGGTTGTGCTAGTCGTGGCACAACGTGAGGAGTCTTTCTGGGAAAAACCAGTACCAACCCCATCTCCCCCTTCCCCACCAGAGGAAGCACCACCCAGCGGCGGTGGTGGTGATGATTGTGGTAAAGATTGTGAAGTGAAGTGTTGGATCTGGAAACATGTCCCCAGTCATTACGCTATTTGCTTAGACCTTTGTAAGGGACACTGCAAGCAATTCACCATCTCTGATGCCACCTATAATTGCCCCTTTGCTTGTGCTGACTCAATGGCCACCAAGTTTGGCTCAGGTATATTATGTTCAAGAACAAAAGAATCATATTAATCTTAATTAGTATTTGCTAATTTGCTATTTTTTTTAATTAAAAAAAGCAACTTATTTAATGTTTCAATTTTTAGGATTTGCATGTTTTGTTAATGTGTTGTCTATTATCGTATGCTAGCTAATGATTCTGCTGATGATGCAGATAAAGAAGATTATGTGGATGTCTGCTTCAATAAGTGCAGGAAGAATGGTAATTAATTAGCATGTGCTTGTAATAAAATATATTTAAAGACAATGATCAGATGAGTCTTATATGATTAATGCAAATATATAAATGCTTGATCAAATTCTGTGGAGCATATGCTTCAAATATATTGTCCAGTGTAATTTATTTTCTTGTGAACATAAACCGGACAATCTAATATATAGTACGAAACAGGCACTTGAACAGATCATTATACGAATTCTAACTTATTAAGGGAAAAAAATAGAATATTAGAATCTACAATATTATCTCATTCTTATCAAATCCCGTTTGTGTGATATGCAAAATGCGAAAAGATATTTGCAATCGTGAATTGTGCAACCATAGCGTAATTATTTTTAAAAAAATGAATAAAATATGAGACCCACATGAAAAAAAATTATTTTTTTAATAGTGGACTCCACTCTTTTTCAAAGTAATTATGCGGCGGTTACACACTTCACGATTGTATGTATAATTACTCCTGCAAAATATGCTGAGATTGGTTATAATAATGACGAAGATACTCTATATTAATGCTCTACCTTTATATTAACGTTGGAAAGAGGTTTAAGTTTGTGAAAGTACTCCATACACTTCTATTACTTATTTAAGTGATCAATAAAAATTAATAATGAGAAAAATGGAGATAAGAAAAAGGAAATACCGTACAACAATTAAAGTTGTCAAATAAACAACAATTGCCTGTTTAGGTGTTAAGGTGATCTCAAATAATCTAAGATAGTTTCGTACAGATAAATATATTATTTATCTTCATCTAAACACATACAACTTATTTAATTTAAAATAACTTCACTTTTTCATCTTAACTCAACATTGTTCATTGATGAGATATTTATTATTATTCCATCACTATTCCTTGATGAGACCTACGACTTTATTAACTTTTTATAACAAATTAAACACATCTTAACGTATTTAATACAACCAAACATATCTCAATATGATTTACAAAACTCACTCAAACATATTTAACTTATTACTATTTACGAATAAATTTAAATCTATCTGAAATACTCTTAACATCCCAATTGAGCCAATTGTTACATAACATACTTCGCGTGTTGTTTTCTATTCTTCTTAAGTAGAACTCTAGAGAGTCTTAATTAGAAGTACAGTTATTCACATAAGTACGTAATTATATATTAAAGAGTTTGATTAATATTTGTAGAGTAGTTAATAACTGCATCATTAATTTCAGTCAACTTTAGAAGAGGTATGGGGTTCAAAAACCATCTCTGTTGAGATTTGGTTGGATTGTGATTTGCTGGAGGATCGGATGACGTGCAAAGACCCCATTGGGTGTTTATAAATAAAATTGGAAATTCATAATTCTCAAGTATGGCAAGTATTTGACCGTACGTTATTGACTACTACTAGTTACCCTTCAAATTAGAAAAATTAGAAGAAAATTGAAATGGCATCATTATTATTTGTTTCCTCTTTTATCTAAAGTTTCAACAACCCAAAATAATCTCTCTCCTTCAAGTTTATTGCTTGCTTGCTCAGCCCCCATTTTAATCTCTAATTCGATCTCTCGTATTCATTATTAAAAAAGGCACAAAAACCTTTGGAGTATTACTTATAAAAACAGAAAAAGAAATAAATAACTCTTCTAATCTAAATGATACTATGCTGCTTGGAGTATACCTTTGGAGTTGACTCAATGACGTGTCATCACTACTGTGCATGCTGTGTCACGTGATTTATTAAAAAAATTAAAAATATAAATATAAATAAAAAAGAATTTAAAATTTTAATTTTTTTTTTAATTCTTTTTCATTTTAAATATATTTTATTATTATTTTTAATAAATTACGTGACACGACAAGTGATGGTACCACATGGGACAACTCCAGCTATTCAACTCATGACCCAGAGTAGCAAGACTCTTATCTAAGATAAGAAGGGATATTGGCAATACCGCCATCGCTCTCAAGTCTCAACTCCTCTCGAGAGTTACTGTTAATCATAACATCATTTTTTGTTATATACATATATTTTTTAAAAAAATAAAAAAATAATAATATTATTAAAAAATACTTTATTAATCATAAAATAAAAAAATAAAAATAAAGAATTCCAGCGAGAGCTACCCAGGAAGAGTATCATTTTCCTGTAAGAGCATTTTCATTGGATTAACTAAAAGCTAAATCCAATGAGAATTTAGCTATTAGGTCATAAAATCCATCACATTGAATTAGCTATATTCTTGGAATATAACTACAGTAAAGTCTAAACTAATTTTTAAATTTGGAACATACTATTTATTCATTAAATCTCTTTTATATTATTTCTTTCTCTCTCATTTTAATATCAATTATTTCTCTCTCCATTTTAAATGACAATTGAAAAAATATAATTAGAATATAATTACTAATTAATATATAATATTATGAATAGTAAAATATGATAAAATAAAATAAATTCATAATTAAAAAATTAAAAAAATTTCAAAATTATTAATTACTCATTACTATATAATAAATAAATGGATAATCCAATTTGGAGATTTGATGTGAATAGTCAAAGTTAAATTTATCTTATATTATTTTATTGTCATATAATAAAAAAATAGTTATTACAATGTAGAAATTTATATGAATGTAATAGCTAAATGCTAAATTTATCTTGCATTCATAAAAAAAAAAAATATACTTTAATTTAACTAATTCAATAAAAGTACTCCGAAAACTAGAGGTCCAGACGATCTGCAACAGTGCAACTTTGAAACCGTAACGTCAAAACTCAAAAGTCATTCTCTCGCTCTCTCCTGCCAGATCAGCATAAAACGTACACTACCACTTCTCACATGGCACATGCAAGCCTGTGAGGAGTAGAAAACCAACTTAACTCGTTTTCATCGATATAGCAACCTCAGTGACAGCTCAACTAAATCTGCCTTTATGACAAATAATTAGATTTCGTTTGAAAATTAAATTCATTTAAATTCATCTCAATTTATTATTATAATTTTTTTAAATTTCAATACAAAATATAATAAATAATTCAATTTTTTTCAAATTTTAAAATAATAATAATAATAATAATAAATAATAATATTTTAACAATATTTTATTATCTCAATTCAACTCAGTTCAATATCTAAACACATTCTTAGTATAGCTTAATTAGATCATTTTGATCCAGCTCAATTAAGTGCGCCTTAATGATTGTCAGGTATTTAATTTCAGGCATACTGATTTGGAAACATTGGCAATTTAACTTTGGGGGAAAAAAAGTGTTCTATAATTTTTTTCATAGAACTATTTCCTCGCTATAATTTTGTCAAGAGTATTAGCTATCGCGAAAAATATATAAGTTAAATATATAAATATTGTGCAATCATTTTATAAAAAAATAATTAAGTATCACTACAAAAAAGTAATTTTTTTAAAGACCGTGCTACAAGGACTAGACTTTAATCAAAGAATTCGATCGATAAGTGTAAATGTATTTTTTTTATTTTTTATTTCTTTTTTTAATCATTTTTATACATCTTTAAATATTTTTTTTAAATATCAATTCATTAATATTCACTTTCTTAACGATTAAGTAAAAAAAAATAAAAAATAAAAAACTCAATTGGTCACTTTTATCAGTTCAACTAGTATTTTTCTTTTTTTAAAATTTTTTATGGTGGAGTTCACTTTTTTACAAAAATTCTAGTTATACGAAATTTGTATATTTAGACTTTGTACAATTTATTGCTCTTTTGTAAAAAAAAAATGTTCTTAATGTGATTTTCTTAATACAGTATTACAAAGAGAACCACTCCTCACTCCGCGCTAGGTTAATTTGTGGAACTTGTACTTATTTTTGTAAGCATCCAAATGATTTCTTTATAGTAATAAATTTTTGGTTTATTTATATACCAAACACATGCATCATTTATATGATTAATGTCTGTCACATTAGCTATCACATTGATAATTTATGATAGCTAGGAAAACCCTTCTTTATTACATTTCACTTATTTATTACATTTCACGAAATTCCCTCTTAATGATAATGTAGTTATGCTAAGTATAGTCATTTTTGCATATTTTTTTATGCATTTTATTAATGTGATTGATCAAAACAGTTATTTATATTAAAAAAAAATGACACAATCAATTATATTAATAAAGTACATAAAGAATACACAAAAGTGATAAATTAATTGTATGATTAATGACACTTCAATAAATGCTCAGAACATATATCACTATATATTCAAACTTTTCAATCCAAGAAAACTTCAAAAGGGGAAATAGATCATCAGAATGAGGAGAGTTGTGGCGATGACGGTGGTAGTGCTAATAATGCTAGTGCTAGTTTTAGCCCAAGCTGATGACATGATCACGACACTATTCTTTTCCAAAAAATATATTTGTTGTTGATGAAAATTGCTCAACAGGTTGAAATGAGAGAAAAAGTCATTTATAACTTACGAAGGTGTCCCTGATCTTGATGAAGAGGTTTAAAGCCTACGATGGTGGTTTTGGATGTCGGTACAGTACCGTATGTACATCAATGATAATAAATAGAAAAAGAATACACATATGCTGCAATATGCATGTAACAAAAAGAAATTTATTTATGTTTATTATTATAGTATAGTAATCTGTGCTTTTAATCATGTGTCACATGGAGAGAAAGTTAAGGAAGATCATCATGTGGAAGTCTGCTAGAATTAATGGGTGCAAGATCATCAAGAATATCGTTTAATGTTTAGCACATGCTATAGTACATGTCTTGTAATAAAACACCAGAAACATGAATTATTAATGTGATGCATGCATGTGCTGCATCCACATATGCAATTATATAAATTTGAACTAATCAATATTCAATTCAATTATATAAATTTCCACTGGAGATCGCTGGGGGTGTTAAAAGTTCTGAACATATAAATATATATATATATATATATATATATGCCTCATGCATGCATGCATGCAGAGGGCAAAATTTTTATCTAGTATATTATTATTTTCCAACCTCGACGACATTCATGAGAAATTATAAACAAATTATTTTAGGACAGCGTAAGATATCTATTAATCAGCTAATGGTAGAATTTTGTACGGCTAATAAGTAATTAATTAATTGATAATGAGAAATGCTCCAAGAAAGCTTTTACACCAAATATCTCCACCTAATTAATATGTAATTTGTTATTTTTGTCATACTATTTAAATACACATATATACAAGTATTGATATGATAGAATAAAAAATGACAAATCACATGTTAATTAGGTAGAGGTGTGCGATCATATATGTAAGGCTTCTCTATAAAAATATTAATTCTCATAATATATATATATATATATATATATATATATATGCATGTTTATAATATCAGGTGATGCATATATGGGTTTCAAATATATGTTCATAATTTCCTTGCATCTTCGCAGTCCAACCCTTAAATGGAAGACTAATCAATCATCTTCATTTTTTTTTTTTTTAAATCTTACCAATCTCTATACAGCGCGCGTAAAACCCCTGCCCGACTAAATTTCCTAGGCATTGCAAAGCTCATCTAGATTTTCCTCTGTGAAAAAGGAATATATAAGATGATATATAAGTTAATTAATTATCAGATAATATCGCGGCGCCATGATATATCTTCCTAATACTTAAAAGCATGTATAAGATCAACAGTAGTGAATAGTACTTCCGTCCAGCACCCTTTTTTTTTCTCGTTGCTTTTTCTCATTACCTTCTGAAATTCAGTTACAATTTTACTCTTCTTCTTTGTTCAGTTAGCATGATTTACACACTTAAAATATCTAATCTTTACATACAACAAATGCATGTAAAATATCTGATCTTTACATACAACAGATGAAATATCTGATCTACACACTTAGAATTCAGATTTACAGAACAATTCTCAAACTCAACTCAAGGAAGAAAAAAATTTCCCGTGTTCTTGAGATTTCTTCTCGCCGTTGGTACGCAGTTCTCTTCTAATTTCACCTCTAACTTCTGCATCTTGTTTTTTTTCCTGTTTCTCGCATGTTTTTTTTTCTGTTTCTCCGTGTGCGACGGAGATGCAAACGGAACCTCGTGGTGGCTGGGTCTTCTAGAGGTTGTCGTCGGTGTCAACTGGTGGAGGTGTGGTGGCTTGAGTGGCTGCCTACGGCCGCATATTCGGTGAAACAAATGGGTGAAACCCATTTCCGTTCGATTTCCGTGGGGGAGACGAAGGGCTGCGCGTGGGGGACTTCGAAGGTGGGTGCGATGGTCGCCGCCTTGAGGGGGACTCCTCGGTGGTGGTCGTGAGGTTCGGTGGCCACGTATGGCGGCGTAACATGAAACAAATGGGTGAAACCCATTTTCGTTCGGTTTCCGTGGGGGAGACGGAGGGCTGCGCGTGGCGGACTTCGAAGGTGGGTGGGATGGTCGCCGCCTTGAGGGGGACTCCTCGGTGGTGGTCGTGACCTTCGGTGGCCGCGTACGGCGGCACAAAATCACATAAATCGGAGAAACCCATTTCGGTTCTCTTTCCACGGAGGAGATCCATGGCTGCGCGTGGGGAACATTGGTGGTGCCAAGGATGCTCGTCGGCGTGAGGGGAACACGCCGGTGGTGGCGGTGATCATGGCCGGGGCTCGGCGGCGCTGGGCTGCACTGGAGGAGAACCAGCCGTGCTCCCGAATCGCCTAGGAGAGAGAGAAAGTTTAGGAAGAAAATTTTTTCCTACAAAATCACTTAAAAAACTATTTATATGTTCTATTATTCTACAATTTCCCATCTGAAAATATTAAATAATAGTAAATTCTTTTTTTTTTCTTTACAACTTTACTTTTGTTATTACTAAAATATTACATTGTTGAATTTTTTACATAGGTTGAGCTCCGTGAAGTTGAAAGTGGAAACAAGATATCCCAATAACTAGCTACTTATAAAAGTATCAAAAGTATGGATCATTTAACTTTTTAGTTTCATACTGTGAATTAATAACTGAAATAATTTATTTTGCTTCTCTGATTTTAAAATCTTTTAAATCAATTATTTAATGTCATTTATTCAATAATTATTCTGCATGAACTTTGAGCTGTTTTAAATTATAATTTCGAATTAGTTTAAAAATAATACTACGTTTTAAGAAGATTTTTCTTGATATCTTCCACTGTAGATCATCTAGAATCTTTTGCAAATGTAGCAACTTTTATATAAAAGAGAATCCACTACATTTATCTTCCCAAAAAAAAAAGGATCTCATCTCACATTTACATCCAAACATATGCTAAAATAAATCATATAAAAATAATACTACATTTTATTTAATGAAATAAAATTGTTTAAAACATTCACTAATAATATTTTATTCAATTACTTCCACTTGTCTTAATTGACTTTAAACTATAATCCGATCAGCATACACATTCATTAGTCATGAATTAATATGATACAAATTCAGGTTATGATATTTTGTATCAAGATGTACGTACATGTGCTTTTATCAATTTTAAAATATAAAAAATATATATTGACAGGTGAAATACAGTAGATCATAGATGGCCAGGTAAAAAATAGTGACTATATACTTAACAATATATTGATTAGTACTCAAGATTCAAGCAATGTGTTTGCCCTTTTTGTTTTTATTTTTAATGAGCAAAATAATCACTTTAAAAGTACTCCATAACATGACATGACATGACATCGAGGGGTTAAATATTATTTTTTACAAGCTGTTGATATAGAATCGTTCCATATGACCTATGTTAATAGATAATATTAGTGTTTTAATCTTTTTAAGTTATAATAAATCTCACAAGTTGTATGTTAACGTATATATCGACTTGTATATAAGAAAGATTTTTGTTATATATAGTCATATTTTTTTGTATATTCTATTAATATTATTCTCCAAAATAGTTATTTTATATTAAAAATTGTGACGCAGTCAATCACATTAGTGAAATGTACAAATAATACATAAAAGTGACTACATATAGAATTTTTATATAGGAAAACTTTACCAACAAATTTAGTTCTATATGTAAATACTTACATCAATATTTACAGTTTTACCTATATAATTATACGTAATCAATTATTAAAATGTTGAAATTTTCAATCAAAATACATTTGCCATTTGAAAAATTACATCAATATTTACAGTTTTACCTATATAATGTTCTCTCCATAAATGTTGTGAATGAGGAGAACACACCACTTTGAATCCATAACCCGGACACTTTACTTTCAGTAACAAAAGAAATACTTATGTAATATTTAGTTGTTTCAGACTTTACTTTCAGTAACGAAAGAAACAATTATGTAATATTTAGTCGTTTTAGACTCTACTTTCAGTAACGAAAAAAACAATTATGTAATATTCACTTTCCAGACTTGCTTAAACGTATAGTTTGTTTAAATCTATTATCAGAGACATTAAACAATTATAGTTTGCTTAAATAATTAGTTATATTATCTTTATAGACCTTATCATTAAATTCTCTTCTTCTACACTAGATGTTAATTTATATTTTAGAATAATCTAATACAGGGCAAACGTGCATCGGATGTAAATTCACTGCTAGTATAATATATATATGGGTTCATGAGGTAATTAAAGTGTTTTCTGAATTCCCATAGATAATTAGTCCAATCTCATGATTATATATATTTATATATCTGTCATATCGTAATTGCACAATAACGTACGGATGGGGATAAGGTTAGAGCACCCAAATAAAGATTAATGGAAGTTCCACTAATGGCAAAAACTTCAAACCCCAATTTATTGTCCACTCGTTTATGGTAAAGTTTTCCAAAACTATGAGCTGATCATGGTCGTCTTTCGCTCAACTACTTGTAATTTGACACTGTTTCAACGGAGGATCGAAGAAAGTGTACTGGATCGATATAATTAAGGAGATTAATGCACGAGGAGAATTTATTTTGTGTTGATATATATAAGAATAATATGTTGGCATATTTTTATGACCAAATTTAATCTAATCAAGTTGTAAATATATATATATATATATATATATATATATATATATGTATATATATGCATGCTAGCAAGGTAGATCAGTTTAGATTGCATGCAATCGGGACAAAAAGTGCAATGATTGTAAAGACTTAAAAGGAAGTTTGGATAGTGAGTTGAGTTGATCATATGATATGAAATAAGAATTGAAAGTTTAATAAAATATTATTAGAATATAATTTTTATTTTGAGATTTAAAAATTTTGAATAATTATTTCTTATATTTTGTATGAACAAGATCTTAATTAAATCAACTTAGTGAGAAATATGCATATGCATGATACCTTTTGATCGAGATATATATCACATTAGAGAAATATTGGTGGCATTGGAGATTTTACTCAAATATCTACAAAATCATATATCACAAAGATCTTCATATTCCAACGTTTATTAGGTCAAAATTGTTGGACATTGACTCGGCCGGAAAATGGAACAAAGATCGAGTTCCCTCAATGTTGGCTTAACATTTGCTGGATCAAGCGAAAATAGCATGAAACTCAATTAGTTGGATTTGGAGTATTTAAATAGCCTAAAGAAATGCTATTTTTAGATTATTATGCTAAATTCTAAAACGATAATTGAGAAAGTTCCAAAAGATGAAGAATAATTGGAGCTACCGAAGTACTAACTCATTCCGTTCAACGAATTAAATGCTTACAAAGACTCAGTTGCATAAATATGTAATTCACTCTTTATTTTAGAATTTTTAATTATCAATATATTAAAAATTTAAATCTTATTTGTCAAATGTTTTGACTGTAGCAATCTATATTAAGCATGTAGAGAGATAACTTCAGCGCATGGACCGACAACTATGCAGAAAATATATGTCATTGATCAAAGGTAAAAATATTTTTTGGATTGTTCACTCTTTTAGAATTATGTTTCATTTTTTATTTCTTACATATTCTGTTAATTTTTTTATATTCAAATTTTGTAACTTAAACCCATATGTTTAACTATGTGGGGTCAATTTGTACAAGATGAATATAAAAAAATCTCAAAAATAATTGGGACAAAGTCAGTTATATTTGGATCAAGGAAAAGAGTTAGTTCTTATAATGGTATTTTTAATAATTAACAATCTTATATTTTCTTTTATATTGTATATGCTTGCATTAATCATGATCTCTATTTCCAATGAAGGATTGTCTCTTTCATCGCGTCTGAAAAGTAAATTTATGATCAATCCTGTTCTTCCTGAGGCAACTTCATTGCAAGAGTGGTAATCGTCACAAATAAGTCATTATTTGTTTCATGCCACTTGAATATTGAAATCTCCACATTTTTATTTCTTATGTTGCATTTGTTTTTATGAATTTTAAAGGCGATGATTAATGATTTATTACTTGAGAGTATTATTGCAAAATACTTGACATACCCGTCTACATCTCTGTCTTCTGTTGGTATTCGAGAAATAATCAAGAATTGTGATATTGCTGAGTTGATCAAAAGTTTACAACCCATGATAGTAAAATCCTATTCTTTATAACAAATTCAAATATATATACAATCAATTCACCTAACAAATTGTTTCTAATGTAATGTAGAAAGTAAAATTTTGGATAAAAGCGAAGATAATTGTGGTTGATTTGCGCTAGATATTTTTCTACATGTCATGTATTGTCTGTAATAAAAGAACTATGTATGATTACAATAATAACTTTTTTTGTTACTATTGCAAACATCAAAGTATTTTCCAACCACGGTATGTATCTTTCAATTTTTTTATTTTGTTTGATAATTTATGTGATAGATTTAATGTATAACTTTTATTGATTCTAACTTAAAATGATATTTCCATCAAATTTATAGTTGTCGAGCATATGTTGAACTCAACGATGGTACATGAAGACTATATGCTGTTATGTTTGGTGGAGTTGCAGAGGAAGCATTCGGTTGTTCGGCAGTTGAACTTATGAATCACACTGGCGATGTGTGTTTTCTTGTTTTCCATTGCCTTTATTGTTGTGAGTAAAAAAGTCCATATTAGAATTTTTGACATGTTTACTACATTATTTATAAGCACAATGAGGTTTATATTAAAAAAAACTATTAAAAGTAAATTATAACAAAAATCATTTAAATTGATTTTTATATACTTGTCTGTTATGCTACTTTTATTTTTATTTATTACATACATAGTAATTTAATTAAGAACATTGCATTCAAAGATGTGTTAATTTACAAGACATCGATTTCCAGCATATCTGTTCTTTAAATTTTTATTAATCATGGAAGGCTATTAAAAACTTCCTTTGCAGGAACATCTGCCATATATAGAAAATCTTATAGCACAAGTTTCGCAGAAAGAATGGATGATTGAACTTTTAGTAGACTTCGATCGACTCAACCAACAGCAGCACAAGAATTTCAATGTCGTCTCTATTGATACAATACAAGATGATACAAAATGATGGATCATAGTAAAAACATTAAAGGACTAATATTTTGAACTGATGTTTTTGTTGGGTTTGTTGCTAAAATTATTGATATTATAAATATGTGTTGGACTATGTTATATTTTGAACTAATGTGCTTGTATTAAACTTATCGCATACAACTAATTTGATAAAACTATCGATATTATAAATATGTGTTAGACTATGTTATATTTTGAACTAATATTTTTATCATCTAATCTATGCAAGCATGTAATTATTATACTCTACTTAACTATCATTACTCCTAAATATTTGTTAGATTTCACATTTTTTCTCATATACCTTTAATTATTGATTAAAATCAAATTTTTTATGAAATATATACTATTTTTTTAAAATAATTATTTCGCCGAACTAGATAAACGTGCTTTGCACGTTATTCTAACCTAGTGTGTATATATATATATATATATATATATATATATATATAATGTCTGTCATATCGTAATTGCACAATAACGTACGGATGGGGATAAGGTTAGAGCACCCAAATAAAGATTAATGGAAGTTCCACTAATGGCAAAAACTTCAAACCCCAATTTATTGTCCACTCGTTTATGGTAAATTAAGTTCTCCAAAACTATGAGCTCATGGCCGTCTTTCGCTCAACTACTACTTGTAATTTGACACTGTTTCAACGGAGGAAGAAAGTGTACAGGATCGATGTAATTAATGAGAAAATATATTTGTAACTGTAAATTGTGCAACTGTCGTGTAATCGTTTTGAAAAAAGTAAATAAAATATGGGACCCACATGAAAAAAATTAATTTTTTAATAATGGACCCCACTTTTTTTTAAAACGATTACGCGGCGTTTACGCATTTCACGGTTGTATGTAGAATTACTCATAATTAATTAAGGAGATTAATGCACGAGGATAATTTATTTTTATTTTTATGACCAAATTTAATCTAATCAAGTTGTAAATATATATATGCTAGGTAGATCAGTTTAGATTGCATGCAATCGGAACAAAAAGTGCAATGATTGTAAAGACTTATGAGAGGTTTGGATAGTGAGTTGAATTGATCAGATGAGATAAAATAGGAGTTGAAATTTGAATAAAATATTGTTAGAATATAATTTTTATTTTAGGATTTAAAAATTTTGAATAATTATTTCTTATATTTTGTATGAAAATTTGAAAAAATTGTAATGATTAGATAAGATGAATTGAGATAGTTTTTGAATCCAAACAACACCTTAATTAATTCAACTTAGTGAGAATAAAACAACATGCATTATACCTTTTGATCGAGATATATATATATATATATATATATATATATATATATATATATATATATATATATATATATCACATTAGAGAAATATTAGTGGCATTGGATCAGATTTTACTCAAATATCTACAAATTCATGTATCACAAAGATCTTCATATTCCAACGTTTATTAGGTCAAAATTGTTGGACATTGACTCGGCCGGAAATCGAACAAAGAGTTTCCTCAATGTTGGCTTAACATTTGCTCGATCAAGCGAAAATAGCATGAAACTTAATTAGTTGGATTTGGAGTATTTAAATAGCCTAAAGAAATGCTATTTTTAGATTATTATGCACGAATTCTTGGATAGATTGAAGGGGTCACAAGAGCTCACATATTCATGTCTTCCGATCCTTGAGAGAAAGTCTCATGATCACATGTTGATCAATCCTTGAGATACTATTTTTTTGATTAATTTCATTATACCAAACCATAGAGAAACCTACAATCACTGCAGTACCAATTTGAAGCGGTAGATCAGATTCTTTTGTCAAGGTGATCCATATAGAAAAAAAGTCTCAGAGTACTCTGGAGTAATTACTACGGTGGGAAACGAATGGGTCATTGTTGAGGTTGCAAGTTGGGTCTTTTAGAGGTACAACGTACATGAGGTTTTGTACATAAGAACAATTTGAAACAGGATGGTTTGGCTGGCCACGATCAAGTGGTTGTTAATTTTGAAGAGGTTTTTCAAATGATTTTCCATGCACTTTGTAATTATCAAGATCTCTATATATATTGATTGTTTTATAATTTCTTTATTAAAATTTGGTTTTTTTTTTAAAGAGTTAGAACCACATGTTCAAAAGTGGCCCCTCCCCAAATTTTATTAATAAAGTCCTCACTTGTGGCGGAAGAAAACCGTGGAAAACAAACAATAATCCATTATGCCATAATCCAAAAAAACCAAAACCTCATACTACAAATACTAAACACAAAAAAACCAGCACTATCTTCATCTCAAATACGGCAAATTATTTTTATCAAGCCTTAAAACCTCTAGTCTCCCTTGAAAAGTCAAGCACTGAATAATATGTATTATTGCACCCCGTTGCACCACGCTTCGCCAGGCTATCAGCAACATCATTGCATTATCTGAAGATATGTCTACAGGTAAAATTTGGTTTTGATATGTGACATCTAGATTTATAAGTACTGATCTAAATAATTAAAATTGTTTAGATCTCATGTGATTATCTATATATATATATATATATATATATATATATTGGTCTGGTTTTTGTTTGTTAATTTTCTTCTCCACGTGATTTTTCATATTAAAATTTGGATATTAAATATAACGAGTACTAGAAGGTTAGAACAGTACCCAGTAAATTGCAGAGTCTGTAGAAGATCAGTGGAAGTTCCACTACTCATCATGCAGGCAGGCCTATTAAGTCCACTCGTCCTTGATAAAATATTCCATCTTCCAAGTCTATAAAATCATGGTTTTGTAATTCAAAACTTAAATTTGTCTTAGTTTTAGCACTAAAGAAAGAGAGTTTGGATTGATTAAAGGAAACAAGATGAGGAGGGTTATGTTGTTGACGATGGTACTGCTGATGATGATGATGATGTCTGTGCTAGTTGTGGCAGAAGTAGTTGTGGATGAGGATGAATATGGGGATGATGATTATTGCCTCAAGCCCCGTCGACGTTGTCGTCGAGTACCAACACGACCACTCAGTCACCCTCCCCCTCCTCCTCCCCTTCCTCCTCCACCTCCCCCTCTTCCTCCGCCTCCTCATCCCCTTCCTCCTCCACCTCCCCGTCTTCCTCCGCCTCCTCCTCCTCGTCCCCCTACCCTCCGGCCCCCTCCCCCTCGTCCCCCTACCTTCCGGCCCCCTCCCCCACCAAAAGAAGAACCTAATAATTGTGCTTCTCGATGTTCTATGGAGTGTGGTCGACGTAATTATAGGTACGACGACTACTGCTATAAAAACTGTATAAAACGATGCAGGCCGAGGCTTTCCCCACCATAGTACTCAATTAATTCCACCAGTTTTTGCTGATCAGGTATTGACGCTCCCTGCATGGCATGCTACCAGCTCCCCCCCCCCCCCAAAAAAAAAAAAAAAATTTAATACTTCAGTATTTAATTCTTCAAGTGTCAATTAATTAGTACTGTTTTTAATGTGGCTGCAGCAAAAGCAGATAAAATAGATCGAAGGGGATCAGAGTGCATGCTAGCTACAACAACTGCAAGATCAATAACTAATATTGGCTTGTATTTGCAATAAAATAAAGAACAATACTGAGATGCATCTAATATATATATATGTGTGTGTGTAAACAAATTATAAAAGACTAGTAATTAATGCGTCACATATATATGATTGGCCGGGAATTATATATGCTACCAATATAAAAAGATAATGTAATTAATTAGCTGTATTTTCGTATGATCAATAATATTAATTATCGCCTGCGTGGAGTTGTCATAATATCGAAACTTGTTATACTATGTCTAGTGATCAGTTATTTCCCAACATACCGTACTACCGGCTTTTTTATTGGACATTCATAATTTGGGGAAGAAATACTGGGCAATATCATCAAGTTGAGCGGATAACAAGTCTAACGTACAAATAGTTATCATGGAAACCTACAACTTTGAATTTCCAATATGTATATCAGATTTCACTTTAATTGCACCATAAATTATTAAATTATCAATGTTATGACTGACGAAACATAGAACACTTAGGTCCCCGTCTGTAATTTGGACTAATTGAGATCAATTTAGTTCAATTTAATTTTAAATTGAGTTTAACATATATCTAAACATCCAATTCTTAAATCACTAAATTCATCTTAACTTAAAATCTCTTTACACGCAAGACTAATCACAACTTTTTTTAATTCAATACATTTTTACACACGAGACCCACAACGTCATTTTTCAACTTCTCATAAATACATTTAAGGCTGTGTTTGGATGTTGAGTTGACTTGAACTATTTATGAATACTAGTGAGTTGAGATTGTGGTGTGAGTTTTATAGGGTCCACTTAAGATCATGAGTTTAAATGTGTTTGGATATTAAAATGAATTTAGATGTATTTATAGAAAATTAAAAAAGGTTGTGGGTCTCACATGTAAAGTGGTTTTGAGTTGAGATGAGATTAATAATTTGAGAGTTGAGTGTTTGGATGTTAGATTTAAATTTAAATTAGACTGAACTGAGTTGATTTCAGTTGAGTCTAACATGTAACCAAACGATGCCTTAAAAACATATTGACATCTAAACACATTTAAACTCATTTTAGGTGGGTTTCATAAAACTCACTCCATCATTTCAACTCACTAGTACTAGTCGTAAAGAATTCAACTCATTTCAATTTAACTCAACATCCAAACGGAATTTTTTTTTTTTTTTTAGAAGAGCCGGAAGCCACCCACATAGCAGCCCCGTCTCAATTTTATTAATAAACCCTCACTTGTGGCGGAGGAATACCGTGGTTACAACCTGAGACCTGAGGCTACAAGAAAACCAAAACCAGGTCTCCAAAAAAACCAAATAAACTCAACCACAATACAAAAGGAACCAATAGAACAAACAAAAAAACTAAACACAAGACCAAAACCTGCAAGAGAAACCTGCACAATCATAGAGTAAGGAAAAATTAAACTGATAGCAGAGGAAGAAACATACCTGGAGAGCCATCACTCTGAAACAACTAGCAACGTCTTCGAGTTTTCCGGAGATAGGGAAGGCCCCATCTATCCAACCGGATATTACCTCTGATAGGAGTAGGCAGCTCAGATAAAGAAAACCAAGAGCCATTTAGGCCCTTAGCACCCATTTTAGCAAATCCATCAGCAACCGAGTTACATTCTCTATAGCAATGAACAAGAGAAACATTAAGACCAGCTATACGATTCTGAATTTCATCCCAAAAATCTTCCATGTACCAAAGGCCACATCTCTGATTCCTCAACCAGTTAAGCACTATCATGGAGTCGAGTTCAATCTCCACAGAAAAAAAGCCCAACAAACCAATGTACCGAAGACCATGAAGAAGACCCATCAGTTCGGCATAGTTGTTAGAATTATGCCTAGAGACTTTAGCAAACCCGCAAATCAAATCACCTTTATCATTCCGAATGATGCCTCCTGCACCCGAAGGACCCAAATTACCAAAAGAACACCCATCAACATTTAATTTAACCCAACCTGGCTTAGGCGGTTTCCACGTGATCGGAGAAATAAACTCCTTCCTCATAACATTTAAAGGCATATTAAAACATTGAAGAATACCTTCATCACGCTGAGTAAGCAAATTAACATCCTTGAGTTTTAAAGCAATCCAAGAAACCCAATATTTTATGGAACACCAAACCTGTTGAACCGATTCCATCAAACCTTCCATCCTGGCCTTACAACGACGCCCCCATAATCTCCAAGTAATGATAGCCGGAAGAATACCCATCAATTGACTAGGACGATTAGAGTTTTTTGCCCGCCTATACCAGCACTCCACCCGCTGTCTCCAAGAACCACCTTCCATCCAAGGAACACCAATAACCACCGAGCATATACGCCAAATTTTTTCAGCAAAGTCCCCTCTCGAAAGACTATGATTAAGATCTTCATACTTAGAATTGGAGCAACAATCGCAACGGGAGACAATAGAGATACCAATTTTGCAGATTCTGTCATCCACCGGAAGACAATCATGTATAGCCTTCCACATAGTAATCGACATTTTTTTGGGGAGCGCAGAATGCCAGACCCATTTAGCCCAAGGGAAATCTGGACCCCTTAGACGAATACAGTTCCACGCACTTTTTGTAGTGAAATGCCCGTCAGCATTTGGAAGCCAAATCAACATATCCTTCCCATCTTTAATCCGACCCAGATTCAAAATAAGCTCTTTAGCTTTATGAACACCAACCAACTGAGTAAAAAGATCCAAATTCCAACCCAACCCATTTTTACAATCTTCCAGTTTAAGATTCGGTTTATCAGAAATCTGAATATTATCGCGAAGAGGGCCATCCTCAGCCCAATTATCATGCCAAAAAAAAAAGTTTACCCTCTCGTGCTTTCTATTTAGAATTAGCTTGCACTAAAGGAATACTTTGCAAGATCATCTTCCATAAAAAAGACCCTTTCTTAGGGTTCACCATAGAAATATGTCTTTCACCAATATATTTGGCATGGAAAAATTGAGACCAAAGAGAGTTACCTTGCAAAAGGTTCCAAGCTAACTTCATGTGAAGAGAAGACTGCACATCTTGAAGGCTACGAATTCCCAGCCCACCTTCTGCAACTGGCTTACAAATATCCACTCAAGAGCGCCATTTTTTCTTAGGTTTACCATCTTTAATACCCCAAAAAAAAGTACTAATGATTCTTTGAAGTTTCTCAAGCACAGATTTAGGAATCTTTAATATAGAGAGACTATGAACATGAATACTTTGAAGAGCATGTTTAATGAGAATCAGACGCGAACCACTAGATAACAATCTGGCTTGCCAACCCTCCAATCTAGACTGAACTTTAGCAATCAAATCATCAAAATGAGTAATCTTAAGACGACCAGAAATAATAGGAACACCCAAATATTTGAAAGGAAAACTTCCTTCCGTAAAACCAGTGAAACGAAGGAGTGCCCGACGTCTAGACCCAGAAATCTGAGAGGAGAAAAAAATGGCAGATTTGTTCCTGTTCACAGCTTGCCCCGACCACATTTCATAAATCTTCAACACATTAGTGATAGCTTTCAAAGAAGCCTTTCCCCCATTACAAAAAATCACCATATCATCAGCATAAAGTAAATGAGAAATAGTAGGGGTACCTCTAGGATGGAAGAACGGAATAATCTTACCAATGCGAATCTGCTTTTTAATCATTCTCGAAAAAATTTCCTCTACAAGAATGAATAAATAAGGAGAAATAAGATCACCTTGCCTCAAGCCACGACCACCTTTAAAGAAACCTTTGGGAACACCGTTCATGACCACAGAAAACCATGGACTAGTAATGCAATTACTAATCAGCATACAAAAGAAATCCGAGAACCCAAAAGTTTTAAGAACATACAAAAGAAAAGACCAATCAACATTATCATAAGCCTTCGCAATATCAATCTTCAACACAACATTCCCACCATGAGCAGGTTTATTAATAGAGTGAATCATCTCTTGCGTCACACTGATATT
The DNA here is from genome assembly GCA_022457165.1 of Juglans mandshurica. NCBI lineage: Eukaryota > Viridiplantae > Streptophyta > Magnoliopsida > Fagales > Juglandaceae > Juglans > Juglans mandshurica. The sequence goes on along the minus strand of CM039619.1, from coordinate 7,229,115 downwards.
TTCAAAGATACTGCGACCCGGAAGGAAGGCTCCTTGCTCAGGAGAGATAATTTTAGAAAGCAGGGGGGAGAGGCGATTAACCATAATTTTAGTGCAAATTTTGTAAAACACACTGCAAAGACTGATCGGTCTAAACTTATCAAACGTCGTCGGATTATTCACTTTAGGAATTAAAACCAGGAAAGTAGCATTAAAATACCGAGGAAGAGCCATACCTCGAAAAAATTCAGCCACAGCTTCAACAACATCAGTACCCACAATGTGCCAGCAAGACCGATAGAAACCCGACCCAAACCCATCAGGGCCCGGGCTACTATCTTCCGGTATGGAACAAAGAGTATCAAAGACATCCTGAGATGATGGAACACGGGAAATAAGGTTATTGTCCTCCTGCAAAATAATCGGTTGAACAAGATCCCCCAAGTGCGGCACCTCACGGTAATTGCCAGCCTCCAAGAATTGAGAAAAATAAGAAATCGCTCCTTCATGAATCTGCGCTGGAGAGGAGAGAATAGTACCATCCTCTAATTTCATCTCTTTCACCTCTTTATGATTACGGCGATTGATAGCCCGAAAGAAATTAGAGTTCGCTTCTCCCTGCTTAATCCAACCTTGTTTAGCTTGTTGGGTTAGACGTTTTTCTTCTCTATCAATCCAAACTGATAGCTCCAATTGGGAGGCAACGAGGTCATCCTCCACTTCTTCAGAAAACTCGGATTGCAAGCTGGTCTCCAATCCCTTAATCCGATCCTCAAGAGCCGCTATATGATTGTCAGTTCTACCAAAAATCTACTTGTTCCAAGCTCTTAAAACAATTTTTAGTCTTTTAAGTTTAGTAACAAGAATATGCAAGCTAGACCCCCCAACAACCTCACCATTCCAAGAATTCAAAACACAATAAAAAAACTGAGCATGAGAAACCCACATTTGCTGAAATTTAAAAGAAGGAAAGCCATACCGAATATTCTGATTTTCCAACGAAATCGTCATCGGCGCATGATTAGAAGAGGTACGAGCCAGATAATCCATAGTAGCATCCAGAAAAATATCAAGAGCCGTTGTATTTAAGAAACAACGATCAAGACGCGCCCATTGCTTAGATCTTCCAGCTGGACCATTACACCAAGATAGAGAATTCCCACGGAAAGACATATCAAGAAGACCACAAGAACCCACCCAACCATTAAACTCCTCCATCGCCAAGGTCAACCGAGGCCTGCCCCCTCTACGTTCCGAGTCATTTATGATAATATTAAAATCTCCCATCACCATCCAAGGAAATTGATGAATGTTAGCTCCACTCAACGAACCCCACAATCTTCTACGCTCCAAATAAGAGCATTTCGCATAAACAAAGGTAAGTCGTAAATCATTCATATTGGATATACGAGCAGTCAAGAATTGATCTCCCATACACTCAACAACAAGATTAACATCCTGAACCCAAAACATCCAAATTTTCCCGCCTTCATTAACATTAGAACAACAACAATCAAAACGCAAACGATCACGCCACAAATCTAACTGAGAAAAACTAACCATAGGCTCAGCAATAACAAGAATTTTATGATGGAATTTCAATACCAATTTCTTAAGACGCTTTCTCGACGTTCCAACCCCCCGAGCATTCCAATACAAATATGAAATAGTCATAAATTAAGACGGGAGGGCTTGCTCACAGCCCTGGATGAACCCCTTAATTTAATACCTGTCCTCAAGCCACTCTTTTCTGACTGAATTTCCGAGTCCGATACCACAATAGAATTTTTAGCTAAGTGTTCCAAAGCACCATTTGAATCAGAATCCGAACAAACCATTCCATCCGGACAACAATTCTCACGGTCCGCATTAGCACAAATTGGGTCAATGCCAACCTGATCACCACCACATCCATCATGGGCCATAATGTCATCACCTTCTTCATTAAGATCGAAAATATGAATCGGTTCCATTGGAACCAATGTGCTGGGCCCAATTACACCTTGCCTCGGATTGCAACTATCTTCATAGTTAAGCCCAACACGAGAGTCCTCAATGTCAACTGCTTTCTCACACAGCCCAGACGAAAACAACCCAACGGTCCCGTGACTCGCGTCGCCTTCATGAGCTTCATCATCCACTCTTTCCAGAGCAAGTTCAACCACTTTCACTGCTTCCGAACCACCCTCTTGAATAGTACCAGCCATAGACTCATCAACCAAATCAGGGATGACATCCATAACCAACTCCTTATCAGCAGCCATTTGCACCGAATTAGAAACAGTCCGAGTTTCATCTTTATTAGTTTCTCCCTGTTCAGCTATCACCACACCATCAACAGGCACTAAACCCTCTTCAGCTTCAGGAATAGTCCTAACAACTTCGGTCTAACCATCACCTTCCACATTTGCCCCCTTAGCATTAGGTTGAACAGATTTCTTCACCCAGATCATCCCTCCTTTCTCCTTTTGTTTATGATCACCTCCATATCGACAGGTTATGAGATTATGACCTTGGCAACGACACTTTAAACAATACGCCGGTAAAGTCTCATAAATAATTTCCTACCTACGGCTTCGTTGCATTCCAGGGATACCGATCCAGAAGTGAGTGAGGGACTCTTGTGATGCATCTATCTCAAGGCAAACCCGAGCCCCATCTGTGCGAGTAGCACACGTCGTCGGGTTATCACGGCGGATGAATCTCCCTATCGGAGCCGTGAGTATCTCTAGAAGAGAGGAGTGATAGAAATTCGGAGGCAGACCCGGTAGGAAAACCCAAACAGGTGACCATGCAAAGGGACGGTATGGAACACCCTCAATTTCGCATGATTCCCTTGATAAAGCCTTTTGAAGATCAGCTTTATTATTCATGCGAATAAAGATATTTCTAGGACGTTGCATGGCGGAAACCACGGGCATGGAACACAGACCCCAGCGGCTGCGGATGAAAGCACGGATGTCGTCGATGGAAGGCCTTTGACGTAGGAATTTCACCACCATCGAATATCTAAACGGGGCAGCAGTTTTCATAATCTCCTCAGAAGAAAAAGAGAAATAAACCTCACCTTCCATAGTTTTCGGTTGCTTGAACGGAACAACTACCGCCGGCAGTGGATGGGGCACTGATGAAACAAGATCAGCGAACGACCGAGGAGGATTAGCCATAGGAGGCTGACCATCAACGGTCGCCATGTGAGGAACGTAAGCGGCGGACGAAAAAAAACTTTAAACCCTAGCAGAGCAATTTTTACGAAAAAGGATCCAAACGGAAACTTAATTGGCACAATCTTAATTTATAGTTAAATCTAACCAATTATGCAAATTATCAAAAATTGAGTCTCAAACAAGCATGCCGGCTACTTAATAAAAGATGAATAAGCATACATATACATATGTATATATATATATTTATGTATATACATATATATATATATATATATATATATGTATATATATATGATCGCTCGAAAACGGTCCGCACATTCATGTGGTATGAGGAAAAGTTGGAAAAACTAAAGTCAAGTTTGGATAATGAATTGAGATGAATTAATGAAATATAAAAATTGAATAAAATATTATTAAAATATTAATTTTTAATAGTATTATTATTTTAAGATTTAAAAATGTTGAATTGATTATTATATTTTGTAAAGATATTTAAAAAAATTATAATGATAAGATGAGATGAAACATTTTTACAATTTAGGCAGAGCCGAAACATACGGTGCGTTGATCAGAAAGAACTACGTACGCAGAGAACTGGTGGAACTACAGTAGTACTGTAAATTTAATTATATGTAGATGGTCCAATATTATATGATATCTTTATTTATATGAAGAGCTTATAATTTACATACCTCTATCATATCATATCAAATACTTTTCTTAATTTGTACGAAAGTTATATATATATGAGCAAGAATTAATTATACTTCATTAATGCTCGGTCATGCATGCAAGCAGGTATGCATGACAGCTTCATGCATTCATTTATTATATATATGTGCATAAGGAAGTGTACTTCAATTAATGCTTGGTCATGCTGAGTTGGGTTCATTAATTTTCTTCAAACTCTTTGTGGGTTTTCTAATCTCAATAGATCTCTTTTTTTTTTTTTTTTTTAAAAACCATGCATGCATGTTTCCTTGTTTTATATATATTCTCTTTTCTTCGCCATCCATACAATTATATATGGATGGGGACACAATTGTATGGATGAAACTAGATGAGGAAATTTCATTTACTTTTTGTTGAAAAAATTTATTTTCAAGTTTGTTTATGGATATATTAAACACATGCAATATTACTAATGTGCATGGAAATCTGTTACATTAGCAAGCATAACAAGTATTTATCTTCAAATTTATTATAACTATAATCATGTAGACCTCAATAATTAAGTGATATATTTATAACACACTAACTTAATTAATTATAATAATATAACTCTTCCTAATTATTAATATATTTCCCAAAACTCTATCAGCATATTAATGACGCATTCAAGAAGTTAGAGTAGTCAATTAAGGGCAATGCTAGGGATCATGCAGGCGGATCCGGCCCGTTAAAGTATACCGTTACAAATTTTTTATTTTAGTTTTTAGTTTTTTTTATAGTGATTAAGAAAATATTATTTAATAATATTGTGAATTTTATTCTTTTTTTAAAAATATTTAAAGTGTTAAAAAATGATGTGAAAAAAATAAAAAAATACTTTTAAATATTTTTTTCACATCATTCTACTTCTACGGGAGTTTGGAGAGGAGAACTTCCACTATAATATATTTGTTTACAGTTACTCAAGGTCTGTCTCATCTCACTGTATAAAAGAAGTTGGAGATTCACTTATTGGAGAATAAAATCTCACTGGGTCGCTCCTTTCCTTGGAAGAAGAAGAAGAGGAAGAAGACAAAGTTGAGAGAGAGCGTGCTTTTTCAAAGTTGAGAGAGAGCGTGCTTTGGTAATCCGACTGAAGGCCTTTATCTATTGAGAAATGCTTTGGGTCTCGAATTCGGGAACCAAAAATTGTCCCGAATGGGACTTTTTTTTTTTTACTGAATGATTAAAAAAATATTTTTAAATGATATGTGAATTTTTTATTTTTTTAAAAATATTTATGATGATTAAAAAAATACATGAAAAAAAATGAAAAAAAGAAGAAAAAAATTAACACTTTTCTGGATAATTTTTGGGTCCCGAATTCGGGACCCGTAGCATCACTCTTATCTATTTCATGTTACTTATATCAGTCTGCGGTGATGGGACTGGACCCATTGGCTTGTGTCAGTTTTCCTTTGACTGATCCCCTGCCACCCGCCTGCTCTCTCTTGTTTCCCACTTCTATCCTTTTGTCTTGTCTTCTAATGTGGCCTGATGGCTAGACCTAAGAGCACTCTCAATGGATTCTTTATCTTATCCTTTAAAATACATCACCAAAACTCATTTTTTCTATTTAAATACTAACTTTTACAACATGTCATCCATCAGTGTGATACCTCATATGATATGGATAAGGGTAGGTGGTGTATGAGATTCCACATTACTTGGGAAGGAGAAGTTCTTGCTCTTTATAAGGTTTCAATAGAGCTCCAATTGTATCATTGACTAATCCTTTTAGAGTATAGGTCATGTGGTTTGAGCATTCTATTGGGGCGTTACAATCAGCTTATCTATTTTTTCTCTATATGATTTAAATATTTTTTTTATTCTTTTTAAATATTTCATTTTTACCAATAAATTTACAATATCCATATATTTTTTTTATATTTGGAATTTATATTTATATACAATGTAAAATAATTCAGTCCTATATACGTAAAACAAAAGTATATAAGCCAAATAAAAATTAAAAAATAAAATCAAATATGAAAATTTGGTTTAAAAATAATTCCAAGATATTTTTTAGAAGAAAATAAAATATATATGTTTTAAATGATGAACAATAAAAAGAATTTGCTTATATGATAAAAATCAAAGTAAATGAAAATGAGGAAGTAAATGAAATATCAACAATAAAATTTTTTTTACAAGATGAATAATACCCGCTACATGTAGCGGAGTACTATAACTAAATGCATTTTACAATTTATTTTACATATCGGATGAAGTTTCTTTTTGAAATAATTCTTCAAATTATTTACATTTTTTATATAATACAAAAGCCATCAGGAGTGCTTAACATTTTATCCCTCCACAGGTAGATTTACCATTTTCCTATATATAATTATTTGTACTTCATTGATTGCTCCGTCATGCACGCATGGTATCACGAGTACTTAATTTCATGCATTCATTTATATGCACAAGTACTTTTAAGTGTAGTACTACCTCAGTTAATGCTTGGTCATGCTGATTTGGGTTCGTAATTAATGTTCTTCAAACTATTTGTGGGCGGGCTAATTTCTAATCTCAATAGATCTTTTTTTAACCATGTTAATTATCTTGTTATATATTCTTTTTTTTTTCAACTACAAAACGTGAGATTTAGTGGGAGTACTTATATGGATGGGACATAATGGAATTAATGTGAAGGAAATTAGATGCAAAATTGTATTTTTTTTTAATATCTATTTACAAGCTTGTTAATTTATTCATATATTAAACACATTATTGATGGTTTTTATATTTATATTTTAGTTATTTTACATCTATATTAATTAATATGTACAGAAATAATTGATGTATTTAATGATCCACACGAAACTGATCTATCAGCATCTTAAGGATGCATTCAAGAAGTTAGAGATCAAGTCAGTAATTAATTGCGTAGATTAATGAAATCTCCGTGAATGCCCAAAACACCAGTCTTCATTTATTGCTCACTTATTAATTATCACCAAAGAGTACTTAACTCTATAAATTGGGTCTCCCCTAGTCAAACTTTTTATTGAAAGAAAACTACTTCAAAGGTGACATTAGAGAACGAATGAGGAGAGTTGTAGCAATGATGATTGTTCTGCTATCGATGCTTGCGCTGGTTTTAGCGCAAGTAACTCCGGGCGATCCAACACCCATACTACTCCCTCCTTTGACTCCCGTACTAACACAAGATGCACCAAGCGGTACTACTACTGGTCATGATGACTGTGATACAAAGTGTTCTGCTGAGTGTTTTCTTGCTAAAAAATTTCCAAATCATTACGCGGCTTGTTTAGACCATTGCAAGAAGCTACACTGCAACTATCCTGCAGATCTCTCCTATTCCATCTTTAAGTGCACCATTACTTGTGTTGACCCCACATTCACCAAGCTTGCAGCCTTCGGTATGTATATGTATATATGTATCTATATATAAAAACATAAAGAAAAAAAAAATCAAAATCTTAGTATATAAATCTGCTAGATCTAATAGAAACAAATCATGTACGTGTTTATGTTTGTTATTATAGTATACTAATCTTTGGTTAATTTTAATGTGGCAAATGCAGACAAAGTGAACGAAGATCGGGTGGAAGCTTGCTACAATAGCTGCAAGAAGAATGTTTAGTATTTAGCTAGCATGCATGTGCTATACATGTCAGCTTGAAATAAAACAAAAAGAAACAATTAATGAGATCATGCAATATATGCATCCAATTATTATATAAATCTGAACTAATGCTAGCTTGATCAATTTATACTGTGGATGATCAGCACTTTGGGTGTTAAAATTAGTACGTACTTCTTAATATATATGCCAAGCTAGCTAGCTAGAGGGCATGCATTTCGTAGTGTGTGTGTGTATATATATATATATATATCCAGTTATAATATGTTATTTTCCAATTAATTACCTGGACGACAATAGATAATAGAATTTTGTATGGCTAACAAGTAATTAATTGAATCCCCATAATAAATATGGCAGCTCACACCCTTAACCGGAAGACCAATGAATCACTATTTTTTATATCTTCAGAGAACTACAAGCAATTGATAGATTTCGACCCTGATGATCATGATCTGTTGCATGCATTCCGTTAAATCCCTTATAAATAATTACTTAGGTACTCATTGACTAATCTTTTCTGGATATGTGGCTGTTGTCGTTAAGTTAGTCATGACAAACGTACCAACCGGCCAACTCAGTTTACTGATTATATATATAGCAAAGCTCATCTAAATCTTTCTTTATGAAGAAGGAATAAGATCATAAGGTTTCAAGGTTCTTTTAATTAACTTGTTTTCTGAATTCCCATAGATAATTATCTTAATTAATGCGTAATGACCGATAGGGATAAGGTTAGAGCGCCCAAATAATTAATGGAAGTTCCACTGATTGCCAAAACTTCAAACGCCTATTATATGCATGGTCCACTCATACATGGCGAAGTTTTTCAAACAACTATGAGATCATGGTTTTGACCACTCATCCATGGCAAATTTCCCAGAGTACTATGAGATCATGATTTTGCATGCGGTACCTCAACTTGTAAATTGACAGTACTGTTTGAACAGAGGAAGAGAGTGTGGATCAATACAAGGCCGATATCACACGTACAACGTAGTTAATTAATAGGAATTTGGATATGTACTATAAAGACCAGAAGAAGGTCAAAACACCCAACAAGTTGCGTGGAAGATCAGTGAAGTTCCACTAATGGCTAAAACTTCAAACACTCATTTTCTAAGTCCACTCATTCTTGACGAAGTGTTCCAACTTCCAAGTCTAGCTATAAAATCATGACTTTTTTTACTCATAGCTGAATTAAATTTGTCTTAACTTCAGTTCCAAAGGAAGAGAATTTGGAGTGATTAAAGACAAGATGAGAGGAGTTACGTTGTTGATGATGTCTGTGCTAGCTAGTTCTGGAACATGTAGTACTGGATATTGATGATTATGATCTTCCCCCCACTCGCCATCGCCCAGCACCAACACCCTCTCCACCTCCCCCTCCACTCCCCTTTCCTCCCCTTGAGATGAAAATATCTCACGCATTGAGATAGAGAGGGTGTATATTATTCACATATATAGGAAATTACAATCTGTTATCTAAGGAAACTCTGTACAAGGAAAGAAATAAGTATGAGCTGAGATCAAGGAGAAAAATAAACAGCCTAGACTTTCCTATGAAGGACTAACAGCTGTCTATATACATATGTACTGTAATTTAGCAATATGACGTGGTACTTGACTTGATACTTGCTGATTTGATGCTTGTATTCCTTATATTCCCCCTCAAACTTGGCTGTGGTTGAGAGCATAGTCCAAGTTTGGTTCGCAGCTGCTTAAATTGTGGCTTAAGAAGAGGCTTGGTGAAGATGTCAGCTAGCTGGTTAGGTGAGGGAACAAATTTTGTTTCCAAAGACCCGAGAGCTACCCTTTCCCTGACATAATGATAATCAAGCTCTATATGCTTGGTTCGAGCATGTAGAACAGGATTAATGGTCATATATAATGCACTCAAATTATCACAATGTAGTGATGGAACCTTGGTTAATGGAACACCAAGGTCTTTGAGAAGTAGGGACAACCATGTTAGCTCTGCTGCAGTAGAGGCCATGGCCCTATACTCAGCTTCAGCACTTGATCGTGACACTGTAGGTTGTTTCTTTGCACTCCAAGATATACAATTACCTCCAAGAAAGGTGCAATAACCTGTTGTGGACCTTCGTGTTGTTGAGCAGCCAGCCCAATCTGCATCTGAAAAACCATATAGATCAAGTGAACTGTTGGACAGAATTCGAATACCAAGAGTCGCAGTGCCTTGTAGATATCTTAAGATCCTCTTGACCATATGAAAATGGGCTGTTGTTGGAGCTTGCATAAACTGACAAACATAATTCACACTGTAGGAAATATCTGGTCTTGTAAATGTGAGATATTGTAGACCTCCCACGAGACTTCTATATGTTTTGACATCAGTAAATAGTTCTTGGGAACCAGATTTCTGTTGTGCTTTTGTTGGCATTGGAGTTGATAATGGCTTGCTCTCATGCATACTAGCTCGAGTGAGGAGGTCCACAATATACCTGTGCTGTGAGAGAAAGAGATTAGAACCATATTTGTGAACTTCAATACCCAGAAAATGATGAAGAAACCCAAGGTCTTTAATTGAGAACTGAGTACTGAGCTGTGTAATTAGCCACTGAATTCTATGTGAATTATCACCTGTCACCACCATATCATCTACATAAAGAAGTAGAATGAGTATCCCATGTTCTGAGTGTGAAACAAAGAGACTAGGATCTGCTACACTTGAGTAAAAACCAAGTTGAATGAGATAATCACTGAGCCTATCAAACCAGGCTCTAGGGGCCTGTTTGAGACCATACAAAGCTCTTTGTAATTTGCATACATGCAGTGGATTATCTTTATTGATATATCCTAGAGGCTGCTGCATAAAAACAGGTTTGTGAAGATATCCATGTAGAAAGGCATTCTTAACATCTAATTGGTGAAGTGGCCAATTTTTAACAGTGGCAATTGTAAGAACAACTCGAATGCTAGCAGGCCTTACAACAGGAGAGAAAGTTTCTGAAAAATCCACACCATCCACTTGACTAAACCCCCTTGCAACCAGTCGAGCTTTGAACCTTTCTAATGTGTGATCTGCTCGAAGTTTAGCCTTGTACACCCACTTGCATCCAATTACATTCATCTCAGGTGTTCGTGGAACTAATTCCCAAGTGTTGTTCACAGCAAGAGCTGTCAATTCTTCTTCCATTGCAGCAGACCATCCAGGGTGATTTCTTGCAGCTTTGATGGTTTTTGGTTCAGCTGGTATTTCCACCAGATTATGCAAATTTGCATATCTTGGATTTGGCTTATGAATACCACTTCTGGCCCTGGTTTGCATCTGATGTTGCAGTGATGGAACTTGCAATACTGGTTCAGCAATGGACTGTGATGGGGAACCTGCTGGAGAAACATTGTGAGATGAAGTTGGAGAAGGAGAACTGCTTGATACTTGCTGATTTGAAGATGGAGATTCAACAGCATTTTGAGGGAAATTTGCATTAGGGGGTGCAAAGGCAGAAGGAGATGGAGGATTGTCATTGTGACATTCCTCAAAACTTGAAAAATCTTCTTCAATAGGAGGAGAGGCATACAACTGAGTAGGTTGTGAGTATGGCAAAACAGACTCATCAAAAACAACATGCCTTGAAATATAAATCCTACCAGTAGGTGGATATAGGCACTTGTAGGCTTTATGCTTGCTGCTGTACCCAATGAAAACACAAGGCAAGGACTTTGGTTCTAGTTTATTGGATCGATAGTCTCCAAGATATGGAAAACATCTAGAACCAAGTATTCTGAGCACAGTATAATCTGGATGCTTGTCATAGAGTCTAAGAAAAGGAGAGTCCATGTTTAACAAAGAAGAGGGTAGCCTGTTTAGAAGAAAAACAGCAGTAGAAAAACAGTCTAACCAAAATCTGTTTGGGAGTTTAGCATGAAACATCAATGTTAAGCCTAAATTTGTTATGCTTCGATGTTTCCTTTCAGCTTTGCCATTTTGTTCTGGTGTTTTAGGACAGGCAGATTGGTGGATGATGCCATGGCTTTGAAGATAAGTGATAAGATTTTTGTCATTAAACTCACCGCCTTCATCACATTGAAAAACTTGTATTTTGGCATTAAACTGACAAGTAACCAGTTTATGGAATTGAAGAAAAGCTTGAAATAGTTCAGATTTATGCTTTAATGGAATTAACTAAGAAAAATTGGTAGCCTCATCAATGAAAATAGCATAAAATCTGAATTTCTCTCTAGAAGGTGTGGGAGCTGGTCCCCATAGATCACAATGTATCTTTGAGAAAGGAACATTGATATTATTTGTTCTAGGAAGAAAAGGCAATTTTGATGCTTTCCCCATTTGACAACTTGTACAAATTCCTATGGAATTTTGTTTAGAATCAAATTAAATAAGCTTATTATTGCAAAGATAATCAATAACTGTAGAATTTGGATGTCCCAGTCTCAAGTGCCAGCTCTCTTTATTTGTTGTTCGAAATCTAGAGGAGAAGTAGATCTGTTTTTCTGGAAGAGTTGAGTCTGCAGCATTAAAAACATAGAGGCCCTTCTGTTTCCTCCCTGTTGCCACTGTCCTTTGTGTCATCCTGTCCTTTATCACAAAACCATTGCCATCAAACTCAAACTTTAATGGATAATCTGATGTTAACCTACTGACTGATAGCAAATCTTTCTTGATGTCAGGAACAACAAGAACATTATTTAATTGAACTTTAGATGGGGTAGAGCCAATCATGGCCTGACCAGTATGAGTAATAGGTAAGATTTTTCCATTGCCCACCATTATACCATCATGACCAGTATAGGGAATCACAGAATGGAGGGTCCCTTGATTTGCTGTCATGTGATCAGTAGCTCCAGTGTCTGGATGCCAAGAGGCTTCTGCTGGTTCTTCTAACTTCATTGCTGCAAAACTTTGAGGAAGATTATCATTTGTAAAAGAATGATTAAATCTCTCAAAACATTTCAAAGCTGTGTGGTTTCTTTTATGACAGATTTGACAAACAAGATCTTCTCTTGGGACAGGTTTGTTATTGCTAGATCCTCGAGGGTTATTGTGGAAAGCTTGGCCCTGATTGAAACCTCTAGAGATATTGTTGGAGGCTTGGCCCTGATTTGATGCTTTGGATCCATGTGAGTTTCCCTGAGCAAAACCTCGTCCCTTGGAAGTGAAGGAACCAGTCTGTTTCTTGTTTTTGTAAGATTTTTGTCCATAGAACACCATTGATGCAGGAGGAGCATCAAGTTTGTATCTGTCAGCATAACTTTCTAGCAAAGTTACTACCTCAGAGTATGAAGGGACAGGAGGCCTCATCATTGTGGCTGTAAAGACCTCAAAATCCTTGCCAAGACCATTGAGGAGCCACCAAGACTTTTTGTGATCAGAAACTGGCTTGCCAATAGCTGCAAGCTAATCACAAGTAGTCTTGAATTTTCTGAGATAATCACTTAAGGAATCAGATCCTTTGGTGATAGAGGTGAGTCTTTGCTCAAGAGCAAGACTTCGTTCTGAGGATACTCTTGCAAAGGCATGAACAAGAGCATTCCAAACTTCTAAGGCAGTGTTTAATCCAACTACAATGCCTAAGACCTCTTCAGAAAGTGTTGCTGTGAGCCAACCTTTGACCAGCCTATTAGACCTGCGCCATTTCTGATTGAGTGAATGTGGCTGAGAAATGGAAGACGCATCAAGGATGATTTGTGGTGGAGCTTGAATTTCACCATTGATAAATCCTTGGAGATCATAACTCTCAAGTATGTTCAGCATTTGAGTTTTCCATAGCAGAAAATTGTTGGAATTAAGTTTGAGAGAGACATAGTTTGAAACATTTTGGGAAACTGGATATGGGTAGGGATCTGAGGTATTAGAAGACATAGAAGAAGATGAGGAAGGCATGTTACGAAAAAAAAAAAAAAAACCACTCTCTGTCAATACGTTATGGCTCTTGATACCATGAAGAAATATTGAGATGAAAATATCTCACGCATTGAGATAGAGAGGGTGTATATTATTCACATATATAGGAAATTACAATCTGTTATCTAAGGAAACTCTGTACAAGGAAAGAAATAAGTATGAGCTGAGATCAAGGAGAAAAATAAACAGCCTAGACTTTCCTATGAAGGACTAACAGCTGTCTATATACATATGTACTATAATTTAGCAATATGACGTGGTACTTGACTTGATACTTGCTGATTTGATGCTTGTATTCCTTATACTCCCCACCAAAAGAACAACCTGACCCGGCCTAAATGTGCTAATTCCCGGTATATATAGATTATTGAGCTGTAGGCGTAGGATTCGGATGATTTATCAGAAATGCCAGGGAATCTGTATAAGACGATGCAGGAGATCACTTACCGTCCCATATATATGCATAGTCAATTCCACCAGTTTGGCTCAGGTATTGACCCTCTTTGGCTCCCCCTATAAAAAGTATTTGTATTCTCAATGCAGCTAGCTTTCTGTACGCACAACAAATTAATAGTAACAACTAAAAATTTCATATTGATCAATGGCTTAAAAATGTAGTTGATTTACAATTTATTTCTTCAACTATCAAATTAGTCATGAGTGTTTTTAATGTGGCAGCAAAAGTAGATCATAAAGCAGGAGGGGAAAGTGCTACGTACAACAACTACAAGAATAACTAATGGCTTCATGTATCTGCAATAAAATAAAGAATACTGAGATGCATCTAGCACGTGTGTATATATATATATATATATATATATATATATATCTACTCTATTATAATAAGTGACTATCTAATTGTGAAGAGTAACTTTTCTTATTTTTCTGTTAAGTCCTGTTTTATCAAAAGGCCTTAACCCTTGATCATTTGACATGTAGCTCCCTTGTAGAATTTAATAAAAGATCATATTTTACCAAAATATCTTTTATATTAAATTAATAATATTTTATTATTATATAGAGAGTAAATAGATAATCCAATATGGATGCAGACTAATGCTCATACTTTCTTGAAGTTTATATATATATATATTTTAATCTTGATTTTTTTATCTTTCTTTAACTTTATATTTTCTTTTCCAGACAAATAAGATACTGATTTTTTCACCTATTTTTTATTTAAATCATTATGTCAGGTACACCTTGAGGCTAACGCACTCGAGGCCGTTCCCGTGTATATATATATATGTATGTATAAAAGGCTCTTTTTTTTTTTTTTTTTTTTTTTTTTTAAAAAAAGAGGACGGGACCCCAATTTTATTGATTGTCCTCACTTGTGGCTGAGGGAAACCGTGGTTACAAGAACGACACCTGGGACTTACATAAACGCTAAATAAAAAACCCAGGCATCAAAATCAGTATAACCATATAGGATACACGACCTTAAATAAGATACAAAACCTACATCCCAGCTAGCCAAAAGAGGGGCACCTGCAAAAAAACCCAGAACACAAAGCAAACAGAAACGCAAATAATTTGAAAACAACGAGAAACAAATAAACAACGAACAAACAGACTTGGCACGAAACTTATGATATCCTCAGGTAGGGCATACCCAGCTTGTCCATGCGGAGAAGACCCCTCACCAGGCTAGGCAGCATGTGAATGTCATCCCAATCAGAGTTCAACCCTTCCGCCCCACACTTAGCTAGAAAGTCAGCCACGACATTACCTTCACGAAAGATGTGATTCACTGTGTACTCCAGGCTATTCAGATGTTCTTGTATCTCCTCCCAGAAATCTTCTAAATACCAAATGGGGCACTTATTCCTTTCAATCCAATTAACCACCAGTTGAGAGTCGGTCTCTATTTGAACCCGATAAAATCCAAGTGCGTGACATCTGCGAACACCTTCCAATAAGCTTTTGAGTTCAGCAAAGTTATTGGTACCCAAACCCAAGGGCATAGAATAAGCCACAAGTAATCTTCCATCCTCATCCCGAATAACACCCCCAGCGCCCGAGGTGCCAGGGTTCCCGAAACTACTACCATCGGTGTTGAGTTTTACCCAGCCTTGACGGGGCCGGTGCCATTTTACCACCCGGACCCTCTTGGGCTTAGGGAGTAAAACGGGAATATCTAGTCTATTCAAAATATCTATGTCCTGGACGGAGAGGGAGCACATTTTCATGATCTGGTCCATGGTGCGCCGGAGCCAAAGTTTAATAGCGTGCCAAACCGACTCTTTTGAATGAGCTTTATCTTCATACCGGGCTTTACAGCGCCTCTCCCAAAGTTTCCAAGAAATAATAGAGGGCAGAAGGCCAAAGATGATTCTAACCTGAGAAGATTTACCCGCACGACGAAACCAAAAATTAATTTGATCATTCCAAGTGTAAAAAGAGGCCATATGAACCCCTAGGTGAGTGGCCGCTAGACGCCAAATGTATCTTGCGAAATCTCCCGTGCAGAGCACATGGTTCAGGTCCTCAATATGGCCCTTTTGACAACAATTACACTTAGAGGCCATTGAGACGCCCACCATTCTAATATTTTTGTCAACACTAAGGCAATTGTTAGTAGCCTTCCACATCATGATGGAGATCTTCTTGGGGAGATGAGTGTGCCATATCCACTGAGCCCAGGGTAAGGGGGGGCCCGAACCCTTATACAATCCCAGGCACTCTTAGTAGTAAACTTTCCCTCATTATCCTTCAGCCAAACAAGCGCATCTTGACCCTCCTTCCGTCTTGCCAGAAAATCATACAGTTCATTGGCTTTCTGATGGCCCACTAATCTATTCAGGAGGGAAATATCCCATTCACTCTCAATGCGACACTCCTTTATCTTAATCAATGGGTGTTCAGCCACAGGATATTTACCGTAGAGTGGACCTTCGTCATCCCAATTGTCATACCAGAAAGAGATATTACCTTCTTTCACTATCCATTTGGAGCTTTTTATCACGTCTGGGATACTTCGGACAATAGATTTCCAAAAGCGGGTCCCTTTAGTAGGAGTTAGGAGGGATAAGTGATTCCCTTTAACATATTTACCTCTGAAAAAATCTGCCCAAAGAGAGTTGCCTTTGATAAGATTCCAGGCAAGTTTCATGTGTAAGGCTCTTTGAACATCCCCAAAATCCCTAATACCCAAACCACCTTCGTCCGTAGGCGTACATATATGCTTCCAGGATATCCATTTCCTCCTACTCTTGCCTCCAGCTTCACCCCAAAAGAAAGCTTAGGAGCTTATTCAAGCTACATAACACCGCTTTGGGGACATCTAAAACAGCAATAAGGTGTGTGGCCATACTAGATAAGACGTGACGCAAGAGAATAGTTCTTCCACCAACAGAGAGAATCTTCATCTTCCACCCTGCAATCTTCTTATTCACTTTGCCCAAAAGATCACCAAAATCACAAGCCTTCAGCCTACCATCCACGATAGGCACCCCCAAGTACTTAAAAGGAAAAGATCCCTCGGTAAATCCAGTATAGCGGAGAAGAGCATGTTTCCTCGAGACTGAGATTTTGCTGGAGAAAAAAATGGCACTCTTCTCTTTACTAAGCATTTGACCAGTCCACTCCTCATATTGATTCAGCACTTCCATCAAAC
Organism: Juglans mandshurica; assembly: GCA_022457165.1. Classification (NCBI taxonomy): domain Eukaryota; kingdom Viridiplantae; phylum Streptophyta; class Magnoliopsida; order Fagales; family Juglandaceae; genus Juglans; species Juglans mandshurica. The sequence goes on along the minus strand of CM039619.1, from coordinate 7,212,142 downwards.
CTTTCATGTTTTTTTTCCCACCATTTGCAAAGATAACTATATCGTCGGCATACATAAGATGAGAGATAATCGGAGTCCCTCTAGCTTGAGTAAATTGACCAATTTTTCCTTTTCCAAAGGATCTCTTAAGGAGACGAGAGAATACCTCTTGCATTATGATGAAAAGGTAAGGCGATAAAGGGTCACCTTGCCGTAGGCCACGCTCACCTTTGAAGAAACCCATGGGGGTCCCATTCATCATGACAGAGTACCACGGAGAGGATATACAAGAGTTAATCAGGTCACAAACATTAGGAGAGAACCCAAAACTGGCCAAAACATGTAATAAGAAATTCCAATCTACTCTATCATAGGCCTTGGACATGTCAAGCTTCACCAGAACATTGCCTCCAATGGACTTCCTGTGGATAGAGTGGACCATTTCCTGAGTTAAACTGATATTCTCAAAGATACTGCGTCCAGGAATAAAAGCCCCCTGCTCCTGTGATATCATTTTAGGGAGCAAACTAGTCAAACGAGCCACAATAATTTTTGAGCAAATCTTATAGACCACGGAACAAAGGCTAATAGGCCGAAACTTTCCAAAGTCAGAGGGGTAGTCCACCTTCGGTATTAAAACAATATAAGAAGCAGTGAAATTTTTTGAAAGCATATGGCTATGGAAGAAATCAACAGTGGCTAAAAGGAGGTCATTTTTAACAAAATCCCAGCAAACTTTGAAGAATCCTGATCCAAAACCATCTGGCCCTGGACTGCTGTCGATGGGAATAGAGAATAGAGCAGCCTTTACTTCCTCTATGGAAGGGTCTCTACCAATGGTCAAGCTATCCTCATTAGTAATAATGGGAGATATCAGGTCACTCAAATTAGGGAGAGCACGGGGACTACTTTGACCCAGAAATTCCTGGAAATGAGCAACAGCGGCTTTATGAATTTCGAGAGGGGACTGTAAGACCCTACCATCAGGCATACTCATCTCTTGAACTCTTTTATGCATATTGGCCTTTAGGAAGGCATGAAAGAATTTAGAGTTTTGGTCCCCATCTTTCAGCCAGCGTTTCTTGGCCATATGGGCAAGTCTAGTATCCTCTCTGCCCAGCCAAGTTACAAGTTCCAGATTGGTAGCTATGAGGTCCACATCGTCCTCGGCATTAAAAGAAACTTGAAGACGGCTTTCCAGATTTTCAATACGATCCTCTAGACCTTTGATGATGACGTTAGTATTACCAAAGACACTTTTATTCCACTCCTTTAAAGCCACCTTAACCCTTTGTAATTTAGAGGACAGGTTGATTAATCCATGACCTAGGCCCTCGCGTTTCCACACCCCCTCCACAAAACTATAGAAATCTAAGTGATCAGTCCACATATATTGAAAGCGGAAGGGACTAGGACCATACCTGAAAGAATTCTCCCCCATCTGAATAACCAAAGGGGAATGATCCGAAGTAGAGCGTGCCAAAACCTGGTAATAAGCATTAGAGAAAAGGTTAAGGAAATTAGTATCAATAAAACATCTGTTTAACCTGGCCCAGCTGCGCGCTTGTCCGCCTTGCCCATTACACCAGGTCATATTCGGGCCTTTTGAGCACATCTCTATCAGACCACAGGTATGAATACACTGGTTGAACTCTTCCATGGCAACAAAAGGCCGAGGACGACCACCTCTTCTTTCTGAGTCATCCTTAATGATATTAAAGTCCCCGCAAAGAACCCATGGGATACCGGCATTCCCCATATTCTCCAAATCCGCCCAAAGTTCTCTTCTTTCATTGCGGTTGCACTTAGCGTATATAATAGATAGAAGAAAACTATGACCACTCTCCTCTACTTTCACTGTAATAAACTGATTAGACCCTGCCACCCATTGTATCGAGACCAAAGGGTTCCACATCAACCAAATTTTACCACCATACACCTCATTAGTGACAAAATAATTGCAGCTGAATCTTCCCAAGAAAGACTGTATTCTATCCTCTAACAAAAATGGCTCAGCCAAAGCTATGATATTAGGACTGAATTGTTTAATAATCTTTCTCAACCTCCTATAAGAAGTGCCTACTCCCCTAATATTCCAAAAAATAATAGGACTGATCATAATTTAAATTTGGAAGGACGAATGACCACCCTGGTAGCGCCCCTTTTTTGGCCTGTTTTCCTAGGATTGTTGGAGCCCTCAGAGTCTGTACAGTATTCCTTGCGCAAGTAGTGATCGATCGAGGAGAGAGAAAACTCTCTGAAATTTCAAAATCACATTGACGGAGAAGGAAACTTCAGAGGAGAGAGAAAGCTGAATGCCGGTCATCCACGGCGAGTGGGCCCTCACCGCCGGCACAGACCGAGTCGCTGGACCCAGGCGATCTCGCCGAGGGTCTTCCGGCTCGGGTTGGCTCTGGTTTGGCGATCATCTGACGTAGAAGCAGCTTAGACGGAGAGGCGCGATCGCCGATCACCGACGGCGAGTGGGCTATCACCGCCGGCACAGACCAAGTCGCCGGACCCAGGCGACCTCGCCGAGGGTCTTCCGGCCCGAGTAGGCGCTGGTTTCCGTCCAGCAGGGAGATGGCCAGCGAGTCCGCCCCTTCTCGACGGAACTGACGGCTGCTGAAGCGGCTCATGGCGGACGTCGAAGTGGTGGCAGCCCGCCGGACGTTTGCTGAGGTCTCCGCAGCACCTCAACCGCTGCCGGAAGTGGAGATTATGCCCCGACCGCCGAAAGTCTTAGAAGGTGAGATTTGCTTTATTTTTTCTGCAGATGAAATAGAGGCTACTGCTAGGCCATTTCGTTTTTCTATTGTCTTAAAATTCCTCCGTCAAAGACCTTCCCTTGATTCCATAAGATCTTTTATTCGTACTCGATGGGGTTTATCATGTTGTCCTGTGGTTTCGGCGATGCAAAGTCCAAGAAATGTTTTCATCAGGATGTCGAAAGAAGAGGATTTCAATAAAGCACTGTCCAGAGAATCTTGTGAGATCAATGGTGTATGCTACAGGCCATTTGCATGGTCCCCAGAGTACACAGAGGAATACGAGTCGCCTTGCGTGCCTGTTTGGGTTTTTTTGCCTGGACTTCCCCCTCATTTTTACCATGCTTCGGTATTGAAAATGATTACGGCGCCAATTGGAAAGTTCATTCGTAGAGACAACCCAACTACTTGCGCTATAAGAACTGATGGAGCAAGGATTTGTCTAGAGGTCGATGCCTCTCGAGATCCTATCACTCACTTCTGGCTTGGATGTCCAGGGCTGCCTCACAGTAGGAGACAAGAGGTGGTCTATGAAACACTACCTGCTTACTGCTGCAACTGTCACCTACAGGGCCATAATTCTAAAACATGCCGCAATGGTAAGGATCATACCAGGAAAGGGACTGGGAACCAAGTTTGGATCAAGAAAGGGTCTTCAACAGAATCCAAGACAGAATTAGAAGCTGGGAAAAATCAGGAAGAGAAGAATGGAGCAGGAGGGTCATCGAAGAAGAATAATAATACAGACAAGGAAACAAGGGCCCAACTAGTTCCCCAGGTGAAGGGAATCGAACGAGAAGAAGTGCAACATGCCACCCACGACCTGAATGTAGTAGAAGTAGAAGAAGAGTGCATAGAGCCTAAAGGGTCGAGCAGCGCAAATAACCAGGAGCTTAGTGAAACAATAAGACCCAATATGGCTACAGGTAACAGACAGGACGACACCAGTTTTGTGGATCAGCTGAATGATGATATACCAGAAGAAGAACCACTTGTTGCGGAAATATTTCAGCAAGAAAGCTTACAAATTGTTAAATCTACCTATCCCCTACCAGACCCACAAGAGATTAGCACAGAAGACATGAACCCGGTTGTGAACAGAGTAATTGGTTTGGGTGAAGAATGGGAGAATCCTCTGATAAGCCTAAAGAGGAAATCGAAGAAGAAAAAGGCAAGGCCCCTTGCAATCAGTGTTAATGAAAAGTTTTTGGTGGGAAATGAAGAGGAAGGAATGGATGAGTTACTTTTCTCCCATTCAGATCACGAGAGTGATATATATATAATTGGGGCATGTTTTGAATACAAAAAGTAGTTAAGTTGTATTTTCGTACCGTCGCCTACATGGTCATGTTGTCATGAAACATGTTATACTTAACGGCAATATTATATAATTTATACTAATGTTTCTAGTTAAGTGGCTATTGGGTAGTACTGTCATCTTCAAAAAAAAAAAAAAAAAAGTGGCTATGGCCATTATTGACAAACGTAAAGGAACAAATTCATAAGCTATGATGATAGTTACTATATCATAGTCTCTGTGTCACATCTTCATTGGATAATCACTGATTGATCAGTAGAAAGTTAAAGCACCCAAATAATTAACTAGAACATAGATATTAGTGGAAGTTCCACGGATGGCCAAAACTTCAATCGGCCAGCTAGAGTCCACTCATCCATGACAAGGAAATTTTCCAATACTAATTACTATGAGATCATGGTTAATTTTGTGCTCAACTTGCAATTAAATTAATGACGTCAGTGTTTCCAATAGAGGTAGAATACTGAATGTCGATACAAGGGAATTATTACACGAGGATCGGAAAGTTAATTGGAATTTGGATATGTACTGATGACAAAAAGGTAATTAGAACACCCAATAATAAGTTATGTAGAAAATCAGTGGAAGTTCCACTCATGACCAAAACTTCAGCTTGCAGTACTACTCATTCTTGATAAAGTGTTCCAACTTCCAAATCTATAAAATCATGGTTTTGTTATTCAAACCTCAATTTTTCACATTTTGAGTACTAAAGGATCGAAGATTAGAGTTTGGAGTGGTTGAAGGAAACAATAATTAAGATGAAGAGAGTTACGATGTTGATGATTTTGCTGATTTTGTCTGTGCTAGTTGTAGCACAAGTAGTAGAGGAGGATCCTTCCCCTCCCCTAGCACCAACGCCACCTCTCCCTATCCTTCCCCCTCCACCTCCACCTCTGCATCCCCATCCCCTACCGCCCACACCTCAACGTTATCCATGTGGGTGTGGTATGAGTTGTTCGCCTGTGAATAGGCAGGGATATCGTGTTAATTTTGCTGTTTGCTATAATATCTGTATACAACGATGCAAGAGGCATCTCCCATAACCAATTCCACCAGTTTTTGCTCAGGTATTGACCATTCCCTCTTTCCCCCATGAACAAAAGTAATATTCAAAGAAAATATTAATCAGTGTTTTTGATGTAGCATATTATATGCAGCAGATGCAGATTAATAAGTACGTAAAAGGTTCAGGGGAAACTCCTACGAACGTATAGCCTCTGCAAGAAGAAGTACTGGCTTGGATTTGCAGTAAAATACAGAACAAGAGTGGGATGCATCTCATATATAAAGAAGACTAGTACTTAATGCTTCCTATATGATTGGGGTATGCATGCTTTGAATATAAAAGTACTATAATTATCATCATTGACTACATGTATGCATGCGCATGTTGTTCATGTACTCCGAAAACTTGTTTCCCTCGACGGCAATTATATCTATATATATATATATATATATATATATATATATATATATTGTCTGATAAGTTAGTTTCCAATAGGGGTGGGCAGCAGGGGCAGGCCTTCCCACTTCCGCCCCACCCTCGCATGGGCAGGCGGGTTACCCCGATCCGCCCATGCATGCGGGGGCGGGGTCCCCTGCCCCGCATGGAGAGGGTCTAGCGGGGGCGGGGGGTGGGGAGCGGGATGACCCCAGCGGGATCCCGCCCCTCACCCCCGCTCTACATATATAAATTTTTTTTATATATATAAATAAATATATTGTATATAGGTATATACAATTTATTAAAGACTTAAAATTGTATTCAAGTTATTAGATTGTCTTGGCTTCATAGGCCAACCTTTATATAGGAGGCCAAGACAATACAATAGTCATCCTTAAGCAATGTGGGACTTAGACATTGCTTAAGGATGACTATTGTATTGTATTGGCCTCCTATATAAATGTTGGCTTAAGAGGCAAAGACAATCCAAAATCTAACTCTAATGAGTTTAAATTCTTTTTATATTTATAAATTTTAATTTATTATTTAAATTATATTATAATTTTAGTCTAAAAAAATATTTTTAGACCAATTTTTTTTTTTAAACACAGTGTGTTGGCCTAGGCGAGGGGCGGGAGAAAAACCCCAACCCCCCGTATGGTGCCCCCGCCCCGCACCATGCAAGTATCACCCCTAGTTCCCAACATGCAGTACTTTTTGTTTTAGACATTCAAATTTTGGAGAAGAAATATTATTGGATAATGTCAAATTGAGTTGGTAATTTGTAAAATTTCCATGGCTACCAAATAATTAACAGGAAGCTAAGCTACGCACGCTTTGAACTTTTGAATTATATCATCATCATTTTTCACCTTTTATGATAAACTATTGTAGTTATTAATTTATATCTTAAAAACTATTATTTCTTAGAAGTTTTATATATAGCATCGAAATCCATTAAGATCCGGCCATTCAGATTAATGGTTACTTTTATAATTTGCAAACTGAAAAAATAATCATATTTATACTAGCTACCAGCTATATACGTAGGCGCTACAAATTAAAAACCGTGATTTGCCGATAATTGATTAATATTGACGTTTATTTACCGGCATAACCTGACATCAATATATGGTAAGTGGTCGCTATTTATTCAAGAATTAAGTGCTGACAATAATTTATATTTACCGGCACATTCATAAATCCTGAAAATATAATGTAAACGTGGGCATGCAAATCATTTTTTTAAGCACGTAAAGTATACATATATAGTTTCTTTCATAATTAATCAATGAGAAAATATATTTACAATCGTGAATTGCATAACCGCTTTGAAAAAAAATGAATAAAATATAGGACTCACATGAAAAAAATAAATTTTTTAATAGTGGACCCTACTCTTTTTCAAAGCAATTACGCGACGGTTACGCACTTCATGATTGTATGTAGAATTACTCATATCAATATATATATGGCCTTTTTAATATATATATGACAATTTAATTTATTTAGCTGAATCAGATAATATATATATGGGGTCACGCATGAGCTGGGCGGGCTTAAGCTAATTAATTTTCTCCTTTTGCATTAATTGATCAGGATTATGAAATCTCCTAAGAAAATCCTATTCATTATTGTTTTAATTATCATCCTTTCATTGGCCTCCCTTCATATGGCATCAAATGATTTGAAGATTAATAAAAATAATATTTATAAACCACATAGTTACAAATTAAAGACATAAAATTTATTAAATTCTCCAACATATTAATGGAATAATAATCAATAGTCATAAAGATAAGACATTCACACTCCATTAGTAGAGATTAATGAGATTTCCAAAGATGGCCAAGACCTCATATACTCATTTATTATTAACTCATTCATGACAAAGTACCATTCCGAGTCTATAAATAATGGGCTTGTATTCAACTTCTAGATCATTAAGAAAAACTCCGATATACATATTAGCACAAGACTGCAGATCATTGGAGTTACGGAAAGAAAGGATATCAAGAGAGTAGGGATGATGATGATGAGGATGTTGATTGTGTTAATTACCATGCTGGTGCTAGCCTTAGCACAAGTTAAAGCTAGTAATCCTATTGTTCCCCCTCGAATGCTCAGAATAGAGAGCAATCCTCCCCCTTATAAATTACTGTCAACGCCTAATTGCCCTTCCAGTGCCTCTCAATTATCTGATTCCCAACCACCTGATTGCACTCAAATCTGTGCTCAACGTTGTAAGCCTCTGGAAAATTTTCCTCCAAAATTCACGCTTTGTTTTGAAGCTTGTATGCTATTATGCTCGCAGTCCCCTTTACCATCTGGCATCTTTGACTGCACGCTTGATTGTGCAGAATCCATGTCAACCGGTTCCCGTTCAGGTACTTGCTAAATCCATATCCATTTCTTAATTAGAACATGCATGAATTTTAGAGTTGCTTTGATTATTCCATACTAATAATGCTTTGTTGTTTTTTTTTGAATGTGACAGATGCAGAAAAGGCGCAAGACTACATCCATACCTGCTACAATACTTGCAAGAAGAAGGAGAACTAGCATGCTCTATTTTTGTACTTCCAATTAAGAGAAAAAAAAAAAAGGAAAAATAATGAGAACCATTTGATCATGATATGACATGATCTTTGAATCTAAGAGTTGTGAGCTGTATTTTGTTTCTTGCTTTTGCTAAGCCATATTGTTACCAATAAAAACTTGGATCAGTTATTACCTAAAAAACCTGTTTTTCACCCTTTATGAGATGACAAGAAGTATCAAAGAGTCTTCTCCCCTGCTTTACTTTGATTGGGGATTTTTTTTTTTTTTTTTTTTTTATCCTACTCGAGTTGTCAAGCTCCATGATCTTATATTAATTTCATGAATAACTTCGCCTAATAATGATTATTAGCATAATTGTAATTTGTAGAGCAAGTTCCACGTACAATATTTTGTAATTTTGAAGGCGGGAATTAGTAAAGGCCCAAACCCCAAAAGGCATCTGCAAATAGTTTGCACGCCCAAATTAAGGTCTAGAAAGAGATTTGCCACTCCCACACGGTTTAATATCTTGAAGTTTATATAAATGACAAGTTGTTAATGACTGTCGGATAGAATTTTAAAAATTGATTTGAAAATAGTATATTAAATAGAATAATTCTATTTGGCCTTTTTAAAATAATTATACAATTTAATGTATTACACAACATTATATAAATAATTATAAAAGATTGGATAGAATCTTAAAAAATTATTAGAATATACCGTATTATATCTATTATACAATAAAAATAATTTTATAATTTAATTTATTAGGTCAAATTATGTAAACAATTATTTATAATTATTTTTATATATCATAGTTTTTTTTTTTTTTTGTAATTTTGAAGGCTAGAATGATTTAAGTATTTAAAAAAAAAATTATAGTGCATGACTAATTTGTTAGCTAGAATACTTTTTTTTTTTGTTAGAATTCTTTTTTAAATATCAAGTATTATTATTTTGTAATTTATTAAGACGACGGAAACGACGAGAGTTTGGAAAGGAAGAATTGCCGTTTCGAACTGTCATCGGAGGGTCTCGACTCTGTAGCCTTGTCTCTCGCTGCAAATAACCCGTAAAGCTCACCTCACCGGGTCTCTAAAATTTTTCCAGCTTCACCTAAGAATGTAGCATAAAGACACGCTTCCATTTGCTTGAAACCTCCATGGCCGGCCAATGTCTCCTTCCTTATTCTTCTTCTTCTTCCTCTTTAGTATACCGAACCCCAAAACCCCCAAAACCTTTCCGTTATTACTCCTCAATTTCATCCCAACTTCACTCCCCGCCCTCTCGTGATGACAACGACGACGACAATGATAATTGCAGCAAAACCAAGAAACATTCCCGACTCAACCTATGCAACCTCTCCATAACCCTCACCATCATCTCCGGCTCTCTCCCCCAGCCCGCTCTCGCCGCAGCCGCCGCTGTCAAAAAGCGGTCGTCCAAGAAAACGACGCCGAAACTTCCCGAAGCCCTAACCCCGGAAGAGCTCAAGTCTTGGGTACAGGGACTCCCAATTGTATCAGACCGCATTCCATACACGCAACTGTTGGAATTGAAGAAAGAGGGAAAGCTCAAGCATGTAGTTAAGCAGGGTAGTGGTCGTGGTTTGCGGCAGCGTACAGAACCTGTGCTGGTTGTTCTCGATGACTCTAGGGTTTTAAGGACGGTTTTGCCGTCCTTGGATGCCAACAGGAGGTTCTGGCAGTCCTGGGATGAATTGAACATTGAATCCCTCTGTGTCAACGCGTATACGCCTCCACTCAAGGGGCCGGATGTGCCGGCACCGTATTTGGGCTTCCTTGGGAATGTGCCGGCATTTATGCTGAGGTTGGCGAGTCCGAAGAAAGAGTCGAAGAGAACATTAGAGTTTAGAAGAATTAGGGAGGAGTTGAAAAGGGAAAAGATGGAAGGGTTAGAGAGGATGAGAAAGGACAGGGAGGCGATCGATAAGGCGATAAGGGTGCAGAGGAAAGAGGAGGAGAGGAGGAGGAAGATGGAGCTGAGGAAGAAGGAGCACGAGGAGTCCTTGCAAGCGGCAAGGAGGAATTACTTGAAGATGGGCAATATGTGGGCGGATTTAGCACAGGATCCTAATGTGGCCGGTGCGCTTGGGTTGGTGTTCTTTGTGATATTTTACAGGACGGTGGTACTTAGTTATAGGAAGCAGAAGAAGGATTACGAGGATAGGTTAAAGATTGAGAAGGCGGAGGCGGAGGAGAGGAAGAAAATGAGGGAGTTGGAGAGGGAGATGGAGGGAATTGAGGGTGAGGATGATGAGGAGAGTGAGCAAGGGAGAGGTGAGCAAAATCCTTATTTGAAGATGGCTATGCAGTTTATGAAGTCGGGGGCTCGTGTTAGACGAGCACATAATAAGAGGTTGCCACAGTATTTAGAGAGAGGTGTGGACGTCAAGTTTTCAGATGTTGCGGGGCTTGGCAAAATACGTCTTGAGCTTGAGGAAATTGTGAAGTTTTTCACGCATGGAGAAATGTATAGGAGGAGAGGAGTGAAAATACCAGGTTAGATTTTTCCAAAACACTGCTGCTAAGCCTATATGATATTGTTCGAGTGGTTTGAACTTTTGCTAAAAAATATTAATCTGACACATATTTGGAAGGCATTATAGCTGCATTTACAGATGTTTTGTATTGCTCTTTATTTGGTGTAAATACCTAAAGACTGGAATAGGAGCGAGCATAATGATATTAAATTTTGTATTTGACATATTTTGATCGGATGAATATCCACTCCTTTTTTGCTCCAAGTTGTGACTATCGCCGATGTAGAGTGACTTTCATCCAAGAATTTGAGAGTAGAAAAATAGGAATTGATGCTTTATAGGTCCAATTTGAGCCCGTCACATTAATAGAACATCTTTTACCTATAAAAAAATTGATAGGTAAAAGTGGAATGTGTTCTTGGGCTATGCCTATTGTTTCTATTAATCGAGTTTTATGCTTACTTATAAAAAAAAATAAAAATTGAGCCCTTTAACCTTGAACAATAAGAATATTGTTGTGTCTTGGTTCCTAAATGGGAATGTCGAGAAAAAGGCACAGTAAAGTACCTATGTTTTTGCTTTGTGCCCAAACTGGCCTACAGATCAACAAATTATCTTTTTGATGATGAGGAACCTAGAGGCTTTGCAATCGCAACATGCCTTTTACTCAGTTAAATCTCGGACCTGTGAAGCGTGCCCACATTAAACAGTTTAGGTAAATTATGGGCTTTTTATTGATGGGACGAGGCCCCTAGAAATTGTTTACACCCACGGGTTTGAATTTTAAACCTTGGGGAGCATCCTACCAAGGCCCTGTTCAGAAGATATAAGTACAAATTTCAGAAGATATATATACATATACTGTATTTTTCCTCATTATATAATCTCTGGCCATTCCCTGCTTTGAAGGACCCTTTAATTATCAATTAGTATGTTTTAGCTACAAGGGATTTTCCCTTTTGTGCTTTCTGCAAGACTTATTTTAGGTAGAGTTCGTTTCTTAATCAGGTGGTATTCTTCTTTGTGGCCCCCCTGGTGTGGGGAAGACTTTACTGGCAAAAGCTGTGGCTGGGGAGGCAGGCGTAAACTTCTTCTCAATTTCAGCCTCTCAGTTTGTGGAAATATATGTTGGGGTCGGTGCTTCTCGTGTCAGAGCACTGTACCAAGAAGCAAAGGAAAATGTATGTGCTGTTTTCAGCTCTTTCATTCTCTCATTACTTGTGAATCACGTTCTTTGTAATAGGTCTGGTTATCCAATTGCACAAACATTCTTGCATCACAGGTATCGAGTGTTGACATTTAATCCTCATCTTCATTTACTGTGTACAGATAGCAGTTATATTTTCCTGATGCCACTCCTTTCTCCAATATCAATTCCTTTTCTTTTCTGTCATCTCTCATGACACTTGTCTGCTTTCTCAGCTTTTAATGTTCTTACTACAACTGCACATTTTTCTTATGTTTGTTTTGTTTTGCATAGGCTCCATCTGTTGTCTTCATCGATGAACTGGATGCGGTAGGAAGGGAGCGTGGTCTGATTAAGGGTTCTGGTGGACAAGAACGTGATGCTACTCTTAATCAGGTTGGTTAGAGCATATTTCATTTTCAGAGATGTTGTACTTTTTTCCTATTTATGAATTGATGTGCGTGTTCCAGCTCCTTGTCTGCTTGGATGGATTTGAAGGAAGAGGGGAAGTGATCACCATTGCTTCCACGAATAGACCAGATATTCTAGATCCAGCACTTGTAAGACCTGGGCGGTTTGATCGGAAAATATATATCCCCAAGCCTGGTCTTATTGGTCGTATTGAAATTTTGAAGGTATTGGTTACTAACCTGCATCTTCTTTACATGTTGAATACTGTATTTGTGGTGTTGCAAGGTTGCCATTCTTGTCTCCCTTCAATAATTTTGTGCTATCAATTAGTAGTTTTATGTTTTTCCAAATTGTTACATTTCCTTGGTTACAGGTTCATGCTCGTAAGAAACCTATGGCTCAAGATGTGGACTATATGGCTGTCGCTAGTATGACCGATGGCATGGTTGGTGCAGAGCTTGCCAACATAGTTGAGGTTGCTGCTATCAATATGATACGTGATGGAAGAACTGAGGTACTGCCTCATTTTCTAAACATTTGGCATTGAGTGTAGTTATACAGAAATGAAAGGAAAAAAAAAATGTAAAGAAAAAATGATTATAATGCAAACTTTATGTGTGTAACATTTATATCCCCTATCCATAGATAGGTAAATAATCTGATGGTTATGTAGCGAGGACACACCTTCAATATAAAGTTCTCGAGTATTCCACATTAGAGAAACTAGTTGCACAGGATAAATTTAAGATATTTAATTAAAAAAATTGTTTAAAATGGTTTTTGTTTTAAAATTTTTTAAACATATAGAAAATGTTTTAGCTTATCTTGTACCATCTCGAATATATAAATATAGCTTATCTTATACCATCTCGAATATATAAAAAATCAAGAAGCCAATATTTGTGAATCAAGAAGCCAATGAGTTTAGTCGTGTTTCTATAGTCTTTCTCAGTTTTTTTTTTAATTGATAGTATGTGAGGCTTATATGTTGAACTTGAGTATAATTTTTTCATGTTAAGCAAAGAGTCCCATCAATAGTCAGTTTAGCATCAAGTATTTCTTCACCGGACGCATAAAGCTCTTCTTAATTTTCTCTCCTTATTTTTTCTCTCCGTACACTTGAGAGAAAATGCTGTGTTTTTCCATTGGTTTTCTGTTTTCGCTGGTTGAGACTAGTGTTTGTTAGCTTAGCTTTTCCAGATTTTTATGAGTAGTTGTATTGTGATGGGGTCGAGTAGGAATGTTATTATAGATAAAAAATGCTTTGAGTTCATGAAGACGAATGCAAGGTGGTGGAGAATCACTGAGAGCAGCTGTCGCGCTATGAATCACATCTTCATTGACCAAGACTCGTTGGGGTGGCTGGCTGGTATTGTGGAGGAAGGTATTGTTTCTGAGGGTCCCTCTGTTTTCATCAGGTTGCGTAGAAATGGCTCTCAGGTGTTGGTGATTCAGAGACAGTGCAACTCTTATGGGAGCTTCTTCTCCTTATCGGAGTTTGGTCAAGAGAAACGGCGTGGCTTACTAGTGATTCTGGAAGGGAGGAAAGGTGTTGGTTGGAGGAACTTTGGTCAGCTGTTGAAGGAAATCGCTGCTACTGCAACTTCCTCTGTTTTGGGAAAGGATAACAAAGGGAACCACCCATGGACGCTGCCTCCTCCGCTACCCAGGGGCATGAAGTTTTCTCTTCGTACAGGGAGGCTCTGTCTTGAGCTCCAAAACCTGCAGGGGGGTTAAGTCCTCTGGTGAAGACGCGGCCCTGTGAAGAAGCAAGTTTACGCAGGCCTTTGTTGGGGCCAAGTTTGGAAACTTTGTTGCTGGCTTTGGCAGAGATGGAGAAGCAAGTCGGTGGTTTAATTCTTAATATGGGGGTACTAAAATGCGGCGTTGAGGGATTTCAGATGGAGAAGTTTGGCCAGGGTGAAGGCTTTGTTAATGGGCCCGTTTATGAGTCTGGGCTTAAGGAAAAGGGCATCGCTTTTGGTGGGCCTCAATTGCGAGCCAATCTCCCAATTATCCAGCAGCCCATCGCGTTGGCAAAGCCCGTTGCCCAGGGCTCGAAGCTTGCGTGGAAACGCAGAGAAATTCTAGCGTCGTCGCAACCACTGGTGGTGGGTCAAGGTTCCTCGTCGGTGGTGGAGAGTTCGATGGAGGCGGCGGTGGGTGCGCCGGCGAGGTCTGAGGTGCCTAAGTTGGTGTCAGTTGGTTTTAGTGCTGAGGAACCGATTCTAAGCACTGCCATGAGCTGCTTGGTTTTGCCGGTATCCTCACCGAAACAGAATCCGACGGCTTCCCTCGTGCCGGCGACTCAAACGCCGGCAGCCATAGTTACGGCAACCTTCATTGAACCTTCGCCGGAACCTTCAATGACTGTGCTTCAACTACCTGCGCAAACTTCGTTGGAGCACGGGGAGCCTTCTGATGGGCCGCCACTTGTCGTGGTGGTACAGACTTCGCCGCTGACACGGTTTGGCCTAGCTCCCGACCCTCTGGTGGCGAAGACTCTACCGGTGTTGTCACAGAGTGACTTGTTGGAGTTGACTAGGGATGTAGTTGAACTTTCGGGCCTAGCAGGGGCACAGACAAAGCCGCTAGCAACTTTTGGGCTGATTTTAGTTCCCTTGGCTGCGAAGGCAGTAGCCCATGTGTCGGATCAGGTGGTAGAAGAGCCCGGTTTTTTCGAAAATACTGGCTCTTTGATTCTGTTTACGGCTAACAAGGATGAGGAGGATGAACCTACTCCTCTCTATTCCTTTCATCCTAATGTGTCAGATTGGGTTATCCAGAAAGCGATGGACATTAAGCACATGTTAGGAATTTCTTATGGGGATTTTGAAGCTGAATTTATGGCTTTACTTACAGTTGTAGAGGCCGTGAATGCCCAAGCTAAGTCCAATCAATCCTTGGCTTCGGCCAAAAAAAGGGAAATAGAACTCAAAAGGTTAGATTGGGCAATGAAAGAGGATGGAGGTGAGAAGAGCTCTACTCGGGAGTGTAGTAAGGGGAGGGGTAAGATGGTTGTCCCATGAAGCCAAAAATAATTTAATGGAATGTGAGGGGGCTGCATGATCCTATTAAGTGGCTCCAAGTTAGAAATTTACTTCGCCAGTGGAAAGGGGACATCATTTGCTTACAAGAGACTAAGTTGGAAATTATTACAAGACAAGTTGTTCGCAGCTTATGGAGAGGTCAACACATTGTGTGGTCTTACCTACCATCAAATGGTGCTTCCGGGGGAGTTCTAATTATGTTTGACACAAGGGTGGTGGAAAGGGTGGAGGAATGTGTGGGTGAATTTTTGGTGTCATGCTCTGTTAATTTAGAAGACGGCTTTAAGTGGGCTTTTTCTGAGGTTTATGGCCCAAATATTGATTCAGAGAGAAGATTTTTGTAGGAAGAACTGGCGGGAGTCATTAGTTGGTGGGAGCTACCAACTTGCATAGGGGGGGACTTTAATACTTCTCGCTTTCAAAGCGAAAGGTCGGGAACTTCTCTCATCATTCCAGCTATGAGAGATTTTTCTGATTTCATTTCAGAACAGGAGCTCATGGACATTCCACTATCAGGAGGCACTTTTACATGGTCCAACAACCGTAATTGCCCATCATGGTCGATGATTGATAGATTTTTACTAACACCCGATTGGGAGTCACACTTCCCGGATGTGGCTCAAAGAAGATTACCCCGTTTATGTTCTGATCACTTACCCATCATTTTAGATTGTGGAGGCATCCATGGGGGCAAAAGGTATTTTAAATTTGAACATGTGGCTTAAAACTGACGGTTTTGTAGACAGGGTCAGTCTTTGGTGGAATTCCTATAGTTTCCAAGGCTCTCCAAGCTTCATTATGGCTAAAAAGCTAAAAGCACTGAAACAAGACCTGAAGTAGTAGAATGAACAAGTTTTTGGCAATGTGTTTTAGCAGAAGCGCTCTCTTATGGAGGAATTACAAGGCCTGGAAGTTGAGGAGGAGGCCAGATCCCTTTCTGAACCTAATAAAATCCGAAAGAACCAGGTAGTTGTTGGGGTTACTTTGATGGAGGAGATTTCATAGAGACAGAAATTTAGGGTACTCTGGCTTAAGGAAGGACAAATATACGAAATTCTTCCATAGGATGACTAACTCTCACAAGAGGAACAATACTATTGATACATTGATGGTAGATGGGGCAGCTTCTTCGGATCAAATGGTTATCAAAAACCACATTGAACAATACTATCAACAATTATTATCAAAAGAGCATAATTGGAGACCGAGAGTGGATGGTCTGTCTTTTTCCTCATTAGACCAGCACAGTGCAGGGTGGTTAGAAAGGCCATTTACAGAAGAGAAAGTGGGCAATGTTATCAGAGGTATGACAAGTGATAAGGCTCCCGGTCTGGATGGGTTTACTTTGGGTTTCTTTCAAGCTTGTTGGGAGGTGGTCAAAGAAGACATTATGCAAGTCTTTCTTGAATTTCATTCCAATGCTAGATTTGAAAAGAGCCTCAATGCCACCTTTTTAACCCTCATTCCTAAAAAGGTGGGGTTTAGGGATGTGAGGGACTATCGCCCCATTAGTCTTGTTAAGGGGATGTACAAGATTTTATCCAAAGTGTTAGCAAATAGACTAAGCTCTGTGGTGGAAAAACTAATCTCGAAGCCACAAAATGCGTTTGTCAAAGGTAGACAAATCCTTGACTCGGTTCTTATCGCAAATGAAGTATTGGATGGTCGACTTAAGTCTAGAGAGCCTGGGCTACTTTGTAAGTTAGACATGGAGAAAGCTTATGATCATGTCAACTGGAAGTTCCTTCTTTATTTACTTGAAAGATGTGGTTTTGGGGGGAAATGATAGAAATGGGTAGAATTTTGTATCTCTTCAACTCGTTTCTCCATCTTGGTAAATGGTTTTTCGGTGGGTTTTTTCAACTCCTCTCGTGGCCTGAGACAGGGTGATCTGCTCTCTCCTCAACTTTTCTTATTTGTCATGGAAGCTCTCAGCAAGATGATTGAGGGGATGGTAGATGGTGGGTTACTCCATGGTTTTTCGGTGGGGAATGGCGATCTTAACATTTCTCACTTGTTATTTGCAGATGACACGCTTATTTTTTGTGGTGCACACCTCGGTCAAGTCCAAGACTTAAGGGCACTACTCATTTGTTTTGCTTTTGTGTCTGGATTGAGTATTAACCTCACTAAGTCAGAAATAGTGCCAGTGGGAGTAGCCCCCGATGTGGAGATTTTCGCTGCTACCTTGGGATGCAAGATATTTTCACTGCCTATGAAGTATCTTGGTTTATCGTTGGGTACCTCTTTTAAATCTGAAAGGATTTAGAATGTAGTCGAAAGGGTGGAGTGCAGATTGGCTGCTTGGAAGAGGCTTTACTTGTCGAAAGGTGGTAGGTTGACTTTGATTAAAAGTACTCTTTCTAACTTACCCACCAATTTTTTGTCTTTGTTCCCGCTTCCCACGAAGGTGGCTAACCGTATTGAGAAGTTGCAAAGGGATTTCTTATGGAGTGGATTGGAGGAAGAGTTCAAATTCCACCTGGTTAATTGGTCTACAGTTTGTACCCCAATTTCTGGGAGAGGTTTGGGGATTCGCCACTTGATGAAATCCAATCAAGCTCTTTTGGGTAAGTGGTTGTTGAGGTATCAAAATGAAAGGGAGGCCTTTTGGAGGGCAGTTATAGATTCTCAGTTTGGGGAAGCTTGGGGAGGATGGTGCTCGAATGAGGTACGAGGCACTTATGGAGTGTGTTTGTGGAAAAACATTAGGAGGCTTTGGGGGACCTTCCGAGAACATGAACATTTTGTTGTAGGCGATGGTTCGCGTGTCCGTTTTTGGTTTGATATATGGTGTGGTAACCATTATCTACGAGATATCTTCCCTGCCATCTTTGCGCTTGCAAGAGTAAAGGAGGCATCAATTGCCTACCTTCATTCTTCAGTAAATGGCACCCCTCAATGGAATATTGAATTCATTAGGGCAGCCCATGATTGGGAATTTGAGTCTTTTACAGAGTTCTTCGCAGCTTTATATTCCACAAGTATTCCAGGGGGCTCCGGAGACAAGTTGCATTGGAATCATTCTAAGAAAGGTATCTTCTCGGTCAGTTCTTTTTATCAAAAGCTCACGAGCTCTGGTTTGTCTATATTCCCGTGGAAGAGCATATGGAAGACGAAAGCTCCTTCAAAAGCAGCTTTCTTTGTCTGGACAGCGTCTTTGGACAAGATCCTCACTATAGATAATTTGAGGAAACGACGGGTCATTGTCCTAGATTGGTGTTGTATGTGTAAGAAGCATGGGGAGTCTGTCGATCATCTGCTTTTACACTGTGAGGTGGCTAAGACTGTATGGGATGATTTCTTCTCAAGAGTCGGATTGTCTTGGGTTATGCCTTGGAGATTGGTGGATTTCCTCGCAAGCTGGACATGACTACACGGAGATTCTCAGGTAGCGGCAATCTGGAGATTGGTATCAATATGTATGTGTTGGTGCATTTAGAGGGAGAGAAATGCCATATGTTTTGATGATCAAGAGAGAACAAGGGAAGAGCTTAAAGTTTTCTTTTTAAGACTTTGTTTTTATGGGCGGGGGCTATAGTTTGTAACGGACGTAGTGTCCATGATCTTCTTCTTTCTATTGTATTCGCTATTTAGGCGTGTTTTCATGTATACTTCCTGTGTACTTGGGCTATGCCTATTTCTATGAATATATTATCTTTGATTACCTATCAAAAAAAAATTTATTCACCGATAGTTATGTATTGCACTTTTTTGCTTAGTTTGTTGTGCTTAGATCATATAAGAAAAAAATGGTAGTTTCTGAACCGTTACTTCTCTTGAATACAATATAATCACTTGTAATTGAACTATCTAAGTATGTTGAACATCATTATAATTACCATGAAGAAAATGATTGTAGGCAATGAGAAAGGGCTGATACAATTCACATGTGAGGAGACCTTTGAAGTTCCAAAATTTTTGGGTTGGGAGATGATAATGTGGCTTCACAAGGCTAGAGCTCCATGCTTCCGTAGTTTTTTTTATCGGTATAGTAGATTTTATTGATCATAAGAATAGGCAAGAGCCCAAGTATACGGGACCATAATTATATGTAGTAATAGATGATAAATGATCTTGAAAGATTTCTAATTTAAAATTTCCCCACTCTTTTTGCATAAAATTTAATTATATGAATTTACATCATTTCCACTTATAAAAAAGATGAACTTACATAATTTTCGACTGCACATCACCATTCATGACAACATTTTGGGGTAGTTTGGTTTGTTAATTATAAGCATTTTTTAATACTTATGAAGTCTTATGCTTTAAACTTTTGTGTCAGTAAATAACTTATTTTACTCGTGCAGATCACTACTGATGACTTGTTACAAGCTGCACAAATAGAAGAAAGGGGAATGTTAGATAGAAAGGAGAGAAGCCCAGAGACATGGAAGCAAGTAGCAATTAATGAAGCAGCAATGGCTGTTGTAGCTGTGAACTTTCCTGATCTTAAG
Source organism: Juglans mandshurica (assembly GCA_022457165.1). NCBI lineage: Eukaryota > Viridiplantae > Streptophyta > Magnoliopsida > Fagales > Juglandaceae > Juglans > Juglans mandshurica. The sequence continues at coordinate 7,192,476 of CM039619.1, read as the reverse complement.
AATATTGAGTTTGTATGGTCCTTAAGCTCCTGCATTTTCACTTTTTTCTGGTATATAATTCATTTATATTATTATTCTTCGGTCAGAAATGGGACTGAGTTGAATCCATTAGTGTTTTTCTTATCGAGTTACGTTTTCTTTATAAGTGATAAATTTTCTTAAAAAAAAAATTCCTTAAACGTATAAAAAAAAAAGTAATAAATTTTCTTCAAAAGAACATCAAGGGTCACAACACTTAGAGAGACACCCTAAGAAAATCTGACATCTAATTTGTAATATGAAATATCTCCAACTAATTGGAAAAAGATTATGAGGCAGTAGCCATGGTGTAAAGAGACGTCAAGAACATAAACTTTATCTTCATTACAGGTAATTCATGTCTCTCAAAAGTCTGATTCCTTTCTGTCCAACTACAATTATACACCACATTAAACGCAAAGGAATTGACTTCTGAGTTTCTTCCCCTTGGTCTCTACCAAATTGTCATTTCCAACCATGCAATAGTTCGGGAGTTTACCAATAAACGTCAGTTTTATGTTCTTCTAGGCACTTATTAATTAATTTTGCATCAGTCAGTGTAGAATTTATGATTTTATGTCTAGTTCATATGGAAACTTCAGCAAGTGGTACCACAGCAGGTTAGTTGTCTTAAATTCAAACAGAACCAGAAACATTTTACTGCCTAAGTTGAAAGAATAGAAATGCACAATAGAAGAGATCGATTTTTCGTACCATGACTGTTATATTTATACATAAGACACATTATTACGCCATTATTAGTGGATGCCTTATTTTATTATTATTTATTGTATGTATTGGTGGGAGGCGTATTGGTTGCAGGATGGGTAGTAGTGAAGGATGGGTAGTAGTGAAGAAGGAAATGTTAAATAGAAATGTGGCAGAAATTATGATTTTTTATAAGATAGGATGATGGAAAAGATACATGTGGAACTTGACTAATTGAGGTGGATTCAATAAAATTGATTCCATTTAAGTTATCCCTGATTTGGTTCTTGCTCGTCCAGATTAATGTTCCTGTTATTTGTGTAACAATGACTGGAAATTGACAGTTTATTTTGCTGGTGCAGGTCACTATTGCTCCTAGAGCTGGTAGGGAATTGGGTTATGTTCGAATGAAAATGGATCCTATTAAATTTAATGAAGGAATGCTTACGTATGTGTTCATATCTCTTGGTACTTTTTTCCCTTTGAAATAATGCTGCAAGGAATTATACAAGAATAATGTTGTTAAGGACCTTAAAATAGTTCCAAAATTAGTGTACAATGATATAAAACTTTGTTCAATCCAATAATGCAATGCCCTTTAAGGGAGATGTGCACTACAGGGTATGTTTCCTTCAGTAAATTTACCTTTTCTTCACTCAGTTTCTTGTTGGAATTGTATTAAATGCCTTCCTTATTCTCTTTTTTCTATGTTTTTCTTGTCACTCGTGTTTCCCAATACCATGCAGCCGGCAATCCCTCCTGGACCATATCACTGTTCAACTAGCACCACGTGCAGCTGATGAGATTTGGTATGGTGGGGGTCAGGTAAGCAAGCCTTTAAATGTCATGGAAGTTGTTATGTAGTGGTTATCAAGATCTATATATTTGTATACTATCATTTTTTCATTCTGGATTCAATTGTCTCTGAGATGATCCAGTTACTAACATTTTTTTATCTCCAGTTGAGTACAATATGGGCCGAAACGGCAGATAATGCTAGGTCAGAAGCACGGACCCTTGTTCTTGGTGGCCTCTCTGAGAAACATCATGGATTATCAGATTTCTGGGTGGCTGATCGAATTAACGTAATGACTCTCTCTCTCTCTCTCTCTCAAAGTTTGATGGCTCCACTAGTTGCTTTGTGAAATTCACTCAAGGAGGTAATTAGGGCCCTTTAAATATTACATTTTCTGAGGGTGAAGTGTGCCTTTTTAAAATGGTGAAGGTTTTCCTTTTTAGAGATATACAAGCACGTAGCTAAGGATCAAAACTAGTTTAAAGTGTCTTAAATTGTAACACAATCTTGGACTTCTAATACTCGGGGTGAAAAAATTTGTTTGCAGCTTTTAGTAATGTATGGTGACGATTGTATCCTTAAAGCATTTTAATGCAAATCAAATTTCAGGAAATTGATTTGGAGGCATTGCGGATTGTCAACTTGTGTTATGAACGTGCAAAAGAGGTGAAGGAAGCTTTATTACGAAGCTGCTTCTTTTTTTTTTTAATCTTTTTTTGAGATCCTTGTGTGAAAAAAATCACAATTCATTGTTTTCCACAACAGATTCTGCAGCAAAACCGAAAGCTTATGGATGCTGTGGTTAATGAACTTGTTGAAAAGAAAAGTCTGACCAAACAAGAATTTTTACGCCTAGTTGAGTTGCATGGTTCCCTCCAACCAATGCCAGCAAGTATACTTGACATCCGGACAGCAAAAGGATTGAAGTTCCAGGAAATGATGATGAACCAAAAGGAAGCAGCTATACGAAGCGACGTGTGAGCAAGCTGCCCAGAAAATCATCTGTTAGATCTTTGATCTTGGAGTGGCGCATGAGTTAGGTTGGTGGTTGCTGGATTGAGCAGTCATTAACGCACAATTTATCTGTTGGCGGCGTTTCCTGGTCATGTTCTTCAATGGTTGCGTATTTTTATTTTAGCCCTACTGATCAGATAGCGGGAGCCTATCCATTGATCATATACCAGTACAGCAGGCATGCCAAGAATAAATCTGAGAAAATTTTGACACCACACCAATTTATCCTTCAATCCTGTTCTTGATCAATATCCAATGTTTGCCGAGGAGCTATGTAATGAATTATTGTGCATCTGAATCTATATGATGCACTCGGCTACTTTAACAGAATGGCTAGAGCTTTGAGGCACATCATTTTGTCCCTTCATTTGCGCTTGGAAGAGATTTCTGCAATTGGTTCTTCTTTTTTTGGTGACTAGCATATATATATATATATATATATATATATATATATATATATATATGTTCTAATGTTTTGCCCCCCACCCTGATGAATTAAATTCAAGTTCATATTTAATTAATTGAATCATGATCTAGCATATATAAAAGGTTAATTGGAATCGGTGTAAAATATTTATATGTAAAGAGTTTGTTGCAAAATAGTGCAGAGCAGTGTATTTAAAATGACTAAATACGATCCTGACGGTTCTTGAAATGTTGAAAACCGTAGACGCCCCGCCCCCCACCCCCCCCCCCCCCCCCCCCCCCCCCCCCCCACTCCAAGCCATCTCCAGTCTTGACTCTCCACTCCTCCCCTCTCCTCTCTCCTCTCAAAGGTGAATCCAATTAGTTTCGCGGCACTTTTTGAATCTAACGGTAACTACCTAGGCACGTACTCAATAACTAGACAATAACCGCCAACCATGTTTCTTTCTAGAAAACCACCCAGTATTGTTATTACCCATACATCTTATCACACTCTTTTTCATGAGCCGCATTGCATTGCATTGCATTACAACTTCTCCAGTCTCCAAGAAGAATGAAGAACACAAACGCGGCATCTCTTTTTGCTCTCTTCTGCACTTCTGTGATGGCAATCTTGGTCGCCACAAGCGTGCCGGTTCAAGCTGTGGAAGAATTCAAAGTGGGCGACGTTTTGGGTTGGATTCAACCCGATGCCAACCACACTTCGCTTTACAGTCAATGGGCTGCAAGGAACAGATTTCATGTTGGAGATTCTCTCTGTGAGTGAGTTTGTTTTTTCGAGTTCCTAATTTCTTTTAACGGTGGCGTATCTTTTTCGAGAAAGTGGTGTGGAAAGCTGAGGTTGTTTTTGTGGTTTTCTGGGTTATCGGGGTTCAGCGTAGTTTATAAATGAATTTTTATTATCATATATAAAACAAGTAATTATTCGGGGTCAGAGCACCTGAATATAAGAAATTATGTAATCATTTTGCTTGAACTCAGACAGCAGTTATAATAATCATCCAAAAACAAGAAAAAATAGTGCTTGATTTCCCCGAGTCAAATAGTTTGATATTTATTTTAATTTCCTCCCATATCTTGTATTAAAATATGGTGTTTTCTTCCCCTTCTTTTTTCGTTCTTTGGCACAGCTTTTGAGTACAAGAATGATTCAGTTCTTGTGGTGAACAAATATGAATACTACCACTGCAACACAAGCAAGCCAATCGCTGCCTTTAACAACGGGAAGAATGTCGTCAAGCTTGATAGGCCGGGGCCATTCTACTTCATTAGTGGGGTTCCTGATCACTGCAAGAACGGCCAGCGGTTGTTTATTGATGTGATGTCTCTGCACCCAATCTCTCCATCTCCTCCATCCATTGCCTTTCCGCCTGCTCTAGACGAGGGGCCCTCTCCTTCACCGTCACCAAGTTCGGCAGTTCCAGTTACACTTCGTTCAGTCTTTGTGGCTGTTACTGCTACATTTGTGACTTTTCTATGCTCTGCAGCATAGCTTATTGTTATGTTATTTTCGTATGGTTTAGTTGGTTTTCTTAGCGCGTCGGATTCCGGCTGTTGGAATCAATCGTGCCTTAAGATTTGCCTCTGACTTGTGCATTTTATATTAAACATTGTTAGTTTAATTATTTTGGGAGTTAAGGTTGGAAAATTGTATTTAAAACAGCCTCTAGTTTACTTTGAACTTTACAATTCAGTCAGTACCTTAGCCCATTTAGCATAACATGGTATTTGATTTTCTTTTGAGCATTGCATACTATTTTCACTTGCTAAATTAGCTAAATGTAAACTGAAAGTTGCCTGGAAAACTCTTTATTACCCCGGAAACAAGCTTTCAAGATTTAGGAGCTTGGCTGAGGGCTCCAATGGCTCAGAGAATTACAGTTGCACTTTAAAAAAAATGCAAAAAATGCAAAAAATCCAGCATTTCAGGGCTATGATCTACAGATTATATCCTATCACAGTCGGTGGTGAGAATTTTCAGAATGAGTGAAATCCACGACGACTGGAACTCTCAAGATCAGAATTAAAAGAATGCAATTTTGCAGGCCCGTCCCCCGTTTTCTCTCTCTCTCTTTTCCATTTCTTTTTTTGATACCAATGCTCAACAAGCTTCACAGTTAAACCAAAAAATATTGTGCCCAGAGTTCCTCCACTAATCGACACCAACACCACAAAAATCCATTCTGTTTCCTTGCCATGCGGGATGTAGACCCATGTCGCTGCAACATAAGCTGTTGCCATGAATGACACAGCTACCCACATGACTTTATGAGCAACCTTCAGCATCATCATCTGAGGTTTTCTTTGGAAAGGAATGATGCTGACTAGAACAATGACGATGCACAGCGATGCGAACAATGCGATTTGATTGCTTACTACAAATACCTTGAAGGCCGTTGTTCTGTATAAGACAGACTTTCCTCTGAGTGCTCCTTCCTGGTAGATCCCACCGGGAGGGCTTATCCCAGCTGCAAATGTAACTGTGGCAATCAAAACAGCCACAAGTATTATTGTGTTCCTTGCATTCTGAACCGCCTCATTGTATACCTCATCTTGCTTGTTTTGGCTGAATCTATGAAGTTGTGCTAGTTCTTCCTGCCTTCTTTTGCTGAGATGTTTCTGTTGTCCTAAACTTGTCAGCGTACTGGCAAGGGAACTGGACAGGGTACCGCTAGTCTGCCTTGAGGAGCATTCAGCCACAGATGTGATATTATCTGGGCTTTCACACATCTTCTCTACTTGATGCTGTATCAGTTTAATTCGGGAATCTCCTCCGGCCTGGTCGAGGATGTCAAGGGCTGTGAGTCCTCTATGATTCTGGAAATTGATATCAACTGTTGTTTTGTTGATCAAGTAGGCCACTATCTGTAACAAATTCGAATTTCCATAAGTCTAATTAATTAGGAAACAGGCGCATGCGCAAAAGAACATTATCATCAGTATCTATCTACAATTGTGGTCAACCTTTATGACACAAGTATAAATCATCATATCTGTATGAAACAAGCGGAGCTGTGGACATGACTTGTCAGGCAAAACTAATGAATGTTCATCAGCAGAAGTTTGGTACTTCACATGAGTAAAAAACATGCCCAACATAGACATTATTCTGCGAAAGGCCATTCTAATTTCACAACCATCAGTTGTAGCAGGAATCATTGTTTTTTTAATTTCTCACCTGATCGTGCCCTCCAGAGACTGCAATATGCAAGATGGTGTTACCATATTGATCTGGACAGTGGAAGATATCGGTATCATTGAAGACTTGCATCAAGTATAAGAAAGCATTGTGATGGTTGTATCTCACAATTAGATGAAAAACTGTCTCCCCCTTTTTTGTGTGATACTGAAAAGATGTTGGAGCCATTAACATGAATTCTTTTAGAATTGCCGTGTTGCCATTCATCGCAGCCAAGTGCAAAGGCGTGTAACCATCATTATTGAATTGCAAAGCAAGGTCTGCATCAAGCTTTAAGAGCATTCTTGTTATCTCCCGGTACCCTCTATGACAAGAGCAGTGCAATGTCGAATACCCATTAGTGTCAACCTTTTGAGCTAAGTTTGGGCACGCTTCCACAATCTTCCTAACAATACCTGCACCAGCAGCTCTAATTTTTCACTAAATCATGCAGAATCTAGCTGAGCAAATTGAAATTTACAATAAAACTCATCTACACATTTGAGTCATTCACATATTACCAGCAAGTGGGCGTATAAATTGATGAGTAGAGGAATTCTCAATTTCAAATTAATTGGTAACGTGTTCAGCTGGGAAAAGTTACCCGTGTGGCCTTTTGACACAGCAACATGAAGGCAGTTTTGATCAGAAGCATCTTCTTCCAATCCCTGCACCCAAGGCCTCCTCAAAAGAAGATTGACCACATTGAGATGCCCATAAATACAAGCCATGAAAAATGGGCTCTTTCGGTCAGAGTTTAGCTTACTAGCTGCCCAGGGATTAGTGTCCAATAGCAACACTAACACCTTGACATTCCCTTGACGACAAGCTTCATGAAGTGGAGTCTCCAGCTTGCTATTCTCAGCTGTGACCATGTCAGGGCGCAACTTAACAATTTCCGTGACCAAATCAAGATGGCCGAATCTTGAAGCCAGGTGCAATACCGTGTGCAAGGTATTAGCCGTTCTTTGTTCAAGAATTTCTTCATTCTCTTTAACTAAACTCGTAAAAGTGCGTTTATCAGCTTTTGCAATCGCATCTAAAAGCCTTTGATCCATTTAGTAAATTAAGCTCAAGACTACAAATGAAGGAAGATGTAATCAGCTGGACAGATTGTGTTGCCACTGTTCCATTTTCTGCAACTAAGCTACGATATATATATATATATATATATATATATATATAAAGTTGGAAAACGCGGTTAAGGAAACTTCTTTGAATTGTGTAATCCATTGAGTTACAACTTCCTATAATCCTACCCTTTCCCACTTGATGCAGCCACAGACTTCTAAGCATCTTCAAGGAAGACCAGTAGTGTTGCAACATTTGGGAGAATTTGAGCCTTGCAAAATATACCCTTTTTCCATAAATACAACGTGAACGTGAAAAATCAAATAGCATATAAGGGGATGACGTGAGAGTGATGATTGATATGATGATAAACGTGTCTTTTTATCCGTACGATGGACAGGGATGATGGAAGAAGAAAACCCAAGCCATTTATCAATTCCATTAGACATGAGTGTGTGAAAGGAATCTCGAAGCAGAGACGAAAGAACCATTTGTGTCGGCTGTTGAGGCCTAAGGGTCGATGTCAATGATATGATTTGACTACGTTTGGGTAGTGAGAATACAAGAGAAGTGTTGAAAATGTTTGTGAATAGTTATAAGTAGAGATTAATTAGACTTATCCAACTGCTGTAACTAAAGTATTTCTCTTCCATAAAATTATACTCAGGGCTGTGATGACATATGGTTCTGAATAAACTTTGGTAGTTATTCGGGTTTTCTTTTTTAAAAAAAAGAAAAAAAAAAACAGGTTTTGGAATTCACATCAAATGAGAAAGGAAATGCCGGATTTGCTAAAAAGGGATTATAGAATTATTACCTATAAGCTAATATGGCCTAATATAATATCACAGTTATTTTATTATAAAGGACATCAAATATATTACATCAAGTAATTTTAGGCATTCCGGAACTGTGTAGAAAATACTTCTAAGCTGCAAATAAGTTTCTTCAGAAGTTTTTTATATATTTTTGGTAAGTTTTTAAACAGAAGTTGGTGCTATCGTTCAAGATAATGACAGCAAATGGCCTGCAATTTAAACTACTGGAGTATTCAGTAGGAGTGATATCCTTGTAGGTATGAACTCTCAACATCTGAGTTCTGACTTTCCAAGTCAGGATCTGCAACTCCCTGCCCTCTATCCTTTTTTTGTTTCTTCCACTTCATTTTCCGCAGCCAGTGCTCAACCAGAGTCACACCCAGAACAATAAACACCACTCCCAGGGTGCCACCGCTAACTGCTAGAAGCGTGACGAACACCCATTTTGTCCCCTGGTTTTTTGGCATTACCACCCATGTGGCTGCAACATAACTTGTTGCCATGAATGCCACAGCTACCCACATGACCTTGTGAGCCACCATCAGTAGTATCATCAGTGGCTTTCTCCGGAAGGGGATGATGCTGACGAGAACAATCACTATGGAGAGGGAGGTGAACAATGCAATGTTGTTGCTTATCTCAAACACCTTGAACGCTAATGTTCCCCCTAACATCGACTTCCCTTTCATTTCTCCTTGCTGATACGAACCGCCAGGAGGGTTAATTCCAGCTGCAAAAGTAACTGTTGCGATCAAAATAGCAACTAGTATGATAGTGTTCCTAGCATTTTGCAATGCTTCCATGTATATTGCATGCTGCTTATGTCTGTAACTTGTGTGACGCTCCCCTACATTTTCATGGTGCCTTTTTTGCTTGTGTTGTCGCATGTTAGTGGGGAATAAGGACTCTCGTTTGTATGTTTCATGGTCAAATGTCACCCCTGCTTGATCCTGTGGTGATGAAGCTCTAGAGCTAGTTCCCTGGCTGAATGGGGGCGAGCTCTTGCTTTCATAAGGAACCATTTCATTCATAATGGACATTTCCAATTCATTGCCAATGCGAACGTTGGTTTTTTCTGCTTCCGGTGAAGGAGACAACAGTTCGATACTTCTTCTACCACCGGCTTTAACAAACATGGCTTCAAGATGCCGATTCTCGGTACTATCCTTGGCCTGGTTGAGGATGTCAAGTGCGGTGAATCCTTTACTGTTCCTAACATTAATCTGCACTTCTGTTTTGTTGATCAAGTACTCTGCTATCTGTAACAAAGTTGAAATCAAGAGTACAATTGAGAGATGTTTTCATGTCAATTATGGATACAAATTACAATGATTGGCTTTAATGCCTAAACCCGTTTGTGAGCACAAGTACCACAATAGATGAGAGATACAAAATTTTTCATTTTTACGCAAATTTCATACCGTTAGCATAATAATACCAAAGACAAAATCAATCCGAAAACATGACACAGGAGCAGAGTGACAATACATGGATTTAATTCAAGTACAGAAACTCGATCTTATTAAGCTATTTGTGAAAGAAAAGATACAATAACAAGCTGGGACACCAACATAATTTCTATTTGCAATCATACTTGCAAAATGAGCTAACAAATCCATGCTATACATGCCACTTTGGGCGTGTTAAATCATCATTTTTCTCAAACGTCCCTTTAAGTTCTCAAGAAGAAATAAATTTTATTAGTTAGATTATATTATAATATTCCACTTCATGTGTAAGCTAGAGTACTCATTCTTAATAAGTAGACTAAATATGAGGGATATTTAATTAAATGAGAGTAAAGTGTGGATTTAGGATTGGAAGTCGGGATCTTTATAATTGTGATATTGTATTAAATCATCACTTGTTCTATTGATTTAAATTAACGAAAACAAGAATATTTAATTATTTAATTTATATTCTAATAATCATCGTGTATTGTCTTATTTTACATCTAGTGTTCTTGGTTTCGCAACAACATATAAAAGATTGAAATCAACATTCGTTTCTTAATTACCTGATGTCTCCCACCAGAAACTGCAAGATGTAAAATGGTGTTACCATATTGATCCTCATGATGTATGAGATTTGTAGCATTGCAAGCATGAGCCATGTACGCAAGAGCATGGTACTGGCCATATCTCACAGCCAGGTGAAAGACCGTCTCTCCCTCATTCGTAGCACAGTGCAAAGATTCTGGAGCCATCAGCACAAGTTCTTCCAGGACTGAAACTTTACCGTTCATTGATGCCATATGCGGTGGCGTGTAACCATTGATGTTATATTGCAGAGCAAGATGTTTGTCACGCCTCAAAAGCATCCAGGTTATCTCCCTGTGTCCGTGGATACAAGAATAGTGCAATGGCGAGTTTCCATTCTCGTCAATCTCTTGAGCAAAGTTCGGATACTCATTTAGTATCTCTCTGACAATATCTGCACCAGAAATTTTGATTTTAATAGATATCACAAAGCAGACTTTAAAAAAAATCATGAACATGTAAAATCTCATGTCAAAATTTCACAACTTCAGGAAAATGAGTGATTTTTGGTAAAGAAAAATTTGATCTGCTACCTACCCACATGTCCTCTCGATGCAGCCACATGGATGCAAGTTCGGTCAAGCAGATTTTCCTCTGAACCCATATTTCTAAGTTGGTTTAAGAGGAGATTCACCACGTCAAAATGGCCATGGCTGCAAGCCATGAAAAATGCAGTCTTGTTTTCACAGTTAAGCTTACAAGCAGCTCTCGGGTTGACCTCTAATAGCAGCTTCAAGACCTTGGCAGACCCTTGGCGACAAGCTTCATGTATCGGAGTCTCCAGCATCTTGTTCTCAGCAGCAATCAAGTCAGGGCACAACTTAATGATTTCGGACACCATGTCAGCATGTCCAAACTTAGAAGCGAGGTGTAAGGCTGTGTCCTTGGAGTCAGCTGTTCTCTGCTCAAGAATTCCTTCATCTGCTTTAAACAAACTGATTAATTTGGGCGTTTCATTTGTCCTAATTGCCTCTAGAAGCCTAGCATCCATTCCCTTTCCTTTATAAGCTCCAAAGCTATAGTTCTTTTCCCACAAGCTGGAAGCTTCTACAAATTTCTATCAAGAGGGAATAAATGAGACTATAGATGTTATATATGCTCCAGACACCTATATATAAATGAAATTGGCAATCATGTATAAACTATCCTGGTACTATGTGGTTTTGAGACGCTTTACAAATCTGCTTCCGTTTGTAGAGAGAGAGAGAGAGAGAGAGCATTGTTGTCGTTGGTATCTTGTATAAGCATGTGGGTGTGATCATGAATATCGCTTTCATTATACTAGTTAGCATCTTCAAGGAATCCGTCGACAAACTTCCTAGAATCTTCGCGGAAGACATTCTTTTTCTTGCGTAAAATGGGAGTTTAACCTGGAGTTTACGTGGTTTTTGGTTTGGATATGAATAATATTGTTTTCTTTTTTCATTTTTCCATCGTTTTATTCTGGTTCTGGGAAAGAAAATGCTAGGAAAAGTAGCTGTTGGAATTTGGGAGCAAGGGTACTGGGCCGTGGGCCCACAATGATACCTGTTGTTCCTCGTGGGAAATTACCTCCCGAGTCATTCTTAAGCGTCAGGTCTTGCACTTGATGATCTTAAATTAGGAGTTTGAAAACTCTATTCAATATTGTTTTTAAATTAACTGATTTCTATTTATATATGAAAAATTATTCTCATCAGTTACTATTTACTATCTTGCACTCTACACTTTATAAAAAACACTCCAACACCTATAAAAAAAACTATAGATGTGGAGTGTAAGAATAAATAGTAACTGATACATATCATTTATTAAAACACTGACGCACAAACTTTCTCAAAAATCAAACTTAATATAGTTTGAGACTTTAAATTGATGATTATGTGTTAAAAATGGTTTAACAAGATCTCTTATGTTTGATTAATATATAATGGTTTTTCATATCAACTAATTTATTTGATCACAATCCGTCATACCCAATAAAATAAAAAAAGAAATCAATGAACTAGGAAGCAAGCCAAATCCAAAAATGCAAGTCCAACATGAACTTAAATGGCTAAACGCTATTAGACATTGTTCTAGTAATTAGACAAGACAGGCCGGGGGAGGAGCTGCTTTTCACAAGCTACTCTCGGCAGGAAATCAAGAGTAATTGTACAGATAAAGACGACGACTGACCACACAAATTACGTTCTATGTTTTCAAAAACATGGAATGTCGGAAATCACGGATTGACCGGGCTTAGATTGATAATTGATTACCCATTCAAAGATTGTTTGTGTTGAACGGAAGGAATTGGGTTGACGAGTCGAGTACTGCATTGCTCGGTCTGTCTTTTACTCTGATTCTTCGACATTGCTTTTGGGTCCGTCCACCCCACCACCCATGTCATGATTTTAATCACTTCCAACTTTCTACAATGAATCACAGCTCTTTATGGCCACACAATGTATAGTTTTTTTAGATTTCTTTTCAAAAAAATATATCCTTAAGGCGTTCAATACCGGCCCCTAACAATGAAGAATCCAATACAGTTGATACTGATCTGATAAACGGTAGTGATACTGCCTACCTTCCAGTATCACTACCGTTTGCTCTGATACCAATACAGTTGCAATCCAGTCTTATTGATATTGATCGGAAGAATCCAAGGGATGATGCTAATCTCAATCAATTCCTTGAAGATTCAGTACGAACAGTGTTCATTTACTTGTTGAATTTATTTTCCATATCATACATGCATATGGTCGGTTCTACCGCCTGTAATTTATTTTTCATATCATACATGCATATGGTCGGTTCTACCGCCTGCCTTTAATTGTGCATCCATATCAATTTCTCCTTTTCTTTCTTCCTTTTCTCGTCATTCCGCTGTATTGGTATCAGAGCCAATCTGGTATCTAACTGCTGAGTTCTATTTTCCTTTGCATTTTCTTTTGTTTGTTCTTCTTCTACTCGGTGCGAGTTTGTTTCTTGTACCCTGTGTTCAGGATCGGGTCAGAGTAGCTTAGCTGAATCCAGGTAAGTCCCTTGTGAAGCCTAGGTTGGCGTATTGGGCAGATAGTGGTTCAGTTGGGGTAGCCTCTCAAACGGTAAGTTCCCAGGTGAGAGAGATGATATCCACCCTGTAGATGACGGACAAACATAGGCGAATGTGGGGGAGGTCCAACTCCTCAGTTAGTTCCAGGTCGACTATGCCTACTGATATAGTCAATGAAGAAGATTGCTCTTATGGAGAAGAGCTATCTCCTGCTCTGGGATCGTGGAAGATTCCAGAGATTGATCCAGATTCTATTTATCGAACCACTTGGTTAAAAAAGACTTTTTCAAAAACCATGAATGTTCGAACAGTCGAATAAACTTATAGTATATCTAAATCCCAAGAAAAATGTTTTCTTTTCAAAGAAAAGCAAATTTTAGATTATATTTCAGAGGGATATAAGTATATACATATAGGTTCTGTTCAAGTTGCTGCTAAACCTTTAACAAGGTTAGGCATCAACGCCTCTGTTCTTTTTTGTTTACGAGACGGCAGATTCCTCAAATTTGAGGATAGCATTCTCGGTATGATTCAATCCTCCCTTTCGGAAGGACCTGTTCATTTTGATTGTTTTCCCAATTTAACCTTGTCTCTAAAAGACAAGCATATTTTACAATGTTTGATTTTAAACATACTTACTTCAGGTTATCAAATGCTTGAAGGAAGTCAACCTCTTGCTTTAATTTTCAGGATTTATTATCGTCTTTTAAAAACGAATTTAGATCCAAAAGCCATTGCAAAACCATCTGGAAAACATACTCTACTGATCCAGAGTAGTTCTTCAGATGTTGACATAAAGGTTCCAAAAAGAATTTATTGGGAAGATATAACCCTTCCCACTGAATGGACTTTGGAACAAGAAATACCCATGCCTCCTCCTAGAAATATTGTTTCGGATGCTAATGTTGATATCATCCAACAGTATTTGAATGGAACTGTTAAAATTTCTTTTAATCGATCTGAAGCCCCTAGTAGAAGAAGAAATTCTTTTGCTGGCTCCAGATCCAGTCTTATTGATACTGATCGGAAGAATCCAAGGGATGATGCTAATCTCAATCAATTCCTTGAAGATTCAGTACGAACAGTTCAACCTGTTAAACCTGCTTTAAAATTGAAAGGACTTTCTACGTCCTCTCAAGTTACTTCTGCTTTTTATACTGCACAAGGAGCAGCTGGTTCTTCTAACCAGGGCATAAGTGATGAAGCAGACAAAGAGGATACGTCTTCTATGTCACCAACAGCTTCAGATATGCAAGCCCCTGTTGCACCTGTTCATCACAGTTTAAATGTTTTAAATAAATCTTTTGAAATTGATTTACCTGCTCTTTTAAAAGATTTTGCTGCACCAGAAAACAAGCAAAGGCGTAAAGCCTATCTTGCAAAATTTTCTGATACAGAAAAACAACGTGTTAAATGTAAATGGAAGGAAGAGATGAATAGGCTTCAACAGCATATTTCTCTTCTAGACTTTGCGGAGAACACTTATGTTTCTAAAAATACTTTAAATGTTGTTAAAAATGAATTTGTCCAAGAAGAAGGAAGGACTGTCATCCAAGCCAGTCACCCTCCTTTAAGGTCTATTGTTATTCCTATTAAGGGAAATGAAGTAATTGCTTCACCCTTTAAACTTTCTGATACTGTTTCGAAAGATCCAGAAAATGACAAGATTCTGAAAGAAGCAAAAAAGATTATTTCTCAAAACAATTTTGCGAATCTTGCTCTTCATACGATCGGAGAACAGCTTGATCGGATTGAAGAAAAGGTTGAAAAGCCCATTTTTACTTCAAACCCTGTTTTTAAAACAGAACATCCTTTGAATTTCTTCAAAGATCAGCCTAAGAAAAAGATTGAAAAACATTTGATCAGTTTACCCGAAGAAAGGCCTAAAGTAGATTTTCAAAACCCTCAGGCCAAAACTTTGGAAAGAATTGACCAAATGATTGCTGATCTAAAGAAAGATCAACCCTCCACCAGCACTCTTAACAGTAATGGTGATAGTGTTGTTCTTGAAGAAATTTCGGAAGAATCATCTAACGATGAATCCTCTGAAGACAAGGATATTGATTTAATTGAAAAGAATTTTCAAAACCTGGAAATTGCCAGATTTTCTTCAAAAGGACCCAAGCCCATGAGTCTGACGAAAAACTGGTATTCCAGACCTACACCTCCTGATCTACAGTTTGAGGAGAAGGTTTTCCAAAACCAATCTTCTTATTCTGCCGACAAAGTTTACGAATGGAATATTGATGGGATCTCTGAACAAGAAATCATTAATACCATGAGTAAAATGTCTATGGTTGCAAATGCTTATATCAACAATAACATTAGGCAACCAGATATAGTCAGGATTTTAACTCAAGGTTTTACCGGTGTTTTAAGAAATTGGTGGGATAAGTACCTCACCAATGATACTAGAGAAACCATCCAAAATGCGGTAAAACGCAATGAGGAAGGTTTACCTATTTTTGATGAAACCGTTGGGATGGCTCATCCTGATGGAATCAATACTTTGATTTATACTATTTTGAAACATTTTATTGGGACATCATCCAATATAACTAGCCGCGTTAGCGACCAGTTGAATAATCTTAGATGTCGTCAGATGTCTGATTATAGATGGTACCAAGATGTTTTTATTTCTCGAGTAATGCTTCGTGATGATAGTCAGAAGCCTTACTGGAAGGAGAAATTCATTGACGGATTACCTCGTTTATTTGCTTATAAAGTCAAGGAAGAACTCACTGATGCTTCTGGGTTACTTAACTATGAAGATTACACTTATGGTGATATCTTCAGTATTGTTAAGAAACTTGGCATTAGCATGTGTCATGATCAAAGAATGCTTCGAGAACAAATGAGGAATAATAAGAAGGCCAAATACGAAATGGGCACTTTCTGTGAACAATTCGGTCTTCCTAATATTGCTCCATCCAGAAAGAAGCACAAAACTTATAAACCTCATGGTGGTTTCAGGAGAAAACCCCGTGATGAATTTTACAAAAAACCACACAAAAAATCCTTTTTTAAATCGTTTTCCAAGAAAAAAGATTCTAAAGATATTTCTTCAGGAAAATGTTTTATTTGTGGCAAGCCTGGACATTTTGCAGATAAATGTCCCAAGAAAGCCCAAAAAATCAAGAAAAAGCTTAATCAGTTGGGTATTGGTAACCATGATAAAGAAGAACTATTTCGGCTCCTAGAAATAGAATCGTCTTCATCATCGGATACTCTTGAAATCAGTTCTAGTGATTCCGAATATCACTCTGAAGCTGATAATCATGAACCATCTGATCTAAAGCTGGGTTGCAACTGTAATACCATTTGTTGTAAGACACCAGGAAAGACAATCAATGTCTTGACTAAGTCTGAAGAACAAGAAAATCTTTTGATAACCCTTATTTCTCAAATTACTAATCCTGAGCTTAAAGAAGAATATCTTCTAAAGCTGAAGAAGGTAATGGTCCGTAAGGATCCAGAACCCTCTAATCAAAGGATTAATTTTCAAGAAACCTTGGAAAGATTTTCAAAGAAAAAATCCAAGGATATTTCTGTTTCTGATTTACAACATGAAATAAATTCTGTCAAAAAAGAAATTGTAGAACTCAGATCTGAAATAAATAACCTCAAATCTGAGAACGAAGTTTTAAGACAAGAATTTTTATTAATCAAGATTGACAAACAACTTGATCAAGATATTCCTTCTGACAATGAGCAAACCGAGGCTGGTTCTAGTCAACAGGATATTCCTGCCGACAACCAGATATGTTTAATTCGTCATATCATTCCTCCTAAATGGTTTTCGCGTGTTAATATTATTGTTGCTCATGATTTTCAGTTTTCTGTTGTTGCTATGATTGATTCCGGATCAGACTTGAATTGCATTCAAGAAGAACTCATTCCTAGCAAATATTTTGAAAAATCAACCGAAAAATTATTCTCGGCAAATGGCTCAAAGATGACCATTAATTATGAGCTCAATAATGCTCATGTTTGCCAGGATAACATTTGTTTTCGGATTCCCTCTGTTTTGGTCAAAAACATGTCTGATAAAGTGATTTTGGGAATCCCTTTTATATCTTCTTTATATCCCTTCATGACTGAAAAAGATGGTATCACTACCGATCCTTTTGGTCAAAAGGTAAAATTTCATTTTGCTTCTCGTTTTGAAATCGATACGGATAAGAGCAAGAAATCTTTGTTTTTAGCAAAACAAAAACATTTGAATTTCCTCCAACAGGAAATCAAGTATAAAAAGATTTCTGAACAATTATCCTCTTCTCTTTTGATTTCAAAAATTGAAGATTTCAACAAACGTTTAATAACAGATGTTTGTTCGGATTTACCCAATGCTTTCTGGTATAGGAAGAAACATATAGTTTCTCTCCCATACATTAAAGGTTTTGATGAATCCAAAATACCAACCAAAGCCACCTCGGTTCAGATGAATAGAAAGACTTTGGAATACTGCAGAAAGGAGATACAAGATCTTCAAGATAAAGGCATTATCAGGAAAAGCAAGTCACCTTGGTCCTGTCCCGCCTTTTATCTCCAGAAAAATGCAGAACTAGAACGTGGTACCCCTCGTCTAGTTATCAACTACAAACCCTTGAACAAAGTCTTAGAGTGGATTAGGTATCCTATTCCCAATAAGAATGACTTAATTCATAGGTTGAGTGATGCTGTGGTCTTTTCCAAGTTTGACCTTAAGTCCGGTTTTTGGCAAATCCAAATAGCCGAGTCAGATAGGTATAAGACTGCCTTTGTTACCCCTTTTGGTCATTTCGAGTGGAACGTCATGCCTTTCGGCCTTAAGAACGCTCCCAGTGAATTCCAAAATATCATGAACGACATCTTCAATTCGTTCTCTGCTTTTACCATTGTCTATATCGACGATGTTCTTATTTTTTCCAAATCTATTGATGAACATTGGAAACACTTAAATTCGTTTCTTGACATCATTAGACTCAATGGTCTTGTTGTTTCGGCAACAAAAATAAAATTATTTCAAACCAAGATTAGATTCCTTGGTTATGACATCTCTGAAGGCAAAATCAGGTCTATCCAAACAGCTATCGAATTTGCTGACAAATTCCCTGATGTCATTCTTGATAAAAAACAATTGCAGAGATTCTTAGGATCTCTCAATTATGTTGCAGATTTCTACAAGGATATGAGGAAACAATGTCGTCCTTTGTTTAAACGACTTCTTTCTAATCCTCCTCCTTGGACAGAAATCCATACAAATTTAGTAAGGAAAATCAAAGCACATGTCAAAACTCTTCCGTGCCTTGGTATTCCTACTTCTGATTCTTTTAAAATTGTCCAAACAGATGCCTCAGACATCGGTTATGGTGGCATTCTGAAACAATGTGTTTCACCAGGTTCATCTGAACAAATCGTTCGCTTCCATTCTGGAACCTGGAATTCTGCACAAGAAAAATATAGTACTATTAAAAAAGAAATTTTGGCTATAGTACTATGTATATCTAAATTTCAATCTGACCTTTTAAACCAAAAATTTTTTGTCAGAATTGACTGCATGAGTGCTAAATTTGTTCTAGAAAAAGATGTTAAAAACATAGCATCAAAACATATTTTTGCACGATGGCAAGCTATTTTAAGTGTTTTTGATTTTAACATTGAATACATCAAAGGCACACAAAATTCTATCCCTGACTTTCTCACCCGTGAATTCCTGCAGAAACCTCACCATGGCCAGCAAGAAGAAAACAAGAGAGAGAGACA
The DNA here is from genome assembly GCA_022457165.1 of Juglans mandshurica. Classification (NCBI taxonomy): domain Eukaryota; kingdom Viridiplantae; phylum Streptophyta; class Magnoliopsida; order Fagales; family Juglandaceae; genus Juglans; species Juglans mandshurica. The sequence goes on along the minus strand of CM039619.1, from coordinate 7,173,644 downwards.
AAAAGGTGAATCCACCACCACCAATGCCCAGTATAAATCTCATCAAGAATGAGGCTGGATCTTCTACTACTGGTGCTGTGTCTTCAGCACTGGAACTTGCCAACAGGTTCAAGCCACTCGGCAAACCTGTACAACCACAGACATTTTCGTCTGCGGTCACTACTACTTTTGACCCATATGCGAAAGCAATTGAGTCAAAAACCCAAACTGCTATTGTTCCTCAGTTTTTCCTCCCAAAAGGAAAATCTGAATACTTGAAAAAGAATTTTTCTTCATATCTGTTCCATATTGAGCCTAACAGCACAATATATACAGATGTTTTTAAAATTGCTTCCTCCTATTTCCCTACTTTTTTCCACTGGATTCCTGAAGATTCCTCAAAAAATCTCCAGTTTTACTCCAGTATTTTAATTCAAACAAATTCCTTGGTTATCAAACCTATTTATGACAAGGTTGATACCAAAAAACTCATCTTTCACAGTGCCTATATTCATCAAGTCATTACTCAGGCAGAATGGGGAAACCCATCTTCTTCCAAACGACTTGCCCAAATAGACACTCCTGTTTCTTATTTTGATTATATTGATGCCTGGAAGAGGTTCATGTTCTTCCAGACTCCTGACATGGATGGAGCAATATTAGGAAGACCGAATTGTTCACAGAAAGTGCCAATTTCGTATTTGGCCTTCTTATTATTCCTCATTTGTTCTCGAAGCATTCTTTGATCATGACACATGCTAATGCCAAGTTTCTTAACAATACTGAAGATATCACCATAAGTGTAATCTTCATAGTTAAGTAACCCAGAAGCATCAGTGAGTTCTTCCTTGACTTTATAAGCAAATAAACGAGGTAATCCGTCAATGAATTTCTCCTTCCAGTAAGGCTTCTGACTATCATCACGAAGCATTACTCGAGAAATAAAAACATCTTGATACCATCTATAATCAGACATCTGACGACATCTAAGATTATTCAACTGGTCGCTAACGCGGCTAGTTATATTGGATGGTGTCCCAATAAAATGTTTCAAAATAGTATAAATCAAAGTATTGATTCCATCAGGATGAGCCATCCCAACGGTTTCATCAAAAATAGGTAAACCTTCCTCATTGCGTTTTACCGCATTTTGGATGGTTTCTCTAGTATCATTGGTGAGGTACTTATCCCACCAATTTCTTAAAACACCGGTAAAACCTTGAGTTAAAATCCTGACTATATCTGGTTGCCTAATGTTATTGTTGATATAAGCATTTGCAACCATAGACATTTTACTCATGGTATTAATGATTTCTTGTTCAGAGATCCCATCAATATTCCATTCGTAAACTTTGTCGGCAGAATAAGAAGATTGGTTTTGGAAAACCTTCTCCTCAAACTGTAGATCATGAGGTGTAGGTCTGGAATACCAGTTTTTCGTCAGACTCATGGGCTTGGGTCCTTTTGAAGAAAATCTGGCAATTTCCAGGTTTTGAAAATTCTTTTCAATTAAATCAATATCCTTGTCTTCAGAGGATTCATCGTTAGATGATTCTTCCGAAGTTTCTTCAAGAACAACACTATCACCATTACTGTTAAGAGTGCTGGTGGAGGGTTGATCTTTCTTTAGATCAGCAATCATTTGGTCAATTCTTTCCAAAGTTTTGGCCTGAGGGTTTTGAAAATCTACTTTAGGTCTTTCTTCGGGTAAACTGATCAAAGGTTTTTCAATCTTTTTCTTAGGCTGATCTTTGAAGAAATTCAAAGGATGTTCTGTTTTAAAAACAGGGTTTGAAGTAAAAATGGGCTTTTCAACCTTTTCTTCAATCCGATCAAGCTGTTCTCCGATCGTATGAAGAGCAAGATTCGCAAAATTGTTTTGAGAAATAATCTTTTTTGCTTCTTTCAGAATCTTGTCCTTTTCTGGATCTTTCGAAATAGTATCAGAAAGTTTAAAGGGTGAAGCAATTACTTCATTTCCCTTAATAGGAATAACAATAGACCTTAAAGGAGGATGACTGGCTTGGATGACAGTCCTTCCTTCTTCTTGGACAAATTCATTTTTAACAACATTTAAAGTATTTTTAGAAACATAAGTGTTCTCCGCAAAGTCTAGAAGAGAAATATGCTGTTGAAGCCTATTCATCTCTTCCTTCCATTTACGTTTAACACGTTGTTTTTCTGTATCAGAAAATTTTGCAAGATAGGCTTTACGCCTTTGCTTGTTTTCTGGTGCAGCAAAATCTTTTAAAAGAGCAGGTAAATCAATTTCAAAAGATTTATTTAAAACATTTAAACTGTGATGAACAGGTGCAACAGGGGCTTGCATATCTGAAGCTGTTGGTGACATAGAAGACGTATCCTCTTTGTCTGCTTCATCACTTATGCCCTGGTTAGAAGAACCAGCTGCTCCTTGTGCAGTATAAAAAGCAGAAGTAACTTGAGAGGACGTAGAAAGTCCTTTCAATTTTAAAGCAGGTTTAACAGGTTGAACTGTTCGTACTGAATCTTCAAGGAATTGATTGAGATTAGCATCATCCCTTGGATTCTTCCGATCAGTATCAATAAGACTGGATCTGGAGCCAGCAAAAGAATTTCTTCTTCTACTAGTCGACCTGGAACTAACTGAGGAGTTGGACCTTCCCCACATTCGCCTATGTTTGTCCGTCATCTACAGGGTGGATATCATCTCTCTCACCTGGGAACTTACCGTTTGAGAGGCTACCCCAACTGAACCACTATCTGCCCAATACGCCAACCTAGGCTTCACAAGGGACTTACCTGGATTCAGCTAAGCTACTCTGACCCGATCCTGAACACAGGGTACAAGAAACAAACTCGCACCGAGTAGAAGAAGAACAAACAAAAGAAAATGCAAAGGAAAATAGAACTCAGCAATTAGATACCAGATTGGCTCTGATACCAATACAGCGGAATGACGAGAAAAGGAAGAAAGAAAAGGAGAAATTGATATGGATGCACAATTAAAGGCAGGCGGTAGAACCGACCATATGCATGTATGATATGAAAAATAAATTACAGGCGGTAGAACCGACCATATGCATGTATGATATGGAAAATAAATTCAACAAGTAAATGAACATAAACATATTCATAAACTTTCAAAATAATTACAGAGTTTATGGCACAAGGTAGAGCGTTATTTGCTCTTGATTGGGTTGAGAGAAGGTAGGCAGAACTTACAAGGGATTTGTTCTCTAGAAAGATCTATGCCTAAGAATGAAATGAGAGACTCCTTTTATAGAGGAAGGAGTCCCTGTTTACAATGCATCCGTGAATGACAGTTGTCATTACTGTTTAATCACGGGTAAAAAAGAAAAAGTAAGTCCGTGAGTGAACAGTGTTAGTACTGTTCAACCACGAGTGTCATCATAGTGTCTGGCGGCGGTTGCTGCTTTCGGCACAAAACGACAAATTTGGTAAAGGAGACCGGTCAGTAGGTCTTCTTTGATCTCAAGTAGTGGTCTGTAAAAGGGACTTGTCATTAGTCTCTTTTGTCAAGTAGCAATTATTCTTCTTCTGAGTAAAACCCAGAGTTACCGAAGACATTGTTGTAAGAAGCCTCTGATGCAGTGTCTGAATCTTCATCTTCAGATTTGCTTTGAGACTTTGATAGTGATTCTTTTAATATGTTGATTAAATCCTTCTTATTAAGTCCGTCAAAGATGTCTTTTTTCTTTTTAGACTTAGAGGATTTGGAGGATGAACTGTCCTTTACCCCCCAGATTTTGTTGGAGATGCAGGGGCCTGAATTAAAGGATATTCAGGAGCATTGGATGGTCTAGCCATGATCTTGGGAAATTCTCTTTTGTCCTGCAGATTAGGTGCAGCTTGTGGAAAATCCTTGATCAGTAAATCAACAATTTTATCAGTGTTTGCGAATTTATCCCACCATTTGGTGAAATAAACTCGTGTCATTACATCACCATTTCTTTCATAGTTCCATTTAAAGATCCACGGGAGGTGGTATCTTTTACAGAAATGTAAGGAATGATGAAATTTTTTGGAGTGTTGATCCAAGGTTGAATCAACAATTTTTGAATAATGCTGGTAAGCTGCAAAGAGCTGACCAGGAAGATTTTCTGGAATTAATCCATATTGGTTCCACCATTGAATGAACCAAAGTGGAAGAGTTCCTTTGAATTTGATATCAAATTTGATGAACCAAGAGTGGCTCATGTCAGGAGTCTGGAAGAACATGAACTATATATATATATATATATATATATTTGATTACTTGAAGTCAACCAACACTAGTTGATTACTTGAATATGTATCATATCTTCAACTTCGAGTGGTCAAAACATGGAAAGCATTAACCAATGACTGATCACTAGACCTAACTATTACAGATTCCATGGAATAGCATCTCTAGAAAGTTTGACCAGTCAGCTGCATCCAGAGTTCTTCCTTCTGGGTCAATCACCTATTTTTTATCCCAAGGCTCCAACACCATTAGCTGTCAATCAAGTTTACCCCACCAAAGTCTTGTAACTCTTATCAACCAACAAACACTTCTTCTTTGGAGTGAGAGACACCATTCTTGACTAGGGTAAGAGAGACACACTATGCTTGTTCCCTTAGCGTTGCTCCTGTCCGAAATAGTAGACTCTGAATTGGGTATCTCAAAAAGGGCTGGGGCTCCGGCTATCCCAATGACCTTAGTGGAAGAGTCAACTGGATCAATCCCCTTTGCTGCATTTTGGAACTTCCTCCTATTAATCTTCCTCATTCACTGCGTCAATGAGAGTTGGTCCGCAGTAGAATGTCCCAACACTTGACAGTAAGCAGTACATATCTCATGTCTCGTCCTCCAATCGTACACCACATGCATGGTGGTCAATGGTCATGGTGGTCCATTCACCATTATCACACTCAAAATATCCCTCCATTACGGGGAGTACTGTAATTTACCTCTTCGAGGAGAGAGTCTATTTTGGGCGCTACCCCTTGAGAATGAGGGGGATTGTTCCCCAATATGCCATGGCGCACAATCCATTAATCCTAACCATCCCACAGTCTACAAGCCAGAGAATTAACCACTCCGCAGGGAAGGCGACCAACAAATTAAATAGCAGTTACCATAGGCTTTTCCCAGTTCTTGCATCCATTCACAATTACACCCATCTTTATTCTACCATGGTGTTTCCTTAGGTTGGGAATGGAAAGGGGGGTCGACGCGATGCACACGCCCATTACGGCAAATCAAGCAAGCAAGTACCTTGAGAAATGTGGTTCTACCACGAGGTAAGTAGCTCTACCCCAAATCACCTGTTTTAATACTAATAGTATGTGCTTGTGCCTATAGATAGGGCGCCATTGAACGGACCCACGGAACGCACGGCCCTCTGCCTCTGGGTCCTCCATCAAAGTTCCAGCCTTTCTCCTGCACATTACCATTCCTTTCGACAAAATCTTGGTTACAAACACCCCCTTGGGAGTAGAGTTGTCCATTCTTCAATCTCAGTTCGTAGGACCCGAATCTATTATTTCCCGGACCCAAGTCAATGCCCTTTAGAAATTTCCGAACTAACCGTAGCTTGAATGGGCCAAGATCCCTCCATCAATGGGCCATAGGGCCTACTAACTCGTTTGAGGTCTCATGTGTCCTTTAGCCCTTTGGTCTAACTTTCTACCCTATACATGGTTTGGTTTTCGGCTCAGGCTAATACATAAAATAACTTTTTTCGTCTGATTATGTTATGTGTTTACACAGAATAAATAAGTTTAGAATATTAGAAACTCCTGTACTAAAGTCTGTTTTCTAATTAAAGGTATTCTAATCCTGAAATTTATATTTCCTAAACCACATTACTTATGTTATTTTCTTGAGGGTTCTCTATCACGTTTTCCCTGATCGATGATCTTAATTTCTTGAGGCTTACCACTACGAAAGATTTGGTCGATGCTGCTAGCTACAGACCATTACGTAGTTTAGAGATATTGATCTTTGTATCTTGATTATTTGTTTTAGAGACTAGGATTTTATTATTATTATTGAGGTTACAAATTATCTTGAAGAGGATCGATCTTCATGAACTCGCAAATCTGATGGGTTTTTAAAGCCGTAGTGGTAGTGCTGCGTTTGATCACTGGTCTTAAAAAATATTACTTCAGTGGATGGGCTCTTCAAAAAGTTAGAAAATGATTTCTTAGATACCTTTAATTCTCTGGGTTGTAATAAAAACAGTTGGAGAAAAAATACAGTAGTAAGAAAAACTATATACGTTCCGTTGTGACTACCACTGAAACAATATGCCAGACCCAGACCACTCTGGAACCTTTTGGTCTATAGACAGATTGAGAAAATTATATATATACTTAGAATAGATACGCCAAATTTACCAGTCTTACACTGTAAATGATTACTATACAACATAGCTTCACATACAAATCCTATGGTTTATGGTTGTTAAATGTTAATACTTTTTGACCTTAGAGGTTAAAGTATTTAATTTGTTTCCGCACCATGGTTGGAGGACTTTTTTTTACATCTGTAACTCCAAGATGTTTGATTGTAATCACGGTAGAGTAATCCTAGATATTATCTAGAGTGTGCAAGTATCGTACACTTTGAAAAAAAGTGGGATGTATTGGATCCCAAACATACCAACTTTTTTTCTTTTTTCAAAAGAAATGCACGGAGCTTTTATAGTATCCTAGGAGTGCAAATATCATTTCTCATTACTGTATTCTTCCGCCATAAGTGCACACTCTGGATGTTCTTCTCAATCATTTGGGAGGTGTAAACATTCAGTATGAGTGATATCCTTGCAGGTATGAGCTCTCAACATCTGAATTTTGGCTTTCCATGTCAGGATCCCGATCTGCAACTCCCTCCCTGCTATCCTTTCTTAGTTTCCTCCACTTTGTTTTCCGCAACCAGTGCTCAACCAGCATCACACTCAGAACAATAAAAACCACTACCAGTGTGGCACCGCTTACTGCTAGTAGCATCACGAACATCCATTTTGTCCCCTTACTTTGTGGCATCAACACCCATGTGGCTGCAACATAACTTGTTGCCATGAATGCCACAGCTACCCACATGGCCTTGTGAGCCACTGTCAACAGTATCATCAGTGCCTTTCTCCGGAAGGGGATGATGCTGACAAGAACAATCACTATGGACAGAGAGGTGAACAATGCAATGTTGTTGCTTATCTCAAAGACCTTGAAAGCTAACGTTCCGCCTAAAATTGACTTCCCTCTCGATTTTCCTTGCTGATACAAACCACCAGGAGGGCTGATTCCAGCAGCAAAAGTAACTGTTGCGATCAAAATGGCAACTAGAATGATAGTGTTCCTAGCATTTTGCAATGCTTCCATGTATATTGCATGCTGCTTATGTCGGTAACTTGTGTAACTCTCACCTATATTTTCCTGGAGCCCTTTGTTAAGATGCTTGTGTTGACGCATATTAGGTGGGAATAAGGAATCTCTTCGGTATGTTGCACAGTCGAATGTCTCTCCAGCTTGAAACTGTGGTGATGATATTCTGGAGCTGGTTCCCAGGCTGAATCTAGGCGAGCTTTTGCTTTCAGGAGAGACCATTTCATTCATGATGGGCATTTCCAATTCAGTGGCAATGCAACCCTGCATGTTAGGCAGACGTTGACTGTTGGTTCTTTCTTCCGCTGGTGAACGAGATAACAATTCGATACTTCTTCTGCCACCGGCTTTAACAAACTTGGCTTCAAGACGCCGGTTTCCTGCACTGTCCTTAGCCTGGTCAAGGATGTCTAGTGCTGTGAGTCCTCTGAGATTCCGAGCATTAATATGCACTTTTGTCTTTTTGATAAAGTACTCTGCTATCTGGAACAAAATTTTATAAAAAGTTATTTTATGTTTATAAAGTTTATATGTAAAGTAGGTCTGACTTTCTACCTTAAATTACATTAATTTATAAATTTATTTTTATAAAATCTTTTTGTAGCTCCAACATTTCTCATTTTTAATCATTTTAAAATTAAATTTTAAAATGATTTCTAACGAGATTGTTGATGTAGCATAAAAATGTCCTGACGTCAGCTTTTATTTTTAATAATAACACCGTTTCTAATTTTCAAAAATTAATTAATATTTAGTCAGTCTATTCGTGTTCGAGTCATGCCATCCTCCTGATACTGGCTCATTTTAACGTACGTACCCTAGTGAATTACAATCAACATTCAAACATTCTTTTCTTACCTGATGGCGCCCACCAGAAACAGCAACATGCAAAATGGTGTTTCCATACAGATCTTGATAATGAATGAGACTTGTACCATTGCAGGTCTGCACCAAGTACACAAGCGCATCGTATTGTCCATGTCTCACGGCCAGATGAAACACCGACTCTCTCTCGTTCGTATAATAGTGAAAAGATACAGAAGCCATCAGCACAAGCTCTTCAAGGACTGCAACTTTGCCATTCATTGATGCCATGTGCACTGGTATGTAACCATTAATGTTGCGGTGCAGAGTGAGACTTGCATCGCAGTTTATGAGCATCCGGGTTGCCTCCCTGTGTCCTTGGAAACAGGCATAGTGCAGCAGCGAGTTACCTTTCTCGTCGATCGTTCGAGCGAAATCAGGACACGCATTTAGTAACTCGATAACAGCATCTGCACCAGGAACTCTGACTTCATGTTAATTAACTGATTACAACTACGTGAATTCATAATAAAAATTAAAAAAAAAAAAAAGATATTTATGAACCCTTAATTACCTACGTACCCATATGTCCGTTCTTTGCTGCCACAAGAACACAAGTCGGATCGAATACATTTTCCTCTAAACCCAGCATGCCAGGGTGGTTTAAGAAGAGATTCACAACGTCGAGATGGCCATTACTGCAAGCCATGAAAAAGGCAAGCTTGTTTTCAGAGTTTAGCTTACATGCAGCCCTCGGATTGGTCGTTAATAGCAGCTTCAAAACCTCGGCAGACCCATGGCGGCAAGCTTCATGTATCGGAGTCTCCAGCATCTTGTTCTGAGCAGCAACCAAGTCCGGGCACAAAGTAACAATTTCCGACACCAAGTCAACGTGTCCGAACTTTGCAGCAAGGTGTAATGCTGTGTCCAATGAGTCGGCTGTTCTCTGATCAAGAACTCCTTCATTTGCTTGAAATAAACTGATTAATGTGGGCGTGTCATTTGTTTGAATTGCCTCTAGAAGCTTAATATCCATTTCCTCGAGCTTCCAATTAAGCTATATATAATAACTTTTCTCCACTAGGATTAATCAACTTTCTAATGGAGATCAGAAAAAATATGAATGGAGAGATGTTATGTTCCAGACACTATTATATAGAAGTCATTGGCAATGACGCGGATCAGTTTATACATTTCGCTTCTAGAATTTACTCGCTCCTTATTGTCATCTTTAAGGAAATGTCAATTAAATTTCCGAGGACCTTCAAGAAAGACATTAATCTTTTAAATAAATAGTCGATCATGTGAAGAATTATCTTCATGGCTTTTCTTTTAGGTAGAAATTCTGAAATTGTATATTGGGTGGGATTGCATATTCATTTTCTCACCTTTTTGGATTCTTCGTCGAACACCGTTGCTAGGACTTCCATGTGGGAAACCATGAATTTTTGCGAAGAAAGATTTGTCGTTGTCGCACGTACACTTTCTTCTTGCCGCGAAAATGTTGGGAAAAATGGAAGCTAGCTGTTAGGGACCGGCCGGATTAGTAAGGTCAACGTCCTTGGTTCGGCCCTCAAACGTTATTGTTAATTTGTTATGTTCCATTGGTGGGATTGGGAAACTTCTCCTTAAATCTTTTGAGTCACGGCGATGACTAGCAATTTTTATATATTTTTAAATACACGTGCAACTTCAAGAATGGTTTGAGTTTCAAATAGGAAATAAATAGAAATATAAAACGATTCTTACAATATTTATTGTTAATTTAGTATTTTTTAAAATATTTATTTAAATAATAATAAACATTATAAGATCTGTTTTATATGTCCATTTTTCAATTATTCTTTCAACTTTTTTGATGGGATACGGTTTCAACATTTTTCAAATGTCCATGTTCATGCGTTTCTGGCCTTGTTTGGATACCGTTTTCTGTAACGCTCTAATGAAAGACATAAACTACATAATTTATACACTAAAATAATTAGTCAATAATATAATTAAAGCCTCATTAGAACCTTATAAATCCCTTCTTAAATTTTCGACGTCCTCGTCGAACCTATCCGTTGTAGATAGCACAGTTCAAGTCCCACATTTCTAGTTGAGATAGGCTCTGATACCATTTGTAACGCATCAATATAAGGCCCAAACCATATAGTTCATACTCTAAAAGGACTAGTCAAAAATACAATTGAAACTCCATTAGAACTTTATAAAGAACAAGAACTTTTTCTTTCTAAACAATGTGAGATCTCATTCATCACTTATCCTTATTCTTATCACATGGAATATCACATTCACAATCTATCTCTTTTCCAAACATTGAAACTCAAATATTTTCAATTTCAAATATTCAGATTTTTTATCCAATCATTATAATTTTTTTAAATTTTTAAACAAAAATAATAATAATTTAATTTTTTTAAATTTTAAAATAAAAATTATATTAAAAAATATAATATTTTAATTTTATAATATTTTTATTTAAATCTTTTTCATTTATTTTTTAAAATTCAATAAACATATTAATTGAAATTATTTTATTCCTATTCACGTATTTTCATCTCGTAGCGAAATTCATATGCATTGTCGAATGACTTTCTAAATTAGCTCCCGATGCTTGATGAGTTGATGGCCCCTCAAAACGCGTCCTTTCTACTTGTGTAAAGTGGCACACCGTACGTGGACATGCTAATTTATTGTGACGGCAGCCAGCAGGGCAAGATCACATAGTACTCACCCCATGCATCACTAGCAGCAGGACAAAACCACAGAGTATGGATAGCTGGTTTATCTTTCCTTTCACAAATAGGACACCAAGGCATTCAACCACCTTTAATTTTATTTTGTCCATTCATTTTGATAGCTCGTATTTTTAATTTTTTTTATTTATTATTTAAAGAAATAACTATTAATATATTAATATTTTTTATTTTTAAAAAATATTTAAATATATTAAAAAAAAATAAATAAATAAAATATATGAATTTTACCTAGCATGCCCAAGTTCCAACAGTACTTGCTGGACAGCATGCAAGCATTACTCTTCTTTTAAATAAGTTGTCTTGTGGGAAGTAAATCAAGACAGGCTGTTCAAAGAAAATGTTTCACAGATCTCGCTTAATTTCCTCAAAGACTTCCATGCTGCTTCAAAAACATCACTATACATTTAGCATCGTTTGGTTACACAGATGAGATGAGATAAAAGTTAAAAATAAAATAAAATATTATTAAAATATAATTTTGTAATGAATAAAACTAGTCTGCCGCCTCAACTCTACTGCCCAGTTTGACCGCTTGCCAAAATTTTTTTTTTTTTGTACTTAGTGATTAAGAAAGTGATTTTAAGGGTATTGGGATATATATTTTTTTTAAATATGTAAAAATGATAAAAAAAATGTGAATAAAAAATTGGATAAAAAAATACTAATTTTGCACTAGCGGTCAGCTTACGCTGCAAGTGGCATGCTAGCTGTATTCTTTTGTAATATTATTTTTATTTTAGAATTTGAACAATTGAATTGTTTATTATATTTTTACGTGAAAATTTAAAAAAATTATAATGAATAGATAAAATGAGATGAAATTATTTAGTTTGTATAAGCAAATAAGGCCTTGAATATTCTTTTCATTGGATCAAATATATATGGAAAGCCTTGGTGACTGGAAATTTGTATTGCATTCAAGAAAGATGTGACGTTCTCACCGTCTAAATGTGGTTAGCACGCCTCGATTTCTTAATCTAATTGTGTCTTTCCACGTAAATTATTGTTTAGCCATTACATTCATTTTTTAATTGCATGATCTAAAAATGTACGTGCATATTGCCAATACATCACTATCAGCTTTATTTATATATATATATATATATATATATATATATATATATATTAGTAGTGGGTCAACGTGCTAGGCACGTTTTCCTAATTGAAAGGAAAAATAAATTTTACTAGAATATAAAAAATAAAAGCAGATAACAAATTGATTAAAAAATGTGTTTATTACATAAATTCATAGCAAATAATTTTGTGTATAATTATTCAAGTCTATCGGTATACATCCAATATGAAATGCTGATGTGTTCACCATACATTTTTTTTTTATATGTAAAGAAATGTAAATGTGTCTGAGCTCGGGTTCGTTCACCATACAATAAACTCAATATAACTCTCTTCATGTGATACAAAATTGCATCTTATTGGATTACCTGTTACTTCACAATCAATAAGAAAATTTAGTGTGCAAGATTGATTAGTAAAATTGCCTAACATACAAGAACACAAAATCCAATATCAGTAGGCAACTATCCAAATTCTCTAAAATGAAGACTGATGCATGGATGGATAAAATGTATGAACAGATAGGAATGATATAGGAATGACAGGGTAAGGATATACAATAATTATATTCTATTTGTAAAGTACTAAGTCATGCACAAATAAATTAAAACAGACCATAGTTACATACAAGTTTAGCAAAGAAAGTAATCTATGGGAATTGAAATTACAGTTTTAAATATATGAGTCAAAGATTAAAATATGCAGAGTAAAGACAAGTGAATGAGAAATAGTTTTACAAGCTTACTTGAAAAAAAAAAAGGAAACAATTGAACTATTCAAAAGTAAACATCCAATTGAAACAATCAAAGAAAAAAGTTGATCTAGGCAGCAAGAATTTGGCTTTGTTTTAATTTAGTTTTATTTAATTATAGGAGTTGGGAATGTTTTTTCAATATGCTCTCCACATTTGTGTTAATCTGAGGAGTGATGCTAAAGGAACCCTAGATGTGATATTTTGGAAAAGTATGTGTAATGTCTAGGTCTTTTTTCATTGTCTAACTTCTAGCAGTTCATCTAGTATTAAAAAAAAACTCAATCCCAGACCTTGATTTCACACACTTAAGAAATCCTTTTTTTCTTATAGGCAAGCAGGAACTTTTATTGATAGCAATAGGCATAGCCCATGTATTAGAATCCCAATCTTTGTAGGATAGAAACCCTAGCACAACCCATCTGTTATAAGCTTGCAAACCCACCAAGCCAGATCAGCTACATTTCCGAAATACCATTCACAGCCATGAAAGAGGAATTGGATAACATTTTCTTCATTTTCTAGTCTATTTTTGAGCTCTGAAACATACTGATGGAGTGGCTACTAAAGTCATAATGACCTTTATATTTGCTACTAAAGTATTTCTTTAAGTTTAAAGGCATGTTCACTAGTTTCTATGATTAGATGAGGAAAACAAGACCTGGAAGATCCAATCCAGCCTAACAACTCTCTTTACGATGGAGTGGTTGAAACTCCTTGCAACCCAGGCACGACCCATTGGACGAGTTTGAAATGAGGTCATTCTTTTACTATGTCCATTTTCTTACAGGAAGAAAATTGACATCAAGAAAAATTCACATGATTTGATCAAAAACTACAATCTTAAACCCCAAACTCTCTTTCTACCATGTTTCACGAAAGTCCAGCCAGTTGCTTCCCCATAACAGAGTATCTTATTCAGCTGAGGTGCTAACAAATGAAAAGTAAATTTTTTTTTTTTTAGAAGCGGATGGAAACTAAATAAATGAGTCAAAACAGATAAACAAGTTGTAAGCACACAAATTTGATAGTCCATGAATTTAACAGAGGACATGATTTTGGATTAATGACAATGACATTTGTGATTTACTCGAGCATATGCCCAATATTCTAAGATGCTACTAAAGTCCAAGCTTTCGACATGTATCTTATGTATCATTTTACTTATGTTTATAAGTAAAATGTTATAAGTAAAATGATCAAAAGACTATGTTTTATACTAAACCAACACCATCTATTTCACTTGAAATTGAAAGGATCCTTGGAAGCACAAGTAGCATGGTGCTTTGACCTCATCTACATCAAATTCCAGGTCTAGAATATAAAATTGTGTGAACTATGAACAAGTGAAAGTTCTATATACATGACCTTGCACGGGGCAGAGCTTTTCCAATGATAATACAATGACAGTCACGACGATATTTTCACATGGACTTGAGAATAGTAAGCAAGTTATTATGAAATGGATCTGTGATGTGCTCAAGAAGGTTCTGTACATGACCTTTACCAGTCAAAGATGCTTGCATGTAAAAGCCTAACCAAGCAACCATTGCTAAATTTTTTTATTTTTTCAGTTTCGGCTCCTCAAAAGTTTCTGGATCTCTAACCTATAAAAAAAAAAAAAAGTTTTTGGATTTCTGGAGAGATTCAGGGGACCAAAAAGTGCTCCTCCTAGATAGTTGATATCACCTTGCAAGTGTATTCCAAGTGACTTCAATGCCTCAATTCCACAAAATCTTGCATAGTCTAGTCCAACCTATGTATGCAAAACATCCAAAAAAAAAAAAAGATGTTTTATAGCCTACTCTAGTGTCAAAAAACTAAACAGATAAAAAATATGATGTCGAGAAACTACATTATTCCTCAGATTTTACGATTCCTTGTTAAATAGATAAAAAAAAAAAAAAGAAAAAAAAAGAATGCTTCAGTTAGAAATTGAAATGGGATAAAAGGTTCTTGAACTCCTCAAACCCTTGTGTTGAAGCTTTCGAAAAAATTGTCACTGCTATTTACTGTTTGTTAATTTGGCCAGTGGTCATTTGAAATTTGGCCACAAGCAGATCAGACAAAAATAAGAGAGAGAGATAGAGATAGAGAAAGATATCGAGAGAATGGAGATCGAGAAGTACGAGAAAGAACCAAAAAAATAGAGAATAGTCATCAGATTCACAACCCACAGAGAGAAGAGAAAGGGGATCGAGAAACATCATACCCACAACGCACCAAGACGAAGAACAAAGATGAAGAATCAAGAAATACAAAGGGCTAGAGAAAGGTTTTCTTCGTCTTCATGGCCTCACTCCCGAAATCTTTGTGCTGGGTAAGAACGATCGATGATCGAAGATGGGGTAGAAGCTTAATAACACTCGGTCGCACAGGGTATAAGTGGAACAAAAGTGTCAAACAAAATTCTGTTTGAAATTTGAAACCCAGATCTCTCATTTTCTAAAATCCTAGCAAAAACAACAACGCAACATTAAAAATATAAACCTTCATCCCCTTCCCATTACCTCTACTTTCTCGTAAATCACATAGAGGCCAACGAAAACAAAAATTTCAACATCCAGATCAGAATCGAAAAACAAGAGAAAAACGAAGAAAGTCTCTTCGTCTGTACCTTAATCAGTGAGAATATCGTGGACATATGTGTCCAAAGAAATTTCAAAACTGTTTTTTTTTTCTAGTTACTTCTAGCGTTCGCGATCTACTTCCTTCCTTTCTTCTTCTGTTGTCAATTTTCTGAGCTCGACGAGGAGAGGGAGGAGAGGAAGAGGAAGAGGAAGAAGGAGCTTAAGCTCCCATTCCCCCAGCTAGATTCGGACGAGTGAGTTTCTAGAGAGAGGACCTAGTTTCTATCGAGAGAGGGAGAGGCTATGGTTTAATCGAGAGAGAGGTATCAAACGGAAACTTAACGGAAATTACAGTAGCTCTGTTAAAACAAGAATTTATGTTTCATTCGGTTTGATAGCCACTTATATATCTATCTATATATATATATGCAGAGTACTCCGGTCCCAATTTCATTATCCGTTTCTTCTCATTTATTCCCAAGCGTAAGGCATGACATAATTAGAAGGGTAACGCGTTATTACTAGACTATATAGCCCGCTGAAAGGGAAGATATATAACAAAATGATAATATTCATGAAAAAATTTATTTGCAAATCTATTTTTTTACACGTACAGAAAGGCTCAACAGTGAAAAAAATATATTGAGATTTTAACTTTTTTTATAATTATAATGGACCCATGACAAATTAAGTATAGTCTTCATGTATTGGCACACCAGGTAGCTTTCTTTTAAAAAAGAAAACTAACTCTTTGTCCCAATCATTAATATTGACAGCCCTGCCTATGGCCCGTCACTTATTTCATTTATACCCAAATTCATAATTGGATTAAGGTATAAAGTGTTGATTTATAAACTTATATTCAAGTATGTAGTGTAAGGCAGCTAAGTAAAAAACTCTTAATATTTTAAGGATGTACCATTTTTTATCATGCATGTGGAGAGCAAATACATGGCTCTTCCATTGTGCAATGAAAATGGCAGGCCAAAAACAAGACTACATTTGGATATTGAACTGAGTTGAGTTGAATTGAGATGATAAAATATTGTTAGAATATTATTTATTATTATTATTATTATTATTATTATTATTATTATTATTATTATTATTTTAAAATTTGAAAAGTTGAATTGTTTATTATATTTTGTGTTGAAATTTGAAAAAATTATAATGATGAGTTTAGGTTCCAAACGAATTAATTGATGTGTTAAATCTCTCCCTTCCCTTTGTGATTTCAATCGTAATTTCAATATTCTTGTTATCAAGTCAATCTTCATGTGGGGGCAGGAATGGCAAGTTCATGAAAACTTGTCACTTAACTTTGGTGTAGCACCTCAACTTTGGTGTAGATCCTCGTAGTTTTAGTGCAAATCTTCTCGTTTATTTTTGCAGATGAAATGAGTTAAATTAAGATAAAAGTTGAAAGTTGAATAAAATATTAAATAAAAGTTAAGATAAAAGTTATGCTATACTAAAGGGTTTTTGAATATGAACAGTTTGAAATATCGCTATGATATTCTGATAACACGTTTTTGAGATCTACATATTGAAACTAAAATGTTTTGTTTCTGCATTCTGAACTCTCTAAAAAGGGCTCATTTTTACATACTAGTGTACGGTTTCTGTTTACTAAGTTGTTGATCACTCACCCCTTATCTCCATAATATTTTCAGATGTTTTGAATGTTTCAGATGAGGATGAAGAATATGAAGCATAGATATGACTATGTGAGTATAGTAAATTAAGTGTAAAGAGGATATTTTGACTTGGGTTATTGGGATGTTTGAGACTTTGTGATGTTTTAGATTAATTATACTAAAGTAATTGATGGGAAATAATGAGTATATGTTTGATAGAGGCTTTTGGAGTATATATACTATGGGATTGGAAGATTATTTTAAATGACAGGAATTAACTTGAAGATTATTTTAAATGACAGGAATTAACTCTGGACCTTTGGGACCGGGCTTTACAATATGCGGGAGTGGCGTTCAAATAGTGGGCCTGAGGGAGCTGTTCTAGCCCATATTAATTAAAGGCTTAGAGTACTAGCGAGTCCGGGCTTTGATAAACATGAAATATATATATATATATATATATATATTTTCTCTCGGTTTGATGAGCCGAAGATTGATCTTATTGCCTCTAGTTAATAGGTTATATAATTCACAAGTCTAATATATTTATAAATAAAAAAAACATATATTATAATTTATAATATAGAATGCCGTAAGACGTAATAGCATATAATTAAGGAGTTAGTCTCACTACAAGAAAACTGCTTATTTGCGACCAGTTAATACCAGCGAAATGATTATTTATAACTAAAATTGGTTACGAATAGTTTTTTGATTGCAATAAATTGATTACAAAAGCTTTATTCTATTCATCCACGTTATCTGCAATGATCTCGTGGATTAATACGTGTCTCTTTTTCCAAACATTTTTTGAGTTGAAGTGACTGCGGTGTTATGCATGAGAGCTAGCTAGCTAGCTAGCTACCGTGTAGCTCATGAGTTTATTATTGACATTATATATACAGTATATATGATAATCAAAGGGTCATTCAAGGTCGACTTTTTAAGTACTTAACACGTTTGCAAAACTTGTTTCCCGTTGTTTATTTCACCAAAAGCTGATCCGAATTTATTCAACGTCATTAATTAAAAAGCTAGCTAATATCATGTACGTACAATAATTGAAGCTCGATCGTTGGCTGTCTTTAATTCCTTCCTCCGGCCTTTTACTTGTTTTAATTTTTATAATTTGATCGATCTCAATAATCATGATGAGACCATTAATTAATTAGGTTTCCATATCAATCAATATCAATATATATATCAGTCTTTTAATTACCGGCCATGGTTTCATTTCAAACGTGTATCTAATATTTAATATGAAAAAGATCATCAGTCTTATCATCATGACTTGTCACGCGTACAATATGTCTCACACACACACACGTATATATTAAAAATCGGGTATGATTGTACACAACTTGTTGATTTGGTTAACTTATAGTATCTAATGATATATAGCTTGGAGGATATGTTCTGATTAATTAGACAAGTAGGATTATATATTTTGAGATAGCTTTTCGCTTTGCATGCATTGACGTGATTGAGGCAATACATATATATACATACATATATATATATTAGTAGTGAAGTTACGTACGAGGCACGTTTGCCCTGTATTAGATTATTCTAAAATATAAACATCTAGTGTAGAAGAAGAGAATTTAATAATAAGGTCTATAAAGATAATATAACTAATTTCACAGGCAATAAGAATCTCTACTTACCTAAGTGCATATAAACAGTAAGTTTTAGTATAGATGTTTATAATATTTGGAATAACAGGGAACAAAATTTGGCCATGGTAAGGCTATAATTAATCCTAATGGACTCATCAAATGGATTTCATAATTTACATTCCAAAAGCTTGAGAACCATTTCCCAAAAACATTGTGTTTGGTATTTGAAAAATTGCAGGAAACTTCACCAATTGAAATATGTTCTCTAGAACTTTAAGATACAGCAACTATATTTGACACTTGTTTGAAAACATCTTAAAAACTTTATAGTAATTTTGTAAAAAACTTTTATAGTAATTTTGTAAAAAAAAAATTTACAAAATTTTTATAGTAATTTTGTAAAAAAAAAAAAAAAATTGATAAACATGCATACATAACTAATAAGATATAACACCTAACCATGTCAGAACGCCAGTTTATAAATCCACAACTTAAAGAAATTGATATTGCTTGATGATAAAAATAGACTCAGAGAGCAAAAGAATGTCAATTTTTATAAAATTAAATTTATTTTTAATTAAATTACATGATTATGTTGGTTGATTGAATTAATTTTATTCTATATTATGCAATAAGATTATGTTCTGAGGTTTTTAATCCAAATATAAATAGCAAAAGGAAAAAAAAAATACTTTGTAGTAAAACAATAGTAAAAGAGGTGTAATTACAAAATTATACTTTAAAATATTTTAATTTTATAATATTTTTTATTCAACTGTTATCTCTCATTTCTCAAAATCTAATAATTACTTAATCCAAACTATCTCTCGACTATTCACAAACCTTCTTACTACTGTTCACAAAATTTTCATTTCATTTTATTCTTCAAGCATCCTTTAAAGTACAACTTTATGCACAATATTATTTTTATTGAGTATTTACTCTATTTTATCAAATTTTTTAATTCAAATTTCAATTTTTAAAATTTTTAACATTTCAATAATTGATTACATATAATTATATGGGTAAAACTGTAAGTATTGATGTCATTTTTCAAATGGCAAACCCATTTTGTTTTTTTGGAATTATAAAAGAACCAAAACTATAGTGTAAAATCAACTAAGACAGGTAGAACTAATTAAATAAAATATCGTTAGTGAATGTTTTAAGCAATGGTATTTCATTAATTAAAATATAGTATTATTTTTAGATTAATTCGACATTATAATTTAAGATGTGGTATCACGTGTATATACTTGTGGGTTTAATCTAAGTTATAACAAATATCATCTTGCATTTATATGATTTATCTTAGCATATGTTTGGATGTAAATGTGAGATGAGATGGTTTTTTTTTTTGTTTATAAGATAAATGTGGTAGATCCTCTTTTAGAAGCCGCTACATTTGCAATAGACTCTAAATAGACTATAGAGGAAGATTTCAAGAAAAGTCTCCTTAAGGCTCATTGGGCTAGTTCATGAGCATTGGTGGATCTATGAGACAGAATTCATCTTTGAATCCTTTATAAGTTAAAAACAACTCAAAGTCCATGCAAAACAATCATTGAGCTAGTATTCAACTATCCACTCTCTCTTCAAGTGTTAACATTAATTAATTGACTTAAAGATCGTAAAATCAGGGAAGCAAATTAGATTATTTAACACAAGTAAGGAATCTGTATGATCTTCAAGCATCAACCATTAATACTTCAAGATTCAACCGTCTATATCAGCCCGAGTTTTCTCTCTCTCCAAGATTTTAGGTTCTATTTAAGGACTAATAGAAAATGGCAATAACTATAAAATAACAATAAAGGAACAGAAAGTCCCAGTTAAAATGGCCAACTCCCATATTCCTAGGACAAGTTATTGTGGGATACTTCAATCGCTATGCTTTGTGCACAAGGAGGATGAAACCCAAAATATTATAAAGTTATAATGCTTCAGATCCCTTATTAGATAGACTACATTAGAAATCATAATCATTTTCACAAAACATAGGATTATTCAATAAGCACAGGAACTAACACCATCTTAAACCTTCATATCCAACAATGATAGTTGATAATTTTGAGTTATTAATTCACAGCACAAAACTAAAAAGTTAGAGGATCCATACTTTTAACACTCTCATAAATAGCTAGTCGTTGGAATACTTTGTTTCTACTTTCAACGTTATGGAGCTCAACCTATGTAAAAAATTCAATAATGTAATATTCTAGTAAGGACAAAAGCAAAGTTGTACCAAAAAAATAAAAAGGAATTTACTATTATTTAATCTTTTTTCAGATGAGAAATTGTAAAATATAGGAACATATATTTTATTTTTTAGTGATTTCATAGTAATTTTGTAAAAAAAAAAAAAAAATTCCCTAAATTTTCTCTCTCTTCTACGCAATTCTTCCGCACGGCCGGTTCTCCTCCAGCGCAGTCCGGCGCCGTCGGGCCCCGACCATCATCACCGCCACCACCGGCGAGTTCCCCTCACGCCGACGACCAACCCTGCCACTACCAATGTTCCCCACGCGTAGCCCTTGCTCTCCCCCGCAGAAACAGAACCGAAATGGGTTTCTCCCATTTATCTCATCCTGCGCCACCGTATGTGGCCACCGAACCTCACGACCACCACCAACGAGTCCCCCTCAAGCCGACGACCAACCCAGCCACCACCGAAATCCCCCAAGCGCAGCCCTCCCTCTCCCTCGCGAAAATCGAACCGAAATGGGTTTCACCCAATTGTGTGCAGTTCCGCAACCGTAGACAGCCACCCAGGCCACCGCACCTCCACCAGTTGACACTGACGACAACCTCTACTAGACCCAGCCACCACGAAGTTCCCTTTCTCACGGCATTTCTCTCCCCCTCTCTGTCTTCAAATAAGAAAAAAATAAAAAAGAAAAAAAAACAGAGATGCAAAAATAAATCGAAGAAACAAAACAAAGATTGGAGAATAAATCTGAAACGGAGAAGCAACCGCACGGGAAAAATCGGAAAGGAAGAAGAAATAGATTTATGTTGTTGAGGCGTAGAAAGAAAAAAACATGCAAGAAATGAAAAAAGAAAAACAAGATGTAGAAGCCAGAAGTGAAATCAGAAGAGAATTGCATACCAATGGCGAGAAGAAATCTCAAACAGCACGGGGATTTTTTTTTTCTTCCTCCATTTGAGTCTGAAAGTTGTTCTGCAGATGCTGGAAAAGCAAGAGACGTTGCATTCCATCCCTTCTATGAAGAGGTCGGATATTTTAACTGTCACATGAAAATACATTAATGCTAAGAAGATGTTTACAACTCAATGAAGAAGAGTAAAATTCTGATTGAAAGGAAAGAAATTTCATACAAGGCAACGAGAAATCAAAAAGAAGACGCTGGACGGTAATGACTATTTAGAACTATTCTCTACTGTTGATCTTATACATCCTTTTAAGTATTAGGAAGATATAATTAGGTCATTGTTCAAGAAACAGTTGAGTGATCATTTTTGTGCACAAATGTTATATATCATCGCACGTAAAAAGACCTGAAAAGCAAAAATCACCAACATTAGGATATTCTGGCAATGTATTGAAGTGAACCCACTCTTGCAAAGGGCAAAACATAAAGCATCTTCAGAATTAAGGGCATTTCGGAAAAGATTGATGCACCAAATATTTGGTTTTTTCGCTTTCAAACAAAAGGCGTTTATTTTTTCCTCAATGCAGACTGTAATATATATAGAAAAGTTAAGCCTCTAATTAAGCTCGTTAGCAAATGATCGGATCATATCGAATTTGAATGGCATTTTCTATTATGTTATATGAAAAATGCTACTTTGCATACACAACTTATCCCTCATCTTGACACCTCATGTATTTTATTTTATTTTAATTTTTTTTATTTAATTGTTAAAGAATTGACTATTAATATATTGATATATTTTTTATATTTTTTAAAAATATTTTAAAATAATAAAAAAATATAAATTAAAAAAAAATAAAAAGACCAATTTGACTTATTGACAGTGACGCAGAATAGCACCGCTCATGTTCTTGACATGCGGGTGAACTTCAAAGCAATTCATTCAAATCGATCTCCAGTCATTCGAGTAGTTTTAGGGCATGTCAAGAACGAGACAACAACGTACAACCATATATAGCACATATATATAGACTACACACCATATTTTTTTTTTGTCTCACTAAATGTGTAGTATATGTATGATGAGTTGAATAATTCAATAAATTTAAAAAGAATAAAATAAAAAAAAATAAAAAAAAATAAAAATAAAAATAAATGTATTATGTAATGTCTAAGATGATGCATAACAAAACTCAATTAATGTGATATTAAGTTTCCTAGTGCATGTGTCAAGCTCAACCCATGCAGCTAGCGAGGTTAATTGGCAAGTATGACGTATATATAATTAATGAGTTTTGCTATAAATTAGTCATTGTTAGTATCATACGTACAGCTCATACTTATAACTTTTTCATAACGTTTGTGGGTGTTTTTATAGAATATAGAAGTGTTTTCATAAGATATGAGTATGGAATGATCAATAAAATAACTTTTCATAATTAATATTCCAGAGAATAGCTAGGCAGGCACTAATTAGCTAGCTAGCAAGCTAGCTAAGCAGGCCACCAGCTTGGATTATGACCGGCTTTGATGATGATGATCAGAGCTAATTTGTATTGGGTTAAATATGAGAAGCTAGCTAGCTTAGCTTGAGTAGGAACCACTTAACGCGCGTGGTTTTCATACGCTAGCTAATGATCTTCTTGTTAATTAGTACCATTTATAGTTAATTTTATATGTTTTACAAATTATTTGTTTTTAATTACCAAGCCAGAAAATCCCTCCACTTTAAAGACGGGGGGAAACCAAAATCCAAAAGGCAATTGATTAGTTTTTATAAATTGCTTCTTGTCTCAATAAATGAAAAGGTATATGCAGGGATTAGACAATTTGAGGGAAAAAAAAAACAAAACTTGAAAAGCTGAGAAAAAGAGACGCACGCCCAGTGGGACTCGAACCCACAATCGCCTGATTAGAAGTCAGGCGCCTTATCCATTAGGCCATAGGCGCTACGTACGTGACGCCAACGACCTTTAATTAGTAATTAATCTTTGTTTTAATTTTAAGACACACAGCTTTTCGATCCCCCGTTGGCATTAATAATTTATATGTCCAAGTGGATTAATTAATATATATATATTATATATATGTGATGATGTTTAAGTTATCTTTAACTTCCTTCTCCGTGATTTTCAAGCCATTATAAATGTGTAGCTAAATTGCATAGATGGATAATAATTAATCCAGATTTCCTAACGTGTTAGTGTTGTAGACTTGTAGTTAAGTGGGAGATCAAGCATGCTGCAGGTGAGTGAAAGTGGATGCATGGGGTGGTTAACCACATGATGATGAGTGGGATGTTGCAGTACCTCTTGTTTTCTCCATTATTTCTTTTTAGAGTCAATCCCACAATGCATTCTCCTCACGCTTTGGTATATTATAGATAGGGACCTCCATCCACCATTCATATATGGGTGCGATTTTGTTCTAAATAGTCTTCAAAACCATCAATATCTAGATTTAACATTCTTGTGAGTGTTTGATGAATTTTGTCTACAATTATTACGAAAGCTTTTCAAGTTTGATGTTTGGAAACCGAGAATAATATGAATAATAGTTTGGTGAGAAAAAAAGAAGAAGAAAGAAAACCCATGTAATCAAGGAAAATGACTATATTCATGCATTAATCTCTCTTCCGCGCGAGAACATTATATAAGAGGTTGGAGCACGAGATTCTACCGATCTCAATCTGACCTATATAGACGTTTAAATTAAGAAAAATTTTATGTACAGTCATTTTTGTATGCTTATTTACATACAAATCGATATGATTAGTTACGTCATTTTTTTGAATATAAAATAAATATTAAATTCTGTCACATTAATAAAATATACAAAAAATACGTATAATTGACTGTACATAATAAAATTGGTAAATAATTAGCTAGTACGGAAAACACATGAGGACATGGTAGCTAGTTTCCAAAAGGTAGCATGCAATTAGTTAATTAATTCCCACAATATCCTTTATCAATCCGTTATAGCTATGATGAGTACTGCAATATGGTTAATGCCGATCGCCCATAATTACACAATTGAACTGCAATTTTATATATATATATAGGGGTCCATTGTATTCTTTAATTTGTTTTTGTTTTTTTTTTCATTTGAATACACAAACTTAATTGATCATCTAATTCTGTAAAATATGCAGCCAATATATATTATTGAAGAAAGGCAATCATTAGATGAGGGACTGATTTATTGATGCTGGAAGGCAAATAAGGAGTAGTGCATTTTGCAGCTAGGCCTACATGCAATGAGCCTGTTCCAAACCACATAATTAATTAAGCATGTTCAACTTTAAAATCATGTTGATTAAACCTTCTTAACTACCAAATCGTCCAATTCTTTTGGAATTTATTTCTATAATTATGGAAACTGACCAGAGCCAATGTTCAACCAACAAACCAATGGGATTGTCAGCTCCAATGATATTAAGACAGCAAATCGGTAATTGATCGATTATTAATATATGTTTTTATAATATCAATATATGATCACATTAATTAATCAGATTATGAATCTTAATTAAAATTTCTAAAATTATTGGGGGGGTGGGCGTAGTAGTAATACTTCAGCATAATTTGCAAGTGCATGCATTCATGTAATGCATGCAGGCCGATCAATATGATAGGATTTTATACCAAGAGAAAAACTAATCTGCCCTCTCAATAGTACTACCGCTCAAGTGTATTGTTGGGAATTTTTTTTACTTAGTAATTAAGAAAGTACTGATTTTAAGTATATTTGTGTATTTTTTTAAAATATTAAAAAATGTGAAAAAAAAAAAAACCTCAAATGTGAGTAGCGGTCAAACAGAGTAGCCTGACTTTTATATCAAATTAGACAAGAAATGAGGGCAAAACTAACGCAGTACTGTTTATAGATCAGTACTGCATAAACAGTACTACATGAATATTCTTTTATTTTTTTTTTAGTAGACAGTACTACATGAATATTCGCGTTGCCTCCTGTTTTTTTTTTTTTTTTTTTATTAGTCTGTATTTTTTTCTCGATCGGTGCATGGTACGTGTATTTCTCGTTTTACTTTTACACGACAGATATTATAGAAATTAACGTACTTTCTATAGGGTTGGAAAAAAAACGTTAGACAATTAATTATATGTGTACTACTGGTTGCGGTGAGTACGTACGTACCGCACTACTTGATATATTCAAGCTAGCTGGGAATTATTAGCTTACTTGTCCAAATATCCGAAGTCAAGAGTACTGAAATTTCAACTAATTATTAAGATTTAATTCTGTATATATTATATATATAATATCCATGCATGCTGCATGCGAATGAATGAGTGGGAAGAACGTGCAGCTAGCTTCTACTTTTACTGCACAACTACTAATTGGTTTATTACTTGTTTCTTTGACTTTGCGTGATTAGATATTTATTTGTTTGGTATTGGCCGTTCGTATATTTAATTTTTTTTTATTATTATTAAGAATTAGAATTGACTATTAATGTATTAATTTTTTTTAAAAATATTTAAAAAAAAAAATACAATTTACACTAAGCCAGGACACACAAGTGGACAAATTGAAGGCATAGTTTATTTAAACTAATTCCCATCTCAATATTTATCGCATATATTTTCAAGGGTTAGTGCTATTAATGGATCGATCCGGCGTGACCAATTATGACTGAATAACGATCAATCTCTGATCAGGAGTCTTAATTATTTTTTTTCAGATCTTAATGAATCTACATGATCTACATATATATTCAACATACGTAATTAAATTGAAATAATATTACACACTATGCATGCATGATCTATCTCGGTTTTTATTTTATTTTTTAATTCCTTTCAACTTAGCTAGCTGGATGCAGATTGGAAGTTCAGACACATGGCGTATTGAAAATTAAGATATTAATGCATCTTGGCATGCAATTAATTAGAAATCATGCAAAAAGAGAAACTGATCAATTTAGTGATTTAATTATTATGGCTTGGGAATGAGATTGAGAGATTTTGATTTATAAAACTTCGGTCCGAATTTTATATTTCCAGAGAGATAAATATAAGAGAAAAGATACTTACAATCGTGAATTGCGTAACCGCTGCGTAATCGCTTTGAAAAAAATAAATAAAACATGAGACCCACATAAAAAAATTAATTTTTTAATAGTAGACCCCACTCTTTTTCAAAACAATTACGCGGCAGTTACGCACTTTACAGTTACATGTAGAATTACTCTAAATATAACGTGCGCGCGCAATTCATCATATTATAAAGTTTATTGGTTATTTTCAGACAGACTGATCACAAAAGTCCGAATGATCTCTCTAGTTCTCAATTAAGGCCCTCTAATTTAAACAAATTACAAAAGAAATAATATAATATGATCATATCCCGTACGTGCTACAATTCTATTTAATTTGCAATAATTTTACATCTCTTCTTTGGAGTCCCTGCTTCCTAAAACAATGTTACATTAATTTTGACCTAATTAACAAAATGCTAGCTGTAGATCATGTAAATTTATAATTATACCATGAAGACGGTGATATATATACGGCTAAAGAAAATACGTACGAATATTGTAGTAATTAGGGATTGCATCAATATTTAATTAGTGGCACCAAATTGCCTTTTTTATTATTATTATTTGTCTAATCCGTTTGAGTTGCTCTTTCCGCAACATTATTAAAATCATTATTAATGATTATAATTTTACAGTAAATATCAGATGATCAGAGTTTATTTCCTTCATGCAGGATGATGCAACTGATCTGAATGACGTCATGAACAGCGTCAACATATATATATATATATATATAATCCAATTGATCTTATTATTAGGTAGAAATAAATTATCATCAAGTTGAGTATATTTTAAAATCCAAATTAATTGAATCGAGGATATGGAATCTCATACGGCGACAAAATATTATAAATTCAATTAATGTAAGGAGATTTTTATAAGTATTAATAATGCTAGTACTCATGTTTTAATTGTATATATAAGAAAAATAAAGTATTTGTGATGGATTATTTACGACGATAATGACTATTTACGATGAAAACAGATTATCTTTTTACAAAAAATAATAATTTTTATAAGAAATAATTAGATACAAATAAACAGTTCTCATGTATAATTATATATTTCATCCACGCAAATTGGAAGTGTCATTTGTGACTCGTTTCCACATTAATAATGCCCGGCCCCCACTGTGAAATTAGCTGTAAACAGCACAAAAGTCTATGACGAGTCGACGACTAAAGACTGGGGGATCAGTGATTATAGTCTAATTCGATTTTTATTGTCAGACGAATTAGATGATCGAATATATATAGAAATAGCTAGACACAATATTAAATACTCTTCATATGATAATAATTATATGTCTAAAAATCTTATAATAATTACAGCATTAAATACTTAATTAGTAGAATCTATATATATATATATATTGTCTAAGAATCTCACATAAATAATATTATAAAATACTATATACAAAAATCACATTATGTATTTATATATATATATATATACCTTAATTAATAATAAAATCATCTAATTCGATTAAAAAAAATCTACTGATCGCAAGTCGTAGCCAAATTGGGCTTATTACATGTACGTAATTAAAGAATATTATCTAGTTGGATATGGTGCTCATGCCTGCGATTATAGTTTGCATGAGGATTAATCTACTTTTACTTTCTTAATGGAAAAATAGGACAAAGCAGGTAGGAGTAGGTACTAGGTTGGTCAAGTTTTTTCCTATTGGTTTATAAGAATGCTGGTCTAAATTAATAAATACTAGGAAAAAAAAAAAAAAAAAAAAAAAAAAGAAGATTTAGCTAGCGTTACTATGTCAATTGCACCAAAACACGGACTGCTCTACCAAACTTCTAGACATCGTGAGGCACTGTTTGCTTCATTAAAAAATTATTAGAACCAAATTTTTATTGTTCTTCCTTGACTTTCTTAATTTTCTTAAGTACTTCGAACTTAATTGGACCAATATCCTATAATTTCTTTATTGGTTGGAAAAAAACAGTACTAGCTAGGGAACTAATTTATATTGTAATTAGTTTCATGCATGTTGATGTCCAAACACGTGAAGTAGTACTGGTGACTTTTGCATCTAAGGCGAGTGCTGGACATGATGATAATTATTAATTTTCTTCTACATAACTTATAAGACAATTAGCTGGTAATAGACTAGTATAACCTTGATTTGGTCGCACGAGTTAAGTAAAGATGATATTGGACCTAATTATTAATCATAATGAAAGACTTGAGAATTTAAAAGCTTATCGAACACTGTTACGCGGTACGAACACTAGCAATATTAATATCATCTACTGTATTAATGTGGGTGGAAACTTTCATTATGGAAGCTCAAGCAAGCAATTAAGACATGATCATGTTAAAATTAGAAACTAGCCAATTAAGTTGTGAAAATCGAGCAGCTCTAGACTTCCGGGGAACACGATTTATTATAAGCTCAAATGTGACGCGGTATGTTAAAACTAAACGATGAAAGAAATTAAGTGGCCGGAGATGAAATGTAAAACTGCAAGAAGAGAGAAAGACATTGTTAAAACGTCGACGATGATGATGATGATGATGATGACGGTTCTGATAAATGAGCACTAGTGGCCGGTACAACTAGCAATTGAAAGCGATATAGTGAAAAGATGATAACAATAATTGGCAATAGTAGTATATGGTCTATGCTGGCATATACCTTATCAAAGAAAGACAGATCAGAGATAACATAGTGGTGGGATGGATGGGAACATGGGACCATATATATATATATATATATATATATAGATAGGTCCGTAACAAGCAAAACAATTGGAACGAGTTTGGATGATCGATCCATCACATGACTAACTGAACAATAAAACTTTGGTCTAATCAAGTAGGGCATGCATGCATCTAATTATATCTTAGTCTGCAAGTAATTATCAAGTAGTGATCCTTTTGAAGAACAAATACTACTTGGCATTTTCATTATATCTCATGTTATTAAAAACTAGAGCTTATGTGAGTCATTTGGATTAGCAGCATGTCGTGATAGGATGAGATCAGTACTGCATTAATTAGTTCACCATTAATCCTTATGGTGAGTCACCATAGACCAAAGTGTTTTGCACTAGAAATCAGCGAAAGCATCGATGGCAAGATGGGACCATTTGGAATTTGAAGTAGACATGATCAATATTGTAGCGTCATTTAATCATAAATCATCTGTGATCAAATTTCACACGAACAATAATATTATTATTATTCCAGCTGTGATTATAAAAGGAACTCTTAAATTGTGTGAATTTATTGTATTACAGTACAAGAAGATCTGTTCAATGAGCAAACGTACGTAGCGAAATTACTTGGTAGAGCTAAAAAAAAAACTAACTGAAAGCACACCAAATTATTTGGCCACTAATCCCACACTAGACCTTCGAAGTTGGTCGGAATCGAATTCTCCAACGTCAATATCTGATCACAAAAATCCCCACAAAGTTCAGCTCCTTGCAGCCCGAATGGCGGATCATAGACCCACCCATCAACCGGGTCAAGCAGTATGAAGTCCGTACGCAACTCGGTCAATTCAAAACTTCCTTCTATATTCGGCAACTCAACAATTTCGCCCAGCTCCTCCGATTCCGAACCTCCTGGCGAAGACGACAATGATGAAGATGAGGAGGAAGAAGAAGATGACTCTGAATCAAATTGGACCATGGCTGCGGCTTTAACTGCGGCGGCCTGAATGTCACCTGGTGTTGATGATAGTGGTCGAGGTAGCACATGAACGAGCTGAGGAAAATTCAGCACCGCGGAGTTACCTTTAATGCTCAGCTCGGCTACATCGTGCGCCCGTGCAGCCATTTCAGGGGTGGAAAATGTACCGAGCCAAATACGGGATTTCTTGCGGGGCTCGCGGATCTCGGACACCCATTTTCCCCAACTGCGCATCCGAACGCCCCGGAAGACCGGGTGTTTGCTACAGTCGACTCTGGGTCTTTTTGGCGTGCTCTGCTCTGGGGATTGGGGTTTTGGTCTTTTGGATGAGGCAGAGACGGAGTTGGAGGAAGAGGGCTCGGACGGTGAAGATGTGGATGAGCCGCTGGTGCTTGCAGCTTCTGAATTGTTTGGTTCTATCATTGTTCGGCAAGTACGATAACACTACACAGATGTGCTCTGTCTATGTATATATAATGTACAGATGTGCTATGTATATTATATATAATGATGTGTGATTACAGAGAGAGAGAGAGAGAGAGAGAGAGAGGAATGAAGAGAATGAGAGCAATGAAAGGGGGGGTTTTGTAGAGAAATAGAGGGATACACAGTGAGATTAACGCTCATACGAAGCGACCTTCGGCCTACCATTATTTTTTCTGTGTGACAAAAACATGCTAACAATCAACAGAGTTTGACTGTGCGAGGGAATTTGTTACAAGGGGAGAGAGAGAGAGAGAGAGAGAGAGAGAGAGGAGGCTGCCACGTGGGGTCAATGTAAGAACGGAGTAATCTGGGTTACGGTGCGTTCCATTCACTGTTGTATTGTATTGGCAAACGTTCAATAAATACATGTTGAAGCGAGAAAAATCAATTTGCTAACTACTTTTATTGAAAAAAAAAATCTTTAGATTTTTATTTATATTTATAATAATAATGACTGATTAATCAGTGATTATTTTTTTTATAATATCAACTTGTAAAAAAAATCTAGAAAAAATTCAAGGTTACATTTAAGTGAAAAAAAAGATAATTAAATAACATGGATGTTATTTTATTTATGAATTTGTTTAACATGGGCCATTCAATTCGATGTTGAGAGAGGAAGATCACTATTTGATCAAGTTTATTTTTTATTTGTTTTTGTAATTTTAACAGGAAATAGATAGAAGGAACTAATAGATAAATTTTTCAAATTAAATTTATGAAGTAAACTATAAAGTTTGAAAATTAAGAAAGTCTTTGCAAAAGGATTAAAAATGCTAGTTGCAACTAACATATATACTATAGACATTAAACAGATTAATTAAAGTTATCAGTTATATTATATTTTAACCATAATTAAAAAGAAATCAAAATCGACCAAATGCGTGGAATGTATAACTAATAGAGATTTTTTATTGGATCAACAAATCATTAGTTGTGGAGTTCATTATAATTATAAAACCAATAGCATTTCATCATTGTGACTTTGTCAGGCACACTTCAGCAGTGCATTAATTGGTCCGACTCCTTTTTTATGTGTTAAAAAAAATAAATAGACTTATACATAAATATTTTCATGCCCAAGAAGGTAAACTTTTTTCCGTACAATTAAGGTTTCCTCTTTGACTTATGATTCGCAAGATCATGTCCCAAC
The DNA here is from genome assembly GCA_022457165.1 of Juglans mandshurica. Classification (NCBI taxonomy): domain Eukaryota; kingdom Viridiplantae; phylum Streptophyta; class Magnoliopsida; order Fagales; family Juglandaceae; genus Juglans; species Juglans mandshurica. The sequence goes on along the minus strand of CM039619.1, from coordinate 7,141,618 downwards.
AAAAGAAAGAGGCAAGAAACTCTCCTTTTATATATATATATATATATATATATATATATATATATATATATATATATATATATATATATATATATATATATCCGGTTCATCCTATTCAGCCACGTTTACTGAATTCTTGACCAAATCTTTTTGTATTATTTCTTTCACTTTTTGAGTTATGTTTTTCACTGATTTATTTTAAAATAATTCGAAAAGGGAAAAAAGAAAGTAAAAATCTGTTAAATGGGTGTAAAATGGGGAGCTGATTATATTTATGTATATGAAAAATTCTACTTATCATTTTCATAGCATACAATATACATGATTTTTTAATTTTTTAATTTTTTTTGCTTATCAAATCTATTGCGTATGGATGATTAATAGAAAAATTCAATTAATTTAGAAAGAATAAAACTAAAATTGAAAAAAATAAAATTAAAAAATAAGTATGTGATGAGTAGAAAAAATCATATATATTATATATGGTTTAGCCTTGATATTATTACTGATTTTCGGTTTTGGAAAAGAAAATATACAGCTTAGCTAGCTAGCCAAATATGGAACCTTTGAGGGCATTGTGGGGATTTGATTTTCCCGTTGGACATTATAATCGTTTCTTAGATGCAGAGGTCCTGGAGAGCGAAGAAAAATGAGGTGATATGATTATAAGCAGCACTTGCACGTGCTTCGTCGGCTCATACCAAGTGGATCGAGGACTTCAATGATTTCATATTTAGTCCACAGTTATCGACAAAACAACCATCTATTTTTCAGTATGTTGGGTCCCTCTGATAATTTAATTTTCACACTTCTGATCTAAGTAGGGTGTTGGTCGCAAAACATCCCAATTCCCAACCTCGATTTCGTTTCTTATTCATTCCGATTCATCAACCACTTTAATTAATACTTTGATAAAGAAAAGACGAATTAGATACCTTGTCCCCTAATTCTTAGAGCCGCCAGTTAATGAATTTGGTTGTTGGGAACTTTGAAACTCTACAACACACCCCTTGTTATAGCCAAGACAAGACAACTGACGACCCTTCACTTCTAAGGTTTTCAACAAGCTAGCTTTCCCGGTAGTAAAACAAACATATATAGAATGTCACGAAAGCATTAAAAGGTTTTCATGTTCCATGTGTTGTTGGTCTTTATTAGTTACGTATCCAGCCCTAGATCATTCACATTCCTCCCCCATCAGTTAAGACAATAAATAAATAAGCTTATATATGCTGCACATGCTTCACTGGTCTAGCACGTGAGGACTTCCTTGATTTGTTCATCAGAGTCCCTAAAAAACAAAGATTTTTTATTTTTTTTCAATAATGATGTGCCCGGCCATGTGTGCAGATAGAGATTTTTCACACAAATCAAACTACTTACTTTGGAATGAGTCTTGCCATGATTAATGGGCAAAAGCAGTAAAGTCGCACACATGCAAAACTGTTCTGCAAAATGCCAAACTGATCATATTCAACACTAGATATTAATGCATTAATATTGGAACCATGGGATATTGTTAAATCACTGCTGTTTGTGTTCATATGTTAAATTACATCTAATAATTGGTTATTTCTAATAGCTCCAATCTCAATATTTCAAAGACTTTGACTGCAAAGTCGACTATTTTTTTAGAGTATAGATCCAAAACGTGAATAATCCCTTTGAACTTTTACATAGTCTGAAAAAAACGAGCAAGAAAAAAAAATTGTTTTAAAATTCTGTCCCATGCTAAGTAAGTACTTCTATGTCTGCTTATACGACAACTTCTGCACCGCATTCCTATAATTTTTTTTTTTTTTTTCCCTACCATATCCACGTTTTCCATAGTAATACTATATACAAATAATAAACTTTATATAATTCTTTTGTAAAAAAAATAAGTCTCGTTAATAAAAAATAATTTTTTTATACTTTTTTAAAATGTAATCTACTTTTTTACAAGAATTTACATAAAATTTATCTATTTAAAATTTATACAAATCATTTATCTTTTCAATAATCTCATTTTCTCCATCCATCTCTCTCTCTCACCCTCTCTCTCTCTCCTTGAGAGCTCTCTCTCAGAGCATTCTCATTTGATTAGTTAAAGTTAAATGATAGTTTTGATGAATATAAGAGAAATTTAACTTTTGACTAATCTATTCATATAAATCTCTACATTGGAATAACTATTTTTTCATTATATAATAATAAAATAAAATAATATGAATTTGGTTTTAGTTATTCACATTAAATATCCACATTAGATTATACATTTATTCATTATATAGTAATGAATAATTAATAATTTCAAAAATATTTAATTTTTTTAATTAATAATTTAATTAATTTAATTATATTTTACTATTCTGCTTATTATATGTTAATTAATAATCATGTTCTTATTAAATTAATATATTACTAAGTCAAATTAATATATTAATTATGATAAAATATGTGATAGAAAAAAAAGAGAGAGAAAAATAATTAATAAAATATGTATTTGATGTATATACAGTAACTTTTAAATTTAAAAAAAAATTGAAAATCACTGTAACTAAATTTTAAATATTTAGAATTTGACTAATTCAATATAAACATATTTTACTTTTTAATAATTAAATACTCATTAAATTTAACTTTTAACTAATTGGATTAGAGTGATCTTATGCCCTCTATATCCTCGAGTTCTCTCGAGATCGGACAAAGAGTTTATTTTTCTTAAAGAGAGGAGCATGGACAAAGGAAGGTTGGAGGTCTGGGGCTGCGAATTGTGACGTGGCTTGGTGTGCGGTGTATAAAAACTAGACCTGCTATTGAATATACTTTCTCATTACATATTCTTCTTCTTATTTTTTTCTTTTTATTTTTTTGCAAATAATTAAGATTAACCATACTGCCATTCTGACTCAGCTCATTACACATATTGTTCAATCATTTTCATATGTTTTTGTTTACGATATTGCTTGTGTATATATAAAGGACGGTGCTACTCTCACACAGGGTGGGGAGTTCACCGAATAGATAAAAATAATTTTGTCTTTTTTCTTTTAAATATGTTTTTAAAATTTATTAAATATTTTTTTTTTTAAAAATATAAATATATTTTAAAATAATTACTTAACAATTAAGTAAATAAAAAATAAAAAAATGGAATCGGTGGCCAACATCGGTGACCACCTTCCGTGGAGAAGCATTTCTATTTTCTCATGTATAAATTCAAGGGTTCAACGATTTATCATGTCCAAGAAAATGAAAAAAACAATGAAATATGCTTTACGTACAATTCTCCTTCACGTGTTCAATATACAATAGGTCGACTCGCGATACCTTCATATTAATTATTATTAATTTTTTCATTGTTGATATCTTTGTTCGTATATTAATTCTGCATGCTTAGAACTTGGACTGACTTTTATATATTGGAAGATCAAGAGCAGGCGATGCCTTTTTGCTTGTCTTTTCTATGGGTACAAAACACACAGTTGGCAGCTCTTTCTCACTTGTATTAATTAAACTAGAGTCGGTCTATTCTGACGCTTCCGCTTAAAATTACCGTCCTTTTACTTTTTGGATTGTTTTTATTATTATTATTTTTTATATTTTTTAACATATTTAAATATTTAAAAAAAATACATCAATACACTTAAAATTACTTCTTTAATCACTAAGTAAAAAAAAAAATTAACAAACGGTCAAATGGAGCGGTATAAATGAGGCGGTAGAATAGTCTTTTTCATTAAACTATGTGTATAGTACAATGTAATAGGCGTTATGTCTTTTTCTGAAACATTGGGCAATCTGTTTCATGATGGAAGTCCACCTTTAATTTATAAATACTAATCATCTTTATTTTTCGGGTAATTTACCAATGAATTGGTTGTTGCCATTTCACATGAGATGGTGGTAGCTGTGAGCTCGCCCACAAGCAATCACATTTGAGAATACGTGATCAATTTCAATTAAAAAACCATACAACAATTGCCTATAAAAAATGACAAAAAAATATACTCATCAATTTGTGAAGACTTTTGAGTTGAGTTGAAGCTTTCCCCAAGTTGCATCTCTTTGCACGCTTATGGCAAATGCATTTCTTTCTTTACAAGTCATTTAAAGAAATGGGCTCAAAGTCCTACCAATCAGTTTATAATTTGAACTAGTCCTAATATAAATACCAACATAAATGTCAAAGATACCTAAAGTTTTAAGAATTATTTTATTTTCAAGTCGGCGTGTAGAGCATGTCATCTACATCATTTAAATGGTAAAATTTGATTTATAAGATTCAAAATTTAAAATTTATCTTCTAAATTAAATTATTTCACGTAAACAATAACAAATATTAATATAAGAGCTATGCTACTCATCATCTTCCCACACCATACTTATTTTTATTATTTTTTTAATTTTTTTTTGTTTTATTCTTTCTAAACCAAGTGTAGGATGCGGTGTGAGGATGATGAGTATAATTTTTTTTTAATATAAAGGTCTTAAAATAGTAGTATTCAAGTTTGAAACTAGTATTCTTTGTAGAGAAATATTTTATCTACAAAAAAATCTCACAAACTGACGTGGCTTAATTTATTACGTTAGATTGTAAAACTACTTTTACTATAAAGTAGATCTAACATATTATATAAAATTCTTGGATTTAGTTTTATAAAATTTCTTTTGCACTTCAATTCTTTGTGTTTGGGATTGTTAGTTAGTTTACCATTTGTACACATTCCTATGTGGGCAAGCAGCTTCGTGTATTGAAGATTAAAAGAAAAATGATAAACTCACAACATTTTATATAACAATATTTAAAAAGATGGGTATTTTATAAAAATACTTTATAAAACTAACATCATTTTATAAAAATATCCTTATTTTATAACATGTGTTGTGAAAAGTGTTGTGTGTTTATCACTACTCATATTAAAATACGGGCCGGGCCGCAATTGTGTGATTTGGGCTACAATTTGGAGGCTGATCTCCTACCATCGCTAACCATGTATTAATAACCACGACTTTTAAAACAGTTTTCTTTGATTATAGATCTCCTCCTTTTTTCTTTTTTTTTTCCTTTAATAAGTTATAAAGAAATTTGCGGACCTCAAAATTTGAAAATATGAAATAGATATCCGAGAGGAAAGTCATAACTTTTTAAAAATTAAAAAAATTATTTTATAACTTTGTATAAAATAGAAGAAAATTTCTCAATGAAATGAGATGATTCACCAGATCCGATCCATTAATGAAGTTTGGTTAGTTTGAGGCTAAGCTACCACTTGGAGTGGTTTGGATTCAGAGATGAGTTGAGATGGGTTGTGATGGTTTATGAATAGTAGAATAGAAGTTAAATTATTTATTATATTTTATGTAGAAATTTGGGAAAGTTATTTTGAGATTTGAAAAATTTGAATTGTTTATTATATTTTGTATAGAAATTTAGAAAAGTTGTAATGATAAGATAAAATGAGTTAAGATGAGTTGAAGTGGGTTGAGGTGGGTTTTGAATGCAAACTAACCCTTAACTTGTCCGTAGTTACCCCATTGCAAATCTGCAGCCAACCCAGCCCGATAGGATGCCCAATATAAGGAGTTGCCCGACCCGAACGTTTTAGCGTTTTCAATGTTTCCTCGTGCTCCGATTTCTATTTCCCTGCTCCTCGATGAATCACTGAATGGAAAGAGAAAAATTGAATTCCTCTATGCCCTGAATCTGTTCAATCAAACGCGCAGCATCTTTTACGAATGAGTGCAGGTTCTCTCTCTCTCTCTCAGTTTGGTTGCTTAGAAATTCAAGGATAACAGGCAATGAAATGAATATGAGGACTATTGTCTTTTTTTTGTCCTCATAGAAAATACGTGAAGAGCTCACGCAAGTAAGCTATAGTGTGACTGACCCATTTTGTTTCTTTCGGCCCTTAAAAAAAGTTATCATTTGGATGCTATATTTCACTTTGATTCCGTTGGATTGAAGGTCAGAAAAAAAAAGGTTGCTCTGAAAATATTGGTAACATTGGCAAAGATTTAGGCTTTTGATGAGAAAAAAGATTGAAGTTTTAATTGTGATAAGATATGTGCCTTCGGAGCATACGTTTGCCCGGAACTCTTGAGTGTTTACTCTCATTGGGAATTGTGTCACTTTCATGTCCATCTATGGATTTTTGTCCAAAATGGGTTTTTGGAGCTTGATATTGTTGCCGGCTCTTCGAACAATATAGAACCACTAGGGAGTGGGATATCTAGAAATCATTGAGGGCATCTTTTTAATCTTCGGGAACTCAATAGTTTGGCCAAATCCTCAGAAAGTAAGGTTATAGCTTGTTTTACGGGGTTTAGTGAAATACATTCTCGAGGTTTTCCATTTAATTGTTGAGTGTTGGTTATACACAACCTGCATGGTCGGGTGGTTTCAAGAGTTGCTTTTTACAATTTTGGCCGTTGCCTCTCCTTCCTAAAAAAATCTTTTGGTTTATCTTTGGAATATTTATTCAAGTACATCCTTAGATCTGGCAAAGGGACTCTTGTCTTTCACTTATTGTAATGGAGAATTTCTTTTCATAGATTAGAAGATGAAAGCTATTATTGATTTCCATCAGGACCAGGATTAGTTGCGATTGTGAAAGTGGTAATTGCTATTATATTCTGGATCTAGCAGGAACTCACATGCACACCCCTTTTCTTTCTCGCCAGTACTGAACCTTGTTTAGGCCTCATCAGAAATTAAAAGCCTTACCTAATTGCTTTTGTACTTCTGTTATTTAATTTCCCTTCAAAAGTTTGTAACTTTTGCAGGTGGTGCATTTGGTGGGAATAGAGGACTGAGACCGGTACCTCCGGAAAAAGGAGTCTTCCCTTTGGATCACATGCATTTATGCGACCTGGTATTAATGCTTTAGAGTTTCCATTACCAAAATGAATTTTACCAAAACTATTTTGTTTCAATGTTGAGTTCTTAAATTTCTTGTAAGTTCCACTCATAAGCAATTTCTTATAATTGCTCAGTTTTTACACGAACTTCATTTTTCCAGGAAAAGAAAGACTACCTGAACTGTCTAAAATCTTCCAGCCACCTATCTGAAAAATGTAGAAACTTTTCAAAGAAGTATCTGGAGTGCCGTATGGAAAAGTGAGTGTTTTGGTTTCTCTTATTATACATTTAGTTTGTTTTTTTTTTTTTTGGTGCAAACAGCAGAGTGAGCCTAGTTTTGTTTAGAGTTTGTGTTGCTTCTGATGCTCAGAAAGGCATTTTTCCCATTCTCCCTGATGTGAGATTATGTTATTAGATGCCACACTCTCTTAGATGCATGCTTTACTTTCTTTATGAAGGGCTATACAGAAACAAGATGGGGTCTGCAAGTGAAGGATTCAAAGTTTTTATTGTTATGAGGTTTTTTATATTTCAAGATTTTTTTTATAAGTAAGAATAAGATTTTTCCAAGATTTCTTAATGGAAGGATCTCACATTCATGCTCTGATGCTAATAAGCTATTCAGATCAATTGTAAACCCTTGAATTGAGCTCTTCCAATCATTTGTTTTAGATCACTGGTTATCTTTTCGGTGACTACTGACTCTGCGATTAGAGGCTACAGTAAAACAAAAAAGGTTTACCAGAATTTTAATGTGTAATGGAGAAGTGCTAAATATTAGACAAATCTTATATATCTTTTTTCTCATCCATTTCATGGACATTCTCAGGTTTGTTTTAATGCAAAAGAGTTGCTACATGCTCTTTATTTGTGTATTGCAGGAACTTGATGGCAAAGCAAGACATGTCAGAACTAGGATTTGGGAAGGAAAGTGACTCGAAAACATCTGGAGAGAATGCTAGCGAGAGAATTGAAAACCAAGGCTGACAATCACTTGGGAATAAGACATTGTTATGAAAAGTTGGAAAAGCATTTCTGTTGGGATTGGTTCTTCGGTAATGCTTTTTTGGTGTTAGTGGAATATAAATTATCATAGAAAATTTGGGAAGTTACATGTAGAAGCCATCCGAAAGAAACATGAAACACTGGAATTTTGCACGTGTTACTAAAGTCGAGAGACTATTGATACCGGGTAATAATAACCCCATTAAATCATCTTGATCATGCCTTACCGGCACGAATCTTTATTACCTGAGCTTGAGACTACTAGACTATTTCTATATTGCTAATTAAGCCGTATATTTCTTTCTTTGCATATTTAGCATCTCAGGTGCTAACGAATGCCCTTGGTTTTGCTTGATTTGAACCATCTCCATCTGAGCCGCAGTCTATTGTGATGCTTGGAAGGAACTAATATAAGAGATTTGAAAACAATATATGTAAGAATAATAACTAAAACCCCTAGGGGTTGCTCAAGTGGTAAGGGCTATAGTTTTGGTAATATGCTTTGTCCAGATCTAAGGTTTGAATTCATGTATATAAACAATTTCTATGAGACATTGGATTAAGGAAGTTTTTCCTTGAATCATCCGATGTGCACTCTTGGAATTAGTCAGGACTTTATTCTTAGACACCTGGAAGAAGCTTTATTAGGGCGAGCTTTGAAAGGGCTGTCTCAAACTTCATTAAATCAGTTATATTTACACACAATATATATATATATATATATATATATATATATATATATATATATATATATATATATATATATATATATATATATGCACACACACACACACATATATATTCTTTGCTTTCTTTAGGATAAGGTCACGGCTTACTCCATAGCATGTTACTGCCCCCAAATGGCTATGCTATTCTTGGGTAAAATATGTTGACCGAGTTTGGATGTGTTTGCAGTATGCAGTGCTTGTTCTCCTGTTTTGTTGTGGACTGTTCTAGCTTGTTATCAGTCCACTAAAGGACTGAGGAAAGCGGGAAAAAAAATATAAGAGAAAACAAAACCAGGAGTGCTCTAGGTTGTTTAGGCTTGAGCAAAGTGCTGAATGAAGTTAAATAGGCATTGGCGAATGTAGAAATAAAAAATCTAGTGACGTTACGGGAAATCTTATTTGCAAGACTCAATTAATTGGGAAAAGCACGCACCCACTGTATATGCATTCATTACACAAAGCTAAAGGAACAGTTTACTGATTTTGTGTGTTAAAAAACACGCACAAGTAATCGGCCGGAGGAGAAAACGTTTTATTTTTCCTTCTTTTTAAGGGCTGAAAATAACAGATCACTCTTGGATCCCGTTTGAAACTTCAGTTCAGTCTAATTTTAAATTGAATTTAACATCCAAACACTCAACTTTCAAATCACTAAACTCATCTTAACTAGACACCTCTTTACACGTGAGATCTATAATTTTTTTCAACTCAATACCTCTTTACACGTGAGATCCAAAACATTTTTCAACTTTTCATAAAGAGAAATGATACTTGCAGTCGTGAGTGTGCAAGCACCGTACAGTCGCTTTGAAAAAAGTGAATAAATATAGAATCCACATGAAAAGAAATTAATTTTTTAATAGTGAACTCACTTTTTTTCAAAGCGACTGCACGGCGTTTGCACATTCCACGATTGTATGTAACATTACTCTTCCATAAATTCATCTAAACTTATCTCAACATTCAAGCACATCTAAACTTATCTTCAGTAAGTTTTACAAAATTCACTCCATCATCTCAACTCACTATTATTCATAAACAACTATCAGCTCATTACAAAGGAGAAACATATCCAATAAGTGCCGACAATATAGATTCAAAATACTCATCGAGCTAACTGCACAACGTCTCTCATTCTTCCATCTCGAATAAAAAAAATCCCCATAAGCATTACTGCTCTTTCTTCGTCCCGGGCATTTCCTTGGTATCACTTACAATGCAATTATCATGGAGACATGACTACGTAATGTTTCCAAATGTTCCCGTATTGCAAAAGAATACCTTCTTGTAATTGTATATGCTGCTTCAATCTACTTGGTGTAGAGCCATACTCAAAAGTCCCGAACCAATCCTTGATAATGTAGCATAAGCTCAAAGAATCAAACCATCCTCTTCTGATCACGAGCGGCAGCAAGATGGTCCTGCAAGACAGATGCAGTAAAGAACATATTCAGGCAGGCAATCTGGAAATGATAGCTCACACCAGGATGGAACAAAAAGCTGTCAACCCATTTCAACTCATACCTTTTGGTAGCAATTCATAAATCAAATGCAATAAAGAATGTGAAAATCCCGTTACAAGGATGACACGATAGCCTTTTCAAAACCCTGTCTAATAAGACTTCATTTGCCATTAAAATAGGTAGAATAAATTGATTTATTATTCTATCTTGTGTACACGGGCTATGCCTATTTCATTCGTATCAATGAAATTTACTTTTTACTTGTCAAAAAAAAAAAAAAGATTTATTAGCAAATGAAGAGAGGTAATCCAATTTGCAGAATCACTAATTATAAAAGCGTAGGACCTCCTCGTATATGAATTAGTATGCATGAGACGAGTTTTTAAATGGTCCAATTAAGCATCTTTTATAGAGAAACCATTAAAGCCCAATGATGTTCAATCACACAATCCTACATCCAACAGGAGCCAATTGCAACAGCCCATGGAACACAAGTTCCTCTATCATCCATACCAGTACCACACTATTCTCATCCTTCCCATTCAATGTGAGCCACCAATATTTAAGAGGATGGAGGAAGAAGACCTTATTTATCCAATGATTATGGCAACCGGAGTGAATCTGGATTAGGTCATATAGTTTGACCAAAGTAAAAAAAACAGTATTATTGAGGGGCGTAAGAACTTTGCTCAAAGTTCTCAATTTATTGAGTCTCCTACAGCCAAAGCAGGTAAAACTATAATCAAGCTGTCAAAAACCAATTTTCAGAATTTTAAATAGCTGGCAAAAGCCACACTCAAGCGGGATGTCTGCAAGAACCCATACAAAGAACTAGGAACCTGAACACAACTCCCAAAATGTATCACAACAAAACATCATGATGCACCAAAACAAAGTCAAGTCTCAAGTGTCTGAATTCAAGCTTACCGAGATGAAGTCAAAAGCTCGGGTTTCCTCTTTCTTTGAACCGTTCATCATTGAACTAGGAGTTTGAGTTGCAAAGTTCGATTGGAATACATCAGGAAGGGGTGAAGAATAATTCGCTCCATTTATACCGTCAACATGACTGACGCCAGCATTTTGGGCATTCAGGTTCCCAAAGTGTTGGAGGCTTGCTAACAATTGCTGCTGAGCATAAAGACTTCCCAGGGCGGCATAATTTATTGGCTGAGAAGAAAAGGCTGGGTTGAACATGAAGCCAGGAGGTATATTGTATGACATAGCACCAGGTAGAAACTTAGAATTTGCATTCTTCATAGCCATTTGAGAGCTAAACATGCCACCCAAAGAGTCATTAGGAACCTGATGGCTGGGATTGCTGTCTGAATCTGAAAACATAGTTTCAGAAAAATCTCCAGAAGTGGTTCCTTTCTGCTTCAAGTTTGAGGCATTTTCACTAATGGAAACACCAGCCATCAAGTCATTAATATCTTTGCTATGACTTTCTTGCCCCTGATGAAGTTCATGGTCAGATACAAATAAATCTAATAGTTCAGTTCCATTTTTCTTCCCTGCCATATGATTTCCATTAGCAACCTGTTTATCATCAATGGTCATCCCAGAAAATAGGTCATCAGCATGTTCCCCACTATCACTGGCAAGAAATGAAACATCTGCGAAAGGGTCATCATCGTTGTGTGGTTCAGAAGTGCTAGCACCAGTGCCTAGACCATCTCCCAATAAATCATCAATTAGAGGGGCTGGCATTGACAGATTTGCAAGATTTTGATCACTTTGATTCTTTGAATTATCATCATAATAATCTGGATCACGGGTGTCTATTAAGTCAGGCATTTGAACAACATTAGTAGCATCATCCTTCGCAGACTTTTCTGAATTAGTCGCTGTGCTGTCTGCCCGTACTCCACCTAAAAGGCTTAAAACCTGCCCATAAAATCCCAACTGTTATTTCAACCATGGACAAGTGATAAAAAAGGAGAGATATTACATAGCAGAATTGATGTACTTAAACTATCTTAGGTGGAAGGAAATGTTTGTAAAATTTTCTATTATGGAAGACTTAAGGATTTTATATATATATATATATTATATATCATTGGCAACCTAGTTGAAAAGTTGGAAAAGAATGTGATGCCATGTAAAGAAAGCATCCGTGTACGTGAGATGCACTTTTTGCGCTTATTAATAAAGCTTGTTACTTACCAAAAAGAAATTAAAGAAGGCAATCTCACTTACATCTGAGCAGAAACTAATACACATACGGTGGAGACTAAAAACATAAATTGGCACATATCAAGTGCAGTTAGTAAGCAATCTCACTTACATCTGAGCAGATGCAAATTCGACTTTTCATAAAAGTGAATCAAAATTATCACCCATAATAATTTTTTCCAAATCCTTAGGAAGAAAGAATAGGTTATTCTGTTTTCCTTAAACACAAAAAATAATAATATTTTTTATGAGTAACACAATTTTTTTTTTTTTTTTTTATGTCGGGGAACCTCTCCAACGCAGGGCCCTTCGGACCCACCCCTACAGAGTAAACCCCAGTCCCGTGCACTGTACCCTCGGAAGTTTCCCTACACGGAACTGGTTAAATCGCTGGCTTTTCACCAGGGGCCCTAAAGGATTGTTTGCACCCATGAGGGTTAAACCTTGGACCTTGAAGGGTGTGATATCCCAAGATCAAGGCCTTCACCACTTGGGCCAACCCCTTGGGGTTAATAAGCAATATAAATTCCAACAATTCCCTTTTTCAATAAGCAATATTTTTGTGCCCAAAGGGAAAAAAGGGAAAATATTTTTGTTTCCTTTGGCCAACTACTATAGGTGTTCTTTTTGTATATGTCTTGTATACTTGGGCTATGCCTTTTGCATTTTCTAGTAATATACATATATAACCTGTATATGTCGTATTACTAGAAAAAGCAAAAGGCATCGCCCAAGTACACAAGACATACACAAAAAGAACACCTATAGTAGTTGCCCAAAGGAAACAAATTCTAATAATTCTTAGGGAGCAGCATTTCGTAGCAGAGACCGAAATGTTATAGCATTTTCTGGCTCCTTTACATGAGCTGCTTATACGCAAATTATAATAAGCATGATAAAAGTGACTTGCAAGCAAAGTTAGCTCTAAACTTTGAAGCTAAGATACATTTAATCCAGATTTAATATATTAAAAAAAAAGTTAAAAAATAAAAGTTTACCTTGTTAGCCTTTTCCCTCAGAGAAGATTGAGGAGACTCAGAACATCTCACCACTACATCCCTATTTTCGCTAAAATAAGATTCCACGGGGGAAAAATGGTCATCATCTCTTTTCCTCAGTACTGACTCGAGGACACAGACAGCTTTCATGCGAACCTGAGGACAATAATCCATAAAAACTATAAGATAACATCAATAATTTTAGGATGAGCATCCTAATTTTTCTTTTGGAAACATAAAAATGTGATAATATATAGCACCCGTGTCATGTCCAAAGAAATCAGCTATATTAAAAGAGAACGACAATAGAAGCATGAAAAAATCATAATTTCTATACAAAGAAAATGGGCATGCCTGCCACTGGGGAGATTGAAGCTTTGACTCGAGGGCATGACTTAAAGCCAAAGCATCCAACTTTGCAGCTTCTACAAGGAATATCTGAATAGCATCTCGAGTGGGCTGTAAACGTACACCACCTGATGTTACAATGGTCTCCAATAACCTCTCTTCACGAGTCTTACTTTCTTTATAACTTGAACTGGAATCCCCATTGGTTATTTCCATCTTAGTTGCTCTTGCATCATGGGTCCAAGGTCCACTGGCCGCATTCTTTGAAATCCCAAACTCAGTTTCACTGTGATAACCGGCAGGTTCATATCTATCTACATGCTCAGATTCTAGAGTCAATGACCTTCGAATATTTGGACTCTTGTAACTTCCATTGTCATTCTTTTTCACTAGATTGCCTTGTGTCAAAGAACTAATTCCCTGCTTGATGGATGCACTTCCAAGACCAACTACCTCACTAAGAAATGATTTTCTTTCCTCCGATGGCATTTCAAAGTTTGTATTTCCAAACCCCTGTATTCTTTTGTTAAGATCTTCAGCAGGAGCTGGCTTATCATTCTCTGACGAGAAAATAGCAGAGATAGCCTCATGAGCAGTGTCCCGCACAGCCTTATTGAGTGCATCCCCTTTCAAAGGATCCAACTGTCCCTTATAGTGAAATAACTGGCGAAGAGCAGCTGAATGTCTCTGCATTTCTCTCCTGAACTCCACACCAGATTTCCCCACTGCGTATTTTATCAACCTTAGAGTCTGCACATAATTCGAGTAATGGGTATCAACATTTTTCAGAAATTTTAAATGACAAAATGCAATCATTATAATCAGACTCGTCCATTTAAACAAACACCTACTATTTTTTTTTTATATAATAAATTTCCAACCCTACTATACTTCAGAATTTAAGCAGAGAGAGAGAGAGAGAGAAACTAAGAGTCCCATGTAAAGTTGGGTGCGGCGTATTGCAATTTACGCTATTTGAAACTACTAAACAGACCCTCTCCAGATTAAGATTTGGGGCCACTGATAAAATGGAAGCCTTATAACCGCAAGCAATTAAGAAAAGGCTTTAACATATGTTCCAGAATCTTATCATCATCAAGAAAGCCTAATAAACTAAGAATTTATTCACCATTACCACTTCGACCTTCCAAGGATTTCTGCCTCACTTGTAACAATGTACTTGCATGCAATAGTTAAAAGCAGAACAAAATAAAACAACACAGTTCACAGGATTACAAGTGTGTGTGTGTGTATTATACTTTTTATAATTCTTCGTATCTAATGCACCATAAATATTGCAATAATTACTAATTAGAAGCAGGAAAAAAAAAATCTCCCACCCACCTGCTCCCACTAATTCTTATTTACCTAGTTGATATGACCACTACATTTTCCAGTAGCCAAAAAATTAACCAAACCCAATTCCCCTTCTCTCCCCGCACGTCCTCAACTTCTTTTCCTTTACCCGCACTTCCTCAGCAACCAATGAATAATCTCCAAAACCTCCAAGATGCAGATCTACCCTAAATACAACAGCACCAGGAGAAAAAACATACAATTTATACCTTCTGTTTAACAATCGGGCTCTTGTGATCGAGCCGCTTCAGTATAAACTCCGAGACCTCCTTCACAATACTGACATGCGAAGATCGCAGGAGATTGCAGATCTCCTCTAACTTGTACACCGGCGTGACCTTGTCCTCGTCCGACGTGGCAGCGTCGATCAGCCGGGACCTCCAGTACGACTCCACCGCTCTCCGGCTCGAATCCATTCCCGCCAATTTGAGCTCAAATCCTAATTCGATTAAAAAGCCGTAGAATAGTTCTAAAAGCTTACTTTTGAAAAAAAATTACAGAGCTCCAAGACGATCCAATTCAATAAAGTTCAGAATCACAGAATCCGAATGGCCCAATTCGGGAACCGGAGGGTCTGAAACCGATCAGAACGGAAGAATAGGAAACCCTAAGTTTATCGATTGGCGTAACACACCATGCAAGACTGATAGAATCGGAACCGCTCAAAATCGGGTACTTGATCCACAGAATACGCACATATCTGACAGCTAAAGGCCTCCAATTTTCAGCTTGATGTGAATTGGTGCATGCAATCGAAGAATTCCGAATTGCTCAAAAGTGGGGCTTCCAGAGAGAGAGAGAGAGAGAGTTTGGAAGGAGGCTTTGAAACGTGGAAGAAGAACAAGAGAGTCAAGAGACTACGGACTACGGAAAGAAGGAAGGAAAGAGAGGAAGCCAGGTGAGAGGTGAGTGGCGTGACCCACGGACCCCCCTTGTTATTTACGACTTTAACGTTGAAAGTTTGCTGTGGGCCAAATCGCACACTATAGTGGGCTGGGTTAATTATATGAATCACTCGATTGCAAGCCTGGGCTTGGACCATGTTCTCTTTCCCATTGGCCCAGTTCACTTAGGGAAGATTTGGATACAAAATTTTTTTAACCCATCTCATATAATCATTACAATATTTTCAAATTCTCACATAAAATATAATAAATAATTCAACTTTTTCAAACTCTAAAATAAAAATAATATTCTAATAATATTTTATTTAAATTTCATTTCATCTCACTATCGAAACTTTGATTGTGTATATATTTAATTAATTATGCCAGTTCTTTTTTTCTTTTTCTTTAACAAGAGATAGAATGACTTTATAACTCTTGGACATGGGTTCATATTGACCAAGGAAACAAGAGAAAAGGTCATTTCAGTGGAGAAATGTCCACTCAAATGCTTAATGCATGATTGATGCAGAGAAAGTGCTACAACAATTAGATTTTACAAAAATAAACTCACAAATTAACATAACTTCATATATGATACATTAGATCTATTTTATAATCTAATATATCATATCAAGTCACGTCAATTTGTAGATTTACTTTTGTAAAAAATATTGTAATTAAAACATTAACCTTTGTATAAATATTAAGAAGTTTGCTAGCTTTAACTAGTCACTCTCCCTCGATGGTTTTGAGTACGAATTTGGAAACGGAGATCAATTAAAAAATAACAATAATATAATAATAATCAGAGAAAAAATAAACTAATGAAAGAACAGGCGTAAGCCAACTTCCTAATAATGAAAAATATATAGTTATGAAGCTGCAGTTGCAGCATCTAAAACATCATCCGACTCGTCAACTACCATCTCGTTTTTAAAAAGCAGTTTCAAGTATGGAAGAACCTTTGGAAGTACTGGTAAATCTGCAATATTAACACTCATCATGTCAAATGCAATGCATGTCTTATGCATGTGGGTCTCATCAAAGATCGGAATTTTGGGATATCTCTGGCTGAAGTGGGTAAGGATAATGCGATATACGCCGGCAGAGTTCCCTACTTCTACAGCTTCCTTCGTTGTGCTATGGTTTCTCGCAACAGCCTCTTCATGCATGCCATCTTCAAAAGTTGCCTGCATTGTTCACAAGAACAACTGGTGAATCACAGTCATCTTAGCCTAATTTTAAAACCTTTGAACAAGCTAAATCAGTTCCTATACAATTTGAAACGAGACAACATCTTCCCAGATATTTTTTAACCAACCATAATCCCAGTTATTGTAAAGTTTCTTCAATCTTTTTTCTATTTTGATTTTAAGTCTCAACATGTCTTTTAAAAACTTCATTTATACAGAATGTGCACATATGAATATCGCAATCTTCCACATCACATCATGTTATCTGGGGAGAAAATAAATTCCATAAACGTCAATAATAAACCAAGGAAAAAAAGAAAGAGAAAACAACACATTTGTCTTATGACTTGCCTCGTGTATGAGAACAGTAGCACCACGCGATGCTTCTATCAGTTCTGGGCAGGGCCTAGTGTCACCTGAGTACACAATCTTCCACCCCGGTATTACTTTCCCGACACCATTGATTCTCTCTGCTGCTTTCAACATAACTCCAAATGCCTGTGGACAGTGCACAACATTAAAACTAATCAAGACCTCCAAACCAGCTTCACTGAGAACTTTCTTCAAGCTCTTTAGGAGCAAAGCCACGGTATTGTCAACTTGACTATCCGGTCTCTTCCAATAGTTCTGCATACGAGAACCTCTAGCAAAGAGAGTACAATCAGTACTCTGTCCCACTGGCCCATCTGAATTCTTTTTGTTCATATACTCAGCATTGATTGGACTTCCTGGAGCGGAGCGATCCTTTGATTCAGTAATATCCTCAAAAGAATCCCATGAAGATTCTGTCGTATGCTTGCAATCAAGGAACTGCATATTTAAATCTTCAAGTCGTTGGTATGCATCAAGGTATTTCTTAAGCTGCCTTGGCCCCACAACAAGTATTGGTTCATGAGGCACTCCCTCTAACAAATTACGTCGCAAAGCAAGTATTCTTGCCAAACCAGTGTGGTGGTCGGCATGTATATGAGAAATCCAAATACACCTTAGACCTCTCACAGCATTGTCGGCACCCTCTACACCATATCTGCTCCAAAGGTACATCATCCAAGGTGTTTAGAAGGGAATTTAATAAGCTCTTTAGTAACAATAACATGATATCAAGATTTGTAAGGCATTACCTTCGTTTCAGCTGTCCCAGTGTTCCTTCACCACAATCTAATAGCAAACTTCCTTCTGAGAAAAGATTAATGTAGACAGAACTAACATTCCGGTATTTGGATGGCTGGGATGAACCAGTCCCAAGAAGAACAATCTCTAAGTCATCTCTCCTTATATTCTCCAAACAACTAGGAAGATTATTCTCATTCAACCATGGCTCTTCAACAACAACATTATTATCTTGCATGAGAGTTGTCTCCACAGTCTCACTGGACCTGTGCCAGAACTGACTGACATGTTGGGCAGCATCTTCAATCTCTGGAATCTCTGACAGTAACTCCTCAATGATTTTGGAGGGAGCCATTGTACATGGAATACAAGCTCTATCCAACCCAAGATGAGCATAAGGACGCAGAGTGAACTGTTCAACATACAGAGCACAAAAAGGAAAAAGAAAAAGAGATGCCATCACTATATGGAGTATTCAATACAAGAAATCTGCTTGAGAACAAGTCAACAATGGCCTAAGTGGGACAAGAAAAAGGAAAAGAGCAAATAATCCAAAGAGAAGGCAGGAAATTCTATATCCATAGCCTATAAAGAGAATAGTGTCTACAATTGAGGAAAGTTTGATATATGAATATGTAGAACAATTTGTGTAAATGATCTCTCTCCTAAATTTCAACACAATCACAATCTAACTCTCAAAAATGCTCTCTCTTGACTATCTCCATTCATACTTCTTTCAAACCTCAATGAGAGAGAACTTATGAAGTTACACTTATGATCGCGCTATGGTCTAGTTTGTAAAAGGAATGAGTGTAACTACTCAAAATGTGTTGCAAAACCACTCAGTGGTTGTCCTCTCTCTCTCTCTCTCTCTCTCTCTCCTCATAAAGCTTCAAACAGAATTTAAGAAAGAAACAGAGAAAATATTTACTTTGCAACATGATATAAAAAACTGCTTGAGAAGAAAAGAAGATAATTTACATTTCAAAAGAAGGAAGAAAAAAAAAATGTAGATCGTCAAGCAGAGAAGCAAGATGAGTTGTTTGCAATATAAATGAATAAGTTACTTAAATTTAACGTGGTAAAGTTTTATCTTATTTTATTTATTTCTGACTGAGGCCAAGTAAAATTAACATTTGATACCTTGAGAAGATTTTCAGCAGAGATTCTTTCACAAAGCTTTGAAACAGGACCCTGATAAAGGGAAACAAAATCAAGATCTCAGCAGGCCCCAAAAACCTAAAAATCAAAGATTTTTTTTTTATTGGTACCTAAAAATTAAAGATTACGATAATCACTGTCCCCTTGTGTATTGCAACAAACCTCACTTGGAGCAATGGAGTCTGGTGCTGAGTAATTAAGCTGCTGAAGAGACCAAAAACCTGGAGCTGGAAAAAACTGAGGACACAAGTAATTAAGTCGTGCTGCAATTCTTGCACTCGATTTTAGAATTGGAATCTCCACATTCCTCCTGCAAATGCGTGTGTCAAAGAGAATTGAAAATTAAACTAACAAACACACTGCAAAAATGTTTTGAGAAGAAAGAGACACACATTTCATGCCCAGCCAGGATATGTTGAGCTGAACCAAATCTTTCCATCCATCTCTGATAATTGGAACTACTTATAACAGATGCAGGACTTAAATGAATGATACAAGTAACAGTCTTAGCACCATCTGGTGGGTTGCCTGAGTGGTCTGCATAATAACTACTGAGAGATTGTATGGACAACAACTCCTCCAAATGAGATTCCGTTGGGCAGTCGACAAGGAATACAATGGGACCAGGAACAGAAGGACCCATTACATCACTTGGATGGACCTAAACAAAAAGGCAAAAACAGAAAATTATAGACTAAATCTAGAGCAAAAGAACACATTTTAGGATACACTAAAGCACTGGCAAGAGCCTTTTTTTTTTCTCAGTAAAGCACTAGCAAGAGCCTTATAATCTATATATTAAATTGCTTCTGGAGCCCACCATGATATTTTGACGATCTGACTTCACTGAATTGCCAAGTTGCAGTTCGCGATACTTTGGGCCAGGTTTAAGACCAAGTGCCATAGCCTTGGCTGGGTCAAATTTCCCTTTAATCTCAGGCAATTCACAGACATATATTACAGACATATCGCCAGGCTTTATTGCAGATCCTGTTTTTCTGTTTGGAATAAGGGGTTTGGAGACATGATCTATCCTCCCTTCCAGACCCTTTTCTGAAGCATTCTGCATGATGGGTTCTTCATTCACGTGTTGGGACCCTTCGAAGCAACTTGGCTGTAGGATAATGGCTGATATTTTGACAACCTCATCATCAATGAGAACAATGGGATCTGGAAACTTACTCGACTCGGGTATAGCAGCTACATTAGAAAGTGTGGGCCCAAAGCTCCGAGTGTGAACCATGGCAGCATTTGGGATGAAAGACCTCATGGCATCAACTAGATACTTCATATCTGATGGACCCCAAACATTGACCTATGGAACAACAGCAACCAATATGTAAGATAATATAAGATGGTATTGCTTAGCTTTAATAAAATTAACTGGAAAGATGGGAAAATATATATCTGATACCCACAGACATTCCTTCTTCTCCCATGCCAGCCAAAGTCAACAGCAAACCTATATAGTCAAAAGTAAAAATTGAGCAATTCAGGGGCCATTTACATTACTGTGCAGATATAAAAGCACGCTATCAAGTAAAACATTTTTTTCTGTTATCAATTTATCATTCTCAATTGGCTAAAGAAACAATATCATTGCTAATCTATCACGATACAAACCTGGAAGTCCACCCGCAGTCTCTGAGCAGACACGAGAGAGAAAAATGTGATCAATCTGAAGAAATTTTGAAGACATTAATTTCTTTCGACATAATGAAAGCTGTGATATATCATTTTCATCGCCTGAAGTTGATGAAGACTCATATATAGATTAAGAAGAATAAGAGTAAAGTTTCCAAACATCTCATACCTTTGATAACTTAATCTTATGCTCTGTACAGAATCGTTGCAATCCCTGCAATGATAATTATACATTAAGAGAAATAAAATTTATACATTAAAATCCCATCAATAGTCTATATGAAGAATTATACCTTAAAATTATAGGTACAAGCAATACCGTAATTTCAATTTTGTGGTACATCCAATAATAACAAATCACTGTTTTAGAATCCTACGTACTCAATTTCAATTAGTCAATAACTGTATATAAGTTCACATTAGAGTAGCAAACTGAGTTCTACTAAAACAGGGAAATATATTTAGTTCCTGAGGAAAAGGTCACTCCGGGCTCACCTCTCCAGCATTAAAAATAAATCTTTGCTTGTCAAAAAAAAGTAGGACTGAAGGCGATGTATCCTGAGTATCCATTCCAGTCCCCAATATCTGTAAGAAATAAAACGACAACCAAATCACAAGCCAGTGAGACAGCACTCTTTCACAAATATATCCCATCAATCAAACAGTCACTCAATAGAAATGCCACTGAATTAACAATACCAATACAAATATGACGATTTTTAAGTGCTTTTTGCTCAAATGCAAAAAAGCCAATAAATCAAATTTGTAGATAGACCATTAACGAAAAGCATAACAAGGAAATTACAGAAACCCATTTTCTTGCTCTCAAAACCCAAAAACTCGGTTCATAGAAGCACAGTTGATAAAATCCACAATCCAAATCAATACATTTGTTCGTGGTTGGCTGCAAGGCCATGAATTCTGGTCTTGGACTTGGAAACCCAATTAAGGATCCATATTTAGGTAGCTCAACGTAGCTATTAATCTGGAAGTAATATAAAACTCAAGTCACATGCACACAAATATAAGATTGCAATTTTCAAACTATATACTTCTTCAAATCACAGAGTACACGAATTACGAACTCAAACCAAAACAACAAAAAACACTCGCCAAGGTTACCATTATCCCTCCAACAACCAGATCACTTATTATTATTTTGTTTTCAAATACAATCCAAATTTTTTTTTTGGGTAAAAATGCAACCCAATTCTAACCCCAAAATCAAACAAAACCAGTTCTTACTTGAAGGTAAGGTAACGGCCCGAGTTCACGTTACCTTACACAAAGATCACTAATTAAAAGTAGGAAACAAAATTAACAGTGAAACCAGCATCAGACAAACCGAGAAAGACAACAACAGATATTCAATCATATTACACTTCATCACGGATATTCAAAGAATTAATTAGTTCTTGTTTTACTTATAAAAAAAAAAAAACCACGGATACTCGAAGAAGCCGAATTCACAAAGTTACAAACAAAGAAAACCCAGAAAGCCAAAAACCTATTATACCTGGACATAAGATATGGTATTGGCAGGGTTGAGCGTGCGCACTTTCAACTGCAGGGTCTTCAGGGGCCTATCACTCTTGTCTCTGCCCTCAGCCCTTCTCTTATTGAATCCAACATTCGTAGTTTCTTCCATCGGAACCCCTTTGTCCCTACCTTTGCTTTCTCTAAGAGTGCTGTTGTTTCTGCGAGCAAGATTGGGAGACTGAGGAGGAACTTTGCGGTGCCGTTTCAAGGAGAGGACGGTGAAGAGAGAATGATGGCGTTTAGGCTTGGAGACGACAGAGAGAGACAGAGAGGGTTTAAAGGGGGAAAGGAGAGGAAAGGAAGAGTGGAAGAGGAGGCGGAGGTTTGTGACTTGGGGCATTGTGTTTCAATTCATTTGAATATTTCTATTCTCGCGAGGGTTTTAGAATTGGGAGACTTGAGACTTGAGACTGAGAGATTTGGCACTCGCGACTTCGAGGCTCGAGGTACTTCCATCGGACAACCCACTAAAAGCTCCTTGCTTTGCCCTCCTCTGCTGTCCCGTGAACCGTGACTTGGGGCATTGAGTTTAGGAGTCATGCAGGAAGTGTACTGTGGTTGCCAATAGACCGGTTGGAAGTTGGAACCAAATACCGTAACGGATGTGGTACCCGTTAAGCCACTAGAATAAAATATTTTGTTATCAATATCGTTGGTATATTATTTCAAAATAATTAATATATAAATAAATTATATATATAAATTATATTTTAAAATAATAATCTATATATATATAAATAAATTATATAATTTAGTCTGAATTAGATGTCAAAAAATAAATTTATAGTTTAAAAAAATGAAAAAAAAATTAAAAATTAAAATATAGACCAATACAATCAGTATTTAAGTCGATATGAAACATATATGATATATGTACCGGCCGATACAATACAAAATTAAAACGAACAATGAATTAGTTAGAAGCATGAAAATGCTATAATTTTTATACGAAAAATAATATTAAGTAATAAAAAGAATGTTTAATCTTATCATATTAAATCTTATTATATTAACGATGTGAAAAAATTATTCTTTAAATTAATAAGTATATATATATATTTTTTGTTTGCTAGAGCAAGTGATTATTAACGGTGCAAGCCCATCCTCTACAGCCGTATAGAGCTATTCCTTTTTCACTGTTTTATTGGCTACCTTGGATTCCTGTGTTTCTAAATTGAAAAAATCTTCTTTACACTCTACTATTTATCACACACTCCACATACTTAGTGTATTTGAATTTAAAAAAAAAAAAATTAAATGCCTAGTATGTGGAGAGTATATGTACATATGTAGAATTGCTCTTCTAAATTTTTAATTAGAATTTGGGCCATTTCTGCTAAACTGGCCCACTGAATCTTACTCAAGTTTACACTGATTTGGCCCATGATGACCAGATAAGATAATAACCGTGTACCCCGGTGTACCACCAGACACACCTTGCTACCAACACCATGGGAAATTGCGAATGGAATTGGAAAAAAATTTCATTAAACATTCCATTCTCAAATATAATATAAATATTTTTAAATAAATCATTATAATTTTTATAAATTTTTAAATGAAAAATAATTTAATTTTTTTTTAATTTTAAAATAAAAATTATATTAAAAAATTATATTCTAATAATATTTTAATTTTATAATATTTTTTATTTAACTTTTTTTCTCTTATTTTTCAAAACTTAATAAATACTTAACTTAAAGTATCTAGTTAATATTCACAAAATTCTCAGGAAAAATTTATAAAAAATTTACTTTTATATTGAAATTAAATCATGAAATTTAAAATTAAAAAAAAAAGATAATAAAATTATAAGTACATTTATCACTTCTTTGCGAATATCTCATCCACACTGTTCACTGTTCAGAACCATCTCGCACACAATCTCTGAAATATCAACGATGGGAGTTCTTCATCTCAGTTCTAATGCTCTATCTTCTATCTCAACCTCTGTTAACTTCAATCACCTCACCAACTCTCACAAAACCCTCAGAACCTATAATAAAGCTTCGCCAGAGCAAAAATCATCAGAGCTGTTGTCACCATTTCTGAAGGTGAATCCCAAGCCATGCATAAATTCAGAGGAAACACCTTATCATGTGGCTTTTGCTTTTGTTAGTGTAAGCTGAAAGAATATAACTACAAATCTACATCAAAGCTTGATTAGAAGGACTAACTGCAATGGCATAAATGCTCGTGGTATAAACTGGTACTGGTACTGGCAATTTTATGGTACATTTCTGCTTGATATTTTAGTCTGTGTTGCTGCCGGATGGAATACCCGATCGATGTACATATCCGAAGAACATGTGGTGTCTAGAAAGAAACTTGAAACATAATGCTGGATTCTAATATTGAGTTGTATGGAGCCTATGTAAGCCATGGCAACTTTCTTTTCTTATCCGTGACTCGGGAAAAAAAAAAAAGAACCGTTACCAGTATTAGAGCAGTCCAATATCAAGCAGTCCAACTCCAGCTTATCTCATGTAAATGCAGAGTCTAACATTAGCTTATCTCATGCAAATGCAGCAACTCGTGTCCTCCTCCAAGATGATGATATGCAGTCAGACTCTATATCAAATGGACTGCTCTCATGTGATCATTATTCAGCAAATTTACTAAACAGTCCCATTCATAGCTGACATGTTTTGTACTAATATGTAATTTTACAATTTGTTATGTTAGCTATATAGTGTTAGAATATTCTTTAGTTAGTTAGGATTTCCTCTTTGATTCATTTTCCGTATAAAGCAGTGGCATCATGTACAGAGTGTGATATCGAATACAATAGCCATTTTTCAACAATTTCTTCTCTGTTTCTTTCATGCTTCTTCTCTGTTTTCTTTTCATGCTTCTACTTCCATAATTCTTACATGGTATCAGAGCTTGATACAGAGTAAGATTTTTTTTCTTCTTTCAAATGGCTGCTTCTCCTTTTCTGGATTTCTCCAATCCAACCAATCCTTACCGACTTGACCATGGAGATAATCCATCTCTTCCCTTAGTCCCTGACCTACTCACTTCTGAAAACTACACTACTTGGTCGAGAGCCATGTGCAAGGCACTTCGTGCCAAAAATAAACTCGGTTTTATTAATGGCACATTCACCAAACCAAAATCAACCTCAGACCCTCTTTTTGATGCATGGGAACGCTGCAATGACCTCGTGGTCTCCTGGTTGCATAATTCCATAAATTCTTCTCTCAAATCCAGCATTGCTTTGGTGGACAATGCTGCTCAAGTCTGGAAAGAACTCCAAGAACAATTCACTCAATTTAATGGGCACCGCATTTTTCAACTCAAGAAGGCATTAACAGGTTTAACTCAAGATAATGATTTTGTTTCTGTTTATTTTGGTAAACTCAAGACTCTATGGGATGAGCTTCTCTTGTTTGATCCATTACTTGACTGTTCTTGTGGCAAGTTGGTTGTTCTCCTTGATCGCTATCAAAGGGATTGTGTAATCCAATTCCTTATGGGCCTTAATGATTCATTCAATGCCACTCGTGATCAGATTATGATCTTGGACCCCTTACCTCCTATCAACAAAATTTTTTCTATGGTTCAACAACAGGAAATGCAACATCTCATGGTGCCTAATCTTCCCTCAACTGAAACAATGGCGCTTGCTGTCAACCGACCCTACTCATCATACAAATTCTCACCTCAATCTACCCCAACATCAAAACGAGACAGACCATTTTGTACCTATTGCAAAATTCCAGGTCATACTCTTGATGTTTGTTTCAAAGCTGGAAATGCTCAACCTCCAACCTGCACCCACTATCATATGACAGGACACATAGCTACAAAATGCTATAAACTGCAAGGGTATCCACCAGGCCACAAGTTTCATGGCAAAACCAAGCAATACAATGCAGCTGCTCACATGTCCTCTCTCGACCAGGAAGAAGAAATTTCAAATGAAAAGCTGACCTTCACTAAGGACCAATACCAGAAGTTGTTGGCTCTACTGCAACCAACAGAGGCCTCCATTGCTATGCATGCAGTCAATAACATCCAAGCAGAATGTTCACATCCACCCAACATGAATGGTACCTCCTCCTACACACACACACATACCCCTTGGTTAATTGACACAGGAGCTACAGATCATATGATCTGTAGCACTTCTTTCTTTTCTTCAATAACATCTTCTGTTTCATTTGTTGTTAAGCTTCCTAATAGCCAAACAGCTCCTGCTTCCCACATTGGCACTGTCCATATCAACCCGAAACTAATCTTGCACAATGTTTTATGTGTCCCTTCATTTCACCTCAATTTGATTTCTGTCAAACAACTAATCAACTCTTTCTCTTGTTGTGTTCTTTTCTTTTCACAATTTTGTTTTATTCATGACCTTTTGTCATGGACCACGATTGGCATGGGTGAGATGAAAGCTGGACTTTACAATCTGATTCCTGCTCAAGTTCCTCCTTCAGCTCTTTTCGATCACTTTTCCATTTCATTACATAAAACCATTTATGTTTCAGCAATTTTCAAGGATGTGAATATGATTTCTGATCTATGGCATTGTAGGTTGGGTCACACCCCTATTTCCAAAATACATGTAATCAAAGATCCTTGCATCACTAATCACATTTCTACCATATCTGATAAAAATCCTTGCCTTGTTTGTCCACTTGCAAAGCATCATCGTCTTCCATTTCCTGATAGTACTCATCAAAGTAAAACCATTTTTGAACTCATACACTGTGACATATGGGGACCTCATTCCCTTACAGCGTATGATGGCACAAAATATTTCTTAACCATTGTTGATGACTATTCACAGAGTACTTGGATATACTTGCTTAAAACCAAATCTGATACCAAAAAATGTATTGAGAGTTTTTGCAATCTGGTCAACACTCAATTTCACACCAAAGTTCAGATACTTCATAGTGATAATGGCCTTGAATTTCAAATGACTGAATTCTTCAACAAACATGGCATTATTCATCAAAGAACTTGTGTGGAAACTCCACAACAAAATGGAAAGGTTGAACGTAAACACCAGCATTTACTAAACATAGCCCGAGCTCTAAAAATTCAGTCCAACCTCCCTCTTTTGTATTGGACAGATTGCATACTTACAGCTGCCTACATTATTAATCGCATTCCCAGTCCATTACTTTCAAACAAAACACCTTTTGAGCTCTTGTTTAACAAACTTCCTACATACTCTCACATGCGAGTATTGGGATGTCTTTGTTTTGCTTCTACCCTCTCCCATAATCGCCAAAAATTTGATCCAAGAGGTCGGCATTGTGTTTTTCTCGGTTATCCTTATGGTATAAAAGGCTACAAATTGCTTGATCTCAATACCAAGACCATCTTCATATCTCGGGATGTTACATTTCATGAACATAATTTTCCTTTCCATCAACCAACCATTGCTACATCCTCTCCTACTCCCATCATCTTACCTTCTCTCTACCCCATGCAAACTGTCCAATTACAACCCTCCTTTTCTTCTCAAACAAATCCTTCTCACTTCCCATCAGACACATCACCATCACCTATTTCATCATCTTCTCTTTCTCCCCATACCACATTTTCTGCTCCATTACCAGCAGCATCTTTACCTTTCACAGATTCTCCTTCCTTAACTTACCCAGCACTTCCATCACGTCCTCCTCTTCGAAGATCAACCCGTGCCAGAACAGCTCCTAATATTTACAGGATTTTCATTGTCAACAAGTCAGTTCCATCTCACCCAAACAACTCATGGACATGCCATCAGCTCATCCAGGTATTTCTTTTCCACTATCTTCTTCCATTTCTTATGAACATTTATCACCTTCTTTTGCCTTATTTTCTACTACCATTTCTTCACATCAAGACCCACAAACCTATAGACAAGCTGCTAAAGATCATGATTGGTGCAAAGCAATGGAAGCTGAAATTGATGCTTTAGAACTCAACAAGACATGGGTCTTAACAGATTTACCTCCTGGGAAGTCTCCAATCGATTGCAAGTATGTTTATAAAACTAAATACCATTCCAATGGTACAGTTGAAAGGAAGAAAGCACGCTTAGTTGCTCGTGGTTTTACTCAAAAGGAAGGAGTGGATTTCCATGAAACCTTTTCTCCAGTTGCCAAGATTGTTACAGTCCGAACCTTGCTTGCCTTGGCAGCTATTAAAGGATGGCACTTACAACAGTTTGACGTTAACAATGCGTTTCTTAATGGGGATTTAAATGAAGAAATATATATGAAAAAGCCCCCGGGATACACTAAAGGTCAACCTGGACAGGTCTGCAGACTGATCAAAAGTCTTTATGGCCTCAAACAGGCCTCACGGCAGTGGTATGATAAGTTCTCTAAATCCTTGATCAGCTTTGGTTTCAAGCAATCCAAAGCTGATTATAGCCTTTTTACTTGTATCACTGCCACTGATTTCACAGCACTACTTGTTTACGTTATGACATAGTAGTTGCTAGCAGCTCCCTCATTTCCATTTCTTCTTTGCGAAATTTTTTGAATACTCATTTTCGCATCAAAGATCTCGGATCACTAAGGTATTTCTTAGGTATTGAAGTAGCTCGCTCTCCCACAGGCATTCATCTCTGCCAACGGAAATACACACTTGATATATTGGCTTATACGGGTACTCTTGCTTCAAAACCACTTAAACTTCCCATGGATCAAAACCACAAATTAACCAAAAATTCTGGAACCCCTTTATCTAATCCTACTCCTTATCGTCAACTCATTGGTAGGTTGCTCTATCTTACCCTCACAAGACCTGACATAAGCTACCCCATTCAAGTCTTGAGTCAATACATGGATTGTCCTTCAACTACTCATCTTGCTGCAGCTCACAAAGTGTTACGTTATCTCAAGAATGCTCCTGGCCAAGGCATCATCTTGTCTTCTACTTCTTCTATCCAACTCATTGGTTATTCTGATTCGGATTGGGCCTCTTGCCCAGACACTCGCAAGTCTGTCACTGGCTTCTGTGTTTTCTTGGGACAGTCTCTCATTTCTTGGAGGTCCAAGAAACAAACTGTTGTATCACGCTCATCTGCCGAGGCTGAATACCGGGCAATGGCCTCCATCTCTACTGAACTCACTTGGTTAAGACAATTGTTGACTGATCTTGCCATTTCTCATCCTCAAGCAGCTGAGTTATTTTGTGACAATCAAGCCGCCTTGCATATTGCATCTAACTCGGTGTTTCACGAAAGGACAAAACACATTGAAGTGGATTGTCATCTTATACGGGACAAGATACAAGAAGGCCAACTTCGGACTGCTCATGTTCCTACACAGTTGCAACTTGCTGATATGTTTACCAAGTCTTTGCCCTCTCATTTACTCTATTCACATATCTCCAAGATGGGAGTAGCTAACATCTACTCTCCATCTTGCGGGGGGATATTAGAGCAGTCCAATATCAAGCAGTCCAACTCCAGCTTATCTCATGTAAATGCAGAGTCTAACATCAGCTTATATCATGCAAATACAGCAACTCGTGTCCTCCTCCAAGATGATGATATGCAGTCAGACTCTATATCAAATGGACTGCTCTCATGTGATCATTATTCAGCAAATTTACTAAACAATCACATTCATAGCTGACATGTTTTGTACTAATATGTAATTTTACAATTTGTTACGTTAGCTGTATAGTGTCAGAATATTCTTTAGTTAGTTAGGATTTCCTCTTTGATTCATTTTCCGTATAAAGCAGTGGCATCATGTACAGAGTGTGATATCGAATACAATAGCCATTTTTCAACAATTTCTTCTCTGTTTCTTTCATGCTTCTTCTCTGTTTTCTTTTCATGCTTCTACTTCCATAATTCTTACAACCAGTAAAAGAAATATCTTCCGAAATAACAAAAGAAAAGTAAAGAAGTGGTAGCCATCATTTGCATATGTCCAAAGAAGTTGCATTATTGCAAAGATCGGCCATCCTGATGATCCCCTCCATTTCAGATACAAGACGAGAATGGCAGCATTTCACCGACTTCATCCGCTTTCATAAAGCAGCAAGCGAACCCAACAAGGTTTTACAATCACAAAACAAGATGTAACTATAATTATGCAAAGAAAACAAAATGGAAAAAGGAAAGAAGAGCAAATTTGCTTTTCCTCCTTATTACATAGACATGAGAAGAACAAAAAAGAAACGAGTGCAAGAACTTTGAAACTACTCAAAAGTCAAAAGTCATTGGGCAGAGGAGCATGTTCATGGTGTATCATGAAGACATGAACACATTCCCATATACACGCCCAGCTAAGCCACTGCCAATGAGGGGCCCAACCCAGTAGACCCAGTTGTCATAGAAGTCACCACTAACCACGGCAGGCCCAAAGGCGAGGGCCGGGTTCATTGAGCCACCGGAGAAAGGGCCGACAGCCAAGATGTTGGTGCCAACAATGAAACCAATGGTAATGGGCGCAATTGTGCCCAGGGAACCCTTCTTGGGGTCAGCTGCTGTTGCATAGACTGTGTAGACCAGAGCAAAGGTGATGATGATCTCCATGACCACTCCTTCAATGGCACCTACTCCACTGGCAAGGCTGTGAATGGGAATTGCCTAAAAAGGAATTGATGTTAATTTTCCATCGAAGAAAAATGCATTTGATCATCATAATTCCCTAATTTCTTGGCCTTGTTACATTAAGGACATTAAAAAGACGTCATAACTGCCTCTGCTTTGAGTATGCGGTTCCCAATTAAGGAGGACAATATATTATGTCATTTCATGTTCAAGAATGTGGTCTCGCACTTCATAGAAATTAGTACTAGCTAGCTAGGTTGCCAAAGATCGAAATGGCTTTGAAATTTAATGAAAAAGGAGTTTATTAGAGATTCAGAGAATGGTCTATTTTGAAGTTACCAAGCCTCCAGTTGCTGCCTTGAGGAGGAAGCAAGCCAAGAAGCTGGGCAATCCAGTAAAAGATGCCAGTAAGGACGGTGATTTGGCCACCGAGTGCCAATCCAAAGGTGACAGCAGGGTTCACATGGCCACTGGAGATGTTTGCACCAACAGAGACTGCAACAAAGAGAGCAAACCCATGGCAGATAGCGATGGCTACTAGCCTGGCTGGATCAAGTGCAGCATTGGATGTCAACTTATCTGTCTCCAAAAAACACAAATAAGAATAACTCTAAATGAGGGGGGGAAAAGACAAAACTACTCGTACATCGTCCTACTATATATATATATCTACTATGTTTTTCTTTTCTCCTGCTTCTCTATCCTGTGAGTAATACTTGTCCTGTTCAAGAAGCTGCAATCAAATGATCAGCTTTCACGTGACCTAAAGGGATTGAATATATCTTCAAACTCTTTTTGACGTGAAGTAGGGATATTCTTTAGAGATGTTACACTTCGACGTCATTAAAAGAACCCATATATAAAGAAATTTGAAACTTTTAACTTGAACTAAAGTAATTAGAGGATCGAAAAGCCATGTGAAGAAAAAGAGATCAGAGATCAACTGGGTGGGAGGCCAGAGAACTAACTGTAAGCGATAAACAATCCAACACCAGCAAAAACAAACAGTAAGGTCGAGATGAACTCGGCCAGATAGGCCTTGAAAGAGCCCAAACTGAAGGAATCATTGAAACGTCGGAAGGCAATCCTTGTCATCTTTGGAAGAAGTGCTTGGGGATCTCTTGGAGATAGGGACCGGAGAGGGCGGATAAGGATGGAGAAAGGTTCAGATATAGCACAAATGGCTTTCCGAGGTCACAGACTCACATATATATACTGTATTATTACGATAAGTTTATGTTTGTTTGGAAGCTAGGAAGGAATATGGAGAATGCACAATATTGCCATGCATATCCAATCAAGTTCTTTTCTGTAAGAGCAGTGCTACAGTAGCCCGAAAGTGTCCCGAACATGCAAATTTTTTTTTATTTCTTTTATTTCATGTATTTTTTAATCATCATAAACATTTTAAAAAAAATAAATAATTCACAACATCATTAAAAAATATTTTTTTAATCACTTGGTCAAAAAAAAAAAAAAAAAGTCTCATTCGAGACCCAAAGCATTTCTCTTTCTATAACCTTAGTTGTCACTAAGATGCCTTAAATAGATATCTATACTTTACTATAATAAGTGTGCAAAGTCGTGAACAGTGGTTTTGTCGTCCTCCGTGTTGCAGCCCATTTTTTGTGTGTTTTCTCTTTTTTGTCATTTTGTTTTAACATTTTGTGTCCATTTAACTGGGGATATTTTAGTCTTTGAGGGTATTTTAGTCTTTTATTTTTCCATTCTCGAGATATATGCATTGGTTTTAACTCTCTCTCTCTGCTTTTATTCTTCTATTTTAACTCTCTTTATGTCTTTTTTCCCTTCTCGAAACGCTCTCTCTTCTCTATTTTCTCTTTTCCGAAAGCGACGCTCTCTCTTCTCTCTCTCTCTCTCTCTGCATCTGCTTCGTCTTTTCACGGCTTCTCTCTCTGGTTTTTATCTCCGAAAGCGATGCTCTCTCTCTGGTTTGTTTTTTACTATTTTTTTCTTTTCTTTTCGGCGTTGTTGGCTTGGGGATTTTATAATGGTTTGTTGGTTTTTTTTTTGGGTGCCACTCGTTTGGGGATTTTACATGGGTTTGTATGTTGGGGTATTGTTCGTTTGCGAAGAAATAAATTTTTCTCTCCACATTTGCATGTTGTGGGTTTTTTGTATTTTCGCAAAAAATTAACTTTTTTCTTCAGATTTGCATGTTGTGGGTTTTTGTGTTTTTTGTGAAAAAATATATTTTTCCGTGGGTTTGTTAGGTTTTTTTTTTTGTTTTATGTTGTTTGCTGTTTTTTTTTTTTGTTTTTTTCGTTTCATTGATGTTTTTTTTTCTCATTTCGTTATTTACAAATTTTTTAAGAGATGCAGTTTTTTTGGTTGTTTTATTTTTTTCCTTCGGATTTGCATGTCGTGAGTTGTCTATTTTATATTCTTTGTTTTAGTTTATATTTTTTTCTTATGTTGGATGGGGCTTTTTTCCTGTGGGTTTGCATGTTGTTTGAACTCGATTTTTTTACTTCTCGTTTCGTTTTTTTAAAGGATATAATTTTTTAGATTGTTTGATGGTTTTTTTTTTTTTTTTTTTTTTTTTTTTGTATTTGCACATTGTGAGTTCTCTATTTTGGGTTTTCTCTCTTTGAGTTTGTTATTTGCAGCATTGGGTTTGTCTTTGTTGATTTTTTTCCTATAGATTTGCATGTTGTGAGTTATTTTTTTGTCTTCGTTGATGGTTTGTCTTTGGTTTTTTTGGTTGTTTTATGGTTTTTTTTTTTTTTTTTATGAATTTGCATGTTGTGAGTTCACTAAGTTTGGGTTTTCTCTCTTCACGTTTGTTATTTGCAAAGTTGGGTTTGTCTTTGTTGATTTATTTTTCTTGTAGATTTTCATGTTGAGTTATTTTAAATATTTTCTATTCTTTGCTTTTGTTATTTAAATGTTTTTGAAAAAATATAATTTTTTTTTAATGTTTGATGGGGTTTTTTTTCCACTTGGGTTTGCACGTTGTGAGTTTTGTCTTTGGATTTTTTCTCTGTTTTTTATGTTTGGTGGGTTTTTTTCAATGAAGATTTGCATGTTATGCGTCGAAGGTTTTTTTGGTTGTGTAGTTAGATGGAAGTCAGTTTATGTTTGGTTATTTGCTTTCTTTTTGTATGTTATTTACTTGCATGTTGTAGTTGTTTTGGCTTTCTCTGCACTACATGTAAATTTCTTGAGTTGTTGATTTTTTAAATTTTGATTAAGATTTTTTAGGTTTGGGCTATTTAGTTTGAGGATTGTGTTTGTAGATTTTTTCATTTCTGTATAAATCTTTAGTGATTTGTTGTTATAATTTTATATTTCATTCTAGAAATATGCGGTTACTTATCTATCAAGATTTCTTCTTATTGATTTATTGTGGATTTTTTTGGGTGCTGTTAGTTTGGTGATTTTACATGGATTTGTTGGGGTTTTTTTTTTGGTGCTGTTGGTTTGGTATTTTACATGAGTTTGTGCATACTGTGAGTTTTTGATATTTTTTGCGAAAAAATAAACTTTTTCCTTCGGATTTGCATGTTGTAGGTTTGTATATTGTGGCTTTTTTGTATTTTTTGTCCAATCTGGTTTTAATATTATGTATGGTTTTTTTTTTTTTTTCCTTTTTTCTTTCTTTGTGGTTGAGGTAACATTTGTGTACTTGTTCCTGCATGTTTGAAGTAATTATTGTTTAGAATGCTGTACGTTGTAACTTCCATGAGCGTTTTTTAGGTTAGCAATATACGTGATGTACATTGTTGGTCAACTTCCACCTGCATAAGTTTATGTGGCTGATGATTTCCAATATCTTAACTGTCATCTTGTTTTTTAAGCTTTCTTGTTTTAGGAATAGAAAATGGTCCTTGAACTTTGATTTTTCCATTCTTCATCAATCTGAATATTTTTTTTTTGTTAAATAGAATTTCTCAGAGATGGAAAGATACAATGCTTCTTTTTCTGTACAGATTCTTGGCTTGGAGGAGCATCTAGATTGGCTCAAAATAATTCATGTGGCTGGAACTAAGGGGAAGGCACTCTTCTATTTATGTTATCCCACAATAGCTTCTTGCTAGGGCAGATTGGCTTGACACCTGTCGTTATAAAATTCTGAGCTTACTTTACTATTTTGTCGAACCTTATTATAGATAATGTCCAACATGGCTATCCCTTCTGTAAAGGATGAAAAAAATGTATGGTTGTTTCACATACTGATAAAAAAAAATGTGTAGTTGTTTGACATGGATAAAGCATAAAAGTGACAGAAGCTTCAAAGATATTAGATGATTAGATGCTATGATCTGTATTTATACTACGGTTTGACCTCCTTGTTTGAAAGTAATATCAGATGAGATGTTATTTTTTGCTTAGCGGATTCACATTTCAGGGTTCTACGTGCACATTTTGTGAGGCTATTCTAAGGGAGTGCAGTTTTCAGTAATACTACATACAGTCGTAGAATATGTAAACGTCGTGCAGCCGCTTTAAAAAAGAGTGGAGTCTACTATTAAAAAATTAATTTCTTTTTATGTGAGTCTCATATTTGTTTACTTTTTTCAAATCGACTGCACGGCACTTGTACACTCACGACTGCAAGTATCATTCCTTTTCGCATAAATGGATAAGTGTTCAAATGAATCATTGCTATCAACTTTGTGATTATGTGTAGAATGGTATCTGCATTGATGATATCAACGCCCTTGAACTGTCCCATCCCAGAAGTTTTCATTATCAGTTAGAAATGCAATGGGTTGCAGAGCACTCCCAATGGCTCTTGTAAAATAAAGTTTTCTTTAAAATATAAAGAAATATTGTTAAAAGAGAACTCCATCAAATTTTGTATTTTATAAATATTTTACATTTTGATACAGTGATATCTCTACATCTACAGAATCATGTTCATGCATGTAAATTTTTTTAATTAATTTCTCTTGCCTCCTCGTCCTTGTTTCCACATTCTTCCATATTTATTTTATTTTCTTTTCAGACCCTCTCTCTCTAAACATATAATATTTAAATGATATGAAGAAAAAATAAATAAGCTAATGTATGGTATATTGTAAAAGTCAATATATAAAATAAAAAAAATAAGTTTTGATTATGTATTTTAAAGGATAAGATGAAGAAGCCATTGTGAGTGCTCTTGATTGATAGACTGTTTTTTATTTTTATCTTTGATGTTGGAAGTCTGTAACAAGATGGATCACTATCACCTATGAAATTCTCCAGGTATCCTAATTTGTGGAGTACAAGAAAACAAAAGGCTACTTGGCTAGAAATAATTTTAGACCTTTTATCGCTATGTAAATAACCATGGAGTTATTTCATTCTCATGCATTTTTAGAAGTTTAAAGCAGGAGGAGATTTTGAAAATTGTTCAGATATCATGGCTTCATTTGTTTATTTCGGCTGTTGAACGAAGGAAAGGTGTTCTATAAAATCATTACATGATTAGTTATTCCATCGGGTCTCTTGAGCATGCCATTTCAGCATCTCCACATACATGGATGGATTTGGGTTGCCAAGTAACCTACAGGGGAAAGTGGATCCAATAACTTTACTTTGATGCAAGGCTTTCTCTATTTTGAATGGGAAACAGTGGGAACCAATCCTCATAAATATATGGAAGTCTAAGACCATTTTTCTCTGCAAAAATTGTTCATTGCTATCTTTATGTCTCTATCATCCTTAATGGTTGATATGAAAATTCTCTGCTGAATTAGTATTTATATATATCTGATTTTGATTGCCTCTGTAGGTTGGACATATCCGAAGATAAGTTTCTTCTGTATTTTTGGGATTGTTGGAACCAATTGAAGGTATAATTTTGTACTTTATATGATCATAAGAAGATCAATAAGCCAGATTATCTTCGAAGATTATATTGTTCTCTTTGAGTGGACTTTAGAAACTGAAAGCTGATGTTCAGACCCCTGTTTTTGAAATATAGATTAACAATTTTGTATAATGCACCATACATTATTACTTATTGTGGTCACTTCTTGATGGTGTATTGCAACTCATGTGATTGATCATTGATGCCTCTTTCCACTTAAAAAACTCCTAAATGGCATCTTTTTTTATTCTTGAAGTCAAAATTTGCAGGAAAATGTTACAGAGCACCTGCCAATGCCTCCGTTATTCCAGTTCCTCACTGTTTTGGCTTTCAAGATATTTATATGTGAAAAGGTTAGTCATGGATCCTTTGGTTTCCATTGAAGCTTAGCTATTTTCTTAGTTCAAAATTTCAGTGGTTTAACAGTTGCAATGCATGCTTTGCTATCTTGTTCTAATGAGGGAAGAGAAAAGTTAATTGTAGGGATTTGTGAATTAGTAGTTTTAATTAGTGCTTGAGGTTTTTCTTGTCAAAAACAATTAGTGCCCAAGTTTTGTAGGGGTGGTATAAGTTTGGAAAACTCTTTTGTTAGGACTCTTCAAAAACAATTAATAGAAAGACTTCAACCGAATCAACGGTTGACTATAGCAAGAAAATGGAAGCTTTGTCTGTGGAAAGAGGGGGATCTACGTGAGACGAAGAAGCTGTCTTTGTGCTTACCAGATGGTTTGGGCAAAGATCAATATGAACTATCATCGGTGGAGGCTACGATGCAGCCCCACTGACTGGTCAAGTCGATGGTCGGTGTGTTCTAGCTAGCTGGAATGCTGGGACCTGATCATCATGATCAGCATTTAATTAGTGGGGTGTAGTTGCAAATCTAAATAACCCTTCAATTGATCTATCGGTACATGAGTACTACTACTCATCGTCGTTTCCTCTGGATCAGATATTTTACTGATCTCACAATTAGGATGTAAAAGGTTCTTCTAATTAATTAATTATTTATTTGGTGTTTGAAAAATGTTAGATTTCTGATCCTTAATATTGCAGATAGGTCTGGTTTTCTCTATTATAATATTATTTCACGTAGCGATCGAGCTGCAACATTAATCACACAAAAGTACTGGATATATAGCACAAGCTAATTCCAATCTTCCTCAAGCCCCTCAAACATGTTGTTGGCTAGCTGCAGTACTCTTGCTTGCTACATATGTCATTTCGGATCGATCATCATGTGAAACTTCTCTCAAATTACTTCTTGTCGTTTCAAATGTGAAACCAGCTCCCACATTGCGGTCTCCAAAAATAAAGATCAATACAAAATATATATGCTTGTGCTAAAAAATAAGGGGAAAAATAGAAACAATTAATACAGAAACATTATTTATATGTATACCTGATGATCACTAATCATCAATCATCATTCACAGGCCAGCATCATATATAGGGTGTATATTTACTTTTCTTTCTTCAGCTGTATAAATGATTTATCGTCAAATTGGTTAAGGTAAATTTGAATGCCTTAAAGAGCCTTAATTGGTGATCCCCGTACGTAGCTCGGCAACCCCAGCTGAACTTAAATTTAGACAGATCTATGCAGTTTAGAACACCCTGCAGCACAGCACTATCCACCATGGAAGCCCATGGCGAAATGGACGTAAGAGGCTTCTTGGATGAAGAAAGGGAGAAAATTAATTTATCAAGGACACTCTCTTTTGGTGCTCGTGATCAGAACTTATCTGAATCTAACGTCCAGTTTGCTTCTCCAAGGCCATCTTCTGCTAGTTCAGCAACATCAATCCCATTGCCCGCGCCTATGAGCCCCGAGACACCATGGACACTCTCCCCCTTGCGCATGTCTCCCTCTCAACCCCTTCTTTATCATTGCATTGCGTCTCTACACCGCCATGAAGGTAACATTTTCTCTATCACACTCACCAAAGATTTCATATTCACTGGATCTGAGAGTAAACGAATCCACGTTTGGAAGCAACCAGACTGCACTCAAATGGGTTACGTAAGGGCCAATTCTGGTCAAGTTCGTGCCATCTTGGCCCATGGAAGACTTCTATTCACCACGCATAGCGACTGTAAAATCCGACTGTGGAATGTGTCCATCACAGCAGAGAATTTTCGACCAAAGAAGATCGCCACGTTGCCTCAAAGAAATCCATTCTTCTTGTTTACGAGAAAGAGCACCCACCAACATAGAAACATTATTTCTTGCCTAGCGTACAACCATGAAGAAAAGCTTTTATACACGGGCTCGTGGGATAGAACGGTTAAGGCCTGGAATGTCACTGAAAATCGTTGCGTGGATTCGTTCGTGGCTCACGATGGTCATGTTAATGCAATTGTCGTCAATGAACATGATGGGTGTGTTTTCACTTGCTCTTCCGATGGCTCAGTTAAAATATGGAGAAGAGTGTTTGGAGAAAACTCTCATATCCTCACCATGACCCTGAAATTTCAACTTTCACCGGTGAATGCCTTGGCGTTGAGCTTGTCACCAAGCACTTTCTTGCTCTACTCTGGTTCGTCGGATGGGCTTATAAACGTTTGGGAGAAGGAGAAGATGTCTGGGAGATACAACCATGGAGGGTTTTTACAGGGCCATCATTTTGCTGTCCTTTGCTTGGTAGCCCTAGGGGACATAGTGTTTAGTGGTTCTGAGGATGCAACCATTAGGGTATGGAGGAGAGAGGAAGGAAATTGCTTACATTCATGTCTTTCAGTCATCGAAGGGCATCACGGGCCAGTTAGATGCTTAGCTGCTTCTTTAGAGTCGGATAATTTAGTTAAGTGTTTGCTGATTTATAGTGCGAGCTTGGATCAAACTTTTAAGGTATGGCGGGTGAAGATTTATCCCGCTGAGAAGGCATACTTGGAGGAGCCAGTGAAAGATCGGCAAAGAGAAGTGGAGTTTGAGATGAATCCTGTGTTATCGCCATCATGGGTAGAGAAGAAGCGTCAAGGAGATCATTTCCAGTAGGAGGCCAGGGAAGTAGATAGCAGCAAAGGATTCAGACCATGTAAGCTATAATTTAGTTTGATTTTTGTGTTTAATAAATTGATCAATCAAGAGGTTTCTCTAATTTTATAACCCTTTTCTGTTTGAATCTTGATGTATTTTTTTAAGCCATATGAGGAATATAGCTGATTCACTCCCAACTTCTAGTTCTAAAACTTGACTGGGCTTGATTATGGGGTTTTTGACAAGTTCAAGTACTGGAACTGGTCCCTCTGCACTGGCCTACTCCATAAATTTTGGAACCAAGCCTTGTGCATGATATAGAGAAATTAGATCCTACATTTACATAATTAACAACTCAACAAATTCACACGTGATGTTGATCTGTCTGGGTGATGGCTTACCAACAATTTCGGAGTATTTCATTTCACTGCAGATTCTTTCAAGACCGCCACCCATCGCTATTAAAGACGTCGCCTTCTCACTTTATCACGTTTAACTCAAACCTTCCTACTCATTAATTAGCTGACTCTGCTAACAGCAACCAAATCTCCCTCTCTCTGTGGAACCTTCGCCGGTTTGTTTGCCAGTTTGTCACCGGTTTTCTGCCGTTTTTTTCTTTATTTTTTCACTAGATCGAAAATGTCTGATCAGTCGCTTTCCAGCCGACTGCCACACACACCCCACCACTGTGCTCACCAACTGCCGATCTTCAAAACCCCGGTGGAGGAGCATCCAAGCAACCAGCGGGTGTAGCACAATGCTGGCTCCATCGTGCGTTCATCCAGAAGCAATTCTATATATCAACCTACACTTTCCACACACCATACATTCAAAATTTTTTTTTTTAACTCAATACACTAAGTGTGTGGAGTGTATAATAAATAGTAGGCTGATGTAAATATTTTTTTCATTTTATAATTGTTATTGCAGCAGTTCCCCTCCTTAACTTGCCAAAGGAACAAAGGCCCAAGGCCCCAAAGTCCAATTTATTCGTTTATTTTTATTTTTGTTGTATGCACTGCTATTTTTGTAAAAGAGTTTTTCTCATGTCCCCACCCTCTCCTCTTGTGTTCTCTCTTTTAATTCAATGCAAGTTTGTTGAAAAAAAAAAAAAAACTCAAACCTTCCTACTCGCCTTTTTCTTTATGAAAAAATTATGGTTGTCACCAGCAACTTGAAGCCACAAACAGCGTGAATTCTGGAGATGAGTAATTCTACGTACAACTGTGAAATACGTAACCGTCGTGTAATCACTTTTAAAAAGAATGGAATCCACTATTAAAAAATTAATTTTTTTCATGTAAGTCCCATGTTTTATTCATTTTTTTCAAAACGATTATGCGGCAGTTACGCAATTCACGATTGTAAGTATCTTTTCTCTCTGGAGATACTATGAAGATCACAAGAAAAGAAGAGATTTTGTTGTTTATACAATGCCCTTCAAGGAGCCCCAGGGCTTAACCACCCCAAGAAGTATTTTAAGCAACAGGCCGACTTCAAGTTGCAAATCATTGTATTCGCTTATAGCAACATGCTACAGAATTCAATGAAGAATATTGTATAGAGACTTGCATATTATTAGTAGAAGAGAAATGATAGTTGTAGTCATTAGTGCGCAAGCATCGTGTAATTACTTTAAAAAAAGTGAATAAATAAGAGATCTACATAAAAAAATAATAATTTTTTAATAGTAGATCCCACTCTTTTTCAAAACAACTACACGGCGATTACACACTCTACGACTACATGTAGCATTAATCTGGAAGCTCAAGTCAGTAAGCAGACAAACAGAAAACATACTAAAACCTTATACCAGAAATATTTCACAGAGGATATTACCCAATAGCTTTTGCTTCCATAGTTTGCAACTAAAAAGAAGAGCACATTACTCTCAACTGTAACTGGATCAGTCTACTTGGATATTTTCAGGAAAGGGAATTGAAGCACAACAGTGATAATATCCATTTTCATCAAACGCAAACCTTTGCGAAAGATGAGCTTCGCGGATAAGATACTCCCCCCACTCCTCAGAACCATACCGTTTAAAAATGCCTCGTGCATCAAAAGAATCAGGTTCTGATCTAGTCCATTTCTTCCTAAATAATATATTCCACAGGTTAGCTCACCAGTGAGGAAGGAGAAGCCAAACACAACTGCAATGCTCTGCCAACAATATCTAATATGCGCCATAAAAAAAGAAAATGCAAACAGAAGAAAAAATAACGGCAGTCGCACCTTTTTCTATGCCTAGCATTCATCACTGTAGCATGCAACTGCAATTCAAGCAGACAGAAAACCCATATTATTGGTACTTTCGAGAATCTGTATAAAATGAAGAAGAATACAATACAATAATGCAATCTTCACTACCAAGTAATAGTTCGAGGTGGTGTGTTTATAGCCAAATCAAGCTTTTACAAGGTCTTATGAACACAAACCTACTTACATAAGGCAATTATCAGGTTTAAGTTTGTGTTTATGTACATATATTTTACTCATTAATATACACCATAAATCAGATTATTCGGTAAATATTTTCATTTTGGCATTTCCATTCACCAACATGGTTCCCCAGGATCGCTGGTTTAAATATTGATATCAACCCACCTCCTTTAAAGTCAAATCAGTCATCTAGATTCTAATATAATGGGGCAAACAGTAGGAGCATCAATTAATACAATGACTAAATACAAACATATAAGGCAAACTGATTCTTTCAAATAAAAAAGAATATGATAGATGAAACTTTCAATTTTCAGCTATTTTCAGAAACATAAAATTAGGTTTATTTTTTCGAATTTCAAGATAGCCTTAACTTTTTTAATCTCCCAATTTGTTCAGCTTTTTTTAACTATTTTCCCATAGAAAAAATGGCATAATTTGACAAACTTAGAAGCATTTTAAAATTTTAATAAGTATCCATCATGCAACTCCCTTCTCCTCCCCTCCCCAATCTCCCTTTTTCTTTTTCTTTTCTTTTGCTTCCAGTTTATAGGGTGACATAAAAGAATCAGCAAATACATAAAGAGTCCATCGATTACCCGCCCAACAATTTTTCCATTCTGAGGAACGTAGTTACAATTCTGACATGTCAAGAATTAAGTAGCTTGGAGAGTTGCAAAGGATATCAGAAATGCTTCTCACATTAAGAATTCAAAATCATCAGCACATCACATGAATTCATTGCTAAGAAATTAAGTGTAACCGAAGAACATTATCAAAAGCACAAGTAGCATAAAAAAGCATCAGCATAATGGAGTAAGAAGGAAGAAAATGATATAAAAAGGTCATGTATATATTATACCTTTAACTTGTGATTTGCATCTTTCTCTAGGACTAGTCCGGCTTCAGTATATGCATCAATAATCACTTCTAAGAAAGCTTAAGAAATTCAAAATAACTTCTTCAAGTGACAGAAACAACTTAAATCTACTGAAAAAGATATGTAGTTCTTTCTCTTTCTTAGAATAGAAAGCATTTGGATACGACAAGCACGTAAGAGTCGACCCTCACTGCCAATTTCTTCCAAAGGAGCATAAAGAACGCGAGCTTTGGCCAAGGAACCTTTCATGCAATCCTGCAAGGACATGAATGAGTTGACCTTAAATGGAAATAGCATAGTTCCTCACCCACTATAACATATATAAACCTACAGACTTTTCCAGGAAAGAAGAGAAGTCATTGGCACATTGCAAACATAACTATAAGAAACCACCTTCAAATTGGCTAAAAACTAGAGGTTTTTTAATCCATGCATGGGATTTTCAGTCAAGAGCTCAAACATTATTTCTAGATAATAATAGTTAATCATCAAAAGCAAGTTGACTGGGCAGAACAGTGTAAGAGAGATATAGGGTAGCTCAAACATT
Organism: Juglans mandshurica; assembly: GCA_022457165.1. Taxonomy (NCBI): domain Eukaryota; kingdom Viridiplantae; phylum Streptophyta; class Magnoliopsida; order Fagales; family Juglandaceae; genus Juglans; species Juglans mandshurica. Next base: position 7,097,985 of record CM039619.1, on the reverse strand, counting down.
ATTTTCTACTTAATAATAGTCGGTCGTCAAAAGAAAGTTGATTGGTCAGCATAATGCAAGAGAGATACAAGGTTGAACATGAGGAATTAATGATATGGCATATCTTGGGAACAGATGTTATAATTAGAAATGTGAGGCATGGCATCTATTCAATGCATACTCAAAACTGCCATGGATGCCATTATGTTTTAAGCTACACTTAAAAATAGAAAAGAAACTCACCAGCCCCTTAAGTCTTATAGCAATAGGCCGATTATCCAAAGCATTCATCACTTTTGAGGAGATTCTCTGAATATAAACATTAAACATTGATGTCAAGAAGTGCCACTTTCAGCCACCATCTACTTTATTTCGTAGAAAATTACCTGCAAAACCTCGGCAGCTTCATTAACACGGTCCTTGTTCCACAGCTTTAGCATGAGTACAGTCAGGTGAAACGTTTTTGGTTTAATGAATATAGATTTGTCAATTCCCAAGTCTGTCAAGTGCAACATACATATGTCTTTGTTAGAGAAAAGGAGGATGAAAACATAAAAGGGAATTGAATTCCTCGAGAATAAAAATGAAAACAGCTGATCCTCTGCTAGTTCAAAGATGACATAAAAAAATATACTCATGAAAACACACTCAATAAATTAGCAGATATCATAAATGCATTAAGGGAGGATAAAAATTTGCATAACAAAACCCTACATGAGACTTCAAATCAATGAAACCATTATCTTCTAATCAATAAACAGAAAAGTGACAAAGGATGTCAGGTGGGACCATATGAGTTGCAAACTTTTAAGAGATATAGCATGATATCAAATGCTGAGATCAGCTAAAAAATAAGACCACTACACAATCCCTTGATATTAAGATGTTTTAGCCTTTTAAGAATGTAATATATAATTGTTGGCATACCGGATAAATGAGAAGACTTTGATGCTGTAGGTGGGTAACTGACAAGAGGTATTTTAGTTATATTCACGTTAACACGTTCTTTGTCATCATCGGCTTTGAGTTCAACAGCAACATCAACTCGTTTATTTAACTTTCGGTCCCCATCTTCATTTGAATTGCTCCCCTGATTGTCATCTAGGCAACCATCATCATTCCCCAGTAAGGAGTTTTGAAAATTGAGAAGCTTATCAACTAGTTCAGGATGTATAGCCAATGGAAGTGATATGAAGTGAGAGTAATCAAGATTTGGGCTTTTAACTGCCTGTAATTTGAATGAAGAGAAGTAAATCAAGACAATAATTCCAGGGAAAACATTCAACAAGCAGTATATAAGATAAAAAAGAATGAACTCTAAGGGGGGGGGGGGGGGGGGGGGAACCCAAGACTCTTACATAGCCAATGTCATAGAAATTCTAGGTGGAAAAAAAGATGCCATTCTTCAGGACATCTTTTGTGAAACAACATTAATAGGCAACTGACCTCATCAATTATTTTTTGTATCTTTTCTGAAGCTCTAGTTATACTATCCATTGAATCGCCTGCAATGACTGCAACAAATAACCATGTAAATATTACTCAAATTAATGGACAATAAAGCCATCACATTCATGCATTCTAGAAAGTGATAGGAATTTCACATTTAAATCAGTATTGACATATGCATGGAATCTTAAAAGCAAACAATAGATCATAAGGACAACGCATAGGTTATCACAAACCCAAAAACTTACTAATAGAATCATCCTTCTTGGATGATGGAATTATGATTCTGACTCCCATCTCATCTTCAATCTTTTTCTGTGTAGATCCTCTGAGAAACAGGAAACAAGATATAAGGAAACAAAATTTTTATAGTAGTATAAGAAATTTAAGTGTTAAGTTTTGTACCCTTTTCCTTGTACAAAACGAATTAGGGAAGCACCTACCTGCATATCAAAGACTGAAAGTTAGACCAAAATTCAAAGAGAAATAAATTTTAAAAATCAAAATCCAAAAGCTTTAAGGAGCTGACTGTCTAATGAACTCTCTAAAAAGTGAGAAACAGCAGAGCAAAATGGTAATGCTGACAGCAGAAAACCGAGGGGGACGAACTTAATGTGGGCCAGGACTGAGAATGAAACATACATGAGCCAGATCAGATAAGTTTTTTTTTTTTTATAAGTAGAGCCAGATCAGATAAGTTATGGAAACTTTTGATCTCATTTGTCACTGCAGCTTTGCCAAAAGCATGAATCCATTCAGCATTCCCAGTGACAAGAACTACAGAAAATATAATATTTTAAGTTGGGTAAAACTATTCTATACAAAAGTACTAACTTTTCTAGAACCTGCATCCATCGGGCTCCTTGGACCTAAGAGATGCGTAAAAAAAGCAGGATCTGAAAAATTGGAGCAGAAATCAATGCTGCTAATGCAATTGCCAATGATTTACTTATCAGGCAATTGGCATTAGGGCTTGGAGAATGAGAAAAGCTTATGGAAAACTTCCATGGTTTACAGTGAATGTCCAAATCTACTCTGCTGGTTTTTTTCTGCAGAGATCTTCAGTGCCGTGACAACACACTGCAAACTGAGGTTCTTTATGAAAGACTAGGGAGGTTTGGATACAAAAAGCCTTATAACTCATCTCATCTCATCTAATCTAATCATTACAACTTTCCCAAATTTTCACACAAAATAAAATAAACAATTCAACTTTTTCAAATCTCAAAACAATAATAATGTTAAAAAATAATATTTTAACAATATTTTATTCAACTTTCATCTCAACTCATATCATCTCAACTTACTATCCAAACCTCCCCTGAATCAATTGAAGCCATTCTCAATGACATAGTTCTAACATATAGTCCTATTCTCAAATTGGAACAGGACAGTGACATTGTTTATAATGAGGCCATACCAAATCATGCGCGCAAGTTGCATATAAAGATACCATTCCTCTTAATTTTCCAATAAATCATGACTACAAATAGTATATAGACTACAAAGAAGTTCAAATTTCAAAGGAAAATATGCACAGTGAATAATAAACATTTACAGATCTATTTCCCTTAAAAGAAAAAAAGCAATAAATGGTTATATTTCAACAAAAGGACAGTGAAGCATGCCTCCAAAGTGCAATGCAACAATTTCGACTGAGGTCCAATGTGCAATAGAATTGAAAAGTTCATGAAGAGACTGCTGTCAATTACAACAAACAATGCCTTGGCAAGAAAAAGAACCAAATAGCATGAGAAAGGGCTCATTAAAAAGCATAGGTAAATTTTTGGGCATGATATTTAACCAAAAGAGCTTATAAAACATTAGCATACATAGAGAAAAAATGGATAAGAAGAATAAGAAGAAGAGAAGAAGAAACAACAACAAAAACTCAATTACTAACATCTCACCTTAATTGAAACTGAATGCTTAGAAAGCTCTGATTCTCCTTCCAAGACTATATCCTCAGAACTACCCTGCAATGCACTACAACTGATAGTTGAGTCAGTTGCTTCAGTCACTGCATCAGCTGCCTTTATGACATGTTGAACATTAGAAACATTGCTAGATGTGCTACACGGTACTTCAAGAACTTGATCCCCATCTTCTGGCTCAACTATTACATCCTTTTCCATGCATTCTGCAAACTCACACAATCAATGGACATGACAAGATTTTTTTTTATAAGTAAACATGACAAGATAATAAACCGGAAAATATTAGTCTAATAAGCCTCTTGTTGCTAAATGAGTACAATGATCCCACTTGATTGCTTTATGACATTGTCAAACCCTGCCCTCAAAATATAGAACATTACATCTCGCAGACAAAAAGTGGAAAAGAACATGGTTTAATTACTTTCTTATGATCCAGAAATAGAGAAAAATTTTCCTATTTTTTTATCAAATTGGTAAGTTGCAAACGCACTTAATGGGTTTCCAATCTGTCCTCGACCCTATCCTCACAGGGAGGAGGTGACATTTAAACTAGAGCTCACTGATAGAAACAGAGAAATCTTACTAGAAGAAAAGCACTATGATTTAATTGATAAAATCCAAATTGACTAAGATGTGATGAAATAAACCTACAACTCCCACCATTAGGGAGAAATTAGTATGATCAAATGAAAAGCAGTGGATCATCTTTGCTCCGAGCATGTTGCGTAAAGTAAAATCAAAAGGTTTACAAAAAGAAAAAGAAAAATGGAAATAGAACCGAAAAACTCTTCTGCCTTTCACTCCAGTTGATAAACAACCTTCCTTAGAAATTGCTTGAGTACAGACTGGTCGCCAAACAGAAGTAATTGTTTTGTGCTTTTTTTCCTGGTCCACAGCACTTTGCTTATCCTCTCCACCACCCATTTTCCTAGTATAGCTCAAGCCACGATAAGCACACTGTCCCTGTACATGATTGTTTCGCTAAAATCAAGCTGATGGCTGACTTAAATAAGCTTCACAACTACCCCAAGTTAATGTAAATATAGTTCTGAATTAGTTGTATCGTTGGAAGCAGTTTTGTCTAAGAACGCCTTTCTCTTTGTTTATAGGATATACAATTACTTTTACAAGTAATATAATTCTATTCAAAACACGAAGGGATGCAACCCAAATACATAGAAAGTATTTTGATGTTTATATATGAAGAAATGTATATAACTAATAAATACAGTGCATTTTAATGTTACAACCGTATTGCATTGTATAGATTTCTCCAAAATATAGATATACACTGCCAGCCTTAGTTGGGGAAACACGATTCCATTCTCACATCAAACCATTCACTTTGACATCAGAAAAGCCATGATAAAAAATATATATTCAGAAGTTCAAAATGGTTTTAGAAAATCATGTAATAATGTTCATAAACTTCTAAAAAACTAATGTTCAACTTCCCGTGTACTTGAGTTACGCCTTTTGTGCTCATTAATAAAGGATGAAATGTTACTAATAAAAAATAATAATACCAATGTTCAAAACCTGAAAGTAATTAACTGGCCTCGGTACGACATATGTACTCGTAAATTTCAGTACATGGTCCACTCTGCAACAATTTCATAGATAAAGTTAAAGCCCAAAAAGAAAATAATAACAAAATCCATAGTCCTGGCCATAAAATCAAATTATTTAAATAGTAATAATAATTCTTGGAAGTGATTTAGTCAGAAATGGCTTCAATAACGGTTCTTTAATTGCTAATGCCACCAACTTAACTAGAATTCAAGACGTAAGAGCGGTTTTTGCTCCCGGTAAAATAATGATCAAGAAAATAAATGAAATGAAACGAAAAACAACTCGTACAATCTCGATGCTTTAGTTTCTGAACATGAAATGGCAACTCAATTTCTCGAGTAGCAGCGTTAAGTTCAGTTCATTAGGAGAGCTTTCTGTTTTCACGGATACCAAATAATTAATGAAAATTTATAGAACGATAAAATTACAACATAATTAATTTTCATGCACTTTCTGGGGAACCAGACAGGGTATTTAGAAGGCCTACCTGAATAGAGACCTCATTCGGAATCAAATCTTCCTTCCTACTGCCTTCGTTCAAAAGAAAATCCGTTTAAAAGAGAAAAGACTGCGCATGTGTATTCCGCAGGTTGATATTTGACAAGAGAAGACCGATAAGATTATAGTCGGGCCTCATATTCGGCCCAAAAAAGCAGAGTTGTTTGAAAAACCCAACAAACCGACAAGTCGATTTGCCTTTGGTCCAATGACACTGATCGTGTCTGAAATAAATTTTTGAAATAAAAAATGTTTAACTTATTAAAAAACTAAATTTAAAGAATAAAAAATATGTTTTTCAAAAAGTCGAGAGGGGATAGGGCGGCCTTGTTAGTCAATAGTCACGGTCTATCAACAAAAAGTTTATAGTAATACCCAATATTTAAATGTTGAACTGAATTGAGTTGAAATGATAAAATATTATTAGAATATTATTTATAATTATTATTATTATTTTGATATTTGAAAAAATTGAATTGTTTATTATATTTTATATTAAAATTTTAAAAAAATTTATAATAATGGGTTGAAATGAGTTTTGATTCCAAACCACTCATGCACTAATCTCGAAAAAATCTTTCATAGTTTGGATAGAGATTACTTAAAATTATTGCTCAATTCTAAAGTTTAGAATAAAAGAAAAAGCAACGCCCAAAATGGGCTCCATAATATCTGTTGAATATTTAATACTTTTCGATAAATTTACTTACGCAGCTATAAATTATAATACAGAGTATTGTCACTACAAGGTTCAATATTTTTACTAGCGATTATGTATCGCTGTCTATACATCAAAAATCGCTGGCATATATCTATCCAACGAGTTTTAAGTCGTTACAAAATCGCCGGTATTAACGCCCCACTTTAGATTTAGTCCAACGGAAACCAAAACTCGCCGCCATATATTAATATGCCGGCGAATTTTTCTTTACTGCTGATTACAAATTAATCGCCGCAAATTCAATATACGATTCTGTTGTTAAACGCTGGGATAGATTATTTGCAGCGATTAATTTTTGCCGCTAAAAATGAAAATATCGCTGCCAAATATATTTGCCAGCGACTCCCCAAAATCGCCGTAATATCAAAATCGCGGTAAAGTTGCATATGGCAGCGATTAATTATCGTCGATTTTTATAAATCGTGGCGATTTCTTTATCGCTGCAATATTATTGATAGTATTTCCCAGCGAATATTATATCGCTGCAAAAAAATTGGTGAATTAAAATTATCTAATGCCCACAACTGATACAGCAGCTCAAACACACGAGGCAGATCATACACAACATTAAACTGCAAAATAAAAAGAGGAGCATGCACATCAGTTTCACAAAGGGAAAAAATTATTGTAGATCTAAAGACGACAACAAATTTGTAATGCAACCTACGATTAAATGTGGAGAGGGAAAGATAAATGCAATGGCAGCAAGAGATACTTGGAGCCACCACTCGATTATTCTTGAAAACTCCCAAATATTAACTTGTATGTCTCCACGAGGCACGGATTTGAAATTTGTAAGGGGAGCCACAAACGTAGGACCTAGCTTCCTAAAGAGAGAGAATAGGAGCAATGGAGAACACTAGGGTAGTCGATTGTGGGATTTGAAGTTTTGTGATCTCTTCGAACCTAGAACGGAAGGGAGAAGGCCAGTGTGTGAAAATGAGACTCGAATAATGGGCCAAAAGCTCACGATGGGGGAGTTGATGCCATGATAGAATATTGGAGAGGTCGGAGCTTTTGGGTTTGAAAATTGAGTCTTTTAGTGCAATGGGTCTTAGTGCAGAAGAGTTCTCGCGCGTCAAAGTGGGCAGACATGGGGAGAAATAAACTTGGGGGGAAAATAAAAGGCACTTCGTGCGTTTGGCGCCCATGCGCTTCAATTGCGGCGAGTTTGTGTTCGACGTGATTGATATTAAATGGTGTCGATATTTTCTGCGGCGATTTTATAATCGCTGGCAACTCCCAGCAAAAAAATTCGCTGCTAATACATAATAAATCGATGCAAAAAAATACATAAGTTAAGTCATGAACCTTTAGCAGGATGTGATGTTTAAAACATGCAGCGATTATAAAATTGCTGCAAATAAGTACCAATCCCAGCGATTTAATTTCCAGCGTCACTAAAATCGCCGGTAAAGACGGTTTTTCTTGTAGTGTGTATATTATATGTATGTATATATATATATATATATATATATATATCTTATTCTAATTAAATCCTAAAATTTGGTCCACATCTCTAAGCGATTTGGATAATGAGAGGAGATGAGTTGATTTTCGATTAATTAAAGTTAAAAATTAAATAAAATATTATTTTTTAATATTATTAATATTTTAGGATTTGAAAATTTTGAATTGTTTATTATATTTTGTATGAAAATTTAAAAAAATTATAATGATTAGATGAGACAAAATGAGATGAAATATTTTCATAATCCGGCCGTACCTGTCCTAATTGTTTAGCTACGTCACGTTACGTGTTCCAATCATATCTATCTTCTGCTCCAAATTAAAATGACCACCGCGTGAAATATATATTCAAATATCCTTGGCTTATAGAAACATTAATTAAGGATAGCCCATATTATTAACGTGTCTACGACGTTGAAAGAGTTTTTGGTTGAAAATCTAGCAGCTAGTAAGTTGTACAGTGCATTGAAATTTGAGGGCTGATCGATATTATGATCATTTTATCTAAGAACTAGCTAGCATATTCGCTACAAATATGTACATATGCGACGTCTTAAAGTACAGGAAATTGGAATCCCTGATCTAAGCCTCCAATATTCGATGATCTACAGCTCAAAATACTCGCTCCCACTTCGTGCAGGAGACTGCAGGCTGCTTGATTTCATGTTCTTGCATGTCACATGCCACACCTTTAACACTCCATCAAGACTCCCTGTACAGATTGTGAAGCCATCCTCAGTACTACTCTGATCTTCGCCCAAAGCCCCAGAAAACGCAGTGATAGACCTAATAGGCCCCCTGTGTCCCACCAACACTGCTACACATGTGTGCTGGCCGCCGTCTTGTTCTCTAATCCAAACCCTACATGTTGAGTCTGCCGAGCCACTCACGACATAACTAGCCACACTGGCTAGGCACATGACTGCATGGGTGTGACCCTGGAGTGCGCCACCGTAGTTCAGTTGGCCCGAGAACCAGCCCATGAGCCAGTAGTTTATGTAGCCATCTGTGCACCCACCGTATAAAACTCCACCATCTTGGGTGAGAACCAGGGATTTTACGGGCGAGCTCTTGGCTGGGAGAGTCACGGTGAGCGAGTGAGGTTGGTCCCCTCTGCAAAAGTTGCGGCGCCACACTTTGACGGTGGCATCGTCGGAGGCGGTGAACAGAACTCCGTCATCAGCCACTGCGATGGCATTGATTGGCTCGGGATGGGCTTGAATGGTCTCGATGCATTTGAGGTCAGAGATTCGCCATACTTTCACTGTTTTATCAAGGGAAGCTGAATACAGGATGTCGTCTGATGCATTGATCGCTAGTGCTGTTATGGGTCCTGTATGCTTCATCTGCTCGAGTAGTGATTGAAAATAAATGCATCATAAAATTATAATTTTCTTCTTGTATACAGCCAATATTTACATGCATGGTATATGAACTTATTCACCTCAAAATATCGAAAAAAAAAAAGTGAACAATTAATTAAGATGGATCATCAATATATAATAACATGTTCATTATATATATATATATATATATATATATATATTAGGGAATTTAATTATTTTTTGGTTGGAATCTATCTTTGCTTGTGCTGTGCCAAACGTTAATATCGATCGTACCTAATCAAATAGAGTATAAAATATTGAAGAATGGGGCAGAGCTTCATTGTTAAATATAAATATGCAAACCAACCTATCACTATTCAGTCCACCAGAAAAACTGCGATATCGATTAATATAGTCGCCTTAGAAATAACTCATCCGCACCTTATTCCTGCAATGCTTATAAATTTAGGTGAATGCACTTGCATGGGAAAATTAATAGTCAGGCTTCCAGCTAGCTAGCTAGCTAGCTAGTTCTGGGCTCGCACTCAAAAGCAATGTCGGTTGGTCTGTCTTCATTAAAGACTAAAGATTTTTATAGATACAATTTCCGCAGCTAATTAATAAGTTCGCAGAATCATCAGCATCTTGTCTTCTTTATGCAGATGACTAACGCCGACATCTATGGATTAATTAAGCTGGTAAGTGGAGATCATGATGCCTGATGATCCCCGTGACCGTAATTTACAGAAATTTATTCCCTAAAAAGTCTAGCTAAAAATACAGACACATGATTTAACTAGATGTTATCGTATTTATAGATCAATTTATACAACTGAACTAATATTCAATAAATATATATATATATTAGAGGTTACATCTAACTATCACTTTTAAGACTGAATAAAAATAATAAAGAGATCATTATTACTATTTGCAGTGAGGTGCTACCCACTGACCATTGGAGCCTGCAGGTAAATAATTAACCTCGTCAATCATGGCCATGCAGGAGACATGCTTATTATTGCTGAGGCCGTTTCCAAGAAACCGAATTCGATATTAATTTATTCCAATTTCCATCGTGAATTTTAGTGAAATCCAATATTATGCAAATTAAAAGAATATTACCATGATTATGCCTACAAGAAAAAAGAGTAGCTGATGAATTATTTGTAATGAGAATAACTACTAATTATAACGAAAATAAACCCATTTTAACCGAAAATAAACTCATTTTCATAAGAAATAACTAATCATAAATAAACAGTTTTTTTATAGTAGCATTCTCATCTACTTAAAGTGAATTAATATAACTACTAATAAATAAAACAAAGAATAATACTAATATCTATCTTGAAGTTTTTAAATCATATATTATATTCAGACGATCAATCCTAGCTAATTGGTCTTATAAAAAATTAATTAGGGGCTGGTAGATTTCTCTCCCACTCTTCGATCGATCCTCCTATGCATGCATGCGTTGCAATTAGTCGCTATACCACCAAAAGACCAGCTTGGAGTTCTCAGTTCATCTATAGCACTCATGAGTCATCTCACTAGCTAGCCCCTTCAATATATTAAAGAAGGGATTTTTAACGATTAAGATAAGAACGTTCATGTTGAGGACCCCTTAACTGGTATCAGGAGTACCATAGAATGTATTTTTTACAAAAGAAAAAAATGAAAGAACTTGAACTTTTCAGACAATTATTAACATAAAAGGCACTAAATTTATCGTGATTATTACAAAAACAGTTGGTTTTTAAGCGGAAAAAAAATGGAAACTTTAGTGATAAATGTAGGTTAAAGAATACGCACTTCAACTTCGGGACACTCGTTTAACACAATCATGACGAGATAAACAGACAAACAAGGTACACCGATAAATAAATAGAGCAATAAATGCAAATCAAACCCATCAACCCATACCGTTTTATCTTTGCCGGCAATATAGCTCCGGACATAACTTCCTGTCTTGGGGATCGTCGCCAATCGGATGTGCTTCAAGCCCCCATGATCAGATGTTCTGCGCCACACCCGAATCTTGCCGTCACCATAGGCTGCATAGACTCTTTCATTGGACACCACCAATGCAACCACCATGCAAGCCTTGGTCTTGAGCTGCCCACACTCGGCGAACTCCGGGAGCCTCCAAATCCTGATGGCGTTGGCATCCGAGCCGGTGTAGACGAAGCCGTTGGACACGGCAATGGACAGGATCTGGCCGTCCTTTTTGAGGACCGAGGAGACGCACCGGTAGGCAGCAGAGTGGAGGTCGGGGACCTTGGTGGGGACGAGGGAGTGAAGAGGGGAGGCAAGAGGTGAAGTGTGGAGGCTTTTGGAAAGAGTGGTTGGGGCGCTCAGGCGAGGTGGGGTGTAGGGAAAATGGGAAAAGGAGGGTTCTTTGGTGGAAATGCTTCTGGAGAACTTGGTTGGGGTGGATGCAGCTGCTCCTGATCTTATTGTAAAAGACAGGTTGGGAGGGGAGTTGGGGGACTCTAGTGAGGACATTTCTCTCTGCTCTCAATGCAAGGAGAGGACTCCAGCTCCAATGTGCATGTGGGTGTAATGCTTTCCTTTCCTTTCCTTTATTTGTGGGGTAATGGTGCGTATAAATGCATGCACATCTCTCTCTCTCTCTGCGATATTGGCATAATGTGAGAGGATTGTGTTAATGCAGTAGTACTAGTAGCTAGTTGCAGCTATTGTTCTTCAATGCATATGTGTGAAGTAGCAAAAGATCTCACGTTGCTTAATCAGGGCTGCTAGTGGGCCTACAGTTTCTAAATTAAATATCCATTTTATAATCGGAGCTGCTACAGATACATGTTGGATCCCAAAAGGGATCCAAACTGATGTAGAATAAGTGCCATGTCAGTTAGTTTTTTTTTTTTTTTTTTTATCAGAAAGTGAACAGTCGACACTCCCTGTCCTGCGTCCATCGCGCCAAACTTCTTCAGCAATCCAACGCCCCTGCAAGCTTTTTCAACAACCCAACGTCAGGTACCTCTATGGTATTTTTTTAACTTTTCCACTTCCATTCTCTAGTTTGCCGTTTCTTTAGCTCATCTCATCTCATCTCATCTCTTCTCATCTTTTTTTTTCTTTTCTCTATTTGTACAAAAATAAAGATGTTTTTTTTTTTTATGTTGGATTAGAATATTACATTATATCATTGGACGAAGTTAAGGCTCCGTTTGGTTGTTAAATTTATTTGAATTCAACTCAGTTTAGTCTAATTTTAAACTAATGAGTGATTTAGATTAAAAAATAAATTGAGATGAGTTGAGATGATTTGTGAATAGTAAAATAAAAGTTGAATTGTTTATTATATTTTGTGTAGGAATTTGAGAAAGTTTTTTTGAGATTTGAAAAAAATGAATTGTTTATTTTATTTTATATGGAAAATTAGAAAACCTGTAATAATGAGATGAGTTAAGATGAATTGAGGTGGGTTTTGAATTCAAACAAGGCCTAAATCTAACATCCAAACACCTAACTCTCAAATTACTAAACTCATATCAACTCAAAATCTCTTTACAAGTGGGACTCACAACCTTTTTCAATTCAACATTTATTTACACATGAGACCCACAATTTTTTCTAACTTCCCATAAATACATCTAAATTCATCTTAACATCTAAACACATATATTAGGTAGGAGTGGGCAGCGGGACCCCGCACCCCGCTGCCCCGCCGTGTTCGCCCTACCCCCGCCCATGCGAGGCGGGGGTTCTGTCCCTTATGAACGGGGTGCGAGGGGCCCCGCCCGCACCCCTGGAGAGGCCAGCAAAGGCGGGAGACGTAGGGGGCTAAGCCCCGCTCCGCTTTTCCCCCGCCCCTCATTATATATATAATTTAAATTTAAATTATATATATTTTTAAAAAGAAAAACCCATAATTAAGTAAAACAGTGTCGTTTTGTCCATGACAAGACAGTGCCGTTTCAACTTAAGTTAAGTTCCCCCACCCCCTTCGCGTCTTGACTCTTCTCGAAGACTCAAACTCTCCCCTCTATCTTTCATTCTCTCGTGCTCTCTCTGTCTTGATCTCTTCTCTCTCTCGCACAACTGCACGAGCACCACCGATCCACCATCGTTTGAACTTTGAACTTCACTGTGCCAAACTCCAAAGGTAAGACTCTCAAACCTAGATTTTTTTTTTTTAGTTTTGGATTGAAGATTGGAGGAAGGATGGGTTGAATCAGAGATAGAGGATGAAAATGATTATGGATTTGTGTGCTATGGATTATGATTTGTGCATGTTTTGAAATTCATGTGGCCTATGTCATTGTGGTTTTTTTTTTTTTTTTTTTTTTTGTAGTTTGTAGTTTTTGGGTGTTCAATCCGAAATGAAACCCCTAAATCAAAACGAAACCCCTAAATTGATTTATTTAGGGTTTTTGGATTGAACCCAATTTAGGATTTTTGGATTAAACCCCCAAATTGAAATTTGGGGGTTCAATCCGAAACCTCTAAATAAATCGATTTAATTGAAACCCTTAAATCAAAATGATAAATCAATTTATATAAAAATTTTGGATTGTGTGGTGTATTTTTATGATTTTTTTTCTGTCTTGTATTGATTGATTTTATAATTTTTTATTGTGATGTGGAATCAGGAATGTCTTGTCAAAGGGATTTCAGTGATAGCTCTCCTACCCCTGCCTCAGAACCTAACCCTACTTCAACACCTGGGAGTGGGAGTACACCTTGTCTCGCCCCCAAGCTCATACAAGGCAATAAACTTGTTTCCGTAGTTTGGTCTCATTTTACCAAACTAGATAGTGGTGACCCCAATAATCCACAAGCTAAATGTCATTATTGTGGAAAAATATAAGGATGTCACTATAGGAAACATGGTACATTTCAGTTAAAGGTCCATTTAGAGGAACAATACAAGAAAAGTCTAATATTAAGATCCTTACTGGAGAAGAGTCAATCTAGACTAGATATTAGACTAAAAAATGGTGGATGAGAGTAGTGGGGGTCTAATGTTGAAGGGATTTACGAAATATAATGTTGATGAGTGAAGAAGGAAGTTAGCTCATATAGTTAAAATGAGCTACATTTTCAGTTTGTGGATGGGAGAGGATTCCAAGAATTGGAACTTAGATTTAGGCTTCCTTCTCGCCACACTGTGACAAATGATATTAAAAAGATGTACTTGAAAGATAAAAATGTTTTGAGGGGCCAATTGCCGGGTTTGGTAGTTTCCCTCACTACCGATACTTGGATTTCTATCCAAAATTTCAATTATATGTCTTTAACTATTCATTTTATTGATTCTGATTGGATTATTCATATAAAGATTATTAATTTTTTTCAAATAACTGATTACAAAGGTGAGACGATTAGGAAGGCCTTAGAGGCCTCAATAAAGAAGTTGGGGTTGGCACGAGTTTTGACAGTTTCAATTGATAATGTCTCGTCTAATGATGTCGTCTTGAGATATCAGAAGACTTATCTTAGAGAGACAAATACAACATTCTTGTGTGGTGAATATTTGCATGTTAGATGTTCTGCACATATCTTGAATTTAATTGTGACTGAGGGGTTGAAAGATGTTGATGACTCAGTTGCACGAGTTAGAATGACTGTGAAATTTGTGAGGTCTCTCCTTCTATATTGAAGAAATTCAAGATTGCTACAAAGACTGTGGGCATAACATCGAATAAGAGTTTTTATACTGATGTTCTTACCAGATGGAACTCAACCTTCTTGATGTAGAAGGCAAGAATATAAGGCAACCTTTCAATTATTGGGTGATGAAGACATTCAATATGTCAGATACTTTGATGAGCACGGAGGATTAGGAAAGCCTAATGATGATGATTGGGAGGTAGTTTCTACTTTTGTTGATTTTCTCAGACTTTTTTATGATGTCACATTGAAGTTATCTGGTTCTTTGTACCCTACATCCCATGAATTTTGTCAACAAATATGTAGGTAAAAGAAGAATTAGACGACATGTGTAGAGGTTCCAATCTAAAGATGAGGGGGATGACATTGACCATGAGGGTCAAATATGACAAGTATTAGAGAGATTTGACTATACTAAATATTTTGTTATATGTAGCTGTTATTATTTATCCCCGTCTGAAACTTTCAGGCATGTTATATGGTTTGAGACTTGCGTACGATCAGGCATGGACTAATCTTATTGGTGAGATGGTCCGAGATGCTCTGGCTAAATTATATGATGAGTTTAATGCAATTAAGGGTGGTACTGCATCTACTACACCTACCCCCAACACCTCCTCGAGACACTAGGACAACAAAGAAGCGTAGATTGGCGTGGACTAAAACCCTCACACATAATCTCACACTAGTCCGTCAATTTAAGGAGTTGGTTTAAGAGTTAGACAACTATTTGTCAGGGGATCTTATTTAAGATAATGATGGTTTCAACATATATAGGATGGTGGAAGACAGCAGCTAAAAATTATATCATCCTTTATGATATTTCCCGCTGTATGTTGGTCATTCCTATTAGCACCGTTGCCTCGGAGTCAGCTTTTAGTACCGGAGGGTGTATATTAGATCATTTTCATAATTCATTGTCTCCTACAACTGTGGAGGCATTGATATGCACACAGAGTTGGACGATGGGAAATGATATTTATGTTCCGGATGTTTTAGATTTTAAGGAGACCGACGAAGAAGGTGGTGATCAATCTGGATCTGGACTATTTGGTAATTGTTGTTTTTATTTTATTATTTTAATTTATTTATATTCATTTCGATTTCATCTGTATTAATTTTAGTATTCATTGTTGTTGTAACACATGAAACGACTCTATTGCAATATGAATGTGCTCAAGCTTCAAAAGACTACCCATCTAGGCTGCCCCAAATATCACCGTCAAAGACTCAAACAGCTTTATGCCTCTATCTTTGGATTCTTAATTTCTTAGAATATTGAAATTTGAATCATTTGTACGTATAATGTATTTGATTTGTAATTTTGTAATGTTGATACAATGTCTCTTTTTTTGTTTATAAATTTGTAATTGTTTAGACTTTCCATTTTATTTTTGCAATAGCTTAGTTATTATTATTATTTATTAGTTTATTAAATATTAGGTAGTAGACTTATAGTCTGTAGTAGTATTTCATTAGAGTCTAAATTAGTAAATTTATATCATGTATATATTATTTTTGTTCATGTAACTTTTTTTTTAATCAGGTTTTTTAACTTTTTGTTTTGTAAAAACTTCTAATTTTATAGGCCCAAAATGGCTTTCAACGGTTTATAGGCCAAAAAATCAGAAACCGCTTTTGGGCCAAAGGCCAGTAGGGGGTGGGGGGCGGACGGATTGACCCCCCACTCGCCCCGTTATCCAGGACAGGGACAAAAATCAAGACCTCACCTATACGGGGGCAGGGGCGGGGTGGGGGCTACGCCGCTCCATAGGGGGCGGGTAGCACCTCTAATATTAGGTGAACCCCACAAAACTCACTCTACTATTTCAACTCACTATTATTCATAAATAACTCAATTAAACTCAACATCCAAATGCAGCCTATGTTCCTGCAGATTGGGAAGCTCTCTCTCTCTCTCTAAATGTTTTCGGATATGGCACTTCTAATTTCTAACTCCAATTTCTATCTAAACATGCAGAGTGGAAGATATATGCACTACTTTTAGGAATGTTTTTGGCATCAGTTGTTGCATTCTACATATTCTTTCAAAACTCTGATTCATTTTGGAACAACCCTGTTAGAAATCAACTAGCAAGACCTAATATTGATGCTGTTATAGGAGATCCACAATCTTCTGATGATCAAAACGTTTGGGGTTCATTCAGAGCATTGTGAGGATACAGAGACCTGCACAAGGGTGAACAGTTTAGTGGCGACCCGATTCTCATGGCTGGAAGAGAAACGGAGGAGACAGAGACAGAGGGATGGGCGGCGGTTTGTTGGCAACGGCGATGGGTTGTGGTTGTGGGCTGGAAGAGAAAGGGAGGAGAGAGATGGGAAGGGAGAGCGGGGGGATTTCAGAAAAAAATAAAAAAATAAATAAATGACTTGACACGTCATTATGTGGAATCTTTGTGTGGGATCCCTTCGTGTCTATAGTTTTTTCCTTTTATAATATGCATACAATATTAATCATTGCAAATAGAAACACTACTCGGATTCAACGGACATAATTAAAGTATGTTGATAATTTGGGATCAAATAAATTGTTTTTATCATTTCTAGTCAATTTTAAAAGATTTCTAATTATAATTTTTTGAATATATTTTTTTAAGAATAATCATATATATATAATTAAAGTTTTTTTTAGTCGTTACAACACCTATAAGATGACAGAAACTTAGAGCACTCTAAATAGATGTTGTATTTTACATAATGTATATCTAAAATAACTAATTATTTATTCAAAAATGAGCTCCAATACATCATGTATTTTATCTTTATTTTTTATTTTGCTACTGTAACAACCCAATTCTAAGATTAGGCCATAAAATAAGTTTTATATATTTTTCATATAACTATAAATATTCTTTTGTTATTATTATTGTTATTTTATCAGATTTTACATTGTTAATTTTAATAGGATTATTATCATATTGTTATTATTACTATTGGTATTTGTATGACTCTTAGATTTTGCAATAGTCACTAGAGTTCTTCTTACCTTGTTTCTTCCTATCTCCACCAGTAAGCCTCATTCTTATCTCCTGATTGTATAATCCTAATGGAAACCAACTCAGAAATCCTATCATCAATCCTCCATTTTCCCTCTATAAAATATTGTGAAGCCTTCTGAAATAAACACAAGAAACCTTCTAAGCCACCGTAACAACTCCTCTGCAAGCTGCCAACCAATGTGAGCCTAAATCTCCTCAGCCATGCACGACAATTCGTGTTAGGGAGCCATGAAGCCGAAGCCTTTGTTTCTCTTGCACAGCAGCCACCTTAGGAAGTCGAGAAAACTCACCCCCACCAGCACCACCACAGCTCCTCCTCTTTGCAACAACGCATAGCCCCTAGCTCAACCACCACAACAACCTCCTTGCCCAGATCACGCCGACACCACTTCAAAAGACTTCGGAGTAACACCCATGATGCCAGAAACCGCTGACCAGCTCAACGCCATCGCACCCACTCCCTCCCAGTAAGCCATGACCGTCCGCCACCCTCCTCTCTTTCTTTCTCGTTTTCAGCTAAACAAATCCTCTCTCTCTCTCTCTAAACTCTCTCTCCCTCTCTCGGTGTCGCACCACCACAGAGGAGCCTCTAGTTGCACCACATTCACTCCCAACCACCCAGAGCCGCCATCCAGCCCATCCTTGTCGTGTGCCCCCTCTCTGTGAGTCCCCTGTTATCGCACAACCATTTCTCCTTTCAATTGTTCTTAGTTCGTGTGTTTCCTGAAGTGTAGCCTCCCTTTAATTTGTATGGGCCCTAAGCCCATGTGGCCAAGTGCGTATGCTAGACTTATTTAGATAGACTTGTGTTTTAAAAAGTAATATGGGCTTAGTTTTAACTTGTTTGGTGTTTAAATCTGGTGGGCTAATTTCCTTGTGGGCTGGGTTTGAGGTTAATTAGACATGTATCATGTGATAAATATATATTTTAAAGTATACTATTGAGCCTAATATTTTAGTTAATATTTCCTTTGTCTATTTAAGTAGGATTTTAATAAAATTATTACGTTATACTTTAAATAGAAAAATTAAGGAATATGTTATGAGTTTTGAATAATTATGTTAAGAAATGAAACCTATTTTAAGAATTTGGGTTTTTATGACTTATTTAAAATAGCTCAAGTATTCTACTAAATTATAATATGTTATTAGTATTTAAGTAATTTAAAATTACAAGATTTATTATTTTGGTGTTAAACAAAATATTTATTTGACTATCTTCTAGATTATGAATTTAATTAAGTAGGATATTAGTACATGTTGTTCGTAGACAGATTTAGTGATAGTTAATACTGCATATAGGTGACGAGCTATGAAGTGAAATTCAAGAAGAAGCGCAGCGAGGTAAGTAATTTGATCACAAATTAGGATCATCATAGTTCAACTTATATGGATTATTATTCAAGCCAGTTCTTTGACAGCTATTTTTATGTACCACTCATGTCATATGCAAACATGTCATCCAATATAGCATACGATCATGTCATTCCGCATCATGTTCAGATTTAGAAATTATAATTATGTATGTATTATGTCATGCATCTCATGTGCATAAGACACATAAGCTATCTCAAGTTCAAATACAATATAAGATAAGATCAGTTAATTAGATGATCATTTAGATGCATGGTACCAATGCAATTCAGTTTCAGGGTGGATGGGCAAGCCATAGACTCCAGCATGGTTCACCATAGTATGCCAGAATACTATCAACGGCTCCCCTCGCGGCCGCAGGACGTGGGGCCGGTGCACAACCTAGCACACAGGGTTAAGTGTGTTGGCCAATCAAATCAGTCGATTAAGTCAGATCAGTCAGTTAATTCAGATAAATCAGTTATGCATAGCATAAACATCAGTATGAACAGTTATGAATTTTAAGCTCTCAACATGAAAACTTTTATAAAAACCTTATATTTATTATGTTTACGTTGTGATGAATTTCTTGCCGAGTGTTCGACTCATTTTAGTTTTTTTTTTATGTTTTTAACCACTCAGGTGAGAATGATGAACACGAGCAGGCAGACTAGGATTAGAAGGATCAGTTAATTTAGTATCAGACTTTATAGAATAAAATTTCTTTTATAACATAAATTTTATTCAATTTATTCATTTAATATTTTTGGAAGAAATTTTATTAGACTTTTTTTTTTTTACAAAATAAATTATAATTTTATTTATTAAATATGAGATCTCTTGCCAAGTTTATTTTATGAAAAATATGTGACACTTATAACCTACGGAAAGGGGGTATTATACCTGCAATAAACTCGCTACATTTAGTTGGTATTGTCATCCATGTAAAGCTTTTTTATTCGTTTCTCTTTCCACTTTGCATGTCTAATTCCTCTTAACACTTGCAAGATGAAATTGACTTTAATAATTTGCTAGATGCATAACAAAGAATGAAATGATATGCTATGCATCTAATATTTTAGTTTTTTCTCATAATAATAGTTGCATTTTTTTCATCTTTTTTTTTTAAAAATTTTTTTTCTTATAATTTTTTTATTATTGTGTGTATAGGAAAAATTATATTATATTGTATATGAGTAGTTATTGCAAATGTTAAAATATACGAAGATATTACAAACTCATAAGAATATTTGAGATATTTAATAAGATATTTAAGAAAGGATATTTAAATAATATAGAAAAAATAGATAAGTTTATATATGGTATATTGTTAAAGTTATTAGTTAAAAAAAAATTGATAATATATTATGAAGAAAATATACCCAAAATATTGGGAGTGCTCTTAAAACATAATATAAAATGAGATGAAATTAAAATTGAAGAATGAGTACTAGAAAGATAGAGAACTTTGAAAGCTATAGGCTTATTGTTATAATGAATGAATCAAATATAAATAAAAAAGGTAAAAATTAAATATTTAAATTAAAGAAATAAATAAATAGTAATTGCCAAATATATTTTGAATTCCATTTGTGCCCTCGGTAAAAATAACAGTAGAAGCCCACGACCTCTCAGTTCCATTTCCCGCAGTTCACAAAGTACACACCACGGTCATGCCCAACAACATCCTGGAGCGGGTCCTCTCCCTTCGCCGATCCCCACAGCCGCACGGGGACGAAGCCGCCGGTGAAAACGGCGACGGAGCCGCCGATGAGTCCAAGACCAAGAAGCAGCAACTCCCGCTAACGATGCGGGCCGCTAACTACTTGACCCGGATGGGCCACATCGGACCATGCCTCGCATTCCTCTTCCTCACTTTCATCGCAATCCTCTCCTTGCAACTCTTCCACTCCCGCAGTTTCGTTTGCGTCTCCTCATCCTACTACGACCCGGTTTCCCGCTCGGGATTCTACGGCTTCGACGGCCTCGAATCGGACTTCGGATTCCTCGGCGTGCCTTGGTGTAAGCTTTTATTATCACCGGATCCGATCCATTAACTTCTTCAATTTTATTCATCACAGTTATTGCACTTTTCGTGTCTTTGGTATTGGAATTAGCATCGAATTCCTAGATTGCTTGTGGGTAAAGATATAACTTTGCTAAGTTAAAGACCATGTCTGCTTGCTATGAAAATAAATAATGGAAACAATGCTGCTAAGTTCTAATATATGTAGGGAGATAAGTTTTCGCATTTGCGGATTTCAAAGTAAGATAATAATGCTATGTATTGCTTATTAAAATGCTGAATTTCGTTAAAATTGGCTGTCTTTAATGGGATCCAAACAAAAGTAAGATTAGGGTGTAGAGTCTGAACTATATGGATACTGGAATGTTCATGACGGGAAATATGACTGTTGCTAGTGAAATTTCAATAAAAAAAAATGTTCCCCTTGTATGAACGTGGGGAAGATCTAAATTCTTTGTTTCAGCTTGAAATCCTTGGTTTGAGTTTGAAATCATTAAGTTTCATTGTCAATAATTGTGCGATTCTTATATTCTCATCCTTGGCAAAAGGCAGATCGAAACATGGAAAAACAGTTGAATGGACGTCTAAGGATTTAGTCAAAGGCTTGGAAGATTTCGTACCCATATATGAAGCCCGGCCAATTAAAAACAATATGTTTGGAATGGGTTTCGATCACAGCTTTGGGCTATGGTTCATTGCTCAATGGCTGAAGCCAGATCTGATGATTGAGAGCGGTGCTTTCAAGGGGCATTCCACTTGGGTTTTGCGGCAAGCAATGCCAGACACACCAATTGTGTCACTTACACCACGACATCCCGAGAAGTATCTACAGAAGGGTCCTGCTTATGTTGATGGAAACTGTACATACTTTGCTGGAAAGGACTTTGTGGATTTTGGAAGTGTTGATTGGGCAAGTGTGATGAAGAAACATGGGATTTCCAATCTCAGTCGGGTTCTTATTTTTTTCGATGACCATCAAAATGAATTGAAAAGGTAATCACCGCATCTTGATGAAAATTCTATCCATTATTTATTTACCTAAACCAGAATTGAAAATTTCTTCTTTTCTTTTGTATACTTTGATGAGCAGAATAAAGCAGGCTCTAAAAGTTGGTTTCCAACATCTTGTTTTCGAGGATAACTATGACACTGGAACCGGAGATCATTATTCCTTAAGGCAGATTTGTGATCAATTTTATATAAGAGGTATTTGCTCTCCCTTTTACTTTCTTTTACGAAGGCCCTTTACACTACATATACCTTCTATGCCTTTTCCTTGAATGCATCATTGATGCCTTCTGTACCTTGTTATGGTTGAGGATTTTGTGGCAAACAGTTTGGGTATGACTTCCTGCCATATTGGTTGAATTGCATCCATCATGATCATGCTCACCGCAGACAAACCCACAAAAATTTGAGTAAACAAAACCTTCTCCTGACTATTTGTGGTTCCGTAAGTGATAGTCTTCTTCACGTAGCCTTAATTTACATCCGTTTTGGTGTCTATGTCTCAGAACTTGATGGTCTAATTTAATATGGTTTGAGATAGGTGTTTTAGAACTCTAACATCATTGCCCAATACCTAGCTATATTGAGCTGAAGTACAAAAAGTACACATGTAGAAACAAGTTTATATTATCTTCAAATATTGATGTTTTTATTTTCATGATACTTGCCATGAGATTGTAGCTATAAATGTATGTACTCATGTTTGTGTCCCTGTGGAGTTTCTTCAATACGAGTTTTGTTCTCTTGATCATGGACTTATAGTTACTGGCTTCCTGCCGCAAGAAACACTAATATAAATCGGTTATTTTGTTCATTTAGGAGGTGGCCATAGCTGTTTTAAAGACAGCGATGAAGCTCGGATTAGATCAAAGAGGAAGAAATTTTGGGAGAAAGCGATGGACATAGAAGAACTCTGTGGGCCAGGCGAAGCGTGGTGGGGTGTTAGAGGGTACATGCGGGATAATTTTAACCACAGTAATGAGCCAATCTCCCTTGCAGAGCACTTTGAGAACAGCCGTTTTCTGGAATCAATTCTTGATGTTTATTGGGAACTCCCTCCAGTGGCTGGACCTTCTCTCACTCATCAATCAAGATATGATCCTGCTCGTGCACCCAGTCCTATTGTTGAAGATGGCCGATACCGCTTGTTCCAGCGGCTCGGTCTGACCAGACTTGAGACTTCTGTATTCAATGGGTATACTCAGATGGTTTATATTCAGATATCCGAACAAGAGATTTAGATCACAGTAGATGAGAATTTACCTTGTTACCTTCCCATAGCCTTTTTATGTTATGCACGGATTTTTTCTCTCCTAGCTCTCGTTGTGTTTTCCACCATGTTTTGTATATGAAGTTTTAGAAATTTAGAACCACTTTGGGAGGCAACATTCCTTTTCGTTCTTTTTCTCGTGCAGTAATTTGACTGCCAGTTCTTTGGCTACTGTGCAAGTGCTGATATTTCATGTTTTGGAAAGCCCTCTACCATTTACCGAAGCGTACTTTTGCAGACAGTTTCTTGCCGAAAACTAGTGAACGATCAAGATTGAGATTAGTAAGGACTTTGTCCAATGTACAGACTTTACAGTCACCCGGTACCAATCAGGAAAAAGAAAATAATAATATTAGCTGCAAGTTCTAAATTCTAAGGCTGGTTTGGATATATAAAATCACATCTCATATAATTATTATAATTTTTTTAAATTTTTACATAAAATATAATAAATAATTTAATTTTTTTAAATTTCATAACAAAAATAATATTAAAAAATAATATTATAATAATATTTTATTTAACTTTAAATAAAACATCTCATCTCATCTAATAATCAAACAATATCTAAATGTACAAGTTTTTTGGTAAAATTGTGGATTCCATAAAGAAAAAGTGACTTCTGTAGTATAGTCTATTTTTTTATAATCTTATACGAAATGAGCTTGTATATATCATTTCTACCAAAAAATAAAAAATAAAAAACTTATAATGTACCAAGCGCGTAGTGCACAGAACAGATTTGCCAGTGACATTTTTCATGTTACGTGCAGCTTGCTTGTTATAAGCTCAAAAACCTTGCCGTTTTTTACACGCGTTTGAAGTGGGGTGCCCACTGCTTGCTATTCCGCAGACGATAAGATGGTTCCTGTGGGTCCGTGTAAGAATTCAAACACCCAGAATGATGAATTTGAAAGAGCTCGATGCCCACGATGAGGAAGTCGTGTCAAGTCTCCCGAGTTCAAGAGAGGACTCCAATCAAAGTTTCGCTTTCCCTTATCACCGCAAGCGACGAGTTATATATAAATAAAACCTCATTTAAGCAGTTTTATCACAGAATTCAAGTTCATAACTCTTCCTTCACTTGTCTCAGGTCCTAATGCAACACATACTTTGTTGTGGTTAGAGAAGACTAGAAAAGTTGTTAAGAAACCTTTAAAGTATAAACAAAAGTGGTACAGCACACCCCTGAAATGGGTTATTTGCAAGAACCAATGACTGGATGGCAATTCTGCTACAGGGTCAACCGAGTCAATATATATATATATATATAGTGAGAGAGAGAGAGAGAGAGAGATTTACAAACATCAAGCAATACATTTACACAGCAGTTGGAATTCAAAGATACATAGCAGAGACGACAGACACTGTATATAATAATCTGGATGTCTCCAGTTAAAATCTTCTACCTTGCCGGAAAATTTTCAGTCTATTAAGCTACACAAAAACTAACACATTTCAAATACACATATATGATTTTAAACAGAATACCAAACTCAAAATTCTTTCAGAGCTTTCATTGCCTCAGGTACCGTCTCCCTTCTGCTCTGGCTGATACTTCCACATCAGTCACGACTCTTGCACTTCTCCATGGCCCTTGGCGCTGCATTCAAGCATACTTGTTTATTCATTTTCAGCAGATTCACATTTTGTATAACAAAGAAAGAGCATAATAAAATTCCACAGATCAAGGCTGATATTGGAGTATTGATGGACCCATGCTTAAAGAAAGAGTCTGCTGGAGAATACTATATATATCTAACTGACAATTATAACATGCTGAATACATTAATTATAGTAAAACATACCTAAACCAATTGCATCTGAACCTTTCATGATCCTTAGCCGCTTGCAAGAGTCGGTGAACATTCTGTGACAACACACAGCATAACGATAAGAACGAATTATAGACTTATAGTCATGACTAAAAATGACAAACACTAATAACCCAAAGTAAGAATTTTATTTAATTTTTATTTTATCGGCACCAAGTGTCCAAGACAAAGGCCTAACTTATCCCAGACCCATAGCAAGAAATCAGATCAGAACATTCAGCAAACTGACTATATTTAAAGAAAAGCGCGGAGTACAGTGCCGAGTTTCATTTCATATAATTCCAATAAATTAATTCTCACGCTGTGATGGATATTCAGATTATATCATATATTAAGCCACCCATATCTCACTATTATGTATACCCCGCCATGGTAACAGAATTTTAATAGCAGATTTAAGCCAACTAGTCGATCACCTGGGCTCAATCTTGCAACAGAAAACCATGCACTTTGGTATAACAAGCCACGTCAAATTAAGTAATCATGAAAGATTTTGAATTGAACATTTGAAATACATGTATATTTTAAAAAACACGTGAGGATAGCACTTACTCCCAAGGGACATCACCAACGAGCATCCAATCACCGTCTTTGTCTTCATATGTCAGCACATACTCAGAGCCATGGAGCAGATCCCTCAAACAACTCTCATTCAGGCCATCTCGCCCTCGAAGTCCATGAGAACCGCACTGCCCTGGATCAGTCATTCACTATATGGATAAATACCCTTATGATATACCTTCTTTTTTTTTTATATATAAATACCCTTCTGATATACCATGCAAACTTTAATATAGTTTCGAAAGCAACTGATGCATGAATATGTTCTTATGCAAACTCGAATTAACACTATTCTGATATATCTTAGAAGTACCACACACACACACGCAGAGATAATAAGCACTATTTCCTTTACAGACCAAGGGGCTCATTAACTTTGTGCTTTTAAGTTGTGTGTGTGTGTGTGAGAGAGAGAGAGGGAGGGAGAAGAGTACCAATGGTAAAGCAGCTGAACATCTTCTCGAGAGCTGATGAGAGTTCCATATAATTTTTGTAGGTTTTAAGGTCGACCTTCCTTAGGTACGGAGCACCGTCCATGCTAACTTTTACATAAAGGCATCCAGATCCAGTTTTTCCTTCACCCTCGTCGTTATTTTTTGCCAAATTGGAGGCCATGGTGTTTTTTCTGAATGATCGAATTGGTGGCCATCCCACAACCTGTGCCCTGTTGCAACAATTTTATACTTAGTGCTTCACACTCAAGAAGTAGTACCCATTTAAGAATCCACCATATAGATTAAAACTCAGAACGATAAAAGAACCAAAAAAGTGAAAAACCCTCCACAGTTCCCTGAAGAAAAAATATAATTGGAGGAGAAAATACTAATAGCCCACAATAACTCTGTCATTCAGACAAAACCCTCAATATTTGCTTTGAGAGATGATCTAGCTGAGCACAGGTTTCCATACAAATCACCCATGCTGGCAAATTGCTGGAGGGAAAATTTGTGAAATCTTATGAGGGGACGGTAAAAGCCACAAATTCGAAGTATGGGTAGGAAGAATACTGGAATCTACAGAGTGAATTCCACAACAGCTAATATTTATCCTATATTTGAAGCCTGGAATTAAAGCCTAGTAAAAAAATTTAGAATTTGGTTGGGGTGAGGTTTTCACGTTCTTTTGGGAAAACCAGTACATGATAAAAGCAAAATCCATAACTTTTTGTCAAATTTACGGCAACCAATTTCGGAGAAATATAACCCAACAAAGAGAAACACGATCAACAAATGCGAAGAATGGGAAACTTACTTTGCAGCAGGAGCACTGCCATGTTCATTTCCAGCAGGAACCTGAGGCTTCTTCTCCTGAACTGGCTTTGAAGATTGAGGAACAGAACTAGACTCTTTCATGGTTGGTTTTGCGGACAGACATGACTGCTGGGTATTGTTCTTACCCTCCAAACCAACAAGAGGCTTCCCACCATTTCCACTTCTAGGAGAGAACAAGACAGCTCCTTTACCCAAATCAACCTCAGATCCATTACTCATAGATAAAACCCATTTCCCAGAAGACCCATCAATGGCATCAGAGAAACCCCTCTTAGCCCCAGACACGAGATTCTTTAGAGGACTCGGAGAATACCCATTATTTTTATCCTCCAAATCCTTGCCAAAAAGAGGGACCCCCAGTCCTGGTTTTCTCTCTGGGGACTCAGACCCAGGCAAGCCAAGCCTGAGCTCAGTCTCCTTGAGGTTGAGAGTAGAGCTCTTCTCATCCTCAGTGGAGAGAGTAGAAGAAGAGGAAGATGAAAGCTTGTCAGAGCCTCTTTCCATTGAAGAGGTCTCTGTTAAGCCTATGTAATTATGTTCCAGAGGTATAGACATCAAAGTTACACAATGCAAAGAAACTCGAATATAGCTCAAGGAAAAGGCTAAGAAGTATATGAAGAAGAAGGGATAATTGGTTTGATAATATGAACAGAGGCCAGAGGGTAGAGAATGGAGGGAGGGAGGGAGAGAGAGAGAGAGAGAGAGAGAGACTGGAGGATAGACAGTCTATAGCCTTGATGGTCTGGTATTTTTGATGCAGAAAAGAAGCTTCTTTGGCCTTTCCGTAGAACCTTTTTTTTTCATCCGCTTTTTCTCATACATAAAAAAGAAATTCCAAATTTTCTTTTCTTTTCTTTCGGAATCCCAAACATTATCTTTATTGCCGCATAAGGCTACGATGGCAATGATGAGTTCAGAACTTCAGAACCCTTGTGATCTCTCTTAATTCTATCACATAATTATGCCCAAAATATTAACTGCAACAGATTATGTACATAGAATCAATTTGCTAAAAATGTGTATAGGATCTATACCATTCTCATTTTAAATTGATTGATTTTGTTTGAAAGAGATCAACTTTACAACATTTAATGTTGTTCACGCAGCATATGGTGTTACTTACATTGGTAATATAAATCTTGCATATTAAAATGAATTTTAATTATAAAGATCAAAGCATTAATTTGATATGATATGACAATGAAAATTCTTTTTATCAGCCATTAGATCTACTATTCATCACTCCACGCCTCCACACTCTATGAGAAATACTCTCATATCTTATAAAAAAATATTCTCACATTCTATGAAAAAATTATAAGTGTGAAATGTGAGAATGAATAATGACAGCTGCATAATAAATCTATGCACCAATGTAATATTTTAACGTGAAACAAGTAAATTTTAGGTGATAACAGCAAGACCAATTTCCACGAACTGATCCGCATACTCTAATCTTTCATTTGCAAAACTTATTCAAATAATGGATAGAAAAAAACATTCAAGGCATAAAATCAATCAACTTAAATTTGAAAAGGAGGGTCAAGAACAATAAATTATTTACAGAAGATATACTAGTTGAACCATTAATTATGAAGAACACCAATCCCTTAACCAAATGGTAGCTGTTCCTTTCAAATGGAATATTAATCATATATATATATATATATAAAGATAATGAGAGAAATTAAACCATATAACTTGATGTTTCCACCATCATATTTTGTAATGTAGTGCAATATCTTCTTCCTGAGAAAAATTATCTGAAACTTGACTAGTTAAGACTGAACAAATCTGAGATGAAAGATTCACCAAATCCATGACCACCATTTTTCTCTAAAAGAACAGAACAGTTTTAAACCTAAGCTATTTTATTTATTTATATTCCACCTTTTAAGGTTCCTGGCAATTTGCACAGACAGGTTGCTGTTTATTCCCGGCAACCTTTTTGTAACTGTTCCTATATTATACCATTGGTCCACTAATCACAGTACCCAACCGACCCTCCCACTAAAATACACCAAAGGCCACAAGGTCCTTTTTCAACAAATAAAATAAAAAAATATTAATAATAACCATTTTAGCACAGAATGGGAGAGAGAGAGAGAGAGAGAGAGAGAGGTGATGGAGAGAAAAAGAAAAGTGCAACATACCAAGAAAGTGATTGCACGAAAATGGACAACTATTTATTTTTGTATTTATTTTTATTTTTATGTGATTTGAGTTAAACTCGATCGGGGACAAAATTCCAAGTCTGCGATCATGTCCCCTTTGAAGATCTTTTTTGGTTCTCAAAAGTAGAAAACTTGGAACAAACAAAAGACTCAAAGGAAAAGGAAACATATATGTTTTTGACACAGCCAAAATTACTCTTTGTTACGTAGTTTAGATAAGATGAGATATTTTATTAAATGTTAAATAAAATATTATTTTTATTTTAAAATTTAAAAAAATTAAATTATTTATTATATTTTACGTAGAAGTTTAAAAAAATTATAATAATTATATAAAATGAGATGAGAAAGTTTAATTTTATATAACCAAATTAGTAGAGTGTTTGTTACCATAGAAGTCTTCATTCCAAGTTGGGGTTGAAGAATTTTTGTAAGAGTAATATTAATTTGATTTTTTATTTTATTATTTTTAATCATGCCTGGCTATCGTTATATATTATATATCGACTATTTAAATTAATAATAATTCAAAATGGGTTATATCAATAGTAAAAAAATATATATATACTTATCTATCCATAATAATTAATTCAATCTATCTACTTTTAATAAAATAGTTTTAATAATTTTCTATCTTGATATAAACCATCACGGAGATGACAATGGAAAATATTTTCACTATACAGCTCCAGTTGACTACAGTCTTGACTTTATAAGTGTGCTTGTGAATAAGACTATAGGTTAACATCACCACATGGATAGTTTTTAATCGTTAAATATTTTTACTGTCTGTTTCGTGTCTTTAAAAGTTTAAACTGCCAAACCAAGAAAAGTGTTTGACCTAAAAAGTATTCAAATGTCTGAGACAATTTTTTGACCCAGTTTTGCGACCTTGAAAAGTCATTTTGAAAAAGAGGATCGCCACTGTTTTGAATTTGGGATCCAAAATTTGTTCCAAATAGTGTAATATTTTTTTATTTTTTATTTTATGTATTTTTTTAATCATCATAAACATTTTAAAAATAAATAAAAAATTTACAACATCATTTAAAAATATTTTTTTAATCATTCGATAAAAAAAAAAAATTTCCATTCGGGATAAATTTTGGGTTCCGAATTGGGGACCCAAAACATTTTTCTTTGAAAAAACTATTAAAGAAGGGAATTTTAAAATACACATAAGCATATATAATTCTTAACCATATTTTAAAAAGTTTTTATTATAAGATAAATTTGATATACCAAGCCAAGTCATATTATTTTATAAATTAAGCTTTTGAAATTTATTTCAATTGATCAAAGATTTATGTATTCTTAATCAAGTCTAAAAAAGAAAGATTTGTTGTGAAAAATGATAATAGACAAAGTAAAATAAATACAAGCAAATCAATCACACAACACAAAATTAATGTGGCTTGACTACATGCCTTCGTTTACAGAGCTGCAAAAGGTTTTATTATACTGATGAATCACAAAATATACTTTGAAATGAAATCTCGTTGTTCATAACACTCAGAACCCACTAAACTATTCATTAAATACATATTTATGGTGTTACATAGCGGAAATTCTAATTTTCATTTTTCTGCGTTATTCTCTCAAGCGGAGTGTTGAGGGCACCTCGAGTGAACTCATTATCCGATATTCGCTCAAGTGAACTCTGCCTAAGTTTCACTTGAGCTACTTGTCGCGCAAACGTCAATCAAAGTTTATGCTTAGCGCTTCCCGAGTCAAAACAGTGCAAAAGCCTGTGCCCCATAACCCAAAGCCTCATTGAAAATTCGTCAAAAATTGTAACATGTCATTTTCGAATCGGGTCATCAAATTTAACCGACACACCAACAAAACTAGAATCTACAAACCCAATAAGAAAAATACTCAGAGACCACCAATGGTGGTAAGTCAATAATATTTGAGTTAAATTTGACACATACTAGATTATGCATTTGAAATCGAATATGATTCACTTTAGAGTCTTAGACTATTAATTTTAACTATTAAAAGATTTATTGAGTTTTCTAGTTAGGCCGAGTTTAAGTTACGACTCAAACTCAATTTGAGGAAACATTTACAACTTCCCGAGATCTAAATCACAACAATTGGGATGCTATGATAATCACTCTCAAGTAAAAGAGCCATTTTCGATTATCCCTTTGAGCATTCTCATTCCATTCCTCATAAAATTTCTTATAATTTAGTTAAAAACCACATTCTCTAAAAAGTTTTTCTAAATTTTACTCATCTTTTCAAAAACCCCATACATCTCATTTCCTATTATTTATCTATTATATTAAAATAATATTTATCTATTCTTTTTTTATTACTTTTTTTCTCTCACTTCCATTTACAACTTTCCCAACTTTTAAAACAAAATAAAATAAACAATTTAATTTTTTCAAATCTCAAAACAAAAATAATATTAAAAATTATATTCTAACAATACTTTATTCAACTTTTTAATTTTAATCTCAACTTATCTTATCTCATATGCGAAAACAAACGAGATGAGATGAGATGTATTTTGAAAACAATTCATATCATCTCATCTCAACTCTAGTGAATATTTTAAACAAAATTTTAAATTATTTTTTTGAGAGTGTGATAATATTTTTAAAATTTTAGTAATTATTTAAATTAGTTTTAAAATTATTATTTAAAATTATAATAAATATGAATATGAAAGAAAGTATAAATGATTAGAAGAAGAAATTATTTTATTTATTAAAATAAAATATTGATAAAAGATGACTTATGAAATGAATAATGATTTTCTATATTTAAAAAATTACTATTACTTAGAATAGAAATTCGGATATAGGAGGAATTTTAATCAAAATCCTAAAATGAGCCTTAAAATTATAAGAAAAACAGTGTTATAGGCACCGGTTGCGAATGGCGAATGCTCTTCTACCTTTTCCTTTTTTTTTTTTTTAATAATTTAAAGATAAATGATACTTGCAGTTGTGAGTGTGCAAGCGTCGTATAGTCGTTTTGAAAAAAGTAAATAAATATGAAATTCACATTAAAAGAAATTAATTTTTTAATAGTAAATTCCACTCTTTTTCAAAGCAACTGTACGACATTTATATATTTTACAACTATATATAACATTATTCTAATCTTAAAAAAACATAATACTTGAAGGAAGGGAAGGGAGAATAGTAATGGTAACTTGGACTCAAAATTGTTATCTGTTTTTTACCGTCTCTCCGGTAGTGCAGTGAGATGTCAGGGTGAATCTTGGTTTTCACCACGCCCGTATCGTGACGTAATTATTGTGCAATCCAATAGTAGGAACGCGTGCGAACAATCTGTGGTGGTTGGGGAACACGACTCAAGTCTCACGCAACGCTGTTCAGTCCAGCCGTTGGAATTGACGGAAGTAAACTCTCATGATTGGGTCCCTCGTTTACCACTTCAGAGTTCAGTGTTGTTGACTGCTCCACTTCCAACTGTGACCGTTTACCCCCTACGTCCCTGCCCTTTACCTTCAAAGTTGAATTCAAACAAAACCAACAACAACAACAAAAAGACCTTAATTCCATTTCCCTGCACTGATTTTTTCAACCTACCCCTTTGTGCACTCCAAACTTCTTCCTTATCTTCTTCTTCCATTTGATCGAAATGGTCCAACATTACTGCATATATCATTCACAGAATTTCCATGTCATCATCCTCATCACTTACAATACCACTATATTATATTTTTGCACGGATACATTGAATCTCACCTATTTGCATGTATATGTTTTCATGTTACATACTTATCATGCATGACAGCTACTACTATCTACACCCACATTAATTCAAAGACCATATAAAAAAAGGAACAAAAAGAAAAGAAAAGAAAAAGCTCTTGAAAGTAAAATTAAAAGTCATATTAATATTAATTATATACGGTATTCATAATTAAATGCATGATAGCTACTACTATCTGCACCCACATTAATTCAAAGACCATTAAAAAGGAACAAAACAAAAAAAAAAAAGCTCGTGAAAGTAAAATTAAAGGTCATATTATTAATTATATACAATGCATGTGTGAGGGAAGGCCTACTCCCGTAGGGCCCATGCAAGCCAAGGCCCATCTCCGAAGGGCCCAAGCCTGGGAAGGCTGAACCACAAAGCCCGGGCTCGAGTAGGGAAGCCAAGGGCTTGAGACGAGAGGGTCGGAAAGTCAAGTAAACATGGGACCGGACTATCCGAGCCTGTCCATTCAGGGTCCGAGAGGATCGAGGTCTGCCAAATCGAATCACCGGGCTAGGTGGGCAACACATCATCACACCCCCGATCCTAAAGTCCCGAATCCCAAGCATGAGCCAACCCAGATTGATGTCAGGAAATCCAGCGCATAGTAGAGCGTCTCACGAGTCAAGGACGGCTCGCCTGCAATCTGACATCTCCTAGCATGACAGAGAAGTGGTGGCCGCGCAAACATAGGACAGCAGACACGGCGCAATCCCTCACTAGGTCGCAGACTAGCGCCCCACGAGGGCGACAGGGAAGGGGTGGTGGCAGGCCTAGTATCTGACAAACCACGATCTCCCTCAAACGGAAGGGTCTGACTCAGGTATAAATAGGGGATTCATTTTTGGGGTAACGATTATTCGGTATTGAGTTTTCTCTTCTCCAGAAAGCAATCAACTGATTTAGGCATCGAAGTGATCTCGGAGGCAATGGGTGCCTCATTTTCTTCTTAGTTGTAGGTACCTGGGAGTTTGGGCTTTACGGAACTGTTCGGATTATGGAACACAACATTAACAGCATGATTGAAAAATTATTTATTATTTTCACTTAAGCATTGATAAAATATAATAATGATATTTTTCCTTGACGGGTATTTCCATGTATCGCTTATAAATTAGTCGTCCACCCATGCATACCCATAAGACATGATCACCATCTCCAGTACTGGTATGGTAGGTAACATTGCCATTGTAATTTGTAGATTCCTATATTAAAAAAATAAAAGATAAAAAATAAAAAAATCGCTGGGGGCTGCCTCCTCAATATAATAATCCGTTGGTTGGACTCTTAATTATGATCTATTGTAATGATGATTTTGGAACCAACATTTTTTAAAGTTTTTGCTAGGATTTTTTTTTTCTTAAAAGTGTGCACACTGCGTATAATCCCCACGTTCAAGATTCTGTCGGATCCACAAAGAAAAAGTGTGATCACAACCACCATTCAGATATCAAAATTGTATGATGATCAGCAATATGCTTATATATATATATATATATATATATATATATATATATATATATATGTGAATAATGCTGTTTTGTCTACTTAACTTGCTTTCTCATTTTGACATCTCATGTATCTTATTTTATTTTTTAAAATTTTTTTTTTTTACTTAATAGTTGTTAAGGAAGTGACTATATATTAGTGTATTGATATATATTTTTTTAATATTTTTTTAAAATATTTTAAAATGATAAAAAATATGAAAAAAAAAATGATATTGGCCTAGCGGTAAGTTGCAGCGGGCTACTCTGAGCTTGTACATGACGAGTTGAGTCTGTACATGACAAGTTTTAGCTTTGAACTATATGTATATATAAATGTAACTGCTAGCTAGGGTTAGAATTAGCTACTTAATTTATACAAGAGATCGATGTGGTCATTTGCAAGGAATAATCACGTTGGTGATAATTAATTTCTAGATGCATGCAATTGTTTAATAGCACCGATTTTGATTTTACTTCGTTGATCATTAATCTGTTGAAATTGCCGCGCGTCGGCAAAACTCAATCCCGACGAGAAATATTAATGTCGTTAATTTGTAATTTAATAAGTTCGTGCTTCATGAGTCACATGAAAGAATCCGTGAGTTAAAATGAAAAGGATTAATTAATTATTATAATAATTATAGTTAGCACATATGGAAGAAGATCAGTACTAAAGAATCCTGGCCGGAATCTACTTCCCGTGTTGAAGTCATGAATATTTATGTCTTGTTGCCCTGTGTATCCCAGCCCCCTGCTCTCCAAAACGATGACACGAAAGTAAAAGGAAACAAAAATATAAACGAACAACGATACAAATCTACGTGATTTAGCAACGTGATTATGTTTATGGGGTTGCAAAGAATTTTATTATAATGAGAAATCATAAAATACAATTTGAGACGGAATTTCACTGTTCAATCGGTCATATTGTTAATGATAATAAGCATATTTATAGAGTTACACAACAGAAATCCTTTCTGTGATATTCGCTCGAGTGAAGTGCTGACTGCGCTGCGAGTAAACTCTCAGTCCGATGTTAGCTCAAGCGAGACTGGAGCAAACTCTTTGTTTGAGTTAAGCTCGAGCCACCTGTCGCACGAATGTCTATGAAACTTTATGCCTGATGCTTCCTGAGTCAAAAATAGTGCCAAAAATTTTTCCAGGGGTCTATCAAGTCTGTGTTCTATGGCACAAGTCTAATTGAAAATCTACTAAAAAATCGTAACTAATCATTATCAGGTCGGATCATTGAGTCTGGCCACCACAACAATAAACGAAACTTCACAAACCCAACACCCTGAGTATCGGCATACTGTTATTGATATTCTTAGCTTGAAGCTCCATATATGCATGGGTCATGATTCCTATACAAGAATGAAACCGAATCTGGCCTGTTTATTAATTTCCCTATTTTTATTTCCCGATTTAAACACCCCTTAAACATTTATAATGTGTTCATAAAGTATTGGAATACCCTACAGGCTACAGTATCGCCATGGCTCCAGATCGATGATCATTGATCAGTACGCCCCACTCCCATATAAATGTAGTTAATTTATATGGATTTGTAGTAACTAATTTGGTTAATTTGGATGTTACTACTCTTTTCGATACATGGGGGTGCCCACCTCATCAATTATCTTGATGATGATCGAAGTACTGTCATTAAGAGGTTGTAACTTAATTCTAAGGCCATATATATATATATATATATATATATATATATATATATATAGAAAGAGAGAGAAATTTTTTAGTTACAAAATGATTATATACATAAAAGTAAACTCACAAACTAGCGTGGCTTGACGTGATACGTCATATTGTAAAATTATTAATTTTATTATAAAGTAAATCTAACGGATCACATGAAACTACGTCAATTTTTTCGTTAATCTTTTTGTGATTGTAATACTTCTCATAAAAAAAAAAAAAAGAGATTGAATTTCATCGATGGATGGGTTCGATCCTTTTAATGATGGTGTGGGGATAAATTATGAAGGGTTATATAACAACTAAACCACAAGTAATTAAAAGCATGGGCCGGGGTGACCCAGTTGCTCCCCACGCCATGTTAAAAGGTGCATTATATCTAGCTATATAGGACTGGTACTAGCAATGCAAGCACTTTAATTAGTAAGAAGAAAATTAAACCTGCACGGTCCCTTCGATCCATGATTAATAACTACTACTGCTTGGCACTTGTCCACTTCCTACGCCATCCATCTCATCTAAATAATTAACGTCGTTTTAATTGTAGGATGAATGACAAAAGAAAAGAATAGAATTATTGCATGTATGTATGTATGTATGTATGTATGTATGTATGTTAATGATCTTGATATGTACGAGGACCGGCCACAATAAGGTAACCAAGGCCATCATTGGTGGGCTAGCTCGGTTTTAAATAATTTGGTACTATAAAGAGTAAAACATGATGAACTTTTGATCAATATGATCTGTAGGACATGCATGCATCAATTCCCTAACTAGTTATATATATATAAGGAATTTGATGCTTTTAATTAATTAATTTGATGGAAATCATTTCAAGTCCGCATCAAAGGACAAATTTAGTTATGGTATCTTTACGGAGAATGGTACTACTTTTTTTTTTTTTTTTTAATTCTAAATGATTGTGGTTGATTGCATTGTTCTTCTAACATTGCTTTTTTAAGACAAAAATATCAAACATGTTTATTACTTACATTGGTAAAAAATTAACTATATATACTGTGCTTCTACACATCTCCATCTGCTTTAGTTTTCCCAACTAGCTTGAATCATGAAGCTGGCCGTCGAATCGTCAATATATATGACATGAATCCCCAATATATATATATATATATATATAAATTCTCAGGAAATGTTGCTCATTCTAAAATCATAACATCGATGATGGACACGCAGCTAGCTAGCTTGCTGCATATTATATACCAAATTCTTCGAGTTTTGGCAGAAG
Source organism: Juglans mandshurica (assembly GCA_022457165.1). Taxonomy (NCBI): domain Eukaryota; kingdom Viridiplantae; phylum Streptophyta; class Magnoliopsida; order Fagales; family Juglandaceae; genus Juglans; species Juglans mandshurica. Next base: position 7,060,677 of record CM039619.1, on the reverse strand, counting down.
ATAATTAATTAAGATCTAAAGGGGGCTTCGTTTTATCGATCAAAAACAGATCAATCTTTTTCATAGCCGTTTTATTTGACTATGAGCATATATAGGAAAGGAGGTTGGGGTACCCCTATATCTGAATTAGTGGGTCCAAGTGGCAAATTAAGTACATGATGACAAGAGAGCTAGGCTGGGTCCCAAAAAAGGTTTAACCAGAGCTGTCAAAGCAAGCAGTGTCCACCAGTGGAACCACCCCACTCAAAAACCTTGCCAAGCTTTACACACAGACACATTATATATATATATATATATATATATATATATATATCTTTATTCTCTTTTTCAATATTCATCTTGATCATATGCTTTAAGATGTGATAGTTGGGGGTTCCATTTGCCGCGCACCATTGCTACAGTGAGCGCAAGTTGCAGACCTGATAAGCTACGCACCCACCAACCTGGCCTCCCTAGAAAGGGATACGTCCATCTTGTTCCTCAATATCCCTTGCACCCAAAAGAAGATAGAATTCTCTTCTGTAAATTACAATTATGCCATGACTTTTTCTTAGTTATGATCCAAGATGTGAGACGTCAGATCATTATAAAACGTGTACACTGTTTGATAAGCTGGCCTTAGCTTCTCTTCCAATGCAATCGATGAAGATTGAAGATATCGCGCGTGCATGCATGATATATATCAGCCACAAATAAATAAAACAAGAAGATTATATATATTGATTTTGAAGTAGTACTGGTTTTATTTGTGGAAAATGAAATCCCCTCGTGTTTCAAAACACATGTAATTCATTTGTGAAAAGTGTTCAAATTAATGATTAATACCGCTTCATATTAATCTAGTACTACTGCTATTACTTCTACTACAGCTTTTTGATCAGTCCGCAATTTTCAAACACTTATATATTGCGATCGTTGCTTGTGTCGGTCTCACTTTTGAATGATAAGATAGGTCCATTAAGAATTCAAATGGAATATTTCTAGCTTGATTGCAACTTGAGATTGCAGAGCATTCACAATTATTCAACCATAAATTGATCTAAAGGTACTGATCAAGGCCAAGTCAAATATTAAACCCAAACTTTCAGGAGCCACCGGCCGGCTCCTGGGCCAGGATTAAACACTCATCATGTATACAGGAGCTACCACACCATATTTGAAGTTTAACATTTGTAAAACATAACTACCAGCGCATAATATATATGAATATATATATGACAAATCAACGAGTATTGACCATCCAGTTATTCTGCGTAGCATTGCATGATCTAGATCATGATGAATTTGGACACAACGCCCACATCCTTACATACTAAACCTAAGATGGAAATCTACATGACCCAGCCTGCATTTGGTTTCCCAACAGCATCCTGGAAATCCACAGGAGTAGTACTGATCATGGTCCATGTGGTTTTGCTTTATTATTGCGGGGAAACCCTAACCGCGTACACGCAATAGATCGTGCATGCATGCTCCATATTGCACCAAGCCCGGCCGGCGTCATCGGCAAGATCACCTAGCCTGGTAGGCCCCGGCGGAAAGGTGGTCACTAGATAGCTAGCAGACGTACTTAAAGCATTTCTACCACAATTCAAATGAAGCATCAATACTGATGCATGCGCGCGGCCTCTCGATCGCATTTAGTTGCTACGTGACTCGGCACTATAAGATCAAGAGGTGAAGCGAGTTTGATTCGTTGAAAGATTAGCTAGCTGACTGTCTCGGTCACCTGATCATGCAGTACCACTAAGGGTCAATCCATGTGCAACAGGAAGATCAGAAAGATAAAAACACTCCACGAATTAAACACGAGTTCTACTGATCATCATAGTGTGAATGGAATCGCATGCTTATTCGTTAATGCTTCACTTCACTGACAATATTGATGGAAACCTAATAGTACTGTTGCAGCAATTAAAAATTCTCTTCCAAGCCTGATAGTTTGATTGGGCAGATCAGGTTTTTAAGAACGTTCTCACGTATCTCATTAGATCACTACTCAAAAATAAAAATCGATTGATCCGTTTGCTCATATCGTTTTAGGTTTTATTTATTAAATTTTTTCTGGGCACTCGATCGGTAAAAACAGCTAATGCGCGCGATACTTGGTCCTCAACATGAATTTGGATGGATTTTTAGTATAATAATTGCCCATAAATCGCTACAAGAGTTTCGTTCTCGTTGCATATAGTGTCATCTTCGTCATAAATACCTGCTCGCAAATAAACATTTTTCTTGCAATGAATTGAAAATTAAGACTAATTTCAATATCATTACATGCATGATGATAATGTATCATAGTTTTGTATAAACACCGTCATGAATTGTACGTTTTACACAATCGATCGACCATGATCGAGTAATTAACTACGCATGATTTTGTATTAATTCATGTACAACTCTTGCAGCACTATCTGTTTACTGTGTACGCCTTATTATATACTGCTTTAGGGCAACGACCCTCTCAACAACTAAGACATCCTGATCTAATACACTTGTGTTGTAAATATTATCGTATAGCACTACCATTACGCGAACATCGAATAATTTACAGCTATGCTATTCGAGTCCAATATTCTAATTCCTTTTCATTCTATTTTTTTTTTAAAGTAATGTTAGGCCGCCCATAGGGCTGTAATTGAATCAGTCTGTTCGGTACTCTCTCGATTAAACTCAAATCGAACTCGACTCGTAAAAAAAAAATTCGTTTGTGTGAAAGCAAATACCCACTGGATTTGTAAATGACACATACCCAACAAAACTCGATTCGAATCGGCTAAGGCTCGTTAAGTCCCGCTCGTTTATGTTCGAGTCGGCTCGTTCGCTCGACTCGATTAAAACTCATTCATATATTGATAAATATATATACACACATATCTATGTATATATACATATATATATATATGTAAGCATACCATTTTTATAATTAAATATATAATATGTAATCTAATTACTTATGTCTATATAGTGAATATATTTCATAGGTATATTTTATAATTTGTATAATAATTAATCGATAAAATTTAATAATTTCATATACTAGTATATGAGAATCATATATGAAATAGATATATGCTATCATATTAAGTGTACGTATTAATAATATATGTAAGCATATAATATATTGTTATTTTGGATAAATATCAACTAGTTAGATATTAATTATTTATAAGTTTTCTAAAGTTTTATAAGTCAATAGAGGTTCTACTTATTAGTTGTATAAATTCAATATTAGATATTTTATTTATTTATTTTATTAATTATTAAATTAATCTTATTCAAAATATAAAAAAAATAAACTCGAACTCGAGCTCGGCTCGGCTCAATTACAGCCCTGGCTGCTAGCAGTGACCGCAGGACGTGCTACCTAGGCAAAATTCATGTATTTTATTTTATTTTATTTTATTTTCACATTTCTTTTATCATCTTTAAACATTTTAAAAAAATAAAAAAATATATATCAATACAATAATAGTCATTTCCTTAATTAGTAAGTAAAAATAAAATAAAATACATGAGCGGTCAAAATGTGATGTCAAAATGAAAGGATAAAGTAGAATTATTTTTTTTTAAATTTTTTTTTCCAACTCCTGTCATACGGTTAAAGAGTAAATCGGTATCTAAACTTTCGAGAATATAAATGGGTAGGGATTTGATAACGCGTCTAAAAATTCGGATTGATCACCTTTTCTTTGTTCTCATCCACAGTAATTTGTCCTGCAAGCGTGACAAAAATAGGGAAAAAAGGAGCAAAAGCTAACTTAACTTTTGTAAGTGATATTCCCCTAGGCCGGGCAGTTTTGATTCTTTTTTCTCGCAAGGGAAAAATTAACTTCAAGAAATATTTTAGCCAAAAATATATCTTATAAAAGTAATCCGGTTATAAATTGACGTGACTTGATGTGGTATGTTAGATTATAAATCTATTTTTATTTTAAAATATATTTAACGTGTCATATAAAATCATGTTAGCTTGTAAATTTAGGCCTGATTTGGATGCCCATATGAGATATAAACTATCTCATCTGAGTTGTACGGTGTGTTTCATCTGCCTAGCTATCAAAACGGCAAAATACAAAGTTTGATCTCATCTCTGATTTTTCAACTACTGCAATTATTGTTTGACATAAAAAATTAAAAAGACATTCAACAGTAAAAAAACATTGTCTTCTTCAGTGCTTCCCGCATCCCTCTTTTTTTCTTTTTCCCATCCCATTTGAAATTGTCTTCTTTTTCCCATCCCATTTGGAATTGTCTTTCTCTCTGTTCATGCCTCTAGCTCCCCTTTTGCCGAAACCCACCATTTACATAGATGTGCAGTAATTCAAATTAAAAATATTGGAGGAAAAAAAGACATTCAAGTTTTTGAATAAATATAATTTTATATTACAATATTCAATTTTATTTGAATACATAATTATTGCACAAATATTTCGATTTTCCTAATAGATAGAATAATCAATAAGTCATAATTAGAATAATATATTTTCACAAAGAAATTGATATTTTTGGGAGTATTGAGTATATAGTTCTGCAGTTTGGGGTTTTATTAGGAAACTTGAAACTAAAAAATTGGGAAAAAAAATCTACCACACTTTTAATACATATAATTATCTATTACAATAATCAAAATTATTCTACTTTATAATTAGAATAAAAAATTTTGAATTTCCTATATATAGAAAATAAATAGGTCATAATTAGAATAATATATTTTAACAAAAAAAATTTAATTTTTGGGAATTAATTAATAATAAATATTATTTTTATTAATATATTCATAACGAGTATCCAATAATTATTAAATGATTTTCAATCATTGGTGGGACCCACCCATTTATCAAATCTTAAAAAATAAAAACTATCTGAACATCTCATCTCACTATCCAAACACGTGCACACTTTTTTACAAATCATATAATCTCATGCATTTTAGCTCAAAAATCTTACTACTACTTAAAATATCTCATCTTATCTATGTAACCAAACAATGTCTTACTTTTATAAAATTTATTTGTAATTGTAGCATTTTTTATCAGGCAATCGATTAATCTTGAAATTGGCTGGTATAGATCACCAATTCCACTTAGATATCTAGCTAGCTAAGCGTGCAAAACTAAATAGTTTTCGAATCTTTAATTTGTTGCAAAGAGTGTCAAAAGGAGAAATGATTCCAGCAGGGTGTTGATCATGACTTGCAAAAGAACCAATTACTGCAAAGAAGTAGGCTTTCCACGTTGATGGAACTTATTGGAAGTGCTTGATCGGTATTGCTGAACAGAATGAGAATCTGTCGCGAAATATTTTGTACAAAAATGGCACAAACAGATGTTGTATATATATATAATATTGGGAGTAATTATTTTCACTTCGAGAATGAAGTATTTCTTTGACTAAAGTTGCATCTTAGAGCAGTACTAGGTGTACGTACGTACCTACCTACCTAGCTAGATCATTTAGCTACTGCATCACAACCAGCGACCATAATCGAGATTAGCCAGCTTAAAGTAAGGATCATATCAACATCAATTAGCTCAATCAATGTTTGCTTATATATATATATATATAGAACGTACGTATTGATTGTTTTGCAATAGACTAATTAATCATCCGAAAAGACTGCATGCAACTACAAGATTAACCTTGTCAAGTGGTCAGAATTTATCGGAGAAAATTTATGTGTATACTCCTTAATGCCCAACAGATATACATACACACACACCCGCGATGGGAAAGTAATCATAGCACGTACATAACTAGCTGCTGCTTGTTCTAAATTCTTAATTATATTAATTAATTAGCTTAGAGCATAACATATTATATATATGGTTAATTTATTAATTCATATATAAAATCCTTTGTAAATGATCTCGTTTACAGAATATTAATGTGTGATCTTAGAGTGGAATGGAAGATGCTGACACCGTGCATGGGACATGAAGATGAGGGCCTTTCTTTTTATACTAATATTATTTGTTTATCCTCGACAGATCACAGACATACAGCATATATATATGGGAAAAGGTTGAAGACCCTTAATATTGTTCCTATTGTGCAACCAACTTTATCTCTATTACCTGATCACCCTAAAAAATAACGATAAAGTACTCCTTATCATGTTTTTCTGCAAGCCAACAAAATGGAGCCCGATCGAGATGCCTCAACCGTGCAAGCTGTACGAATGAGGGAAGAAAAATTACTGGGTTGAAGTTTAATTATGTAGTTATATATATATATATATATATATATATATATATATATTGCGGGGGAATCGTTTTAATTAGCTGCCAGATCGAAAATGCCACTTGGGGAGCCGAAAGTTGATCAGCATCGAATTCTCATATATATATAGGATATTGATGATAAGCCGAAGAACAATCCACTTCATATATAGAATATTGAGCTATACCTAACACATGATCAGGGAATACATTGTTGCTAGTGCATGCATTGTTGTTAGGGTTATCATTTTTCGAGAGAGAAAGAGACGATCGAAAGAATCAATCTATAAACTCAGACCGGGAATCCTCTTCAGACGGTTGAAATTCATCATCATGCATGTGATGCCACTCCCTGATCTATATTTTTATCATGAGTTTCTCTATTTTAACGACTTCCTGTCATTCCAATGGGCAATCAAACCCTATATCAAACATATCATCGAACATATATACCCTTAACATTATTACCTTTCTATATATATATGATCATAGTTCTATTATGGCCGGGCTTAGTTGGTTAATTCTATTTGTAAGACTCAAGTAGTACTATATATATATATATATATAGGAATTCATCATGTTGTAGAATAATTTAATTAATTAATCCAATTTGTTTTTCCTACCATTTTTTAAACAAATAGCTATAATTTACCTAGAAATCGGGTGCCAATTACTACAAATTACAAACATGTCTTAATGTCATTCCGTGGAGCCAAGCTGTACATCTTCGGAGGTCACGGGAAATCAAAAGTAAAGGTGGCGTAGGTGCGCGCGGGCGTTGCCATGGGATTGGGATTGCAATATCCATATAGATCTTTCGCAGACCCATGCCCATATGAGATCTCTAGTTTATAGTTAAATCTAACGAGCCCACTTAGGGTCTATCCATTTTATCCAAGGCCCATAACAAAGTTCTAGCAAGCAGTAATTTTTTATGTGTTAAATATATTTATGTTATTTAAGTATTGAGAAACACGTCGATATGTCCGAGTGGTTAAGGAGACAGACTCGAAATCTGTTGGGCTATGCCTGCGCAGGTTCGAATCCTGCTGTCGACGCAATCTTTCCTCTTGTTTTTTTTTCCACCTTCTGTTTGGGCCTTTGGCAAAGAAAAGGACCAAATCTGTCTCCAAACCCAATACTTTTGCCATCGGGTCATCCGTGAACTGTGTATCTCCTCCAATCCCTTCTTCAGTCACCCATCATCCATGGCCTCCGCTCTGCACCAAAACCTCACCTCCCTCAAACTTCGCCATCCTCCAAAGCCCAGCCCTATCACCACTCCCAGACCCTCCACCTACATTCCCTTGCGCTGCGGACCGCGGTCCAACCGTGGGCCCCTCGTGAAAGGTCGGGTCCTGAGCATCGAAGCCATCAACGCCATCCAAGCAATCAAGCGTGCCCACAGTTCTTCAGACCCCACCGACCTCCCAAACCTCCTCTCCAAAACCCTCCCCCGCCTGATCAAGTCCGACCTCCTCGCCACCCTACGTGAGCTCCTGCGACAAGACCGCTGCGCGCTCGCTCTCCACGCGTTCTCGGCCTTCCGGTCCGAATACGAACCCGATTTATCTCTCTACGCCGACGTGGCATCGGCACTCGCCAGGAACGGGATGGCGGAAAACATCGACCGTTTGATCTGTGACATGGAGAAAGATTGCGGTGGTGCGCTCCAGTGCGATGACGACAAGGGGCTGATCAGGTTGATGAAGGCGGTGATTGGTGCTGACAGGAGGGAATCTACGGTCAGGATTTACGGGATGATGAAGCAGAGTAAGTGGAGTTACGGCTTTGAGGCGGATGAGTATGTGGTCAGGGTTTTGAGCAAAGGTTTGAGGAGGCTTGGCGAAGAGGGTTTGGCCGATGAGGTTAAAAGGGAATTTGCGAAGGTCTCCGGGGCCAATTTGGAGAATTCGAGGGTTTAAAGAAAATATATATTTTTAATTATTGTCTTAACTTTCTGGCATGAGTAAAAAGTTATATCGTCTCAAATCTTCTTCCATTTTTAAGATGTTATTTGATGAATAATAGATTTTATAAAATTCATTATATCTATTTTCCAAATTATTCAGCCAAAAAACTCTTTAAATATCGTCAAACTTCATATATATGCTTATCGCCAAATGATATATAATTCATATGAAAATTGTCAATTTATAAACATTTACAGTTTTATATAAAATTTGTAAAATTAAACTTTTTAACAAAATAATAAAATTATATTGATTGATTGATTGTAAAATAAATTATAAAAAGGTTAAGAGTATTGCTGTCATTTTTAATTTTAGAGCAGTAATAAGATTGTATTTTTATTGCCAAATTGCGAACTTTTTCAGTTTATTTTATCATAATATCACTTTGGACTTGTCATCAACCATCAGAAGTAAAAAGACCGGAGAATCCACCAGTGGATATTGGAAAATTAACCCAATTCAATTAATTTTTCTCATATAGCTACTGATTTTATGTACATATTTGTACTTTCATTAATTTATATTTTAAAAACCAGTAGATATTTTAAAAAAAAAATCATACATATCTATATTCTATATAATGTTAAATTGAATTGAGTTGAGATGATAAAATATTATTATTATTTTAAAATTTAAAAAAATTAAATTATTTATTATATTTTATATTAAAATTTTAAAAAATTATAATAAATAGTTGAAATGAATTTAAGAAGGAAAAAAGCTGAAACATAATCAACGAAAGGGATAAAAACTGAAAGGGAATGATAAAGACAACAAAAGATATTTTTCAATGAGATATGCTATACATCAACTTACAGCCGGTATACACTTCACATCAATTTTTTTTTGGTTTTTTATTTTATTTTTTACACTCAATATATTGAGTGTGTGCCGGTGGAGGTAGATGTAAATATTTTTCCTTCCTCAATTGACCAAACGATCCTTTATTCGTTAAGAAGTTACCACATCATTTCACGGCAACATTTGCAACTTGCCCCTGCTGTTCCCCTTCCAAACCGCCTTGTGACCTGTGAAGACTGAAGGGAGAGAGCAGAGTTGAGCATCCCAATCTCTCTCTCTCTCTCTCTCTCTCTCTCTCTCTCTCGCTCTCTGTGTTTGCCATGGACAAAGAAATCCTTGCAGCTCCGTCGTCGTCGTCGTCGTCGTCGTCTTCTTCAACAGCTTCAATGAGTAATACGAATCTTCCACCACCTGAAGACGCTTGGTTTGACCCTTCCCAGAAATTGCTTCCTCATTGGCAGTCCCACTCTCACTCTTCTTACCAGGTCCTTCTTCCTCTTTTGCCCTTAACGCCAAATTATCGTTTCTCTTTGTAGCTTAATTTGTTTTCAATCGTGCTCTTCTTATTTTTCAACCCCTAACGTTTATTTCTTTTCATTGCAATTTAGGGTTTGCTTCGGCTTTACTCTGTTTTTATTATATCTCTCAGTATTTAATATTTATTGTTGATTTCAACGAGTGCCTCTACTTTAATCGGATATCTATAATGTTTTTCAGGTCATAATTTCCGCAGTCGCTTGGTTTGTTTCGACGAGGGATATTTTTTTTTTTTCCAAGGAAAACTTTTCCCGAAATTAGTTGAATCATTTTTAGTTTTTGTAGATCTTTTGTGCGTAATGGTAATTAAAGATACATCGAATACTGGGCCTAACTAATAAAATTAGTTTCCTAATTAAGCAGATGGATACTTACTGTTTTCTTTCAGATTCTTTTGTGGTCTTTTGAAAAATGTATCCATTAAAAATATGAATTTGTTGTAGAGAAATACGTCACTGGAAAATAGTCATTGAAATAAATGGAGCTTTACAAAATTTCTGCCAAGAAGATTCGAGGAACTCTTTTCTGGAAAATAACCGAAAACTTCTAAATCTAATAAGTATTTGTGTGTGTGTTGGTAATTGATATATTTTATGTGAATTGATAACGTATTATTCTTATTTGCTTGTTTTCTTGACCACTGTTCAAATTTTCTCTTGTTAAGAATCCCATTGCATTTTTTGTTTATTTAATTATAATGGTGTTTTATTCCTTGGTTTTTTATATGTCAATTTTTACCTTCGGAATTCTTTTTGTAGTCAACAATCCCAATTTCAATCTCAAGAGTAAATCAAGTCGATGCAGCAAGACTCGATATAGAAATGTCAGCCATGTTGAAAGAGCAGCTGGTTAAGGTGTTCTCTTTGATGAAGGTACATCTTACAACTTATTTTGATATTCATCAAAGCAATTAGTAGCATAGACATAGCTATTGATGTTGACAAAGTCATTAGTAGTATAGATATGATACTGCTGTGGGATTATTTAAAACGTTTACTTCATTTTATTGGGATTAGCCAGGAATGTTATTTCAATATGAAGCAGAGCTTGATGCTTTCATTGAGTTTCTTATTTGGCGATTCTCAATTTGGGTAGATAAGCCTACTCCTGGAATTGCTCTAATGAATTTGAGGTATAGAGATGAACGTGCAATGGAGACAAGAGGAAAAGGTATGATGGTATATGACTAATATGAATATCCTATTACTCAGCCTTTTTCGCCTTTGTTTGACTTACATTTTGTACCTGTGCTTTTTGCGTGTCATTTTCCATACAGTTAGGACAGGTTTGGAAGGACCGGGACTCACTGTAGCTCAGAAGATTTGGTATTGTGTTGCTACTGTCGGTGGCCAATACATCTGGGCACGCTTACAGTCATTCTCTGCTTTTCGTAGATGGGGTGATTCTGAGCAGGTACAGTTTTTGTCGGTCCATTTGCTCACCCTATGCCCACCTCCCCTGCCAAAAGCCAGTCTATCCCAGCTGTGCTTTCATCAAGGACGGAGGTGGATTGAACTTGACCTAATTTCGTCTCTGCATTTTCCTCAGAGGTCATTTGCACGGCGAGCGTGGATGTTAATACAACGTATAGAGGGATTACATAAAGCTGCCTCATTTGGCAACCTGCTCATATTTCTTTATACGGGAAGGTATGCTTTCAAGTCTCATGCCATTCTATTATTGGGTTTCATCTGAATCTGGTATATGGAAAGTGGTAGTAATCCTTTAATGGTTTAGGCATTTGAACTAAGCACAAACTGTATTCAGAGCAAATGAAATCATTGAGTGGAACAAATAAACAGTGGAAAATTATGTTAATATGAAAGGTAGAAATATTATTGAGTGGTGTTAGAATTTTGATAAAGTGTTTAACTATGTGCTAATGAAGTACATATCCAAAAAGATATGTGCTGATGAAGTAGATAGTTGATTGGTCAAATGTTTTGTTACTAATCAATGTGATGAAAAGGCTCAACATGCATGCCTAATGGTCTCTTAGAGCCTAAGCACAAAATGCAAAAGCAAGGCACGAACCTATGTGAAGTGAGGAGTGTGTTGAGAAGCATGACAATTAATAGTAATTCCACTGCAAATTCAACATTATTGCTATTCTGCATCTGCAACAAACGATCCGTTTATATTATATACAATATCAAATTCAACCACCCAAATAGTAAACATGTGATTCGAAGCATGGTTATGTTAGCAACTTGCTACCGGTTGAGTATAAAAAAGAAAATAATGGTAATTTATGATAGTGATAATGATCCACTTGACCAACTTGCAGTTGTAACATATCTTCGTACTTTGCAAAATGCTTTTCTGATGCAGGTACAGGAATCTTATTGAAAGAGCTTTGAGAGCTAGGCTCGTCTATGGGAACCCTAATATGAACCGAGCTGTTAGCTTTGAGTACATGAACCGGCAGTTAGTGTGGAATGAGTTCTCGGTAATTTTACCCTTCTTTATCAATTTTAGCAGTTTCAACTTTTTAAAACTGAGCACTTATTCCCCATAACCGAGAGGAAGCACTGAATTCAAAACAATAAGTTCAAGTCTGTGAGCTTTCTTTTAGGATTTTCTTCAGTCAGTTGTAACTTGGTCTAAGTTCTTCTCTGTCCTAGGCAAAGAAACCTTGATCTGCTTCTTGCTCCAAATTGTGAATTTAGGAAGTCCTTGTATCTTGCTATTATTTTTCTGTGTGAACCATTGTCTGTCAACAATGCGTCTTTAGTATGTATTTGCGTTGGTTTGGATTAACTAGGCCTTTTTAGGAACTTATTTCATGTGTGCTTGGCGACTGCCAATGGCTTCTAAATCATTGGTGAATAATCTCGTGACGGTGCTGGAATTATTTATTTAATTGTTTTCCTAAGTAGCGGGAGTTTTGCTACAAAAGGGAAAATATAGCAATAAATCCTGATCCATAAGTCGTAACATTTTATAAAGTATTTAGTGCAAGTAAAATGCACAGATTCTGGAATCTATGAAGCTATTCTTAATACATTAGTCGGACATGCATGCTTTCTTAGAGTTATTGAGATTATAGAAAGCGAGAAAACACTTTCAGATTGACTGACTCATTGCCTTGTTGACTTGTTCATCCATTCCATGTGGTATCTAGTTCTTTCTTTTTCCTAGACTTCAATTTTTCCACCTGTTCCAAAATTTAATACCGTTCCTTTTATCCAAGCTGAAGAAACATTTTAGATATTTGGAATTCTTGTTTTCTCTCTGCCAGCTTCTTGAAGTACAAAGCTAAGCTATTCTTGTGGATATGATCCAGTTTGGAACTTACTCTTTTGGATCTTGGCTGGTGGCAGGAGATGCTGTTGCTGCTGCTTCCTCTTCTTAACTCATCGTCTGTAAGAAACTTTCTTCGCCCATTTTCTAAAGATAAATCTTCAAGCATTGCAGAGGATGACACTGCTTGCCCCATCTGTCTGGCCAGTCCAACCATTCCGTTTCTTGCTCTCCCTTGTCAGCACAGGTATTTCTTTTCTTCCCGTTATTGGAAATGATGGGCTGTAAATGCAAGCGAACTTGATTATTTAAGGTATATTTTATCAGAAAATATAAACAAAAGCCTACTGTTTGTTGAAGCCGCCGCACACTCAATGGATTGAGTGAAAAAAAAAAAAAAACCTGTGTGGTGTGCTGCGGCTTCCGGCTGATGCGCAGCACAGCCCATATTTTATTCTTCGGTCTGTGCAAATAATTAGGTGGTATTGCGTAAGGCTACTCTTTGAAGATTTATAATGCCATTCAGGTGGTTATCAACAAAGAATAGAGAGATGAACACTAATTTTTCTTGCTTGCAGATACTGTTATTACTGCCTTAGGACTCGGTGTGCTGCAGTTACTTCATTTAGATGTTCCAGATGCAGTGAGCCGGTCACTGCTATGCAGCGGCATAGTGGCGTGAGCAATTTAATCCCAAAAAAAGATCATTAAACAGGGAGAATGAAATGGTTTGAAACATTATTATAGATAGGGAATGTGTGTAAAATAATGCTGGAAAGAAATAGTACTTTTTTTTTTTTTTTTTTAATTTTTTTTTCCTCCCTATTAAATTATCATTGAAGAAATAAATTCCATGTAAAAGTATTATTCCACTATTGAGTGGGATGGTCCATTCTTTCTTGTCATCTTTCCAGTGTATTAAATATTCCGATGCCCCATTGTTTTCTTGGATTAATTTTTCTCCAAGGAGGATCAGTTCATTCGGACGCGCCCTTTCGGCAATGCCAAAGGATGATTATTGTGCTTAATTTTAAGTGTTATTGTTACTTCGTTTGATGTTACGTTTCTATCATTGAATTGAGTCACTGCCCTTTTTACTTTCTAAACCATCAATTTTACACCCATGCCATCGTGATCGCATGGATTTTGAAATTATTTTTGTATCTGTTTAACACCTTCTCTGTGGCTGCTCTGCTTGTCTTCACATCTGATCTGCTTGGTTCTTTCTAATTCCTCTCCCAATGTTTTTTTTTTCTTCTTTAAGGAATTAAAACGCCCAAGCACAAAGATAATATTCAATTCAAGGTTATTGAGGAGCTAGCAAGTTAAAACGATCTTGAATTTCGCGTCTGTGCTTGTTTTGATTAGCGATTTCGGTTTCGTTTCAATTTGATACGTAGCACAAAGAAACAAAGTAATTAAAGTTCCTTCTTGTTAGCCGTACCATCTGTGATTGATATTATTCGATTATTATACAATAAAACAAGGACCATATATGGTCTGATCTTTATGTGCTAAGATTCCTTATCTAAAATTATAATTTATGTTAATCGAATCCAAGAACCGTGATTCTTTGTTCCTTACAAGCCGACGTCACATCTACTGTACTGTAAATTCACATGCCTTCTACGGATACCTCGAAACAAATGGATGGTTTTAAACAAGCTGCTGGCTCGACATTAACATTATAATTATAGACGCCAATTTAGACAGCTGGAGTAGTTGCCATTAAGGTTTTCATCTACCAAAAGGACATATACGAGAAGAGTTAGTTTACGTACAATCTCTAAATGCAGATTATTAATGTAAGTTCATACAGTTATATTTAAAAAAAAATTTAAATTATATTAATATTTTTTTTAAAATGATGTTTTTTTTTTTTCTCTTTTATCTCTATTTATCAATGTGACTGTCTCCCACTCATGACTATAAATAAAATTTCTCATACCGGAGAAGCAGGCTAGGGACTGGAATATTCCATACTCGTGGTAAAACTTTGATTTTCAAGATCAACACTTGTGGCTGACTGATTTTCTGATCATAGAATAAAGTAGTAAAAGTAGTGTAGCTGAGAACATTGCTAGCTTTCACTCCAACAAATTCATTCTAACGAGCAATTGGAACCATACATATCATGTAACACGTACGTACACTGACTGACCGTTGGTTGATACATATATATATATACACACACGCGCGATCATGGGCTTGCATGCAATACCTACGTACACAAAGTCATCGCGCGTACGTACTCATGTATATCTATGGATCCGTACGTCGTTTAAGTACTGGTCATGTTTTCCACTAAATTAATAAGAAGATTGATTTATTATTTGTTTTTCATTTACTTAATTATTTTAATATTAAATATTGTTAAGTCGATGACTTTGTTTTTTTAATGCAATAATAGAAATAAAAACCTAGCTATAAGATTAAGCTGATCTCTTTTTGCAGACCAAATATATGTTGGGGTATATGTGGAGACTGGTTTTGAAGCTGAAAAAGTGTTTGCTGAAAGTTAGCTCGACAATTGGCTCGAGCCAAGTTCGCTCGACTTCGCTCGACATACCGCTCGAGCGAATATCAAGTCCGAGAGTTCGCTCGACACCGCTCGACACTCCGCTCGAGCGAGAAACAAACCCTAGTGTTCGCTCGACACTCCGCTCGAGCCTATGTTCATTTTACTGTTCGCTCAAGTCGCACTCGATAGTCCGCTCGAGCGAAATACGCAGTTTTTGCCAAATTAGGGTTTTCAGCGCCACTCACTATATATAGGTCATATTAGACTTGTGTTGGACGGACTTAAGCATATTTTGAGAGAGAACAATTGTCTTGTGAGTGCATATAGTGTGAGAGAGAAAAAAGCCCTAGAAAGTGTGAGTTGAGATTGAGTGATTGTAATCTCCTCTGGTTAATAAGATTTCTACAACTCCTGTGGACGTAGGCAATTTGCCGAACCACGTAAATACTATGTCGTGTTCTTGATTGTGTTGCTTTTACTTTATTTGTCATCGTTGGTGTGTGTACTTTGCATAGTATTTCACAACAACTGATATCAAGAGCCAAGGTCGGATCTGAAGAAGAATGATGGCTGGAGATAAAGTGAACGCACCTGGGATCGAGAAGTTTGACGGCACTGATTTTGGGAATTGGAAGATGCAGATTGAGGATTATCTCTATGGGAAGAGGCTCCACCTTCCACTGTTGGGAAAGAAGCCGGAGAGCATGACTGATGCTGAGTGGACCCTGTTAGATCGAAATGTTCTAGGTCTTATTCGGCTGACTTTGTCAAGAACAGTGGCACACAATGTCAGTAAGGAGAGAACCACGGTGGATCTCATGGCAACTTTATCAGGTATGTATGAAAAGCCGTCTGCGAACAATAAGGTGCACTTGATGAAGAAATTGTTCAATCTAAAGATGTCTGAAGGTATGTCTGTAGCCCAACACTTGAATGAATTCAATACGATCACAAATCAACCATCCTCTATAGAGATTGAGTTTGATGATGAGATCAAAGCATTGACTCTGTTGGCATCGTTGCCAAACAGTTGGGAGGCCATGAAGATGGCTGTGAGTAGTTCAGCCGGCAAGGCAAAACTGAACTATGATGACATACGTGACATGGTGCTTGCTGAAGAGGTACGTAGGAGAGACATGAGTGAGTCTTCGGGTTCAGGATCTGCCTTGATTGTTGACAATAGAGGCAGAGGACATGGCAAATCAAGCTCCAAGAGCAAGGGAAATAGCAAGATGAGATCTGGGCAACAGATCACATACTGGAGTTGTGGCAAGCCGGGCCACATCAAGAGAAATTGTAGGAATTAAGAAAGTTCTGATGATGATGCTGTGAATGTAGTGGTAGAAGAAATTCATGATGCCTTACTTCTTGCAGTGCACAGTCCGATTGATGATTGGGTGTTAGATTCAGGGTTTTCGTTTCATAACACTTCACATCGAGAAATCATGCAGAATTATGTTGCTGGTGATTTTGGAAAAATGTATACGGCTGATGGAGAGGCACTGGATGTAGTGGGAGTGGGTGATGTGCACATCACACTTCCAAATAGGAGCGTGTGGACTTTACAGCAAGTCAGACATGTTCCAAATCTAAAGAAAAACCTGATCTCTGTGGGACAGCTTGATGATAGTGGTTTTGCAGTAGCGTTCTCTGGAGGAGCTTGGAAGATCACTAAGGGTGAGCTGGTCCTAGCGCATGGTAAGATATCTAATTCTTTGTATTTGACATTAGGGTCCAATGATGTGCAGGGAAATACAAGAGTGCAAAAAGGCAGTTTTGATCGAGCGAAACATGTGAGGAAGCCAAAGGGAGTCAGCTTTGTCGTTCCTCATGAAAGCCTGTGAAAGTTGGCTAAGGTTGCCAAGATCAGTTTAAGATCGGATACTCCTAGTGCAGTGGGAGTTGTGAGTCGCCCTGTAGATGTGCTGACTAAGGGCGATGTATGTGGAAAGTTGAAGTCGGGCTTGACTTCAATGCGTTTTCTAGCTTGAAGATGGGAGCTGTGAGCTGCATAGATGATAGAGCTCGGCTAGAAATAGTGGCTGGCATGTGGAGACCCAGTCTCTAGGTGTGAGATTATTGGGGTATATGTGGAGGTTTTGGAGCTGAAAAAGTATTTGCTGAAAGTTGGCTCAACAGTTGGCTCGAGCCAAGTTCGCTCGACTTCGCTCGACATACCGCTCGAGCGAATATCAAGTCCGAGAGTTCGCTCGACACCGCTCGACACTCCACTCGAGCCAATGTTCATTTGACTGTTCGCTCGAGTAGCGCTCGAGCGAAATACACAGTTTTTGCCAAATTAGAATTTCCAGCGCCACTCACTATATATATGTCATATTAGACTTGTGTTGGACGGACTTAAGCATATTTTGAGAGAGAATAATTGTGTTGTGAGTGCATATAGTGTGAGAAAGCAAAAAGGCATAGAGAGTGTGAGTTGAGATTGAGTGACTGTAATCTCTTCTGGTTAATAAGATTTCTACAGCTCCTGTGGACGTAGACAATTTGCCAAACCACGTAAATACTGTGTCGTGTTCTTGATTGTGTTGCTTTTATTTTATTTGTCATCGTTGGTGTGTGTACTTTGCGTAGTATTTCACAACAATATACTATATGTATATATATATATATATATGTATGTATGTATATATATATATATATATATGGACCGAGCTTGCAATTAATGGATATTAATCTGATTATGATCGCACCAAGAGATGATAATCACTGATCTGTTAAAGCTAGCATTTTCAGTGTCCCTAGCTAGCTAGCTCGATTCAAGAAAAGAACTAAACAACACGGATCGATGATTATTAAATTTTGGCTCTAGTGGACCCGTGAAGCCATTCTTTCAAATGAATAATCAGCAAGATCGTGAAGATTTATTAAATAAATAACTTAACCAAAAAAAGATCTTGAAAATGATTATCAACCAGCTTTTGTCAACATCCTTGAGAGTTTCCTAGCTAGCTAATCTTCTTAAGGAATCAAAGGATCGTTGCTAATTCATCTCTCTCTCTCTCTCTCTCTCTCTCTCTCTCCCTAATAATTAAGCTTTAAAATTCTTCGGAAATAAGGTTCTTCATCAGCTTCAATTCCAGTTTATTTTTGTAATTTTCGATCTTCAAGATTATTTGAACCTAACAACGGACGGACCGGACCTACATTATATCATTTATATTAATGCACAAATGTTTGAAACTCCTATATGTATATATATAGGAGTTATTATATATTTTGCATGAAGTCTCCCGAGTTAGATCTTGGCGCTTCAAGATAATAAATTCCTTTTGTGTTCTGACCCTTTATTTCAAATTAACCACCCCCCAAAAAAAAACCAAAATTAAGTTTGAAACTTTGAATTGTATGCATCATATATACATGCATCATAGAGTAATGTTAGGTACAAGTCTCAAATAGACAAGTTTCATATAAGTCATTTATAAAAAAGTACGTCCCACTAATAAATAATAATTTTTTTACATTTTTTTTTTAGGTGGAGTCTATTTTTTTACAAGAATTTATATGAGACTTTTATATTTAAAACTTGTACAAATCATTTATCTACATAATGATATATAGGGCGCTAGCTAATTGATCTTATGATCAGCTCCCTGGCTAGAGTTCTCAAAATCCCATATGTCGAGACCAATAAACGTCTATATTCGCGTGAAATAATTTTTTTTATAAGTAATAAAATATTTTATTGAAACGAATGTAGAGGCAAAACACATGTACACATGAAGTATACAAAAGAAAACACCTAAATACATTCTAGAAAAATGAAATTGACATCAGAAAATTATGAACTAAAAGACCATTTATTCCCTAAAACTGAAAACTAAGACAATAAGGAATGAACAAAAAAATTCCAGATTTGTTCTAAAGAACGCTCTTTAACATTAAAACACCGCTCATTCATTTTCATTCAAGTACACCACATAAGATACATGGGATTATCTTCCACGTAGCGCCCACTTGAAAACCAATTAAATACTATAAGAAACAGGCGGCCTCCTTACGATATATATATACACTATGGCAAAATAGAAAATATTTATATCATTCACCATTTACTATTATATGGATTTAAGTTTAAGAAAGTTTGTCTATGTTTTACATGATAAAGCTGGCGTGCAAACGCATATAGAGATCGAGAGTACTATATGTATGCTAATTTGTACTTGTGTACTTACATCAGTTGATCCTCTACACAAAAGATCATCATTCCATCCTTGAACCTATATATGCATGATTTGGATTTGAATATAAATATATATATATATATATATATATATATATATAAGCAATTGCTTAAATATTTCAAGTTCTAATATTATATATGCTTTGGATTATTATATGCTATTCTGAATTTGAATCATGTGGGTACTGTTAATTAAGGAGCCCATCAATGAATTAAGGAGCTGCCAGCTTTTTTGTATGTATTGATCTGTTACATGTCAATGCAACCATTATATATCAAGTAGACTTCGAGTTTGAACAGTACATGAGATAAATTAATGTTAGAATAATAATTAAGTTCTTAAATTAAATTTCTTATAATAAATATTATATATATATAGCTTTTGAAATTATAAGCATAGTCAAATTAGTTAAATATCATATTCTAAATGCAAAATTTAACTTATAGGAGTACGTAGTACTAGTACGTATGAGACGGGACTTTTATTTCCAGCGCAATATTAATTGCGTGCATTTATTTTAGAATTCTCCAAACAGTACATGACTGTCATATGTCTACTTCATTCAGCCACCTGGATTTTATATTTGTAAAAATTTAACTGTAAGTGATTCTACATATTAATACGTATATTCATTTAATATGATTGGTCAAAAAGTAAATTTTATTAAAAATAATACTAATATAAATTTAGAATATGAAGACAACAACATTAATACACAGATTATTACACAAATTTACTTGTACATGATAAAATTCTTTATATTTTTGTTTCTTTTGAGAGAATCATTGCACCAGGATCAAATAAAGTATACATATATATATCCTGCTAGCTAAGAAAGGAAAAAAAAATACTATCATATTCTACGCCCCTACCCAACCATAACCCCAAAACAATCCCAAGGTACAACAAAATGTTAGGAAGTAAGCTCCTACATACCATTAATTTATGGCTGAAAACGCTTCCAACCAGCTTTCGTGTCCCACTTTAAAAAAGTAAAAAGCAGGAATAAAAAAGAATACTAAATAAATGAAACGAGAAAATAGAAAAGAGAAGATCAAACATATATATATATATGCAAGTTTCTGAACCCCACTTCTATAAAATTCTTTTAGATCAAGACTTAAGTTTCTCCAACCTCATCAAGAAAGCAACAGAACTCTCAAATGCTTTTGCTAAGGCTTGTTTGGGTGCACATATAAGGAAAGATGGCAAAGTGAAGAGAGAGTAAAAGAGACAAGGAAAGCAAAGGAAAGGGAAAAGATTTTTTTTCTTTTTCTTTTTAGTTCTCTTGAAGGCATGAATTGAAGTGCTTACAGAGGGTCTTGATCAGTACTGCAACAAATGATGGCTGGAAACCCTAACTGGTGGAGCACGCATCCACCTTCTCTCCTTACTCAATATGCGCTTGCATCTTCTTCACTTCCTTTGAATCCTTTGTCAGACAACCAAGAGCCTCGACAGTCATGGAGCCAACTAATAATGTAAACCCCTCCTGATCTAGCTCTGCCTTTTCTCAAGGAGTATACATCTCTTTATTGGCTTTCATATGGTTTTAGGATTTTTAATAAATGAGTCATTATGTTTTCAAGTCTTTGTTAAACAAGATAAACTTCTGTTTCTTATGGGTTCTTGATCTAGAGTCTGAGCTCCTCTCTTCTCTCTCTCTCTCTCTCTCTCTCTCTCTCTCTGTGCTTACTGCTTACTATTTGTTTCTTCTTCTTAGCTTCACTTGGGTTTTGATTTTTATACTGAAATGCGTTTGGGGGCCGGTTTCATTTTCTTGACTGACTGTTTTTTCAGAGGAGGAATTTCGGCTGGAGATGACGATAGGTTTGGTCTGAGTCATTTTCAACATAGGAAGGTAGAAAATTGGGAGGACCAAATCTTAAATCCATCTCCAAGGGTTCCTGTTCTTGATGTGATAAAGCAAGAGGCTTCCCAAAACAGCAACTTATACAGTCATGGAGAGGAAGAATTTCAGGCAGCTCGATCTGCTTGGTCACAAGTCATGCCAGTTTCTTCCCCTGGGTCATATGCCACTAGTATCGGTAATAATGATATATATGACTTCCCTTATAACAAGATGAATAGCAGGAATCAACATCCAGATCATTCAACTGAGGTAAGAAAGATTTTTTTTTTTTTAAAAAAAAAAAAAAAAAAGTTATACGCTTCCTGAACATATATTTTCTGATCTGCTGCTCCCTTTGCCTAGAGTGCTAGCACAACCACTGTTGGGGTACATAAGAAGGCTAGGGTTCAGTCTTCTTCAAGCCAACCACCTCTAAAGGTGACCGAGAATCTCTCTCCGTGTGTCTGCTTGTGTTTATGTTCTTGCTGTGTGAGTGTGTCTTTCTTGATTGTCTATTTCTTTAAGCATGCATTATTCTTCTGCTAGTAAGTAGTAACCATCCATCATCAGAAGGAGAAAAAAAAAAAAAAAAAAATGAATAAGAAAGATGGAAAGAAAGCAACACGGAATGGTAATTGACAGCCCTAGTCCGAAGTGGTTAAACAAAACAAAGTGATATTCTGGTTTTCCTTGTGTTTATTGTGAAGCAGGTGAGAAAGGAGAAGCTAGGAGATAGAATAACAGCCCTGCACCAGCTTGTTTCCCCATTTGGAAAGGTAATCCAAACCCCGCTCCCGTCACCCACTCACTGAGCTCAAAAAATTATCAAACAAAATGGTTTTGTTTTTCTCGTTCTTTTTTCCTTTCCAAAAAACTGACGGTAAATCAAGGTAAAGAGAAAAAAAAAAAAATCGCTCTTAATATTGCTAGCTAGCTACTTTATTCTTTTTTTCTTTACGGATTCTCTTTTAGTAATAAAAAGATCATAAAGATGACTTGGAGTGTTGTGATGTGTTTCCCTTTTGCAGACTGACACTGCTTCTGTTTTGTTAGAAGCCATTGGCTATATCAGATTCCTTCTGGGTCAAATTGAGGTGATGTTCCTTCTACATATTATACTCTGCAAGAGACTTGTAATCAGTGATCAGAGCATGCAGTTAAAGTTTCAATTGTTCATGCTTTTTTCTAAACATTCCTTAGTCATCGAAGTCATAAATTATAATTTTATTCCTTTTTCTCCCCCCTGAATGCAGGCCCTCAGCTCCCCTTACTTTGGTAACACATCAAACAACCTGCGCAACCAGCAGTACTGTGTAAGTATCCATATGTATATTCACCATTTCCCAAAGATTCAAAATCCTCTCTCTTTCTCTCTCTTAAATACAGACATACACGCACGCACGCACAAAGAACGCACAGGTTTCCTGAAGCATAATCTCTAGATCTATAAATGACAAGAGAAAAATTGTTTTAGGTTCAAGGAGAAAGAAACTGCGTATTTCCCGAACACCCCGGACAGGTATATATGCTTTATTGGATCCGTCACCTCCTTAAAAGCAAGTAGAGGAGGCTTTGCCATTGGAAAGCATCTTATGAACTTAAATATTCATAAAGAAAAGCATTGAAACAACAAAACAAGGTTCTATGCTTTATATATATATATATATATATATATATATATATATATATATATATAACTTAAATAAATTTTAAATAAAGTATAATTAATTTGTGACAGCCTAATTACTTTGGAATCATGAAAGGCTTGAGAAAAGATGGAAAAATATACTAATACTTTTCCCATTTTTGGCCCATCTAGTTGGTGAATGACGCCTGCCTGAAAAGAAAGGGATCAGCTGCTAACCAGGTATATATATATATATATATATATATATTTTCATTTTTATTCAAGTATTTTCCTTATAAAAGATGTTTCTCGAAAAAGTTCCACCTTAAATTCGTTTGACTTAGTACGTACGTACTTGTTCATTGAAAAATTATTTAGCATGTATAAAAATCATTATTATCATAACCATCATTGTTATTATTAGTATATATATATCGTAGTGATTGCAAGGAACTTTCGCATCAATTAGTGATGAATATATATATATAACTTAAGTCCTGAATCTTTATTTATTTATTTACAAAATATAATGCTTTTTAAACATAAAAATATGAGGTGGATTGATCACAATTAATTAGATCATGCATGGTATATATCTGCAGGCTTCCCATGCAATATTCTTATATATAATTAATTTAACGATATATCTATCTGCAGGATTCCCAAGATAAGCCGAAGGAGGACCTAAGGAGTAGAGGGTTGTGCTTGGTTCCTGTGTCTTGCACTCAGCATGTTGGAAGTGACAATGGTGCTGATTACTGGGCTCCGGCTTTCGGCAGTGGTTTTGAGAGTTAAGCAATTAAGCATGCAGCATATCATATGTATATATGTTGCTGGAGCTTACATTAATATGCATGCATGATCTCATGGTATGCTATAACATCATGAGCAGTCAGTCTGCAGTAAGCCAAGCTGGCTGAGTGCTCATAATGCTATGCATTGATCTAGATCATTCAAAGCGTTATTATAATTAATTAATTAACACTTCGACCCACTCTTAACAGTTTGATCAGTAAGTACGTACGCTATAGATCTCTAATTTCAGTTAATTATTATTAATAGTTTGCATCTTATTTTTCCTTCAAGCCATAATATCTGATACAAATTAAGCTAGCTGCTTCTAATTCGTGTATGCGAAGTTCTCAAATATTAATGGTATTTTAATTAATTGTAGGAAGACTGTTCTGATCTCGATCTCTATGATGTCTCTCTCACTGATCGAGCTTAATCATTTTTTATAATTTCTTGTCATTTTTCTTTCTTTTACCAGTTCATCCGGTCTCTGTTGGAACATTTTCGCCGATCAAGGTAAATAACGTCAGAATTTGGGTAGTGATCACTACAACCAAAAAGACTTTTTGGGACCATTTTCTGTTGGAACGAAATGAAAATCGTCCAAAAAGTGAGATTTTGAGATGAATTTCAGATTTCATTCCAAAAAAACGACGGGAGAACAAAACCGTTTGAATGCGCAGTATAATTAGAGACGAAATATTTTATCTCTAATAATGAAACTGTTCGAATGTAATGTTTTAACGTTCGGACGGTTAAATTTAACCGTACAAACGTACATTTTGGCACGTTAAGTAATATTATGATAGTGGAAAATTATTCCACCATTCGAACGTGCAATTTTAACCATTCGAATGATTAATCAGCACTGTTCGAACGTATATTTTGGCGCGTTAAGTATAATTATTATAGTGGGAAACTGCATTACGTTCGAACGTATAATTTTTCCGTTCGAATGATAAATCAACACTGTTCGAACGTGAAATTTGGCGCATTAAGTAACATTAATATAGCAGAAAATTGATATACCGTTTGAACTTACAATATTCACCGTTCGAATGATGAATCAATACTGTTTGAACGTTATTTTCATGGTTCAAACGGTGATCATATGTTTTTTTTTTTTTTAGAATTATATTTATATTAACTAGTAATTATAAAAAATTTATCAATTTAATTATAGGAATAATATCAATCAATAATTAGTTTAGAAAATATAAACTAATACTAATTCATAATTAAATACTAAATTTACAAAACATTAAATATTGTCCATTCTAAAAACAAAATAAATAAATAAATAAAATATAGAAAGTACTAAGACGCCAAATCTTTGCACACTTCCTCGACTGCAGCTAAGTGTTCCTCTATTTGTGTCAGTCGAGTACTGATGGTGACCTTAGTCGCAGACATGGCATCAAGCTTCGTACGTAACTCAGAGATGGTACCAGTAATCTCTGTATGAAACTCAGACACAGCAGAACAGACCTCCATACGCACTGCATCGATCAACGCTGATGTATGTCCTCTGATCGCTGCACGCACGACCTCAGCCATGTCCTCACGAGTAGCGTTGTGTACTGATGCCTCGGTCTGTCTGGATGTCCCTGTGGCCGATACTTCGTGATCTCTCGACTGTGCATCTCTCTGAGGATCAACGGGGTCTGGAACATGTCCATGAAGACGCATTCTCGAGTGTCATGTGCTGCGTGAGAGGGTGGTGATGTTGATCGGTCCCATCGGCTCCCGTTTAAGCTCGACAACATTAGGCATGACACCGGCAAATAGTAGAAATCGGGTGATCAGGATCCCGAATGACAGTATATTTGTCGCAATGTACCGAGACTCTGATCGAATCCTATCGAATATATACCCCACCAGGTCGATAGGAATACCACGAGCGACCCGTATCATAAATTTCGTCCGGTCAATGCCAACCTCTGTCTTGTGCTGCTGAGGGTTAATATTACTGGCGATTATCAAATTCAGGATCTTGAAGAAAGAAGATAGATCTGCCTGCTTGATGCTCTTTGTCCCGTCATATAGGGGAGCATCTGGACCAACAACTAAATCCCTCACCTCATGATCAGCAAGAGTATCGACCTCATCTGTATAAACTGGTGCCTCCTCCTCAGCTGTCTCCGCCTCAGCTGAAGGATCAGACTCTCTAAGCACCACGTTCGGATATGCATCTGGCAGCCTAGGAATACCGAGATGCTCAGTGAGTCCGTCCCGTGAAAATACAACTGAAACTCCTCGGACAGAGATCATGTATGCCCCTCCGTCATCTGGGCTGGCACTACCGAGCTCTCTATAGAACTTAGAAACAATGTCAATATAGGAGACAGTCCCCCATGACTCCTACTGCTCCTCTAAGATAGGTCCCCAACCACGTTCACTAAAGACTGATGGAAGGGAATGACCCTCCCAGACAAGACTCTGGAAGTCAGAAAATTTCACTTGTCGCTCTACTGAAACAGTCATCTCCCTGCCTGGATTGATACTAGTCTCAGTTGGATTGCGTCGGTTACGTCCCGCCCTAGAAGAAGACATTTTAATCAACCTGAAATTTATAATTAAAGAGTTTATCAATACATTAACGATAAAAATATAATAAATAATTAATCACTAAATTATATACGAATAGTAATTTAATAAAGTGAGACATTGTGAACAACAGAATTTTATAAAAATAATATCACATTATTTAAAATTAATTAGATTAATATTTAATAAAATGTGATAAATTTCTATATTAATTTAATTTATAATATAATATCTATTATCGTAAAGATTTAATAGAACTACAATATGGAATACAAATATCAATTCACTAATGTTACTAAAATTAATTATTCTGTTTGAAAGCTTAAAATAGTGTTCGAACGGTATGCAAACCTGTTTGGCTGGTATACCGTTCGAACGTATAAAACAACATTCGAACGGTCTACTACTTGTTTGGATCGTACCGTTCGAACACACTAACTAAGGTTCGAACAGTATGCAAATTTTACTCAGCGCCTTCGTTGAGTCGACTCAGCCATTGAAATCCATGGAATCGTTCGATTCCATCAATTTTTCAACAAACAAATTGAAAGAGACTTAAATAAACCTTCATACAATGGATTTAAGCAAATCTACGGTAAGTATTGATGGATAAATTATTTTATCCTAATTTAAACAAATAATCCATCAAAAACCTAAATTTAAACGGTAAACTAGTTAGAAAAATAGTATACCAGTGCTTAGAGAAAGAGGCTTCGATTGGGCACTGTTCTCGGTGGCAACGACGACTTTAAAAGGCGGAGATGGACGGTTCACTTGGAGAAAACGAAGTTTTGTTAATAGTTCGAATGTCCGTGAAAATGACCTTTCGCGAGAACTTATTTATGCAATACCTTTCGAACGGTTAGTAAAAACGTTCGAACGGTCCACTTCAATACATTTAAATATTATACTAATATATTAATATATTATTATTTTAGTTATAGTCTAATTAGATGACACTATCTATATTAGTACTATAGATGACATCATATATGATACTATATATATGTTATATATATAGTCTAATATATTAACATAATATATTATAGTTATAATCTAATTAGATGACACTATATATGATACTATATATATGTTATCTATATAGTCTAATATATTAACATAATATATTTTAGTTATAATCTAATTAGATGACACTATATATATGTTATCTATATAGTCTAATATATTAACATATTATATTTTAGTTATGGTTTAATTAGATGACACTATCTATGCTAGTACTATAGATGACATTATATATGATACTATATAGATGTTATATATAGTCTAATATATTAACATAATATATTTTAGTTATAGTCTAATTAGATGACTCTATATATATGTTATCTATATAGTCTAATATATTAACATATTATATTTTAATTATGGTTTAATTAGATGACACTATCTATGCTAGTAGTATAGATGACATTAACCATTTATTCCAGATCCACGATGCACCTTCCATTCTTTGGACTCTGACATGAATGATCTCCCAAGCTGATCGGGTAGAAAACTCCCCGTGTTTATCTGGGATCCAAATCAACACATCCTCTTTATTATTCACCCCACGCACCGAAGCCATAACCTCACTGGCCAGATCCAGACCAACAAGTGCATTGAGTTTTTCCACGTCCCAACAGTTCCGTACCACTAAGTCTTTCACTTGAAGATGAACCTCTGAGATGTCACTCACCCTCATACATAAGGGACCGACCTCCATAAATTTGTCATATTAAAGAGAGACCTTTCCTTCCCTCACTTTCCATTGGGAATTCTGAAGCAGTAATGGAATACCTTTTAAAACACTATTCCAAAACTGTGAGCCAAGCCGCCCCTCCTGCATCAAAGAAATATGATTATTTTTCACATACTTAGCACGAAAAAAATTAGCCCAGAGTGAGTCTTGCCTCAAGAGTTGCCAACTGAACTAGAGAAATGTAGCCTGTTGAACCTCACCAAGGTCCCTTATTCCCACACCTCCCTCTTCACACGGCACACATTTTTTTCCAAGCCCTCAATTTCTTTTTCTTTTTCCCCTCCTCCTTGCCCCAAAAGAAAGTGGCAAACATGCTAGTTAATTTCCTCTTGACTGTTTTAAGCATGTGGACCACCGAGAGCAAATGTATAGGCATGCCAGATAGAACGTGCCTCAGGATGATCAAGCGACCACCTTGCGATAATAGTCTATTTTTCCACCCTGTCGATTTTTTCGCTACTTTCTCCACAAGTGGATCAAAATAGGCAACTTTGAGCCTGCTATCAACAATAGGATCAACCAAGATTTCTCTAGTACGATTAGTAGGTAACCACTTAGACCAGAAAATAGCAGAATTATCATAATTAATCTTTTGTCCCGACCAAGCCTCAAACGTATGGAACACCTCCATTAGAGATCTAACCGTGCTTTTAGAAGCATTAGAAAAGACCACAATATCATCCGCATACAATAGGTGAGACAGCAATGGGGCACCAGAAGGTAAAGAAAATAGTTTAATTCTCCCCTCCCTCACCTTCTTGGAGATAAGGCGAGACAAAACTTTATGAACCAAGATAAAGAGATAGGGAGATAAAGGATCACCTTGATGAGGACCCCTCTATGATTTAAAGAAACCTTTATACGTACCATTCATCATGACAGAAAACCAAGGAGTGGCTACACAATTCCAAACAAGTTTGCAGAAGTGATAAGGAATCCCAAATGAACGAAGTACCAGTATCAGAAAGCTCCAGTCGACTCTATCATATGCCTTGCTCATATCCACTTTCATGAGCATATTACCGCCTCTCGCCTTCTTATGCAGCAATCTAATAACTTCCTAGGTTAACGAAATATTCTGAAAAATGATGCGCCCCTTTACAAAGGCACCTTGCTCTAGAGAAATAAGCTTGCCAAGGACAAAAGATAAGCGATTAACCAGTAATTTAGCAAAAACTTTGTAAATCACATTACAAAGACTGATTGGTCTAAACTTATCAAAACTCATAGGATTTGGCACCTTAGGGATCAACACAATAAAGGAAGAAGTATGAAAGCGAGGCATACTTACACCTTGGAAAAAATCCTTCACCGCAGCCATGACATCATGCTTAATGAAATCCCAACAAGCAATGTAAAAAGCCGACCCTAATCTGTTTGGGCCAGAGCTAGAATTAAAAGAAAAAGAAGCAAGCACCTCTCGGACCTCAGCTTCCGAATTCCGAAGGCTCTACATAAAAGCATCCCGATCATTATCCTCCAAACATGGCTGAATGAGAAATGACAAATCTAGAATTTCACCATTCCCAGACTGACCAAGAAATTCCTCAAAGTGTTGCACTGTCCCCTCATGAACTTGTTCTGGCGAAGAAAGATTGATATCTTCAGAGATCCGCATGGACTTCACACTCGAATTCCGACGTCTTTGGACAATAACAACATGAAAAAATTTAGTGTTGCGATCTCCTCTTTGATCCACTTTTTCTTTAGCTTGTTAAGTAAGCCGCGCATGTTCCTTCTGCATCCATGACTCAAACTCAAACTTGGACTTCAACAAATCAGAATCTAACTAGTTAGAAAAGCCATTTTGAAAACTTTCCTCAAGAAACTCAATCTGCTCTTCAAGTTTGTGGATACAAATATCCACCCTGCCAAATGTATTTTTACTCCAAGCACGAAGGACGATTTTCATCTTTTTGATTTTCCCAACTAGTATAATCAGATTGTTTGCCCCCGGAGTCTTTACACACCAAGCCTCCCGAACCACCCTAAGAAAATCATCATGCAGCAACCACATATTCTGGAACCAAAAAGGAGCCGGACCATACCTTTGGATAGAAGGCGTCAATTGGAGAAAAATGGGCGAATGGTCTGATGTACTACAGTTGAGAAGTCTGGCTTCAGAACCTCTACATTTGACCATAAAAACATTATTAACCAGAATACGATCAAGCTTAGCCCAACTGCGAGCTAGACCCTATTGCCCATTACACTAATAAAATTGTTTACCAGCGAGATTCCACTCTACCAGTCCACAATTATCAATGCAATCATTAAATTTACTCATAGCCAAACGGGGTCTCGGGTTCCCACCTTTTCTTTCAGAGTCAACACGAATTATGTTAAAATCTCCCATAACATACCATGGAATACATGTGCAAGTTATATTACTCAAATGGTCCCATAACTCACGACGCTCAATCATCGAACATTTGGCATAAATAAAAGAAGCCATGATAGCCTCCCCGTTAAGAGAAAACAAACCTGTGAAAGATTGATTAGTCATAGCGACCAAGTCCATGTCCATCTCATCTTTCCAACAAAGCCAGATTTTGCCTCTCACTGCCCTATTAGAAGTGAACTTGTGATACCCAATCTGAAGCGCCCACTTTTGTATTATCTCAATCGCCTGGAAAGGTTAAGATATCGCCAAAATAGAAATCTTCATCTTATTAATCAAACTATGTAACCTTCTCTTGGAAGTGCCCAACCCAAGGATATTCCAAACTGCAATATTATCAATCATTAACAAAGTTTGTGGGGGAGGGCCTTGGCCCTCTTAGATCTCCTCGTCTCAATAGTTATTCCTTCATTGTTTGCTCCCTCCCTTCTCAACGAGTCACCAGGGTCCGAATTGTAGTCTTTGTTAGCATCAACCACCGGAACTAGTTCCTCCTCCGATAATGCTTCAAATATGTTTTGGCAAAGGAGCCCATCAACCCTACCCAGCATCTCGTCCACTTCTTGTTCATGCGTAATATCTTTGACGAGCACCTCATCCACAATTCTGTTATGAGCCGGGCCTTCATATTGTTCCTGTGTAATATCTTCCGCTTCCAGTGCATGTGTATTGCCTTCGCGAGCACCTGTAGTACAAGGCCTTCTTTATCTAGACTATTGCCAATCTATAACACTAGAGGTGACGAACCCCTCTCCCCACTTCCGCAAGTTCTCCTCCCATCCAAGCTCTCTAACTGGGCCGGCTAACTTACAATCTCAACCTCTTTTCCTTTCTCCATAGTACTGACCCCCGCTTTGCTAGTCTCAACCTTATCCTCATCAACCTTCTTTCCTTCCTCATTCGATGGCTCAACCACCGGTTTCTTCTGTCACACTTCCTTCTAGAGTTTGGAATCATCTTTACTTTCACCCCCTTTCCCATGCTTTCCCACATTATTGCTACGGTTAACACGCTGCCCACTTCTACATACCACCTCAGTATGGCCTTGTCTAAAGCACTTGTTACAGTAGTGATATGAACTCGCAGGAATATAATCCCTTAAACCCACAATCAATTTGAAAACTCCCCAAGAAAGTCAAAATCAAGTCAATGGATAGAGAACCTAGACCCGATGAGAACTCGTTTCAAGAACCTAGATTATATTAAAATCTACACCCGTTGAAGAACCCGTCTCAAGAACCCAGATTACAAAAGAGGAACGCCACAAAGGTTGTGATTTACTTTTGATAAGTTCAAAAGTTCAATTAAGAACAAGAGGAGATAAACTCAACTCGCAATGAATAAATTCATCAACTTTCATAAACTTCATAAACTGATTAGAATGACGCTACATAGAGTATTTAAAGCAAAACCTAATGAAACCCTAGCCAAAATAAACCCTCATCTTCCAAAAGTGCCCCTGGATGAACAGTGCCGCGGCTACAGTGTCACGCTACAGTAACTCGGCTACAGTAACCCTAACCCTAGTTCAATAAAATAATAACTTTCCCAACATGCCATTGCATAGGCCCCCTTAAGTGCTTCCTATAATAAACTCAATTATTCTAAACAAATAAAATAAGTTTTTTAAATGAATTAAATAAGTTGAAACCCTTCAACTGCCCAAAGCCTTTAAGTTTTGTCGTCGCCCTCTTCCGTAGCTAATCAAATGAATTAAAACTGGATCTTCATCCTTCAAGCCCCATCTTGAATGTTGGACTCTTGCTAAACTTGTCCCAAGTGGATTGCATCAATCCTTGCATTGTCTCATTGATCTTCTTGGCCCATCTGGAAGTTGCAAATGATCTTTAAAACTAGACCCATATTTTTTTTAAATATTTAAAATGGTCATGCTACAGCCCCGCTGGGGGCTCCCGCTGGGCTTAACATGTACTTTTCTATGTGTGTTTTTTTAATTTATTTTTTAAATAGATTTTTTTACACTTTTAAATATTTTTTAAAAATAAAATAAATTTAAAATATCATTAAAAAACACTTCCTTAATCAGAAAGTAAAAAAAAAATCATTAAAAAATACTTCCTTAATCACGAAATAGAATAAATATTATTTTTATTCTACTTCGTGATTAAGGATGTATTTTTTAATAATATTGTAATTTTATTTTATTTTTTTAAAATTATTAAAAATATCTATATAAAAAAAATTTTAAAAAACACACATAAAAAAACACTAGAGTCCAACGGGGGCTCCCGCGCAACGGGACATCTAGCATTTTCCAACATGAATTTATCCTACATATATACAATTAATAAAGATACACACACGTACACACATATTCACATATCTAATTATATCCAACATTGATCTCTGATCTGTGTAATTTCCATCATGAACACGTCCTACTTTATTTAATTATTTTCATGTTCGTTTCTGTTCCTATCAATATTTAGAAAACAATTAACTTGGAATGCCAATCGGAAGTTAGTACTACGTACTTCGAGTCTTGAGTGCGACGTACTAGTCTCTGCAAAAATATTGCTCCGACCATTAACCCAAGTAGGTCTGCATGAATTAAGGGGAATCGATGCTAGCTGAAACATGATCCTTAAATTCTAATTTACTAATTAAATTATTCCCAAATATATATAACTTGTAATTTAATTGTAGTTTCTGGATCTCAAATAGGCTTGATTTCTTCAAAAGAATTTAAGGTGATTAAGGCCGGTTTGGATTGAGAGTTGAGAAGAAATGAGTTGAGATGAAAGTTGAATAAAATATTATTATTATTTTCGGATTTAAAAAAAATAAATTATTTATTATATTTTGTATGGAAATTTAGAGAAGTTGATGAGATAAGTTGAGATCACTTCTCAATTCAAACGGAGCAACTATTATATATTTATATATTAATTGTTAAGGATGTGAATGAAATACAATTTATTCATCATCTGAACATTGATGATGATTATCAAGGCAAATGCTTGGTATATATGGGATCGGGAAAGAAGAAAGAAGACAAGAAGATACAGGCCAAGCAACCACGATGTAACAAAAGTGGTCGAAGCTAGCTAGCTAGCTAGCTATATAGCCACCTTAATTCTTCTCTTTGTAACTTCACATAAGTCAGAATTTCTCTCACAAAAAGTTAGAGATGCTAACTTTAAGCCAGAAAATGTATTCTCTTCTTCTGAAAACAGGCCTTTTCAAAGTTAGTGATCTGCCAACTTTAAGTGGCTGAAGTTACGACCTGAACGCACGGCTTTCATGAGTTTTATTCCTTGGAGATATGTATATGCCCACTTTCCCCTGATTATGATCTCTTGCTGCAGGCATATTATATCATGTTGCTCGATGATCTGCAGGTTTGAACATCAGGCCGTAGCCCTATTGATATTTTTGGTTGCATCGATTCACTTCTTCTAGTCTATATTGAGATCGTCGAGCTTATACGTTCATGATAATATACGTAGTACTATTATTATCATCATCATCATTATTATTACTAACTTTACTTTGATATTTTCAAATTAAGATCAGAAAGCATGAAGCATGATTCCGCCTCATGAATCCGCAAAAGTCTGCATGAATAAAGCAACAAACTTTATATATATGCTTTTACGCAAGGTCGTGTTCACGTTTTCATTTTTCTTGCAACATTCCTTTTCACGATCTTTGCTTGCTGATCATGCAGGAACTTTCTCTGAGAACTCATTATATATATATATATATATATATATATATATATAGCAGCTAGCTAGCCCATGTTTTTAATTTCCTGATCGATCAGCCATTTCTATATATCTTACTGGAAAGACGTTGGATAAAACATCAGAGAATTATCATTTGCCTGTGGGACTGCCAGACCCTGATCATGCATGTGTGGGGGTGGGGGTGGGGTACTGGGGTACTGGATCATCCGATGATCATGATCAGTAATGGCTTATAATTTGGACCCCATTTTTCGATCGGGTCTTTCTGAAGCCACTTTTGTAGATTGTAATCAAGTACTGTATATACGCATGTGGCCAGCTCTCTCCTTCTCACACGCGCGAGCTTCCGGTGGCTGGCTGGCTGGCTGGCACCTTCGTACGTAATCCTGACGTTATATATTGCATCAGATCCAGCCATGCCACTATTTTATTTTTGGATAATGATAGTCTATATACTTACTCATTCCTATCACTTACTTATTTCCTATTCCGACCTAATTGGCATCATTTCAGCTTCCAAAAGAAAGTTAAAGTCGAAATCCCCCTCCCCAACTCTAAAAAAACAAAAACTTTTATTTTTTTAATAATTTTTTAACATCCTTAATCATTAATAAAAAAATAAAATAAAAATATACAACCTCATTAATAATTATTTTCTTAATTATTAAATAAAAAAATACAAAATATTAAAAAAATAAAAATAAAAATAAAAATAAATAGATAATAGAAGATAATAAGCATGTCATTATTCTTTATATTTGAGATCGAGCATGATTTTCTACCACTTTGATCGAAATCAATATTTAAGCGTACGTACACATGCTCTGCTCCGAACTTTGCTTTCCTTTTGCTAGCTCTAAACTTTCACTTTCTATCGAAGACAAAAAAAATTTCCTGCTCTTAATTAATAATTAACCCTTTCAAGTCAATCAATCTTTGAACGCTCCAATCTTTGGATTAATATTATCTTTAATTTATTCATATAAATACATCCCAAAAATTGAGTAATATACTTGTTCACTACTCGATTCTTTAAAAAGTAAATACTATATATATTTATAATTTTATTTATACTTTTATTTATTTTATTATTATTTTTTAAAATTTAAAATTTATATTTATAATTTTCTAATTTTCAACATACTGATACGTGGAGAAGTAAATTCTTAATAAATTTTTCTTAAATACATTTAGCATTTCTTTAAATAATGGAACAATAATGTTTAATTAATTATTTACGTAAATAATGCGATAAACAAAAAGAATTTCGAGAATGTTAGGTAAGAACATATAAAAAAAAAAAAAGCAAAAATAAGTGGATAAAGACAACATAATTAAAGATTAATTAAATTAGTTTGTTAGTTTTATACGTTTTGCATTTTTTTTCTTTTTTCTTTTTAAATTTTATCATTTATTCTTTAAGAAGAAAAATTTTAAATTAAAATCTAAAATACAATAAATTTAAAAAATCCACAAAATTAAAAAAAAAAAAAGGGAAAAAAGAAAGAAAGAGTAAGCAAGAAGTATTGGGTGTGGATAATCGGGAGGAGGGGAGTAGATGCCGTTGATCGGAGTCTCGGACTTCCCATTCCGTCTAAAATTTTCCAGCACTTAACTATTAGCTCTTGGGTTTTGAGGGTTTTGGAAGAATCAGAGGCTTTAGGACATGGCTGGTAAATGGAATCACACAGCTTTACTCGTTATCGACATGCAGGTCCTCTCTTTCTCTCTCTCCAAAAAAAATCTAAAATTTGAATTTGTTTGTTTAATCGTTGTTTTCTCTCGTTTTGGTTTAGAAAGATTTTATACACGAGAATGGTCTGATGCTAGTGAACGGTGGCAGAGCCATAGTTCCCAATGTAATCAAGGCGGTCCAAGTCGCCAGGGACCGTGGAATTCTTGTAGTTTGGGTACCGTCTTTGCCCTGCTTTGCTGTTTTCACTCATTCTCTGTTTGCTTAATTTGCTGCTGTCTCAGAAGAAATTCAATTTTTTTCCTGGGAAAGAATATGCGAGTTTAACATGAGGCATGGATGTGAAGCTCCATTTATTTTTCCGGCGGTTGCTTTGCAATGAGCTGTCCATTTAGACACGTTCTGTTTGGTTGCTAAGAAAATGTTAAGGAAAGAGAAACAATAATAGTGGAGTTATTTATGAGCTGAGAAAAACTTGACCTTCCCTGTTTTTTAGTCTAATTGACTTGATTACCTGGTGCAAAACAAAGAAATACCGAGGAAGATGTCATTTCAAAGTATTCTTCTTGGAGTTGTGGTCGAAATATTTGGATATTATGGTCCTCTTGTAACGTTTTTTTGGGTATTTTAGTGTAAAGTAGTGGTGTTTGGTGTTTAATTGTGAAGTGTGTTTTTCCTGTATGCGTTGATGGTCATGGTCATGGTAAACATTTGATTGTAGGTTGTTCGTGAGCATGACCCACTCGGGAGAGATGTGGAACATTTCCGCCGGCATTTATATGCTGCTGGGAAAGTGGGTCCAACCGCTAAGGGAAGTGTGGGTGCGGAATTGGTTGATGGCCTTGTGATTAAAGAAGGGGACTATAAATTGGTGAAGACGCGCTTTAGTGCTTTCTTTGCTACACACCTTCATTCTTTTCTTCAGGGTGCCGGAATTAATAAATTGGTTATCACTGGTCAGTGAATATTTGAATCCGGAGAACCCTTTTTATGTAGTTCTACAGTGCTGCATGTTTTAAGCTGTATTTACAGCTTGTAGTCTATTGAATCTCTATTTCCAGGTGTTCAAACTCCAAATTGCATCAGGCAGACTGTCTTTGATGCAGTAGCATTGGATTATCGATCTGTTTCTGTTATTGTTGATGCTACTGCTGCTGCTACACCAGAGGTGCATGTTGGTATGGGTTTTCTGCTTTCTTGAAAATATTATTCGATTGTACTTCGTCATTTTTTTTTTTGGCATTTTGCATAAAGTTAAATTTCAGTTTACCATATGACAAATGAACTTTCAAAATTTTTTGGGGTGTATTTTGGTACTACATTGCAATCTGACTAATGCACCGTAATTTTGATTTCACCGGAGGTCATTCAGAAACATGGTAATGCAGTGATATTGACAAAAGAAAATTAGAATAATCCACTAAACCAGTGTTTGTCTTGATTTGAAACTGTTGTACTGGGGACCATGGCCTACCTACAGTGGGTTCCACCCAAAGCTCTCAGTTGTTTGAAGATCCAAAGTTACAAACATGTGATAGGTGGATTTAGGACAGTTATTGTATGATTTACTGATATTGAGACATGTTAAGTTAGCATCCATGCTATCGGGGATAGGAGGGTTAAGATGGTTATACTGCTTTTATTTCATTTCATTTTTTATTTTAAGAACGAGGAAACCGTGGTTCTTGGATGCAGCTGGCATTGCATTTAAGCAACCTGCTATTCTAAATTTCAACTGGAAGATGCCATATCAATTCCTTGGAGTCTAGCTGCGTCAGTACAATTTTACACTCAATTTTGCTGCCCAATTCATGGGAAGGTCTTGCAGATACAAGGATTAGTGATTAGTGATGTAAAGGTCAGAGTTGAAACTCAACGCAGTTAGTATCAGCTAAACCTGCCAATTAATTTGAACGATCATATATTCTCTATCAAAGTGACATGTTAAAGGGAAGTTGTAAATGGCAACTGTAGCCAAGTAGTGGACAAATGTGTATTGGGCAGAAGAAAAGCAAGAGCTAGATGTCTTATTTGCATTAATTTGTTATTCTGAGAGCAAATTTGTTCAAGGGACTGCTACTTGAAACACAGAAATTAATGGTTTTAATGATCTTGGATAAAAATCATATTATGGCAGTATTAGGCAAGATGAAGTGAAGGAAGGGTAAAGTGATTGACTAGAGAAATTTTATACTGGATGCTGACCTATATAGAGTTTAGAAATGTATGCTGCAATTGGGACCTTTTATAGGATAATCAACCTGGACTAGAAACAAGAGCCAAAACTCGAGGATGGTTACTGTTATAAGAGAATAACACTATTGTTGAAAGGATTCTGAGCACACAATCTTATTGATGTACAAGGTAAGTAATTTATACACATGGATTTGAGTGTTTTATCTATGGAAAGTAGTAACGGAAATCTACAGCATTTACAAGTAAATAATTGCAGAAATTACAACCAGATCAAAAACTGATACTGGAATCAAAAACTGATGCTGGAATCATGTGCCCGCAGATCATGGTGATTGAGTCTGAGCTGTTTGTGAGTTGTCTTCCTTAATACGCCCCCGCAAGAACGGGCTACCATCAGAAAGGCCGATCTTGGTTTTGAGTTGATCTGTTTTTTGACGCGAGAGTGGTTTGGTTAACAAGTCTGCTAACTGATCATTTGTATGAACATGCCGAACTTGCAGAAAATTTTTTTGAACCAAATCTCTCACAAAGTGAAGATCTATTTGAATATGCTTCATTCGTGAATGATGAACCGGATTGAAGCTTAGGTGTGTTGCACCTAAATTATCACAAAGCAGTAAAGGAGTCTTTTTAAGAGTAAACTTCAGTTCTTGAAAAAGTGAAAGAACCCACATTAATTCAGATGCTGCAGTGGCCAGCGCTCGATATTCAGCTTCCGTGGATGACCGTGCAATGGCTCTTTGTTTCTTGGAGCTCCAAGAAATTGGATTGTTGCCAAGTAAAAGAAGATATGCTGAAGTAGAGCTTCTATTATCTAAATTTCCTGCCCAATCTGCATCAGCAAAGCATGTGAGTTCAGGAGAGATATTTTTCTGAATGGTTATTCCATGAAAAATGGTGTTTTTCAAGTATCGAAGCAATTTTTTTGTGGCTGTCCAGTGAGTCATTGTGGGCCGATGCATGAATTGAGATAGCTTATTGACAGCAAAGCTAATGTCGGATCTAGTTAAAGAAAGATATTGTAATGCTCCAATGATACGACGATATTCAGTAGAGTCCACATTGGAGGTTCCATCATCTAATTTTAAAGAGACCGAAGTGGAGAGAGGAGTGGTAACATCCTTAGCTCCATCCATGTTTGTTTTTGCCAAAAGATCGCGGATGTACTTGTGTTGAGTTAAGAACAAACCATGAGGAGTGGGAATAACCTCGATGCCAAGGAAAAAATGCAAGGGTCCCATGTCCTTGATAGAGAACTGTTGTCCAAGTTGAGTGATAACAGTTTCCACAAAGTTTGAATTATTCCCTGTGACAACCAAGTCATCTACATATACCAAGCAGTAGACTATTATGGAATCAGCACTATACACAAACAAGGAAGAGTCAGATTTGGCATTTACAAAACCAAACGCAACTAGTGCTTGTTTAAGAGCTGAATACCAAGCACGTGGTGCTTGTTTAAGACCATATATAGCCTTCTTGAGACAGCAGACATGGTTTGGTTTTTCTGG
Source organism: Juglans mandshurica (assembly GCA_022457165.1). Lineage (NCBI taxonomy): Eukaryota > Viridiplantae > Streptophyta > Magnoliopsida > Fagales > Juglandaceae > Juglans > Juglans mandshurica. Next base: position 7,021,085 of record CM039619.1, on the reverse strand, counting down.
ATCTTGAAATCCGGGTGGTTGTTTCATGTAGACTGTTTCTGTAAGATATCCATGTAAGAATGCATTATTCACGTCTAGTTGTCTCAGTGACCAGCCCTGCATAACAGCAAGAGACAACACAGTGCGTATGATAACAGGTTTCACTACTGGACTAAAAGTCTCCTTGTAGTCCAGCCCCGGTCTTTGATTGAAACCTTTCGCAACTAACCGTGCTTTGTACCGATCTATAGATCCATCAGACAGTCTTTTTATTCGAAACACCCATTTGCACCCAATAATGTTACATCCTTTCGGAGGTACTGCTAGTTGCCATGTACCATGGCGCATGAGAGCTGTTAGCTCTAAAGACATGGCATCTTGCCAACACGGATCAGAGAGAGCTTCACTCACAGTGTTGGGTTCTAGGGACGGTGGAAGGGAATGCTTTGTGGCAAGGAATAATTTTTTTGGTCGATAAATATTATTCATGGACCGAGTGACCATAGTATGCGATCGGGGCACAAGAGAATCAGAGTTGAAGGACACATTTAGAAGAGAGACTTCATTTAAAACCGAGGATGAAGGTTGAGAACCACATACCTGGTGAGGAATCGGTGGAGGGGAAGTCTGCATCAATGGTGCCGAAGAAGAGGAGGTACCCAATGCTGGAGAAACAGCTGCTGGCGCGGACTGAGCTGGTGGTGTCGGCAGAGTGAGTTGCACGAGTGGTTCAATGAAAGAAGAAGAAGTAGGACCTGGGGTCGGACTCGATTTAGTGCACAATTCCGAAAAAGGAAATTGCCCTTCATCAAACAAGACATGCCGTGAATGAAATACACGATGGGCTTTGGGCTCAAAACATAAATATGCATTTTGAGAAGTAGAATAGCCCACAAAGATGCAAGGTGTAGCTTTGGGTTCAAGCTTATGCTTGTTATAGGGCCGTGTCAATGGATAGCAGAGGCAACCGAAAAGCTTGAGTTTTAAATAGTTGGGAGTTTGATGAAAGAGCTTTTCAAAAGGTGTTTTATTGTGCAATGTATGCAGCCGTTTGAAAAGCATAGGGCCAAAAAGAGAGTGGGAGATTTGCATCTGAGAGAAGTGTGAGCCCAGTTTCAACTAAATGACGATGTCGTCTTTCAGACATGCCATTTTGTTGAGGTGTATGAGGAGCGGTTGTATAATGACCAATGCCGTGAACCGAAAAATATGATTTAAGAGCAATGTACTCACCTTCGTTGTCAGAGTAAATACTTTTAATTCGAGTGTTAAATCTATTTTCCACAATATTTCGAAATTGAGGAAAAATGATTTGAACATTTGATTTGTGAGTCATCGGATAGAGCCAAATATATTTGGTATGATGATTAATAAAAATGACATAATATTTTGAACCATCAATACCAACATTATGTGAGGGACCCCAAACATCAGTGTAAATTAACTCAAGAGGTGCTTTGCTAGTTAAACCATGAGAATGGAAGGGTTGACAATGAGCTTTATTTTGAGGACATGCATTGCATAAAGCATTATTGTCAGATTTATTTGTAGGTAATGAAAAGACACGGATTAAATGATTGACAATTTTAGAAGATGGATGACCAAGTCTTTTGTGCCAACCATCTTTGGAGATGCGTTCATGAACATAAGCAATAACATTTTTGGAAGCCATGGCTAACTTCTCCGGCAAAGGGTAGACACCATCTTCACATGCACCTTTGAGAAGCGTCGCCCCCGTTATCCGATCCTTCACCAAAAAATAAGATGGATGAAATTCAAGATAAACATCATTTTGCTTGGTAAAATGATGGACAGAAATCAAATTTTTTTTAATCGAGGGAAAGACACGATTAGAGGATTTAAAAGATAATGAACCAACATGAGATACAGGCAAATCTGATCCGTCTCCAATTACCACTTCATCAGTACCATCATATTCAGAATGTATTGAAAGATTGGATAGATCAGTCGTCATGTTATGAGATGCTGCTGAATCAACTAGCCATTTTTTTATCACTATTTTTGGAGGATGCTGCACAATTGGCCGTAACTCCACTGGGCCCAAGTTTGGAGCAACTTTTGGCTGTATGGCCCACTTGATCGCACAGTTGGCATTTGGGCTTGAATTTGCGAGGCCCATAATTGGAAGTCCACTTCTTCTTACTGTCACGATTTTTGCTGGAAGGAGAAAAACGCTGATGATCGTTGTGGTTTGGTCCTCCATGCCAATGCGAATAATTTGCAGTAACAACTAATTGCTGCGCAGAATTAGTTTCCATTCTCCGAAGGTAGTTTTCGTGGCCACCAAGCAAATCATGTAGTTCCTCAAATTTCAATGAAGTTTCGCGAGCACGAATTGGGGCTGCTATCTCCCGAAATTCTGGTCCCAACCCATTTAAGATGTATAGGGTTAAATTGTCATCCGTAATAGGATGATCGATTAATGCAAGCTCATATGCAATTATCTTAATTGCATGAAGAAATTCGGTGACTGAACGGCTACCACGAGTTTGCAACATGAGGTTCTCTTTAAGTTGCATTGCACGCGTTCGAGATTTTCCCGCATAGAGTTGAGTGAGTGCTGTCCAAGCTTGATGAGATGTTTTGCAGGATGCAAGAAGAGGTGTAATGGCAGTGGAAGTCGAGGCAAGGAGAGCATGAAGAATTAATTTATCCTGACGAATCCAGTGGGAATTCGCTGCTTTGGAGGTTGCAGAATTTTCGGCATCAATGGCAGGGCATATACGCTCGCCAGTAACGAAGTCGATGAGATCATATCCAATCAATAGTGCTTCGAATTGGGCTCTCCATTGGGGAAAGGTGGATGGAGTAAGTTTTTCGTTGATGTTAGTGGAAGCATTGATGCTGATAATCGGATGAGTAGAAGACCCAAGAATTGCAGCCATTTTTGTTCTCAGGAAGAAAAAAAAAATTTAAATCTCGTTAGAGACCGGCTCTCTTGATACCATATAAGAGAATAACACTATTGTTGAAAGGATTCTGAGCACACAATCTTATTGATGTACAAGGTAAGTAATTTATACACATGGATTTGAGTGTTTTATCTATGGAAAGTAGTAACGGAAATCTACAGCATTTACAAGTATATAATTGCAGAAATTACAACCAGATCAAAAACTGATGCTGGAATCATGTGCCCGCAGATCATGGTGATTGAGTCTGAGCTGTTTGTGAGTTGTCTTCCTTAATAACTGTATCCAAAGGACAAACGGGGTGAAGCAGTTTTAGCACATTCAAATTGCTCTAAAAATCATTTGCTCCGAGAGAAACTTTTGGCACTGGTTCCACATGCGCTGGCACTAAACCTTGTTTTGCAGTATCTCCTGATCATTCTTTTAAACTTGATTACTGAAGACAATGAACAACTCATGGAGAAGTTGTTCTGAAAGACCTTGGATCAGATATGTACTTCTCTTCTGGCTTGATGGGTAATGGGCGAGAAGTTCTTGGAAAGTGATTGCTTACTTTCTGTGCTATTACATGTATTTGGTGGTATGTTATAATCCTTAATTACTCTTGCATCTGGTGTAGCATGCAGATGCAGCTGTGATGTATTGCATTTTGAAGTTTTGTTTTGTTTTATTTTCTGATCTTCTAGCAAATTCACCTCTCCTTGAAATTAAAAATTTGACTTCAACGATATGCATAACTGACGTGGAATCTCTATATCATTTGAATCAGCGAACATCGTTGACATGAAAAATGTCGGCGTCGCAACCCCAACTTTGCAGGAATGGAGCAAGTCTAATGCCTGATCTGTTTGGCGATAAAATCATGGCCCTGCCTGAAGTTCCACGTGTTGTAAATTTGTTCCTTCGCTTGTGAAAAGTGATGTCTCTTTGCTGCCCTTCTCTCGAATTATAGTATTGTACTATTGTGTGATGAAAAAATCAATAACCTCCGCACACTACACATTTTTTAATTTTTAATTTTTTTTATCAAATATTTAATATATGAATAATGAATAGAAAAATTAAATTATTTTAAACTCACATTATAATATGGTGGGATAAAAGCAACAAATATCATCTCATGTTCGTTGCTCTACCTTTCTCTTTATTTGGGAGGTAGGGGTTCCAAGGCACCTCTACTAGTTGATGCTTGAGAATAAGAAAAAATCTTCTTCACACTCTACTATTTATCACACACTCCACACACTTAGTGTATTGAGTTTAAAAAAAAAAAAAAAAAAAAATTTGAGTGCATGGTGTGTGGAGAGTGTAGGTAGATATGTAACAATGCTCGGTTTGACCAGAATCAGATCCCTGCTTAAAATTCCATGTCCGTATCAAGTGAGGGACTAATTGTGTGGAATGGACTGTTGGGCTGGACAACAGGTCCTCCTCCTCGACATATATATGATTATCCCAAGAGTTAGGATGGGTTTGGATAACAGTTCAGATGAAATAAGATGTTTTATTAAAAGTTGAATAAAATATTATTAGAATATAATTTTTTAGTATTATTTTTATTTTACAATTTGAAAAAGTTGAATTATTTATTATATTTTTATATGGAAATTTGGAAAAGTTGTAATGATGAAATGAGATGAGATGTTTTGTGTATCCAAATCCACCAGTCTACATACAGTTCTTGCTCATGCAAGTTCATACAGTTATGTTTAAAAAAAATTTAAAATTACAATAATATCATTTTTAAAATGATTTTTTTTTTCTTTTTACCTTCATTCATCAATGGGACTGTAGTCAATGTACACATAATTTCTCACTCAGGACTATAAATAGAATTTCTCTTATCCCAATACTAATATTAAGATAGTTGAATGCATTCAATCTTAGATCTGTAATACTTTGACTTATTTGAATTATCGAACTATATGGGTTTTCATGATCATTAAATAAGATATATGAAAGTACAAAAATATCTTACATGTGAGCTCATCTAATGCTATAGTATATACATGCATGTGACCATCGGTTCCAAAGGCGAATTAAGGGGATTGTTGTCTGATACTCAAAATTGGTTGTAAAGCATTATATTTTTCTTAAGATTGTCTATCATTTCGTGCATGTTTCAATGTTAGACATGTGATCAAGTGTTTAAAGAAGACTACAAATATATAATCATAAACAGAACAAGAGGAGAACAAATTTAACCCATAAGAGCAAGGAGCGATGCGTCGAGCATCAATAACTTCGAAATGTGAAAAACCCGATGATGATATTTCATCTGTGATATTGTTCAAATAAGAAAAATTATGACAATTTTTCCCTTTTCATTGTAGAGTTCGTCAACTCGGTCTATTTCTATCCTTTCCCAAGATACAAACTCTCTGATTCGAAATTTAAAGTTAAAAGAAAGAGGACTGTTACATCCACAAAGAAATTACACAAAAACAATCCCACAAACTGACGTGGTTTTATCTGATCCGTTAGATCTACTATACAATAAAAGTAACTTTATAATTTGACGAACTACATCAAGCTACGTCAGTTTGTGGAATTACTTTTGTGTAATCTCTTTGTGGTTAAAGTATTTCCCTAAAAGAAAATACTGCTCCCAACTCCCGCTGGGAGTTACCGTTAGGTGTTATTTTTTTGTTGTGTTTTTTTACATGTATTTTTTAACATTTTTAAATGTTTTTTTAAAAAATAAAATATTATTAAAATATATTTTCTTAATCACTAAGTAAAAATAAAAAATTAAAAATAAAATTAAAAACTACAACGGTAAAAATGAACGGTAAAAACTAACGGTGATACTATCATTTTCCTTCCTTTTATGTATATAAGGGTCATGCTATAGCTCCCGCTGGGTTTAACATGTATTTTTCGTGTATTTTTTTAATTTATTTTTTATATAGATTTTTTTTACACTTTTAAATATTTTAAAAAAAATAAATTTAAAATATCATTAAAAAACATTTCCTTAATCATAAAGTAAAAAAAAAAAATCATTAAAAAATAATTTCTTAATCACGAAATAGAATAAAAATTATATTGTAATTTTTATTTTATTTTTTTAAAATATTTAAAATTATTAAAAATATCTATATAAAAAAAATTAAAACAAACACATAAAAAAACACTGGATGCCCAGCGGGGCATCTAGCATTTTCCAAAGAAAATTGAGCTGATTTGACTAAACAAACTAGAGGGCTCAGATAAGTCAAAGCATTTTGTGAAAAATCCAAGTGCAGGCACATCTAGAGAAGAATATTACAAACTTTGTGTCTATCTTATCGTAAAAATGAAGCTTTATGCAGAAAAGGGAAATGCTTCAATATAAGTGATTAGAAGCTATTACTTCCTGAGAAAAAAAAAAAAAAAGAAAGTGATTAGAAGCTGCCCATTTCGCTAGTTGGTGCGAGCATTGATGGATTTTTCCAGCCATTTCGCTAGGCAGATCTGAGCAGGAAGTTGGTGTGTCTCTGGCAGTGGATTCAATTGTCCGATCCACTGAAATTGCTTTTACAACTGCCCGAGTGTCCTTCTATGTTGAGTTTTTTGAGTTATTGTTTTGTTGCGCTTCTTCGACTGTCGTGTGTATTCTGTCATTGTTTTACCATGATTTGGATTAGAGCTGCCTATGAAACTAGTCTTCACAAAAACTGGAGACCGAACCATGCATCATTCTGAACCACACATTGCGATTAATCTCCAATTGTTTTTATCATTATCTGGTTTTATGTTTTTGAGGAAGTGACATTCCGATGGTGTATTAAATTAGAAAATTTACCATATATTTCCAACAGATCCCGTTTTACTACTTTTTTTTTTTCCCTTCTAATTTCTTACCATGTAGAGGTTCCTTGTATCCCTGTCAGTTCAAGCAAAACAATTTTCTTCTTTACAAGGAATCAAGGATATAAATGAACTTTAATATAAGTAGAAATAATTTATGTTGCACTCTGCCTCGCTGTCTCTCTCTCTCTCTCTCTCTCTCTGTCTTTGACCTTCCTACATCCCGAGAAGGAAATCAGAGCTCAGCAATGGAAGAAACAGTAGAGCTCCCTAATTTAGATCACGTAGAAATGGCTCACCAACGCATTCCACCAAAGAGAAAAAAGGGAGGCCTTGTAACCATGCCATTCGTTATAGGTGAGTGTAAAGCAGAATCAATATACATGCAAAAACTCTTCTCCTTTTCGATTATGAGATTTTTACTGATATTTTAGAATTATACATCATAATTTTCATTATTGTTTTGTGCATGTATGTTTTCAATATCCTTTTGTGTCGTGGGTGTCCAAAAAACACAGTAAATGAGGCATTTGAGAGAGTGGCAAGCTTTGGGCTGGTGCCAAACATGATATTTTACTTGATGAGAGACTACAACTTGGGATTTGCCAAAGGGAACAACTTGATCTTCTACTGGTCAGCTGCCACCCAGTTCATGCCTATCTTGGGGGCTTTTCTTTCTGATTCTTATCTGGGTCGCTTCCTTACCATCGTCGCGGGTTCCATAGCCAGCTTCCTGGTAATTTTATTTTCCATTTTGTTATTCTCTCTCTTTTTGGGGACCTATGAACAAATAGCAACCTTTAAAGAATATGAGCAAAATATTGACGCAACAAACTACTTTAATTCATTTGACAAAAATTTAAACAGGGGATCGTGCTCCTGTGGTTAACGGCCATGATTCCATGGTTGAGGCCTCCCCCATGTGATCAATCAAAACACAGTTGCAAATCCGCAACAACGATTCAAATGGCCGTCCTAATGTCTTCTTTTGCTCTCATATCCATTGGAGCTGGTGGCATTAGGCCATGTTCCTTGGCGTTTGGAGCAGATCAGTTGGACAGAGGAGATAACCCAAAAAATAACAGGGTCTTGAAAAGTTTCTTTGGCTTGTACTATGCTTCCCAATCTATTTCTGTCTTCGTTGCCTTGACGGCCGTCGTCTATGTTCAAGATCATCTCGGATGGAAAGTGGGTTTTGGGGTTCCGGCAATTCTTATGTTCTTCTCCGCCTTCTTCTTCTTCCTGGCTTCCCCCTTGTATGTCAAACGGGAAGCTAAGAAGAGCTTGTTCACTGGCTTTGCACAAGTGCTTGTAGTTTCTTATAAAAATAGAAAACTTCCCTTCCCTGATCGGAGCTCCGGTGGCCTTTACCATCACGGAAAGAACTTGCTTCTTGTCTCACCAACTGAGAAACTAAGGTAATGCCACCAGCATAATCATCGTCCTTTTCTGCCCTATTATATGCAGAAAAATTCAGTAATCTTTTCCGGGCTTTCTTTCTTTTCAGGCTTTTGAATAAAGCTTGCATCATTAGGGATCCTGAAGTTGACATAAACCAGGATGGATCAGCTTCAAATCCTTGGAGTCTTTGCACAACAGAGCAAGTAGAAGAGCTAAAAGCACTTATTAAGGTTATCCCATTGTGGTCTACAGGGATCATTGTCTCAATAAGCGTAAGCCAAAGCACATTCCCAATACTCCAGGCAAACTCCATGGACAGACACATAACTTCAAGCTTCCAAATTCCAGCAGCATCGTACGGGTTGTTTGCTGTCATTGTTATAACCATCTGGGTTGCTCTCTATGAACGAGTAACCCTTCCCCTGGCGTCAAAAATCATAGGTAAACCAGTGCGGCCTGGGCCGGTAAAAAGAATGGGAATTGGGACATTTCTCTCTTGCATGGCCATGGTAATTTCCGCCGTAGTTGAGCACATTCGACTTAGGAAAGCAATCCGTGAAGGGCATGTAAACGATGCACATGCAGTTTTGGACATGTCTGCTTTGTGGCTTGTGCCACAATATTGCTTGATTGGATTAGCGGAAGCGTTCAATGCGCTAGGCCAAATAGAGTTTTATTATTCAGAATTTCCAAAGAGTATGTCAAGCATTGCCACGTCTCTGTTTGGACTTGGGATGGCGGTGGCGAGCTTGTTGGCCAGTGTTATTCTGAGCACTGTTGATGACCTTAGTTCAAGAGGGGGGAAAGAGAGCTGGGTTTCCAATAACATCAACAAGGGTCACTATGATTATTACTATTGGCTTCTTGCTGTAGTCATGTTTCTCAATTTACCCTATTTTATTGTTTGTAGCTGGGCATACGGACCTCTGGTCGAGAATGGGAGTAAACGGGAGGGAGAAGGCTCATCCCCAAAACTGCCAGCCTGAAAATTAATTTGCATTTGGTTCGAATGCTGTAATTTTGGTTCCTCTCCTCCATGACATGACATTCGACCTAGAATATATCATCGTGGCTGAGTTATAATCATTCTCTAATTAACCTCTGAACTATCAATTTAGGAATCTGATACCCAACTCAAACAAGTTGAAATGTGTAAGCGTGGATTCTTAAGGTTTGATCCTCATCTATGGACCCTTCAACCAAAGGAACGAAATTGGAAATTAAGGATACAAAAATACATGAATAAGGGGTAAGGTACCCGGACAAACACTATTTCTTGACTTGTGCAACACTTAGAAAAATGGACACCGGAAACAAATAAATGTTTCCTACTCTAACCCACTAAGGGGGGAGCCGCACAAAGTGGCTGTTTTTATGTAATCCGAAAATGGAATTGTAGTCTCATGACCGAAGGCCATAGTGATTGTAGTGACTACATTTTGTGTTCAAGTGGATGTTGCGGAAGTCTACTACCTCGTCTTCACGACCTTACGACCAAATAGGATAACTCTTATAATAAAGAGCCAGATAAAAAATCCTAACTCCATCACCTTATACATTGTCGCAAGACTCCACATTCTTCTTAAGAAATACATGTGATTCTCGCACAAAAATAAAAGTAAAAAAAGAAAATAAGGCTCATGGGTTGTGGCGGAAAGAGACTGCCAAGGGACTAAACAGGGGTGGTGAATCTGGTGATCCATTGTAAATTGGTCAGAGCTTGCTGACTGCAGTTACATTGACCATAGTCATACCTGTGGCCATCCATTGTTTACCTAAAGCAACTAGTTCTCCGTTACTTCTCTTTCTTATCTCCACCACCACTGCCACTAATGTTTCTTTTTCTGCCACAACTTTCGCCTCTATCTCAACTTCTTCCTGTCATAGTTCAGTCATCAACGTCAGGTAAAAAAAAAACGAAAAAGTTGGAAACGCAATTCTGGATAAAAACATTTCACAGATACTAAAAAGGGGAATAGAAGAATTTAATTAGCAAGCATTTCTGACCCTTTATTCAAGGTATACTTTCCAGGGTTATTATTATTAAGTTTCCCTTTATCGAAATTTTGCCCAAAAATAAGTTAATTTCATATAGAAAATTTCCCTTAAAGCATCTTAATGTAGAGGTAACTTACGAACATTTTAGAGAAGAAATGTCAGTCACTTGTGGAAATGGGATGACGAAGGTCGGTTTTGGAAGATCCAAAAGTGACGATTCTGAGGACATGACAGGTGTTCGCTGGTTAAGGGTAGGACGCGATCGACATAGCCTCCAAAGACCGAGAACAAAAATGGGGAAAAAAAGGAGAGAAGTTGAGGAAAAAAATACAGAAAAGGGGGAGGAGAAGGGAGGGGAAGAGAAGAGGGAGGGTGGCCTGGTGGGGGCTGGGGTTTTAAGAGAGAGAACGAGAGAAGAAAGCCTTTGGGGTTTGAACTAAACGAACCTCGTACCTGCTCCTGTTGTTACCAATTCAGCGGAGGCAGAAATTAGAATCATTGCAAAGAGCGTAGATAACGAATCATGGTTATAAAAACGAACAAAAATTCTGCAAATCATTTATATACACTACACATTACATTACATTCTTTTTTATTTTGTTTTCACTTAATATATGATGTATAGATAATGAGTGAAGAATAAAACAAAAAAAATTTAAAAATTTAAAAAAACAAAAATAACTGTGGTGTATGATAAGAGTGAAAATCGACTATATCGGTACGGTTTTGACAAAAATCACCACCGATCGATGGAGGGGATTTTTATGGAAGAACCGACCAAACTGGCCAATAGGGAGGAGAAATACTGCCCGTAACGATTCCAACTATTCTTTGGCGTTTCTCAACCCCCTAGCGGTGAGGTTCGTCTGAGAGAGTAGAGAGAGAGAGAGTGTTGCAGTCTAACAAAGGAGAAAGAATGAGAGAAATCGGAAAATGATTTATATTTTTTTTTTGTATAAATTAGGTCTAAAATAATGCGGTTTCACTTAAATTTAAATAAAATGACGTCGTTTTAACTATTATATATATATATTTATTTAATTGGCTGGTTTGAAAACCAGTTCAAATCGAACCGAACCAACTAATGTCTGTTTTAAGGAATTTTTACCGCCGACCAACTGGTTCTTTGTCGGTTTCGGCAAGAGACTCGCTGAGAGAGGGGTCCAATGGAGCAACTGAGACTATGAGAAAGTAGAGAGAGAGAGATATGGGAATGGAGAGGAAGTTAAGGCTGTACGAGATGCATAATGATGGTGATGGCCAGAACGAGGCAACTGAATCAAAACGCACGTTTTGTTAAAAAAAAAAAATCAGAAGCACGTTGTGTGCACTGTTACGATAGCTGCTATACAGAGTTTTTCATACAGCAAAAAGTCAACTCTTGTTCGGCTTCGGAAGCATATCAAATGATAAAAACAAAACATGGATAAGAAAAACGAAACAGTGGATGAGAGAAGAACTTGAATCTTAGCCGTGGAGTAGTAGGAAATATTGAGGTTGACGGTCGATTTGACATTCCCGACAGAGGACCAAATGGCGGCGGCCCCAACGTTGTCGATTAACGTTGCCATAGCTCCGACGTGCCAATTTCCATCTCGATCCTATATATTATATAATAGGATATAAATAGAAAAGAAAAAAAAGATTTGAGGACAATATCAAGGAAGACAAAAAAGAAAGAAAGATCAGAATATAGATAAAGATTAGAGAGACGATGAAGGGATGGATGGATGGATGGATGCCGGATGGATACAGTAAATAAGCACTTACTGAGAGGCGACTGGGAACCAAAAAATGACAAAGAATAAAACCCTTGCGAGCCTGGACGACCTGGAGGCCCTCCATGGCTATAGCCTCCACTTCATGACATATCATGCCCTTTGACAGAGCGCCCAGCCAATTCCGCGCCATCTCCACCAAACGACGCCCTTCCATCTCTCTCTCAGTCGCTACGTTGGGTAGACTATCTCCAGTTTCCACACCTCTAAATTGGGGAACTTTTAAAGCATGCTTTTAATATCGTATTAATGTCGAAAGGTGGTTTGAATGTGGATGGCTTCATCTCACACTTGTTGACTTCACTCGTATTATTTAAGATAATTCCAAGTTTAACATTCAACCATTCACTCCAAATTGCTTATAATTGACGACCAGATTCGGACACAGGACTGAGAAATGAAATGAGATAAATTTTAGAGATGAAAGTTTAAAAAAAATATTATTAAAATATTATTTTAAAATATTATTATTATTTTAAAATTTTAAAAAATCGAATTGAGATTTGAAAAAAATGAATTGTTTATTATATTTTGTGTAAGAATTTAAAAAAATTATAATAGTAAAATGAAATTAAACATTTTCTGAATCCAAACGGAACTATAAAGGAGGAAAATTTAACCAAGGAAATAAATGTTTATTTATGAAAAACGTGCTTGTGATGAAATTTGGGTCATGATCAACCACAAAACTCCTTTAGACCGGTCTCGTTTGAATTCAAAACGCACTTTAACTCATCTCATCACATCATTAGAATTTTCTCACATAAAAATAATAAACAATTCAATTTTTTCAAATCCCAAAACAACTTTCTCAAATTTCCGCACAAAATATAATAAACAATTTAACTTTTATTCTACTATTCATAAACCATCTCAACTCATCTTAACTCTTCTATAAATTCAAACCAAGCAATTACTAGTAATTGATTCATTGCTGAATCTTTGTACAGCGGTTCAGCTGTCCGATCTTCTTCTAGTAAGCAAACGTACTACTGCATTTTATTAGGAAGAATGAAGAAATATCTGATGAAATGTGTGCATGCTTGGCATGCATCAATTGCGTGTAGTAAGTAGTAGAATCCTGGCACCTACCATTTACAAGTACAGAAAATGCAAGTATCTGTTGAACAAGAAACTTGAAGAACAGATCACAGTGGCATCAAACATATGATATAAAATAAATATTCCATTTTATTTTATTTTATTTTTATAAGTAGGCAAATGTTCCTTTTTATCTGTAGCTTCACTGAAAATTTCATTCTGTTCGAAGTTTCAACAAATTAATTGGGATCACCTTATAAGCGTGAGATTTAAATTCAAAAACTCTGTGGCATGCATCACTTTTGATCTACAATCAATAGAAATTTACTGTTCAGCAGCCAGCTCTTTCTTCAATTCTTTCTTATTCACCTGGATCAGACATAAAGGTGTAACAAAAGAGCTCTTTAGGTACCACTTCATGTTAAGCTATGGAAATGTAACATTTTTCTTTGCAACACAGTGAAGTGAAAGCAACTCACCTTTCCCATAGCATTACGAGGCAGCGAGTCCCAGAGAAGCAATCGGGTTGGTAGCTGGAGAGACCGTGTAAAGCATTAGTTAACAGAAATGTATGTTATTTATATTTAGCATTCATCTTAGAAGTTAGCACACTACATGGACAGACAGATTTATCATCAAGATTCAAATCAAGCTGTCTCTACTTCTGGAGGAAGACATTCAGTATGCTGGCATACCATGAGGCATTTGGGATGTGGCATGCCTGGCCAATCAAATCACGTTTGAAGCCAGTGCCAGACACATCCTCAACTGAGGATCAAATACACCACAAAAAATCCATCTCCAGAATTTTACTTCTAACTGGAGAGTAAGGCCTTCCTACGAAAAAGTTGGACCAGTGCTCTGCTTTTCCATATGGAGGAAGGGAAGGAGCGAAAGATGGTCATGCTACAATACCTTGTATGGTGCAAGTTTTTCTTTAGCCCAAGAGCAGAGTTCCTCCAACGTTATAGCAGGCTTCAAATCTTCCTCCCTTGTTCTCTTAACTTCTGCATTAGGCACAATAATTGCACAAACAGCTTCTCCATAATCTTTGTCCGGTAACCCCAACACACAACATTCTGCAACAGCTGGATGCTGCACAAGAAATGTTTTCATTGTGATTGTCAATCTATCTAGTTAAACAATTTTTACTTTTTTTCATCTTTTGCATGTTTTTTATCAAGAGTTATTCTAGAAGAATGATAATGAAATGCACACTATAAAGTGAACATTTAAGGTTATTTTTTGGATTAACAAGGATGAAAAGTACTTGCCTCCAAGATAGCTGATTCAATCTCTAATGCAGATAATTTGTATCCACCAACCTTCATAATATCAGCACTTGTACCTGATACCCACACACAACAATATTGCAGCATGTACACTTGTAATCCTTGATTTATGGAAAATCAATATGCGGTTCAACTTCATACCACATTGTATTTCAGATAATTATGAATTTTAGGCCCCTTATTAGCAGTATAAGAGGCAATTATAATATGAAACTCAAACTGGATCCCATAACATATAAAAATAACACGTTTTTTCAACTGACACAGATGAAAATATAATTCTTCGAGTTGGATGAATAACTATCACCCAACCACTGGCTTGTGCATATTTTATGCTGAGTGAATAGGGGCCACATTTACGTTCATTAATCATCAATACCAGGTTTATCATTTATGAATGTACTACCACAGCAAATAGCATCAGACCAGAACAATGTATCAAGCTTCTTTTCGGGTCACATCTACTTCTCTCATTCCTATAATTACTTACAGTAAGAAAAAAAGGGGTGGGGGGATGGGTGCTGTCCAACATTGCAGGGACGAGGGAGTGATGAGGGCTTAATTAAGTGCCTTAGCCACCCGGGAGTTGAAGTTTCCCCTTGCAATGGAATGAGAGAGAGAAAAAAAGGGGGGCATGGGTGCTGTCCCACATTGCAATAGAGGGAGTTTGATGATGGCTTAATTAAGTGCCTTAGCCACCCTGGAAGTTGAAGTACTCCCTTTACAATGGGTTTAGGTCTCACCCTTAATAGGTCTCATCTAATCCTCTCCAATCTCTAGTTGTTGAAAAATTAAATAAAAAATCATTACATCTCAAGTAAAAAAGTTTGTCTCATGCATATTCTGTGAGATGTATTATGCACATGAACTCTAAATGTCCTTACGTCCCAAAATGATGTAGTATCCATCCACATCCACTTTACCAGCATCCCCAGTCCTGAAGAAGTCCCCATCAGTAAATGATTCCCTAGTTACCTGAACAAAATTATTACAAAACAGAATTTGCATGAGTATTCCACATTCCATTTTTCATTGGTGTAAAACTACTAGTTGCTAAATCATATTGTCAAAACTTAATCCATTCAATTACAATATGATGCATGCCTAACAGACTTAGGAGTATGGTAGCATACAGGGTATATGACATCACTGTGATTATATCAAGGCTTCCACAGAAAAATAAAAATAAAAAATAAAAAAAAACCAGCAAAAATAGTGTGCAGTTTATGAAGGTCAAATATAGCATGCATTTCTCTACTTAAGTGATAAGAATTCATTGGAGAAAAAAAAAATATAAAATGTAAGTGTATTATTGCAAAGACCAGCAAAGATAGACATGGCCAAGAAGCCATGTGATGAGATCAAGGCTTCAGAGTCCTTTAGAACATATATTGTTTCCCTACATAAATATAAATTTGGAATTTTCACCTCAATCAAATTTGAAAAACCTAAGACAGTTCATCACGATAATGGAAGTTGTAATTGCCAATGACCTTGAACTTATATGACACCTTCTCCTCCAATAGGAATAGGGTGGGGTCACGGGTTCGCTCTATTGTGTGTAATTTACAATCAATTGAAAAAAAATAACTGATGGGAAGGAAATACTAAAAAATATCAGAAAGTACCTCTGGAAGTTTCCAATATCCCCTAAACAATGAAGGGCTTTTAACGCAAAGCTCACCCACCCTGTCTGTGTCATCTTCATTCTCATTTTCTGCTAGAATCTTCACCTATCATAAACACAAAAATGCTGCTGACGAGAGTCCGAGGAATTAAAAAAAAAAAAAAAAGATCAATGACCATCAATGTCTTTAGAAAAATGAAAACCAGAATGTTATATTATTCATAAATGTGTAAATTAAACCTTAAAATGATCGTTTATGTTCAGTGATTACGTTATAATATCCACTTCGCTCCATGGAGATTAATTACAAATCGGTCAAGGGGGAAGCTAACTAACCTGCACACCAGGAAATGGTTTCCCAACAGTCCCGGCCTTCCGTATCCCTTCCAATGGATTTGATATTGCCATGACGAACTAAGACATTAAACCATCACTTGTAAGAAGTACACTCTATGTCTACTGATAAAAAAAAAAGTATACTCTGTGTAAACACAGTGTTTATGCTCCTTCATAAATTTAATAGATATACTGGGAAAAGGTATTTAAACTAGCTTACTTACTTCAGTCGTGCCATATCGTTCCAAAAGGCGATGCTCTGTGATAGTTTCCCATTGTTGCATGACAGGTTCAGGGAGTGCTGAGGAGCCACACATCTGTGAAGTAAAACAGAGAGGGGGGGGGGGGGGGGGGGGGATTCATCAGTTGGCTTTGACAATTGGGAACAACCATTAGAACATATATATATATATAAACTGAAAAACTTTAAATATTATTTAGGAGGTCATCAATAGAAAAAAAAAGGTTAGAAGTTCAATTGATTCTTAAAAGTTGCACCCAGGAAACGTCCTTTTGTACCTACCATTAGTCTCAGCTGTCTTGCTGCAGAGGCAGAAGCAGCTTGTAACTCTGGATCCATTGCTTCATAACCTTGTATCAATCGAGTATACATAGTTGGAACCTACATATTACAGAATGATTTCTCCGTATCAACTCTCAACTGTGACAATATCACTAACATGACACTCTTAATATTTGTAATAAATAGCCTAGTAAGAAAAAGCGTGCATTAGAATATGATTAGGATTCCATTCTTTCTACTATAAAGTCTATCCCATGGTAAGAAAATTATATAATAGGCCTACTCTTGACTCTGTATGCAATATGTATGCCAAAGGAACTCTGCATAATCACGGGTATACAGCCAATGTGCTATGAAAACATAAATTTGTAACTTCAAAAGGTATATAAAAAAGGTTCAACCAAGTTACATGCTAAGGTATTAAAAAAAAATAACCATTGTGCAGTAGGTAACTAGGATTTAAGACCACATTCAGGAAAGGTACACAGGAGAAGTACCTGTAAGGGAGAATGTGATGTCCACTATTTACAAAAAAGTGCTTAAGATAAAGACCAGGCTTACTCCTGTAAAAACAGTTATAGCGTCATCAGCCTTAGTCCCCTCAATTGGATATGACTCACGCCATCTCTGCCAAATTCCCCTTACACTAAATTTTGGCATAAACTCAACCTTCAAAACACATGATCAGATATATTAATAGAGCAAAAGTGAACTTAGTTATGATGGATGGAAAGTAGAAAATATCCATTCGAAGGGAAGGAAAAAAAGAATAAGGAAAAGGCTAAATTACCGTTGACCCAGCATAGAGAGGCGCTAGTAGAGCATTAAAAAGCCCATGAACATGTATATTATAAGTTAAGGATCACTGCAACACCGAGTTTACGAAATCAAATTTGATACAGCAACATCTAAGAAGCCAACAAAGGCATATACTCAGGCTGTAATCATGTGAAGAAGCTAAAACAGTTTCACAATCTGAAAATATAAATATGAGGGATATGATGTAGCGGTAGGCAATGCAAAAATTGGTCAGCTGAAGTATACTCCCAAGCTTCTGCGAGTGTTTGTACCTGAAATCCAATGTTGCAACAAACATCAATGCACAAATAAATAAATAAAATAGTATATGTAAAAAAGCTAATTTGGCATGGTCATGTAACCGCTTCATTAAGGAGGTTTTAGCATTAATTCCTAGACTGGAGTTTGACAGGATTCATCATCCAAATGTAAAACTTTAGAGCAAATGCTCTTAAGAACAGTTAAGTAAAACCAAAGGTTTCAACTAGAACAGTCATTTAAACCGGAATATTTTTTACATAATATCGACTATGTTTATGGATAAATATGGACAAAATAAACATATAAATTATAAATAAACAAGCATGGTCACATAGATGCACATCTAACAACCATGAGGTTTTCACATAAAGGATAGTAGCTTATAGTGGACCATGGGATAAAAGCGTATTAAAACTCATGAGGTGCATGATGTGCATACCTGTGCAGTGATGCTTCTGTGCGTGTGAACAACTCCTTTAGGTTTACCAGTTGTACCACTTGTGTATATAATTAATGCTGGATCCTCACCTGCACCATTGGAATTGACCAAGTAGTGGATGAGAAAAAAACTGTTCTCAATTTCATGCACAGCTATTACTAGGATGTATAATTGCTCAAAGGTCTGTCACCATCTTACTTGATGTCTCAATATTCCTTTGCAAAATTCCACGTTCATCTATTCCACCAGGTTGTGAATGATCATGGGCATTTTTCTGTGAAGAAATGCTCAGAACAGGTGGAATAAGAGAGTGTCGAGCAGCACATTTAGAAGCAACTTCTTGCAGAAACTCATGATGATCCTCAGTACTTAGTACAATGGAGACATCCTATAAAAAATAAGCATAAGAGTTCAATAGAAACAAGTCCACAATAAAACCAAAAAAAGAAAGAAGAAAATGACAAAACAAAGATGCTGGAGGTTGGCCTGAATTAAAACTTCTTCCTGCAAATATAGTGCTATGATGTTTACAACAATCACACTAACTCTTAGGTAGGAAAACCCCACAAAAACAGATCAGGTTGACATTACATTAGTAAAAGAGCCAAGACTCAAGACGACCTGAGTTTTTCTCTGCTTGATTAAACATAATCAAGGCTCCATCTCAACTCAAGCATTCATATATAGGCTCAAACTGGGATTGATGCCAAGCTTGTTGAACTCGAGAGTAGCTTGTAAAGCAAACCAACCCTATGCAGTGTGCTTGAGCTGATTCATTTGTCTAAACAAATGAGCTGAGCAATTGACCAAGCTTTGATCAAACCACTCGTGGGCAGTTTATACCCTAAGTTGCTATTCGAGATAGAGATAAAACCACTGCCAGTGATATGGTCTTCAGGTTAGACAGCCAGGGAAAAGAAAGAAAATAACTTTCTTCACTGCAATTTATCAAATCTGAATAATAATCAAATTAAAAACCTTAAGCACACTCTTATACCAAAGAAACCCAAGAAAGAACTAAATCCCAGTACCTCTAAAGTAGCATGAATGGTACCACTACAGTGTGTGAAAAGTCACCACACAACTTCTAAAAAAAGAAATCTGCTCTTGCTCAATCACTATTCAACTAATGAGAGCTATCCTTCAAAGAGTAAAAGTCATTTTGAACTTGATACGAGTAATTCTGAAGTAAAAAAGCGGCATATTACTGTTTCAAATGTTAATAGGATGTGCGGCAACCTATTAGATGACGGAAACAATAATGCAGGTATTATGAGTTGGAAAGATAGGAGTTGGGGGAGGTGTATGGGCACAATAAAATATACACCATAGAAGTATGGTTATTTACGATTAAAAGAAAAACTAGGAGTTCTAGTACACACCGAATCATTCATCACATGTAGGAGCTCAGCCTCTGGGTAGCTGAGTGCAAGTGGAACAGCAACACCTCCACTCAACCAGGTCCCTAGCATTCCAGCAACGAACTCAGCTGAAGGTTTGGCCACAATTCCTATTCGAGCTCCACCAAGATGACCAAGTCCTCCCACACCATCAACAGAGAGAGATGGCTTTTCCCGTTTGCTCTCTTTGGAAGTCTGATATATGATATATGAGTACATTGCATTGAAGGGTTTTGTCAAACAATTTAATAGTAATTTCTTCAGGGGTAATTAAAAAGAATATTGCTAATAAATCAATGAACTAATCCCAGAATTCTGATACTTCAATTACTAATAAGTGATCAGCAAACTAGAATAGCTGCAATCTTATGGAATTTCCACAGTGCTTCCCAAGTCAATATAAACAGCACATGCCCAAGAATAAGGTATACAAGCCCAAAGGTCTTAAGTGTATATGAACTTCTTACTCACACTTGTTAAGTCACTACTTCTTAAAATATTAGATATCTCGAATGCCGATGAAATGAGCTGTATGTAGCTGTAACTTTGCTTATCGGCTCTAATAGCAACTCTGTCACGAGAGGCACACCCCTGCCTAGAAACTTCTTTGACTACCTCCATAAATGTAACAGAATCTGATGCTGTAATAGAGAAGAAAGAGCATTGTTAAGATATGAAAGAGCATTGTTAAGATGTGACCAAACATATATAGCATTCATTGTTACAACAATGGTTCTTCAAACCCATTAGCCCTAACAACCAAAAACACCCAAACTCAAAACAGGGATTTGTAATTTCTTAAAGAGAACCAACCACGCCCACATAGTTTCCATCCTAAAATTCCATTCAAACTTTCATAGCATTTGCTTAACAAACCAATCTAGACTTATATCACTTAGAAATTGAACGGCTCTTTTGTTTATGATAGAAGTATCAGTCGTCCAGACTGGGAAATAACTAAAAATTCTTACTCATCACCATAATTTGATAGTGATGGAAAAGTATTCAGATTTTACGAAGTGACATGCTAGATTGAAGACTATGCTTCACGTGTTTGTACTTCTAAATGATATGTAAAACACAATGGAACCATTCAAATTATCCTGATGCATCATGTTTCTTATACGCTTATTCATACCTTTGTTTAACCTAGTTTGATGTTATGCAACAAAATAAGGGGAAGAAATTCAGAATTCCCCGTCTGTATCCAGGATTCAACGAAATTGAAACGAATAAGGACATCGTTTCGCAGAATAGAAACTCAATCAGTCACATAGGGCCTAGTTAAAAAACAAAAACCCAAAACGACAGAAAGTTGGTTATATACAAGAACATCTAAGCAACAAAACCAATATAAACCAAGTCAATCATTACCATTCGTATTCTAAAATAATTTTAGTTGAACAAAACCATCACACATGAACCATATACATACACATATGGATACAAGCACGCATATATTTAACGTGGTGAATGCTCTGTTTTGTTTCCAACAAGTGCGTAACATAACGAAAAGAAAGCAGCCCCAGCACTCGAACAAAGGCCTCCGATCAGTCCAGGCTAATTAGTCAATCATTTCGCCGAGCACAAAACGTAACATCAAATACGATCCTTCTATATTTCATTTTCCAAATTCTTTCTCTAAGCAACCAAACAGAGGAATCCGTAGCAATGCAAAAAAGAAAAAAAAAACAAACAAACACAAGAGAGCAACAGCGACACACACACACGAGTACGGACAAGGTGGACAGAAACAAGGCCGAGGTCCCGTGAGCCTGCTCAGAGAGAGAGCGAGGAAAGGCGAGGAAACTGAATACAAAGTAAAAGAGGGCCTAGACAAGTGGCAGTTGGAAGGACTTGAATGATGAGCAGCGACTCGTTGAGGAAGGGAGTAGGTGGGGAGCCGTGCCCGACTCATGACAAACAGTCGGTGACAGTTGGGTTTGAACTTCGAAAAAATCTGGGGAGCAGCCACTAGATCACACATAACGTGGCTAAACAAATTGACCAATTTCTCCCTAAGTCCCCTCACCCTGAAAGCCCTCTCCGATTTCGAAATCCCTAATAACGGCAAGGGAAGCTACCGGGACTATGTGAGCTGCGATGGAGAGGGAGGAGGGGGTTGCCGTAACTTGGATTTGACGGTGGGGGTTGCTGAGAGCTCGTGGGGCTCGGTGGTGGTGGCTGGGCTGGCGTACGGCGGCGGCGGCATGGTGGCTAAATCCGTGTGTGAGATCCATTTCAGGACGGCGGGGGGAATGTCGTGGAGGCTCGAAGGTGGCTAGAGGGTCGCCGGTGTGAAGGGGAGCTGTTGAGGTGGTCGGTGGCACTACTGGATGGCCGACAGAGGTCAAACGCGATGCGGGTTGCTTGGCGAGGGAGGAGTACGCGATGTGGCTGATTCCACCGGTACCGACGGCGTCGCCGGTGGCGCTGGGCTGAGTAAGGTGATGCGACGCGGGCGAGGGAGGAGGTTTTTCGCGAGGGCATGTTTACTAACTTTCAACCTTAACGCCGAACGGTAACTTCGTTGCTATTAGTGGGTGGGTGTGCGTGTCGGTTTTAGGTGATTTTTAGTTACCATTTGTTTCGATCTTAAGTTGAATTGAATTTTTTATCAATATAATGAGTTAAAATTGTGAAAATTGATCCTTTCAAGCGCGTTTGCACACCGAAGCGCACCGATGGCTGATGTGGATTCAAATTTAGTAAAGAGTCTAGCTATACATCAATCAGCACTCTCTGCACACTCTTAGAGCATCCCTATTTCATTCACCATACCACTATTATCCCTAAATTATAGGAAAAAATTTAGAAAAAAACTCAAAAATCCCCTCCCATCCCATTCCCTATTTTAGGATTCTGATTTAGAAAATAAACAGTGGTTCCCTAAATATAGGAAACTACTATTCATCCCCTAAATCATTTTTTATTAATATTTTATTCAAATAAATAAAATAAATTCTTTTTTCAATCAATTACATTTTCTCTTATACTTATATTTATTATACTTTTAAATAATATTTTTAAAAATAATTTAAATAATTACTAAAATATAAAAATAATAATTTTAAAAATATTATTAAACCCTTAAAAAAATAATTTAAATTTTTGTTTAAAATATTCACTATAATAATAGTTCAAAACATAAAAAAAAATTTTAAGTAGTTAAGTTTGAAAATGGAAGTGAGAGAAAAAAGTAATAAAGAAATAATAGAAGAATATTATTTTAATAGAATAGAGAAAGGATAGGGAATGAGATGTAGAAGGTTTTTTAAAAATGAGTAAAATTTAGGATAAAATTATAGGGAGTGTCCTTTTTAGCTAAAATTTAGAGAAAAATTTAGGAAATCGGATGTGAATGCTTTTAGGTAAATTTTTTTTTTTTTTTAATTATTATTTTGATATAGGCTGATATAAATCATTTTTGTTTAGTAAAACGGTGCGTCTTATTTTTTGGTCATAACTGAAACAATATTTATCTATTTGTCATGCTTCATCAAGTGTCTTCAAGAACAAAAAAAAAAAAAGTTTACAGCTCTGTTACGACAATGAAAATGGGTATTGAGCATCGTTTGATGAAAAAGATCCTCGAAATAATTGCAATGGAACCCATAGCTGATGAAGAAACTGGACTTGAGCTGAATGAGAAAAATATTGAGAAGGTACTCCAAAAAATAAGGCCGTATCTTGGAGCAGCTGGTGGGTCGCTTGAACTTGTGGCAATCGAGGAGTTGATAGTCAAAATTTGTATAAGATGACCAGCAGGGATGATGACTGTTCGAGTGTCTGTTACAAAGAAACTGTGAGAGAAAATTACATCCATTGCAGCAGTTCAACTTTTGTAAAACCCATAAAACAAAAGAAATACACCCCCTCCCTTTTGTCTCTCTAATTGTATGCTTGCGATTTTCTGTATCAAGTAATTTGCAAACGAAATGTGTCAATAGAACTCCGTAAAAAACCTTTGTGGTAGTTCTATGGAATATGTACAGTTCGATATACAGAGGCTTACAAAAGTCGAGTAGAAAAAAAGGAAGAAGATGACCTTTCTTGTCTTCTTTCTCTTCAATTGTTTTTTATTTTTATTAAAAAATAAAAATAAGATCTGGTAAAATATTAAACTAATAATTGGTACGCCAACCCGCTTGTATCTAGAAGAACTGTAAAATTATGGAATAAATTTTATAGAGTTTATTTAAGATGGGTTTATATGTATTTTGATATTAAAATGAGTTTAGATATATTTATGATAAGTTAAAAAATATTGTAGGTCTCGTAGGTAAAAAAATGTTGAGTTGAAAAAGGTCATGAGTTTCACGTGTAAAGAAATTTTGAGTTAGAATGAATTTAATAATTTGAAAGTTAAGTATTTAAATGTTAGATTTAATTTAAAATTGAACTGAATTGAGTTGATTTCAAATTAGTCCAAATTTCAAACGGCCCGAGTTGTGATTTTTGAAGTAATTGTTTGATGGTTTTGATGGTATTAAAAAAAAAGTTGGAAAATTGAATATACACTGGCGCGATTGCTCACTCTTAAAACATTTTAATGCAATATGACTTGCATATTATATTTATTTTTTTAATTTATAAAAAAATGTTTAAATAAAAAAAATATAGAAAATCTTAATCTCGTGATTTCTATTCTATTTCATATTATTTTCACAAGATTTCGATAAACTTTAAGTAGTCTCGTTTGTTTTCGTAGATAAGATGAGATGAATTGATATTAATGTTAAAAATTAAATAAAATATTATTAGAATATTTTTTTTTAATATTGTTTTTATTTTGAGATTTGTAAAAGTTGAAAAGTTGAATTGTTTATTTTATTTAGTATGATAATTTGAAAAAACTGTAATAATTAGATGAGATGAATTGAGAGAAAATATGAAAAGAAACAAGTCAAGAACAATATTATCTTGAAAGGAAGGACCCGCTCTGCTGGCTGCTATGCAAAAACCACGTACACGACAAAAATGTCGTTTCCATTTCCTGAAAAAAAAAATTTATGTATGCCGTCGCTGATGCAATAGAAAGGTTAGGACTAGCAGCACACTAAAATGTCGCTTTTTTTAGTAGTATTTTGGTTCAATTGAAATCTAAGAAGCTGGTCAAAAGGGGGATATGTGTAAGCAAACTCAGGCTCAGCATACATGATTTCCAGTTAATCTTCTAAACATGAAATACATGCAATAGAAACAGACAGATTTGAGTGTAGCTAGTGCGAGTTCGTAACTTAAGAGTTCCCAAATTCATAGGATATGTATAAAACAGAATAACAGAACTCATAGTATGAATAGCTTATAAAATAGTTGTATGAATATCATTATTGATGGAACACCTCCGACGTCTCACCAAGCCTTGGGAACCCACCTTTTGGTGATGGATAAGTACAGAGTCCTGCTTACCTGCTTACATATATATATATATATATAGGTGTGTATATATATCGGTACAATAATTCGCCGATCACCATGAAATGATAGAACCATTTGTTTTTTCCCAGAAATGCCTGATCATATATTAGTACAAGATCAAATTTATGCAGTGTAGGCAATCAAAGTTCTTTATCATAACCAAGTCCAGATCCACATTTTCCAAATCAAGGTCGTACAGCAGTTTCCAAATTTCCAGCACAAATTCTCATGCCAGGTAAGACTAGAAACACCAGTAGCCAGGCACATCATTGACCTGGCCATCTCCTCCACCAGGATAGGGTTGTTCCATTTGAAGGAGGAGGTGTAAGGAGATCTAGCATGGTTTCCTTCTCTTTTGGGGTCAGTGCAACACCTCTAACAAGGTTCAAAGCCATGATGTGAACATTTGCATTTTGCTTATGCTTTTTGTAAGCCCATACCCCCGCAGCAGCACCTGCAACTAGAATCTGTTCCCAAAGCACCAGATGTTAACACCCGTACAAGTGAACAATTTAAGCCTAATGCTATCACAGCAATGTAAGCCACTTAAACTGACCGGTGATAGCCACAAGGCTGCAGTCTGCATATCAAACTTTGGGGCATACAGTACTGTCTCCCCATAATCATTCTCAAGCTTTTTAAAAATATCTTTGTCAGATTTCCCAGCTCGAATCTCATCACGAATCAACTGTATGCAAGCATTATCAGTATATAGTTTGTAGAATTTTGATTTGCAAAGCTATTCATAGAAAGACAATCAAATAAGCATAAAAAAAATTAGAGAATGCATTTAGCAAAAAAAAATCCTTTTTTTTAAGATACTTTATCCTATGTATCGGTCCAGATCAACTTATCAAAAAAAAAATGTATCGGTCCAGATCACTTAACACTGGTACACAACTTCCTTGTACCAATAATCAGCGAAAGTAAGTACCTTCCTGAGAAGAATTGCGATGTCCGCTTGTGAATCTTCAATGGATTGACTCCCACATTCAGTGCACCGTACGTTGTGGCTGATGTTTCTTGCTCGGGCTTCAACCAACTGTGTGTTCTTCACCGCATCCTCTTCATTCTCCATTGTCAAATATGTTTCACCCCAGCTTCTAAGTAATTGCCAAAATAAAAAGAGCATAAGAATAAGAATAAAATAATAATAATATAGAACAAACTTTTCTAGAAGAGTGCAAGATTTCTCTTCACTGACACATTTCATCAAACACTTGCACGCCAAAAAACCAATCATGTTACAACCAGCCCGCTTCTCAATAGAGCAACCAATCTTCAAGACCCAACAGTTAAATATTGATTAAGTTAACAAAAACTAGACCTTTATTCCTGTATTACTGGTGACAAAACAAAATGACAACTTCGGCGTACCGTAAGCCCAGTTATGCTACATGAATGATATGGACAGGTCTGCGAGTAACTACAACAAATGTTGAAAAGTTTTTTATTTTATTTTATTCACAAAATCCAGCGCGGTTTCCAACAAATTCATCGAGATTAAGAGCTAAATTCTGTTTCTTTGGGCAACAAAAGTCGGGAAAAAAGAAGAAAAAAACTGAAAAACGATATGGATGATTACTTCCATGTTCTCTCCAGTCCCAAGAGTCCCGAAAGATGAAAAATGGAAGAAGATAAGTACTTACAGTGAGACGCTCAGGCTCCGTATGAAGTTTTGAATCAAACAAATATATACGGGTTGAGTAGTCTGAAGAGGTGTGAGATAGACTAGCGGGAAGGAAAAGGGCAACGATCGTGCGATAGGAAATAATAAAATATTTGTATACAGTTCATTTTCAGAGATATCACATTGTGGAAGATTTATATTTTTTATATGAGTAATGCTAGAGAAAAGTTACACACTTTGCACTCACTGCGTGGCTGCTTTTAGTTGATTGTTTCCAACACTCACTTGGGAAGATGTGTGGTCTACATGATACCACATCTTATATGTTAAATAGATACTACTAATAGTAGTTTCTATCTAGATTTATTCTATTTATATATACAGTTTATAATGATTATAAGGCTCTAATTATAATTTTAATTAATTTTTTTGAAGTATAAGTCCATTTGTAGTTTATATTTTTATTTGGGCCATTACACATGTTATCAAAGTCCATATTTGACCATAAGCATGAGACTTGTACACTATAATTGAGTATAGGAATGAGAAGTTATTACAATTTGGTCGACAATGATTAAAAAAACAAATGACAACTTCAACGGAGAAAAATATTTCAAAAGGATCATGCTAGCGGCCCGCCTATCATTTATCACTGGTTATAAATTTTTTGTTCTTTTTCTTTTAAGTATTTTTTTTAACATTTTTAATCATTAAGAAAAAAATTAAAAAATATATATATAATTTCACTAATAGTCACTTCTTTAACTATTAAGTAAAAATAAATAAAAGAAATTAAAATGCACGAGCGATAAGTTTGAGAAGTTCCACTAACATTTTCCATTTCAAAATATTCCAGAATTGGGATGGAACTACATACCCCAATTTCTAAAAAGTATTAAAAGAATTAAGATATTTTGTAAGGTAAATTCTATACAAATTAACTTTAACTTCCTAATTCCTTTTTAAAAACATTATTCAAACGAGAACTGTCTACATAGGTGGCTGATGAATTTGTTATTTTCACTAATACATTGCTGTTTCGTTTGAGAGAACCAAGTGCCTGAAAATTACAATGCTACTTGGAATATTTGTTACAACTCGCATCTCATATGCTGATGTTTTGGATTTGGTGCATCTCAGAAAGTGATGAGAGATTATTATACACTCGGCTGAAAGGAGTCATGATTTTTTAACAAGATTGACAGGAAGCTGAATTATTCGATTTGAGGATGGACACTTCGGATCTTTCACGTGTACTGCATTTCATTTAATATATCATTAGGAAAACAACATCAATGTACTCCAGAAAAATTAATTAAAAAAATATACATAAATAGCCTTCCAGAAAGAGAAGCCGATGAATGTATCCTTTTCAAGTTCTCCAGAAGTACCTTTACTCGAGTGGAAGAAGCGCAATTTCAATTTCTTGGAGTGATTTTCCTTTCGTTTCCAAAACATTGCTCTTCACAAAAAACACAGCCAGCAGACAAAAGGCACCAAAGATCGTATATAATACTTGTGCCCCTATTTGCTCCAGTAAGCGCAAAAACAATAGACCAACAAAGAAATTTATCACCTGTTGGGAACGCCCAAGTCAATTAAAGATGGCACCAAATGTTCATGAGCTCGAAGATGTCAAAATGATTGAGATGACGGCAAAACCCAAAACCCCTAGATGCAAACCTTTTACGTTTTGGATCATCAAAGCACTGACCATTTTTACCTTTTTGCTTTCTTCCTTTCTCTCTTTAAATGTTCATCGATCATAGACTCAATAGTAAATGTACATTCTCAGAGAACAAGTACAACCAAATTATTTCAAATTAGCAGTGAGTAATATATGCTTTAACAGCGTTCCAATTAAGTGGATCTCTACAACCATGTTCTTGTGCTAATACTTTGAAGAAGATCAATAAAAAGAAATTCTAAAGTGGATCTCCAGTTCAGAAGCATGCGAAATGGTGAGTCTTACTGAGTATTAGTTTCTTTTGTCTTTTTCTTAATGAGAAGAAATATATAAAATGGGAAAATTTATCTGCTGACAAA
This sequence comes from Juglans mandshurica, assembly GCA_022457165.1. Classification (NCBI taxonomy): domain Eukaryota; kingdom Viridiplantae; phylum Streptophyta; class Magnoliopsida; order Fagales; family Juglandaceae; genus Juglans; species Juglans mandshurica. Next base: position 6,992,390 of record CM039619.1, on the reverse strand, counting down.
TTCAGAACAGGAAGAGATGCAGAAAATAATCACCCAATGCACAGCCATGCAAAACGCCATTGCCTTAGCCCTAATCCGGCTGGGAAATATTTCTGAAAGGAGGAGACCAGGGACTGGACCAGCACCAAGAGCAAACGTCAAGACAAATCTGCATTTATGAATTCGTTGTTTAGCAGAATTTTCAAGGCGTACATATTGACAAATCAATAGCTTCTAAATATGTCTAATCTGTGCAAACTTGAATCAATGGTAGGGAACTTTGTAGATGCATATGACCTTCTTAGAGTCACCAAGAAAGTAAGGTTTGAGATCTCATACTCTGTCAAGCATGTCATACAGTACATGCACCATATCATGTTCCAATCTTCCCTAGATTCAATGAGATTTGGATCTAATATAAAACATTGGCCTATTAATACGTCCATTCAGCTTTAGCTGTTCTTATTTTGTTTTCCATTTTAAACCTCCTTGTTCTTTTATTATTCATCCAAGTTGCAGCTCATTGATCACTCACAGCAGCATGCCACCAACAGATAGATACAATGCTCCAGAGCCTGATGCAAACGAACTTGCCGCAATTACTTCAAGTCCCATTGACACTGCCTAAAGCAATATAAAGTGTAAAATAAAGGTCAGATAATATGAAAATTTGTAGACTACTTAATGAAATGTCAAAAGACAGCATTTCTATTGCAGAAGACACAAACTGAAAATCTAATGGTTCCAACTAGGAAGACCTTGTTCAAAATGGCCCTATTTCATCTTCAATCTGTAAATTTTGCAAATACACAGTGGGCAGCATCACATAACCCATATGATTTACTAAAAAATTCTACATTATCAGTAGTTTCAAGATAGCATGTAATAACTAAGTACTCAGACATAATACCCAGTAAAAAAGAGCACTTTTGAGAGTGCTGCCCCAGATATCACAAGTCATGAAAATATTACACCTACCTTCTAACGAATTGTTCATCACAAAAGCTGTGATATCTCATATGATAAGGATAAGGGTAGGTGGTGTATGAGATCTCACATTGCTTGGGAATGAGAAGTTCTTACTCTTTATAAGGTTTCAATGAGACTCCAATTGTATCATTGACTAGTCCTTTTGAAGTATAGGTCATGGGTTTTGAACCTTCCATTGGGGCGTTATAAATGGTATCAGAGCCTATCCCAACCAGAAATGTGGGATTTGAGCCATGCCACCTACGACGGACTAATCCGACAAGAACGTTGAGAATTTAAGGGGAGTAGATTGTGATACCCCATATGATAAGGATAAGGGTAGATGGTGTATGAGATCTCACATTGCTTGGGAATGAGAAGTTCTTGCTCTTTATGAGGTTCCAATGAGACTCTAATTGTATCATTGACTAGTCCTTTTGAAGTATAGGCCATGTGGTTTGGGCCTTCTATTAGGGCATTACAAAAGCATCTTCATCTGTCCATATATGATTCAATAGTTCAATCAGATAAATTTATTTTCTGGGAAATTTTGCTAGGATGTGAAAATTTTCAACACATGCTTGTCTGAGGAAACCATATTGTACATTTATCATTAACATTGCATCAAAATATGTTCCCTCAATTTTCATAAACAGGAAGAGTGATTCAACAAAAAGAGTTTGTCTTTATACTTACCATGCCTGAAAAACTGCCAAGAAGGAGTACCTTCCTTCCAAGTTTATCCATCAAGATCGTTGCAATTAGTGACCCTAAAATAGACAAGAAAAAATATGGTAAAGAAGATGTTTGACCATTTGTGCAAGTAAGATACTTGGAAGTAAAGCCGCCAGTACCAAGCAAGTTTGCAATCCCCACACATATGTTTGCAAGATCTGAAGGTACACCGAAGCTCTTGAAGACAGTCGAAGAGAAATAAAATACAGCATTTATGCCAGATAGCTGTTGTAAAGCAAAAAGGGTAGAGCCAATGAAAACCACTGCAAGATATATAAGTTATAGGGAAACCATTCAGAATGAAACATAGATGAAACACAATATATGTATAGAAGCACTCCTATACGTACCTTTGAAATGGCGGCCATTAAACAACTCGGACAGCTTTACGGTATCCTTATCATCTCCCCTGTCTGACCTTGACAATTCTGCCATTGCAGACTTGACATGTAATCCTCCTAGAAGCTTCTCAAACACAACTTCAGCTTCAACACCTCTTCCTCTCTATATTAAGTTCAGAAACAGTAGTGAGTGTCCACATTGTCAAAGCACCTCCAATGGCTCATGGTTCAAGAAACAATTGTATAGATTTCTATGACAATTTTTTTTTGCTAGAAGACCTCCATGACAATTGTTCACTCTCCCTAAGCCAATACTGTTAAAATTGACTGAAAATGGGCAATATATTTATGCATGAACAATATATAAACGTGCATGCATATATGGATGTATATACTAAGGAACAAAAGCATTGGGCTAATTTGTGAGCACATTGGAGGCTGACGAAAGCAAAACATGATAATATGTAGGTGCAGTGTTAGCCTGTAATTAGATCGATTGCCTCCTTTTACAAGTGCATTCTACATCTTTGATCTTAATAGAAGATTCTGCCCCCATTAAAATTTTACTTGTTCCAAATATGAGATAATGAGTTAGTTATAGATATTTTTAAAACTGTTGTATAAAGGTAGCCACAAAGCAGTCACTATTGGAGAGGGAAAATGCTTGGAGCACGGACCTAAACACGGAAAGGGGAACAAAGAAGGCCACCCAAAAAAAAAGTTACTGTTCAGTCAATTCAGCACAAAGGGGAAAATATTGAAAAACCAAAGAAATGATTTACATATAAAAATAGATTACCTTGAAAAGCCAGTGTGGAGACTCTGCACAGAACTCCATGGAAAGAGCAAGTACTGCAGCAGGAATGGTGGATACCCAGAAACACATTCGCCACCTAGCACATCATCAATCAAGAAATATCATTTTCAGATACCCCCTTGGATAACACAAAAACTGCTTAAAAACTGTTCAGATAGTTTAAAAAAGTTCTATTAAAGTTGTAAACCTTCTAAATTGCAAATGCTCCATTAAACATATCTTATGATTCTTACCAACCAACAATTTCCTTGGCTGGGAGTCCAATTAAAAGAGCTCCCATAAGTCCTAGACATGTAGCAATTTGCGTGAAGCTCCCAAAAGTACCCCTTACAAAAGCCGGTGACACCTGTACATTTTAAGGAACCATTACCCAGTATCTGATAAAAGAATGATAATAATAGAAGTCACTTGAGCAAAGGATAAGCATATATAGTTGAAGCAAAACCAACAGCATTATCAATGCGTATACCTCTGCCACATAGAGAGCTGCAACAGGTGGACCAAGACCCATCCCCGTCCCAACAAATAACCTCCCCAGAAGCATACCCCATAGACTTTTCGTTGTTGCGCTGTAAGATCATGTTTGATTAGTTTTCTAAGCTTCATAACTGTTTGAATGGGCATACAGCAAATATGCAAGTATGAGTATTCTTCAATGGTGTGAAACCTTTAAGCAAGAAACGCATGGAGGGAAAAAGTAAAACACAGTCAGCTCAAACAAATCAAAGGTGGACTGTTTTACAGGGTAGTTATAGCTGTGAAAATGTCCATCCCTTGTAATTCATTCTGCTTCATCCATTATCCAATTTAAATCTACATGTTATTATGAGCAACAAATGCAGAAAATTTTCTAATATAGGAAAGAAATAATGAAACCTCAACTCACATACAACTACACAAAATCTATGATGGTGAAACCAAAACCAAGAGTAGCAAAGTGAAACGATTGAATGATACAAGAAGCTTCCACTAATAGCAGGTAAACACCCACAATATTGGAACAAAAAAAAGCACTATCATGTAAAAGGATCTATTCTACTAATCAATAAAGCTTATTGAGTTCTCTACATATATATATATATATATATATATCAAAGCAGGAAAGATTGGAAACTGCTTCACTTTTAGCAAGATGGATTTTAACAAAAAAGTAACTATGATATGATTCTCAATGCAGTTACCTCATGGACGCACCAATTATCATTGGCAGAGCACAAAGTTGAAATGCCCGTCGATGCCCGACCCCATCTGCTATCCAACCACTGAATAGGCATCCAACAAAGGCGCCTCCTAAACAGGTACTCACCACTAGACCTTCATTGATAAAAGACAACATATTATATTACATTTTCCCAGATATAGTAGAAAGACTCGTCACATTAAGTACCTTCAGCCAAAGTGTTCCCAATAAAGCCAAGGTCTAAAGAGATGCTTTCCAGTGTCTCATTGACCACTCTGCATTAAAAAGCAACAAAAGGGAATATTTATTTTTCTTCTGAAAACATTTCAATGAGGAGAAAAAGAATGGATTATCAGTTTCAAAGATTAAAGACACACCCAAGATGGTAGCCAAATAGGAATGAAGAAAGAGTTGCCACAAGGACATGTGGCAAAGAGCGCCTCCATGGAGGGTTTCCAACATCTTTGCCATTTAGAAAATGTACTAAAGCTAATACAAGAAAGTAGCCCCACTGTTAGTATCATCCATCATAACATAAACCATTTTTATGAGAAATGGTAGGAGTGCCTACAGCTGAAATTTATAAAATTATACATGATAATTGATTAAGTAATGCCTAGACAGTCCTAAGGAGTACAAGTCTCGTGCACTCATTTTAAAAAAAAGTGTGGCTCAACGTTAAAAAGTGGACTTTTTTTTATGTGGATCCAAAATTAGTCCACTTTTTGAGAAGAAGTGCTTGAGGTTTGCATATCCTAGGACTATACAAATCATTTTCCATTTAAAATTCACCTGAACTTTCCTCTTTGTCATCAGCATTTATATAGTCCCTCGATGCTCCACGTTTGTACATCGAGGCTGCATCAACATAACGTCCCCGCATAGCAAAATTATCAGAACCTTCCCTAAGACTTGGAAGAAAAGTTTCTGCAACCAACTGTAACACCAGATTAACCTCCAATCAAATCGGATTACAATTTAATTCCATCATATCTTCTACCGATACCTTAAACAATCATAAATTTACAGCACCAAACAACTGGTTCGGAAATTAGCACCAAAATCGCACCATAAATTCAGTGATGAAAAGATACCTTAGATGTGATCATCAAACAGTCCCAATTGAATTGAAAGTCGAGTTATGTTTATCCTAGCATTGAATTTTCAAGACGGGAAGACATCTAGGTTCATACATATATAGATACATCTATGCATGCACGCTCGCGCGCGCGCACATGTAACGCGGGTAATTGAAACGAAGAATATACAAAGATGAACTTTAATCTTATTTATCAAGTATCATATCTTAGATCTTAGAGAAGAGAATTCACGTTGCGAGAAAGTGCAACTGTGCTTTAAATTCATCTCGGTACTGAAACTCGAAGTTGAATGGACGCATATATGTATTTACTGAGATTATTCGCAATGACGTAGATAACTGCGCTTAAAAACATTACGGTTTCTGAGATCACCATAACAAACAAACAAACTCACCATTATAATAGAACTGCGGACGATGAGAAACAGAGAATAACCAGAAACGAACGAATCATAAACATAGACACATTATAATTCTATAAAAAAACGCCGAACTAATTTGTGCAAGCCGGGCTTACATCTAGCACTAGCTTACTCTGTAAAGACAGAAAATATGCAAATCTAGAGAGAGAAAGCGACAATGCAGAGCCAGAGAGATGTAAGAATCACTTACATTATTATACCGGCGGATGATCCAGTAACTTTCGGACGCAAACTTAGAAAACGATCCGATTGAACCCAACAGCTACAGGGAGAGTGAGAGAGAGAGAGCTGGAAAAGAAGAGGAGGGAGAAAGACAAGGGGACGGGGGAGACTGCATAAGAGTAGAAAGTCAGTGTGTGCTACAAGGCTACAAGCGAAGTCCTTCTAGTTTTGAAAGATCAAGAAACGCGTGCGTGATTGATTGACGTGATTTGCTGCCGAGCATTCGTGATCGTTAATATACACTGACTTTTTCGCAATATACATTCGTGTCTCGTGAGGGCAGAACCTAGACCCGTGCGGTTCCAGGCGTCCAGAGACGAACACCTGTATCTGTACGTATTTTGTTGCGAACAGACGATATGATCCGACTCTCGCGTTATGCTGTGCGCTTCTTAGTTATTTGTCGTGAATAATAATAGAGAAATGGGTACGTATAACACATTTAATAAAATATATAATATTAGATAAAAAAATTTAAATATTCAAGTCTTACACACTATATTTAAAAATTAATGAAATTTATTATTAAAAAATAATTTTTTCATGTAAAACTTAAATTCATCCACTTTTTTCAAAGATAATGCTTAAAACTTCTACACTCTAAGACTACGAATATCATTTATTTAATAAAATATTTACATGACATAATATGATTTAAAAGATAAATAATTTATCATTTATATAATATGGATAGTGCGCTACGGACTTAATAATAAAATAATTCATAATAATATTTTGTTATTTATTTTAAAATCAATTAATGTGATAATGTCATTTTATTAAAAAATCAAAATCTTTTATCTAAAATTTTAATTTTAATTAACTATCACCCATTTAAACCAGAATCGTAAAATGAATCGTAACATGGGGTTCCCCGCGAGAGTTCGAATCTCAGGCGACGGTTCCTTCTTTTGTTATGTTATATTTTTTAGTTTACTTGCAAAAAAAAATCGTAAAATGAATGAGAAAAAAAAATAGCATTTATATCCTTATTCAATTGGGTAAGAGGAGCAAGTCCAAAATTAAATATTAAAATAATAATTTATTCAACTAGTAAAAACATAAAACTAAATAAAAAATTACGTCTACTACAATACAATTTATTTAATTAGATAATTAAATTATATCATATAAACACTTTACTAAATGGATTATCCTCGCTGACTTATAAATAGAACTTTTCATTGAAGTTATGAATTCCGCAAGTGTGATCATTAGTTTACTAACTCCTACATGAATCGTGAAAGTACCCTGACCAATCGACGAAGTTGGAAGACCCCATCACATTTAAGTGAAACCATCTACGCTCATTGAAGGCAACATCATTTTTCTCCCATGTTCTTCATGACGAAAAACATGGTTTAAATACCTTAAAAATAAAATAATCCTAGAAATGTAAAAATCTTCTTCAAAGCTCGACAGTGTGCACTAAAATTCGGGCTATACAACTATTCGCCAAAATTACAATACATATTAATTTTAACACGGGCATGACTTTTGTATATCTGCTGCCAAAACACTTGAACAAGGGTGCAAAGCTAAAATGAATGGAATATAAAGGAAAAATTATCTGAAGACCAATTCCCTTAACTTTACCATAAAACTATACCACAAACATCATGGCCGACCGGTGAAGTCCACTACTAATCAGGCAGAACCCGTTTATGAGCCCATTGTCTGGATCTGTAAATAAAGAGATGCAAACAATGAAGAATTTTCTTTTTTTTCTTTACCAATGAACCCTGAAAAAATAAAAAGATAATGACTTGGATGTTTTGCTTCAAATCATAACCTTATTCACGAGTAAGTTTACTTGCTCCCTGTACATCTCCTTCAAATCTACAATATCTGCACGAAGTTCTTCCAGCTAGACATGCAATCACATATAAATGTCAGGATTTGAGAGAATATAGCACATTCTTTCTACGTTTTCATTTAACACTTAAAAAAATAAATATAAAGTGCAGATACTGAAAAAGCAACGGCCAAGAAATATGACAGAAATCTTGTGCTTCGGGGCAATCACGCGTCCTTTACATTGGCTCTTTTTTTTTTTTTTGTTGGGGGGGGGGGGGGGGGGGGGGGGGGGGGGGGGAATTTCCACAGTAAGTATTTCTGATTTTCTCCAGGTGGATTCCCTATGTTCATCTATCAGAATCCAATCCAGATCTTTAATCCTTGGCTCCTTAATTCCACGTAATCTCTTGAATTTTGAACCCACGGCTGCACTCTCCACTCCATACTTTGGTACCATTTTAACCAGAGCTCATTGGCACGATATTCAGGCTATTGATTCATTACAGCTGTACTTCCCTAAATTGAAAGATGAGGGAGAACATGCAAAAGCTCGTAGCTGCCCCATATGGCTGGGTGAAATTAAGGAGAGGTTTGGATTCAAAATCCACCTCAACTCATCTCAACTCATCTTATCATTACTACTTTCTTAAATTCTCACACAAAATATAATAAACAATTCAACTTTTTCAAATCTCAAAACAACTTTCCCAAATTTTCACACCAAATATAATAAATAATTCAACTTTTATTCTACTATACACAAACCATCTCAACTCATCTCTGAATCCAAACCTCTCCTCATTTGCGTACATGAACTTTCTTGAGCGAGGACCCTTTGGAACAGCCCATAAAACATGTAAAAACTATATAAGCACAAAATTAAAGTTCCTTGCTTACAAAGATGAAGCTTTCATATTGCTGAATTAGGATTATGGGGCAGCTTGTAAAAACTAATACACATAAGAAAAATTTTATTTATCATCATCCTTATCATTATCCTCTCAACATTTCTTGATGTGGCATCAAATGATTAGCCCACAAGCAGAATATAACAAATACTTCCAATAATTTAAAACACATATCAGGATGGTGGGAGGATAATGGTAAAGGGGTTGGTGAATATCAGTACTCTACACAAAATGAAACAAGTTCATTTTTTACAAAGCCAATGTGTAGGTAATCCTGAAAACTAGGCATAGAAACAAAAGTCCGATCGGCCACCCAAAGATAAATGGCTGCAAGGAAAAAAGATTTAAGGCCCCATTTGGATATCCATCTCAACCTATCTCATCTCATTTCCTTCCCAAACATCACTCGAACACAAATGGTTTTCAATTTCAAATATTCAACTTTTTTCATCTAATTATTACCTAAGAGCATTGGCAATGGTCTAGCCATTGCCAAGTCAAAAGTTTGGCTAGAATCTTAATTTTTAGCTATAATATCAATTTTTGACTAGGTGAGTCCACATTGGACTAGCCATTATAAAGTTAAAATAATAATATAATATTATATTTTTTACTTTTTTTTATTTTTTTATTTGTAAATACAATTTATATATTTATTAGATCTTCATGTTTTGTAGAAATAATGTGTCTACTCTATCAATTAGTAGAAATAATATGCATGTCATGCATGTTTTACCATTCAAAGAGAGAGGGAAGTGATGAAATAATTAAATATTACTTTCCATTGTAAATAGTAGCTAGTCATATTTGGAGAGGACTTAAGATTTACTATTCATCAAGTCTTAAACTTTGGACCATTGGCTAGTCCAATGTGGAAGTTTTTTCTCACATCTAGCTAAAATTTAGACTTGCATTGACATTTGGCTAGTCCATTGCCAATGCTCTAATCATTATAATTTTTCCAAACTTCTTAACAAAACACAAATAACAATTCAACCTTTTTAAATTCTAAAACAAAAATTATATAACAACAATATTTTAACTTTATAATATTTTTATTCAACTTTTCTTCTCTCATTTCCCAAAATCCAATAAAATATTTTAACTCAAATCATTTCACTACTATTCACAAACCATCTCACTACTATTCACATATTTCTCATCTCATCTCATCTCAACATCCAAACGAGGCCTTAATCTCTCCCATTGGTTTCTCACAATCTTCAAAGCTCCAATAATTTCTCTCTCCAGATACACTGTATTAAGCACATAAAGTCATTTTCCACAAAATTTCACAAAAATGGCTACCAAACTGCCTTTTCCAACACACGGGGAACTTGACTAATCTTGATCTAATCTTGATCGGGGAAACTAGACCGTAGAATCCAGGACATAATTCATGAACCGTAACTTCTATTGTGTTTGCACAATGAAGAGAACAAATTCAACTGTTGCGAACCTATAAATGCCTCCAAAATATATGAAAGTGGCTCAACTAGTCTTATACTGCACTTACCTATCAAAAACTTTTATGCCTATTGAAGAACAAGTCTTGTATTGCACTTTTCAAGAAATAGGCAGGTAAGCACCGTACCATGATTTAATATGGTGCGAATAGGTACTTGTAAAAAGTTTGGTAGAAATAGGCAGGTGAGCACGGTTAATATAAAATGTTACAAAGAACTGGATAACAAAACAAGCTAACATCACATTCCATAACATAAATGCCATCCAGAACATCCAAAGCTGAAATTTTATTACCATTTTAAGCAAAAAGCCAAACTAAGAATATATGTACCTCCTCATCACGTTCACCCATTAGCTCCAGGGCAGCAGAGTGTCTCCTCCTTAATGCTTCCAGCTCTACCCGAATGCCAGGCAGCATGGAAGCCTCAGCCTGTAACTTTTCACACTGCACAAATGCAAGCAATTCACAAGTTCATCGACATAACGGATGCATAAAAGATGGAAAAGGAGATTTTGAAATTGAACTCACCTGTCCTGTCATTTTGACCAACTCCTCAGCAAGGGAATCACGAATAGATTCCAGCGATGCCTTAGCAATTAGAAACAAGGAAAAACAAATAGTCAATGAAAATTTGCATAGATGAAAAAATATATTATAAAATTGTGTAGCACCTAAAAATCCCACAATGGTTGAACGTGAATAAACGCAGGGCCCAAAAATGGCATATGCAATAAAACACAAGGCACAAAACATGAAGAATGAAATAAAATCTCAGAGGTTTAGAACATAGGCCATACCAAACGAGACATGTATGAAGCAAGCTCGCCCTCCTTCTGACGAAGAGCAGCTTCAAAGGCACTTGGCGTCATGCTCTTCATATAGAATGGACTCATGGTTGACTCTCCAGCATTTCTCCTCTCAGAGAGACTATCAGATGAGTCCAAAGACGCTTGAAGGAAATAGCTTTCCTCCATGCTACCTAGGCTGCTAGCACTTGAAATCTTTCGTGTCAAGTTCCCTGCACAAAGCTCCAAAATATATAGCAAAGTTCGTGCACCAGTAACTCATACAAAGTCAAAGCATCATACCATTCTCATAAGCAGAATTGGGCTTCGTTATGGGAGTTTGAGCAGATGGGGCAGCGGAATGGACATGAGCTGTCCTTTCCAAATCCAACCGAGCAGCTTTCTCCTTTTCTACCTCCTGTCAAAGATCAGGAGACCAATTCAGGAAATGTCAATGACACTAACATACAACTAGAACAAAGACAATCTAATTAAATCTTTTAATAAAAGCTATGAGAACTAATAAAACAATGAATAAAAATGTACCACTGAAGTACCATAAACTCAAATGTGTTAGACAAACATCTCTTAACAATATACTTCACTGTGAGGTGGCAATGGTTTTATGGGATGAGATTTTTAATAGGATTGGAATTGCATGGGTGATGCCTAGGAGTAGGGGTGAAGAAGTTTCGGTCCGGAATAGACCGGACCAAAACTATGAGTGGTCGGTTTAGGTCTGGTCCCGGGTCTGTGATTTTTGGACCAGACCGGACCGAATTAGTATATATATTTTTAAAATATTTTTTATATATATATTATATTATTTTATATAGTAGTTGTATAAGTTAATTATGTAATTTTCATCTAATTTATTATTATTGACCATATAAAATTTTAAATAATATATGCTACCAATTAATAAGTATCATAAATCATATGATAATATATGTAGATACATGATACATTCATACATATTTTACTAATTACACTTAATTAAAGTAATTAAGTAGTTTTTTTAAATACCTAAGTTGCAAGCAAGTATAAATAATCTATGTATAATGAAATTATTTTATATTCATTAACCATATATAAAATGTTAGAATTTAAATTTTTAATATAGGACATTATTAATAATTATGTATACTAAAGTCTAAGTTAGTAATTAGTAACTATCAACATCATAAATATAATTGTAGTTAAATATTTTTTTAATGAGTTAGTTACATAATCCACATTAATAATTCACTTTCTTTTTTTTTATAAGTAAAAATATTGATAACCAAATACACTAAATGTATACAAGAAAACATCTTGCCCATATTAGAAAGCCCCTAATGACCCAAAAAGCCCGTGAAAAAAAACCCAAAATACACCAAGCCCGTAGAACTAAAACTCTACCCGAAAACCCAACCCCAACCCCTTGTTTTCCGTCTTCACAATGCCCTCCCTTTAGACTTCCCTCTAGTTGAGCTACCACCCTTACCGTCGTAGTTGATTGCCCAAGAAAGATGTTATAACTCCCTGTTTTTCTTGAAACTTGATTTGGTTTCAAGCACGTGGCTTGACTCAATCACAGTTATTAGTTCTTTAAATTGGTCTTCACATCCTCCATGTGAAATTCCCACGAACTACTGAATTTCGATAGCTTTAGGCAGAATCCAATCCACTATTGGAGGAAGAGAGACCAAGGGAGAAACATTATCCCCAGACACAATATCCAAATGCACTCCCAACTCTAGACATTCCTCTACACAAGGCACCAACGCCAAATCCATATTCAAATCCCGTACCTCCTCAACAACTCCATTGATTCTCTCCAATGGTATCACGGTCCCCATTGGAGATTCTGGGATGACAACAAGTCCCTTCACCTCTAGTGGACCCTTTATGTGCAACTTTAGTGGATCCTACATCTCCTTCAGACCTCGGCAGTACACAATTTTCCTTCAACTCCGATGAGGGAGCCATAGTTTCTTCGGGGACCAAGGGTGTAATACCGACTATCAGTCTATCCTGTGTTACCTGAGGCAAATGGCATTCCATTACGGATGTCTCTACGCCAATACCAGACGTAGAACCTGCTTCAAATAACCCAGATTTCCTTTTGACCCGCCATACTCTCCTGGATCTGGTTATAGGGACAGGGCCGAATCCAATTTTCCGTTTTCCTTTATCTGAGTTTAAAGGATTCAGACCTATCTTAGTCTTGTTTCTTACAACCTTGTTGCCTCCAGCTGAAAGCATGTCAATTTTCTTAGACAAGAAAGCTATCGCTGCCTTCAACTCGACAAGTTGGGTTTCCATCTCCTTTAAAGAATAGTGCATCGCGACAAGCTGGTTCTAAGGCGTGATTTGCAGACCCCCCCCCCTCACTCTGAACCCCCGAAGCATGACCCATCTTCAGAGTTGTCGCATATGATCGCCTCGCCACCGTGGATGTACTTGGGTCTTTATGATTCACCTCCAAGTTGATGTTCTCATTCTTCTTCTGGTTTTCCTTCATTGACCCATCAGTAAAAAACATATCCGCAACTCTGCATAATTCCGCAGCAAACTTCTCCCAACCCAGACCTTCATACCCTTCAGGAATGAATACAACACTCCGCCGGCCTCCACCACCATATTCTATGACAATTAGATACCTACCATGCTCGTTGGAGCATCGTTGAGCCATGAATGCTCTATTTCCTTCGAGCAAGTGTTTTGTGAAATCCAAATTTCTTCCCTGCCTGTAATACTGCTTCCACCATAGCCATCAGCCATTCTATACCACTACGACCCATCACTACAAATCTCCAAACCCTTATGCTCCTCTCCACAATTTTTAATGAAGACCTCCATGTTTCTAGCAAAAACTCAAAAGCTTTCAATTCCACCCAAAAGCGCACCAGCTGACCCATAATGATATCAAACCTTCGACTTCAGATGCAGGGGCTTCCCAAACTGAAGGGCTTCATTATGTCAAGTATTTATGCAAAAAGCTTCGGGAGGCAGATTTGAGGCAAATAAAAATCTGCAAAATGAACTGCTGATAGGGCTCACGCGACAAGCTAATATGGACGCCGGAGTGCTCGAAGTAGACTCGTCGGAATCCGGCGACTTTCTGTGTCAACAGAGACTACGGAAAACTCCCTTGCAAAAATACAATTCAGGTTCACCTGAGGGAGGACCAACTCCGAACGGCCCTCGGCAAAGTCGCTGGGCCGGTCGGCCTTGTCTGTGACTAAGGTGTCACTCGTCCGCTAAAGGGAATGGAGGGATGCGGCGGTTGAGTTCTGTCGTCGTAGCCCTCTAGGATATAAGAAAACACCAGCAGATCGACGCCGGAGTACACCTCTAGGATTCACTTAATTTTAATTTTAGTAATTTAATATTTTTTTATTAATTTATTTGAAAAAAAAAAGAAAGATGAAACAAAATAACTACGGACCAAACCGGACTGATAGCTAATGGTCCGGTCTGGTCCGAGAAAATGGACCGAAAGAAGAAACTTCATCCCCCCAGACCGGACCGATTTACACCCCTACCTAGGAGGGTGGTGGATCTTCTGGCTTGCTGGATAGGTTTCCAAGATGAACCCCAAATTGCTTCCGCATGGAAAATGAATACTCTGTCTCATGAATGTGTATTTGGCTTGAAAGGAATGACCGGAGTTTTGAAGACCGGGAATGCTCGTCAGAAGAGCTTACATGATTCGTTTTCCATACTTTATTTCTTTGGGCCTCTGCTATTATTTCTAATGGGGCTAGTTTTCATGATTTTCTTGAATCCTTTTTTAGCTCCTAACTTGAAATTTGGTGTTCTGTCTTGCATACTCCCCATGTACTTGGACTACACCTTATTACTTGATTAAATAAAGATTATTTTATTTATAAAAAAGCATATCTTTATAATATTAAAAGATGGAGCTAGATGCAGCTGTTCTCCTTACTATTAAATGCAACTTCAAATAATCTAAGAACCAGAAGCACCACCTGCTGTAGCAGTTCCCTGTGCATCAGTGCATCTTGCAACTCTTGCTTGTGTTTCTGCCTGAGTTCCTTAATTTCTGCTTCAAGCTGGCTTGCACGACCTTCCTGAGTTTGAGCTTCCTCCTTGGCTGCAAGGTACTCCTGCCTATTCTCAGCTGCTCTTTGTCTCTCCTTCTCAAGGGATCTACTTAACTGCATCTGTTCCGTTCTAAGACAAGAAATCTGAAACAAATCACAGCAGTAAGCTAATAGCTATGAAAAAGCTACAGTTCTTAAAACAAGATAACCAACAAAAATTCGAACCTGAGCCTCAAGAACATTAATTCGAGATAAGGTTTGAGATAAGCGTTCATTCACAGATCGCTCTCTTTCCTCAGCAGCTGCAGCTTTGGCCTCTGCTTCCTGAAATGCAATGAAAACAATAAAATAAAAGAACAGTACAAGTTTCAAATATAACAAGAAAAAATATCTAAACACACCTGGAGTCGAGAACTAAGGGACCTCTCAACAGCAGCCCAGGCTTCTGCCCTTCTGGCAGTTGTTTCCTGTTACCAATAAAATAAATAGTCAAACACAATAGCCAAGTAATCATACAAGCAAATCAAAGGACCACCATCAAAGATCCATAGAGAAACCTCATCAGAACTCTAAAATGCGTTTTTAAGTACATCATTACCTGCATAGCTTCGATCTGCCTTAAAAGAGGCCTTGTAGATTCCGGAACTTGGGTAATCAACTCCTCACATCGGCGCTCACTTGCCTAGAGAAAGAAAAGGCCATATTAAATAATCTGCAAGATGATCACAACAATTGACAAATAAAGGATTATGGTTGAAGCACAAAGAGGAAGTTTGACACACTTGGTAACGTTTTTGAAGATCTTCAATGTCCCTGTGAAGCATGTCTTCTCTAAACACTGCCTGCAAAATTTATAATACAGCAAGTTAATCACGTGCAGTGGCATGTCAGCTGGATAAAACCAACAATCCTAATGATGAAACAAAAACCTGCTGCTCCTTTCTACTTAGTGTTTGCCTTAATTCTTCAAGTGCCTGAACTAGCATAGCTTCGCGTTCCTGGGCCTCCCTCAATCGACTCTCTAGTTCAGTTCTTGCTTCATTGTTGGCACGTACCTCTGCTAATGTTTCAGCCTCCTTTGCAGCGTTCAAAGCATTTGTATAATATTCTTTCTGTGCTGCAAGTTCTGTTTGGTGTTTTTCTATTGTTTCTTGCAGCAACTGCTCTGTAGCTGTCTTGTCCTTCTTGATGCTCTCTACTTTATTTTCTTCTACCTGGAAGTAGAAATTACATATCACTAATCAATCATATGGACTTTCATTAGCTTTGGAGCATTAAATAACAGACTTCTTCAATTAACAGGCATCAGAAAAAGTACACAAACAGATTCAAATGGGGCAAGAGCTGCATATCTTGGAAAGTCAATGTCTTTGTTATCTTTATGATGATGCAAAAAAAGCATTTATTCAGTTTGATTATCCAGACAATAACATATTTCGAGAATGTTTAGTTTGATTACCTGAAGTTTAGTAATCAGCCCCTTCTTCTCTTCTTCGAGCTCTCTAATCTAGCTTTCAGGAAAAAGGAGGAGAAAAGAAAATGCACAGGAATTGTTTCATTAGATTAGGAAGCAGCAACAGGATTATAGTTTGACAAATTAGACAACCAGTAAACCTGCAAGCAATACCTGAGCCCTTAATTTCCTAATCTGAGATTCTTGAGCAGCCTGCTTTTTTGAAAGCTCTTCGCCTGAGATTAAATACAAATATCTCTATATTTGAAAAATTTTATATGATATATTAATCAAGAACAAATTAAAAAAGTTTGTATTCTCTTTCAATATATGGACGTCTAAAATGCTCACTGATTTGCATTCCAAATTTTTTCTTTTTTCTTTTATGGGTATCATCTTATATTGCATAACAGATTTTTTCCTTGTTTCACTAGCAAATTGATATTGTACTGGTATGGAAACAAGTAAATTTAGGAAGTAGCCATCACAACTGCACAGAGGAACCCATATGAAATTAGACCCATAAAGTACAATATAATGCCTCTCATCACATAAAAATGCATCTCAAATTTCAAAGTGTCAATATATGCCTATTGACGACATGTCAGCCATGTCAACTGGACACTTCAAACCCTCCCCCCCCCCCCCCCCCCCCCCCCAAAATTCCCAAAAATGTCAGAGAAACCACCCACCTTATCCTTAGACATGTGGGATTTTGGAACATTAAAGGACATGAGATCCCAGCCAAGTGTTGATTCTAGCCCAAATGATTAGGATAAAATTCACCGTCACTTAACTCAAATAGAGCAAATATTATGAGGGTTGTAATTTTTTATTATTAAATTAGCATATAGTTTATTGTTTCATAATTGCCCTACAATACGGAAACATACACAGAAATAGACAAGGCTCAAATGTGTAGAATTCTTAGGGTCGTTGACTGCCGGTAAAACAATACTCTCAAGTCTGTTTCAACAATTCATAAGCCACCATCTCTTAGATGATATTAGGTTCTTAGCTTTGAAGCCCAGGTAAGGGCTATTGGAGGAGGCCACATGGTTTAAACTTATGTAAAGGCTGTTACAGTGGTGCCCCACCCCTAGCTCACACAAAATTAAATTTTAGCTGCAGCCCCTAATCACTCAGTGCTCACATCTGCAGCAATGGCCAAACTTCAATGTGTTGCAAATCAACCATATAACTTTCTTATAGGTGGCTTGTAATGATTTAAAGAAAACCCAAACCACATGTGAGCTTATACCACAAAAGGACTAGTCAATGATAATGTTGGAGTCCCATGAAATCATTATAAATTGTAAGAACTTCTCCCTCTAAGAAAATGTACGATCTCATCACCACTCTCACGCACGAAATCCGGGGTATTGCAATCTCCCTTCTTAGATCCCACACATTCGTGTCATGTCATTTCATCGTAGGTGGCACAGCTCAAGTATCATGCTTCTAGCTGGAATTGGTTTTTCTACTATTTGTAATAATTCAAGGAAAAATCAAGGCACATCTAGATTTAAATTTATATTTCAAAAGGGCTAGTTGATGTTATAATGGAGTCTCATGGAATAATTATAAATTACATGAACTTCTCATTCCCAATCAATATGGATTTATTAACCACTTGTAGAAAATCCAAAGTAACACACAATTTACAAAAAAGCATTGGGTCCATGGTTTGATCCTCACAACTACAATCAATTGGCTCTCTCTACTCACTCTATCGCACCCCCCAACCTCAGCTTAGCAGCCTCTTTCACCACCCACTATCTTGTTGGGGTCAACTCCTTCACCAGGCAAACCTCAAGTCATTATAAAAGTAATCTTTAATCCTACTCTACTCGGCATGCTTGCCTTCGCCGCCAAATATCTTCGACCTAGCTCATTTATGAAAAAACCTCAAGCCTTGTTACGAGGATTTGGTCGACCCACAGAACAAGCCGGAAGATGTGCCACCCAACATAAGAAAGGAGCTTGTTAGAAGTTGTGAGAAGCTGTGACCTCTCACCCACCACCGATTTTAGTGGGGGCGGAAATTCCATTTTGGCTGCAGCCCATTGGCCACAAATTTCCATTTGGAACAAAGTATAACAGTAACAAATATGTACCTGTGTAAATGTTGATGTATCTAAGACAAGCCTCACACTATATAATGCACCAAGCATACACAAGCACCGCAAAACAGAATATGTGGAAAAACAAACAAGTTGTTTCTTAGGAAAGAAAAAGAAAAGAAACAGCATATAAAGGGCACTAAGAGTTAGCAAATCTCTACCTTCAGCCATAACCTGACTAATAATTTCATCTTTTTCTTTCAGGAGAACTGCTGCATCACTTTTTTTGTTCTGCTCTCGCCTCAGTGTATCCCTTTCCTTAGTCAGAGCATAAACCTGGAACCATACACCAGAGCATTTAGATGATGAAGATATTGGTAAATATAGGGTAAAGGGTTCTCTCAGCTGAGCACTAAATAGGATAACTATATAACTTTTGATAGCACTCAGCAGTGAGATTTGATATTCGAAGCTGACCACGTGTTAAAATTAGGGCTTTGGTGAATTCAAACAAGTCAATTAAGAGAATGATTATAAACTCATCATCTATATAATATTAAGATCACACATCTGCAATTTAGGAATGCAATATAAAACTGCATCTTCAAGTTGCCAATTAAGGCATGGTACCACTTCATTATTCAATTTTAAAAAAATGATGTGGTCCAAAGCTCAATACCTTTTCCTTATTTCATAAGATGAGCAAAGTGAGCTATGCCACCAAAGTAAAAGAGTATGATTCAATCATTGTGAAGAAAGAAATGAACACATAGAAAAGTTTTTTAATGGCTTTTCAACCAAAAATCCTGAATTTCTTTTTTTTTTTTTTTTTTTTGAATTGGCATTGGGTGTCTGAGAACAACGTCCCGACTAATCTCAGGGGGTGCACAGGCCCTCAGCAAGAAGTTTCACATAAGTGCACCTCGGGTAATTCAAGGGAAAAATCCCCTAGTCCGATAGCCCTATAGATGGTTTGCACCCAAGAGGATTTGAACCTTAGACTTGGGGGGAGCATACCCCCAAGCCCAAGGCCTTTACCACTTGAGCCAACCCCCAAAAATCCTGAATTTCTCACATGGTTAAGACCTAGCTTAACTAAATCATTAATATAAACAGAAATTGATAAAAAAAAATACCTTCCTTTCAAGATTTGCAACCCTCTGATGGTATTCCTCTCGTAGAGACTCAATTTCTGCATCATTGGATTTTCTCTGCTCCATAACTTTCAACAGTCAAAACATGATGTATGAAAAAGAGAAGGGGAGGGAAGTATTTTTTAAAATCCCAATATGTTTAACGATGGTCATCTAACAATCAACCATGAGAAGGGTGATACATGGTTCCAAGAAAACCTGGACAAGCTTGATCAAACAAGAAACATACAACAAAGGACAATCAACAAATTCTGGGCAGAAACAACCTAGTATAATTTAACAATGACATATCTCGAACTATAAAGACAAAATTTCAATAATAAAAATTCTAGTTTGTTTTCAGAGATGAAATGAGATGAGATGAGTTGAGATTAAAGTTAAAAAGTTGAATAAAATATTGTTAGAATATATTTTTTAATATTATTTTTGTTTTGGGATTTGAAAAAGTTGAATTGTTTATTTTATTTTTGTTTTGGGATTTGAAAAAGTTGAATTGTTTATTTTATTTTTGTTTTGAGATTTGAAAAAGTTGAATTGTTTATTTTATTTTGTGTGGGGATTAGGGAAAGTTGTAATGATGAGGTGAGGTGAGATGAGATGTTTCATGAAAACAAACGAGGCTTCTAGTTTTTTG
Source organism: Juglans mandshurica (assembly GCA_022457165.1). NCBI lineage: Eukaryota > Viridiplantae > Streptophyta > Magnoliopsida > Fagales > Juglandaceae > Juglans > Juglans mandshurica. The sequence continues at coordinate 6,972,312 of CM039619.1, read as the reverse complement.
CTTTTAGAAGCATAAACCATCAACAAAATAAACATAGGTGTTCCAACTTCTAGTTAAAAGTACAAAAACTAAAATCCAATATAAATAAATTAATTGTGTATAAACTAACCATATTAACAATATTTCAAAGACAAAAATTAATCTAATTAAGCTTAACAAAAAAACAGTCGAATGCATTATGAATCTATTAATTCTGGATGTAAAATAACTCTTCAGCATACATATCTACATACATGAATAAACTGTGATAAAATCATACTTACTCATAACAAGTACATTTAAGGAAGATAAGGTATATTGTACAGACCTTCAAATCCTCAATCGCAGCTTTTAGTTGTTCATTATCATTCATCAGCTTTGCAATCTCATCAGCTTTTGCCTAAAACAAAAAAATTAAAATTAATCGGAATCTCAAAAGAAGTAGATATCCAATATACTGTCTTCACAGGATGCAGAGACAAACCAGTGAGGAATTCAAAGCATGCATTTGTTCAGAATGGGACTAGTCTTTAAGACAAGTGAGGGAGAGAGGTGATTACGAATGTCTTAGAGACCTACTATTAATCCAAAGACGATTTGATGAGACCTGCAATTCTGGTGATTGTAATTTAACTATCACATTCAAATTAGACGACATTCGTTCTTTCTTTGAGTGACTTTCAGAAAAGGTATGATATTTTATAGACCAGCTATTGACTGTAAGAAAGTTAGATTCAACTTCACAATCAGAAACCTAAAGAGACATGGGATATATTGGCCATACCACCATATTGATGGTTGTAATGGTGTCCTTATTTACAGGTGGGTGCTGCAGGTGGGCTTTAGAAATTAGAAGACTTGGCCTCCCTTGCAGGGATGGTAGTCAATTAGGCTATTAAAACCAAAGATTGGGACACTTTTTTTTTTTGATGTCGGGGAACCCCGGTCCTGTACACCGCACTCTCGAAAGTTTCCCTACACGGAACTGGTTAAATCGTTGGTTTTTCACCAGGAGGTGTGACCCCAAAGGATTGTTTGCACTCATGAGGTATTGAACCTTAGACCTTGAAGGGAGTAATACCCCAAAACCAAGGCTTTCACCACTTAGGCCAACCCCTTGGGGTTCAAAGATTGGGACACATTAAAGGATGGTAACTTCATATATATTGTAGTGTCTCAGTAGATTCAATACTCTCAAGTATAAAAATCAAATTAATATAAATATGGGAGTAGGGGTGATAAGCAGTCGGTCCGGACCGGAATGGACCTAACCGAACCGAGACTTAGACCAGTCAGTCTCGGTCCCTGCTTTAGAGGACCAAAAAATTTCGGTCGGGTCCCGGTCCAGGGTTATTCCACCCGGAACCGAACCGAATGAAAAATAAAAATAAAATATATATTCTATATATATTATTTGTATAATAATTGTACAATTTATTATGTAATTTTCATCTAACCTATCACCATTAATAATATAAAATTTTAAATATGTTATTAACACTTGTTAATATTCTATCAATTAAATAATATATAATATCAATTAGCTAATTATATAATAATTATATAAATTAATAATGTAATTTTTATCTAATTTATTATCATTGACCATATAAAATATTTTTTTATTAAGTTACATAATTCACATTAATAAGTCACTTAATTTTAATTTAGTATTTTAAAAAAAATAATTATTAATTGATTTAAAAATAATAATAATAATAAATAAATAATTAGGCCAGACCAGACCGGTCCCTATGGGTGTTCAGTCCGGTTCGAGAAAATTATGGCACCGGACCGGACCGACCGACCGATTTGCACCCTTATATGGGAGAAAGAAATGTGCTCAAGGGCATTCAACCATCACTGAGGTCATCATTATTGAGATTCAGGCCTGGTTTGGTTTCACAAACCTTTTAAACCATCTCATCCCATCTCATCTCATCTCAACATTCAAACACCATTCAAACACAAACTTTTGTCAATTTTAAATTTTTAAATTTTCAACTTTTTCATCTAATCATTGCAATTTTCCCAAACTTCTAAACAAAACACAAAAAACAATTCAATTTTTCAACTTCCAAAACAAAAATTATATTCTAACCCTCTTTTAACTAAATAATTTTTTTATTTAACTTTTTCTCTCTCCTTTTCTAAAACCTCATAAAAATCTTAACTCAAACCATTTCACTATTATTCACAAATTATCTCACTACTATTCACACATTTCTCATCTCATCTCATCTATGTAACCAAACAAAACCTCAAGTTAGCCCAAAAGAAGGATGAGACAGAAACAAAGGAATATTTAGAAAGAATATGATTATATCTTTACCATTTGCATAGGGAGGTTTAATACTATCAAGCAACCTTACCAACCCCCAAAAATTACATATAAATAGCCACCGGATAGAAGTTCTGATCTCAAAGGTTATATGGTAGTACTTCTGACTATCTAACTGGTGAAAGAACAATGATGATGTAAAAACCAGTGGGATTTTCTTTAGTTCTCAAATAACATGATCCAAAATCATGTAATCATGAAACTTATATTATAAGAGCCTAAACAAGTGATCCACAATGACATGGAATCTGCCTAATACAACACCAATAGATACCAAGCATCAAGTCTGAGGCACAGAGACAAGCTTTACCCAACAAGAATAATAGGGCCTAATGAAATACCTGAGCCTGTCTCGCGGCACCTTGCAATGCGTTTTCCATCATTTTCATCTCCCTCTTCACCTTCTCCAATTCGAGCATAGTATCTGACGACTCGGATGGATTTGTTCCAGAACTCAACCGTTGCTCTCTAATGTCAGCCTCGTCATTTCTCATTTTCTGATCCCCTTCAAATCCTTTAACAATTAAATGATTTTTGGGAGAAACTGGTTTAGACACCATTGGTGTAGCCTCATCCAAAGCAAGTGCACTTGGCAAAGGATGGATAGAAGATTCTCCAGCTCGACTAGTTTCCTCAGTGCTAACAAAATGTGGAACAGAGGGCTCAGTTTCACCTCCAGCATGGATATCACTTGATGCCTCAACTTGAACCGAAGCAATTGTCTCTGCAATCTCTTCAGCTAGTGACTTATGTTTGTCCGTGCTCTCTACTTTTGTATCCTGTTCATCCAGGCTTTCACTCATATCAACTACATTGTGTGACTCACCTGGCAAAATTGTAAGACTCCCCACTTGATCAACTTCAACGGCACCTGACTTGGCTTGCACCAAGTCTGAACTGTTTGAGGGTCCCACTTCTGAACTCTCTTTCTGTTGTAGATTGGCAACATACTCCAATGTCTCAACATCTTGACTGTTGGGTTCCAGTTGTATGCCAGGCATAGCTGTTGATGCAGATTCAGCTAGGTCAGGGTTTGCACTCACATTATTTGTCTCCTCTGCCGTCTCTGGGTGCTCAGCATCGTTCTCTACATTACGGATTTCATTGTCTTCTTCTGCTGTGGCTTGTTCAACTGCAGAATGCAGAGATTTGTCAGTTTCAAATTCTGTTCCATCTTTTTCCTCTATGTTAGTTATATGCTGCGGAGATCCAGGTTCTCCAGATGGTTTCTCCACTGCAGTGGGATGATGCGAAGACTCCAGCTCTAACGACGATTCATCAGTACTTTCCTCACTTTTATGCCCCATAAGGGCCATGACAGGATCAAATAGTGCTTTCCTGTCAGTGGCAGAAGCCCACAAACCTGATGCTGGCAAGCATAGACAGAGGACATCATAGCTCTAGTCAGCCTAAAACCTGCATTTTGAACTTTCTTACAAAAATAATAGGCACCCTTTTACATCTTGAGAACTTGAACAATTTTTCAATAGTGCATTCCATGATTAGAGTGGAATCCATATATTCTATCTTTAGCCTATTATATTGAAATATCACTATGAGGGATGGGAAGGATCCACTGTTTTGGAAGTTTTCGTTCTTTTGTATTTTCTATTCTTTTTTTTTTTTTTTTGTGGTAAGACATTGAGAGGGTCTAATCAGATTTCATTCTTTACGAGATGTGAACGACACAGAAAAGTTTCTTTCTTTTTCTGGACTTCTTCTCTTGATAAATCTTGACAGTGTATTATCTAATTAAAAGGAACATGACCCTTGAAAAATGGGGTCATATGTTTGGAAAGTCAGTTGATTCCATAATTTTCTTTGTATATCCACATACATCCCTGCTTTAATCGGGTGCTTCAATTCCACAGAAGACTTAAAACTGCGTATTCTAGCTTTATCATTCGACCGCTACTCACTAATTACTATATGGCGAAATAATTAACCACCTCACGGATACGCCTATATGTAATTTAACGCCTATATAGTAATTTAACATAACCCGACGTTTGTACTGGTTTAATAAGTTAAAGTTATAACCCAAATAAAAAACTATCGTATGATAAACAGAATTGAAAAAACGTAAATGTACCTTCATTACTGGATTCGGATTTCTCCGCCTTCTCTTCTAGACCGAGAGCGTTGTCGAAGTTCTTCTCAATGTTCTTCACACTCTCCTGTAGCTTATTCACCGCCCCAGCGAGATCCGGGAAGTTCCCCAATGAGACTCTCCCACCAAACCACGCCATATTCAGATTACAAACCGAGATCAAAGAATTCGATTCCACTGTCTCTCACCGGAACATTGGAACACATCAAGAACCCTGCATTTAATCCCAATTCAATTTCAACAACAACAAAGAATGAACGGTAATTAAATTCAAAATGTTCTAGTCCAGATTCGCATCGTTTGCATACGTATATTGGCATAGATGCGATATCCGATTCGCAACGAATGGGTAAATCGAAGAGGGGAAAGACCAGAGGTGGAAAATTGAGTAGTGAAGGAAAGTTCGGGAAGCGACCTTTTGGGGGGGACCGATTGGGTGCGGCGAGTGCCCTCGGGGATTCGCGAAACCAATCGTGGCTATTTTGCTTCGTCGAGCTGCGAAGAAAACAACTGTGGTGTGAGATTCGCGTTCCGCTTTCTGAATTATAGATAGAAAAAGAAAGCTCACTGGTGTGGAGGATGGGGATTCGGTTTCGATCCGATCGCTCTGTGAATCACGACTTCTTGTACAGGCGGGCAATTCTATACTGTATTGACGAGATCAGTAACATCGTACTTTTAGTTTTGGAGGAACTGGGATTTCTTTCTTTCTTCTGGCGGAAGACCGGACGAACATATATTTAAGAATTTTCTTGTTTAGGCCATGTATTGTACTGATTACTGAAAATGATACATTTTTGTTCTTTTTTTTTTTTTTTTTTACGATTACACGACTTTTTTTTGGCTGATTATGCTTTTAAAATCATATTTTCAAAAAGAAAAATAATAGTTACAGTCGTGAATGGGCAAGTGTTGTACAGTTATTTTGAAAAAAATGAGTAAATACAAAATCTACATGAAAAAAATTTTAATTTTTTAATAGTAGACCTCACTATTTTTCAAAATGATTGCATAACGCTTGCGCATTCTACGACTGTATGTAGTATTACTCATCATAAATATTTTTACTTACAAGATTCATTTGATTAAGTTTTACTTATATTTTTACTTAAAAGATTCATTTTATTAATTTTCTTTTGAAAATAAAATTTTAAATTTTAAATTTCATAATTCTCAACATATCAATAACTGACACGTGGATAAGTAAATTTTTTGTAAGTGAAATAATTTACATAATTACTAATTTTTTATGGTATGTTATTTTTTTGTGAATTATGGTATGTTATTTTGAGAAGTATTGTGTATTCGTATTCTTGATTATTTATGGCGTGAAGATGAGGTGATTTTAAAAGGATAAATGATATTTGCAGTCGTGAGTGTGCAAGCGTTATTTAGTAGTTTTGAAAAAAATGAATAAATATAGAATTCACATGAAAAGAAATTAAATTTTTAATAATAAATCTCACTCTTTTTTAAAATAATTACATAATATTTATGCATTTCACGATTATACATAAAATTACTCTTTTAAAAGGAATGGCAGACGACGGCCCAATAGCCAATGTTTTGAAATTTCGAAGTAGCTTTCCTTGATGGAATATCAACTTTTCCAAACCAACATCCTTTAGAATTATTTATTAATTTATTAATCTACTGTACTCTAAAGGGTGGGAAATTGGAATTGGAAAGATGTCAAGTCCTTTTGTGCTTTTACTGAAAAATGAAAAGTTACCAAGCTCTCACCATCCAAGAAACTGATCCTTTTTCCATCTAAAAATATTTTGAAGATAAAAAGTGCCTATAAAAACAATTTTCTTCGTTTGAACTGCTTTTAGGGAAAATCTTTACAATGTTGGTAAACCCACAAATTGCATTATTTATAGCTTTCATATGTATATTCATAATTGTTATAGAATTTAATAGATTATGTGCTCATGATTTTCTTGTATCATTAATAATAGCATTTATGCCTGATGCTTTTATTAATGAGATTCTTGAATGCTTATAAAAATAAAAATTTAGGTCTCGTTTGGTTATGCAGTTCATATGATATGAGAGATGAAATATTTTGTTAAAAGTTAAATTAAATATTGTTATAATATAATTTTTATTTTGATATTTGAAAATTTTGAATTGTTTATTATATTTTATGTAAAAATTTTAAAAAATTGTAATGATTATATGAAATGAGATAGTTTGATTTTAGTGTTTGACTAAAAAAGAATGAGGCTCAGTTTGGATACATAAAACCTCTCATCTCATCTCATCCCATCTCATCTCATTATTACAACTTTTCCAAACTCCTACACAAAATATAATAAACAATTTAACTTTTTCAAATTCTAAACTAAAAATATTATTAAAAAATTACATTCTAACAATATTTTATTCAACTTTCAACAAAGCATCTCATATCATCTGAACTATGTAACCAAATCTCATATCATCTGAACTATGTAACCAAATGTAACCTAAAAGATAAAAGTACGAGGTGTTTTATTTATTGTTTACAGTGATGTCATGAAATGTTAAGTAATATGATACTTTATCCTGGGTTGACTTGAAAAGTCGACTTTGAAGTTTTCTTTCCTTCCATGATCTTAGAACTGTAAAATTGCACAACATAAACTCAAGAGTATTTCAGTATGAAAAATACAAATTGGAACGGGCAAATGTTACAAGAAGTCTCATCATACCCACCCCCTCTCCCTCTTCTTTTTTGCCCATCTAAAGAGAGAGCCAAATTTTCATTAAATACACCAATTCAAATTGGTCATTATGCAGTGGCAGAATTCACTGACCCAAGACATCGGATATTGACTTGTTGACAAGTTGAAAAAGCTCTTCCCTGTGCACAACAAAGGACAATATCCAAGTAAGATTGGTGTAAGCTACAGAGAGAGACTTACATTATTAGATTTCAATTTAGGGCCTAAAGATATATATGTATCATGGGGAAAGTGATATTACAAGTTCCAAGCAAAACCAAACCAAAATCACAGAAAATTTTCTTACCTATCGGGTTTGAATAAGAGGTAGCGATATATAAACCACTGAAATGGAAGGAAGTTCGAGTTAGTATTTGAATGGCAACAATTAAACATAAACAAAACAGTTAAAATTACATGTATAAACTGCATACCGAAGAAAACAGTATCCCAATTAGTTCTAGAAAACTTGGGATGAGTGGCAACTTGTCAATGGCCTGCTTACAATAAAGAAAAAAATCAGAGCTCCCCATTAAACAGAAAGAAAGACTGTAATGATAGGTTCACATTTGCATGGGACGATGTGGCAAAACTAAGTCACAGGATCTACTATAAATATAACAATTACAGTAAATAGAAAGTCACCAGGAAAAATGGCAACTTTTGACTTTGTATTTCTCAACCCAATTCCAAGGAATGTAAACTGATGGGCAATAAAGCACCAAATGCAAATAACAAAAGAAGTATATACAACTCATGTAATTATTGTAAAGTAGTAATGAAAATCACCGTGATCAAGTTTGCTGAAGCCCAAAAGGCAACTATAGCTGCAAACCCCAAACCGAAAAATGCAAACCGATCTTCAGATTTATCCCACTGTTCAAATAAAGAGAGAATGGAATTTTAAAACAGCATCATATGTATTAAAATAAAAAATAGCCTCTCTGTCCAAAAGAATAAGGAAACTGCTGCTTAATGTAGAGGGCAAACAAGTGGCTAGATCCGCAGAGGAAAGGGGTCCTAGATCCTGCTAGCTGAATCCATCACAACTTTATAACCATGTCTATGAAAACTTCATCCCCCCCCACCCACAAAAAAAAAAAAAAACTAGTTTGTCTTGTACCAAAGTTATTATAAAAACTAACCTAGTTTCTATTTTACAAACTAAAGACACAATCATGAACTTTGCACAACATTAATGGAGAACAATGCAAAAGGCAAAAGCAAGCAAAGAAAAGGAAAAAAAAAAATTTGAAAGAAGGCTCCAATCATATACAAATTCTTTAAATATACTACAACTTCCATTTTCCTATCGATTCTTTTTTATTCCTTTGATTAGTCAATTTTTTGCTACTTCTTTAGAAGAGACTGACCAAAAGAAATAACACTATGAGTTAGAGAGGGAGGGAAGCTTACAAAATTCTGAACAGACTTAACGATACTAAGGGAGGTTGAAGATTGAGAGCTTTCCCCAGTTGCCTTCACAATAACAGTCACACGATTCTGTGTCTCTGCAATGTGAGAATCCATGGATCACAAAGTCAAAAAATTGAAGCAACAATAAACGAAATGTTACGATAGATTGATCTGAATGTAGGTTTTGTGCTTTACTGCAACATTAAGCATGTGAATCCAAACATACGGTTCGTGTGTGTAGGTCAATGCTTTGTTAAATTGACTCCGCCCATATAATTTTTAACCTTCAAATTTATCATAACTTAACACTTAAAAGGGAATTGATGTCTAAAACATTTTCGCAAACGGCATTCTTACATATAAAAAAAAAACATGTTCGCAAACATCATGGAATTACTTCCACTAAAATCCATGTATGGATTTCATTTAGCAATTTAACCGATGCCATTCTTTTCTCGGCTATATTTTGTATTAAAATATCACATAATAATTATTTACATAATAACATATCCATCTAATGAAACGTATTACCAATATCGCTAAGTTTGCACATAATATCTGAACTTTAACTAACTCCAGAAGATTTTCAGTATTTCACCTAAAATAGCCAACTTAACATCCACCACTACACCATTAAAGTAACCTCATATTTTTATAATAGAATCTAACTGATTCACCAAGTCTCAAACATAACACACAATGTGCAAATGCTAGAAAATTAAGCTATTTTATGATTAAATCTGAAACAATTATATAATTATACAAGTACAGTATAAACTGAACCGCGCCATAACAGTGCAAGCGTAACTGAAACAAGATCAAAGGAGCCCCTTCAGAAACCAAACGCTCACCTCTAATGGAAGAAACTGGGAGTTTCTGCAGATTTCTGAAAATGGTTTTTCTACCATGTACCAACAATGGTGGAGGCAAGTTAGCAACAATAGAAGCCATGTCAATCTGCAAAAAGAAAAGAAACAAAAAAAAAAGGAGAGAGAGAATTTCACGCCAATAACAAAAAAGGTCAAATTCTGAGAAATAGGTTTTCTTGTTCAACTCAGAAATCTGAAACTGGAGCGAAGGAAGGAAAATGGCGTTTACCTGCTGAAGACGGACAAGAGAGAGAAGGGTGTCTGGCAGTCTGCCGTACTCGCTTTGCACCACATCCACAACTACGTTGTTTTTTATTTATTTATTTTTTAGGGATGGAGGAGCACAATAGGGAAATTTCATCAAGTGTGGCCGGGTCCAGTGTAAGGTTGTTTTTGTTTTTTGCGGTTATAAATAAAAAATGCTAGAACGCAAATGAAAAGAAAAGGAAAGAAAATAAATAACATAAATTTTAATAAAAAATTCTATTTACAATTATAAAGTGTATAAATACTGTGTAATCTATTTAAAAAATAATAAATAAAGGCACACATAAGAAAAAAATTAATTTATAATAATAATCTCTACTCTTTTTTAAAATTATTGTATAATACTTACGCATTCAACAAGACTATACATATCATACTCAATTTTAATTGTTTATACTTTATTGGGCTGAAAAGGTACTTCCAAGTTCCAAGTAAAGTCTCCATTCTATAGTTACAAATAAATAATTTTATTTATTATTTAATTTATTTTCATTCTCTCAACTTTTCGATGCTGTGTCAAATAATTGATCCACAAATTAGATAAAATAAATAATTTTTAATTATTTAATAATAATAATATGATGGGAAGATGAATATAAAAGAAATGGTGGGTAGCATTACTCTAACTTAATTTATAGTATTTTTTTTTCTTGCTCTTTTTCCAAAGAGTTTCTATAATTAAACTTAAAATAAATGAAAATGTTTATTCATATTTGATACTATTACATAGAGTGATATGGACAAGAGTAACTATTATATAATCCATTTCATTATCTATCGTATTCATTCTTCAAGTTACTACTTGAATAAATAAAGGACTTTGTTTTATAACTTATTTTATTTATATGTTGTGATTTTTTAATATATATTTAATAGGAGGAAGGTCAAACTGGTAATAGAAATTACCCATTTCATATTTATCTTTCTTATTATTCTTCATCTGGACGAATCATTTTTTTATCATTGCACAAATTGATACCAAACTTTTTAATTATTATGATTACATTTATGATGATATTATCAGTACAATTAAGAAGCTTGATATTAGCATGTGCAATAATAAAAAAATGTTTCGTCAACAGATGAATAATAGTCAGAAAGACAAATATAAAATGGATAATTTATGTGAACAAATTAACATTCCTCCTATTGCTCCTTCTAAACAAAAGCACAAACATTTTGATAAATCTATTAATTACAAAACTCACGCTAAGAAAAATTATACTAAGCATGATGAACTTTATAAGAAACTTGTTTCTTCTTATAAGAAAAATACTTCCAAAAATCATTCGAAAGTAAAATGTTATAAATGTAACAAGTATGGTCATTTATCCAAAAATTGCACCAGAAAACCCAATAAATTTCAAAACAAACTTAATCAATTAAAACTTGATGACAATTATCGTGAGAAACTTATTCGAACTTTAGAATTAAAATCCTCTAAATCATCTGATACCAATGAATTCAGTTCAAGTGACAAATCACTCAAAAACCAAATTATATGATTCTCCAAATATTAAGCTTGGTTGTAATGATTATTGATGCAAACTTTTGGGTAAAACAATCAACGTCTTAACCAAAGCTAAAAAACAATAAAGTCTTTTATTAACCTTGATTAGTCAGATGGCTAATTCATGAGCTCAAAGAATATCTTCATAAGCTCAAGAAGACGATGGTTCGCCAAAAACCTGAAACTTATAAATAAAAATATTAACACCATCAAGGATATCCCTTCCTATGGTAGTATCAAAAATAAGTAAACCTTCATCATCATGCTTAACTGCATTTCGAATAGTTTCTTTTACTTCTCTTGGGAGATGCTTATCCCACCAGTGTCAAAATATACCAGAAAATCATGTAGTTAATAAATCAACGGTCTCAATTTAGCTAATACTATTGTTATTAACATAGGCATTTGCAACCATGCACATTTTATTAATGGTATTGAGAATTTATTGTTCAGAAAGTCCATCAATATTCCATTCATACAATATATCAGAAGAAATGGAAAATTGGGTTTGAAAAAATCTTTCTTCAAACTGTAAATCAAGAGGAGTAGGTTCGGGGTACCAATTATTTATTAGACTTTGGGGTAGGCCTTTTTGAAGAAAATACTTTAATCATAGGTTTTCCCAAATCAATATCTTGAAAATTCTTTTCAAGTAAGACAAGATCTTTGTTAGCAGGAGAATCAGTATTAAATGATTCATCTATAGAAAAACCATAAACAACTTTCTTACCATTGCTATTTAAAGCACCGGTAGAGGGTTATTATTTCTTTAAATCAACAAGCATTTATTTAATTTTAGCAAGAGTGTTGGCCTGTTTGACCTTAGAACCTTGCCTATTATTTGGTAAAATAGTCAAAAGCTTTTCAATCTTGGAAGTCGAAGTAGAAACATGACTTTTAACATTTTCTTTAATACGATCCAACTTCATACCTATATAAGATGAAGAGTTTGATTGACAAAATTGTTTTGTTTAATAATCTTATGTGTTTTAGTAAAAATGGTAGCTTTAAGATCAATATTGGGTAATTTGAAGGGAGAAGCATTTATCCATGCTCAATTATGAGAAATAATAATTGTTTATAAAGGATGGTGGTTAAATTTAACTACTGTCTTTCTTTATTCCATGACAATATTAGTTTTAACAACATTTAAATTATGCTTAAAAACATAATATTTTTCAAGGAAATCAAAGAAAAATATATGCTTCTGTAGGGCATTCATTTTTTCTTTCCATTTCATTTTAATACGTAATTTCTCAAAATCAGAACAAGTAATATGATAAGATTTTCTCTTATCACTATTTTTAGCAAAACTATATTCATTATATAAAGAAATTAAATCAATTTCAAAAGTTCTATTAATCACAGTAAGCTGGCTATGATAAATGGGAGCAACCATATCTAAAACTATTGGAAATAAATATGAAACATCTTCTTCTTCATTTCTTATTCTTCTCTATCAGCTTTTTCATTTATGTCTCTACCCTTAGATACGTCGGTATCATTGATAGTGTAATAAGCATAAGTAACCTGAGAGGAGATAAAAACACCTTTTAGTTTTAAATCAGGTATAGTAGTTTTTACAGGCTGCGTTTGGATATTGAGCTCAGTTCTTTATGAATAGTAGTGAGTTGAGTAGTGGATAGAGTTATGTAGGGTCCATATAAACTGAGTTTAAAGTATGTTTGGATGTTAAGATGAGTTTAGTACTTTAAATAAAAAGTTGAAAAAAGTTGTAGGTCCCACATAAAAATATGTGTTAAGTTGAAAAATGTTATGGGTCCCATGTGTAAGGAGATTTTGAGTTGATGTGAGTTTAGTAATTTTAAAGTTTGGTGTTTGGATGTTAGACTCAGCTTAAAATTAGAATGAGCTCAATTGAGTTTTGCAACCAAACGCAGCCTGAATCTTCCAGAAAGTTTCTGAGAGTTTGGTCTCTTCTTTCCAGGTTATCAACAACAGATCTAACAAAAGAGCATCTAGTTCCAGCAAAAGAATTTATTCTTTCATTGTTTACTAGAGTTTGATCAAGACTATTTTTAGCAGTATCGTTCAAATGTTGCTGAATATAATCAAGGTTAAGTTCGTCAGAAATAACCTTAGCAGGAGAGGAGAAACATCATGTTCCAAAGTCCATTTACTAGGAAGATTCCAATTAATCATTTTTTGAATTTGAATATTAGCATCATGAATATAATTTTGAATTAACAAAGTTTTTTTTTTTGAAGTTTTTAAAATAGTTTTAGGATTTAAATTAGTTTTTAATATCTGATAATAAATATGATAAACTATGGTAAGAGATTTGTTACATTTTTCCATATCATACTCAGATGTGAAAATATATCAAAGTGGATGAGACCACTAAACAGAGAAGATTGAATCTTACCAAGTATGTTGGTTTCAAATTTCTTAAACCTAGCATCGCCCAAACAAAAAAGTATTGAAGCATTGATGCATTTCCTCATGAGAGGTTTAATAGTAACTTGAACAGAACCAATATGTAGAAATTTATAACTTTTTACGAGTCGATTTTCTGTTAAACAAGCAACATTCTCATGGGTTTTAGAAATATCATAGGTTTGTTCAACAGTTTTAATATTGAACTCAGTCTTAAAAGCAGACTGAACCGAACTGGTTTTGTAAATAGATTTAACATCAATCTTTAGAATACTTAATTTATTAAAATCAACATTATCAATTTATTCAATAGAATAGTCATCCTCATTAATGATATCAGGAGGTATAATAGATCTATAACTAATAGACGAATTAGATCTAAATATTTTATTTATCATGAAATCAACCAAAACTAAACTTAATACTCACTATTCTTATATTCACTCATGTACCCGTTACATTTTATAACACATACCCTGGGGTCAACCATCTACCCACTCGTGCCCTAAATAATCTTTATAGCAAAATGGGTCTTACAAACACAGTCCTTGGAATTCTTTACAACCGGGGTGGCACCAACAGAAACATGAATTGAACAAGATTAAGAAAGTACGAAGTAAAGAATGAGAGACAACACAACAAATAAGATGAACAAATATAAATCACCTACTAGAAGCCATATATGGCTCTGATACCAAAAGGGGCGAAAGTAGTGATCTTAGAGTTGAAGTAGGGATCAGATAACTAGAATGATAGTGCAGGTAAATCAAATATGGAATAAATAATAATGAAAGTAGGATCAGATAATTGGAATTAATAAAAGCAGGACCATATAATTGGAATCAAATAAAAATAATGAAAATAATGATTAAAAGAAGATGAATGTAAATAGAAATATATATATATAAAAATTTAGAACAATGTTATACAATCTCTGTAATGAACATTGTTGGTTGGCTGTTTGTATCAAAGAGAATAGATGGTGTAAACACAAAAGAGCTGCTGCAATGGGCACTCAGAGTGCATGTAAGATGTTTGATAAAAAGGTAGAAGAGAAAATCACAAGTGTATTGCTACGGGAATCTTGAGGGTTCCCAACCTCCATACAAAGTACTCAAGTTCTACAAAATTTCAGATATCTCGCACTCTTCCCTCCTCCTAGATATATACTATCTGGCAACCATTGAGGAAAATATGAAGGCCATAGGCCAGATAGACACTAAGGCCATGGGCCAAGCCGACTCTAAGTAATTAAAAAGGATCCAATTAAGTCCTATAGTAAAGAACTATTATTGTAAATGAACTAGACCCAAGGAATAATAAGTGGCCCATCGAGCAAGTCCAAGCTAATTGGGTTCATTACAACCTCCTTAATCTCCACACACTATATTTTTTAAAACTTTTATATTTTTTAATATTTTTTTGGAGTTTATTCTTTTTAAACTAATTTAATTTTTCTATTTATCATTCATATATTAAATATTTGATAAAAGAAAAAATAATAATAAAAATTAAAAAAATATGGTGTGTGAAAGTTGTGTGAATAGTAAGAGATTGTGTAGATTTTTTCATATAAATATATGCTGTTTTGACCTTGCTTCATGGCATATGGTTTGCTTATGTTGTACAAATAATTATTGGATTTTAATGTTTAGAACTATACCATATTCTAGTTTTATGATTTAGGCCTAGTTTGTATAATATATGAAATGAGATGATATATAAATAGTAGTAAAATGACTTGTGAATAGTAGTGAAATACTTAAGTTAATATGTTTTATAGAGTTTTAAAAAATGAGAGAAGAAAAGTTAAATAAAAATATTATTTTTATTTTTATATTTGAAAATGTTGAATTATTTTTTATATTTTATTTGAAAGTTTGAAAAAGTTGTAATAATTAGGTAATGATTAGATAACAAAAATAAATATTTAAAAATAAAAAGTGTTTATATTCGTGGTGTTTAGATATTGAGATTAAATGAGATGATTTTGGAGAACTTTGTTATCCAGATCAGATCTTAATCAACTTATTCCTCTCCTTAAAAAAAAAAAAACTTATTCCTTTATACATGTTATTTAAGAAAAAATCTATTTAGAATTTTTATTTTTAACACATCAACACATCAATTGTACTAAAAAATTATCGATATTTTTGATTTGGATTGAGAAATCATCTCAACTCATCTTATCATTACAATCTTATCAAATTGTTACACAAAATACAATAAACAATTCAACTCTTTCAAATCTTAATTTAACTTTTTTAAATTTTAAAATAATAATAATATTAAAAAAATAATATTATAATAATATCTTATTTGATTTTTGGGCAATGCTAAGATGATAAAGTGTTTTTTTAGTACATCTTATTCAAATAATAATGCTAAGATGGACACAGGGGATCCCGTTGATGTACTGCTCAGTTTTTTTTATATAGTAATTAAGAAAATATTATTTAATAATATTGTGAATTTTTTTATTTTTTTAAAAGTATTTAAAAATATTTAAAAAATAATGTTATAAAAAAAAAGGAGCCGTATATTAACAGATCTTCCAATAAGATTCTTATTAATTTTTTAATTTTTATTTAAAATTATCTAAATTCATCTCAATCTCTAAACCAGAGACAAGTGGCGTACTAAGTGCTAACAGATCGATTTATGAATAACAAAAACTCCATGATATATATTTGTACCTTTTAATATATACAATAAGGTAAAAACTAACGGTCGATTCGAAATCTTTTTCCGAAACATAGCTCTGTTTGGTTCCGGAGAAATCTGAGGGAAAGAGAAAAGAGGACTTTAAACAAAGATAAGCTTAATTGGGGGTTTCGTATGCTCAAGATTCTAATCTCTCCTCCTTTCCCACATTTTGATCGGCAACCAATGACACCCAAATCACAATCCCGAGCCCTACACTTTCTATGTCCTTAATCAACTCTGTAAAGCGACCAATGCAATACTCTCAATGAGGATCACAAACCATTTAGCATTTTGGCAGGTGAGAATATTTTACTTCTATTTAAATTTTAGGAAAAGAGTTCATCTTGACTTAGAAAGGTAACTTATTTGCACAGGGAGAAGAAAAATGTTTCATTGGGATTTGGTACAGGATCTAAATTACTGTTTCAGTTCATTAATTTTTTCCCCTACTAGAATTGCATTGAATTATTCTGTGGTAGTTTTGATAATTTTGACCACCTGGTAAGTTCTAGTGTTATAAGACACTTATTTGCTTTTCTAGCTTAGTATGCCATATTTTGTTAGATTTTCTTATTGCCTTTGAACATATATTCTGGAAATGGATCATTGTAGAGAACTGTACTTGTTTATTAGTTCGTCAAGTTCATCATAAGATTTCTGTTTTGAGGGCAGTCAGCTTATGAAAGTGCTCTGTTTCCTTTTGCTGCTTGTATACGAGTAATTGAAGTTTCATTGGCTTCTTTCTTTTTCACCCTATAACTGTTTAGCAATGCTATCAAGTTTTGAAAGCCCCAGGATTGATGCTTCAGTAAAATCTGCAGTCTGCTGTTAGTGTTGGTGTCTGCTTCTGGTATAGGAGAATGCTGTATTGCTTCTTATTTGACTCGTGTAGCTACCGTTGGTCCGTATCTCATTTTCGTGTGTTAGTTTTTTAGCGATCTAATATCTTGTCGGTAAGCGGCGAAAGCGCACTTCAGTGTAGTGTAGGAGTAGATACTCAAAGGCATTTGAAATAACTATCGTGCTTCAGGAAGCTGCAACTTTCTTATAGAGTTGCTTTTGTTTTGATACTTGTAGTTTGCCAAAATGGCATTTGCAAAATTTGCTTGCGTTAATACTCTCCCCTGTGAAGTGTGAACACAGAATTCTCTTAATGTTATCCTTGACTATTCCTAATAGGTAACTTTTTCAGAAGCGGTTACTTTTGGCAGCACAAAAGACACCAGCTGCAAATATAAGTATTTCTCTGGAAGAAAGTGTTAAACTAAAACTCAAATTTTGAAAGCAAGACTTCTCCCATTCTCGAAAGCTCGCTTACTATGGTTCTAAAATATATATTATCCTCAAATCACTTGTGAACGGTATCATAGAGAAACAAAAGATGACCTGTAAATTGGAGATGGTGTATGATTCCTCATTAGCAATTAGGAAATCATAGATCAAGTGTCTCACTCACTATGTAATTTTAATTTATTCATCATATATAGTATCCTGAAGACATAAGGAGATGGGTAATTCTCTTGTATGATCTTCAAGTTCTGAGGAAACTTTGGCACAGCCCCGTCTGTCAAACTCAAAGTGTGGAGCTGAAAATAATGCACCATCTGTTCAGACTCCTCTACACCAGAATCCATCATGCACACAGAAAAATGAACTAGAAGATCCCTATTTCATGTCTTTAAGTATTACATAAAGAGCTTTATAATCTAAGAATGTAATAATGCTTTGTAGAATCGTTGCATTTGAGTACTCGTAGATGTGTCATTGAAGGTGCATTGATCCTTCTTTTTGGTGCCGATTTCATTGAAAAAGTGCAGTGTTTGTTGGGTGAAGGCAACTACCCCCTCCTTACATATCACATAATAAAAGGCTAAAAAGACTATATATGTCGTATGTAAAACCCAAAATTGTTTAGTCAATAAAGAATAAAGGGAGCCTATGCCAAAGTACTCTCTCTCTCAGAAAGCTTGAAAAGAAAAGAAAACATGAACTATACTCATGATGTAAAATAGGTAGCACTTGTAATGCTGGGTAACTTTTTGAGATATGCTCCATTCATCTCAATACAAAATGAAATTTCTGAAAGGAAGTCTTGTCTTTGATCCATGCAATATTAGTATATTACTATTGTGGCCGTAATATTTGTTCCCTAAAGTCCCTGAAGTAGGCTGTTTTCAAGAAAGCAGTTTCCCATGGCAACATATAATATTATTGATGTATTTATCCACATCAAAAATTGTTTTGACCAAACATTGAGCCTCTATGCTGCATACATGATGGGGGTTGGACCTTTTAGAGGCTCATCACATGATCCATACCCACCGCATAATTCTACGGTTGTGATGAGGCACTGAGCCCATTTGTGCAGCAAGTGGCACTAATCTGAATTTACCTCTCTGAATTTGATGACCTCCAATTTAACTGGTGCAGACAATATGTCATGACCATGAATAAGATTGATATTAGATGATGAAGGTTAGCTTAAGTACGTTTGGTAGTGCTAACCAGCTAAGTTGTATTATTGGTCTTGTTTTAGGCCAAGAAGCTAACATTCCATGCAAGATTAAATGTGTTATTTTGCTTTGTTGTTGATATGTTTATGGTTGTGTCTTGTCTTTCCATATTGAAGTGTATCTTCTGCTTGCACTATCCCCAGTCATTAGAACTCATATGATTTTTTGTCACAGAAAATTGAGATTTTTGAAGTCCATATGGTGGATCAAAGGTGCTCCTTCGAATTTGGGACGGTCTACTTTCTAGTAAGTTCGGTGTTGAGTTCAAGACTCTGGATGTTCTAGTTGCATGCTGTTTGTTTTTTATTCATTTAAATTTTGCGCTCCCTGAGCATTCTGATTTATCATAGTCTGCCTTCAACACTTGAAGAATCACGAGTTTTTTATGCATCTGCAGTTTTCTCTACTCAGTACTTACATTAATTTATTTGTATAACTGTCCAATTTGAGTTCTTCATTCTGCAGGCCTTATTTCTTTCTGTTTCTTTTCCACTTACATTATTGTCCCGCGGGGCAAGTGTCTGTAGGGATAAGAATTTTTGGATACTTGGTAGCTGTGAATGCTCGCAGACATGCATTCCATGGTCAAAAAAAGACGGTATACTTGTAGGTTTGCCATTGGCATTACTATACTTTGGAGATTGCCAAAAGCATGACATGTTCTGCATCAGTAGGTTATAGGAACCAGGGTTAGTTGAGAATGGTAGTTTTTACCCCTTTTTTGTCACATATTTGAACTGTGAAATTGTTAGGGTATGGCCAATATTTAGACCATATTCCAACCACCTTCAAAAACGATCGAGATTCATTTTTTATGACTTTTATTATTATTATTATTTGAGATGTCACAACATTTGCCTGAAAAAGTTATCAATTGTGACTGCGCTTGAGTTTGATAACTTTTTGGTTTTGGCCTAACATTTGGCCTGAACAAAGATCAATTATGACTGCGTTTGATTCTGAACTGAAAATCTCCGTTATCAACATCTTCATTTTGACCGTAACAGTTTAGACATTAAAGTTCATTGATATCTTAAAATTTTCCAAATAGTCCAAACTCCAAATGAATATTTCTGGATAAATTAGAAAGGTATGCAAGCAGAAGAATCACATATTGAATAAAATTCTTCCACCTGGCGGCCCTGACCACACGTAGGATTTATAGAAGACTTTATATAACTGATTGAACTCCATTGTGATCTAATTATGAAGTTAGATGCTGTTGGTGTGAATTGCAGCAAGTTTAATTGGCTACAATTCAATAGCTAATGTAATCAACGTCAATTTTATCATCTTTATTTTTTAGAGAACCTGAATTTTACTGGAGAGAGACTAGAATAAAAACTTATTAATTAGTTCAATTACGAAGAAGGGACAAAGAGAGGTGGGAATCTATTTTCTCTTTGAAATTTGCTTGACCTCAGTGT
Organism: Juglans mandshurica; assembly: GCA_022457165.1. Classification (NCBI taxonomy): domain Eukaryota; kingdom Viridiplantae; phylum Streptophyta; class Magnoliopsida; order Fagales; family Juglandaceae; genus Juglans; species Juglans mandshurica. The sequence goes on along the minus strand of CM039619.1, from coordinate 6,952,069 downwards.
AAGCAATGGGCATTCATGAATGAGTGACATAAAAGTGTACAGACACATCAGTTATCCTAGAAAAACCTCCTCCATGGAATTTCTGTTTCATTATAATCTATTCAGTATTGCATGGCACTTTCTTGTAGTAGCTTTTCACCTGACTTCCAAAACAACCATCTCATCTACTCTTCAACAGCTAACTGTCTCTCCAGTTTATATTACAAGTCTGTATCCTTTTAATAAGAATGATCTTACAAGCTTCATGTTAATTGCGCTAAAACATACTGCCATGGCATCTCTTATTTGACTTGATCCTCAAGGTGACAGCATCCTAGGGTGGATGGTCTTTCGACGCATCATGGGCCAGATGGCTCTTTGGCATGGCAGTTCATGTGGATTGCGTGTCATATTGGAATTTATTCGTTAGCTTGGTGATTAGGAATTTATAAATAATATCATGTTATTAGTCTTAGCCTATGCATATTACTATATCAGAAGATGTTTGATTACGTCATGTTTAAGCACATCAGTTATTGTTTGGTGTATGATGGTTTGAAAACTAAGTAAGAACTGTTGGAGCAGGACAATGTTTTTGTGGGACAGAGGTAATTAAAGTCTAAACTGATTTTGTTTTACATGGCTTGTTTCAGGTTTTAAAACTAGTGACTGGGACTATCTTATCAAATTGAATCTTTGTGAATAAATGGTGAAACTTTGAAATGTAAACTTAGCCATGTCTGTCTTAGGCAATTTGAAAGGATATATTTTCCTGAATTTTGCATATAAGCAATGAAAGGAGTATGTATATCGTTTCTTGGAAAAAGGGTTTTGCTATAAAGATAGATAAAAGATCAAGTGAACTGTAGAAGAAAAAGGATTAAAATGTACTGTGATTTTTTATGAGATGAAATGTATATGAACTGGGGAAGGAATAAAATAGAACTTTGGAGTAGTTATTTTAACTACATTAAGGGCGTCAGAACCATTGAAGTATCCTGCGAGTCTCAACCTTTTATCTCGTCTTTGTAATCCATTCTTTACCTTAGTAGGTGTGTTTCTTCTGAGGTGGATTTTAAAACCAATTTTACTTAGGGGGGGGGAGGCTCCACTATTATTAGTCTGCACTTGTTTAACTTTCTCAATGAACATTTCTGGGCAAGTAGCTGATAGTTGAATATTCTTCTTTGCCAACCCCTCTTCTCTCTCTCTCTCTCTCTCTCTCTTGTTTGTAAGCCGTTTGTTGTCTTTTTACAGCCTGTCTCAACCCTCATACTTCTTGTTCTTTTCAAATTTACCCCAATTTTGCCCTGCAATATTTGAAATATTTGAAACTTGTTCGTTTCATGTTTTATCACCCCAAACTGATTTCACAAGAAACCCAAAAAGATTGACAACAAAGAAAGCAAGATACCACTTTCTTGTGGATTTCTGTGTTTTCCTTTTGCTTTCCTCAATGGATTATAGGGATAAAGAGAGAAATCAAAAGGCGTAGGGAATGTAAGAAGAAAGAAACATTATGTGGAGAGAGAGAGAGAGGGAGAGAGAGAGACCCTAAAGGAAGCTCAAACTAATTAATTCTTCTATTTACAAGGGTTGTCGAATCATGTGACTGCTTCATATTATCTACCATTCCTAACTACCAAAACTAAAACAAAAATCCTGGACTTGAAGAGAACAGATACTATGATGTTTGGTTGATTTGAATTGTAGATAACCTTAATCATAACCCATATGGCACCAAAACTTTAATTATCAATCGTCATTCTCATTAATAGTGACACTGATATTTTTTTTTCCCCTCTTTAGCATTTGTTTGGAAAATAAAAATAAAAATAAAATGGAAGTTTACTGTACACAAAAACCATTAGGTCAGTTGTTGGAAGACAAGGATAACGTTAAAAATTTCGAGCTCCAAATCAAGCTGAATAATGTGTTTGGCTACAGTTGGTTGCTAGCAGAGTAACCAAGGACTACTGACCGACCACATTTTCAACCATATTTCTACATCCACCTTCCACATTTTTATTACGAATTTCTAGCCATAAATGAAAATGATGCACTTAAAGATTCCTTTTTCATCCTTCACTGAGTTTAAATTAATGATATGTTTTTTAATATCTTTCAAATGGCCCAGAAAAACAAAGAAAATGTACTTAAAAATACTGCACAGCTATAAAGTGATTTCAAAAAATTAAATTCACAAATTTGCTTGCTTTCATGATACATTAGATTTATTTTATAATAAAAATAATTTTTTAATATGACGTATAATATTAAACCATATCAGTTTATGAATTTATTTTTATGAAATTTATTTGTAGTTAAAGTATTTTTTTTTATTAACCAATCACTTGACGTTGTAATAAAAGATAATGGTTAAAGGAAAATACTTTAACCACAAAAGAGATTATACAAAAGTAAACTCACAAATTGATGTGATTTGATGTGATACGTCAAATTGTAAAGTTACTTTTATTATAAAATCACGTCAGTTAGTAGTTTATTTTGTGTAATATTTTCGTATCTGTAGCAGTTCTCATGGTTAAAATAATGAGATAAATAAAGTGATTTCAAAAAATTAAATTCACAAATTTGCTTGCTTTCATGATACATTAGATTTATTTTACAATAAAAATAATTTCTTAATATGACGTACAATATTAATTTATTTTTATGAAATTCATTTGTAGTTAAAGTATTTTTTTTTTATTAACCAATCACTTGATGTTGCAATAAAAGATAATGATTAAAGGAAAATATTTTAGCCACAAAGGGATTATACAAAAGTAAACTCACAAACTAATGTAGCTTGATGTGGTACGTCAAATTGTAAAATTATTTTTATTAAAAAATCACATCAGTTAGTGGTTTATTTTGTGTAATTTTTTTAGCAGTTCTCATGGTTAAAATAATGAGATAAATAACATTTTTATTTTTTTTATTTTACTGATTTTCCTTGAGTACTTTGCCTTTGCCTTTGCCTTTGCCTTGCAGTCGGTATGCCCAACCAAAAGCACCAACTCAGTTTGGTAGAGAGCCTTGTGCTAGCCACTGGCTGGCTACCCTTTGAACTATATTTCGATCGAGAGCAAAATTCGTCCTTGGAAACATCAGAAATTTATGACACTATCGAAAAAAGGTAAAAACAATATATATTGGGATTTTTGAGGTGGGAAAAAGTTTCTGATGCGGATAATGTGGAATATAATATTAAGTATTGACTATATATCCATGTTGGATTTTAAAAAAAAAAATAAAAAAAAAAAATCCAAAAGCTTGGAGGCAAATCCATTAATTGCATTCACTTCTTTCAACTCTTTAAATGATATAAAGACACAGAGAAATAAAATAATCATGATGATGAAGAACTGCATGGTCACCACATAAGCTCAAAAACAGTCACAAATTACCAAGCTTGGCTTGGTCGTGGCTGCTTTAGGGTTTGACTCCCCAAACTATTGGTAAGCTCTACTTCTTGTCAAATGGCTCGGCTTTCACAAGCCAGCTCCTCTCTCTCTCTCTCTCTCTATATATATATATATATATATATATTATATAGTTCCCTCCCTAAAATCCCCAACTTCCCCTAAAGAAACTTAGCAAATAAGAAATAGAAAAAAAAGTTTGGGAAGAGAAAAATTGAAAGTTATTGATATGAAAAACAAGATTAGAAATTAATTATATTATTAATATTTTTTAAAAAAATAATAATATATTGTCGGCGGGGAAGATGGACACGCATCTTCGATATTTGATTTTTAATAATAAGAATAAAAAAAAGATAAGAGACTAGAGAGAAATGAAGATGAACATAAAATTTGATATTCAATGGTAACAAAAAAGTACATGACTTTATTCATGCCGAGGTGTATGCAATAGAAGTTAAAAAGGACCATTAGGTGCAGAACAATTTCTTTTTTTTTTTGAGTTAAAAAACAAGCCCTATTTCCTGTTTGATGAGTTCAAATGATTAAAGTAAGGATGAGGAATATAAGTTAAATTAATGCATAAAAGTCTGCTTTACTGGTGGGCTATTGTTTAACTTGTAAGTTGGCTTGGATAGTAAAAATATTTTATCTTATCTTATTATTATAATTTTTTTTAAATTTTTATATAAAATATAATAAATATTTCAAAATTTTTAAATTTTTAAATAATAATAATATTAAAAAATAATATTTTATTTAACTTTTAACTTTTATCTAAAACCATTTCATCTCATGTCACTATCCAAACGGATCCAAAGTACCCTTTTTGCAACATCTGTTTTAACCTTGTAAAAGAATGGTTTGGAATTATAGGCAACAAGTTACAACACTTGAAGCTTTGTACGGAAATCTTGTTTGGAAATAAACCTTAAATTCAGTTAAAAGCATAAGCAATTTCCACTTATATGAAATTACCCACTTCGAAATTGAAACCTACAAAAATCTCTTGAAACACCCAATAATTCTGAAGAATCATGCAACTTATTTGGTTTAAAGCAAACATTAAAACCTGTCCAACTCTGTCGGAAATTTGGTTAAATATGTGTAAAAGGTTGAAAAAAGATTTAAAATCTTTTTCTCTATAAACATTAAAAAGGCGGTGAATTAATCATTATGCAATTTGTAATGCGTATTCTAAATTATCAATTTTCTCGCATTATATTCTCAAATTATGAAAAAATTATGAATAATATTTTTGTTAAAATTCAATTATTAAAAAAATAAAAAATGTAATGAAGCACAATTTTGACGATTAGTTCTTAATAGAAAGTGAATTTGATGATGCAATATAGATATTGATAATTATAAAAATGTGGGGATTCTAGAGCTCAAATAGAATATTTCTAAATTGAGTAATTCTACATACAACCGTGAAGTGCGTAAATGTCGCGTAATCGCTTTGAAAAAGAGTGGGGTCCATTATTAAAAAATTAATTTTTTTCATATAGGTCCCATGTTTTATTCACTTTTTTTAAAGCGATTACGCGGCGGTTGCACAATTCATGGTTGCAAATATATTTTCTCAAAGAAAAATATTAAATGTACTTAAAAAAATTACAGAAAATTTATTTATCCATATGTAAGTTGTTAATATGTTAAAAGTCATGAAATTTAAATTTTAAAAGAAAATTAATAAAATAAATTATAAATAAAAATATAATTAGATTAACGACCACTCATTTCTAAATCCTTGGAGTTGGGGACCATGACATGGCGCCGCTGTTCACGTGGCTCGGCCACGCAATAAACAAACAGACAAACGTTGGCGATAACATCATTCAATCCCAATGCATTAAAAAGGTTGAAGTTCGTTGCCAAACACGGCGCTATCTCCACTGTCGAATAAAATTTTTATAAAAAAATAAAAATAAAAAACAAATCTTGAGCTGGCAGCTTCAGCCACTGAGCGGTCTGAGCCCAACTAGCTGCTAACTTGAAGGAAACTGAAACGTACTGTTGAAACATAGATTCAAGTTTTCAACTGCTTAAAAGTTAGTTGGGACTTTCGCATTCAGCTCACAATATCTAACGGTCAACCCCTACCAGCCCTTTCCATTTCTTTCTGTCACTCGCATGCAGAAATGAAGGATAATATGGAAAAAAAAAAATGCACTCTTTTTATTAGTTTCTTCATTTTGTTTTATATCCTTAAATCAGGCAGACCCCACCCCTGTCTCTCTTTCTCTCTCTCTCTCTCTCTCTCTCTCTAGCACTCATTCACCACCATTTTTGCTCCATAAAACAACCCCATTTGCCATCCAAACAAGTCCAGCCTTGTCATGGGCGTGGACATGTCGAACAATCCACCCACTTCTCGTACCAAAGACTTCTTTGTCTCTCCAGCCCTATCTCTTAGCCTTGTAAGATTAATAACATTCTTCCTGAACTCTCTAACTTCCTTCTTTTCCATTGTGTTTTTGAAACATATTCTTGTTTATTAATATTATAGCACATGATCGTTTCTCTTTATTTACTTCCCACCTTTTGTGTTTGTTTCTCAAAGGCTGGGATTTTTCGCGATGCCGGGGCAGCAGCAGCGAGCGTGGATGTGGAGGAGGGGGATGAGGGAAGCGGAGGCGGCGGCCAGAGAGAAGACACGGCAGAGATTAGCAGTGAGAACTCGGGGCCCTTGAGATCAAGATCCGAGGATGATTTAGATGGCGAAGGAGAGCAAGATGATGATGGTGATGGGGACAAAAACAAAAAGAAGAAGAGAAAGAAGTATCATAGGCACACAGCTGAGCAAATCAGAGAAATGGAAGCGTAAAGTCTTTTCTTCATTGATATCATTGCCAATTTTTGTTCTCAATTTGTATGTGTACGTAAGAAGAAGAAAAAAGGATTTAAAAGCCGAGATGGCCGCCTAATGGATTTTAACTTGGAGTTACTCATCAATTTTGAGTCATTGACAAAAACAGGCCAGTTCTGGCTTTGAATTAAGGTGGAAGTTCTGGTTTGCTGGGTATAACTTTTTTACGAACATGGTTTTGCTAATTCTCCATTAACCAGAGTCTTGGTAAGCAAGATTGGTTAAAGTGGGCTAATTTGCATGTCAATCTTAGTAGCTTTAATGTCTGCTTTATGGTGTACGATGTACAATTACTCGCAAAGATTTACTAAAAGCTAGTGCAAATGCTTGCAAAAGAATCAAGATTCAAAAGTTAAAGCTGTCTTAAAACTTCCACTTTCTTTTCTTTGTTTTATACGTGTAAATGGTTATCGACAGGAAAGTATATTGAGAAAAAAAAAAAAAAACCATATTATCTTTCATTCCCCACAGATATCTCGATCGAGTTATCTAATCTTCATTTGTTTTGACGCTTTCATGTGATGTCTGTCAAGCCCATTTGATACTTTGGCCTCCAATACCATGCATACAACCTATATAAAGTTTATGAACACAATTGCAGGCTATTCAAAGAGTCACCCCACCCAGATGAGAAGCAGAGGCAACAGCTTAGCAAGCAATTAGGCCTTGCTCCTAGGCAAGTCAAGTTTTGGTTTCAAAATCGTCGAACTCAAATCAAGGTATTTGATCTAGTCGTTTAATTATTATTTTTCATTAATCATTGTTCATAACTATTAGGTTATAGGATCCAATTTATTCGTAAATATTTTTCATATTTTGGACGCTAGCTATGTATAAGTTCGAACTCATGTTAGTTATCACGTTGCAGTGCTATTTTTTCACCTTCTCCATTTCTTGAAGTGGATTTAATTACGAGCTAGGAATTAATTAAATTCAAATGAACTGTGCAGGCTATTCAAGAGCGCCATGAAAATTCTTTATTGAAATCGGAAATGGATAAACTTCGAGATGAAAACAAAGCCATGAGGGAGCAAATAAACAAAGCTTGTTGCCCCAACTGCGGCACGGCCACCACAAGCCGAGATGCATCAGTGACTACGGAGGAACAACAGCTAAGAATCGAAAATGCCAGACTCAAGGCCGAGGTTTGAAAAAATCAAACACTCGTGACAAGAAAAAAAAAAAAAAAGTCGCTTTTCAATTTTCATTCGGCCAATGTGTTGCATAGAACTAATAATTTCGTGGAAAATTTGAAGGTAGAAAAACTCCGAGCAGCTCTAGGAAAATACCCTCCAGGAGCAGCAGCCTCGCCTTCATGCTCATCAACTGGCAAAGACCAAGATAGCAGAAGCTCCTTGGATTTTTTCACTGGAATTTTTGGGCTGGAGAAGTCGAGGATAACGGAGGTAGTTAATCAAGCAATGGAGGAGCTCATAAAGATGGCTACAGCTGGAGAACCCCTATGGATTCGTAGCGTTGAGACTGGTCGTGAAATACTCAATTATGATGAGTACGTGAAAGAGTTCTCCATTAAAAGTTCTAGCAATAGTGGGCGGCCAAAAAGATCGATCGAGGCCTCTAGAGAGACTGGTGTTGTTTTTGTGGATCTCCCAAGGCTGGTTCAAAGTTTCATGGATGTGGTAAGTGGAGATATAGATCAAACTTATTTTTATTAATTTAGATTTTTAGAATAAAATGTGATTTTATAAACTACCAAAACATAGATTTCGAGTTCAAACTCAAACTCTACACTTTATACTATTCATCAAATAAAGATAATTTTTTTTTATTATCAAATCGAATCGGATATTTTGATTTTAAAGAGATAAATAAATTATATATATGAGTCTTATAACATTTAATATTATCTTATAAAATTTTCGAACAATGTGGACCCCGCAGAACATCTAACATGGTAACATTTATCATTATGCATTGATTCATGCAATTAAGTCTAGTTGGAGAGGACCTCACTTGATGCCGACGAAATCTTTGTAAAATCTATCTTTTGTTGTTGGTGCTGCAAATTATATGCTAGTGCTCAATATCATGTTAATCTGTCTTATATGTATATATACGGCAGAGTCAATGGAAGGAAATGTTTCCATGTCTGATCTCAAAGGCGGCGACCGTTGATGTCATCTCCAATGGCGAAGGTCCTAATGGAATTAATGGTGCCGTACAACTGGTCAGTTTTTCGTTGAAACCTTTCAAATAGTCTCTTACTTTTAAGATCTTAGGACGGACTGAGTACTCACGCACCTCCACTAGGGAAAAGGGCGCCTACCATATTGAATGGTTTCAAATGCTACCCGACGGAAAGTAGTAATTATTTCCTTGTTAGGGGAGATTAAAGGGATTTTAAATAAATAAATTTTGTAATTTTTATTTTATTTTATATAGAAGTGGATTCTATCTTAAAAAGTGTAAAAATTTAATGGAATATTTTTTTTATAAAATTAATATTAAATTTATCTATTTAAAACTTATACATAATTACTCTAAAAAAAAATCCTCAAATTTGCATGGGTGTCTTACTTTTTTGCACGGGGTCCAACCGTCGGTGAAAGTTGGATAAACTTTTCTGTCGTATTAACTAAGCTAAACTTCTAAGGCCAAGAAGATAAAAAAAATAACACATTCAACTAAAGGTCGCTCGCGCGACAAAAGAAGAAAACCCTCGGCTAAAGGTAAAAAATCTTGGATATTTCTGGTTGCAATCGTTTGGATCTAGATTAATGAACAAAGGAAAATCTCTAATTTCAAGAGGGGAAAAACAGAAAAATGCTATATATATGGGATTTCTTTGATTTTTGTGTGTGTTTGTGTGTGGAGATTATCTATAACAGATAGAAGAAATTGGTTCACTTTCAGATGTTCGCAGAATTGCAAATGCTGACACCAATGGTGCCAACTAGAGAAGTGTACTTCGTCAGATATTGCAAGCAACTGAGTGCTGAACAATGGGCAATTGTCGATGTTTCCATCGACAAAGTGGAAGATAATATCGATGCATCCCTTGTCAAATGTAGAAAACGCCCTTCTGGTTGCATCATCGAGGATAAATCGAATGGCCATTGCAAGGTACACATTTCTTTAATACCGTGATACTGGCTCAAAATCCCCCCCCACCCCCCAAGCAATTTTTTTGAGGGGCTTGAATTGAATTGTTTGGCAGGTGATTTGGGTAGAACACGTGGAATGCCAGAAAAACACAGTTCATACAATGTACCGCACCATCGTTAACAGCGGTCTAGCTTTTGGTGCACGGCATTGGATGGCAACACTGCAACTCCAATGCGAACGGCTCGTTTTCTTCATGGCCACAAATGTTCCCATGAAGGATTCAACTGGTAATAAATTTTGGGTCAACCATTTTAGTTGCAAATAACGCTGACATGACATAATTCAATTTGTAAGATGATCATGTTAATTTTAAAATTCACGTGCAAATTGAATTATATCATGTTAACCGTATCAATACACCGTGCATTCTTTATACCAGAATGTAAATATAATTTTTATTTAAGATATATTGTTGAGAAATTCACCAGAAGGTATTGGTGTGTGTAAACCTGGTATCATGCATGTATGTACAGGCGTAGCCACTCTGGCTGGGAGGAAAAGCATTTTGAAGTTGGCGCAAAGGATGACATGGAGTTTTTGCCATGCAATTGGAGCATCGAGCTTTCATACATGGACCAAGGTCTCAAGCAAGACAGGGGAGGACATACGGGTGAGTTCCAGGAAGAACTTGAATGATCCTGGAGAACCTCATGGGGTCATCTTGTGTGCAGTTTCATCTGTATGGTTGCCTGTCTCGCCTCAGGTCCTGTTCGATTTCTTAAGAGATGAAGCTCGCCGAAATGAGGTTTGGCTACTTTGGATAATCTATACTATATGCCATGGCTGATTAGCAAGGATATTGTGATGAAGTGACATCATCAATAATTCATTTTCTCATTTTAGAAATAGTTTATCTAGTAGTTTATGGATAATACCACGTCAGCATAATGAGATGAGAATCATATAAAGAGTATTATATAGTAAAACCCATCAGCAAATAATAACAAAAGATTGTTTGTTAGTGATAATTGTCTCACAATATTTGTTTTATATCTTAGTGGGACATAATTTCCAATGGAGGTCCAGCACAATCCATCGCAAACTTGGCTAAAGGGCAAGATCGTGGCAATGCAGTGACCATCCAAGTGAGTTCTCTCGAGTCAAAATTACAAAACTTCATTTAACCCTGAGTACTTCACCACAATCTGAACGCCTAAACTCATTATAACATTGGCTTTCCAAACTTCTAGGCAATGAAATCAAAAGAGAACAACATGTGGATCATTCAAGATAGCTGCACCAATGCATACGAGTCCATGGTGGTCTTTGCTCCTGTTGACATTACCGGCATGCAGTCGGTGATGACAGGATGCGACTCTAGCAATATCGCCATATTGTCTTCGGGTTTTTCTATTCTTCCCGACGGCCTGGAATCGAGGCCTCTAGTGATTACTTCTAGGCAGGAGGAGAAGAGCACCGAAGCAGGATCTTTGCTTACAATAGCATTCCAGATCCTAACTAGTACTTCTACCACAGCTAAGCCTACCATGGAGTCCGTGGAGTCTGTCAACTCTCTAATATCGTGTACCTTGAGAAGCATTAAGACAAGCTTGCAGTGTGAGGATGGTTGATCACATCGCTTCCTTCATTAGATAGACACTAATTAATTGTAAAATTCATAGTTTTTTTGTTCCTTTCCCAATATTCAGTTTAGCAAATCAGTTTTTTTATGTGAGTTTGCTTTGATTTGTTTTTTGGTTAGAATGGAGAGAGCATATCTGTATTTGGCATTCTTGAGATACAAAGGAAATGTAAGGGAGAGAGGTGAACTAGAATCTTTCTGGATCTGTATAGAATTATAATTTGTCAATGCCATATATGTGGTTCTTAAAACTGCCGCCTTATTAGATTGCTGACCATGGTGGTTCCAACAAGGAATTGGCCCATTGGGAATTTAGTGGCAATTGAAAAAATATTGATTTATTTACTTATATGTAGTGACCCTAGGATAAGGACTTGCCCTTCTTTAGATGAATTATACTGTGAATTAAGTAACCCTCATTCAATTACTTGCAAGATTGGCATATTCTTCCAACATCTTATGATGCAATAGAATAAAGAAGTTGCAGGGCCACAATACAATCTGTCAATCTTAATCATTGATTATCCTTAAATCTGGTCACCCCGAGTCATCAAAAGACAAATCATCCGCGTAAAAACCCACATCATGCTGTTTTGGGAGGATGCATGCCACCAAAACCAAAGGGGAGATATAGAACAGCATTAAACTTATTAAGGGAGTTTTTGAATTTAGCACTGGGATATATATGTCTCACTGTGTTTTATCACACTGAAGTTTCTCCACATTCAAAACTGTCACGTGAACTACACCACACTGTAGAACACTCATAACACCATATACAGACTATTCGATCGATGCCATCCAGTTCTATATTTTGCTTTCGAAAAAAAAGAACCATGCACACTCAAAACTCCTTAAATATGGTAATTCCAACTTTCGTCACTCTTGGCGACATAGTTGACGAATTACATCTTGCTCACAGTTCGCTTGACAAAATTTGTACATATCTAGTTTGATGCAATGACAATGTTCTCCAAACATGTCCATTCTTCTTCTGCATTTTATGTACTCGTTGTTATATGCAGCTCACTAACATAAGTGTACTGGAGAAATAAGTATACAAGCCCTAGAATAACACCTGATGAAATGTATAGTTCTGCGGAACACACCCCAGTTAAATGTTTAAAGTTTACAACTTTCATCGCTTCCTATGTAGCAGTTTGGATTTATTGGTGAATGCTCGAGAGTCACGGGGACTTGAGTACAAGTTAACAATCCCTTCAACTTTTCTGCATGCGAACCTGCTACCTCAGTCAGTTGAAAGTTCTACTCCTATCAACCTAGAGTACACAAGCTTGTAAAAGAAAGTTCTACTGCTAGCATGAGCGAAGTCCCCAAAGCTGCTCCCTGATAGCTCTTCTCAAAAGCTCAATCACATTCACAGCAGAATGAAGAAAATTGAAATAATATTCCCTAAATCTGCATATGATGTCTGACCATCATCCACTCCAACAGAAAGAATCTACCTCGTGAAATGCAATGATTCCCGAATTTAGATAAAAGAAAAATCCCATTTTTCACCCTTAAATACCACACCATGTGCATTGTTCTCACATAAATCTATACCCGCTAATGATCTATATCCGTCTTTGTTCGTTCACATCCACTCGCAATTTCCCTCTGGTATCCTCTCTGAATTATTTTCTATACTCTCAACTGTCAAATGACTCAAATCATAATCAATCAAAACCCAGTCTTCAAGCACTTACAGCCAATGTTTTAAATATCGTACCGGACGTTGTACCGGTCAAGGTACTGAAACGAAATATTTCGATATCGATACTGTTTCGAAATAGCGTTTCAGGATAACATTTCGAAATAGTCGATATATAAATAAATTATATATAAAAATAATATTATAAAATAATAGTCTATATATAAATAAATTATATATAAATATATATATATAAATTATAAATAGTCTAGTCTGAATTGGGGATTAAAAAATAAGCTTGTAGTTTGAAAAAACGAAAAAAAAAAAAAACATTGGCCGAAATATCGGCCCGTACCGGCCGAAATTAAGGCCGGTACAGGCCGAAATTGAGACCGGTACGACGGTATTTTGGCCGGTACGAAATAGATATAGTACCTGTACCGGTCGGACGGCCAGTACGAAAAATTTCGGCCGTACCGGCCGGTATGGTACGAAATTCACAACTATGCTCACTGTTATTTTCTGTCAAAGACTGAGCTCTTGTTTAGATTGGAAACTCACATCAATTCATTTTATCTTATCATTACAATTTTTTTAAATTTTCACACAAAATATAATAAAAAATTTAACATTTTCAAATCCTATAATAATAATAATATTAAAAAATAATATTCTAACAATATTTTTTCAATTCATCTAAAATCATATCAACTCAAATATGAATTCAAACGGGGCTGAAAAAAAATCGTACGACTTTGTTCACGCCCATCATGCCAAACCCATCTAATGAACAAAAACATTCAAGCAGAATCAAGAAAATAAAGTATCAAAGCCATGACCAAATACAATTAAATTGTATAGATTTGAGCAAAAATTTGAGAAATGATCCTTGCAGTTGTTAATGTGCAAGTGCCGTGTATTTTTTTTTTTTTTTTTTTGTAAGAAGAGGACGGTACCCCAAATTTTATTGATAGCCCTCACTTATGGCGGAGGAAAACCATGGTTACAAACCCAATGCATGGGGGTTACACATATTCAACAAAAACCAGACCCATGCATCAAAATTAAAAAACAACCCATCCACAAGAACAACTCAATAAAATAATACATAATAAAACCATGATAAACAATAAAGAAAACGAGTGAAAACCACCTGTAAGAGAAAAACCAACAAAATATATCAGCTCAATATAAATAAAAGAACGAACCAAAGGAAACTTACTTAATCCAAAGATAGGGGAGACCAAGTCTGTCCATACGGAGAAGACCTTGAATGTGACCTGTCAACTTCTCACTATTATTGGTCCAGTCCAAACTCACACCCTTCGCACCCTGCTTAGCTAAAAAATCTGCAGCAGTGTTTCCCTCACGAAAAACGTGGGACAAACGATACTCCATTCCACGCAAAAGACCCTGCAGCTCTTCCCAGAAATCCTCTAAATACCAAATATTACAAGCTCATTTGGTAATCCAATTAACAAGTAATTGAGAGTCTGTCTCAATCTCAATCCTACCAAAACCTAGGTGACAACACCTTCGAACGCCCTCCACTAAACTTCTCAATTCAGCATAATTATTAGACCCCCCATCCAAGAAAACACAGTAAGCAGCATGCAGTCTACCACAACTGTCCCGGATCACCCCCCCAGCACCTGCCGGCCCAAGATTCCCTAAACTACTACCATCCGAATTCAGCTTCATCCAACCTTGAGGAGGTCGGAGCCACCTAACCACACGGGCTTTCTTGTGCTTAGGAACTAAAACCGAAATATCCAATCTCTGTAATATATTCACATCCTGGGGAGAAATTTTAGACACTTTCATGATAAGAGAGATAATCCTCCGAATCCAAAGCTTAATGACATGCCAGAGAGACTGAACTGACTCAAGTTTCTCCTCAAACCTCGCTTTACAATGCCTATCCCAAAGTTTCCAAGAGACAATAGAAGGAATAAGGCCAAAAATAATCTGTAACTGAGAAGAGTTACCAGCATGACGGAACCAGAAATTTGTTTGCTCCTTCCAAGTCTGAAAAACACCCATATGAACACCTAAATGGGTCGCAGCTAGACGCCAAATTTGTCTAGCAAAATCACCTGTACACAACACATGATTTAAATCCTCCATATGACCCTTAACACAACAATTGCATTTAGAGACCATAGGAATGCCAATATTCCTTATTTTATCATCCACACTCAAACAATTATGAGTTGCTTTCCACATCATGATAGAGATTTTTTTAGGCAAGTTGTTGTGCCAAATCCAATGGGCCCAAGGAAGAGGAGACGCACGAATACGAATATAATTCCAAGCACTTTTAGTCTCAAATTGACCATTATTACCCTTCAACCAAACAAGAACATCATTCCCTTCCTTTCTCCTTGCCAAAAACTGATATAACTCAAGAGTTTTACTTTCCCCTACTAATCTCTCCAAGAGAGGAATATCCCAACCATCATCTACCCGACACTCTTTGACTTTCAACAAAGGATGCTCAATCACCTGATGATGAGCAATGAGCAGTCCACCAACCTCCCAATTATCATACCAGAAAGAGATATTACCCTCCCTAACCAGCCATTTAGAATTATTCAGAACCTCTGGAATACTACGAACAATAGATTTCCAAAAACAAGTACCCTTATTAGGATTCAATAATGATAAATGATTACCCTGCACATACTTACCTCTAAAAAACTCAGTCCATAAAGACTGACCCTGAATGAGGCGCCAGGCAAATTTCATATGTAAGGCCTTTTGAATGTCTCCAAAATCACGAATACCTAATCCTCCTTCCTCCGTAGGAGTACAAATAGAATGCCAAGCCACCCACTTATGTTTACCTTTGCCATTAGAAGCACCCCAGAAAAAAGAACTAAGAATCCGATTCAACGCCAAAAGCACCCCTTTAGGAACCTGTAAAACAGCAAGAAGATGAGTGGCCATGCTAGACAAAACATGTCGCAAAAGAATTATCCGCCCACCAGCAGAAAGCAATTTCATTTTCCAACCTGCAATTTTCTTACTCACTTTCCTGAGCAATTCACCAAAATCACAAACCTTAAGCCTACCAACCACGATAGGAACACCCAAATACTTGAAAGGAAATACACCTTCTGAAAAACCAGTAATACGAAGCATGGAAGCTATTCTAGAGGGATGAATCCTCTTGGAGTAGAAAATAGCACTTTTGTCTTTATTAAGAACTTGGCCTGTCCAAAGCTCATAAACATGTAAGACCTCCATCAAACTTTTCATAGACTTATTACCACCATTAGCAAATATGACAATATCATCAGCATACATAAGATGAGAAATAAGTGGTGTACCTCGAGCCTGGTGAATTGACCAATTTTACCATGCTGAAAAGCGACCTTTAAAAGACGAGACAAAACCTCTTGCATAATAATAAATAAATAAGGCGAAAGAGGGTCACCTTGCCTCAAACCCCGTTCCCCTTTAAAAAAGCCTAAAGGAGTACCATTATAGAGTACCAAGGGCTGGAGATACACAAATTAATGAGGCCGCAAAAATGAGAAGAGAACCCAAAAGAATCCAAAACATGTAAAAGAAAACTCCAATTCACTCTATCATAAGCCTTAGACATGTCAAGTTTAATCATAACATTACCCCCGTGAGATTTTTCATTAATAGAATGAATCATCTCCTGGGTGAGACTAATGTTTTCAAAAATACTACGACCAGGAATGAAAACTCCTTGCTCCTGAGAAATCATCTTAGAGAGAAGATTAGTCAGACGACCCACAATGATCTTAGAGCAAATCTTATAGAAAACAGAGCACAGACTAATAGGCCTAAATTTATCAAAACCATTAGGCTTATCAACTTTGGGAATCAGCACAATAAAAGAAGCATTATAAAATCTCGGAAGAGTTTTATTTTGAAAAAAATCAGAAATGGCTTCCAATAAATCATTTTTAACAATATCCAACAAACTCTAAAGAAACCAGAACCAAAACCATCAGGACGCGGACTGCTATCAATAGGAATACTAAAAAGAGCAGTTTTAATGTCCTCAATAGAGGGGATACTACAAAGCATCGAGTTCTCATTATCAGTAATCACAGGTAACAAGAAATCACCTAAATTGGGTAACTCACCATTGCTACACTCACCCAAATTTTTTTTGAAATAATTAACAGCCTCTTGGTGGATAGCAAAAGGAGTATGTAAAAGGGTGCCATCTGCCAAACACATATCAGTAACCCTTTTATGAACTTTGGCTTTCCAATAAGCATGAAAGAATTTAGAATTTTGATCCCCATCTTTAAGCCAACTTTTTTTGGCCATATGAGAGAGGTGAATATCTTCGCGACCCTTCCAAGTTAAAAGATCCAGATTAGTAGCCAAAAGATTATTATCATCCTCCACTGAGAAAGAATTTTGAAGGCGAGATTCCAGGGTATCAATACGAGTCTCAAGATCACTAATAATTACATTAGTTCTCCCAAAAACACGTTGATTCCAATCTCTTAATGCAACCTTCATCCTTTTCAGCTTAAAAGATAACTTAGATAACCCGGAACCAAGGCCCTCCTGATTCCACACCCCCTCAACCAACCTAAGAAAATTAACATGATCAGTCCACATATATTGAAAACGAAAAGGACTAGGCCCATACCTGAAAGGATCATCACCCATTTGGAGAACCAAAGGAGAATGATCTAAAGACGTGCGAGACAAAACCTGATAAAACATGTTAGGATAACAATTAAGAAAATTAGTATAAAAAAACAATGATATAACCTTGCCCAGCTACGGGCCAAGCCTCTCTGACCATTACACCAAGTCATCTTCGAGCCTTCGGAACTCATATCAAGCAGACCACAATTTTGGATGCACAGATTAAAGTCTTCCATCGCTGCAAAAGGACGAGCTCGGCCTCCCTTCCGATCAGAATCCTCTTTGATAATATTGAAATCCCCACAAACAAGCCAAGGGTAGTTACTATTACTATAAGCAACCAAGTCCTCCCAAAGAAACTTCCGCTCTAATGAGTTGCACTTAGCATACACAATAGTAAGGATGAAAGTAAACCCATTCTCCTCAACTTTCACTGAAACAAATTGATTAGACCCAGCCAACCATTGTATAGTGACCGAGGCATTCCACAACAACCATATTTTCCCATTTTGCGCCTCATTAGTGACAAAAAAATTACAACAGAAGGCCTCCAGATAGTTGGGAATTTTGTCTTCCAACAGAAAAGGCTCAGCCAAGGCTACAATATTAGGCCTATAGGTTTTAATAATTTTTTCCAAACGCGATTTAGAAGAACCAACTCCCCGGACATTCCAAAAAATAATTGGACTAATCATAAATTAAGTTTGGAGGGGCGAGTGATAGCCCGAGTAGAGTTCCTTTTTTGAAACGTACGTAACGTTTTCCAAGGTTTTTCAGAATCAGAGCAATAATCTTTTCGCATGTCATCTTTCAGCTTGTCTCTATCAGGTTCGCCTTCCGATTGTGCCTCATCAACTTCTTTCTCAGCCAAAGCAGCAAAAACATTGGAAATAAATTTTTCCACTTGAGCACCTTCATTAATCACGGTTATCCGATCTTCAATCACACTAAGCCCATCCTCATTTAAATCCATAACTACCACTAGCTGATTATTCATGCATGAGTCCATCTCCCCACCTATAATCTCCAAGTCCAAGCCCAATGTCAAAGGTTGACCCATTATCTGATTGTTCGGGCCCGTAGGAGCAACTGAAGTGGATGGTTTCTCTTCATCCCCGAGAATGAATGTCACAAATTTTGGGCTTCCAACTCGCAGCCCATCACCAACCCGCATCCCATCCAGCCCATCACAATCATCTTCTACCTCCAACACTTCCTTCCCTGCATTACATGCCGTGTGGGAGTCATGTTTCTCAGTAACTACCAGGGCCTCTCTGACCGTATCCATTGAGCCTTCCATCTTTTGAAAATTTTCTGTTGGGTTCTCATCCTTTCTCACCCATTTTTGTCCACCCTTTAACGGTTTCTTCTTCTCACCCATCATGCGACATGTCCTCACATTGTGTCCTTGACTTTTACAGTAAGAGCAATAAACTGGCAAAGTTTCAAAGACCACTTCCTGCCTCCTACTTCGTGGAACCCTGGGTTTACCGATCTAAAAATGAGAAATTGGCTCCTTTGAAGAATCAACTTGAAGACAAACCCGAGCCCCATCTGTTCTCGTCGCACAAACCGTAGAGTTATCACATCGGACGAAGCTTCCTATTGGTGCTGTGAGCATCTTTAAAACCGAAGGCTGATAAAGATTTGGAGGGAGACCTGGTAAAAACACCCAAACTGGGACACACGGCGGTTCAAAACTTTCATCAAAATCCGGTGTCCACGCAAAAGGACGGTAGAAAACTCCATTAATCTCGCATGACTCTCTGGACAAAGCCTTACAGAAATCTACTTCGTTGGCCATCCGAACAAAAACATGTCGCGGTCGTTGCATAGCAGAAATCACTGGCATGTTAGACAGTCCCCATCGGCTGCGAATAAAGGAACGTACAGCATCGAGAGAAGGTCGCTGTCGGAGGAATTTAAGGACGATAGAATACCGAAACGGTTGAGCCGTTTTCTCAATCTCCTCCGCTGTAAAAGTGAAAACCATTTCACCATCAATGGTTTTTGGGTGACGGAAAGGGACTTCCATCTCCGGAAGTGGCTGGGGAACCGCGGAGACTAGATCAGAAAAGGACCTTGGCGGGGCTGCCAAAGGTGGCGAGCCCTCAATGGCCGCCATGCAGCCACAAGATCGACGTAACGGAAGCAAAAAAACCAAACGTAAACAAACCCTAGCAGAGCGTTTTACGTATAAGGAAAGTCTTGGCAAAGTGCCGTGTATTCACTTTAAAAAAGTTGAATAAACATGAGACCAAATTAATTTTTTAATAATAAATTTTTTTTAAAACGACTGAATGCACAACCACGACGACTGACTGTATGTACATTACTCGTAACACTAATTTCAAACAGTATCACAGGGAGTTAAGCACAAAGCACCGCAAAATCACAAAATGAACAACGATAGAGACCTCACTCTAAGCCTGCTGCTTCTGCTGAGACTCCAATGGGATCGATAGCTCCTTCGGCACTTCGTCTTCGGCCACTTTCGTCTTCAAGTTCTTTATCCGCACCGGCACAGCTAAGAAAGTCTTGTTCTTGCTGATGGGTTTGCTTTTCTCCAATTGCACAACGTCGCCAACCTTGAACTGGTTATCTGGGTCATGAGCCTGGTACTTCTTCTTCTTCCTGATCCGCCTTTTGTACTTCGGGTGAGGCGCTAAGCGCACCACTTCCACAGCCACAGTCTTGTCGTTGGTGGCACAAACGACTTTACCCTGAATCGATTTCATGGCTTTAATGGAAGGGAGGAAGGTGCGCGATTGTGAGGTTGGTGGGGTGTTGGAAGAAGTGGGTTTGGAGAGGAGGGGGAGAGGAGAGCAGCCATGGAGAAATGGAGAAGAGAGCTTGAGAGTGTGTAAGGGAGGGAGTTGGATGAGTGTGGCGGTGAGAGGCATTGAATCGGGTTAGAGTTTGGCAGGGGATAAGGAGCCGGAGTGGTTTCCTCAAGATATCGAATTTCGTAAGCGGATTGGATCGTAACGTATGTACGCATACAGATTAACTACGGAAAATTAAGACTGTTATTAAAAAACAATATTTATAGATTAAGATAATACGAAATTCATATTCAAGAGTAAAAATTAAATGTTATATAATTTATTTTTTATATTTTTAATTATTATTATTGGTGCAGCATTATCCTAGGCCATTGCTCGGAAAAACAAGCAAAGGTTGGGCAAGTAACCCGATGCTTCGTAAATGTTATTAATTTCACCGCTCAGATGTAGTCTGAGTAACACGACATTAATTACACTGTTGTGGGCAAAAAAAAAAAAAAAACACGTACACTACACTGAAATTGAAGCCTTTCCTTCACAACTCCTTCAGCGCGCTGCTCCTGCTTTTGCAAGCAAATGATCTGGCAGCTTCGTTAATCTCTCTGTAAATCATGTGTTCTATATATCCTCAAACATATGCTTTGATGTACTACATGAATTACCCCATCCCTAACCTCCAATACCTGTCAATTAACCACCACTTGTGAATCGAATTCAGGCTCAACATCTAGCAAGTACTGCAACTATAAATTAATATACTTTCTCTAGTAGCTTTAATTAACCTGATGATCTTCCATTGTGTCTTGTGGATTAAATTTTGTTTCTCGAACAATGAAAAGCTAAGCAACTAACTTCAGATGGGACTGGAAATTCATGTTATGGTGTCAGATTCAGGTTATGTGAAGTCGCGTTGAGTTGATCCCTATTAATTATTAAACAGGTTAGTTCCTTTTACAGTATTTTGCGGGTCGTGACAAACATGATCGATCTTGAATGCATGGATTACGCATGAGTTCATCTCCTAACCAATTTAGTAAAGCATGCCATAACTTTATATTGGATTCGTGTCAACTCCCAATAACGTAATCGCAACTAGCATTAATTACTGACTACACGAATTTCTAGATTCCTTAGGATGAAACCGTCTATAAAAGGTTCTGCCTTCCATATATATATATATATGGTCCTGGACAGAGATCAGCTCAAACTTCAATCTTGTTGTGGGGGTAGAGTTCTGAAGAACAATGGGGTTTCCATTGGCTTTGTTTTTGTGCACTTTGGGTTGCTTCTCTGCAAGTACTGCAATTGCCGGGATCAGTGGAGTACTTGAGCTGCACTTTTATAAAAATAGTTGTCCTGATGCTGAGATGATTGTCAGAGAGCACGTTACAAGTAGTTTGCTCACAGATCCTTCCAGTGCTGCACCCGTTTTAAGACTGGCTTTCCATGACTGTCAAGTTGATGTGTTCTCTCTCTCTCTCTCTCTCTCTCTCGGGGTGTGTGTGTGTTCGGTGGCTTTCGGATATTACTCATCATGTGCTATTGTGCTGTATTAATAGTCTTTTATATCATCAACGGTTTCAATGTTCATAGAAACTAACATTTTGCAGGGTTGTGATGGCTCAATTCTTCTCAAGGAATCATCAAACAGCTTGGAAATTGAAGCACAGTCTCAGAAGAATTTTGGAATAAGAAAGCTCGACCTCATGAACAACATAAAAAGTTCTCTTGAGGAAGTCTGTCCTCAAACTGTATCTTGTGCTGATATTATACAGTTGGCTGCAAGGGACGCTATTCACCTGGTAACTTAGTTTGGTTCGTTTTCTAATATTGCTTAATTTTCCGGTTCTTGAAGTGAGTTTGATATGTAAAAGACACCAATAAGTGTCATGGTAATTTATTGGCAATTGGAAATCTGTTGCCTTGAAGGTCAGAGAGGTAATCCAACAAGGATTTAGATTATGGTTTAATTTGATATGCTTTCTTAAAGAATATAGTCATTAGTCGATGCATGCTAATATATTCTACTGATTCACGTACGGAATCTAAGAAGTTATATTTGATTTCATTTGTCGTATATCTCGACTTTGATTGCAAATTTACTACTTTAGTCACCATTATAGATGCTAATTAATGGTTATTTAGCCAAAATTCGAGACTCATTTTCATGATAGCGTTTACAGGCAGGAGGACCATTTATCGAGGTTTTAACTGGAAGAAGAGATTCTGTTTCTGCAAGCAAGAAGAGAGCTGAAAATCAGCTTCCGGCTTCTAACATATCGGTTAATGAGTTTGCTAAGATCTTCCATGGAAAGAACATTAATCTACAAGAAGGAGTTGCATTAATTGGTATGATAGCGTTTCATTTCTTCAACTTCTCTATAGACATGCTTATACATTCAGCTTATACACAGAGAGAGAGAGAGAGAGAGAGAGAGAGAGCCATGGCGTACGTGGGCTTAGCATGATTTAGGCATGGAGATTAACCTAATAAACAAAAAATAAAATTAATTATATGAAACTAATTATATTAGACATCAGAACTTCATAGTTCATACCCTGAAGTGTGCTGAGTGCTGAGTGCTGAGTGTCTTCATATCAAGTGATGCAAGCGATACTGTAATGATGAAGAAATGGGCTGTCATAAAAGAGTCCAAAATAAATGTAGCTTTTTGCAGTAACCCTTAGTCCTTACATATTAACTCCCATAAACACGAAACCATCAAACACCAGTACTATGTGTCATAAGTATGCATGTTAATAGTACTGCGCGCATCTGTTTGTTTGGTTGCAGGAGCTCATACTCTAGGCATAGGGCACTGCAGGAACTTTGAGGAGCGACTTAGGCCAGTAAGTGATCCCACGTTGTCACCGACCTTCTCGTTGCTACTGCAAACAGTTTGCAGCGATCCTTCTTTGTCCGATGTTGCATTTGCCCAAAATGATGCCACTGCATTCATCTTTGACAATCACTACTTCATTGATATCCAAAATGGGAGAGGACTGCTCAAGATTGATTCTGAGATTGCTACAGATCCAAGGACAATGCCACATGTAATTGCGTTTGGAAAGGACATGCAGCAGTTCTTCCATATGTTTACATCTGGGTTTCTGAAGCTCTCAAGCCACAAGGTTTTAGTTGGAGAAGAGGGAGAGATTAGGAGGGATTGTAGCTTCAAAAATAGCTAGATCTAGCCCTGGTACCTGAGTACTTAGCCCGAGAATAGCCCATCCATTTGGTTTTCCTCGTCTTTTCCTTATTTGTTTCTCTACTTTATGATATCTTATCAGATAGCAAAGAATGATGTTCAATGGTTCAAAACAGCAAATTTTCTCCCCTTAATTTTAATTTTTACAGTGACCTAACTTCATTAACAAGGTAAATAAATCACGAAGATGATGCTGGTCTTAATGTTTTCAAACATCATTAACGTTGGACGAGACGTCATGAAGGCCTAATCCAAGAGACTCAACGGATATGATCCAAACCCAGTTCAAGTTTGGGTAGCGAGATATTTTGACGTATTGTGTGAATAATAATAATAAAATAATGATAAAATATTTAATAATAATAAATAATAGTTAAAATTAAATAAAAAATAAAAAATAAAAATAAAATATCCTCAAAATACCTTAAACTCACGACCCATCTGACAGAATAACCGTTTGCAAACGTCCCAAGAATGGCATACAAATCGAAAATCATAGACTCATAAGTGAAAATGGCGTAATGTCATTAACTCCAGATAAACGTTTGAGCAAGAAATTAGTTCATCAAACAACAAAAAAAAAAAAAGAAGCTTGCGATTCATTTTACTTATTTATACGTTGTCGTGTCTTTTTTTTTTTTTTGGGGTGCAAACCAAACTGTGGCCTATAATTCAGAGGGATCATGAATGGATAGGCTTATCCAGCTCTCATCCAAATGGCAACATCTAAATGAGGATCCATATCCTCTCAAGAACACCCAATTGGCCACGTGGCAAGCCAAGATCCGTGAAAAAAAGGATCAAAAACCCCAAAAATCCTGTGTCCAAACTGTACAGAGCAAAAAGCTAGTCAGTTAATCTCTGAAGCAAAAGGCCATGGCTTCTCTAGCAACTTTAGCTGCTGTTCAACCAGCCATCATCAAGGGCCTTGGTGGCAGCTCCCTGACTGGAACAAAGCTCTATGTCAAGCCCACTCGCCAGAGCCTGAGAACCAAAAGCTTCAGGTACTGGTATTCAGCTGCCAGAAAATGTAATTTTTCAGCCATATTTGGCTAAGACTACCTTACATTGAGCTTGCTTCTTCTTGTTGTCGGTATTTGATTAGGGCGGGTGCGGTGGTGGCAAAGTATGGTGACAAGAGCGTCTACTTTGACTTGGAAGACTTGGGGAACACCACTGGACAATGGGATTTGTATGGTTCAGATGCCCCTTCCCCTTACAACCCTCTTCAGGTCTGTGAAGCGCTTATGCTTTCATTAAATAATGCTACGATAATATTTCAGATATTCCAGAAAAAATTCTCTAGGAAAAATAGGGCCAAGCATCGTGCCAAAGAAACAACTTAGGTTGCTTTCATTGAGAGTCGAACTCAAGACCTCCCGCTTACTAAACGGGTGCTCTAACCAACTGAGCTATGAAAGCTTTGTGCGGGCGGTTTCAAGTTACAGAATTTTTATCCTGTATTCATGGAATCATATGAGGATTGATGCTTATTTTTACAAAATAAAAAATAAAAATTGAAATATAAAACAAAGCTGAGTACTATTAACAGTTAGGTCGCATTGTTAGGCTATTTGTGATTTCATATGATAAGGATAATGGTAAGCGACGTAAGAGATGTCACATTGTTTGGGAAGGAGAAGTTATTGTTCTTGATAAGGTTTCAATTGAACTCCAATTGTATAATTAACTAGTCTTTTTGAAGTATAAGTCATACGGTTTAGGTCTTCTATTGGGGCGTTACATCATTGGATTGAGTTATCTGAAGCTAATATTGTGAATTCAGCTAACGGCTATATATGGAATATTAGCATTTGGTTCAATGCATGAAGTTTCGCTTAACTTGTAATATGTCTAAACCTTTGTCCAAACATTGTTGAGTTACAAGTCTTGTGCTCTTGTATGGGGAATTGCAGAGCAAGTTCTTTGAGACATTTGCAGCTCCATTCACCAAGAGGGGTTTATTGCTCAAATTCTTGATATTGGGAGGTGGTTCCACCCTTGCTTACTTCAGTGCCACTGCTTCGGGTGACATTCTACCAATTGTGAAGGGCCCACAACTTCCACCGAAGCCTGGCCCGCGTGGCAAGCTCTAATTTGCTTGCAGATCCTTTGCTTTCAAGCTTTTCATAATTGTATTTTAACTTATTTTGATTTTGGATATTGTAAGTATGTCTAAAGCCTACCTAAGATCCTTCATCAACTATCTATTTGAAATGCTAATCGGCGCATTGGTTTTATGTCTCAGTCTACATTGTTTGACTTTGATACGTTAGTCAAAATCTGATTTGCTGTCATTACTATATAACTTGAATGAAGGGAATATCTAAAAGCTAATTAGGGATGAATGGCTTTGGGGTCCCCAAGAGCTTGAGATAAATTGTTGGTTCATTTCACAAAAGTTTAACCTTTTTGAGACAACTTGGTTCCTTTATATCTTCCTTTTAACTTCTTTGATCGATAAGAGCAAATGCCGCAAGCTTCTTTTAATTCGAGCCTGTTCAGTTATACTTGACCAGCCAAGCAGCCATGTTTCTACAACCCTGGCCTGCTGTGCCAAAAATGATGCACCATTCTGATCATTCTCCTTTTAAGAAGTCACAAATAATCAGGAAATTACGATTCCGAGTCAGTCCAATGGCCATTGTTTGTAGTTGAACAATCTTTGAGATGTTTCTTGTAGTGATTCATGATGTTATGATGCTAATCGGAACAACAGTAGAAGCTGCTTTCTTCTGTTGTCAAATAGTATATTGTCAATGCTTTAGGGTCAGTTCCATGAAAAAGCATAAAATCAGAATTATAAGTGCTCCAAACCCTGTCAGGACAGGAGAACGGAAGTACTGGTACAGTTACACACGGATGAGAATTATCGTACGCTAGCTGAGATAAAGTCACCTATTCATATTAAGTATATAGCTGTAGACTACAATGCCACTTTTCTTGTGCAGGAAAACAATGGTGTGAAAAAAAATGCTTCAAGCCCTGTTAGTTTTCCTTCTCCCCCATTTACAAAAGGAACAGAACCAAACATGTAATAAAAACTCAGAGATTGCTCCACATGGTTCTGAAAATCTATATCTAGAGGCCAGGCTATCTCACTCAGTGTATTTCTTTTCCTTTCATGCTCTCTCTCTCTCTCTCTTGTGTGGTAATCATATTTTTCTCTCACTTTCATCTTCTCCCCCTAATGCTGTCAATGGCATGCTGTTGGACTTCTCAAACCACCCAACTTCTCAAGATAAACCCTCTTGTTCGTCGCTATATTGGCTACTTTCTACATATCTTTGGATACCTCATCTGAATATTCTATTGAAACCTTTGACTCTGCATCCCCTTTATCCAGACCCCAACCCATGACATCCGACAGTGTCATGGGCGCCTCCTCCTCTTTGTTCACTTCTTGGACTGGAAACATATCTGTCCTTGTGGTATGTAGGGAATCTATTAAAGGGATCCTTCCACATGCGGCATGTGATGGATTTTGAATGATGTAATCAGCATAGAGTACGTCCTCAATACGTGACAGAACTGTGAAGGCCAAGCTTTCCAGTATTCTTGAATAACTCTCAAGGACAGCCTGCCCAACATCCTGCGAAGCCAAGAATAATTTCTTATACAAATTTTCATAGAATATGAAAGAAGTTGTGGGAATGTGTCATGGGCACGATCCCTTTACTAATTGGAAGCATTTGACAATGGGCAGAACACTTGAAATGATTATTTTTTTTCAGTTTTCATAATCATATCTACTGGTAAGGTGATCACTGAAAAAGGCCATAGAAATTACTGAAAAAAGGTCCGATACGTGACTTCACGATTAACATGAATTGCATCAATGACTCGTTGGATTGTGTATAAATACTAATTAGCATGGCGACAAGCGGAATGCTTTTGTACCCGGTTGTATTGAATTTTGCTAATGTCTAGTGCAGATTGAGGAGTCCCGGGAAACTGATGCTTGAGGAGAAGTAAAATGGTCTCAGCTCTCTCTTCAAAGAGCTCTCTCTTCTCCAAGCTCACAGCTGAACCCCAACCAGATTTCCCATCTTTTTGGTTCATCTTCCTCTTCCAAATCACTATGGAAGCCTCGATTCTGTTCTTCAGGTCTATGATTTTGTGCTCCGATGACAAGTCCATGGTGGAGAGAAACTGTCCAGGATCAAAGAATTCTACTGTAATGCTCTTATAGATCGAGTCCCCAAGGCTTGCTCGTCCATTCTTCCGTAGTACCCCAGCCCCAAAAAAAGGAAGAAACAGAAGGTGATAAGGGAACGGAACAAGGCACTACAATTGCATTGAATATTTGTATGAGACTTGTTCGTTCATTCCTTACCTTTGGCAGGGATTCAATGTAGTTTTCTGGGATTTCCATTTCTGATAGAACTTGAGCATTTATGGCCATTGCTGCTTTAAGCACTTGGTTAACGCAATCTTTCTGATACTGTAAAAATTTCCTAGACATTTCAGATAGACCCTCTTTGGGAACTTGAGGAGTAGGTAGCCACCATTTATCGTCTTTCCTCTTTGCTTTCCCTTTATCTGACTCGTCATCATCTCTCGATACATAATAGAACTCATTTTGGTCTTTGAAATTATCTAGACAATCCTACAGACAGTATTCACGTGTTAGATAAAATCAGCCCCTATAATTTTGTGAAACGATAAGCATGAAAAGTTTGTGTCTTTACAATAAGCATTGCATCAAGCTTACGCAAGGCGGGGATGTTCATGAGTAGATCAGTTCTTTGCCGGGTCACCATTATCTGTTAAATCATAAAACATAAACATTTATCAGGATATCGAGAGAGAGAGAGAGTGAGAGAGTTACCTCCATATCGACTCCATCCTTGGATTTTTGTTGAGAAGCAACAAATTCGACAATGTAATCGGTGACACATAGGAGCCAATCAATTTCTTTTCTCCACCTTACTTTTCTTTCTGCAGACATAGGCTCTAGGCGCCATTGTTCACCAAAAACAGAAGCTGCATGCATTGCAATTGAAATTTGTTCAGCATTTTCTCTTTATTTCTTTTTAATTCTTTCGAAAAGAAAACCAAAAAAATACTTATCGTCCTAATTTAAACTCTATTTTCACTATTAGTATGTACCAAAATTAAATAATACTCTCTCTTTCTTGAGCAAATTAAAAAGCTTCTTAAATAATCAGTCGACACCTGTGGGTGCAAAAGAGGGTACTAGATCTCATGAACAATACCAGCAAGGTTGGTGACGGCATTAGACAATGCCAAAGCTGATGAAACACCTTCTCCTCCACCAGACATATCCTCACCCAAAAGCAATTTAGCAAACCTTTCTTTCAGCAGTTCTATTTCTGAATCAAATCCGAACAAGAATAACAGATTCATTTTATTATTGGTAAGAAAAAACGAATTAAAATTAATTAGAATCAATTTCACATCTTCAGGGGAAAGAAACGAACGAAGATTTTACACCAATTTTTTTGTTAATGATGAATGATTGTTTTTTGCATTGGAAACTTTTAAATGTAGAATGTAATTCGATGTGAAAAAAACAAACAAACAAACGCGACTTGCCTGAGGCAGCTTGCTTGTCTTTGGCTTCTTTGGCTGCAGCAACTTCGTCTTTGCTCAACCGCAAACCAGAAACTTTATTATTTTTATTGAATGCAAATCCAATTTGTTGTCTCTCCAATGGCTTATCATTTAGAGGTCTCAACCCTTGAGTTCTGATCATCTTTATCCAATCATCATCGGCACGTTCTAATGAGGAACCAGTACTATCAAAGCTCATGCTCTTTGCATGCCGCCCTGCGTTCTCATGCATCCCTCCCAACTGGCACACCGATCTAGACCTGTAATTCTCTTCTTCTTCTTCTTCTTCTTCTTCTTCTTCTTCGATCCCCCGATCCATTTTCAGTTTTCTCAAGAAAACTTTTGCAGAGTGAACGAGGTGGAACACATGGGAGTTGTCCGACCCCTTGGGAGGGGTGGGAGAGGGAGTTATTTTGTCTATACTTTCTGTTACGAGAGAGAGAGAGATGGAAAAAGTAGTACGTAAAAAAACCCAACTCCCAAATGATCAAGGAAGATACTATTTTTTTTATTTTACTTTTTGGTGGAATTTGGTGGATAACTTTGACGTGATTTCTTTGATGGTTGTGTATGTTAGTTTTTACTTTTTCTGATTTTATGTTGCTGGAACGTGGGGTGCATGCTTTGAGAAAGCTGCATGGGAAATGGCCTGGTTAAGATAAATTCATGATGTTTTTGTTTTGTTCTTTTTTGGTACGAGTGAATTGGATGGTTGAGGTTTTTATTTGAAGGTCAAACGAAGCTAGAATCCAGGGAAAGACAGAGAGGCCGCATGCTGACCACATCTCCCTCCGTAGTGGCCACAATTGAGAACAAGAACAAGAACAATTATGATATAATTAGAAGCTTTAGGGACTACTAAACAAGAACAACAAATTAAATAACCATGTTAATTAAGTTCTTCCCAAATTTACTTTAATTTGCAACAAGATATTTTGGTCCAACAGTTACACAACTGCTTGGGTGTGTTTGGATCTCCATATATTTGTAGATAATAGCAAAATTATTTGATTTAAGATGGTTTATTCGATTTTAGAAAATAAGAGAGAAGAAATTGAATAAAAATATTATAAAGTTAAAAAATTATTTGAATATAATAATTTATTAATATTATTTTTGTTTCGAAATTTAAAAAAGTAATGTTATTTTTTGTGTTTTGTTTGGGAGTTAGGAAAAATTGTAATGATTAGATGAAAAATTTTAAAATTTGACATTGAAAAGTGTTATGTGTTTGACTGATGTTTGTAAAGAAAATATCCATCTAAGAATATTTGAGAATATTTTAGAACAATTATGTTATAAGCGGACCCTTAGAATTTTAACCTGTCGCGGCATAAAAAAAGAAATTCCATACCATTAGTATGATTCCTTACATTTTCTTATTTCTATTTTTTTAAAGTAATGAAATAGTTTGAGTTAAGATGTTTTATGAGATTTTGGAAAATGATAAAGAAAAAAAAATAAAATATTATAAAATAAAATATTGTTAGCGGGAGCGGTGTTTGCATCCCTCCCGGGATGGGCATTACCTGGAGGCCCACCAGTCAGCCCATGAAGCACATGAGGAAAAAGAAAGTCCAACGCCTGCGCGAGAAACTGGACGACGTGGAGAGGATGGACATCACTTGCCCCGACACCCATGCAGGCACACATCATGACAGGGTCACGCTGCATTTAAGGAGCAGATACGAGATATGGACGGAGATCACAACGATGCCTATTGTCCCTAGGGGTTTAATTGGTCCGGTTTTGTCCAATTTTGGACAAAATCTAAGACCAAACCGATAACACCGATTTTACATTTTGTAAAACCGATTATGCATCGGTTATCCCCCTAAACTGGTACTTCCGGTTTTGCCGATACTTCTGGTTTTACCGGTTCCGGTCCGATTTTTCGGTTTCAATAGTAATTGTATAGTAGTTATATAGTCTATAATGATTTATATAATTGTTTTATATTTATATATAGACTTAAAGTGGATTACTAATACTATTATTAGGGGTGGGCAGCGGGGCCCCGCCCCCGCATGGGCGGGCGGGCGGGCTACCCCGCTCCGCCCATGCTGGGGCTAGGTCCCCCACCCCGCATAGAGATGGAAGAATCGAGTGTTTGCACCTCCCTGCTTCAACCATTTAATATGCAATTTCTGCTTCCACAAAATCTCCTATCTGTCCAACCAATGCTGATTCTTCTCTTTCAATATCATCATCTGATTTTCTTCCGCCTCAGAATAATTATTAGCCACTTCAGATTCCAAACCAACCAATTGATTTTCAACCATTTGAATTTCCTTCTCCACCCACCCAAATGTTGACAAGTTCCAGAGTTTGAGGGCTGATTTGAGCTTAAATAAATTTTTGGCCACTCAATGCAAAGCATTGCAATTCATATTAGAGTCCCATACTTGATTTACTAGAGGGAGGAAATCATCATGAGAAGTCCACATTCTTTGAAAATGAAACTGACTAGGACCCGAAAAACTCCTCTCCTACGATAACTCAAAACACATAGGATTGTGGTCAGAAGATGTACGAGGAAGATACTTCATTGAAGCATTATGAAATCTGCATATAAATGCTGGATTGACAAGAATCTGATCCAGTCTAGCCCAAATACGACGCCGCCCAGCTTGACCATTACACCAAGAAAATTTAGAACCCGTGAAAGGAACCTCTAATAATCCACAATCATGAATAAAGGAATTAAAATCCTGCTTTGCCCTAGTAGCCCTATATGCACCTCTCACCATCCTCTCGAATAATATTAAAATCACCTGCCAAGAACCACGGCTGACTTGCATTATCGAAGGTGCTAATATCCTTCCACAAATCCAGTCGCACCCACCTAAAACAACTGGCATAAACAAAAATAACCAATATACGATCATCCCCACACGAGAACCAACCAGATAAAATTTGGTTTGTAACCAAACCTAAAGAGAACTGAATGTCCTCATCCCCAAAAAGCCAATTTTTCCCACCCATTATCGCATTCGAAGTGTACTTATAAAATTTCAATCGGCGTGCCGAAAATTACATATTCTTAACATCCAAAAAAGGTTCCATAATTGCAATAATACATAGTTTAAAACACTTCATGATCTTGGATAAACGACTACTAGAAGTATGCATGCCCTTAATATTCCACGTAAGGATGTTAAACATAAATTAACGTTATTTTTTGGAACGAGTGGTGACGCCGCGAGTCACCCCTGATTTCATTTTTTCAGATTCCAAAATTTATCGCATTGTTACACCCTTCTCCAGATCTGAATTATAATCCTTTCGATTAATGTTTTCAGCCTCAAACATGCCTTCAAAATCTGAAACAATAGCACCAACTTGCCTCACAAACATATTTGACTCCTCAACATGTTCCCCCTCTATCTCATCAAAAACATGTTGTGCTACACTACCCAATTCATACTCTAAAATTTCATCCACCATTTTTAAAGAACTTTGAGGAGAATGCAGATTTTCAGCCAAGTTCAAATAGGCTGCATGAGGAGTTTCATTACCCTTAGACTCTGCCACTGACTTCTCAACTAGAACTTCAAACTGCACAATAGGGCTCGGTTCATGAAATTCCCCTGCCTCCCTCAAGATACCATCACTAGAAGCATAAAGGACTTTATCGTTGATCCCACTAGAACACTGCTTCAATTTATTTTTCAGCAAAATTTATTTTCTACGTTTTTTCCGGTTTTCTAGCTTATCCATTGTCTATCTCTCCACCTGAGACCAAACTTGTTTGGGCCTTGTTAGTTTCTGTTTAAGAAACTCCTCACCTCCTTTAGTTTTTTTCCTACAATTTAAGTTAGAATGCCCCTGAACATGGCAGTGATGACAAAACGCAGGGAGGGTCTAAAAAATAACCTCCTGGTATCGACTACCAGGTTCACCAGGAAAGCCAATCCAGAAGCCCTTTTGCAGAGGTTGTGATATGTCCATTTCAATGCAGCATCTAGCACCTTCCGGACGAGAGACACACGAAGTGGCGTTATCCCTAAAAAATCTTCCATAACCCCCAGTAAGAATCTTCAACATGGAGATATGATAAAAACCTGAGGGTAGCCCCGGCAAAAATAGCCACTCAGGTGCAATCACAGGTTCAATATTTTCATCAAAAGTAGGAGACCAATGAAAAATGCGATAGGGCACACCTTCAATGTCAAAATATTCCCTCGCCATAGACGTGCAAAAGTCCTCCTCATTTGTCAAACGAACCATCACATTAACCGATTTCCTCATCCCGCCCACCATTGGCTGCACCGTCAATCCCCAACGCAACTTGATGAATTTTCGAATCCGATCCAGGGAGGGACGTTTCCGTAAGAAATTCAGAACCACCTTAAAACGGAATGGTGAAGCCGAGCGCTCGAGTTCCTTTGGTGAGAAATGGAAGAACATTTCACCATCCTCGAATCCCGGGCGTCGCATAGGGATAACTACCTCGGAGAGAGGTTTCAGGGAGTCCACGACTATATCGGCAAAGGAAGAGCGGCCCGCTGGTGGCAGTGAGCCAGGCGGGGCCTCTTGAGAGGCCAATCGGCGACGGGGGAGGCCACGCGAAGAGAAATCGCAAAATCCAGAGAGAAAGGAAACCTAGACCATGTTAGTGTTCAAACTTGTTTTTGAAGAAAAATCATATTTTTGTTCCTCAATACAAAGGAATAAAAGAAATAGACCACATCAGTAAGCATATGAGGTCACATTCTCTGACTAGTAAAAAACTCCCTCTAACTAACTTGAATACTAACTTTGGCATTAGAGGTTTCCCTTCAATCCTAAATTTTCAATTTTTCCTACATCGCAGGTTATTGACGCCCAATATTCGGTGTGCGAAACACGCTATTAACAATTATAATATAATTTTTGTTTTAGAATTTGGAAAAGTTGAATTATTTATTATGTTTTGTTTGAAAGTTTGAAAAAATTGTACTGATTAAATAATGATTAGATGAAAAAATTAAACATTTGAAATTGAAAAAATATTTAAATGATATTTGGATGTTAAGATGAGATGGGTTTAGACCATCTGTAAAACCAAATGGGACCTTATTTTCTAATATTGATATTTGAACTTAAAATATATTCGCAATAAGATATTTTCATTAATTTTTTATTAGTAAGAAAATTATTATATGACATATATCAATGGATAATGATAGACTTACCATCATTCTACTACCCTTATACTATTTTAAAGTATATTTGAAATTTTTATTTTTTTATTATTTTATTTTAAGTAAGTTTTTAACATCCATAATCATTAAAAAAACAGAAATGCTATTGTCACCGAGAGTTGGGTCCCGACAATTTTTTTTTTGTTTTTTTAATTAGTAATTAAGAAATTATTTTTTAGTAATATAGTGAATTTAAAAAAAATATATTTAAAAGTATAAAAAAAATAAATCAAAAAAATCAAAAAACTTTTTTGTTATTGTCGGAAGCCGTCTCGTGCTAGCGGCTCTAAAAATAAATATTACTACCCGGCCGCTGCTAAGCTCCAACGGTTAAGCGCTAAATAACGGTAATAAATAAAAATAAATATAGATAGAAGTCACTATTAGAAGCATCTATTTTGTATATATGATGTGACATTATCTAGACCACACATCTTTCCAAATAAATATTGGGAACAATCAATTAGAAACAATCACACAGTAAATACAAAGTGTGCATTTCTATAGTGGCTTCTCTCTGGCATTACTTAATAAATAAACAAATAGATAAATAATATCACTTCCCCTCTCTGCTTGGCTTACAAGTTTACAACGCACAAACAGTGAACCACCACCTTCGACCTTCAGCAAACCTGAAGCCCTATCCCGAACCATAATGGAGTCCATTGGCGTACTCATGCTTTGCCCGATGTCCGCCTACCTCGAGCAGGAGCTGCAGAGCCGCTTCAATCTCTTCAAGCTCTGGACCGTCCCACAGAAGCCACAGTTCCTCAAGGAACACGCATCCTCCATCCGCGCCGTCGTCGGCAACGCAGCTGCCGGAGCCGACGCCGAGCTCATCAGCGCTCTTCCGAAGCTCGAGATCGTCTCGAGCTATAGTGTCGGAGTGGACAAGATCGATCTGGACAAGTGCAGAGAGAAGGGGATTAGGGTTACGTACACGCCGGACGTGCTGACCGATGACGTGGCGGACCTTGCGATCGGGCTGATACTGGCGGTGCTGAGGACACTATGTGCGAGCGATCGTTACGTGAGGAGTGGGGCGTGGAAGAAGGGTGACTTCAGGTTGAATACTAAGGTTATTCGCTTTCCTTTCGCTTTTTAATTGGTTTTATGTTACGATGAGAAAGGCACTAACGACATATGTGCGGTACTGCAGGTTTTTGTTGAACTTGTTGCTGAAATGATTGTTTTGGTGAATTTTCATTTCTTTTTCCTCTGTGGTAGCTGTTTTTTTTTTTTTGGTTGACTGTGCTTTTGATAATTTTGAATTCTTTGAAATGGCTGGGATAGTTGATTTACGTTTTGGCATTGTGTGCTTGTATGATGTGATGACATGAATTATTGGGAATGTTTCGCAATTTTAGGAGTTGTTATATACTAATATCAATATGTGAATAGGCTGCATATTATGGCAGATATTGGTGCACAAACTCCTTTATTCTATATTTGTAGGGAAATGTAATTGGTATATACGTGGGTTGAATTGGTGATGATGTTGAGGAAGTTTGTGATTATTATGTCTTTGACTTGTAGATTTTTAATTTGATCGTCTTTAGTGTGATAGTCTGGTTTTATTTTTGTTTCATATTAGAGGCAACGATGAATCTAGGGCCTGCGGGGATTGTGCTTATGCATATCAAAAGAAGAATTTGATTTTACCAATGTTTCATTGCTAGTAGTGAAATGTGATTCTCATCATGTTCAATTTGTCTGTACAGAACTACCTGTATCTCGTTATTAGAAAATATTGAAGTTTATGAGGTATGAACTACATTTAATATTTTTGGCTGACTGATAACTACAGATCGGTTGCTCTGTGACTGTGAGTTGGTCTTGGTGACTTTTTTGTCGTTTGTTTTATTGTTGTATGTCTTGCACTTTTTGTGCTTGCATGGCTGGATTACGATGCCGATTACACCATGGTTACCAATTGGAGCATTGTAGAGTTCCAATTCTAGTTTAGCAGAGAAAACAGCCTATTTATGAACTGTATATTCATTTAAGGAATTATAAGCTTGAAAAAATTTGACCAATCTCTTGGGCTGTGAACAATTTACATATTTATCTGTGATCTGTGGTCTGTTTCCCATTTATTCTGTGCAGAATTAGTGATTTTGGGTTGCATTAAGTATGTAAGCTTTCGGATTTTTGTGCTCTTCAACTTGGCCTTTTTGCATCTCCTGACTCACACTATGCGCTTGCCATTCTCAATTTCATTTTCTTATGATATTTGGTATTTTTTTATTCTTTGCATATAGGCTGAAAAATACTTATGACTTTATATGCTTTTAGTTTCACCACTAAAGTGAACGTAAATTGTCGAGCCAACTAATTTATGAGGCAGGAAGGTTTTCAGATGAGAATGCAGGATGCTCTAAACATTTTATTAGGGCGGTTTCAAGTGCAAACTAAAAAGACCACTGTGATTTTGTGACAGTTGCAAGCAAGAATATTGATTTTTTGGGATTCCTTGCCATCATTTGGCCTTGCATTAAATTCATGATACTAGAGATGCTAAAAATTGTAGATGAGTGTAGTTTTAATGTGAAATGACAGGCTGACTACGTGATATAATGTGGAAACCAGAAGGAAGATGATAAAGTACATGAAGCCTAATGATACTCAACCATCTACAAGTCATGTTAGTCAGATTTCAACCTTAGGACTGTTATGCATGTTGCTAAAATGTGCAGAGATTTTGTCTGTCAAAAAAAAAAAAAGTGCACATAGTTGATACTTTTGTGTTAAGTGTATGTTGGAAAGTGCAAAATATTTTATTCTGTTCTCCCTGAGCTTCTCAACAGTTGCTATGTAGCTCTGTTAACTGCTCAGCTTGGTGTGTATTTGTTTGGCCAATCTTTGTTTTGTTTAATGAGCCTTTATTTGCTTGACAATTAGCTTTATCAAATTGCTTTCATCCATTTTAGAATTCAATCCACCAGCATATAATAGCAATTACTACTTACCAGGAAAAAAATATAATAGCAATTACTGCATACATTCGTCGTCCACTATTCATCCTTCAGCTCACCAGTATGCTGGCATCAAATCAACTTGTATTCTCATGTATTTTCTTTGGATGAGTTTCCTTATGAGTTTGACCATCAATACTGCTTGAACTTCTCTTAACTTGTGAGCCGTGAGGAACATTATTGAGTGGACTTGGTAGCGTTTAAGCTTGGCTTGTTAGAAGAATTAGAGGAATAATGCTTGAAACTGGGTTGGTTGAAGAATAGGTGTAGTCATGGATTTTGTAGCACCCTTTTTCCCTTTTCCTTTTTTAGTTTTAGTTCTGTGCTCAGCTTTATGAGATATGGGTATACAAATTTTTTTGGCTGCTAGCAAGCTCTAGTAGCTTTAGTTTGTCACTGTCCTCGGTAAGAAAACAAGTCCGATATCTAGGCTTATCACTAATAGCAAGGCGACAATGTAGTAAATATATTTATGAAGAGAAACTCAAGTTCAGCAATTTTATTTTTATTGGCACTGTTTGTCTGAGAACAAAGTCCCAACTAATCTTGGGGGTGCACAGGCTCTCGGCAAGGAGTTTCCCACATGTGCACCTCGGGTAATTCAAAAGAAGTTCTCCCAGTACGATGGCTCCTAGAAATTGTTTGCACCCAAGAGGATTTGAGCCTTAGAAACTCAAGTTCAACAATTAACATGGTCAAATTATGGATTGCAGCATGACACAAAATAGAAATTATCAAGGCACTTAGAAGAAGAGGGTAATTGCTGCTAGTAATGAATAGCCTTTGGCATGATCAGTTCTGGGGCAGTTAGAGCATGAAGCTGGTGTTGACATGCAAAAAAAGGTTCTGCCTCACAATTTAAATATCCTAGGGCGTACAGTCGAAAATTTACTTTCCATTGGGTATGGTCAGCTTGATACTACTTGCAAGTTATAGTGGGGTATTTGGGCCTTGCATTGCCATATCATCATCATATACAGCATATATGTGCATCATATTGCTCTTGATTAAGGACTTCTCCTATAATTTCTTTTTCTTTTTCTCATGCATTTCCTTTTCTTTGCCTTTTTTTTTTTAATAATAATCTTTCTTTTTCTTTCTTTAAGTTCACCGGCAAAACAGTTGGTATTATCGGTTTGGGAAGAATTGGTATGGCAGTTGCTAAGAGAGCTGAAGCATTTAACTGCCCAATCTCTTACCACACGAGAAGAGCAAAGCCAGACATACAATACACATACTATCCAAGTGTTGTTGAGCTAGCCTCCAACTGTGATATTCTGGTTGTTGCATGCCCTCTAAATAAAGAAACCTGGCACATCATCAACCGTGAAGTCATTGATGCATTGGGCCCGAAGGGAGTCCTCATCAACATTGGGAGGGGCCCTCACGTCGACGAACCCGAGCTGGTATCTGCACTAGTTGAAGGCAGGCTAGGCGGGGCTGGTCTCGATGTGTATGAAAAGGAGCCTGAAGTACCTGAGGAACTGTTTGGGCTTGAAAATGTAGTCCTCCTGCCTCATATAGGAAGTGCCACAGTGGAAACCCGGACTGCCATGGCTGACCTTGTGATTGGAAA
The DNA here is from genome assembly GCA_022457165.1 of Juglans mandshurica. NCBI lineage: Eukaryota > Viridiplantae > Streptophyta > Magnoliopsida > Fagales > Juglandaceae > Juglans > Juglans mandshurica. Next base: position 6,913,472 of record CM039619.1, on the reverse strand, counting down.
CTTGGAGGCTCACTTTTTGAACAAACCCCTGTTAACCCCATTGGTTTAATATGGTACTCGGGGATCTGCATATTTCCTTGATTATGGCATCCAACGTTTCCAGAACTTGTGGACTGTGTCTGAATCAAAAGGAAGACCTTCTGATTGATTATGTATGATTTATGAGTAATGTTTTGTAAAGTTTTGAAGTGTGCTGTGCAGTTATTTTGAAAAAAAGTATAGTATATTATTAAAAAATTATTATTTTTTTCATGTGAATTTCGTATTTATTCACTTTTTTCAAAGTGATTGTATCGTGTACTTGCGCATCTACGACTATAACTATCATTTCTCATAATTTGTTAAAATAGATAATAATCGTATCTTTCAATGCAGGTTTATCTTTCAGACTCATTTATCTAACATCAACCGAATATTTAGATAACGAGATAAAATTACACTCAAATTATCTATATGAATATCCCGTAGGTTTGTAACATCATTTTCGTAATGTTGTATGTTCAATCATCGCCCTCACATTATACATAATTAAGTTATTTATTGTACTTGAAAAAAAATGATTAAAAAAAAATGGAACTCAATCCAAAACGACGTAGTTTTGCTACTTTTGCAATCGTTGCAACCTTGTTAACCTTCTTGCCAATATCTCGACCACCGTTGCAAATCCTAAAACGCCCACCGCCACTTCCCTGAGTTCCCTCAAAACACCGACCATATTAATTGAAACGGAAAATCAAACCCTAGCCCGACTCCTCCTCGTCCTCCTCCACATTCACTTCATGGACTCCATAGGCGTCCTCATGACCTGCCCAATGTCCGATTACCTCGAACAAGAACTCCGAAAGCGCTTCAACCTCTTCAAACTCTGGGCTCATTCCTCAAAGTCTGATTTATTGGAAAAACACTCTAACTCCATCCAAGCGCTTGTGGGAAACACCAAAATCGGTGCCGACGCTGAACTCATCGACTCATTACCCGAGTTGGAGATCGTCTCGAGTTACAGTGTGGGGTTGGATAAGATTGATCTGAGGAAATGTGAGGAGAAAGGAATCAGGGTTACCAATACGCCCGACGTATTGACCGATGATGTTGCCGATTTGGCGATTGGGTTGGTCCTGGCTGTTACGAGGAGGGTTTGTGAGTGTGACAGGTTTGTGAGGAGAGGGTTTTGGAAGAAAGGCGATTTCGGATTGGCTACCAAGGTTAAATTTCGTGTCATTTAACTGTCGACTCCTGAAGAATTCTGCTGTATTTCATTAGGTTTTAGTTTTAACGAACAATTGACAATGGATGGTACTGGATTTAATGATTCGGCAATGACATACAATTTTTGTTATGTAAGATCTGTAATATCTCCACGCTTTGCTATCAATCTCATTTATATCAGCTTCACAATTTTTGTGTATGCCTCTTCAATGAATCATTTCGTAAATAAGATTTTAGTACCAAATGGAATTGCATGGTAATTAGACTCCAGTATATGCTTATGCAGAGTCTCTCTAGCCAAATTTAGGAAATATTTCATCGGCTGTTAAGGCTGGCTTGGAATGAAATGCGATAAAGTTTCAATTTTTTACATTCCCATTCCATAACCAAAAAAGCTGAAATTAGATGTGATACAGCGGGGATGATTCCAGTGTTCTACTTGTTTTTGTTGATAGGTGTTTCAATTCTAGTGGGTGCGTATTCTTTTCAAAACGAAATACAAGAAGAGTAAACCACATTACAAGAGGAGAAACAACTGTGACAACATTGAAAAACTGACCAAAAAAAAGGATGTGGAGAGGGGCATGATAGGTTTGCTAGAATGGGAACTTGAATATGCTGGTTTTTTATCGCGTTTTTTCAATTATCTTATGTGCATGTTTGTTTGTCTCTTTCAGTTCAGTGGTAAATCAGTAGGAATTGTTGGGTTGGGAAGGATTGGTACAGCAATTGCAAAGAGAGCCGAAGCATTTGGCTGCCCTATCAGTTACCACTCGAGATCTGAGAAACCAGAAACAAATTACAAGTACTACTCGAACATCATCGCCTTGGCTGCCAATTGTCATATTCTCATTGTTGCTTGTGCTTTGACAGAAGAAACCCGACACATCGTCAACCGTGAAGTTATTGATGCATTGGGTCCAAATGGCATTCTCATTAACATTGGAAGAGGTCCACACATCGATGAAACTGAACTTGTGTCTGCACTCCTTGAAGGCCGGTTGGGTGGGGCTGGGCTCGATGTGTTCGAAAATGAGCCAGACGTTCCTGAACGGCTTTTTGGGCTTGAAAACGTAGTTCTTCTGCCTCATGTGGGGAGTGACACTGTGGAAACCAGCGAGGCAATGGCAGACCTTGTGATAAAAAACTTAGAGGCACACTTTTTAAAGAAGCCACTGCTAACTCCAGTGATTTGATTTTGTTGAGAAGGTATGTGGCATGAAATCTTGGATGTCTTTCCACCATTTAATTATTTAGATTTACATAATTTCTAAACATTAATGTTTTGGTGAGCATCTTTCCAACAAAAGGAAATCTATTCATGTAAAATTGATTTATTTATGGAATGGCATTGTCCCTAGTCTTCAATGGAAAACTATGCGACGGTTTCTTTGTCTTTCCTACTTCCTTTTGATATTCATAAAAGCTTTTGCAGAATGCAACAATTAGTGAGTTTTGAAACTTATATGCTGCAATATTCCCACAAGACATTAGTTACTAAATTGCTCATATGGTCTGGAACCTGCATGTATTTAACATGGGGCCAACATGTTAATACAAAGAGAAGCAACTTCAGGCAGGTCGGGTGATTAGCTTCAATTTACACCAACAAATCACAAGCTGCCACGTAGGAGAAGCAGCAAATTACAGCATAGACTCATACCCAGGTGAATATTTTTTTTTTTTACAGTTCTGATCTTTCCCCTCTTTCTCTCCCTCCCCCCCACCCCGTGACCTGCTGTAACTGGTAGTTGGGGCTTCTCTGGTTTTTCGTTACCTTCCTCAAAGAAGGGTAGCTAGATTGTCACATTGACCCTTCAATTCCTTGAATTAACCAGCAATGATGTCCAATCTTCCGTGTTTTTAAATTCACACTTCTCTCTCTTCCTCTCCCTCTCTCTCTCCATAGCAAATCTAGTTTCCCACTGTCCCTAGTAGCAGAAGCTCTCTCTCTCACACTCTGATCTCTCTATTACTCTCTCTCTCACACACACACACAAGTGGCAACAAAAAATGATGGATCAGCTAATTCGATTTGAAATCCATGGTGCAAAGAGGTGGACGACCGTTGCTCTCAAAGCAGGTTATAGCATGTCTTCAAGATAAAACACAATTTTATCTCCACAAGGAGATAAAAGGAAGTACTAATAATGAGAAAGAAAGAAAAGCTTTGAACCCAATTTCCACTACATTTTTCTTTGCTTTATTTGATCATCCGCTTGACCCGCAGAAGCAAATACGACTCTCCCATGTATTGAAACAAAATAAAAAAGCATGAAAAATAAACATATCGATGAATATAAAAAATGAAGATGGGTTCAATAGATCTTCGAATTAGAGAAGAAGGGCTTCAAATCAGAGAGAAAATGGCTTTGGGGAAGACGAAAATGGCCTTCGGGGGAGAAGAAGGGCTTGGGGGGAGAAGAAGGCTTCTGGGGAGAAGAGGGAAAGTGAGAGGGAGAAGGAAGAAGGGAGTGGTTTAACTGGATGCACACCACCGTAACTATCATAAATTTACTAGAGATCTGCTATACATCTGCCTACAGCCAGTGCACACTTCACATGATCTTTTTTTTTTTACACTCAATGCATTGAGTGTGCACCGGCTGTAGGCAGATGCAAATATTTTTCCAATTTACTATGTGTTGGGTTTTTAGTGTTGGGTGTAAAAGAAAAATACACACCCGACCGATTTTAAGGTTTCCCTAATACAAATTGTCCATGTTATGGAACCCACATACACTTTATGTGGAAATCAACATCCTCATCTCCTTGTCTCAGAGGCCAATGTACTGCTAACGAGGAAATGGCAATTTGGACTGTCCAACTCATAAGCAGTACAGGGCCTTCGATTGACAGGACTTTTAAGCACCGTTGTTTGGAATGAGATGAGACATCATCCGTCCCAGCAATTTTCAATTTGGTGTTTGTTCAGTCTTTCAAAATTCTAAATTCATTTTATTTGGAGTAAGAGAAGGGAAGGGGAAAAGGCACAGTTTCTTCTCTGGGGAAAGAAAGGGGAATTGGATCACTGTTCGTGCACGTTTTCTACGATTTGTTAATTTGGTTTGTCTTTGGATGGAATTTGAAAGAAGCTTGAAGGCAATTAGAACACACCATTATTTGTGCTCGAAACTGGCATGGAAAAAACTCCCCGCATTGTTAATCGTGGATCCCTTGTGCATGGGACGTGGTGCACTCTTTTAACACTTCTGCTTGTGTCTGCATTGCTTGAAGGCCGACTGGCTGGGTCAGGACTCGGATGCATCTGAAAATGAGCCAGATGTTCCTCAACAACTGATTGGTGCTGAAAATGTAGTCCTGGCAGCCCGCAGGACCTTGTGGTCAAGAACTTGGCAGCAGCAAACGCTTCCAAGACAAGCCCTCAGGCAAGCGTGCATGGTCGACTGGGATCTTGGGCTCGAGCCTCGAGTTGCTGTCATTTACTCAGATAGATGTGGGTAAGTGTTAGATATTATTTTTATTGGTATTATGTGGCCATCATGTTTAGTTAAAGCATTCTAATGGTAATCAGCATCTTTTCACTCCAGTCAGCAGTCGTAGTTAGTTTTTTAGCCATGTTCTACCATCCATTTATCCCTGCTACGGACTCCAAGATCAGAACCGAAGGAGAGGTAAGGATCATCACTGAGAACCAGAGGTGACGAAGCCAATTGTTTCGGTTCACAAACTTCGAGGTACCGTGTCTATTGCTCGTGAGTTCGAGTGTTTATCTAATCCAACTTCAAATAATACCGACCTAAAGTCGCCCGAATCATATTCCTACCACGACGAGAAGACAACATTCTTAGTCGACACTAGTAAATTATGATTAGTCAAAAATTAGATTTTATTAAAAATAATATTAATTTAAATTTAAAATACAAAGACAACAACATTAATATATAAATTAATATGCAATCTTACTTGCAAGTAACAAAATTCAATTTTGAATAATTCTCAATATACATCAAATCCATCCTTTCATTTTACTGCTTTCTCAGCCACCAAACAGTGCATTGACGAGTTGGGAAATGGATAGATTTTCCAATAAAAAGGATAAACATCATTGACAACTACGCTATGTACAATAATGGGACATTACGAAATGCCCCAACAAGCACCACCACAAGGCCCTCAACGACGGGATAATCCAAAAATCACCCCCCATGTTCTACCTTTATCCGTATTATTTTACAACATTCTAGAAAAAGGAACATGGAAAAGTTTGGTGCACTTTTTTTTTCATCTTCGGCCTTTCTGTCCAACGTTGTTTATACAACCAAGCACTTGCACTGCCTTAGCATCATGGAGAGGAGGAAGCAGCCCCTTTGAAGATGAGGAAATTGAGAGTCTCCAGCTTAAAGTAGATGAAAGTTCCTTTAGAATGAGTGAAGAAACACCCAAAATTCGAACCCACCACGCACTGCCATCCACCCCCAAACCTCTTGTCAAAATCCTGCCATTCATAGAACTACAGTTAGTCTCTAGAAGTAAACAGATAAAATTAAGGCACAGAAACATCTCTACGTCTCTCTCTTTTGTTTAATTTTCCTCTTCCTTCATTTGGTACCAAAAAATGCTTATTTCATGTAACTTTGCATTGTTTACGCAAAAAAGAAAAAAACGAACGAGAGAAATAAGTAAAGAATAAAAAGAAGACAGAAAATGAAGGTACTAATTCCGATCCTTAACATGTATTTGAGAGAGAGAGAGAGAGAGATCGATCAGGAACCTTTTTTATGTGGGCAGCAATGGATCTGCAGTCAATGACATCGTAGAGATCCAAAGCTTGAGAAGCAGAAGCCATTGCTTGGATTTGCATCTTCACCGGCATGTCTGTGTCTTCCACCATGGCTTTTCCTTCCAACATCTTCTCTCCTCTCTCCCTCTCCCTCTCTCTCTCAAAGCAAAAAAAAACCCAGGTAGGATATGAATTATGTAGCTCTTATCTTGAAAACCCAGAAAGATTCTCTCGATCTCAAGATGTTTTGCGAGGTCTAAAGTGTGCCAAACATATAGATAGAAGAAACGGAGCTGTGCTTTGCGAAGAAATAAATGGATAAAGAACCCAGGGAACGAGAGACCTATCTATCTTCCAAGTGTAAAGGAGTCATTAGGATGCAATTTTAAGCTGGCACGGAGTCCATCTTTTTTTGTCATTTTCTATTTATTTAACCTTGTTCAATGCGGATCGAGATGCCTCTGTCTCAACCTCTCTCCTGCTAGCTACAGGGGTCATGATCAATTGGATAACGATGACAGACAAAGCTGATGACTGGTGAGGCTAAAAATAAAGCCCCATCATATTAAGCTGTAGTTTTTTTACATTATTAGTCAAAATTGATGGTGAAAGGTTGGAATATTAAGCTGGTTTTAGTCTGTTATTTTTATTTTAGGTATCTACAGTCAAATTTAGATTATATTTGTTATTTCAACTACTTGTCAAATGGACCTGCAGTCAAATGACACAGATCTTTTCTCCTTTTTTTTTTTTTTTTTTTTTTTTTTTTTTTCAACTACTTGTTCTCATTTATTTCTACAGATAAGAAGAAATAAGTAGAGATTAAAATTAAAAATTAAATAAAATATTATTAAAATATATTTTTATTTTAAAATTTAAAAAAGTTAAATTATTTATTTTATTTTAAGTAAAAATTTAAGAAAATTATAATAATTAAATAAATTAAAATAAAATAAATTAAGATGAGTTGTAAAAAGAAATGATTACTTAAGCATTAGCATTGGTCTATATGTAAAATCATATTTGCATAATATGACTCTAAAATCTTTCATATTGGCTTATGCTTATCTAAATATTTAGCTACTTATGAACAATGCTTATCCAAATCATATTTTTTTGGATAACTACTATTCACCCTACAAATCATATTTTAATCATTATTTCTCTCTTCTCCCTCTCTCTCTCACAATCTTTTTTTTTCTCTCTCTTTCAACAACACAACAAACATTTACTTACACATTTATTTTATTATTATAATATATTATATATTTTTTTTTCATTTTATTATATTTTTAATATAATATATAAAAAAATTATATTTTTTATTATTGCATTTGTATTATTAATGTCAAATGTATATAGTGGATGTTAATTGTAATATATATATAAAAAAATTAATTTTAACAAAAAATTAATAATAATAATATTTTTTTATTATTTTGTCTCAAATATGTATAAGTCAATGTTAAAATTTTGTTTGAATGATAAAGTAAATATATAAAAAAAAGTGATTTTACATATGCATATATATAGACTAATGCTAATGCTGCCAAACATGGCCCCGACCAAAACCCAAAACGCCGACCCAACTTGTGTCTCCTTGACGTAAATATTTTACCTTGGATAATGGCATACTAAAAATAAATAAATAAATGAAAATGAAAAATGAAAAGAAATTATATGACTTACAAATTATGTTCAAAACAAATAGAAATATATTTGTACTTTCAGGCGTATAAATTTTGCATATATTTTTTTATAAATTTAAATTTTACATATTTTTTTTAATAATTAATTTCATTTTTTTAAAAAGTACGCGAGATATTATATATATATATATATAATTTAAAAAACTAAATATTTAGGTTGTGTTTAAATAGTGAGGTATTTTCAGGTATTATGTGAATAGTAATAAAAAAATAATGATAGAATATTGAATAATAATGAAAAATAATAATATAATGAATAGTAGTGAGATATTCTGAAAATACTTGAGGTAACCTTTAATTAAAAGATTCGCTGATATTGGGATTTTCACATAAAAGTGACATAGATGAGAGCATTACCATTTGTTTCATCAAATTTATCTTCAAAATTTGATGAAAAGTACATATTTTACATAAATTCAAAACTTTCCTTATCCATAACCACACATTGGATTAACCTTTAGATTCATCAAAATAATAATATAATATAATTTTTTAATAATAATATTTTTAATTTTTTTTTCATATTTTATAATTACACTATATACACATTAATAATTTAATTTTATACTTAAATTATTGATACTAACCCGAAGGTTATTACATGAATTATAGAAAATGTAAGAAATACATTCTATAATAAAATAATAGGAATAGAGAATGAATAGTGAGTCTTCAAATATAGAGATGAAAGTGAAGATACTGTAACTCAAAGCTTAAACTTTGATGGTATACCGAATCCAATACCAGCATTTTAACTCTCAAATCATCCATTTTGATGAGACCGGTGCTGGTGCTCTGAGTAATGCTAAGTACAAGTCTTAAATAGACAAACTTTATATAAGCCTTTTGTTAAAAGGTAGATCCTACTAATAATAATAATATATTTTTTTTTTTACACTTTTTTAAGGTGATGTCTTCCTTTTTGCAAAAGCTTGTCTACTTGAAACTTGTACAAATAATTTATCTTTGTTAAAATATAAGGATAACATGTGCTATATATTATGTAGAAAAATGATTTGTACAAATCTCAAATAGATAAACCCTATGCAAGCCCTCGTAAAAAAGTAGATCATACCGTAAAAATATGTAAGAAAAATTATTTTTTATTAGTGAGACTCACTTTTTTACAAAAAATTTATATGAGACTTGTCTATTTGAAATTTATATCTAGCATTACTCTTTAATTATTATATATCAGGTAGCATTTTATATAATAATTAAAACTCAGATTGAAAGATGAAATTAAGCTGAAGCCATTTAAAGTCAGCATAATTGGTATTTTTCTAAAATTGGAAGCTACAGAGACTGGACTGTAATTTTCCAAGAAAATATTCCATTTCCAAGCGTCTAACCTGTCGAAGGGCGTGTTTGATTGGTATTAGAATCCTGGCTCGATTTCAATCTTTTTGGGTCCAAACTCAACGTTCATCACTCACCCATAAATGATATAAGTTAGTTCAGTCCGACAGAATATCATGTGCTTTAGGTTTTCATAATTCATAGTACTCTCGGACCCAAAACAATATTCTTCTTACAAATTCTCTTGGACCGACACACTTTGTCGGAAACTCTCGTACTTTACTCTAATTTGTACGCACCTTTAATTTTATAAATTCACGTAATTTAATATGTTATGTTATATTATAAAATTATTATTTTTTAAAATGAGCCTAACGTATAACATATAATTACATAAATTTGTAAATTAATTTTTATGAAATCTAAACCACTACTCTTAAATAATATCAGTTATATACCAAAGGAATAACAGAAAAAAAGCAAATAATAAATGAAGGATGAAATTAACAAATAATAAAGCAGTAGAAATTTATTACGACCGATGACTAAAATTTAAAATTTTAAAAATCTTCAATTTTATTATTACAATTTTTTTAAATTCTTATATAAAATAAAATAAATAATTTAATTTTTTTAAATTTTAAAATAAAAATAATATTAAAAAATATATTTTAATAATATTTTATTCAACTTTTTAAATTTAATATTAAATCCATTACAAAACAAACGAGCTTCATGTTATTGAGAAAGTACTTAAACAATTGGGACATCAGGATCAGCTAGCTAGCTAGCAATAGTAGTCGCTTAAGTTAGCTGCAAATTAAGACGAGCGCCAACAATTAGAAAAGGAGATGGAGAATGGCCTTCAAAGCAGTGAGAAACTTTGTCATCATCGTATTCCTTTCAGCAAGCTCCGGCACGTTAAGCGTACTGCAATGATGTATTTCCCCCCAAGCATTTTCCAGAATTTGATACGCATCTTTATACCTCCTGGCATCAAAATTGGGGAGACCCTTCTCCTTTACATTATGGATGCTCAAATTATAGGAACCCATGCATCCCGCTCGGCGTGACCAAGTTTCATATTCAGTACTATTGATCACCAGGTCGTAGGCTACCTTTAATGTTTCTTGACCTTTACTAAACACCAGCTCCAAACCTATCCTGGACAGTCCCCTCACATCTACTGCATTTGAGCTCCGAGGATCTGACTCCAAAGTTGACCTGCAAACATCCGGAAACTCTGTCTGTTTGCATGTTTTCTTTATCAGCGACTCGCCATTCTTGTTTGCAGTTGCTGCTTCACAATGTTGGGTTGACAGCAACACACAATATATAACAATTGAGATCATAGGGAGGAGAGGATCAAGAGAAACAACCTTTTTGATGCCCATTTTTTGTTTTAATTTGTCTCTGTCTTGTAGATCGCTTTGCCTTGCTTTGTTTATCCCACCCATATATATTTATATATATTTGACATGTTAATGACTAATTTGAGTTGAATTTACACCGAACGAACCCATTTCTAGAGCTGTTATTGACCGACTTTGTAGTCATCAGCCTTGCCGGTAACGGTGGGCAAGACTTACCCGCACTTAACGGCTCTAGATAGCAGCACGCTTCTAGAAATCCAACCAAGTCTTTGAGATTTTTGTTATCGTAGTTTTTTTTTGGATACATATAGATGATTGTGTCGAATCACATACACGGTATTTTGACCCTTTTCATCTAAAGTTTTATCATCTCGAATTTTAATGGGTGTTGGGTCATGGGAGTTTGGGCCCTCAGAACTTTGAGACCCCAAGAGGAGTTGACAAGTGGGCCCATATGAAGCCCAATAGTTCTGCCCTTAGTTCTTTAAACAGTGAAAGACAAAATAAGAAAAGACGAAATATATTAAAGGTTTATCATTGGTGGGGTCCCAAGAAATATATTAGGTTAATAAAAAGAATAAACAATTAAAATACAACAACTTAACAATTCTTTATATAGAGTTATTTTTATATATTTTATTAATGTGATTGGTTAAATTAATTATTTTATATTAAAAAAATAATCCAATCAAACACTTTAATAAAATACATAAAACTATATAAAAATGATTAGGTATAAAATTTTTGATTATGTATGCCTTGAGAATGGAAGGAAAAAAAAAAAATGGTGACGATTAACGAATCTAGATTAGGTAGTGTGTCAAACACCCATTGGAAAATAAATAAATTAATAAATGGTATTTGGAAAATATGATATATCTTTTATCTACATTATTATTGCTGGCTGCCGACACATTCCCGAACCTGCCAGCCTTTCCCTGGAGATTTGGTTAACTAGGCTCGGAGTCGAGGCTAGTATACTCGTTTATTTATCCCGTTAATCATTTTGATCCACAAAGATTAACGTGCTCATCTGTCGTCAAGGAAAAATCTCTCCCTGCTTTCATGCACACAGAGAGAGAGAGACAGAAACATTAAAATAGCAGAGAGAAAGAGTGAAGAGCGACAGTGACCGTGGGCTATATTGCATGTGGCCGTGATACTGATACAATCTTCATCACTATTGGCTACAGCCGGCAAGGAGCGTATGTACTGCCTTTACCATTATCGTTCAACAAACTTTTCAGTTTTCCTTTGAAATTCAATCTTTTGCCACTGTATTCTCTGTTCGCAGCTATTTTCTTGGTTACCCATTTGGCATTTCTTTCTGATTAGGTAATTTTGAAGTAAAGATTTTCCTTTTCTTTTCCCTTTGTACTATATCCTCCTTCGGAAAGCGAGCTCCTCAATTTCAGAAAAATACTGGGTATTGAAGATTAATTGTGTGCGTGTGTTTTTTTTGTCCTCCAGGAAGCTGAGCAAGCATATGAACTGAAGCTTTCAAACTCAATAGCTACTATCACTCTTAAGCAAGGATGCTTTCGGCAAAATCCGAGTCTGATATCACCAGCTTAGCTCCATCGTCACCTTCAAGGTCCCCCAAGCGCCCTGTATACTATGTACAGAGCCCTTCAAGGGATTCTCATGATGGCGACAAGTCCTCTTCTTTGCAGGCCACTCCAATCTACAACAACAGCCCAATGGAGTCTCCTTCTCACCCGTCTTTCGGGCGCCACTCGAGGAACTCCTCGGCCAGCCGGTTTTCTGGGATTTTCCGGTCGTCCTCGGGGAGAAAAGGAGCCAGGAAGAGGAATGACAAGGGGTGGCCCGAGTGTAATGTGATCATGGAAGAAGGAGCTTACGATGAACTCCAGGACAAGGCGTTTACAAGGCGGTTTCAGGCTTTGATTGCCTTGTTTGGTTTTGTGCTCTTGTTCACTACGTTTTGCTTGATTATATGGGGAGCTAGCCGGCCTTACAAGGCAGAGATTACCATGAAGGTATGCCAAGTTCCCTTCTTTGCTGTCGGGTATTTGCCTCAAACTAGTCTTTATCATATTAATGAAGGATATAAACATTGTGGCAATTATGTTTTTTTGACGCTTGGTTCGTGGATTTGTCTTTGATGATGATGAATATGGTTTATGGGGTTGTAATCATGATAACTTTCAAAAGCGACCAATCTAATTGGGGAAACAGCCAAGGTTTCAAAATCGTCAAAGTAGCAATCAACAGCAAAAGCGAAGTTAATTCAATGGGCATCGGAGAAAATTGTAATGTGAGATAAATCCAAAATTCTAGCCGTCAATTCGTAAGATAAAGCATATTTTTTTTTTTCAAATTGACTGTCAGCTTAGTGTTTGGAAGAGAATATGTTCTGATTATCCATTTGTTGTAAGTAATTGCTATGTTCAGTAGAAGACTTGAGTGTAAATAATTATTTAGCAATGGAAGATATAATATTCTAAGGATTTAGACAGTTCCGATATTTGGTTAGGTACGTGGTTGGGAAAAAACAAAATCCTGTTAGGCACGTATTATGGATCATTATGAACTTTATTTTTTAATCATTTTTCATCCTCACATCCTCAACTTTGCTTGGGAACTTTAAAGTGATGGCAGAAAAGATGAAAGATAAATTCTTCCGTCTCAACTTTGCTTGGGAACTTTAATAGCCAGTACATTACTGGTTTTCTTTGTACTCTCTTTTTTTGTTTTTTTGGTTTCCTTTATAAGATCGGTCTAACTTAATCTTGAGTTTGCTCATCATACTTATAGTTGGACAGGCACTCGTCTCTCTTGACTGAAGAGATTGTGCAACTAAGCATTTTGGGATGATAGTGTATATGGCATAACTCTAGAACTATTTGCCCTCCAAGTACAGTCATAGTCCTTTTTATTTTAAATTTTACTCTCTACGGCAAATGAGATATATATCCCAGTAGAAGGTTTATGCCCTGACTTAGGAATGAAGCTTTTTTCATGGATACCTTCAAATTGGAAGGAGCAAGTTCTGGAATTGTTTCCAATTTCTTTAAGCATAAAGCATAAATACATGCAGATGTGACTGGCTTTACAATAAGACCTAGATCCAGCAGTTATTAATACCAACTGCATAAAAGATAGAGTAAAAATTAGCTTTGTTTTGATGGTTGTTGGTCAGCCATTGATATTATCAATACCTTACAATCTTGAAAATCCCTTCTGACAGTTGCAGGAAAAAGGGAAGTATGCACACTTCGTATGGTTTTAGTACTTTGAAAAAGTGAACCATTGTCGGATAAGCTGCTCATGGAACTCTTAATCCTTATATATGTGAATATGTAGAACATCTTTAGTTTCTCTGCCATTGTAATTTTTATACTTGGACTCTATGTATATAGGGTTAAATGTTACAGCGTTGTATTTCAATATCACAAGGAGCCATGTGAATTAAAACCGCACAAGTGATTTTAGCTTAAGGTGTTCCTTCTTTTTACCACTAACTACATCCCTTAATGGAGGATCTGATCCTACAGAGCTTGGCAGTAAGCAACTTATATGTTGGAGAGGGTTCAGACTCCACCGGGGTACCAACAAAGATGCTGACAGTGAATGGTTCATTGAAGATGAGCATATACAATCCTGCTACGTTGTTTGGCATTCATGTTAGCTCCACCCCTGTCAATCTCGTATATTCGGAGATTACTGTTGCGACTGGTCAGGTGAAAACTCTGTCCCCTACCACCTTTTGCTAAAGTTAATCACAAGAATCTAGTTAGGATACTAGTCAAATTATACTTTCGAACCTATAAAGGAATGAGGAAAAGGCACAAGCTTCTTGGACTAAATTTTAAACCCCACTAAACCATAATGATTTTGGTTTGAAGTTTGAGAAGCACGTTACCCATTTGAGCTTTTTATGATATGCAGCTGAAGAAATATTATCAGCCAAGAAAAAGTCACAGAACTGTCTCGGTGAATTTGGAAGGTGAAAAGGTTCCTCTGTATGGGGCTGGATCAGGTATAACAATATCCTCAAATGGTGGCGTAGTCCCATTGACATTGACATTTCAAATCCGGTCTCGCGGGGATGTGGTGGGTAAGCTAGTGAGAATAAAGCACCGAAGGCAGATCTCTTGCCCTTTGGTCATCGACTCCACCAGCACCAAACCGATCAAGTTCAAAAAGAACACATGCACATATGAATGGAGATCATGATGCGCTTTCCATTTGTATTATCTGATATTCGGCGCAAGCAGTGACACATAGTCTGGACTATCTGCTCTCAAATCTGTTGCCATTTCATGATCCAATCACATGTACTGCGCGCTGTTTGAGCTCTACTGAGCCTTTGTGATATATCGACGGGGAAGAAGAAATATGTATCATGAGAAACTCTGATGATGGGTGTATTATTTGTGTTTACTCTTGTGAGGATTATGCAAATAAACGTATGTATGCATGTATGTTTGTATGAATGCATTCGCGTGTGGTATAATATATGATTTTGATGAAGTTTATGATTTACAAGAACAGCAAAAAGATTGAAATGGGTTTCTATAAAAGCGTACTGAAATAATTAATTTTAGATTTTTTTTATCAATTTAATTTAAGAATTTTGAGTAGAAGAAAAATAGGTATATGAAATAGGTTTTATAATATTTACTAAAAAACAATTTTATTCCAATTTCCCATCAACAAATTTTACATGAGAGAAAAATTTATAAAGAGTTTTGTTATATACAAACAAGTTTGTGTACTAATCTGCGTACTAATATTCTTGTCTTCATATTCTAAATTTAAATTAACACTATTTTTAATAAAGTCTACTTTCTGACCAATCATATTGAATGATTACGCGTATTAGTGTGCAGAATCGCTTACAACTAGATTTTTCTATTTATTATAAATTTCCTCAAACTATCACATCATTTCCAATTAGCTCAAGTTATTAGTTTTAACAATCACTTTTAAATCATCAAAAGATTATAATTTACTCTTTCTTTAAAAAAAATTGACACTTGCTCTTGAAAAAAATTATAAAATATTCAAAAATTTGAAAACCCAAAAAAGTGAAAATAAAAAAGCCACGAAATTGATAGAGAATTTTGTCTTTTTGGAAAATTTTGTTCAGTTTTGCCGTGACTGCTAAAACTATAGAACCCGGCCGATAGTTATTTTTTTTATAAATTTTTATTTTTTTATTTTTCTATTCATATTTTTTTAATATATTTAAATATTTTTAAAAAATAAAAAAATAGATCTATATATTTAAAATTACTTTTTTAATCATTAAATAAAAAAAATTAATTTTTTTTTTTAAACAGTCAAATAGAGCTGTCACATTTAATTACAAACTAACTGTTTTTAAAGAGTAATGTTAGATACAAACTCTAAATAGATAAACTATATACAAATTTTTTGTAAAATAATGAGTCTCACTATTAAAGAATAGTTTTTTTATATTTTTTTTAAAACGAGATTCACATTTTTACAAGGAGTTATATAGAACTTGTGGCTTATACAAATCATTTATTTTTTCCCAAATATAATCCATGCATCTCTCAATCAAACCGACATGTCGGCCAGAAACGCCGGATATCCAAATACTCAAGTGTGCACGACTGCACGTGAATCTCACTTCTCATTTCACACCGATCCGCAATCTACCCAATCTCTCCTAACAGTAAGATCTTCCGCAGACCCAGAATTTCTCGATTAACATCCAACTCCTAACACAGATCTCATCCAAGACCACTAGCAATTTTCGCCGAGAATCTCAAAAACCCATTTTCTTATATTGCCCGTCAACATGCATACGAGGAAACCCACTTCGAAATTCCTCTTTTTTACCCTCAGTCTTTTTCTATTCCTGAGTTTTCTCATTACTATCAAGGCCTCTGAGCCCGCCCCAAATGAAAATGACGATGAAGATTTGGAAGGTCTTGAAGAACTTATAGCATGGGATGAAGAAGAAGAGAACCGAGAACAAGAAGGGTCATCCAGTGTGAGGTCATCAGAGGCTGAGGTTTTAACCAGAGCCCAGAGGATTGTTCTTGAGCTTAACAATGATAACACCAAGAGGATCATTGATGGGAATGAGTTCGTGCTCGTTCTGGGGTATGCGCCTTGGTGTGCAAGGAGTGCCGAGCTTATGCCTCAGTTTGCTGAGGCTGCAACTTCACTCAAGGAATTGGCGAGTCCCCTTTTGATGGCCAAGCTCGACGCGGACCGGTATCCGAAGGCGGCGTCCCTTCTTGAGATCAAAGGGTTCCCTACTCTTCTTCTGTTTGTTAATGGGACTTCTCAAGCATACACTGGTGGATTTTCAGCGTAAGTTGCTGCTTTCAGCGGAAGATCTTACTGGGCTTGATTTAATAAAAAAAGTTGTGTTTTAAGTGACTAGGGTCTGCTATATGAACCTTTTATTCATAATGGTCTTTCCCGCAGATTAGCGATTTGTTGTGAATTGATTTATTCATCTTATCAAAGCATATGCGTGTCTTAAATTTTCAATTTAAGTTGTAATTGTGCAAATTTGCAACTTAGAAATTGAATTTGATGCGTTTTTGGGTTAATTTTTATTCAGGGAAGAAATAGTTATCTGGGCAAGAAAAAAAACTGGTGTACCTGTTATTAAAATAAGGTCAGTGGCGGAGGCAGAAGAATTTCTGAAAAAGTACCATACATTTGTTACTGGTCTGTTCAAGGAATTTGAGGTATGTGGATCTGAATCGTTACAAGAATTTTCCTGGAATTTTGGAGAAAAAAAATGCTAAACCTGATTACAAAACTTACATAAGTTATTTCCAAATTATTTGCTTTAATGTTGTTCTGTTCTTGTGAACCAGCATTATATTGAAAGGGTCCTGAAAGAGACGCGTTACTGTGTGGTAAAAAAATATTTTGTTCCCAACCAATAGATGCAGTTACCCCTTTATGATTTTTCTAATTGACACTTGGTGAAGCTGATTCTTATGATTTCACCTCTTGAATGTTGGCTTTAAAATATATTCACTAGTCACTAGGTTTTCTTTTGACATTTCTCCTACAACCACTGGTGTTCTTTGGACACTGTTAAGTTTCAAAATGCATTAAACTTTTAAATTGAACTAAATATTCATAACTGTGCACTTTTATTTCAATTTGGCATTGGAGGAAAGTAGGAATAAGAAGTAAGTTGCGATCCTTTTTCCTTTGGTTTACTATAGCTTTTGTTTTCGTGCAGTAGGTATAGGAATGGTGCTATAATGTAATCAAAATTTGTATGGTTAAACTATGTTAATTTTTAACAAGTTTGAAGTAAATTGATATTGGCATATGAAGTTTCATGTATGCCAGAAAAAAAGGTTTTCTTTCCTATGTTATGCATTTGTCACTTTTTAAGTTTATTCCAAACAAACCATGACTTGCCAAGGGATCTCAAAGTGTTTAGTAGACTACACTGTCAAATGTGGCAGAATCTTTTTTTGTTTTTTTGTTTTTTGGGGGGGTGGGTGGATTCAATTCTCATTGTTTCAATCCATTGGATGCCAACACAAGAAAATTAACCAATCAAAATTGGCGTACAAACCATATGTTTTAGCTTCATTCTGGCTGGTGTGGTGATGAATATAATAACACCAGATGATATATCCACAGGGACTTGATTATGAAGAATTTGTAAAAGCGGCAATATCTGACAATGAAATCCAGTTTGTTGAAGTGAGTGGCATCGATGTTGCAAAAGTTCTTTTCCCAGATATCAAAGATACTAACCATTTCATTGGGATTGTTAAAAGTGAACCCGAAAGATACACTAAATACGGTGAGTGTGTGATATGGTGATTGTATATCTGTAACTGCTGCTGATTTTCCTGGTAGGGCTTGTTAGTGGTGACACTCATCTTTCAATTATTACTTAGGGATAAATGTTTCTTGTTAGTAGCAACACTCATCTTTCAATTATCTGTATCATGAAAATTACATGAGCAGGCCACAACTTGCTGATATCCTGAGTGATGAATTTGTTTGACATTGCAGAAGGGACCTTCAAAATGGAAAAAATATTACAGTTTCTGGACAGTAACAAGTTCCCGTTAGTTACTAAATTGACTGAGCTAAATTCTGCACAAGTTTACTCTAGCCCTATCAAACTTCAGGTTGTTGATACTCCCTTTACTGTACTTTTTCTTCTGTTGTTTTTCATATCCCATACAATTTTTCTCCATTTTGCTTTATGTATTAGAATCTGTGTTGATAACTGAGGAAAAGATTATACCTTTTGGTTAGTGGGATTTACTTTTAAATATAATGCTGTTGAGACTGTTCATTTTTTTGGTATGAACCGATGATTGTACTTTTCAAAGGTCAATTATTGTATGTAAGAAGAAAGAAAAATATGAACTCTTTCTGTCCTTTCCCCTCTGAAGGGCAGGCCTCAAATCAGTTTTAATTCCCTGTCATCTTAATAAATTGTGATGTGACCATATAGGGGTGATCTAATTGATGTAGTGACCTAGAAAAATCCAATATATGCAGCCAGGTTCGTCAGAAAATTCTATCTCTCAGCTAATCTATGGGAAGGTTCATAGCACTGATGCTGAACGTAGAATTTTGTGGATGCTTGGCTATTAATTCTGAGTTGCTGAACCTAGAATTATAAACTAACTTGCCTAGAGTGTAATACAAGTTCAAGCCATCTGGCATGGTTCTGTCAAATACCCATGATCAAAGCTTATATCCATGACTTCTTAAAGAATTTATGGTACTGTTCGATGGTGCACTCCTGCAAATTTGTCTACAACTCTGATACAAGATGCAATTAGTTGCTGACAGGTTCATCTTTATTATCCTCTAGGTCATTGTCTTTGCGGAGGTTGATGACTTTAAGAATCTTCTTGAGCCCCTTCAAGAAGTTGCCAGAAAGTTCAAGTCAAAGGTAGTTTTTTTAACCTGCATTTTAAGCCATTATTGCAATTATCCAACTTTTCTAATGTGATTTCCCATGTAATTTGTGGACGCAGATAATGTTTATATATATAGACATTGCATACGAGAACCTTGCAAAGCCATTCTTAACTTTATTTGGGCTTGAAGAAGCAGAGAACACTGTGGTTAGTTCTCCAGTTAGCTACTAAATGTTTAATGTGATATCATCATCATCATCACTGTCATTATTGTTATTGTTATATTTCTTTCTTCAACTTATTTATGTGAGACTATTAAGGATGGTTATAGTTTTCTTTTTTGACATATAGGTGACTGCATTTGATAACAGAATCAGCTCGAAGTTTTTGTTACCATCAGATCCAACCCAGACCAACATAGAAGTAACATACTTTTCTTCCTTTCCAGTTTAAACTTTCCTTTGGAAAGATATCTGGTTGGACCACTATAATCGTATTCTGAATTGGCTTTTTATAGGAGTTTTGCCAAGGGCTCCTGGATGGTGCTCTTTCTCCTTACTTCAAGTCACAGACAATACCAGACAATGTGAGTCTTTTCTACTTCCATATTTCACTCGTGTCTTTTTGTCCTTTTTGGGAGATGTTTATTTCCTTTTCTCTTTTCCCGCCTCAGCCAATTGGTGCAATGTGGTGATGTCATAAAGGGCATAACATGATGGGCATGATTAATTTCCCAAGACATTTGTGAACCAATAAAAATTGGAATTGTTTGTTTTATATTATTTTATATCTGCAAATCACTGTGATCTTCTAATGTCTCTGTGAACGTGAAAATTGCAGAAAGATGCAAGCATACAGATCATTGTAGGAAAGACATTTGATGACCTGGTTTTGAGCAGTCCCAAGAATGTTCTTCTAGAGGTTTGATATTTTTGTGCCTTCCAGCTACTTCTCCTTTGCTCATGACAACTAGTCTCCTCTAGTCCAAAATACTGTTAGATATAAGCTTGCTTATCAAACAGATGGTAATATTATCAACTTGAAGTTGTGTGGGTACTGTTAGTTTTGTTTTTGTTTTTTTTGGTACTGTTAGTTGATAACAAAACTTCATGGAAACTACATTTTATGGTATAGGAAACCACTTTCCTTCATTTTGGAGAATAATAGGATTCATTATATACATGGTAGGTAGTATTCTGGTTCTCCCTATGTAATTGTAGTGAGCATTTTCTTGGTAGCACATTCCCAACACACTTGCTGAAATTTCTATAGCAGCCTAGGGTTTCAAAATTATTCTAGAGGAGATTAATTAAACTCTTTCCCTAAAGAACCTATATTCTCCGTTGGCACAGGTATACACACCATGGTGCATCAAGTGTGAAACCACCAGCAAGCATGTTGAAAAGTTGGCTAAGCACTTCAAAGGTTTGGATAATCTGGTATTTGCAAGGATAGATGCTTCTGCTAATGAACACCCAAAACTGCAGGTAGGTTTATTATTATTGCACTTATGTCGCGACATTGTGTACTATTTATGAAGTTACAACATTGGTATGGCTTTACTCAAATTCTGTAAAAGACTGAATAAACTTGTTTCAAATGGCTGGAGAAAAAGGAACTGTTTCCTCCATTTTAATTTCTTCCGGTGTATGAATGCTCCCTTGAGCTTTTATGCCCATTGCTTTTCTTATCAACTTAGAATCGGTATTTTTTGTTATGGGTTCTACTTAGTATTTGTCCAGTTTGTTTTGAGGCACTTGCTTGAGCCTTTCTCACACACAAGCTCTCCCAGATTACAATATCTTTTTTTCTTATTCTAAATCTCACTGATTTTGCTGCAATTGATATTAAGCCATGATTAAGGTGAATACTTTACCCTTTTCAAAAATGCCATTTTCATTCTAGTGCCTGAATGAAAAGGGTGCAGGTGTCTCAGTAATCTCGAATCACTTGAATCTTATCAATGAAACACATTTTTGGCCATTAAATGATGATGCTGATGAGGGTTTTGCCTTTGTTATCTTTTGATATTGCAGGTAGATGACTATCCAACACTCCTCTTTTACCCTGCAGAGGATAAAGCAAATCCGGTAATTATTTCATGACATATTATGTATATTTATAGTTACGTGTGCTTTAGCCAATTCATGGAAGTAATCTATTATGCTTGCAGATCAAGCTATCTACTAAATCCAGCTTGAAGGATCTAGCGGCATCTATCAACAAACATGTGAAAGCTAAAGATCACGTTACGAAAGATGAATTATAGAAAAGGACATTGACTAAATATACTGAGAATTCAAGTCATCAATAAAGAAATAGAGTTAGTTTTACCAAATAGAATTTTGAGCGGGAAAAAACCACTACCTAATCAAGGAAATCCAACCATTCATCTTGGATTGATATGTGTATCCTTGGTCAAGCTTCTTCTATAGTAGCAGTTTATCTCTGATCATTTCTTTCTTATCCTCAACGAAGTAGAGACCAAGTTTAGGGGTTACATTATTCAGGATTGTGGACTTGTAGTGTTGTCAAGTTCAACTGAGATAAATTTCCACACGTAGCTAGTAATTTGATATGTATGTGATGTCGCATCGGTCAGAAGCATCGACAAGACAAGCCTTTGAGCCCCTGTAAGCCTCCTTAAACGTGTGAATAACATGTTGGAGCATACGAGCGAGTGAATTACTTTAGTATTGAAAACTTGCATGTTCTTGTTTCCCAATGCTTATCTTTTCCGCCAGAGGATTGCCAAATTCAACGAAAGACTAGGAGATAAGGAAGGCGAAGATCCAAAAAGGTAATGCCTTAAGTAGACTGTTTAACCATTCTATAATTCTATATAAATTAATCCTACAGAATATTTTGTGAATTCAGCCACTTTCAATTGCTGTCTGGTATTTTAGTAGATGATTACTCTCTCTTTTTGTCTTTGATCGATGAACATTATCCGTGTTTGAAATTTAATATAGAGATTACAACCGACTGGTTTCACTCACAAGATCTCTACCACTTGCTTCGGTTTGAATAGGGGTCAAAAATATTATTCTGAGCTTGGCATTGTAAAGTAGGCTGCTTTTTGGGTTGCATGATCTGCTAAAGAGACCCCCACTGAAGTGATACGGAATCGATTTTTCTAAACTCTAACCTTCACTAGCTAGAACGAAACAAATTGCTCTGTATTTCTCCTTTGACATGACATGCATCCAGATGCTAATCTTCAACGCTCATGAAAATTACAAAAACTTACTAGTGTTGAGAAGTTATGGTTGGCCTTGACAATTTGCCTATGCAATCAATGGAATTAAGATTTCAGAACTCCGCGGCAATATGGTTCGACTTTCAAAATACAAATTCTTAAAGAATGGGTGCTTCGAGCCCAGACCCAGGTGCATGGGTGTTCACGCTTCACAACTGTTTATGTTTCTGCGGTTGGACGAATTTAAGAACCAGATCAGCAGATATAGAAAAGCAAGCACCATCTTCCCAACGATCCTGAAAATTTGTAAAATACAAAGCAGAAAAAAATGGAGCTGAAAAATATGAAGATGTTCAGCATCAAGGTCCAATTGATTCCTGAGCACGGGAAGAATTTTAAAGGTCATGGAGAATTAAATATAGTCTAAAAATTTGAGATTGAGAAAGTCGAGCAAGAGCTTTCAAGTTGCTTCGTATGTGCAGATGTTTTCAAATCCCATGTACTCATGCTGCTTAATACTTCTAATCGTGTTTGCTATGCTTACACCACCTGTTCGTTCATAAAGAAACAAAATCTGTTCAGTATTTATGAAAACTTTAAAATCTGAATATAGGATGAATCCATAACTAGATCGATCTTTTTCAAATAACTTTAATCTTTTAAGCGAACTGCAATAAGTAGTTATTCCAAAATGACAAATACCTAGTGATATAGCACTGACAAAAATTGTGGAAGCCAAAATGAAGATGATCAAAGATGCTCTCCCAAGTATGGCGATCACCTTTCTTACCACATATTGGCCTACAAGGGCAGCAACGGATGCAACTGCAATAAAGTACAGAGCTGCAAGAAATTATCAGAAAAAGTTAGAGCACTACCTGTGTTGAATTTTGGGGGGGGAAATGGTAGTTTCCTTTAGTAATCTAAATTATTATTCGTGTGGTGGTACTCATCTTTACTTACCATATGGAACAGGGAATCGTTTCAGAAGGTAATATTGTACGACAGACATGGTTGAAGAAAATGTCATGATAAAGGTTGCTGTGGCACTTGACACCTGAAAGATAAAAAGTCCAGTAAACTCAAGTTTCGAAATTATAAAGGGGAGATTGAATTCAAGCAAAGAATATTTATCAAGGTGAAATCATAAATATGGCTGTAGGATTGAACAGCTATCATCTAACCACTGAATAGACTCCTTAAAGATGCTTTGCTTCCTTCATTACCAGTTTTCTGGGGCTATTAACATTTAAGTGTACAAAGAAACTTACTCGCTAACATAAATGTCATTGTTTTTCTCTGATCCTGCAAAAACAGAAATGTTATTCAGACTAAATTTGAAGGCATCGAAGCACCCAACGCACCTGAGGAGGGACTCCCAGCTCCAGAAAAAGTGGACCCAAAATGAATCCTCCACCAAGACCAAGCAACCCTCCGACTATGCCGGCTAATATTCCACATGCACAATAAAGAACCAGCTGGTGCACTCGCCAATTTGTGTCTGCTTCTCCCTTTGATGTGATCACTCTCTGCCCTTTGTACAGGTTCACGGCTTCATATGAAGTCACTCCAACGGTTACTGGGATCTGAGGATGACAAAAGGAAAATAAACCATCACCAAGATGCTCGAGGAATAGTTTTCAAGAATCTTTAGTATCCGAGCCCACAGCTCTTCTATTCTCGTTGAAGTTGTGAAAGGTACCTGCAATAGGTTTAGTACCCAATACAGCACCGAACAAGTAGTTGTATGATTCTGTATCCAACACGTGAAACCCATCAATCTAGCTCATTGACACGAGAAGCAAAGGAAAACTAATCAAAGAGTACTTCTAGAAAGAAAATTAAGCACGAAGCTGAATAAAACCTTGGCGATCTGCAGTCCAAGGACAATGATCCACACTGCAGAAAGTACTCCAACTTCCTTCCAGTAAATATTCTCAAGAATAGAGACCTGGGAATGTTATAGATGTCAGTCATGAAAACCACGAGTCAAAGAAGGATTGACTGTGTATTCTAACCTTTGATTTTTCAGATTCCTTGGTCTCTGAACGAGTGCTAGTGCTTGGGCCTGCAGGTAGAGGCTTGTATTCGACCTCCTGATCAATACCTCTATCTGATTTAAGAACACATTAGCCAGGCTAAGAATTCTTTGAGAAACCCAAGGTAAAGAAACACAGAGAGAGAGAGAGAGAGAGATTAACTCACTTCTTGATTGCAAAAATCTAGCAGCCTCCTGGAAATAAGACGAACAAGTAAGAAATTAAGTGTTGAAGCATAAAGAACGTCAATTTATAAACTAAGAGTATGAGCAAAAATTTTGAGCTACCCTTTTAATTATGGTTTCCTTTTTCCATGTTTCAACACCCTTAATGAATGCCTTGCTTGAAGTCACTGCAGGTAATCATGACCGGATCAGGGAGGCTGTCCAAGAAGAACACGCAGAAATAGCAGTTCAAAAAATAAATACCTATGAAGGTGACCATTAACAAGACTGTGATTATCCAGTCAGGAAAAATCACATTGAAAGTAACTCCAATACTGATCCCCAACACCAACATTGGCTGAAACAGAAGTGCAAGATCATAATCAATGACAGGCAGCTCAAGTGTAGGATGTCTTTGCCTTAAATTGTAGAAAACAGTTGCCGCAGCTCCACCCATGATCATACCTGACCCAAACAAACCAAATCAAGGAAAATTTCCCTCATATATCATGTTAATTAGAAAGGTGAAAAGTAAATTAGAAATCAAGGATCAGTATATCAACTCATGAGCCGTGACCAATTTAGAGTGCAGTATACGCAAAGGAAAGAAAGAACTGCATCCAAGCCGGAAGGCTCTCAAATCCACTTTACCATTTTGAAATTAAAAGAACCAGTATCATAAAAAATAAAAAAAATAAAAAAACAATATACATTCACCTTGACCTGTCATCTTATATTTTTCTGATAATTCATAATTTAACATAAAGAGATCTCAAGTTCAAAGCATGAATCTTCACTTTTAACGCTTAATTCTAGTTTTAAAATTCCACGTGAGGGGACAAAGCTTGAAAGTTGATAAGACTCCAACATTCCCACACAGAATTTTGGATAAACTCAGATCGATGGCTATAGGGACAGTATGAGCTCAATATCCACCTACATTGAAACTCTACACTCTACAGAGACGTGGGGCTTCTCTAAAGCTATTGGGTGACAGAAATAAATGAAAAGGAGAGGAAACACCTATGAGGATGAGGATGGTACTTACATTTGGATAGGGCTGTCGATGATTTCTGGTCAAACCCAATAATAAGGGAAAGCATGGGAACAAAGATGCCACCCCCACCAACTCCTCCCACAGTTCCAAAAGCTGCCCCAAAGAATCCTATGATGGTGCCAACAACAATCTTCCAGCCAAACTCCATATCCTGTAAACCCAATCTCTCAACATTAGTAGTTTTACTATTTGTACCATCAATTGGCACAATGACAATAAATTAAAAAGCAAAAACACAAAAGGTAGTACACCCAACAGTACATAAAAAAAAAAACAATATTTGTTCTTCATTTGTCGCAAGAAAACAAAGCAGACGAAGTGATTTAAATTTGAAGTTTCAGTACTCTTTTTTTTTTTTTTTTTTTGGGGGGGGGGGGGGGGGGGGGGGGGGGGGGGTTTGTCACAGTGTTGTTGAAGGGTTGCGTAGTGGGCCAAGGTAGTAGTGTGGGCTTTGAAGAATAGGGGAACTGGACACCTGAAGGAGTAAAACGGGCTGGGCTCTCTCATTGATGTTTTCGGCTTTAGTGTTTTGTTGTCAGCTTTATTTTAACTATCGTATCTGTATGAACTTAAGGCCCATGGCCCACGAGGTAGTTTATATTTCTGTTAATTGCTTATTTTCTGATTGGTTAGCACACCTGGAGGTCGGTAGCATGAGACCCTTGGTGGTTATTAGTGGGAACGCTGTGCTATTGTCAGTGCTGAATGATATTACAGAAATCCTTCACTCTATTTTCTCTCTCTAATTCTATCTTGGAGGCTCTCACCCTCGAAGTGAGAACTTTATCTTCTTCCTATTTCCATCAACAATTGTGTGTGTTACGATTCTGGTATCAGAGATTTAGATGCAGAAGCAGCTGCTCTTTCGGAATGGCAGAAGGGACAAGGATGAACCAACTCTAGGAAGGCTTGGGGTCGCTAAAAACATCAACTGAGGCACAATTCAAGAGTGTAGAAACTGAAATCCTTGGGTTGCAGAGTCAGCTCCAGGATGGCTTGGTTACCCTTACAAGGTCCACATAATCGCAATTCAAGACTGTTGAAACCGAGATCCTTAGGATGAAGAGGCAGTTTGACTCGGTTGTTCATCAGCTTGCAGCATTGACAATGGAGATGCAGAGTAGGAACTAGGATGCTTCCTCAGGGGAGACCCCTTTGATTCCTCATCACTTGCAGAAAGAAAAGCACCAAGGGTCAGGAGGGGAGTCTTTTCCGAGGTCAGTACGTATAGACTTTCCTAGTTTTTGTGGGGAGGACCCAGGTGGATGGCTATATAAGGCTAACCACTTCTTTAATTACAACAACACATTACCCCAACAAAAATTGAGGATAGCCACATTTTATATGGAAGGCCAAGCCCTGATATGGTTTCAGGACTTGGAGGAAACAGAGAATTTGGGCAATTGGGAAGAGTTTTCCAAGGAAATTCTAACTAGGTTTTGGCCCCAGCTCGTATGATGACCCTATGGAGGCCATCACTAGGCTCAAACAAAATAGTACAGTGAAGGAACACAAATCTAAGTTTGAGGCACTGTCTAATAGGCTTTGGGGTTTGTCTGAGTCCTATAAACTCAGTTGTTTCTCAAGTGTGTTGAAAGATGACATTTGACTCCCAGTAAGAATGTTCAACCCAACTAATTTACTCTGCTTATAGCCTGGCTAAGATCCAAGAGGAGCACTTAGGAGTTATAAGGAGGAACCCGAGGGGCTTGCAAAATCATCATGAACCAGGATTGCTAAAACCCCCAACTCAAACCCCATAACTACACAGAAAGGAGAATCTAAGGCCTTGGTACCTGTCCAGAAAATTAATTCCCCGCAAATGAAGGAGAGAAGGGAAAGGGGCTTGTGTTATCACTGTGACTCTAAGTGGAACCCAGGCCACAAGTGTTCCAACCCCAAGCTATTCCTATTTGAAGATGTAGAAGAAGAATATGAAGTTGATAGTGATAGTGAAAAGATAGAGAAGAGATGCTGTTAGGGGAGGAGGGAGAAAACCAGAAAACAGAACCACAACTATAAATTTCCCTACATGCCCTGATTGACTCGCAGAACCCGAAAACAATGAGAGTGAGAGGGAGAGTAGGTAGCCAAGAAGTTATTATGCTAATTAACTTGGGGAGTACCCACAGTTTTTTAGACCCATCAGTTGTAAGGAGGGGTAATATATCATTTAATGGGGATGAACATGTGAGAGTGACGGTTGCCAATGGAGAACAGGTCACTAGTGAAGGGAGAGAAACTAAACTGGGATTTAAGGTGCAAGGCACCCATTTTTCTGCTGATGTGCATGTTCTAGTACTTGCAGGTTGTGACATGGTGCTAGGGGTACAGTGGTTGAGAGGCTTGGGCCCTATCCTCTGGGATTTCCAGAACCTATTGATGAAGTTCCAGCATGAAGGGAAAACTGTACAACTAAGGGGCTTGAGTCCTTCTCAGGGAATTGAAGAAGGGGGCATTAACAAACACAACAGGTTGGAAAAGAGAGGGCTACTGCTTCAGTTGGTTGAAGTGGAATCAAGTGAACAGAATGGGGCAATACCTGAACCAGTCCAAGAGTTGTTCAGTCAATATTCAGATGTGTTTGGAGAGCCAAAAGAACTGCCACCCCACAGAACATGACCACCCTATTAACCTCTACCCAAACACTCCACCCATATCAGTTCGACCCTATAGATGCCCTTATTTCCAAAAAGATAAAATAGAAAACATTGTGAAGGAGTTGCTGACCACTGGAGTCATTAGACCGAACCAAAGCCCTTATTCCTCACCTGTCCTATTGGTGAGAAAAGCTGATGGCTCTTGGAGGATGTGTGTTGACTACCGGGCTTTGAACAAGGCAACCATTAAGGACAAATATCCTATCCCAGTAGTAGAAGAACTATTAGATGAGCTAAGTGGAGCAGAATTATTCTCTAAGCTGGATCTACATTCGGGATATCACCAGATAAGGGTGAGGATAGAAGACATCCCAAAAACTGCCTATAGGACACATGAGGGCCACTACAAATTCCTGGTTATGCCCTTTGGGCTAACCAATGCTCCCTCAACATTTCAAAGTCTCATGAATGAGATTTTCAAGCCTTATCTAAGGAAGTTTGTCCTAGTTTTTTTTTATGACATATTCATATACAGCAAGACAACAGAGGAACACTTAAAGCACCTGGAACTAACCTTGGAGATTCTAAGGAAAAACATCTTACTAGCTAAGCCCTTTAAATGACATATTAATATACAGCAAGACAGTAGAGGAACACTAAGTTTGTTTTCAGAAAACATCTCATCTCATCTCATCTCATCTAATCATTACAACTTTCCCAACTTCCAATACAAAATAAAATAAACAATTCAACTTTTTCAAATCCCAAAACAAAAATAATATTAAAAAATATATTCTAACAATATTTTATTCAACTTTTTAACTTTAATCTCAATTCATCTTATCTCATCTCCGAAAACAAACAAGCCCTTAAAGCACTTGGAACTAACCCTGGAGATTCTGAGGAAAAACATCTTACTAGCTAAGCCCTTTAAGTGCTCTTTTGCTAAGTCTGAAGTAACCTATTTGGGCCACTTAATATCAGCAGATGAGGTAAAAGCAAACCCTGAAAAAATCAAGGCCATGGAGGAATGGCCATTCCCTACAACACTGAAATCTCTAAGGGGATTTTTCGGGTTTACAGGGTATTATAGGTGGTTCATCAGAGGATATGGAGGAATAGCTAGGCCCTTAACCAATTTATTGAAGAAAAATAATTTCGTATGGTCCCATGAGGCTAAAGAGGCTTTTCTCAAACTTAAGGCAGCAGTGACTCGGCCACCTATGCTAGCCTTACCAGACTTTTCAGTGCCTTTTGTAATAGAATGTGATGACTCAGGGAATGCAGTTCGGGCTGTGCTTATACAGAGAAATAGACCTATCACTTACTACAACCAAGCTCTTAAAGGAAGGGTGCTATAGCATGGTCTACCCACGAGAAAGAGTTGTATGCACTTGTGGCTACTATCCAAAAATGAAGACCCTACCTGATTGGTCAGTGCTTCACTATCAAAACTGATCACTAAAGCCTAAAATACCTCCTAGAGCAGAAGGTGGGGAACCTTATGAAGGTGGGGAACCTTATGCAAAAAAAAGTGGGTTTCCAAGCTTTTAGGGTTGATATTAAGGTGGAGTACAAAAAGGGGCAGGAAAACAGGATGGTCGATGCTTTGTCCAGGAGGGATGAGGGCAGTAAGGCTGAAGTGGAAGCCAGCATCTCTGCCCTATCTATTCCCACTACTGAATGGTGGGAGGAGTTGAAACTGGGATATACCAGGGATCAGGGCCGGCTCAATACGTTACGGGGCCTAAGGCTAAAATTCTGAGTGGGGCCCTTTTTTTTTAAAGTAAAATTAAATAAATTTATTTTTATTTTTATATTATATTATATTATATTATATTTTTGTTTAAAAATAATTCCTACCATTTTGTAAAGTAAAATTATTGATTAAGATTTTATACCACATTTTCAATTAATAACTGACTTTAATCTTCATTAGGAAATTTTTGATTTAGAGAGAATTTTATCAAATTTAGTTTTACAAGTACTTTAGACTCTTAGACACAATTATAATCATTATTGTCAATAAAGTTCTATAAGCAACTTATACATTTGAAAAAAAATGGGCCCTTGCCTCTTCAAAGGATTATACAAAAACATTTAATGAATACTGGAAAATTAAATTTTTCTATTTATAATTTTTACATTATTTATATATTAAACTAATAATGACAAAAGAGAAGTGTATTCTTAGAAGGAGAATAGGTAAAATAATTATTATATGTGATACTTTTAAAAACTAATAATGATATAATATCTATTTGATCTTATTTATATTCTCATTTTCATTGAGTTAATTAAAGATTTTTATTGGGTATATATATATTTTTTAAAAATTCTACTTATATATATATATATATATATATATTTGGGCCTTCTTCCATTAGGGACCTTAGGCAATTGCCTAACTTGCCTAATGGAAGAGCCAGCCCTGCCAGGGATCCCCAGGCCCTCAACTTATTTTCTAAATGGGAAGATGGGTCTTTACCCTAGAAGTTCATAATGAAGGTAGGGCTCTTATACTACAAACAGAAGATTTATGTTGCTGATGATGGGGAAAACAGGCAAAAGGTGTTACAGATGCTGCACAGCAGCCCTGTAGGGGGCTATTCAGGGTATGATAATACCCTGCATCGAGTAAAGAGGGAATATTATTGGCCTGGAATGAGATCATACATCAAAAGATTGATAAGAGAATGTGAAACTTGCTAGAGGGTCAAAGCTGATCAGTCTAAACCTAGTGGTTTATTACAGCCTCTCCCAATTCCTTCCCAACCCTGGGCCCATATCACAAGGACTTCATAGAAGGCCTACCCCTCTCCCAAGGTTTCGACAATCTATGGGTTATTCACTGGTTGTAGATAGACTCACCAAATGCTCTCACTTTACCCCTCTGGCACACCCCTTTAATGCCAAGACCTTAGCCCACTTATTTGTCAAAAACATCCTAAAACTCCAAGATATGCCCCAAACCATCGTCTCAGATCGGGGAAGCACCTTCACCAACACCTTTTGGCAAGAGCTATTCAAGACCTAGGGAACTCAATTGGCCCTTAGCACCTCCTACCATCCCCAAACTAATGGCCAAACGGAGACAGTAAACAAGTGCCATGAGAATTACCTTAGGTGCTTTATGGGTGACAGGCCTAAGGTGTGGGTAGGGCTAAGCAAAAATCCGACAATCCGACTTCGCTCCGAGTCCGCTCCGACTCCGACTAGGTGCTTTATGGGTGACAGGCCTAAGGTGTGGGTAGGGCTAAGCAAAAATCCGACAATCCGACTCCGCTCCGAGTCCGCTCCGACTCCGACAAGTCGGAGTCGGAGTTTTTTCCCTATTGGAAGTCGGAGTCGGAGTCACTGCTCTAACTCCGCCTCCGACTTGGTCCTCCGACTCTGCCTCCGATTTTATACATATTTTATAAAAATATATGTGTTTTTCTATATATTAATCATTTAAATTTTATACAACTATATCTTATATAGTTAGTTAAACTCAATAATATACTAGTTAAATAATATATTTATACTATAATATATAGACTAAATTGACTAATAAATAATAATAGTTTAGTATATGACTATATGTAAATATCATACTATTACAAATTTACAATATTACTACCATGTTACATGTAAGTTGTAGCACTAAATTACTAATGTATAAATATAATAACATGTAATACTAATGTATATATAATATACTATAAACACTAAGATGCATAATAACATCAACATGTAATACTAACGGATAAACACTAATCTATAAATTTAGAATAACATATAATACTAATGTATAATAACTAAAGTATTATTCATCTAAATTTTATATAACAATATCTTGTATTAATTATATTTTTTGACTTCATAAATTCTCAATGTATTCCTTTTGATAAATATATTAGTAATACTAATATACATTAGTATATTAATTAGATTTCTGGTCTAATACTAATACTATTAGTAATCCACTTTAAGTCTATATATAAATTACTATATAAATCACTATAGTATTAATTACTAATACTATATTACTATATGATACTATTAACTATAGTGATATACTAGTATTAGTATACTAATACTATCAGTGATATAGTTAGTATAGTGATTTATACTAATTGTATTATATAATTATACTAAATTGAAATCACTATAGCAAATACTAATATATAGTTATGCTAATCACTATAACTAATACTAATACTAATATTGACTATAATTATAACTTATAGTATTATACCTATACTAAATCACTATAACTTATATTAATATAGTTATACTAAATTACTATAACTAATACTAATATTTATATTAATACTACTATAGACTATAGTTATAACTTATAATATTATACTTATATTAAATCACTATAACTTATACTAATATAGTTATGCTAAATCACTATAACTAATACTTATGTAGTTATACTAATCATTATAACTATATATAGTATTAATATCTCTATTAGTATAATATATAGTATTAATAATAACTAATACTAATATAACTATTAGTATAACTAATATCACTACTAGTATAACTAATACTAATACTAATATACTAATACTATTAGTGTATTACTAATATTTATATATATTAATATATATATCAAATATAAGAGATTAGAGATTTAATATATATAATATTAAATCACTAACATACTAATAGTATGATACTATAGTATTAGTAATTATACTATAAGATATAGTAATAGACTAATAGTATAATATATTAATACTATATTATATATAAAATAGAAATACTATTTTTTGAATCTTCATTTCATATACAGTGACTTTTTTTTTAATATTCATATATAATTATATATATCATATATGTATATAATATAATTAAAAATAGATTCATAGTAATTATAATAGTATACTATAGTAACTATACGGTACCTTTTGTTTTTAATCTTCATTTCGTATACGGTGCCTTTGTTTATTCTAGTGATTAGTTGGATGTGGATATGGAATCATGGAAGATGGGAGTACATGTAAAAATAGGACTTTTTTATTTTTAATTTTTGAATATATGTTAGTATGTTACTTGTTTTATTTAGTTGTATTTTTTATTATAATCAAAAGTTTAATAAGTTTGGATTGTAATTTTGAGAAAATTGAAATTTGAAAGCCCACAATTTTTTTTTTTTAAAAAGTGGGTCAAATATGAAGTTAAAAATAAAATAAAAAATAAAAAAAAGTCAAAAAATCCGACTCCACTCCGACAAGTCGGGGTCGGAGGCGGAGCGGATTCTCTATATGTCGGAGTCGGAGTCGGAGTCGGAGTCGGAGGTCCGACAAAGTCGGAGTCGGAGTCGGAGGTTGGGCCCTTCGACTCCGAAACTGTCGGTGCTCAGCCCTAGGTGTGGGCACAGTGGGTACCCCTAGCCGAATGGTAGTATAATACCACCCTACATGCCTCGACACACCTAACCCCTTTTGAGGCCCTTTATGGCTACCCACCCCCAAAACTAATGTCGTATGTGCCTAGAACAACTAAGGTGGATGTTGCGGAAGCATATCTTAAAACTAGAGATCAAACCATTCAATTATTGAAACATAACTTGAAACGGGCACAAGAAAGAATGAAAAAATAATCTCAGGCGAAAGGACCAAACTTTAGAGGTGGGAGAACCTCCTGCTTCAACCCTATTGGCAGTTGACAGTGACCCACTGCAAGAACTTGAAGTTGTCCCCTTGGTACTACGGCCCCTTCCAGATCACAGAGAGGGTTGGAGAAGTGGTGTATCGCCTTCAGCTACCACCCACCACCACCATTCACCCAATGTTCCACATCTCGCAGCTCAAGAAGAAGTTTGGCCAGCAGGTAGTTGCTCATCAAACCCTTCCCCCAGTGACCCAAGACGGCACTTTGAAGCTAGAACCATTGGAGATTTTAGCAAGGAGGGTCAGAAAGGTGCGGAACCAGGCCTTGGTGGACCTACTTACCCGTTGGCAAGGGCAACATGTCGACGATGCAACCTGGGAACCCTACCATGTTTTGAAGGAGCATTCTCCTTACCTTGCGGGCAAGGTATTCTAAGGAGGGGGTATTGTCACACAATGTTGTTGAAGGGTTGCGTAGTTGGCCAAAATGGCCAAGGTAATAGTGTGGGCTTTGAAGAATAAGGGAACTGGACACCTGAAGGAGTAGAACGGGCTGGGCTCTCTCATTTATGTTTTCAGCTTTAGTGTTTTGTTGTCAGCTTTATTTTGGTGGAAACGCTGTGCTATTGTCAGTGCTGAATGATATTATAAAAATCCTTTTCTCTATTTTCTTGCTTTAAGGCCTCGTTTGGATACAGAAACCCTATCAACCCATCTCATTTCATCATTACAACTTTTCAAAATTCATGTACAAAATATAATAAATAATTCAATTTTTTCAAATCCCAAAACAATAATAATTAGGGGTGAAAGTTGGTCGGTCTGAACCAGAGAAACCGACCGAACCGGACCGACCAGTGACCAAGACGTTAGTCTCAGTCCCTGAAATAGAGGACCGAGAATTTTCGGTCTGATCCCGACCCAGGGGTTTCCCACCCTGGATCCGACCGGACCAACTGAATATGTTTTAGAAAAAAATTTTATATTTTATATATAATATTTATATAATAATGGTATAATTAATTATGTAATTTTCATCAAACCTATCACCATTAAAAATATAAAATTTTAAATATATTATTAACAAATTAGTATTCTATCAATTAACTAATATATAATATCAATTAACTAATTATATAAGTTAAAAATATAATTTTCATCTAATTTATTATCATTTATCATATAAAATAATTTTTTATTGAGCTAGTTACATAATTCACATTAATAATTCACTTAATTTTAATTTAGTATTTAAATAATTTTTTATTAATTTATTTAAAAAGAAGAAAGAAGAAAAGCTGGACTAGACCAGACCAGACTGGTCCCTAGGAATGTTCGATTCGAAAAAAATGATAGACCGAAAATTTCGGTATCACTCCCAGACTGGACCAAACTAGACCGATTTACACTCCTAATAATAATATTATAAAATAATATTCTAATAATATTTTATTCTAACTAATCTAAAATCATCGCACCTCACTTCACTTCACCTCACCTCACCTCTCCTTACCTCGCTATCCAAACGAGCCATAATTCTATCTTGATGGCTCTCACCCTCGAAGTGAGAACTTTATCTTCTTCCTTTTCCATCAACAATTGTAGGTGTTACAGTTGTTCCTTGATCAGGGAACCAAAATAAAGAGGGTAGAGGTAGTTGTACAAAACATGTAGGAGAAAAACATTAAATCAATCAAAACAAATGTAGTTGTACAAAACGGTGTAGGCATTATAAGAGGAAAAGTTTTACTCACCGGCCAAATACGATCAAACGACAATCGGCCCTGTTCCCATAAGGAATTCCAGACTTTCATAACATGATCAGAGTCAACCTCTTCCTTGTCATTGTAACTTGAAGCTCTTCCTTTTGCCGAAACAATTAACAACGAAGACATAAGGAGAAGACTAATCACAGCTATTTCAATCAACCTCGAATCCCTCCATTCTGACCCCGTCCCAGCCATCATATTTTCTCTTACTTGCTCCGCTCTTCTTCAGAAGCTCATTTTTTCAATAAAAAAATAAAAAAATAATTAAAAAAAAAACCTTTTTTGCGAAACCCAGTTCGTAGATGAAGTTCTAGTCCACTTTGAGTACAGTAGAAACTTTTAGAGCAAAAAGGGAAAAGGGTACAGGGACAAGCCACTCTGCCTGACTCTTTGAGTGGGACAGTGGTGGAAGCGCAAAGCTCGATCTGAACTCGGTTCCCGTTTTAATTTGTGCTCACGAAACACTGGAAAACAACAGAACTTTAACATAAATGTTTGGATCGAAATACCGACAGTAATGGGCCGTCTTTTTTAGCCTTGGTAGGCCTTTTGTCTCGGGGAGGGAGGGAGAGAGCTCTGCTTTCTTCCTGTGGTGCGGAGAGAATAGATCCCTGCAACGGGTGAGTGACACCGAGGGGAAGAAGTGATCGATTTTGAGACAATCAGTCGAACTCCCCACGTGAGTTTATTCCACTCAGACTTCACTAAACTCAACTATTCCAGCTTGGAATGGTAGTTCGATACAAACTTTTCTTTCTCATTGCGCGCCGTTTGGACGTTTATCTCGTACATCTCATTTTATTTTATTTTTAAATATCATCTAAATATAAATATTTTTAAATTTTAAATTTTAAATATTTAATATTTTATTAAATCATTGTATTTTTTAAACTTTTAAATAAAACATAAAAAATTAATTTAAAATTTTCAAAATCTTAAAAATAAGTCTGTACTTATCTAAGGAGTATTGCTAGTTGCTACAGATCCCGGTGTCTCTTTCACTCGCTATCATTTCGTGAGGATATATACAACTGTCCTCCCCCATTTATTTAC
This sequence comes from Juglans mandshurica, assembly GCA_022457165.1. Lineage (NCBI taxonomy): Eukaryota > Viridiplantae > Streptophyta > Magnoliopsida > Fagales > Juglandaceae > Juglans > Juglans mandshurica. Next base: position 6,876,778 of record CM039619.1, on the reverse strand, counting down.
ATTTTAAAAAATATATATTTTTATAGTTCACAGATCCAAAGTGAATGATGTCTTCTTTCTCGAGTCTCGATCCAACAAATATATGATTTGTGGTAGATAAATATGGAAGTTCAGGCTAGCTTGCGGTACACGACAATTTGAGTTCGCTTTTCATTTTCTTATTACTCACTCACCCACTTTCAGGCTTCAACATCCGGATTTTATCACATTGACAAGTTACGTAATTTTAAATGGTGATTATACCTATGTGTGATCTCGGTCCGCTTCGGTTGGTTCGCAGGAGATTTTGTGGGCCAGATCGGATTTGTTTGATCTAGAATTTTTCTATCCTAGACCGGACCAATGTACTACATAGGTTTCGGTTCGGTTTGATCCGATCCGGTCCGGTCAATCCAGACGAACCGAACCAGACTATGCCCAAAATGGGCCACTCAGTCCAATCAAAATCTGATTTTTTTTTCCAATTTTAATTATTTTCAACTCACTTCACATTTTGTATATTTTTAAGCTAAAAATACTAAAAAAACTTTTTAAAAAATAACACAAAAATTATTACAAATTACAAATCCAAAACACTCTCTCTAAGATAATGCAATGTCCACATGCAAACACTAATATTAAATAAGATGAGTTAACAACTTAACATAACTAACAACTAAGAAGAATACAATTATAGGATAATCCAAGCAAATTCAAAATGCCAAAAGCAAAGTTTCTTAGCAACCTATTTGCAAAATGCCAAAAACCAAGCCAAATCAGATTCAGTGAGTAAAAATAAAATAAATCTATAAGCTGTATAAATAATGATGATTCAATACATATGATTAGAGTTTTAAAACCGAGGATAAAGGTAATTATAATGGATTAAAAAACCAACAATATCATAAACCATTACCAAAAATCTTTTCACCGCTTTAGTCTTTAATCAGCATTGGATGTAGGGCCGGTAGGCATTGAATTTGACGGCTCCACAGAATCAGCAAAGTCCCCAACAGGTTCTATCCATAAAAACTGAAAACAAAACAAATTAAATAAAGTTACATGACATAGAAGATAAAACAAAACAAACCACAAAAAATATCAGAAGTAAATTTGTTACATACTCATATCCATCTGCTTCTCAAATTCCTCCACTTCATCCATTAAAGTCCTAAGGCTTATTAGAGTAGAAGAAGAATGAAGCCAATTTTGTGCACATATGAGACCCTCAACCATCATCGAATTTAAACTACTTTGGAAAGGGTCAAGTACACAACCCGCAGTACTAAATGTAGATTCAGATGCCACATTATATACCGGTATTGCAAGTATATCGCGTGCAACTTTTGAAAGTACGCGATATCTAACTGAATTCACCTTCCACCAATTTAGATGGTCAAAACTATCATCTTGATCCTCACATCTTTTAGCTAGATATCTATCAACCTCTGACTTGCTTCCCAAACTGTCTTCTGACTGTAACTGTTGCTTAAATTGGGCCATCAACTGTGTCTTCCTAGACGTAAACTTACCAACTGAAGAACTTACATCTTCATGTGGGGAACTTGCGCGCTGAGGAGAACTCCCTTCTTCATTTTCCAAATATGCCTCATACATGCGGATAAATGTATTTTTCACCTTTCAACTCAAATCAATTGGTAACGCCTGAATAGAGCTAACGCCTGTTATATTGCGGCTCCAAATGAGCTAACGCCTGAATAGACTGAAAACTGCTAGTGTTCCCACTTTGCTTCAGAAGTTATGGGTAAGGAGGAACTCATGAGCGGTAAGATCACGGTGCTCGAAACACACGACACCAGAATCCTCCACACATTTGGGTGGAGTTGGGTAGGTGCCAAACGCAGGTAGTCCAACACATCGCGAACTGGACAGCAGAAAGGCAGCCTAAGGCCACTGGAAAACATGTTAGGGTACACAGCCACCTTTGACGCGTACCCTTTAGAATCCACGGGGCCTTCGTTGGGGGACGACACCTCAAACTCAACGATGCCAGGCACCTTGTAGTTTGACTTCAGCGACTCCAACTCACCGGGAGTCACCACCAACCGCCACGAGAACCAGTCGAATCTTTGTGACTCAGCACGGACCTCAAAAGGATCTAGGCCCCCGGGAGCCTTTGAAGGACCATAAGGCTTGGCAGGCTTAGGGTTCTTAGGAGCAAGGCATGAAGGGTTCTTTGGAGCCATGTGAATGGACAAATGGAAGAAGAGAAGGCAAAATACACGTAGAGACAAATTTGAAGAGAAAGGAAGGAAGCACGAAAAACTACGAGAAATGAGGAGAGAGCAAAATGGGCTCCAACGACGAATGGGGGATTTAAATAGACCGCATCGATGGTTAGCATCCCAAAGTAATGGGAACGCACCCGCCCCACAAGGCCAGTAAGACGTGCATGAATCCCACGGCTTGTACTGTACAATGTGACGTAGAGAGAAGGAGCTGTTGACACCATCAATATTGAGGGAGCTGGAAGGACACAATTAAGTGCAAAATCCAACCGTAAGAAAACGTGCCAATAAATTCGGGAGAGGAACCGTCGCATGACATCATTAAATGATAAAAAAACCATACAAGCATAACCTAGAGTCCAGAACCTGACACGTAGCAGAGCTAGGGAGAGTAATAACCGTCCATTTCTAAGGAAGAGGATTTCAACGGTAGCAACTACGGGAAAATAGTAATAATAGCACAAAGACGAAGGCAAAAATGAATTCTCATCGGACTAGTTCGATAAGAATTGGCGGGATAACTGTAAGGAGGTTTCTCCCTTGTTGGCCTGTATGGCAAGCCCATGTGAATCTCTGGGGGAGTGAGTCAGAGTGCCCGGTCAAGCCCAAAGACCCTCCTCTAAAAAGAGTCAGTGGTCCTCTACTAGGTACTCGGCATATGTGCAAAACCTGCCATGGAGCAACCCATGTGTGGAAAAAGCGTACAGTAGGGGCAAATGAGACTCGCCGCCCTAACACCCCCATGATGACGCCCACCCCTCGGAAACATGTGCAAGTAGGTGGACAGGAGATATGGGGAACCCTCGATCTCCTAACAGCAGGCATGAAGGTGCTTAACAAGGAATGTCTGCAAAGTAAAGTGAGTTAGGGAGCCACGCAGCATTAATGGCGCTACTCCCCGAACTCTACACCGCATTAATGATACTGCCCCAAGAGCCACACCACATTAAAGAATTCTAACTAAGTGTATAGTTGAAGTGACATGAATTCCCCGAGGCCAGGTATGAACTGTCCACACCCAGAAATCTAGTATAAAAGCCGACCCCCAGGTACGAAGAATTCTCTCTGATTCTGCTAAACTCACGCACAAACTACAAAAGAGATTTATTGACTTAAGTATCAGAGACTACCCGGCCTCCACCAAAGCCCCACACTCTCTGTATTTTCTTAAGTGTGCAGGCGAAAGACCCAAGATTAAAGTTGTTGAAACCCGGCTCAAAGTCGTACAAAATACGACATTAACAAAAGGCGTAAAAATATACGTTCTCCCCATTAATTAAGTACAACATCTTAGTAAAAATTATTTTACTTGCAAGTTGGTGTAGACAATATACACATCATGCATAGTATTTATGAAATAAGATTTGATTTGTAAGATTGAGATTTTTAAATTTATCTTGTAAATCAAATATTATCATATGAACAACAGCGAGAAATATATGTTCTTTACACCCATTTACAAATATAATTTTTTTTGTTATTAATACTCAAAATGTTGACCAACAAAGTTATGGATATATCCACTTGCCAAGTAAAAACCACCAAACTAAAGGCGAAGAGACACGGCTGAATATCATATCTGAATTTCACATCTTCAATTCTTCACAATTTCCTTGGCATCTCTACCAACCACGCTTCAAATATGAAATGAGAATCACGTTCGCATTGATGTATACGGAAAGTGATAGCAGGAACCAAAAACGGACCGCATGAATTGCATGTATTAATTGTAAGCGGACCTAACACTGTAATTAGGGTCCCGTCTGTCACCCAGCAATGGTCCAACCACCAAACATTACAGCAATTAGGGTCCCGTACATTGTTGCTACTAAATTCATGGACTGTCATTTCTTGAAATTGAGTATGGAACGCTCTTTGATTTCTTATTGGAAAGGAAACTGCTAGCCTAAAAGGTGTCCTGACAGTAAGTTACTACCGATAAGTTTAAAATACATTTTTTTTAATTATTTTGTATGATTTTTTTAGGCATTTCTAAATCATTTTTTTTAAATAATAAAAAAACACAAACTCATTAAAAAAATATTTTCTTAACTATTAGACGAGACATTATCAACTGTAACTGTCAAAACCCATGTCAACTCCCAATCACAATCAATGAAATGCACAGTCAAAAATAGTAATTAAAATTTTGGACGGATGTCCAAGTATCGGTAGTGAGGCAAACAACTTGACTCGCCAATTGGCCCCTCAACAAATTCTTCTCCTTTTGGTAATGTTTTTTAATATCGTTTGCCACAGTGTGACAAGAATGAATATTAAAACTAGGTTCCAAATAATTGGAATATTCTTAGAACCCTTTCCCCTCCACAAATTGAAAATGTAGCTCGTCCATGATAATCATACGAGCTAACTTTCTTTGATACTCCTTCAATGTAGAACCCTCACTACTCCCATCCGCCATTTTTTTAGTCCAATCTCTAGTCTAGATTGACTTTTCTCTTGTAAGGATCACAATATTGGACTCTTCTTGTATTGTTCTTCTAAGTGCAACTTTAACTGTGATGTACTATGTTTCCTATAGTGACATCCATAAAGTTTACCACAGTGGTTATACTTTGCTGGGGATTATTGGGGTCATCACCTTTTAGTTTAGAAATAAGTTTCTTATTTTATGTGGGCTTGGGGGCAGGGAAAGGTTCCGTGGGGTTAGGCCTAAGGTCCGTAGAGTTAGTGTTGGGTGTAGGGTTAGTTCTTGGGGTAGGCCTGGTAGGGGTAGGACGGCTATCACTAAAATCTGAGAGAGTAGAGAACGACATTCTCCAAAATAGGGTTGTCAAAAAAAATTGAAAAACCGACCTAGACCGATTCAGACCAGCCGCTGGAGCTCAGAACTGGCCCAAAACCGATGGAGAACTGGTCGGCGTGCGGCAGCAAATAGAGAAAACCGATATCGGCCGGTTCAGCAGCCGTTTGAACCAGATTCAAACCGTTGAACCGGCCGACTAAATAAACTATTTTTTTAATATATATTTTGTACTTAAAATGACGTCGTTCTACTTAAGTTTAAGTGGAACGGCGTCGTTTTAAGCCTTAGTTGTGTTTTAAACACAACTTATACGACTTCGTTTAATTCATAACGATTGAAAAAAAAAATCAAGTAGAACGACGCCGTTTCGTTTAAACCAAACGGCGTCGTTTCAAAATAGCTTCGTCTTCTTCCTCGCGTCTTCTTCCTCGCATTCTTACCAGCTCTCATCCTTTCTCTCTCTCCTCTGCAACAGTCTCTCTCTCTACTCTCTCAGAGGAAGCTCGGTTCGGGAACCGACCGTGAACCGACAGAAAAATGAAGCAACGGTTTCGGCAAGTGTTTCTCCTCCCTATCAATTGGTTTCGGCCAGTTTTCTCCCCCGCAAATTAACTTTCGGTCGGCATCGGTTTTGCCCAAAAATCGAACCGAATGGGTCGGTTTTCACCCCTACTTCAAAATAAGTAACAACTATGAAATTAAAACAAAAACATATCACTAACATCAACAATCCTACGCATAGACAATAATGAGATGCGAATCCCTTTAGATTTAGCAGGGAAGAATCGCATAGATTGAACAACGGACCTGTACAACCATATAGCCATTAGCTAAATTGTTAGAGCGTACAAACATATTATTCAAGAGTTAATTAAGCTACTGCTTCTGTCTTAAAAATGAAGAATGTCAACTTTATCTATAATTCAAAAGATCTTAGTCACGCAGCATGATTGAAAACATTTGAAATCGAAACCAAGAGAATTACAATTAAGTTAACAATGGCAAGCTAAACACAAGCACAAAGAAAGTAAAAATGGACCCAACTAATCAAATGATGAGATATATATGAAAAAGAGTAATGTTACATACATGCAGTCATATAGTGTGCAAGCGCAGTACAATCGCTTTAAAAAAAATGAAATTCACTATTAAAAAATTGATTTTTTATGTGAGTCTCGTATTTATTTACTTTTTTTAAAATGATTGCACAACGCTTGTACACTCACGACTGCAACTATCATTTCTCTATAAAAACCACATACCAAATCCGACCAGTTCAAAAGGATATAAAACAATCGCGGAAACCAATAGTACAATACCATTAGTTCGGAAAACAGATTGATAAAAATCTATGGATGTGTCCTCTCACAAAGAAGCGCCCTCACGTTCCGAAACAGACTCTGCAAATTTGTCTCTCAGGATTTCAATCCGTGTTTTTGAGTCAAAATCTATGGATTAGAAGTGCCGTATAAAATAAAACAAACAATAGGTACTAAACCAAGTTGAGGTTAACCAACCACGATCACATCCAGTAAATTGACAACCAAGCTATGAAAATGATTGATCCAAAAAGAAAATTACACTTTCTCTATAGCACTTATTGAAGTGGAACTCGCAGATCCGGCTAAAGACCAATTCAAATGCGAAAAGGCTTCATTAAACTTATCAAAATAACCCTCTCCCAAACAAGAGCAACTAATCAACTACCCACAAACAAAGCCACATCCCATCATCAAATTCAAACCATTCAGCATAAAAACCACCGAATCAACCATACCGAGAAACGCCGATTCAACCAGATCTAGCAATAAAACAAAAAGTTCTAACCAAAATGAACACGGACACAGTCGCAAAGAAACAACAGTAGAAAGCAAAAGGATTGGAACCCTAAATTAGTTTAGGGTTTCAATCCAAAACCCTAAATTAATTTAGGAGTTTCAATTAGTTTAGGGTTTGGATTCAAATCAAAATACACACAAAATCACAACATCAAACACATGCACAATCAAATCTCGATTCTCCACAGCACACAGTTCACAAATCTCATCCTCCGTCTCCATTTAATTCCAACATTTCTCTAATCTCCATAACTCAACAAAATATATATATATATAAAATACTAAAAGGGCTTTCAGATTTGGGGCATACCTTCACTGAAGATGATGTAGATAACGGCGACGATGACTGCGACAAACACAGAGAGCGACGGAGATCAACGGACATAGTGACAGAGAACTGAGAGACAGAGAAGTGTGATTCGAGAAGGGGAGGGAAGTCGCGGGAGGGGCCAGGGGGACTTAAAACCCCAGACTAAACGGCGTCTTTTTGTCTATAATGACAACGACGTCATTTGGTCTAGATTTAAAAAAAAAAAAAAAAAAAAAAAAAAAAAAAAAAAAAAAACAATGTTGTTTTGTCTATGGGTTTTAAGAGGGGGTGGGCCCCCTTCGTCCCCCTCCTCCGCAAGGGGCTTCAGATGCGGGTGGGGCCACCCGCCCCCTCATATGCGACGTAGATCACTTGCCCCGCTGCCTACTCCTACTCCGCGATTCACGTTGTACTGGGTCTATCCCACCCATTAATTTTTTAGTCTTTTTCACCCTTTTTTTTTAAACGAGATTTTTGCACCTTCTTTTGTTAGTACGCCATCATATTTGCTCGGGATAAAATTGAGAGAGAGAGAGAGAGAGAGAGAGAGAGAGAGAGAGAACGGGGATGATGGAGAGGATAGTTGTGGAATTGGATTTTTTTTGTTTTTAGATTTTTTTCGTGTTTAAAAGATGCATTGTATGTAAAAACACCAGTTTGGTAGTTTATATATATATTGGAAGAATTAATCTTCTAACCAGTCAGCTGTTTATCTCTAAATAACAACCCTAATGATTGAATGCCATGTAGGGCATCTCACTAATTATAGGATGTGCCCCCACTGCAGGAGATCATGCACGGTGACCATCCTTCAACCTTCATCCCCTCTCCATCCTGTGGCACAAAACTCACACGAGGATAGCTTGGTAATGACCCTCTCTGCCGCCCTCTCCGTCACTCTCTCCACCCCCTCTCTCTGTCGTTGCTTCCATTGCGGCTAGCCCCCTCTCCTAATTCTAGCACGGAAACACCCCTCTCCGCCCCTTACCATCCAGAGTCCAGAACATCTCTTCTGTAGGTCTGAAGATCTTTGTTTTCAATTTCAATCTCTTTATTTAGGGGTACCTTTGCTTGTTTGGCAGATTTTGTGATCTGAAGATCTTCGTTTTCATATCTGCGTGATTCGTTTCTTTCCTTTTTTTTCTCAATTCTAAATATTTCTTGACCAATATTTAATTTCTAGAGAAATTAATATAATCTCAGACCGAGTTTGCGGAGTAGGGCAGGTTTTCGTCTACATTCGTTTGGGGCTTTTCGCTTGAAATTAAAGTGAGACCGAGAATAACTAGATTAGAAAACTTGATCTACACTGACGTCCACGTACATACGTAACTCCATAAAATAGCAAGAGTGTGTTGAAGTCTTTGCCACAAACTAGGGAAAAGAAAAAGAAAAATGCTCCACTTCTACGTAGGTCTCTGTGATAATTCTGGTCCTGAGAGAGATGGATAGAGATGGAATACTAATGTTACCTTCCGGCATGTTTGACTTGGAAAATAAAGAGTTAATCTTCTGATTTCGTATACTAGAACTTCGATGTGTATACTGGAGTTTCGACAAGGAACGAGAAACTCACGACGATTTCATATGCGGAACTTCGACTCCTGCAACTTGGACGATGGTAGGGCTGAAGGCTTGGACAATGTTTGTTTTAGGACTCTTGATCGGATGTGATGATCTTAGGTTAATTTGTATGTAATTTCTGACGTGGTAGCCTTTCATTTGGGGGCTGTTAAACACTCCTTGATAGACCGACCGCTTCAAAGCGGCTTTCATATTGGAAAATGCTTGCCTATCGAGAACGGTGCCTTAAAAGTGATTGATATTTTTTTAACTATTAAAAAAATATTTTGAATAAATTTATGATTCATTTTAAATGTTTAAAGGGGTTTAAAAACTATTTAAAAAAAAAAAAGGATAAGTGCAATTTGCAACATCGATATAATGCAAGGGTCACCTTTCTCGGTGGCCTAGCATTGTCCTTTTATGAATCTATAATCTATATTATCACGTACGGTTAAAATAAGTAATGACAATGCTAGGGCCTAGGGGTGGGCAGCGGGGCCCCGCCCCCGCTGCCCCACACCCGTGTGGCGGGGCGGACAACCCCGTCCGCCAGATGCGGGGGTGGGGCCACCCGCCCCGCATCTGGCGCATTGTCCGGAGGCAGGTGCAGGATGGGGGTGACACCCGCCCCGCCCCGCATACGTATATTATAATATTTATATATATATATATATTAAAAAAATCTACGCATGAAACAACGTCGTTTCATGCGTAGTTTTTTTTTTTTTTAACCCAGGCATGAAATGATGTCGTTTCATGCCTGGGTTAATAACGAAATGAAATCCCCCCCTCCCCGATTCCCTCCCTCGCTCACTCTCAGACTCTCACTTCTCTCTGTCTCTGCCTCCCAGTGACCCAGAAGCAGCTCCGTTCGTCTCTCCCTCTCTCTGAGTTTCCGGCCCGCACCCAACTACCAGCGTCTCCTTCAACGTCGCCGTGCGCATTCGATCCCTCTCTCTGCATCTCCGTCACCAAAGATCCAAAGGTAAGAAACCCTATCCCATTTTATTTTTTTGTGATTTATATTTTTAATGGAGATTGGATGAAGGATGGGGTATATCGGAGATGGAGGATGGGATTTTTGTGAATTGTGTGTTGCGGAGCTTAGATTGTGCATGTGTTTTGGTTTGAAATTTGAATGAGTCCGTGACATAATGCATGTGAATTGTGTTTGTTTTCTCATTTCTGTAATTATTTCGGATTGGATTGGATTTGATTGTGTCTAAGACTCTAATTAACTCCGATTGGAACCCTTAAATTAGTTTTGGGGTTTCGAAATACTCTAAATTAAAGGTAATATTTGATTTTAGATGTTATTTTATGAAAGTTTCTGAACAAGGAATTAAAAAGCTTATTTTTGCTCTACATGATTTAACTAATTTATACTTTAGGTCGGATAAAGAATATTGGGGACTTTCTAGCTTGTTTCAAAAGATATGTTTATAAAAAGAATACATATAGATATTGCCTATGGCCCTATATATAATTAAGCATACATCTCAATATCCCAAAAGATATGTTTATAAAAAGAAAAAGAAAAAAAAAGAAGAAGAAGATAAGAGTCCAAAAATTCAATATTATTTTTTTATTTCTCATTTCTTCGTTAATATTTTTTAATTTGTTGGATGTGGACTTTTCCACCTTACTTAAATAAAGGAAACATCCATATATTCTAATTTCTTATTTTCATTTATTTATTTTCATTTAATTGGTATTCATTAATTTGATTTCAAATTTAATACTTATAGTGATACATGATACGGCGTCTACGGCTATCTCAGATGCAGTATAACTTTGTATTGGACTCACCATTGCCATGGTTTGCATAATTTCTCCCCTAATTGTTTTTTGCATTTAAAACTTTGTTTCATTTTTATAACTTTTTAATTCTAATTTGTTTTTTTTTGACTTATTAACTTTTATTTTTAACTTATTGATTTTCAGTCTCACAGTAATCGACACAACTCAGTGAACTCACAACTACGGCTCCACCCCAAAATCAATTTTGTTAATTTACAATTAATGTAATGTTACTACAATAGTTAATTATACAATTTGTAATATTTATTTTTTTTAGAGGAGTTTGTAATAGTATAATAGTTTATTAGTTCTCTTAATTTGTATAATTGTAAACTATTTATTTTAGCATAGTGTCTTACTGCCTTAGTGATGAATATTACTTAATTATTTAATAGTTGAAACTTAATATCTACTTATCAAAAAAAAAATTATTTATTTTATATTTTTAAATTTATATTTTTTTAATCTAAATAATGGGCTTAAAGTGACCCAAAACGAATTATGGGCCCAAAGTGGCCCACAAACCGATTCTGGGCCATTTATGGCCCAGAAAAATATACTGGGCCTTCGGCCCAGTAAGGGATGCCCTGGGTGCAGACGGGTGGGGGTCCACCCCCGCACCCCGGGCAGCGGACGAAGGACCCCCCCCGGCCCCGGCAGGGTCCGGGGAAAAAATTTCCACCCCCGCATATGCGGGGGTGGGGGGCGGGTATCACCCCTACTAGGGCCACCGATACAGTACTGCAAGCACGCCCAGACCATATAAACTCGTTAATCTAAACAATATAAATCCATTTAGTGATATTTCATTAATTCCAACTCATAAATACAAGTTCATTAATCCAAATAGCATAAATCGGTTTACACATTTTAAAAAAACTGCACATGAGAGCCCAATAATAGAAAAGACAAATGGAACCAATAAACAGAATCAATAACAAAATATATAAAACAAAGATACCTATAATTTTTAAAATAAAAAACAGCAACTTCTATCAATGCAACAAAAAAAATTAATCATAAAATAAAAAAGTAAAAGCCATCTTTTGTTCCAAGAAGCTGCAAATCAAAACCGAATAACAAACAAGACAAATGAAACCAAATCAATAAAAAAATATACAAATCCAATAAAAAAACACAACAACTTCTATTAATGCAAAAAAAAAAAAAAAAAAAGATATAAAGCATCTATTTTTTCATATCGAAAGAAATACCTACCATAACATACAAAAAAAAACTGAAAGACATGTTTTTTTCAGAAATCCGACAATCAAAATAATCATATCAAACAACCAAAAAAAAGTAGGACTCAGTAGATCAAGACACATCGAACATCATAATAATAAAAAAGACAAAGCAAACCAAGAAACCCAATTGATTAATGCAAAAAAAATAAGTAAATCAGACAAATACAATCCTCAAAGCAGCTTACTTCAAACCAAACAAAGCAGATTCCCTATAAAAACCAAACCAACAAGTTTAAAAACGAAAAAGACCAAAAACCGAACCAACAAAAAAAACAGAACAACTTCTATTAATGGAAGGGAAAAAAAAAGTAAAAGTCATCCACTGCTACATGCAAACAAAAAAAAGTACTATTACGTACAGGCACTTTCGCGCACGAAGCTAACGAGGCGTCTTCCTCGAGCTACTTCTTTCTTCACATGTACATCACGTGATTTTAATACTAATTTGCCAATAGGCCCCACCTTCTACACCCATTAAAGAAAATAGTAACGCTGGCATTAAGTTGTGATGTACATCACGCGTCCTCTCTCACATATTACTTTAATGCTTTTCTGAAGGTCAAGTCCGTCATAACCACACTGGGCCACCTTCATATTTCTCTTTTCTCCTTTATTTTTCTCTAACCAAAGTAACTACCCATTTCATAAGCGTATACAAACCTTCTTCAAGATTCTCTGGATTTTGCTTCGAAAACAATGCCGGTTCAGAAGCAAGCTCTCGATGTGGTGGAGGATGATCCTACGCAATATCGAGGGTGCGAGTTTTACTTTAACTTCTCCAAAATCACCTCATGAAACTTTGAAGATTTCGACGACAAAAAGAACCGTTTGTACACATTTTATTTTCAAATATTGACTCTTCATTTAGGTCTTCCAATTGAAACGCACCATATCAATTTCCAGTTGGCCACAACATATCTTCTTCGTGTGCAAACTCGCCTGCATCTAACTTTTTTCAACAAGAAAACACCGAAAGGCATCCATTGTTTTAAAAAAAAATACACATAAGCGAAGATGAAGTAAAAAGTCACTATCTCTTTTCCACTCCAATAATCTCTCTCTTTGTTATTTAAATATATATATATATATATATATTTCTCTTTCAATCACTTTCCCTTAATTAATGCAATTATTTTTATAATTATTTTAGTAGTTAATTTTTTTTTATCTTCGTTTAACTGTCCAGGCTAGATATTTCTTTCAACAGCTGATCTCTAGCATCCATTATTGCCATTCCACGATAGCATCCATTTTCACTCTTAGAAGCTGTCTTTTTTTACTTTACTTTCTCCCTTATACTTTCTCTACTAAAAAAAAGTACAGTTTGAATATACTTTTTTTTTATCTTTATTTTGCAGCAAATATGCCATAGGGATTTGTAGCTGAAAAACACACTTCTAGATGAAAACATCTTTAACAAAATATACAAATCCAACAAAATATATAAAAGAAAATTAACATAGCAACTTCTTTTAATCCAAAAATAATAATTAAAAAGCATGTTTTTTCTTCATACCCAGAAGAATATCTATCACGACATACAACCTCAAAGCAGCATAAACTTCAAACCAAACAGTCCAAATCTCCTGCAAAAAGTAATAACCATCTGTTAATTTGAAAAATAAGAACATATACATATCAGAGAACACCAATTCTCTCATGTAGGTCATGAGAAAGAATTTTGGGTTGTGAAAGAAAAAGAACTAATAGAGTCTACCAAACTCACCCATCTTGTGAAGCAGGATTCCCTGGATGTGAGATATAACAATAGAGTCATTTAGATGAAAGCATCTTTAACAAAATATACAAATCCAACAAAATATATAAAAGAAAAATAACATAGCAACTTCTTCTAGTCCAACAAAAAAAAATTAAAAAGCATTTTTTTTTTCATACCCATAAGAATATCTACCACGACATACAACCTCAAAGCAGCATAAACTTCAAACCAAACAGTCCAAATCTCTTGCAAAAAGCAATAACCATCTGTTAATTTAAAAAATAAGAACATAAACATATTAGAAAACACCAAATGTTGTCCAATGTTTTAGCCGTGCGTGGAGAGGAAGGAAAAAAGGGTTGAACAGGGGGTTGGGTCTAGGCGGAAGGGAGCCTATGTGGCTTGGTACGATGGGGCCGTTACTACAACACGGAGGCGTGTGACGTTTTTGAAAGCTGAGAGAGAGGAAGAGAGAAACAAAGAGTGAGATACGGAGAGGGTGAGGCTATCAAAGAGAGATCTACAAAAAGGAGCTTATCGCCATGAGAGGGCGCGCGTGGTGGTGGTGCTGGAAATTGCCGAGGTTGTGACCTAGTTGAGAGAAACTGAGGGAGAGAGGCGTTGGGGCTAGGTCTCACGGCTTCAATGGTTTGGGGGGTTGCGTCTGGCGGCGCTGCTGATGTGGGTGGCTAAGTTGGTGGTTGGAGGCGACACACTAACGGCTACGGAGAGTGAAAATGAGAGAAATCGAGGGAGTGAGATCGTTATGGGATGAGGGGGGTTGCATCTGGTGGCTGGAGGCAACGCACGACGTAGTTAGGGGCTGCCATGCTCCGTGGTTGCTGACCGCGGCAAGGGCTGTGAGTTGGAGAGAGAGAGAGAGAGAGAGAGAGAGAACCGAGAATGAGAGAGAGGGATTGGCATATAGTCTCAAATTCTTGGATAATATCACTACACTCGGTGGAGAAAACATCCCCTCACCTAACAACAGAGGTATAATAATGGAAAGAAGAGAAACAGAAGGAAATAAAAAAATTGCACTGACAAAAGCACTCGACGGATAAGAAGGAGAAAAACAAAGAAAAAAAGGACTCTCACCGACTAACACACATAGACCCAAACACTCAACCCATCCATCAACCTGACACACTGACATACAAAGCCATCAGCTGATCTCTTTCCCCAAACTCAAACCATCCATTTTCTGCCCCCAAACAATAAAAGACCATTATAGACAAACAATACATGGATGAAACACACGATAGACACTTAACAAAAGGACAAAAACAACAACACCCAAAAAAACAAAAGAAAATAACGGATGAACAAATATTACTGTTCATAAGCTATAGACACTTTTTATCATAGAATAGATATATAAAAACTTATATGGATGATGCTACTCGGACCGATGTCCCTACCGAGAATCCAAGCGATTAAGTGCTTTTTCGAATCTCTCTTCTTTACTTTTTATTTTTTATTTTTATTTTTTTGTTTTTATTTTATTCATTTTTTAACATCTTTAAATATATATATATATATTACAAAAAATACATAAAATGAATAATATTCACTTACTTAATCAATAAAAAAAAAAATTCATCAACCATCGGTCTACGGTTCAAACAACATTATATATCCAACTTAGAGCACTCTCATTGGATTTAGCTTTTGGATTACCTAAAAGCTAAATTCAATGAGAATTTAGCTATTAAATCATAAAATGTATCACATTGGAATAGCTATATTCTAATATAGCTACAGTAACTTCTAAAGTTATTTTCAAATTTGAAAGACACTGTTTATTTATCAAATCCATTTTATATCATTTGTTTCTCTCTCCCAAGGTCTCCATCAATGTCTTTCTAGTTTCTATTTTTAATACATAATTTAATTAGAATATGATTACTAATTAATATATAATATTATGCATAGTAAAATATGATAAAATAAAATAATTTCATAATTAAAAAAATTAAAATATTTTTGAAATTGATATATTAATTTGAGTTAGTGATATATTAATTTAATAAGAATATGATTATTAATTAATATATAATAGGTAGAATAGTAAAATAGTAAAATATGATAAAATTAAATAAAATAATAATTAAAAAATTAAATATTTTTAAAATTATTAGTTATTCATTACTATATAATAAATAAACGTATAATCTAATGTGAAGATTTGATGTGAATAATTAAAATCAAATTTATCTTATTTTATTTTATTATTATATAATGAAAAAATAAATATTCTAATGTGAAAATTTATATGAATGAAATAGTTAAAAATTAAATTTGTCTTACATTCATAAAAAATATCTTTTAACTTTAAATAATTTAGTAAGAGTGCTCTGTATACCTTTGAAGTTCAGATAGAGTACTCTACATGCATCCTTATCCAACTTTCAGAGCCCTTAAAACGTTATTTTCCGAGGACTTCAGATGTGATAGCAGTTCCTTTTTTTTTTTTCTTTTTTCTTTTTTTAACGGCCAGACTATAGTACTTTTAGAACGGCCTGCTGGTGATTAATTATAATCGGTGATCAGAAAAAAGCACCAGTTATATAGAAGAGAAATTTTATTTACAGTTTTAAGTGAGGATTACATGTACAGACTCATTGATATATTTCATTAAATAGAAATTATTGTAATTTGAAAGGAATATTATTATAATTTTAAAGAACTTTTAAAGATAAAATTATACAGACTTGCATGTACAGTCCCTAAATGAGGACTGTACATAGTATTACTCTATATATAATTAGAACAGTGCTCTATCTCTCGAGAGTGTTTCAAATAGGTAATTTCTTTTATTTTATATATTTTTTTAATCATTATAAATAATTTTTAAAAAAATAAAAAATTCACAACATCATTAAAAAATATTTTTTATCACCTAGTAAAAAAAAATTTCATTCGAGATATTTTTTAAATCCGAATTCGAGATCCAAAACATTTCTCATATAATTAATTCTCCTGGAAAAAAAAAAAATTATTTATAATTAATTGCGCTGACTGCATCATGCATCTATTGATTTATGATTCATGACTTGATCAGAGGCAAGATAATTTGCGTTGGTTACACGTATAAAAAATAGATGAGATTAGATAGATATCGAATAAAATATTATTAAAATATTATTTTTATTATAAAATTTAAAAAATTTATAATAATTATATAAAATAAAATGAAATAGTTTAAACTAGCTAAGTAGTTTAAAAAATTATATATATATATATATATGATGACCGATAAGAGTTAGAAACTATGCTGTAAAATGGAAAAGTTGTTTTGAAATTTGAAAAAATTGAATTGTTTATTATATTTTATATAAAAATTTAAAAAAATTATAATAATGAGATGAGATAAATTGAAGTTAGTTTTAAATCCAAACCTCTCTTTAATCATATACATGCATCCACATACGCTGAAGCTAGCATGCCAAACATGGCCACTGCCACGAACGTCAGTAATAACAACACATCCATGCAGCCTTAATTTATTTATTATTTTTATAATCCCATGCAAAAGCATTTACGTCCTAATTGAAGAATTATCCTGCAGCTAGCCATTAATGAAAAATCCTAATTGAAGACTTTCAAAATACATATATAGTTTAATATGTACACAGACTTTCAAATCCCAACGGTTCCTTGTGTTCGATCTTTTCAACCATGTGAACTACGCCAACCCCACCTGTTTTAGAAGAAATAATTCAGATAGATCGATGGAAGTATTCATTGATCACTATATTTTAAAAAAACAAAGAAAGAAAATGAAGCGTCTTATACATTATATATATATTGAAATCAACGTACGAAGAGAACTGCAGGAAGTATGTGTGTGTGTGTGTATATATATATATATGTATGTATGTATGTATATATGCAAATATATATTTGTCCCCTGGCCAGACGTTAGATAGTGACATACCCAGTGATATTGCACTCACAAAAATAGTGCCCGCAAGAACGAAGATGATCAACGACGCTCTCCCTAATATGGCGATCACCTTCGTTACCACATGTTGTCCTACAAATGCGGCAATGATCGCCACGGCACAAAAGTAGAGAGCTGCATGTAAATTAAAAACATTAATCTTTGATTAGCTAGCTACGGTACGCGGTCGATGATCGATGTCGTACGTAGTACTGCTGCTCAAGTACACATGCATGCAGGCAGCTTACCATAAGGAACTGGAAAGCGTTTTAGAAGATAGTATTCTACGACAGACATGGATGAGGAAAATGTCATGGCGAATGTGGCCGTGGCACTAGACACCTTCATGATCAAAATCCTAAACAAGTCAGTCCACGAAACCATCGATAAAATTAACTCCAACTTGTAATATGAAGTTACATGCATGCATGCATATAGGCTCGGTTTGGATTGAGAGATCAGACTCTCAATCTATTTTATCTCATCTCATCTTATTATTACAATTTTTATAAATTCAGACACAAAATACAATAAACAATTCAACTTTTTTCAAATTTCAAAACAATATTAAATAATATTCTAATAATATTTTATTTAACTGTCATCTCAACTCATTTCACCTCAACTCACGATTCAAACCTAATCTAAATGAGTAATGCTACATGCAGTGGTAGAGTGCGCAAGCGCCATACAGTCACTTTAAAAAAGAGTGGAGTCCACTATTAAAAAATTAATTTTTTTTCATATAGGTCCCATATATATTCATTTTTTTCAAAATAATTATACAACACTTACATATTCATAACTGTAACTATCATTTTTCAATCTAAATAACACCTTGGCAAAGAAAAAACTTCAAATGCCCAACCATTATGTACTGCATACTCTAGTTGTAGGGAACAAAATTACGTACGGCGCCATGTACGTACCTAGCCATCTATTACAATATTAAATTAGTTTTTTAAGCATGAGATTTTGTTACTATGAAATTACCATCCTATCATCACTGATCACATTCTATTCTTAAAAAGGTTGTAAGTTATATATATTACTCTTCACGGCCGGGTAGATTTATTAAACTTACATATATATATATATATATATATATATATATGATCAGTTATATATATATATATATATATATATATCAATATATAGATTTTGTAAGCTATAGATCATTGATCATAGGGAATTGAATTTCAGAGAAAGCTATATATATTACTCTTGCGAAGGGTAGATTTAATTCCTTTTGCACACTATATAAAGATTCTTAATCACTTAATTATTCACTCAACTAAAGTTTGTAAAGTTTCTGATCGTGCAAAAATAAAGAAAAAGGACAGAAAAGACTGATACCGGCCTATCGAATTTTGGAGGTCATTTAATTATGTGCTAAATTGTATAATGGTCTTTTAATTAAAAGTTTCATTTATTATATAATAGTCATGTAATTAGATACGTTAATCTTATAAGGTTAGACCATGTGTTATTTTATGTAATAGTTCATGCATGAAGATATCATGTTAACTGGCCGGTGTGATAATAATTTGTGTACGAGTATATCAGAATTTACCTGAGGAGGGATTCCCATCTCCAGAAAAAGTGGACCGAGAATGAATCCTCCACCAAGACCAAGCAACCCACCAACAATGCCAGCCACAATCCCACCTGCACAATAAAGAACCAGCTGGTGCACCCTCCAATTTTTGGCTGCTCCTCCCTTGGATGCAATCACCCTCCGCCCTTTGTACAGGCTTACAGCCTCATATAAAGACACTCCAGCTGCCACGGGAATCTTCATGACAAGAAAGAAATTAAGAAATAATGATGATCAGTCTGATAGCCATGCACCTAGCCAAAGAAGGGGAATGATGAATAAGAAGTTTGTTTCTCTTATCCAAGTCATAGGTCGATGGTACGTACCTGTAAAAGGTTTAATACCCAATATAACGCTGAACAAGTTTTTGTGTAATTCTGTCTCCAATAAATAAGTATAATATATGCATTAGTCAGCTGTTAGCTAGCTAGAGGTTAAAGAAGAAGAAATCCAACATATATATATATATAGGCTCTTCTAGGATGAAAAGAAAAGTAAGTAGATAGCACAAAGCAGCTGAAAACCTTGGCAATCTGCAATGCAAGGATTATGACCCAAACGGCGACAAGAATTCCTAGTTCTTTCCAGTAAATATTCTCAAGAATAGAGACCTAGGAGGAAAGTTACAGAAGTCAATCCTGAGATCATAAATGAAGTAAGTAGTTGCTGTGGATTCTTACCTCTGGTCTTTTAGAGTTCGTTGTTTCTTCTGTACGAGTGCCACCACTTGGCCCTTCGGGTAATGGCTTGACTTCGACCTCTTGATCATTACTAACACCTGATCAAAGGGGAATATTATAGCAGGAAAATCTGGCCTTTAAGATATTCGAGATAGACTTCAAGCACCAGATCGGAGGCCGGAAACAAAAAAAATTATATAATGTTAAGACCAGCTCACCATTTGATTGCAAGCGTAGTGCAGCCTCCTGAAAACCAAAAACAATTAATAAATGAAACTGGATGATGGACGTACTAAATAAACATATAGAAAAACAAGAGCATATATAACATTGACTATGAACAAAGTTTCAGGCTACCTTTTTAGTTATGGTTTCCTTTTTCCATGTTTCAACACCTTTGAGGAATGCCTTAGTTGACATAACTGCAGGTCCCCAGATCCAAATGATTTATAAGTTGTCCAAGGAGGAGAGAGAGAGAGAGAGAGAGAGAGAGGATTGCAATTTAAACAACTGTTACCCATGAAGATAAGAATTAACAAGATTGTGATCATCCAGTCAGCAAAAATCACATTGAAAGAAACTCCAATACTGATCCCAAGCACCAACATTGGTTGAAATAGAAGTGCTAGGTCATAGTCAATGATGGGCAGCTCAAGAGTAGGATGCCTTTGCCTTAAATTGTAGAAAACAGTCGCTGCTGCTCCACCCATGATCATAACTGACCAAACAAACCAAAGCATGGAAAATTGTTGACGGGTATTTAAATATTATAATATCGGCGATCCAGTAGTGAGAAAAACAACATTATGTACATCAATTCGTCGATGATTAAAGAACATATAATATAATTTACACCAAATGAAAGCCGCTCTCAGATTATAATCACACCCTGCTTTAAGAATCTGATTGATGTTAACAGAAAATGAAGCTGCATGGGATATGCAAAAACAGAGGTAGAAGCTGCTGGATCACGTCAGAAAGATTATGTAGACAAATATTACTGGTAGAGGGCCCTGTGGATTTCCATGGTATTAATATTCAGACAATAGAGAATTCGTCGAGGCATAGCAATAAGACAATTCCTAGCAAGTCTTTGAATGAACTCGGGTGGCAGCTTTGGCCTTTCTGGGGTGACTAACTCAGGTTTGATCACTTCTTCTAATGCTCTTAACGTATACGTTAGAACTCAGCAAAGATGTTAAAACTTTTTATTTCTAAATAACTTTCCAGGGGCCGCAGTAATCAAAAGATCAGCATAAAAACCAGCGATCATAATATATTACTTACATTTTGATAGAGCCGTCGATGATTTCTGATCAAACCCAATAATCAGCGTAAGCATCGGAACAAAAATTCCACCCCCTCCAACTCCTCCCACGCTCCCAAATGCCGCCCCAAAGAATCCAATTATTGCACCCACTACGATCTTCCAGCCTAATTTCATATCCTGTCCGAATTTCTCAAGCTATTACAAGTAAAATCTTCGAACACTTTCCGAAAACAATTTCCATGTTTAGAGTAGACAGAAAAGAGTACTATCTAGACCATATAATGATAACTTCGAAAAAAAAAAAAGGTAGGTTTCCCTTGCAAGCCAGCAGAATAGAGTACATATCCAACAAAAATTAAAAAGAGAAAAAAGAAAAAAAGAGCAGAGTAGGGTAAAACAATCAAGTAAGAAACAGTACTTGAAGAACCGAAGTTATGAATTAGATAGACTTACTGGCCAAACATGATAGTGGCCCACTCGACCAGGTTGCCCTTGAGACTTTGATAATCTCATTACGTAATGAGTTTCATCTCCTTCGGTCACTTTCTGATCCAAAATTTCTTTTGCCAAAGCATAAACCGAAGCCATAACCAGAAAAGCAATAATCACAACCATTCCAGTCAGTCTGCAGGATCCCGACCTTTCTGCTCCAGTTGCAACCATTATATCTGTATTTCAATACCTAACTACTCCCACTCCCTCAAAACACTAAAGATTCGTAGATTTTACCTCAAAATAAGAACTCAAAAGGAAACAAGGAAGTACCGGCTTATAAAGAGCTAGCTAGCCTGTCCGACTCTTGATCAATTGTTGAAACAGATCGAGCGACTATATATCACAACGTACGCAATATTCCACTGAAAGCTTCCAATTTATCACTCTCTTGGTAGGAATTTATAAGTATATAGTTACTTATATATTGGGAACGCAACGTACGCTATGCATGACTGCATTACAGATAAAGATCAGGCTCGATCGGAACAGTCGGTGCGAGCTCACTCATTCAGTCGCATCTCTCTCTTCATCATGTACGCTTTCATGTCGCTCAAGCTGTTTGCTTACGCGCCGATGAAAAATCTGATCAGAAGGTAGTGGTAAGGGAAAAGCTCGAAAGGAAACATACATTCATGTTATGCTGCTATTATTCGAGAAGCTGGCTCATGTGAATGTACTTTTGTGTTTACATATGTTTTGTAACTTACACGGTAAGCCTGAAGAAACTCATGGCCTAATTCATTTCATAAAATCGGTTGTATAAGAGAGAATTGTTCATTATTTATAAATATATTTAAGACTTTGTTCACAGTCAATGTGAGATTATTCCTCAACATCCTCTCTCACGTGCAAGTCAGTATTTTTTTTTGTTCTTGTCACGGAATAAGTTGTTTGGGCTCCCATTCTTCATGTGACAGGCTTTGATACTATGAAAAAATTCATAGGCCTAACTCATCTTATAAAACTAGTTGTACAATAAATAATTACTCATTGCTAATAAATATGTCCAAAAACTTATTCACAGTTAATGTAGGATTATTCTCAACAAAACCCTATAGTAAGTCAAGCGTGAATAACACCTATAGACTATAATGATAATTTACAAATTATTCATCCATGGTAATGATGTTAACTATCATGGCTTTTCTTTTTGGAGCTGAAGAATATATATACATGATTCGACATGTTTGAGTCTAATCTTAACGTGGAGACCCCACCTCTGTTGACGAAGTCTCGTATCAACCGGAATAAAAAAAAGTGAAACATGCCGTATCTTCCCTTTCAAGTATTAAGATGACTTGTCTATACCTGATATTTCTTTTCTCGGTGGAAAGAACCTTCCCCAAGTACCGCAAACTCCTTTAACTTTCTAGTCACTATTTTAACTTCTATTAATTAAAGAAGGAGAAAGATCACAGACGTGATTGATTGAGCTAAGATTCTGTGTCTCCATGCAACCTTGCTTTATCTTTACATCATTAAAGTTTATGTTAAAAAATAAGATTATAAAAAGTTTATAATTTGTTTTGGAATTTAAAAGCCCTAATTATATTATGATATTTGTTAATAATCTATATAAAAACCTTTTGTCGCCGACAATTTACGGATCGATCTTGACTTAGCCTACTTTGGATATAGAAATGCTTTCAATCTGGCCATCTCGTTTCATTTCATTTTTATAATTTTTTTAAATTTTTATCTAAAATATAATAAATAATTTAATTTTTTAAAATTTTAAAATAATAATAATATTAAAAAATAATATTCTAACAATATTTTATTCAACTTATCTAAAACTATCTCATCTTATCTCACTATCCAAACTAGTCCTAAGAATATTAAGGAAGTGAGTTTTTTTTTTCTCTCCCCCTTCCTCTCTTTCTCTATTATTCATTGGTTGTTTTCTTTCAGTACATCTCTTGGACTTAAAATCTCTTTTTATTTCTAATTTATTCTCAATCTTCATATATATATATATATATATATATATATATATATATATATTTAACCTAATTTTTTAAGTTTTTTACCATGAAATTAAACATATATCAGAGCAAGAAATAATATGGTAATCCATGTAATCAACACAAGTGAAAAAGACAGACAACTTGCATGATTGCTACTACAAAAAAAGCCAAAGAGTTGGTATAGATAGTACATCTTTTATACTATTAGCATGACATAGTTTGATCAACGATAAAATTCTCGTTTTAATTTCTTTATATAAACGTTAATGTCATTTCGACGTCTATGTAAACGGTGTATCCCTGGATCAACTTTATAACAATAATAATAAAAAAACAGAAGGTAAAGCACGTGTAACCTCAAGCCATCACTTCAATTTCAATTTCAATTTCAATTTCAATTTCACTTAGCTTGTATAGATGGGTAGCCTTCGCCCGCAAACGAAAAGCATATATTAATGGCAAGAAAAAGCAGTCAAACTCTGCTTTTCATGAAAGAAAAAAAAAATTACGGCGTCGTTTGAAATATGAAATTATTTTATTTTGAGTAATATAAACATAATAATATTATAAAATAAAAATATTTTATAAGATATTTTATAAAAATATTTTTTATTTAAAATATAGTTGTATAAAGTGTTGTAAAAAATATTATATGTAAATCATTTTTTTTATATCATCTCATATTATTATTATAATTATTTTAAATTTTTAAATAAAATATAATAAATAATTTAATTTTTTTAAATTTCTAAATAATAATAATATTAAAAAATAATATTATAATAATATTTTATTTAACTTTTAACTTTTATTTCTTCCTATTCAAACTGTTTTTTTTTTTTTTTAAATAAGATCACTTTCATTAAACAACATCAAAAGTTACAACATCCAAACTATCTAGACTAACAACCAAGGCAACAACTTCCTTAGGAATTGATAGTGCAGCTTTTGCAAGTTGATGAGCAAAAACATTAGCTACTCGTTTAACAAAAATAACTTCCCAACTATCTAGACCTGAAAGTTTAGATTTAGTATCATTTAGAATCATCCCTACCCGATCTCATCTATCCATTGTTGCTCTAGGCATTTGACAATTGAGAGAGAATCACCCTCCAGAATGATTGAGCTGCATCCCAACTCTATTGCTAGATCAACTGCATACAAAGCCCCTTGAACTTCAGCAAGTAGTGGATCAAATAAACTTGGCCTAGAAAATTTTTTGGATGCAATCACATTTCCTTGAGAATCACGAGCTACTAAACCAAAACCAGCTCTGCCTTGTCCTTTATTTAATCCTGCATCCCAATTGATTTTAGTAACACCTGGTGGATGAGGTTTCCAGTGCCAATCCTCTGCTATCGTCCTTTGAGAAGGTGTAGGAAGCTTGGTTTGAGCAGCTTTGAATTCAAACTGAGATTTCTTGGCTGTCTGCATAACTTCACAGGGATGAATAAATGAATTCTCAAAAATAAACATGTTCCTCCTATGCCAAATGTTTCTTAGGGGTGCTACCCGCATGGTGCGGGGCGGGGGCACCCCCTCCCCGCCCCGCACCATGCGGGTGATGGGGGTTTTTCCCCCTCCCCGGTGCCGGGGGGCGGGGGAAAAACCCCCATCCGCCCCGCCCCCCACCATTATATTAAAAAAAAAGACCAAAATTATAATATAATTTAAATAATAAATTAAAATTTATAAATATAAAAAAATTTAAACTCATTTGAGTTAGATTTTGGATTGATTTGGCCTCCTAGACCAATCTTTATATAGGAGGCCAAGGCAATACAATAGTCATCCTTAAGTAATATGGGACTTACTACCCTTGACCTCCTATATAAAGATTGGCTTAGGAGGCCAAAACAATCCAATGACTTGAATATAATTTTAAGTCTTTTATAAATTGTGTATATCTATATACAATATATTTATTTAATATATATAAATAAATAAAAAATTTTAATGCGGGGCTGGGGCGGGGCGGGGCCCTGCTGGGGTCATCCCGCCCCCCGCCCCCGCTATGCCCTCTCTATGCGGGGCGGGGCGGAAGCCGAGCGGGGCAGCGGGGGCGGGGCCTGCTGCCCACCCCTAATGTCTCTAGCTGCAAAAGCAAATAATTCAATGGTATCTTAATCACAGGTTAAAGAATTCAATTATTTTAAGAAAAATAAAACCAAAAATTAAAAAAAAAATAAAAGAAACTGTGGTATATAATGTGCGAGACTTATAAATAATAATGCTCATTGTTCAATCATTATATCATATCTTTTCAATTCTGTTATCATATTTTTTTCCTTTATAAATTATATATAGGATTTCTCTTCAGTTCAGTTTTAAATTGAATTATTAAGCCTTGGGTTTAAATAAAAGATTTAGGAGAGGTTTGGATTCAAAACCCCTCTCAACTCATCTCATCTCATCTCATCATTACAATTTTCTCAAATTCCTACATAAAATATAATAAGAAATTCAACTTTTTCAAATCTTAAAATAATTTTTTTAAATTCTTACACTAAATATAATAAATAATTCAATTTTTATTCTACTATTTACAAACTATCTCAACTCATATCTGAATCCAAACCTCCCGCTAACTAGCAACATGGTCAATTAACTTCTTTTAATATTTTGATTTTAGGCACCAGGTGATCCGTACTGTTTATTTTTAAAATATGATGATTTTTAAACCCAATCACGTTTATTGTTAAATATATAAGGTTTTGCAACACAACTTTCACTATATTTCATATTTTATATTTTTTTATATTTTTAAAATTTTTAATAATGTTTTAAATTTTTTTTGATTTTATTCTTTTTAAATTATTTCAAATTTTTTATTTATTATTCATATAATAAATATTTAATAAAAATAATAATAATAATAATTAAAAATAATGTAGAATACGGATTATTAAGAGATCGTAAAGATTTTTTTGATATATATATATATATTTAGCCGAAGAGTTGGAGGCATACGTAGCAGCATTTATGCCATTTAATTGGGTGCCGATTTTACGGGATCCACAAACTAAGTAAGTTCAGATTCTCAAAGTCTGTGTGAACTGTGAAGGGTGAACAAATTCAATGTCTTGTACGAAGAAGCTGTCTAATTCCAAAACGAAACCTGTCGTCTTGTTCCATTTTTGGAACCATCTGGCATCTACCCTCCCCCAGACCAAACCCCAGAGTACTTACCAACTAGGACCATTGTTTTTTCAATAAATACACATAGAATTTATTATTGAGAGAATTTATTTTGTATATATGATGTGACATTATCTAGATTATATATCTCTTTAAGTGAATGTTGAAAATAATCAATTAGAAATAACTACACAATAAGTGTAAAGTGTATATTATTATAATAACTTTTCTTTAACATTACTCTTATTTTTAGTGTATGGTTTTGTGACTTCAACACTCCGATCCTGATAGAAACCATGCATATCGGAGAAAGATGTTTTTGGTTCTCACTCCTAAAATATCACACGGTCATCCATCATCTCTTAATTGCTGTCCTGTCGCACTCTCTGTCGGCGACCAAAATGAAGGGATCATCTACTCCAAATTGCATTGTGGATCACATAAATGTTACGTCCTGATCGGTTGAAGTGTTTGCACAACTCTCCTAAGTTGGCCACTAGTCTAGAAGTTTGGACTAAAGATCATGGATCGTGTTTACATTATAACATCCAAAATAAGTCAGCAAATGGATGCTTGTGTTTACATTATAACACCCAAAAAAGTCAGCTAGCAGTCATACTTTCTTTGCAAGAGATGTGGGAAGATGAAGATGGACATGCAGTCATAATTGTAGTTAGTTTAGAGTTTGTTTAGATATAGAAATTATTTTATTTCAACTTATCTTATTATTATAATTTTTTAAAATTTTTATATAAAATATAATAAATAATTTAATTTTTTAAAATCTTAAAATAATAATAATATTTTAT
Organism: Juglans mandshurica; assembly: GCA_022457165.1. Classification (NCBI taxonomy): domain Eukaryota; kingdom Viridiplantae; phylum Streptophyta; class Magnoliopsida; order Fagales; family Juglandaceae; genus Juglans; species Juglans mandshurica. The sequence continues at coordinate 6,849,400 of CM039619.1, read as the reverse complement.
TTAATTTAGTTTTGAGGGAGATAGATCATTCGTACAAAAAGCCCATAACCCATAATGAAGAAAATCGATTCATCTACTCAAGATTTAAATGTAAATATGTGACCAATAAGACTAATTTCTATCTCGCCATGTCCTGTGTTAAGGGCCACAAAGGCCCAAAATCTAGGGAGACGAGTAATCCACTGGGAGAAGCCGCCTGCAATAAAATCTCCGTGTGATCTTGAATCAGGATGGATTCTGAAAAGTACAATGATAAGTTTATCAATTCTTCTAGGCACAGTCGGCAAGTGCAAACGGCGCACAGTCGGCTAAAAAAAAAATTTGTTTTTTGCCACGTCAATTAAAAAAAAAAAAAATCAAGATTTCGAAATGCGGGAAGATGAAAACAGCAAGCTTCTTCTCCAAGCTATTCATGTCCGAATGTTCAGGAAACAAGTGCTGGGTTTGGCCGTGCGGAAAAAGTTTCAGAAATTTGGTTTGCTTGTTGAAAGAAAGTGGGAAAAATACTGGGAATCATCGTCGGTTTGATAATTTTGCTTCCGAAATATTCTTCTACCGAAAATCACGGTGTGGGTCTGAAAGCATCGTCGTCTCACGGGGTCGTCTCACGGGGTGGGTCTTCGTGTGCGCCGTTCACAGTACTCTACCGGTCTTCGTCTTCTTCTTCTTCACCGTGTGGTAAGAAATCATAGTTTAGGAGACTATGACAAGCTTGCACATTAACAATCACAGTACTCTACCGAAAATCCTCTGTTTTGAAGCTATATTTTGAAGCTCTGCACATTAACATGTGCGCCGTTCATATCTGTTGTTTTCCTCTAGGAGACTATGACAAGCCAGCATATTAACATCAGAAGAACATGAAGCGTCTTTAACAGGATCTGCACAATCAACGTGATTCAGTGAGAAACATATCTCTTTCAACCTCTTTTTTTAGCTCTGCTTTCCTCTATTCCACCGTATCACATCTGGTTTAACTACTAAAAAAGCTCTTCATTTTTATCTTGGAGTTATTAAGAGCAAGCATTCATATCTAAATTCATATGTCTTCTATACTCGTGCTATTTTGTTTGGCACATGTTTTCTTATGATGAATAATTAAATAATATGATGACTGGTTGTGGAAGAGTCTTTATTTAAAGAAACAAATCTTGCCCAGCCAGCCATATTCCATTTTGCATTTCTTTTGTGTACAAATCTTATCTTAATATGTGATGCTGGCAATAGCTTATCTCATAGATTTGACATGTTTGGGCATTTTGCGATTTTGGTTGGTGTTGCTTTTCTTGGGATATGTCAAATATCATCATATGTACACCTTCACTATCATCATATGTACACCTTGACTTGGATCTGGAAGGAATCAGATTCATTTGCCATTGGCCCTCACAACACACAAATCTTAAGTCCCTATTATTATAGAAATTTGTGCATGCATGTTATGGTAGCAGAACATCCATACAATAATTATTAACTTTTTCCTGCTATGGTTGTCGAGTTATCTACTACTTGTCTACGTGAAATAATTAGTTGTGGAAGTAAATTAAATGTTTGAATTGTTGTAAAAAGTTTAAAAAACCGCTTCTTTCAAAGATTTTGAATTCTTTGAACTTTTTTCCTCTTATAAAAATGGTTGTACAATTATTTTTAATGCAGCATGTCAGCATGGAAAAAGGAAAAGAAAACCCATCTCTCTCGATACCATGTAGCTCAAATCCCTCAACTGCGGTATGTTATATGATTCTTAATATTTGTTAGGAGTTTGAAAACCTCATACTTGCTAATTATCATTATTATTGTTATGTTAGGACATCCCAACAACTGCTCCAAACTTTCCAAATTACATGCACGGTTACGGAACAGGATCTGCATGGTCACCAGCTTTTATCACATATCCAAATGCATACCAATGTCCAAGCAACATTCAGATGGTGATGCTACTTCATTGTTGTTTTTTTTATTTTTATTTTTTTTCCTGTTTGTTGGAAGTTTAATTGCTTTCTTTTTTAGCAGAATACTGGTTATCCATTTTAATATGGGATGAGACCTCCGACTCCTCCCATGGCTACAAGCTCCGGAACAACCGAAAAATTTGAAGAGGATACACCCGGGTGTAAGGAAACAGAAGTGCCTTGTTTCTCCTCTAGGCTTGATGAACAAGGTGAAGAGGATAGGCCAGATTTAGGGGAAACTGGCGATGGCACTGCCAAGACACCTCCGTTAGACCGAATGGATGGTAGTGATATGATTGAGGAGCCAAAAGCGGGGATGGAGTTTGATTCTTTTGAGGAATTAATGAGCTATTATAAGATATATGCTAAGAAATGTGGGTTTGGATCCATGACACAAAGGAGTGAAAGGGATGACGAAGGGAGTGTCAGATATGTCACTCTTGGTTGTGCCCGTGGGGGGAAAGCTCGGAATAGGACAATGAATGTCGCCAAACCACGCCCGACAGGAAAGACTGACTGTAAGGCAAGGATTAATGCCTTAAAAGTTAAGGGAAAGATGCAGTTGACCACTGTTCATAATACCCACAATCACGGACTGAGTCCACAGAAATCTCGTTTCTTCCGATGTAATCGCGAAGTTAGTGAGACTGTAAAAAGGGTACTTGATACTAACGACATAGCTGGCATTTGAATGAACAAAAGTTTCGGATCTCTTGTTGTGGGTGCGGGAGGATTTGAGAATCTCCCATTTTTGGAAAAAGATTGTCGAAATTACATCGATAAGGCAAGACATCTACGACTTGGAGCAGGTGGTGCTGGAGCACTTCAAGACTATTTTTGTAGAATGCAGTATAAGAACCCCGGATTCTTTGCCTTGATGGATTTAGATGATGATGGGAGATTGAAGAATGTCTTTTAGGCAGATCCACGCAGTAGGGCAGCTTATCAAGATTTTAGTGATGTGGTAACATTTGACACCACGTACTTATCAAACAGATATGAGATGCCCTTTGCTCCCTTTGTTGGTGTAAACCATCATGGGCAGTCCATTCTCTTGGGAGCAGGGTTAATTTCCAATGAGGACACAGAGACTTTTACTTGGTTATTTCGGACTTGGCTGCAGTGTATGGATGATATAGCCCCGCCAGCTATTATTACTGACCAAGACAGAGCAATGAAAAATGTTATTGCCATTGTATTTCCGAAAACCCGACATAGATTTTGCCTTTGGCATATATTAAAAAAAGTTTCCGAGAAGCTTGGCTCTCATCGTGCCTACAAAAGTGGCCTGAAAACTCAACTGATGAAATGTGTGTATGACACTCAAACTATTGAAGAATTTGAGATATCGTGGGAAGAGGTAATTAACACGTACAACTTGGAAGAAAATGTTTGGTTGCAAAGTTTGTACGCTGAGCACACACATTGGGTACCAGTATTTTTGAAGGAGTATTTTTGGGCTGGCATGAGTACAACACAACGGAGCGAAAGTATGAATGCATTTTTCGACGGATATGTTCATGCGAAGACAAACTTGAAGGAGTTTGTCGACCAATACGACAATGTGTTGAGAAAGAAAATCGAGAATGAAATCAGTTCGGACTTCCACTCATTTAGCGTTACGATACCATGCATCTCTAGATCTCCAATCGAGAAGAGATTCCAAGAGTTGTACACGAATGCAAAATTCAGGGAAGTTCAGCAACAAGTTATGGGTGTACTCGATATGGATCCTTCTCTACTTAGAAGAGATGGTGTGAAGAAGACCTACTTGGTAGAAGATGAAATTTCTGTTGAGGAGTTCACGAAACATGTTACATATTACGTGGACTTTAATGAGGAAGATTGCGATGTAAAGTGTTCATGTGGGTTGTTTCAAATGAAGGGGATACTGTGTAGGCATGTCTTGGCCATATTCAAATGCAATGGGATAAAGTACTTGCCGGATAGGTACATTTTAGATCGATGGAGGAAGGACATCAAACGGAGATATACGTTAGTCCAGAGTACCTATGACACAGGAAATCAACGGGAAGATACTAACAGATATTCAAGTCTGCTGAATATTTGTTATCGGATGATTACTCATGCAGCGGGTTCAAAAGAGCATACTGAAGATGCAACTAAGAAGTTATATGCAATGATTGATTTATATCATGGCAACCAAGAACCCCCTTCGATGACCCAAACTCAGTCCGATGTTGGTTTAACTACAAATGACACACCTACCGTTGGTAGTTCGCAGCGAGTACTCAGTTCACGAGTTGTGCGCGGAAAAGGTAGACCCCCATCTCTGAGGAGAGCATCTAGGATGGAGCAAGAAATGCGGAAAGTTAAAGCGAGGACGAAGAAAGCAACTGCAAAGGGAAAACGTAAAGAGGTTCGATATCTATAATAACGAGAATATTTGCCACAAATATTTATTGGATTGATTTATTTATGCTAATGGAGTGCTGATATAGATTTTTTACTTGTTACTTGACTATTAGCGAGATGGAGGGGATATACAATCTCAAAACACGTGTAGGAATTTATTTGGCCCATCTGAGATAGATCTTGATTCTGAAGGAAACGTGCAGGTATACATATTTTTGTTAGAAAATTTCTGCCTTATATTTGGACAAGTATTTGCCACATACGTGCGATAGACTTATATTGGTTCATAATTTTTGTTTTTATCTATATATCTTTAGACTATTCCAGTTAACTCAGCTTTTGACATTAGTGGATTCCAAAATATGGTTGAGAGTCAAGAAAGTGTAAGATTTCTAAACCCAAGGTATTTTTAATATTAATAAATTGATGTCACATTAATATTTGCTATTTATTCTTTACAGATGCAACTTGGTTTGGACAGATCACAACCTTTGCCCAAATGATATGGTTCGGACTTGTTGCAACATTGAGTGTACCTCTAACTTCAACTTCTTCTAATGCCATAACGATAGCATTTTTCACTACAAAATGTGATCTCTTGTTGAATATGCTTGCCTTGAATGTTGATAATTTTTTAAAAAATTGGTAGAAAAAATACTTATTATGGAGCACTCCATTAAGCTCTTCTCATTTGGCATGTCTATAATGAAAACCCATCAATTGAAATCTGGGCATAGGATTGGCATTTGGAAAAAGATTAGCAACTTGTTGTAGAATGGTTATAGCTATTGTTATTTTCTATTTATACAATTTTGTATTTACAATTGTTTTATTATCTAAATTTTTTATTTTTTTTTTGTTTCCCTACAGTTGCAAGTTCACAGCCATTACAGCCAAGATAACCAAACTTCATGATTTCTAGGATTCCATAGCTGCCCCAATATATTTTGGATGTATATTTTTGGAATTCTTGCAAGTTGTAGTTTTTGTAAATATATTGGTGGGAAGAAAGAATGGAGGTCGTGAAAGTTATAATTATTTTGGTGGCAAGGATAGCTTGGCAATGAATATTTTTTGTAAGTACAGTATTTTTGGAAGAAAGCATTACAAGTTGAAAATTGTAATTTTTTGTTTTTCTTGTGAAGGAAGCTTGCAAGAGGACTATTTAAATTGTTGTAATTACTTTTGTAGGAAGAAAGCATGACAAACATAAAATTGTAATTTATTTGTGTGGAAAGAAACATATGCTAGTTATAGGTTCATTTTGAGTTATTGTGATAATTAAGTTTTGTAAGTTTGTAAGCTCTTCATTTTCAGGATAGTTGTAATTATTTTGTGGGATATTGACGTGAGTTAGTCTTCCAGTTTTGGCTTTTGGTGTACGTGAGTCAAGTTTACCAATTTTGGTGTACGTGAGTCAAGTCTTCCAGTTTTTGCTTTTGGCCCTTCATTTCAATTTGTTTTGAAGGAAATGAATTTTGAACAGATGAGTAAACTGAGTCAAGCTTGGTTTTCAATTTGTTTATAGGCAGCGGGTTGCCCAGTAATCGTTTGGCATGTTTTGACTTTTACATTTTATTTGTTTTTAACCTAAACCTGTACAGATGAGTATATCCATCATAATGACCAAAAACTAGACATTCTACAAGCAACTAAATTCACATCAAACTGGAATTTATACATTCTATACATACAATATGGAAATCAGGTTCCAAAACTTATTTTACACTTCAACTACAAACTCAGTTTACAATCTAAATTCACAGCAAACTGGAATTTAATAATTATGTACATAGAAACTGGACTCCAAATTTCCAAAAGCTATTTTACACTTCAACTACAAATTCAGGAATTTAATCATTCTGTACATAGAAAATGGACTCCAAATTTCCAAAAGATATTTTACACTTCAACTACAAATTCAGTTTACAAGTATCTAAATTCACAGCAAACGTGAATTTATACATTTTGTACATAGAAACTGGAAATCAGGTTCCAAAAGCTATTTTAAACTTCAACTACAAATTCAGTTCTCTAAGCTTTTTATAACACTTACACTACAAATTCAGACTATGATTTATAACATAAACCACTACCAATTCAACAAGTAACAACAAACAATTATCACAAAACTTCAATATAGCCGGGGTAGCATGCGTGAACGCCTTAGGAGAGCTTCTCTCTCAAGAAGGACCAACTCCTTTTTTCGAACCTCCTCATTTTTACTGGATAGCACCATCTTTCTCTTCTTGATCTCATCTACTATTTTACGGAGCTGAATCTCCCTCCTTTCGACATCGATGAGTCTCTTCTCGAGCTCTTCCTCCTTCCTTAAGAGTTGAATTTCTTTTTCTTGTAGCTCCGAGTCTGTGTGTTGATTACTATCAACCCACTTGAAATATTTGCAATATGATAATCCCTAATATTTAACACATATAAAAAATTGTTAGGTACGTAATATTAATCAATATATTATTTCAACCTTACATTAGAAAAGTACTATTTACCTTTGTGTTATACTTTGGACACCATAAGAAGGGTTGTCCTGGATTTCTTTTAGTATTTGAATATCTCAATGTAGTTTCAATATTACAGAAGCACGATGGTTTCGCTGACGGTGAAGAAGACAGTGATGATGAGGACATTCTCATGCAGCAGTTTTTAGTTTCTTGTATCAAGAATGTGAAACAGTTTGCTGCTAAGAAACTCTCTTTGACTACTCACAAGAAGTTAATGAGGTTGACAGTTACAAGTTTTGATGCATTTGAAAACATATCAAGTATTCTTTTTCTTTCCAAGGATAAACAAAACAGGGAAATCTAAGATTTTCAAGCACCTAAACAAGCACTTCCATAACGAGCACAAGCCTGAGCAGCTAGTGAACAAAATTGGCAGCTACTTTTATAGCTTACCAATTTATGAAAACAATCATAATAATAAGCTTATAAAAGTTTTTAGGCTTCCTGAAAGATTTTTTTTATCGGCAGAAGTTTTGATTGAAATCTACGTCCATGCATGAAAGAGACACATAAAATAAGTCTTATTTCTATATCTTGATTTTCCAAACTATTACAATATTGGTCAATTATAAACATTTTCGCCTCACAGTTTTATGACTCAAGACATTTGATACAAAGAAAAACAGTAGAGATGTGATTACAATTTCAATGAATTATTTAGTTATTAGTGATGAAATACAGAAATATTGGTCGAAAGGTGGTCTTATTTCTGTATTGGTCTTATTTCTGTATTTGCAACCAACGAAATACAGATTCAATAACCTTATTACAACCTAAAAAGATTATTCAAATCTCAAGCAACCGATACTTGTATTATACCAAATTAAATATCTGAAATCTGGCACAATATACTACTTGACAGAACCCAAACCCACAAAATTAGGCCGAAAGGTGAACCGCCAAAGGCCCCAAAGATCAATTCGAAGTTTCCCAACAATAAATTCTCTACCAGATATTTGCAACCAACGAAAATCAAGATTCAATAACCTTATTAGAACCTAAAAAGATTATTCAAATCTCAAACAACCGATACTTGTATTATACCAAATTAAATATCTGAAATCTGGCACAATACACTACTTGACAGAACCCAAACCCACAAAATTAGGCCGAAAGGTGAACTGCCAAAATTCTCAAAGATCAATTCGAAGTTTCCCAACAATAAATCCTCTTAAGGGGTGTACAAACTTCGACAAGAAATAAGCAAAAAAAAGAAAATAGCAATCAGTAATACAAAGACAAAGAACCTGAAAATCCTAACAGTTTGTAGATTAAAAAATCCTTCGGGAAAATTATGGAATGTTAAAAGGAAATATACCCATTTTAATAGGACCTTAGATTTGTGGTAGTAGACGTTAGGGTTTGAAGCTGCGTACCGGAAGTGGAGCTGTGTGCCAGAAGTGGAGCTGTGTTCCCGAACTAAACGAAAGTTAGGGTTTTTCGCGATGAAGGGGAAGGAAAGTTAGGGCTTTTCGAGATAGGAAAGTTAGGGTTTTTCGGGATAGGAAAGTTAGGGTTTTTCGGGATGAAGGGGAAGGAGGTATCGAAGGGAGGCCGTAATCATAGTTTGAGTGGAGGGACGTGGCTTCGAGGGGTCAAAGAAAGAGGCCTCGTGAGGAGCAGAGAGGGAGCAGAGAATGAGGGAGGAAGAAGAATGGGTTTGATGTTTCGGCTGGATGAGGGAAACGAGGCTGAAAGAAGAGAAACGAGGGAAACGATAAATCTATGACTACTTCAAAACGCGGCGTTTCATTTAATGGCCACATCAGCAGCCGCTTGCGCGGCGCTTCCCCCAAGCGACTGCGTATAGCGTTTTTCTAAGTCTATTACTTTAGGGAGGCAGTTCGGGCCGGATGGGTGCCAAAAGAGTAATGTATATACATAATATATGGTATAATATATTGTATAATAATGTTATAAAATAAAATTATTTTTATAAAATAATATTATTTTTATAAGATGTTTTATTAAATATTCTTTATTTAAAATATAGTTATATAAAGTATTGTAAAAAATATTATGTATAAATCATTTTCCATGCCAAAAATGCTTGCACATTAACCAATAAATAAGTGTCATGTAGATACTTCAAAAAATATTAAAAATGAGCTCACATCCATTCAATTGTCTCCCTCTCCTTCTTTGAAATTTATGAATAATTTATGAATAATTATGAAATAATTTGTGAATAGCAATAAAATAGTTTGATTTAAGATATTTTATTGAGTTATGGGAAATGAGATAGAAAAAATTGAATACAAATATTATAAAATTAAAATATTGTTATAATATAATTTTTATTTTAAAATTTAAAAAATTGAATTATTTCTAGTGCTTTGTTTGAAAATTTGAAAAATTTATAATAATTAGATAAAAAATTAAAAATTAAAAAATATTTGTATTCTAATGTTATTTGAGAAATAGATTGATGATAAAGGTTCTCAAGCGAGGCCTAAGGAACTGCAAGACGTCGTTGCTGTGGCAGCCTTCCTTGAGGATGAAGCAATTTGAACTCATTTATAAAAAATAAAAAATATATATATATATAAAAAATGAACTATTTGCGAACTTGACTCAGATCAAACTTGACTCAGATCCGGACAAGACCTAGAATCCAAGACGGGGGGGGACTGTCTTGGGATGTCTCAGTAACCTAAACTGGCAAAATTCACCACCTGAGAAATTCAGGTCCTTTCCTATGCCCTGTTAATTTCGTTTCCCTTTTTCTAGCAACCTGCCTCTATTAAAGCTTAATGAGAAGATTATCTATCATGAATGATCACAACTTGTGCATTACATTTCCAGATAAACACAAATGAAAGGTGAAATACAGACATTAGATATAAACATAAACAATACATAGAAGATCAATGCATGATTCAATATGCCTTTTCTCACTCATGATACAAAGTAAAAATCTAGCAATCTTCTTCCTTAGAACACTCATTGTTAAAATGACCACTTATATAAATCTCCAAATATTTGTGACGGCTGTATCTTGATATCCGGAACAAACAGGGCTGATCTCAAGAATCTTCTAACACTCGCAACCTGTAGATCTTTGCTGCCGTCCGCCCGCAACATCAATTGTGTCAGGCAGGTATCTTTCATTATCCCCAAATAAAAGGATCAAGGCAATCGATTAGTACACTGATAACAAAGTTAGGTATCTAACATGACTTGATGTTTAACATGAAGTTTGGAAAACTAAAATACAAGAATGCACATCTGTACAGAACATCACATCTATGATCATCTTAATTCACTCGACATCCACCAAAACAGATGGGAGTTTTATAAAGAGCTGCTATCAAATGCTATGCAATTCTCTTGTGGCACCCATGCTGGCAAAAAAATTGTTTTCATTTCTAATTTAATGTATACTGGCTGTTGAACTGTATAGGTGTTAGGATCAAACCCCACTCTTTCAAGTTAAACATGTCCTGTGATCCACCTATTGTTCTATTAAGGACGGTGGAAGTGGCTCGAAGGGCTTGGAAAACACTTCCAATTTGCCAAATCATTAGCTCTATAAAGTTTTGGCTTCATAAATTCATGAAAATTTAGACATCTGGATTTAAAAGCATAAGCTACAGCAGTTTTAGAAGAAACGGAAGCATGAGTCAGATTGCTGTTTCAATTTACTCAGCTATACATATGTCAACGTCTGTTTCTGTCCTCAAGAGAAGAAAAACTGATAACAACAAACTGACAAGCATATTTCAACTTCATTTCTATTGGCACAAACCCAGTCACCCAAATAGATGCTGCGTACTATGGCAGCATAAGAAGGCCAAAGCTTTAGCACCATTTTCTTTCCTCATTTATCTTTTAGTTTCTTGTTTTTTAATTTTACTTTAGACGTCCATGCACCATTTTGATTTCTATCAAAATGGTCAAGGGCAAACTTAGTTTCCGAGCACCTCTTAATTAATACGGGATTCAGGATGATTTGAGTTAGTGTCTAAAATCAGCATATGCAATACAACTGATAGAATTCAGTATTTCAAGAGAAGTAAAACACTCACATTTCTTCTTCAGGCTCATTCTTGAGTGCATTTTTGGCTATACACTCAAAAGCAGCTTCGACATTGAATCCTTCTTTTGCCGAGGTCTCAAAGTAAGGTATGTTTCCCTTTGAAGCACACCATGCCTTGGCTTTCTTCTCAGAAACCTGCAACCAAATGCATACCCTATAAGCAAGAACAATTGTAAATAAATTTCCCAAGCACCAAGAGAGAACCCTATTGTTATAGATTGCTAAATACTGAGAATGTTAGAATCACCAATTACAAGAAAAAAACTCACCACCCGACTATTCCCACCGTCAACATCTATCTTGTTCCCCAGCACAACAAAAGGGAAGTTTTCAGGATCAGAGGGACTTGCCTGAACATCAATACACAAACCATAACTTTCAGTCGCTCCTTTAAAGTTGTTTATTACAGGGTGGCCAATAGGTTAGCACTACCTGAATCAGAAACTCTTCCCGCCAGTTGTTAAGATTATCAAATGATTTCATTACGTTCACATCATACACAAGAACACAGCAATCTGCACCGCGGTAGAAAGCCACACCAAGACTTTGAAACCTTTCTTGCCCAGCAGTGTCCCAGATCTGTATATGTGACCAAGAGGAGTCAAGCTAAAAGAAATCAGCTAGAATTTTTTTTTTTATTATTGGCAAAATAAGCTAGAAAATTTCCACATCTTCTCCACCAAATGAGTAATTAAAGCTCCTCGTAACATCTAGAGAAGATAATCTATTGGTTGATAAACAATCCTCATGGATACAAGCTACAATTTGAGAGGAATTAATGCATTTGATATGAAAATGTTCAAAAAAGAAAAAACAGGAAATGAGTCAACGTTATACATATTATGCCATGTATTAGATGACTCATGATAAACTCAAATACTCAAAAGTCTTATCATAATTGCCAAAGTTTGGCTTCAAGTAAACTCAAAACAAGCTTTAAACAGCTGGCTTTGCATATCCTTTTCACTTATCCTTCCAATTTTACAGATTTGTATTCTTTAACCCTTGATAGACTCTGCTGCTAAGTCCGCATGACAACCTTTCAATTTCCAACTATGGTATAAGAAGTTGCATAAAGATATTACACAAGATATGACATGCAAGTCTTTATGCAACTGTTATAGCTCATACAAACAATAATTTCTATTAAAAGATATCTGCTTCATTAATCTTGCTTTAAAATCATCTCTTCTAATTTTAAGTTACTGAAAAGCATCCATATTGGAACTTCAAAGGCTAGTTTAAGCCATTTGTCGAGGTTTTTACTATCCAGAACCCCAATTTTTGTATACCCAATAACCACCAACCCCCCCACACACCCACCCACCCCAAAAAAAACCAAAAAAAAGACCAGCCAAAGAACATCAAAGGTATCTTCATATTAATCCCCAATTAACTAAAGCAAAGAAAAATACTTTGAGACAAAGTTACGCAGAAAACAATAGGCCATACAAGGGGCCTCAGATGTTTATTAACAAGCAATTCTAGATAATGGAAACATGTACTGAAAAAGAAAAATAAACTCAAGACACAAAATGTGTGCTCATCATTCTCACCTGCAATGTGAATAACCTATCTTCGAACTGAACTTCCTTGGTCAGGAAATCCGCTCCTATGGTCGCCTTGTACTGATTGCTAAATTTACGATTCACATATCTAACCGCAACAATAAGCAATAATCAAATACCAATACATCCATCGAACTACCCAACAAAATTGAATAAAGGAATTCGAGTTAATATTTCAGTGAACACAAATTCAAGATTTAGGTTTTAGAGGGTACTGATTCATCAGCGACGTCTTCCCCACCCTGCCAGATGATAAGCGAATTGCATGTTACTCCAAATTCAATAACATTAGTCCAAAATCTTAAGCAACAATAAAATTCGAAAATTATTAAGTATCTCTACTCCAATTTCATTCTCCACAAACCATATTGTTCCATTTGCCACAAAACATACACTCAGCTAGACCTCGTACAGACACTAATTCACACAAATTGAGCTGTGAATTTCCTTTAATGAAACAACAAAACCAACATAATACAGAATATTCCACTTTCGCAGCAAACAAACGGAATTACATTTTTAAAAAATCTGGAAACTAAGATTTTATTTTTTTTAAGGTTTACCCGCTGTCGCCGAGGATAATGACCTTTAAGAGCATACGCCGACGCGAAGCCATGGATCAGAGCTAAGAATTTTGATTTAGAGGTTAAAAAAAACAATATGAGGAAATTATGAAACTTCTTGATATTTGATTCGAATTCAATTTGAGAGACTTCCGTTTTCGAGGGGTTGTTATCGTTGAATAGTGGAACGCCAGCGGGCAGCGAGGATGCGGTTTCAGAGATGCATGAGATCCCTAATATGCCCTTGGATTTGGGGTAGAATTCACGGTCCGCTCGTGTTAGGCAGCAACAAACGGGTCAACGGGTTTGGGAATACGTTTCATTTCATCTCCTTTATAAATATTATTTAAACCCAAATAATTTTTAATTTTTAATTTTTAATTTTTTCATCTAATAATTACTTGATCATTACAACTATTCAAATTTGTAAAGAAAACACACAAAAAATTTAATTTTTTTAAATCTCAAAACAAAAAATAATATTAAAAAATTTTATTCTAATAATATTTTAACTTTATAATATTTTTATTCAACTTTTTATTTTCCAAATCACAATAAAACATAGATGATGATAGAGGGCCACCCAGCATTTACCACTGGGTGTACCACTAGTTGAAAATTTTTTGTTCTTGTTTTTATTTTGTTTTAAATATTTTTTTAATATCCTTAGTCATTAAGAAAAAAATATATAATTTCACTAGTAGTTATTTCCTTAATTATTAAATAAATAAAATTAAAAAATAAAATAAAATACATGACTTGTAAGATTGAGGAGGCAAACCCATTGGTTCATTTAGCATTTTTTTCTAAAACATTTAAACTCAAACCATGCACTATAATTCACAAACCATCTCAAACTAATCTCATTTCAACTCAGTATCTAAACTAGATTGTGTTTTGAAAAATGAGAAAGAAAAATTAAATAAAAATATCATAAATTAAAATATTGTTGGAATATAATTTTTTAATATTTTATTTTGAGTTTTGAAAAAATTTAATTATTTTTTACATTTTGTTTAGAAGTATGAAAAAATTATAATGATTAAGTGATGATTAGATAAAAAAGTTAAAAATTTGAAATTAAGTATTTGTGTTTGTATGTTTGGATATTGAGATGAGATAAAAATCTCTCTATCCAAAAGAGTCAATAGACCTTAGTTTTTACTATCAATAGAGCAATATGACCATAATAAACATTCTCTTTATCGATTGATTCTAACAAGGAAAAAAAAAAAAAAAATCAAATTCTGCTAACTATTACCATTAACACACAAATATAACGAAGCTTACAGTTGATGTAACTCTATAAAAAAATAAAAATTGTACCAAATTAATTACAGGATCGCTCCCTCGTCCCAACATCTCTCCAACTCCAAATCCGCTTAGCTCAGCAAGTTTGAGCACTCACAATTAAGCTCGATCCCTTTAGAGGATCATACAGCTGATCGAGCAAGGTTCAGTCTCACAAGAATAAACAAAATGGCGTCAGAAACCTTGATGATGTTTTGAAGAATAACTATGCCACTTGGGTCACTATCACAAATCAAGCAGTTTTTTTTTTTTTTTTTTCCTTTTGTACATCCAAAATCAACTAAAACTACCCCTCAAATGGTTGGGGGTCCTACTCTTGTTTCTCATGCCAGCATGATAATCTCTCTGATTTTTGCAAATTACGTGATATAATAATGGGGCAGGACGTCGGGAACCTTACAAGAAGATTGGAAATTGGAATCATCCAGCAAGATATTTAACCAGAGTCTTTGGGATCATTCCTGATTTTCCCAAGTTCTGTCAATTGGGCAGTTTGTTGGTATTCACTGCTTGAGACAGATTGGTGCAGTGCAGATTCGCTGCTAGGTCCGCTGCTCTCACTAGTGCCATGCTGTTGGCTTTCTAGTGCCATCTTTCTGAATTTCTCCATGTCCTGCTTATATTGGCTACTGTCATAATCAGTGCTTTCATAAGAACCAAAAGCTCTGCTGTGCCCAGGTTTGATTCCATCATTTAGATCATCCAAAGAAAGGTTTCCTTCCAAAGCTCGAACTATCTGCTTTTATATCAATAATGGTAATAGGGTTACACCATCATGGGAGAAAAAAGACTTCGTACTGGTTCCATAAATGTATTGGTGATTTTGAACATAAAAGGGTCAATAAAGCCACAAGTTTGTACTATATTGAAACCAAACCTATATTCAATATATTTTACCAAGTCAATGACAGGTAAAAATTTAGTAATACAAGTAGATGGGCTATACTGTTCAAAGACAGAAAGGACCCAGGTGGTTCATCTGCAATTTTGAACTTTGTTAATAAGACAAAGAGAATCAATTATTTCAATATTAGACATTGGTGGATTTACCTGGCTCATTCTTGGCCGATACCGTGCTGAATGGCGTACACAAGCAGCAGCACAGGCAACCATTCGGGCCATTTCACTAGAGTTGTAATCATTCGGCAACCTTGGATCAACAAGAGCATCAAAGTTGCCAACTTCCAAAGCATGCATGAGCAAAGGCCTTGCCTAAATTCCATAACAGCAAATTTTAATTTTCCCATGCAACATAAGCTTTTCTATTAAGAATACCCCACTATTGCAATTAGAACAGCCTAAAAGACATGAAGACACACTTGGCCTCATTTAGTTACACAGATGAGATGAGATGAGATAAAAGTTAAAGAAAATATTGTTAAAATATTATTTTTGTTTTAGAATTTGAAAAAGTTGAATTGTTTATTATAATTAGTGTGAAAATTTGAAAAAGTTGTAATGATTAGATGAGATGAGATGATTTGTGAAAACAAACCAAGCCGGAGATTCTTGGAAACTAAGATGAGATGAAAATTTTGTGAATAGTAGTAACTAGTAAGATGGTTTGTGACTACTAGTGAGATAGTTTGAGTCAAGTATTTATTGGGTTTTGGAAAATGAGAGAGAAAAAGTTGAATAAAAACTGTTATAAAGTTAAAGTATTGTTAGAATATAATTTTTTAATATTATTTTTGTTTTGAGATTTGAAAAAGTTGAATTGTTTGAAAGTTTGAAAGTTTGTAAAAGTGGTAATGATTATTTTGGAAGTATTTGTGTTTAAATTATGTTTGGGAAGGAAATGAGATGGGATGAGATAAAAATTGTTTCCAAACATCCCCTAAGAATAATCCATATATCTGCATGTGCTGGAGGGCCTAATGAGTGCATGACTTTAGGACACTTTAAAATAATGAAGAAGCAACATGAGTGCATGACTTTAGGACACTTTAAAATAATGAAGAAGCAACGACACATGTTAGATACCACCTCTGATGCATATATGAAAGAATAGAAACCCCCAGCCATCACAGTATTTTAAAGTCCTCAACAAAGTGGTTTGGTCCTTACCATTTCTATCGAAAGAGAGGGGGGGAAGGGAGGGGGGGGAGAGGGGGGATAGTGTAAACCCCTTGTGATTTGGCTCATTTTAATATAATACCTGGGTTATTGACTTTTAAGGAATTTATGACGAAACCCACTTTTGTTTTTCGACTTTTTGACATTGACACTCCAGTTTTCAACTTTGAGAATTTGAGTCTTGAGTTCCGCAAAAGTGGACGGAAGCTTTTACTTGAACAAGACTAATCAACAAACAACAAACGCAGGTATAAAATTGAACTATTATGGTGCTTAAGAAATAGCATACACACCCACTCAACCATGCTATCATCAGTGAAGGATTGAGTTTTATCAAGAGGTTGGCGTCCAGTAATCAACTCCAGAAGTACAACCCCAAAGGAGAAGACATCTGACTTGTCAGTGAGCTTTCCGCTAGCAGCATACTCGGGGGCCAAGTAACTGCATTTGGTGAATACAAGATTCTTTCAAGGTATTCAGGAAAAAAAATCTAAAAGGTTAAAATAAAAGTAGTTGTCAATTCATCACTGCTTTTTAGCATTTAAAATACTTCAAAACTCCATGGCAGCACCATAGCATTCTCTACAGAAGACATAGAAATGGATCTTACCCAAAAGATCCCATTACCCGAGTGGAGACATGAGTATCAGTATCTGCTGAAAACTTAGCAAGCCCAAAATCTGCAACCTGAATACAAGATCCAGTTATGAAATTGCATCATCGGAGTTCATATTACAGAAGTACTCAAGTACCCAATAAAACAGAACTTTTTCCATATACTTGGGTCATGCAGACAGAGCCTATGCAATTATAGGAGATGCAAACCCTTTTTATTTGTTGTGTTTAAAGGAAGAGGTAAAAGGAATCAAGAACTTTTTTTTATCATGGCAGCTTCTCCCTGACTCATTTTGAAAGAAGCTAATCCTTTGAATCTAGAACTTCAGAAATTCAATTGCAGATGCAAACAGAGTAGCAAAATATCATAAGGACACGTACATATACAACCATATAGATATATACATGCTTGAAATCAACCAGGAATCATATGAAAGCACCAATAAACCCTACCTTTGAGTCAAAGTTATAATCAAGAAGAATATTAGTTGCCTTGATGTCACGGTGTATGATCTTGGGCTGACCTGAAGATAAATTTATCTCAAAAGGAGAGTGGACTAGAATCCAGAGAAGATTCTTAAGGTTCACAATGTATAGATTGTAGAAAAAGGAAACTCACAGTCCTCATGCAGATATGCCAATCCTTTTGCAGACCCGAGAGCTATTTTCATTCTGGTTGGCCAGTCCATAGTCGGTCTCTCCTTTCCTGTAATTTTTCTCAAATGAAACGTCGAATAGTAGTTTGGAAGTACAGATAAAGTTACTAGACTACCAATACAGAGAAATTTTTTGGACTCCTAAATCAGATCTTATCTCAATCGTTAGTAGATCTTATCTCAATCGTTACAACACATTGTGATCCAACTTAATTTGCCATCAAGCTCTTATGGTGATCGAACCCTATCTGAACACTGTTTGAAATTATTTTTTGATAAGTAAAAATTTATTAATGTCAATAGGCGTAGCCAAGTACACTAGATGTATACACGAGAAAACACCTAGTTGGGATGCAAAAGGAAAAAGAAAGGATAAACCCATCTAGGAAAATGAACCTAACAAAGCCCTAGCCCAAGCCCAAAGACGCGCCTGTCCCAAACCACCACCAGTGCACCAAGCCTATCCCACCAAACCAGATTTTGCCCTCAAGCCTATCCCACCACCAATTCCCCAACACACTCCTCAATAGTTGTAAACTCCAAACGAGCCTACTAAAAATATACGACTTGTCAAGTTGAATCACAAATCTGGCTATTTTCGGCAGTTTTCCTTTTTCATATAGGGTTATTAAAATAGGTCAACACCACCTTAGTTATAGTTTGAGTCAAATCACATTTAAGTCAATATTCATTTTGACGTCTATCACTAAAGAACTCTTTAGAAAATAAATTAATTTATGATATTATATTTTATATATATATATATAGTTTAACTTATGATATATGATATTGCAAAAGATTTTTGTTATTTAGTTCCTCAGCAATTCAGCCATTCTTTCATCAACACTTTATTCCATTGGTCAATTGTAATATATTTTAATGGCCAGGACACTTGTGACTTTCTTGTATCTCTTGATAATCATGCATAGGTGTTGCTTCTGTATATGTCCCATGTACTAGGGCTATGCATGTTTCTTTCTCTTTTCTTTTTTTCTTTTTTTGATAGGTTGCCTATTTCATTCATCAATAAAATGCTTTTTAATCAATAAAAAAAAAAACAATTCAACCATTCTCTCTACAATCTCATAATTCTTGGTTGGCCCAAAAGTGAATAATGATAACTTCTCTCCTTGAATCCACAAATATCATGCTCCCACAATCAAAACAATTGTAAAAATTAGAACCAACCATCGATGTGCCATAACTATGCTTATGAAACTCCCCTTCTATAGAGATTCTTTTTTATCAGCTCCCCTTCTATAGGGATTATTTTGAGGAAAGGATTAATGTTTGCTCTATTCTTTCAGTGATAACGGAACAACTCTGTTTGAAACAATTTTCTTATGACGGGGGAACCACCCCACGGTAGAGCCCTTAGGACTCACCCATGGAGCCTAAACTCCCGGGGAGACTAGCACAGCAACCCACCGCCATGGCCTCCCACTCAAACCATAGTTTGATCTCAGGGGGAATTGAACCTGTGGCATGGGGCTCATGCACACAGGTTTGCCCTTACCACTTCGGGCTACCCATGGGTGGGTAACAACTCTGTTTGAAACAATATAAGAGGCATATCTATTCAACCCCCAAGAAGTACCAATATGAATTGGGGTGCGAGGTTGATCCCCTTTAATCTGTATATGCGTTCATTCTAATCATATAGAGGACATGAGTCATAAGCTATATCAAGAAATGGAAATTAACAAAACAAATATCCAAGATATAGAATGAAAACAACAAAAAATAGCACCAAAAGGACTTACCATGTAGATGAAAATCCATGGTGTAATTTGGGACAAACTCATAAACAAGCATTCTCTGTGCCCCAGCAATGCAGTATCCAACCAGTGAAACAAGGTGTTTGTGATGGACACGGCTAATGACCTCAACCTCTGCCCTAAACTCGCGCTCCCCCTGTGAGCTGCCAGATTTCAGCTGCTTAATTGCAACCACTTTTCCATTAGGAAGGACTCCTTTATGTACATAACCAAAACCACCTTCACCAAGGAGGTTGGCATTGGAGAAAAAATTTGTTGCAGTGGCTAATTCTTCATATGAAAATGTAGCTTGTGAGAGACTTAAGGCATATCCAGGAGATGGTGGTGGGATAGGTTTCTCGGAGTCCAAACTGCTACTTACCAAAGAATGTGGAGGGGGAGGGGGGACTTGTGACAATTGGGGATTTGATGTGATTCCAGGGGGACGAGTTGGCTTGGGAAGGAATGTCGCTAAATCATCCTTCGGTGGTGGAGCATTTTGTTGCCAATGCTGAGGTGGGCCACCAAAAGTCTCATCTGGAGAAACCAAGAGCACCAAGAAATTGAATTAGGAGACATGGGACAGGTGTAGGAAAAAGTGGAAGTTTCGCAAAAGACATCACCAAGATCGTAACATTTTAAATTAGATGAAAATCATCTAGAAAATTGAAAGAATAATCTATTCAATTCAGTGAGACACATCATCATACCAAAACCTATTGATGAACAGGGGGGAAAGAACATGAACAAAAAATGCAAATGTTTATTAGGCATGGTAGACACCATAGCAGGATCTTTGCAGTAATTAAACTTTCCATCATAGGTCTTGTACTACAAATCAAAAGCCAATTTAAATAGTCCCATCTACTCATGCCTTCATTTCACAAAGGAGTCACCAACCTTGCTTTTGTTGGATTTGCAAAACTCTCCTTAGATCAAGCTACCAAATTTACTGTGGATCATAATTTGATACTCAACTCCTAACACTCCTACGAAATTTATTAACCATAATTACTGGTTTCAAATACAAAGAACTCTGACCCATAATAAAAATTTCTAAATGTTCAATTGGAAATTCTGTAGACATCATCCTCCCAAAACTTCTCTCTACTGTATGATAGTTTTATTAGTTGGCCCATTTTAATGGTTTCCAAAATGTTCAGAAAACATAAAAAAAATTAAAAAAATATTAATTCACGTCACCTTTTTTTTTTATAATTAATAAAGCTTTAATTGATAAATTAGAGTCTGATCAAGTTCTGGCTGAAAATCATCTCTTTTTATGATCATCTTCACTTCAAAGTTGAGGTAAACGAATGTCGAACACTACACCTGGCGCATAAACCACAATTTTGTAGACTGCAATTTCTTGCATTTTATGGTTGCATTATACACTCATCCCCCGAGATTTGAAGTCCCCACTTAGCTTTCAGTGACAGTTGCCATAGATTCATGCAGATTGGCTAAGAAAAGTTGGGATAGAATTCTTGCTATGGTGGACTCAGAACATCAAGGACAAAATGCCTAAATTACTTATCGGGTCTATCCAAGTCTGTATCTGACACTTGCTTTGTGTACACATTTTAATATATATATATATATATATATATCCATGTGTGTATATATATATATACAAGAAATGATAGTTCCCTGATGTGAGTCATTACCTATATATCGATAACACCATTATACTAAATAAGAGAGAGGAGGAAGTAAAACTTTGAGACCAAATGGAGTGATTGACTCCAAAAGCCCAATGGAACAACAAATTACTATATGCATGTATGAACCCGTTATGTGCATGTTGAAGTCCACTGATGGGTAGGGGCTGCACACATGAGAGGTAAATCAGTAAAAAGAAGGTGCTAGAAGGCTACAATCAAAAGTAGAACTATGAGGTGCACCGCAAGTTTCATAAAGCTATGCATCAATTTAAACTGAATTGGCAATGTTTTGGATTGATGTTGTCAGCCCCTGTGGTTATGCAATGGCACTTGCATGTCGCAAGCACTTTATCAATTCATTCTCCAACCATAATCCCTGTTCCATTCAGAACACAAAAGCGAGTTCCATGATTAGGTTATTCCCGTGACAATGCCCGGGTCCAAAAACTCTATTTCAGTTTGAGAACTAATCCAAGATTGACATCCAAAACACAAACAAATAAATCTAAATCCAAGATTGACATCCAAAACACTAACAAATAAATCTATTACATGCAAATCAGGAAAGATATTTTACATGGCGTTTCAAGGCCAAGTTAGAAAATCTCTATGACGATGGGATTATAAATTATAATAGTCAGTCGATTGAACTTCCCGGAAAAACAAACTGAACTTAGAAAAACCGATTTTTAATAGCCTCTACAGAAAATCTAATAATCCAAAAAATCAAATAAGCCAAAACTTTGGAACTATAAATAAAAACAAATCAATTAAACTAAAAATTTACAAAAAAGAACAAATAACTTAAAAAAATAAGATCCTCACTTTTAGCGCCCTGTGGAGGACCATCAGACTCATTATTATCACCTCGTCTCCTCCTCCCCCTCCTCCTACGGCAAATGACGAAAAATCCCACAGCCACAAGCACAATCAACCCTCCTATCACTATCCCCACTACCAGCCCTACCAGCGCCCCCTTAGGCAATCCCCCGTCCGGAGGCGGAGGCGGAGGCGGAGGCGACGGCAGAGATAATCCGGTAGTCGGGGCCGGAGGCGGAGGCGGAGAGCTTGAAGGAACATCCGGAGAAGTGGAGACAGGCGGCGGAGAGGTAGCGTTGTTCATTTCTGACGGAGTAGAGGGCGAAGGAGCCGTCGAAGACATCGTCAGCGACAGGTAGGTTTTCGACTCCGCCGAGGATTTTTGTGCTCGTTCCGAAAGCACAGTGAACGGGTGCGTGTCTGAAAAGCGCTGAGGAGTGAAGAAAGAAAAGGCAAGTAATTGGCGTTCACATGGTTGGGTGAAGAAGAGGAAGAATGCGTGGGTGGGGCCGACTTTGATACAGAATCACATCTACGTTGTCGTTTTGATAAAGCTAATCGGCCTCTTTTTGTTCCATTTCTTTTGCGCTCTGTCTTCGCGATATTAACGTATCACGTGAAGTATATCAGTTTGTAAAATCTTTTTATAGTTAAAATGTTTATCTTTCTTTATTGATTATATGTGATATGAGTAATGCTAGAGAAAAGTCATTACAGTAGTGTACACTTTGCACTCACTGTGTGGTTGCTTCTAGTTGATTGTTTCTAACACTTACTTGGAGAGATGTGTGGTCTACATGATGCCACATCATGTGTGCAAAATGGATGCTACCAATAATGGTTTCTATCTATATTTATTCTATGTGATATATGTCAATAACTGGATGTCATATGACTCGATTCTGCAAATGATAAACCTAGATTCAAAACCCCCACCTCTTGTATAAAAATAAATAAAAAATCATGCTCTACAAATAATAGTAATATAAGAAAGTAAAATATAATTTTTTTATTTACAAAAACAAGATTAGATGTGATATATCATACTTCCTTGTTAAAGAAACCATTAATTCTACATGGGTATCTTGAGTTCCACGCTATGAGATCTATGCACAAAATGGAGCATATTAGGCAGGTTTAAGGGTGAGATGAAAATTTTATATTTTGTTTTAATATTTAAAATATTATGTTTTAATATTATTATTATTTTAAATTTTGAAAAAGTTAAATTGTTTATTATATTTTGTATGTGAATTTGAAAAATGTATAATAATGAAATGAGATGATATGAAAATTTTGCGTCTCATCTCATTTCCAAACCTGCCTGTAATTTTTATGCCGAAAGTAGCCGAGCAGAACACTAGGTTTACTGTTCGTTACAATTTATAATGAATTAGTAAAAATCCAGTGTCTGATTCGTATCCTTCCAGTAATATACATAATTTATCCTTACCAGTTAGAATAGGTATCACATGTTTAGTTTATACAATGACAAAATCAAGATTTGTTATTAAAAAGGATCGAAACAGTTTGTTATTACTAAATATCGGAACAATTTCCTTTCAATTTACAACATCGTAATGCTCGTATATTTTAAATGAATTATTGGCAGCAAGGTCCAATGTTTCAAGGGCTACGAGCTACTTTCCAAAGTGCAGATCAAATACGCGTTAGGCGTTAAAATAAAACAGCCATTAAAGATTCACGAAACTCTGAGGAAAAAAAAAAACAATTTTCTTTAAAAAATTTAAAATCTTAAAAAATATCCATCATCAAGCAAAAACAAATTGAAAAGAAACATAATAATTCCAACACATCAAAGTATAAATATTTCAATTTCACCAGCTCACTAATTGTTATATATATATATATATAATATATTAGATATATTTATAATAAAAAAATAAAACCAGGGCCTTCGTTTGGTCTGATCTGCTAACTCACTTCGGTCCGTTTAGATACATAAACAGTTTTATTTCATCTTATCAATATAATTTTATTAAATTTTCATATAAAATATAATAAATATATATAATTTAATTTTTTTTAATTTTAAAGCGATAATAATATTAAAAAATAATATTTTATTAAAAGTTTAATTTTAATTTAAAATTATATCATCTTATTTCAGTAAACCGACCCTTCATCAACCTTAATCCATAACCCTCATTAAATGGTGGTTAATTAGGACAGCAACTTGGTCAAGAGCTACATTTCCGAATGTTCTGCTTCCTAACAATTTCTCAACGCTGCGCGCGCGCGCGCATGCATGACTTTATTGCAGCTAACGAAACGTACCTTTTGCTGTAGTCTCTCAACTTCGACATTAAATATCTAATGATTTCGGCTTCTGATCAAGAGTTGCCTGTCGACTTTAGCACTAACTTGTAATATGTTACATATGGTCCTTCATTATGTGCATATCTATTTTTTCGGTAGAAATGTTATGAACCTTAATGGCATGCTAAGGGGCACTCTTGTCAGTGTACATGCACACAGGAATGCAATGGGGCGTTATATATTATCTAATAAGGAAAATTATGCTAAATGTACTTTAAAAAAAAATTATAAAAAATTTACTTTTTTACATACATGTCAGTTATTAATATGTTAAAAATTATGAAATTTTAATAAAAAAAATACTAACAAAATAGTATTGTAAGTAAGAGTGTAAGTACATATTACACTGTTCTGTAAAAAATAAACTCACATTTACAAAATTTAGATCCATGAGAGTTTCGCCTAGATGATAAGACATGCAAATACATGAATTTCATTATATTTATTTGAATATTCTGTATAATGGTAAGAATATACCTACTACCATATTACAATTATTTTATAATTTATTTTAAAACAATTAATCTAATTGTGATATTTTTTAAAAAGTTAATCTCACATTTACATAATTACTGTTCATTTTTAAGTAGAGAATAGTAATAATTATAAACTAATTGTAAATTTATTATTTTCCTCGATATAATACAAGATATTTATATCGACAATCACTCACATTCTGTCTCATTTAGATCATAAAGTTTGGAAATTGTTTGAATTAAAGATAATTTATTAGATTTTAAGAAACGAGAGGTAAAAATTGAAATTAAAAATTAAAAATAAATTAATATAAATTTTTAATATCATTTTTGTTTGAAATTTTTAAAAGTTGTATTCTTTGTTATATTTTGTTTATAAATTTAGAAAAATATTTAAATAAAAAAATTAAAAATTAAAAAAAATATTTTATATTTAAATTATATTTAAAAATAACTTTTTACATAAACAACTCGAAGAGCTGACTTTGTAAGAAAAAGATTGCGAGTGTGTTGCGGTGATGTGGTCAGTGGACCTCTCTCCCCTTTACAGTATGGGTCCAAGTCATATCCATGAAGAGGAGAGGTCCAATCGAGGCACGTGGGTATTATTGTACAATATCAGTTTCTCCAGCCAAGCGCGTCTGTCAATATTCGCTGAGTGTAGTTCCTTCATTGCTCCGTGTCGAGTTTGAAAGAGACCGAATGGGAAGCATGGAACTGCTCACTGCGGGTCCTCCACGCCTTCCTCGGTTTCTCTTAAATATCCTCAACTTAACACGAATACGATGGATATTAATAGATTTGAGTTTGATGCTAATAAATTTGGATTAAAATAAGTTGATATGTTAAGACACTATTTATGAAATAGTTACTCTACTTAATACAAAATTAATCCATTTTGATTCGTTTATATTTGATTTAAAAATTAAATTTTTATAAATATTAAGTTGTAATATTGATATTTCTTAATTTGCTTGTATTTTTATTATTTACATTGTAATTTTAGATCTATACTCATTGTGGGGAGGATTTTCCTCTACCTAAGGCCCAAAAGGCCCAGTCAAGCCCGGCCCAAGATGAAATGATATAGATCCGGCCCGCTAAGAGGATCTCATATACACGACCTATGGAAGGGACGATGCAACAAAAGATAGGACTCGTTGGGATTCATTGGTATGAGGTTCCTCGGATAATGTCCCGTTATCGAGTGCATGCCCACATAGCAAGTGCAACGTGCGGAGTATCGTTGATCTGCTGACAAATAAAACATGAACAGATCAGGGAAAAATAGACCAAAGGGAGAAGGCTGAAGAACCACACCGTATTTAATGGCTCTGCCGCCCGGGCAGCACGCCACATTAATGGAACCGTCGTAGGATCACGCTACATTTAAAGATTCTAACAAAATAAACAGTACGAGGACTCCAAATCCCATAACGACAGACTTGATCTGCTCACCGAACTTCTAGTATAAATAGTTGATCCTGAGTATAAAGATACTCTCTCTGGCTTTTAAGCTTTCTTACTTATTTACTACACTCCAATAACAGTTATTGACTTTGGCATCTGAGGCTCCCCCGATCCCTAAGCCGCCCTCTCAAAGTCGCATTCATTCCTCTCTTTGCATGATCCGTTGTAAAGATCTGAGTTGTTTGAGTCTGGTCCAAGAGTGTGTGAAACACGACATCAATACTCATATTTGTTATTGTATGATTTATAATATTAGTTTTATTATATGTTAAAATTTGAAAAATATTGATATATATATATTTTTAAGATATTGTGACCATTAATAAATATATATTTTAATTTTTATGTAAAATTATGTTAATCAGGTCAAATGAGTTATGCATGTTAGTTCAACCTATTTATATGAAACGGATTTAAATGGGTCTTGTTGTGTTAATTTATTTCTAATTAATTATAAAACGAGTAACACGACGCAACTCATTATCTAAATGGGATGGGTTAGGGTTTCGAAATTTGACACATTTAACTTAATGGGTCGAGTTTGAGTTGACATGTATAATCGAATGTTCATAACTTGACACAACATGACTTGAAAATATGATTTGCCACCCCTTGAGTCCTACTTCTGTGTTAGTTTTAAACAAAATATTATTTATAAATTTATTTATGGAAAATCCTACTCTTATTGAGAATACCTATCGTAATAATGGATATCGATTGTATTGTTTTTTTACTTGGTGGTTAAATAAATGTTTTAAACGACTTTGTGAATTTTTTTTTTTTAAATGTTGAAGATGTTTACAAAAATGTTTGAAAAAAAAAATTTCACATGATTTGTGAGTGTTCTCGGTGGACGCAGCGGTCCCCATTATTTATTAATGGAAAATGAGAAGGTTACTATCCTTCTACTACCTATTTATTATTATTTTGTATTTGATTTTTTTTTTTTACTTATCGGGTAAATAAGTAATTATTAGTAAAATTATATATTTTTTTAATTTTTTCTTAATGATTAATGATGATAAAAAAATATTTTAAAAAATGATAAAAAAAAATAAATATACTACAAATAGTAAATGGATAGTAAAAGAATAATAACCCTATCACTATCATTTATTAATACGATGATCATTTCACATCAACTAATATAAAACAATAATTATATTTTAAATTTTCTTTTATAAATTTAGAGTAGTCTCCCACTAAAGAGTGGAATGGTATTTATATATATATATATATATATATATACCAATTTATAAATTATAAAATTCTTAAAACTTCATTCTAAATTTTTGTATATAATTTATTTTTAAAATAATATATATGATTATAAGGTATGCAAATCTTATAGATTACCTTGAAATAAGTAAATAAATATGATACTAACAAAGGAAACATCATGTGTTGACATTGGAGCCCCACTTGCATCTAATTACGTAGGCAAGTAGCCCTCCAATATTTTACGTGGAAAGATAAATCTCATAAACCAACGCTATCATTAATAACTTTATTTAGCAAAATGTACGTGTACGGGACCTACGGGTAATGCTATTTATTACTATTTGATATTTTTAACATGATATTAAATAATTTAAAAGATATTTATTATTTATTTAATATCAAATTAAAATAATAAAATGATAAAAAGATGATGATCGAAAGCACGATAATTATTGAATGCTTATCCTTTTTTCTTTTATTTTCTAGGAGAGTACCGTCAAAAGATTACAATTTATAATATTTCATATCCACTAAAAAAAGAGTGTGAACAATGTTCGATCACTTATACAAGTCTCCAGCTTTTATCAATTAATGTCTAACTTAAGTTTATAAACTCTTGAAAGTAAACATATTTTATTGGTTCCAGATTATTTATTGGTGTTAAGGATATGATGTAACTAATTTAATCTACTTATTTTTATCGGTTTGAGCATGTGAGATAGGTGGTGTTGATGTCCTGTTTCGCACGCCCTTAGACTAGGCCCGGCGACTCAGATCTTTAGAGTTTGGCCTCGATCGATGCCCCGTGTGAGCCCCCGACAGTGGTTTGGTGCGGCTGTACGGCGTCGGTTTATTCATCATTGGCGATGAATAATATTTTAATGCAAAAAATAAAGAGATGAATACACAGATTTTACGTGGTTCGGCACTAGGCCTACGTCCACAGGAGTTTGGGAGGGAAGATTCCACTATAATAAACTTGTTTACAGTCTCTCGTGAACTCTCATTTCTCACTGCACAGTAAAAGTTGTATAGCTATTTACTAGATAATCAGTTCTCTCTGAAACTCTCTAGATGAATAAGAAGTCTTAAAGTCCGAAGAAGTCGAAGTCGTCCCCAAAAAGAGTATGCGAATGATGATCTAAAGCCTTGTAGTAAAATAGATCAAATGTGAATAAGAGAAGAGTCCAGAAATCTCCAATCCGTCGGTTTCCATTGCCTGCCCCTCACTTGCTTTAAGTCATTTTCATAATTTTTCCCTTATAACACCTTACACCTTATATTGTCTTGTTTTATGTCAAATCATAAATTTTTCTCTTCTGACATTGCTTTTTCCTCATTCTCCGCTTACACCTCTTCCTTTATTGTCACTCACTCTTTTCTATTATTTGATCTTCTAGTAAAGCCCATAGTGGATGGGCCTATGACATTTTATGGGCTCGGAAAAACCACCCTTACAGGTGGTATGTTCATATGATATCATGACAGAGGTTACAAGTTCAAATATTGGCTCTACACTCTACTTCATCTAATTAATAATTCACATGTTGGACCTACTAATTGAGATGAAGTCTAGCCCTCACATAAATGAAAGTGTTAAGACTATAATACAATTAATTAAATATGCCTATTAATATGATATTTTAACCTTGTGAAATAGATAGTGATTTCATGATTGGAGTTATTTACCACGCACTATAATCTAAACTTCTATTTGTATTGGAGAAGCAATAAAATGTATTTTATAATTTAATTAATAAAGTGCTTATATAACATAATTTAATTTGAAAGATAATTTAAAAAAGAGAAATTCTATTTGTAGTTTTGAGTAGGGACGGTATGTGTAGTCCCATTGATGAATGAGATAAAAAATGAAAAAAAACATCATTTTAAAAATAATATTATTGTAATTTTAAATTTTTTTAAACATAACTGTATGAGTTTGCATGAGCAATCCCTATTTGGGGATTGTATATAGACTAAATCTTAAAAAAAAAAAGAATATTATAAATCAAATATTACGATGTCAAGTGATGTGGATAGTGTGCTTTACATAGGACTGTAAACAAACCGGTGAACTGGTAAGACCGATCGAATCAGTGTGTTCAGCCAGATTAGAATCGGTTCGGTCCGGTTCCTAATAATCAAAACCAGTTAGAAACCGGCATGATTATGATTTTGCTATTTAGAACATTGATTCGAACCGAACCATACTGGTAGATATATATTTTGTAATTTTTAATATTATATAAAATATATTTATATGTTTTTTTATATTATATTATATATATTATATACTAATTTCAAAGTAATATAATATGGAACTTTAATATTTATTCATGTCTATTAATCCTATAACATAAAATTAATATAAAATTTGATATAACAAAAAATTAATCTTATAAGTTTTAATATGACATTTGATTATGATATAATATAAATTAATCTTATAATTTTTAATATGATATTTAAATTTCAATATAACATATAAATTTCAATTTAATAAATTTTTAGTCAAAAAGTATAAAATGAGGGATATGGGTTAATCCTACGGTTTCGTTGGAGCAAGATTTTGTTTATCCATAAAACCGAAAGTTCCGATTTCGATGGTTAATTGATTTGGTATATGTTATTAAATTTCTAAAATCGGTGTATACCGGTTAAGTTATGAAAAACATCTAAAACCGAACCTTAATGAACCGGTTACACCCCTAGCTTTATATACCGATTTAATAATAAAATAATTTTTATTTATATTTTCTAAATTATTTATGCACATAATAATAAATATTGTGCAATCTATTTTATATGATTATTTATGTTTTGTACCATGTATTAGAGTTCAGGTAGCTTTGAAGATTTCAATTTATTTATTTTTTTGGTGTATCTAATTTGTTTTGTTTTCCTAATTTTTTTAAAAGAAGTCTTAGGAAATCCTAAACTGCGATTTTCAAGCCAAAAGTCCAATTATAATAGAAAAAGAGAACAGAACTGGAAAAAGAGAAAAAAAAAAGAAAAAAGGATTGGATCTGCAAGGAGAAGAAATTGCACATCCAAACCAAAATCTAAACATAAAGATAGAAAATAGAGAAGAAAGTGACCGATATGTCAGAAACTTATACCACAGCACCCAAAACCTAACGGTCCTCGCGTTGAACCCAATCGATTCCCATTTACGCTTTCTACCCTTTTCTTTGATCTCGTCCTTTAAGTGCTCGACTTGGCACAATTCTCGCGGAAGTCGGTATTGGGGGACGAGAGGAAGTTTAGTTCGCATTGAATGATTGATCGATTGGTTTATTTTTGGTTGATGAGATTTTGATTTGCTTTCTTCTTGGGGGTTTAGTGTGAATGAGATTGGTGGCGCAGCGAAATGAGCACGCTGAGGCAGCAGGTGTCGGTTCGGGAACTCGTCGAAGAAGCGAAGAAGCGGATTGTGGTTCTGGTCATATGCGTCGTTGGATTGTCGTACCTCATGTCTTGTAAGTATTTCGATTTTGCTCCACTTCAATTTGCACAAAAATTAACTTATAAAAAAAAAAAAGAAAATGCACAAAAATTATGATTATGTTTTGTTTTTCTTGTTTTTTTGTGTTTAAGTCAATTATAGTAATATCATGTTTTGTTTCTTGTCAAAATTTAACATCAAGTTTGCCGTTTGATTCTACGTGTCCTTTACAACTCGTTGCTTCGGGGACTTGGATATTAGCACTAATTGTGTTTTCAACTGTCTTTATCAGTCTGGCGATGAACATTGGAATAAGGGATGGGCAATTATCCCTCTTCTTGTGTTAGCGTATTTGTTTAGGGGTTCTTAATCTATCTTCCCTTAAAAATGTCAGCGTCACGTGTATTTCACATGCCTAATTACCTGAAAGGTATTTTGAAGTTGTGAAGAACTCAATGTTAGCGTCGGTTTGTGCTTGATGTACATTGTTGGAAGTGATAATTTTTTTGCATAAAGGCTCCACAAATCTTGATAGCTGCATTTCATATTGATTTTTTTAAGAAGAGGGACGGTACTCTAATTTTATTGATTACCCTCACTCATGGTGGAGGAATACCATATTACATACAAAGCTTGGGTTACCAAAAAAAAATCTCCAAAACCAAGCTTCGAAAACTTAAATGCCAACTATACATGCATGCAAACAATATGTCTGTATATCCCTGCCTAACTATAATAATAGTATAACCATCTAATCACAATGCCTAAAACTAGGTAATCCATAGAGGTGCTTAGGTTATCTAGATTTCATCTTGTTTAATTGGACACATTTGCCCAAAAAAGTTCTTATGTTTGTAGTATAACACTATATCGAAGTGCTCACACTCATGAGTGTGCTTGCAGGTTGCTTGGGGATCATAGTTTCATGCTTATGTTAATATTTTCCTCATTTTTTTTTTTCTGTTCTCAGACTAAGTATCTATCACAGATAGGTTTAAAAGGAACTTATTTTAGATATGGGCTGCAAGTCTTTTTTTGCATCGAAAAGTTCTCTTCTCTATTTTGGAACTTATACCAGTAAAACATTTTTTCTGGCGACAAACTTCGTCGGAAATTTTTCTGTGGCAACAATGTGGGTTGGCGCGGGGGGGGGGGGGGTATTTCTTGAGTTCCAGCCGAGGAAATAGACTAGCAGAGGGATGTATCAGAGGGATGTATATGCTAAAATGCTTGTCAAGTGTCTCCATCATTGGGGAGATTAAGCTTTCTTGTGTTATTTGTTGAGTGTGATCTTCATGTTTTCACTTGTCTCAACATGCAACTCATTTTTCTTGATTGTATATCAGTGACAAGCTCCTCAGTTTGGGTCAACTTGCCTGCTGCTGCCTCCTTAATTATCGGCCTGCGTTATATATCTTTAGATTTTGACATGCGGAGAAAAGCTGCAGCATACAACAGCAATGCGTCCTCTGCAAATACTTTATCTCAAAAGATACCCATTGAACAACCTAAAATTGTTGATAAGTCAGAGTGGAGAAGCAAAGTGAATTCTCCTGTTGTTGAGGATGCAATAGCGGACTTTACGAGGCATCTGGTTTCTGAGTGGGTTACAGATCTCTGGTACTCTAAGTTAACACCTGATAGAGAAGGCCCGGAAGAACTGTTGAACATCATGAATGGCGTTATTGGGGAAATTTCTATGCGCATGAAGAATATAAATTTAATTGATCTACTGACAAGGTTTTAGTTCCCAAGACGTCACATTCCATTTCTTCCTAGCTTTCATCCTCTCTCTCTCTCTCTCTCTCTGGTTTTAAAAAAGAAGTTGATTAACTGGGGAACTAATTTACCTAGGATGGTGCAGGGATCTTATTAATCTTGTTTGCATTCACTTGGAGCTTTTTCGTGCAAATCAAGCAAAGATTGAAAAGCAACATTCAGGTTCACTGACAAATGAACATCGAGATATGGAACTAAGACGCATCCTTGCTAACGAGAACAAATTGCACCCTGCTCTATTTTCGCCTGAAGCTGAGCACAAGGTTGTTTACTTTCTTCTGTGCTCATAAAGTCGGTGAATTTGTGGGTCATACCAGGAAAGATAAATGTATTGTTTCTTGACCTCGTCTTCCTTTCCAAATGTGGTTACAGTGCTTTCTGTACCTTTTGTTCCCAGGTTTTGCAACATCTGATGGATGGTCTTATTTCTTTCACGTTCAAGCCTGAAGATGTGCAGTGCCTTTTCTTCCGTTACATGGCTAGGGAGCTTCTAGCTGGTGCAGTAATGCGACCGGTCCTAAATCTAGCTAGTCCGAGGCATGCGTTGCTTCCCTTTATGCTTATATTTACGGATAAAGTACTGAATTAATCTCTGTCTTTGTTTGTGGAAAGATTGGTCTCTGGGTTTTAAATCTGAACCTTTTGCTCCATGGATGATCAAATCAGTCTCTCCATCACTTTACCATTAGTATCATTGATAGAACCCCGGGTCTCTTACTCAACATTAGTGCCTATGGGCTTTTGATGTGTCCAAAATAATGAACACATTTAAAATTAAAAAACAAAATAATATATTTCTTAAAAGGTAATAAAAAATAAACAAAAAAATTTGGGGGAGGATATCCCTTCCCCAATAGAGGGTGGCCGCACCCTCCCCTGACAGAAGGGATGGTTGCATGGCCACCCTCTGTTCTGGCAGGAGTTGGCTATTTAGCCACCCCTCAGCTGTGGGAGGGGGGATGGTTGTGCGGTGCCACCCCTTCCTAAGAACAAACCACTTCCTCTTGAATGGAAAGGTGGCTGCTTGACCCCCCTTCTGTTGGGATAGGGTTTAATGGCCACCTCCATTGGCTTTAAAAAAGTTAATAAATTTAATATCTTGTTTTTATAATTATAGATACAGTTTTTATTATTTTGAACTTGTGTTGAAATCCTATTGGCACCAACGGGACATAAGAGACAGGTATCAAAAGGTTTTGTTGATGACCCTAATGGGAAGTGGCGGAGGGACTGATATCAATTAATTCAAATTTGAATCTCAGTGACCAACCTGTCCATAATGAAAATATAACGACCAATTTGTTACTTTACCTGATTTTTTTGTCACATGTTATGGTTTTCACTCTTTCTTCATTTATTTTATGGCAGGTTTATTAATGAAAGAATTGAAGTCTTAGTCCTTAACATGACCAAAGCGAAAAAAGGGGCCTTGACAGTAGAAGGGGCATCTCAGTCCAGATCAGACGAGTCTTCAAGGATTTCATCTGATCATTTTTCTAAATTCTTGGATCCTACTGCTACTGGTGTTGAACTAGTGCAGTTAAAAAATGATCAGTCTAGAACTGCTGCAAATACTTCTGCAAGAGATAATGCGAATGGAAATAAAGATCCACTGCTTTCCCTTGATCCTCGATCAATCCGTTCATTGAACTCGTTGCCTTTCAACTTCCAAACAAGTGATGAAAGAGGTGTTCAACGAAATGTCTCAGGAGGTGAATGGGGTGACATGTTAGATCAGATTTCCCGCAGAAAGACTCAAGCCCTTGCTCCTGAACATTTTGAGAACATGTGGACAAAAGGGAGGGATTATAGAAAGAAGGATGGTGAGAATCGGGTAATTGAACAAGTGCCACAGGGTTCTTCGGCAGGGAAGTCTGTTAAAGTGGATCACTCAAACGAAATATCCAAGACCAAAGAAAAGAACACTGTGACCAAGGTTAATCACTCTGAGAGTAGCACTGTTCACTCTGGATATACTGATCGGCTTCCCGTAGGAAACTCATTCCTCCCTACAGATCGGAACATATCAAGTCGCACTTCATTTATTTCATATGAAGATGATGAACAAAACAACCTCATGCGTTTGGAGGAGGTTGACTCAGGGAGCAGTACTTCTTATACATCTGAAGATGAAGAAACTGGCAATGTGACAGGCCTTGATTCTCCTGGAACTAAAGTATGGGACGGTAGAAGTATCAGAAATCTGGCTATTTCTCACATTCATCACCCACTTGAAAATTCAGAAGGCCTTGTAGGAAAGAAGACTGGTAAAGGGCATATTCACTATCAAAGATTAGCTAGAACCCAGTCT
Organism: Juglans mandshurica; assembly: GCA_022457165.1. Taxonomy (NCBI): domain Eukaryota; kingdom Viridiplantae; phylum Streptophyta; class Magnoliopsida; order Fagales; family Juglandaceae; genus Juglans; species Juglans mandshurica. Next base: position 6,814,440 of record CM039619.1, on the reverse strand, counting down.
GGCTGTAAAAGGTCTAGACGAAGCAGTCAGAAGACCCATGTTTGGCAAGAGGTTGAGAGAACAACTTTCTTGTCTGGCGATGGGCTGGATATACTTAGTTCCGCAAAAGGATATGCCAATGGTGAGGACTCTAGTGATGATTATGAGACTGAAAATTCAGGTAGAGTTCAAAGTGGAGCAGCTGCTTCTTCATCCACACCTTTTTCTGTACCAGAAAGTCATAGTTTGACTGTTAATTCCCTGCATAACACACTGTCAGGGGCTTCATTTTTTAAGTTGAGATGTGAGGTACTTACCATAAAGCCCTGTACTTTCTCTTGTTTCGGCATGCTTAGTTTTTGGTTTTCTAATAATCCTAAAACATGTAAAGAACATAAGCTTATTTTCTGTGACAGGTATTGGGTGCGAATATTGTGAGAAGTGGCTCAAAAACATTTGCCGTTTATTCTATATCTGTTGCAGATGTAGATAATAACAGTTGGTCAATCAAAAGAAGGTGCCAAGGATTATGCTGTAAATGTTCTGGTTTTGTCCATTAATGGGCTATGTGATTGTGAGATTCAAACAATAACCACTGTAACATTTCTATAATTGTAAGTCAAATCTCTTGTTTTTTTCCAATAACAGGTTTCGTCACTTTGAGGAGCTGCATCGGCGTCTAAAAGAGTTTCAGGAGTATAATCTTCATTTACCACCAAAGCATTTTCTATCGACAGGTTTAGATGTACCTGTCATTCAAGAAAGGTGTAAATTGCTTGACAAATATTTAAAGGTCAACCACTGAATCTCACTTTCCTGATCATTTGGAGTATAAAATTCAACTATTTAGAAGAAATATCTGTCTGAGATGTGTTGGAATTTCAAACTAAATTCTGATCGCTATTCTTGCCGGCTTGCTCTTTCTTGTTGAGATGTATGTATTTTGTGATATTTTTTCTTACGTCTCTGCTTCATCTCTTACTGATAGTTCTTCCAAAATCTAAAGATGCTTATGCTTATTCAAAGTTTTTTTCTTTTTTTTGGGGGGGGGGGGGTGTTGTGGGAAGAGCGGAAGAGCCCCTCTCACCCACAGGTTAGACTAATCTCCTGGGTACATACAAAAAGGGCCCACTGACAAGTGATCGGTAAACTCAAGAAAATGCCTCGGGAAATTCCCCTACAGGGGAGTCAAACTTGTGTCCTAGGATCTTGACTTCTTAAGGCATGGTCCATGACCAACTTTTCTACCCATTGGGATTATAATAACCACTAAATTTGGAATTTAAGTGCAGCTTACCTATGAGAAACAACTCCACTTTATGCTGTACTTGCTAATTTTATCTCCTTATGCTGGATAATACTACTGTCTGTTGTTTCCTATCGTTCAATAACATTATGTGTTGTCATTCTTCAGAAGCTCATGCAGCTTCCAACAATTTCAGGATCAATTGAAGTTTGGGACTTTCTCAGTGTTGACTCTCAGGTTCTGTATTTTCTTCTTCTCTTTTGGCTTAATTTTTTCCTTCGGGTGGAAGAGTGGTGATGTTGGATCTCTGCTTCTGAGGAGAAGTTTTATTGTTATTTGTTTTAATATTGCAGACTTATCTATTCTCGAATTCCTTTTCTATCATTGAAACTTTGTCAGGTATATCATGTTTTAATGCACAATGTTGAAGTTAGGTTATATCTTTTTCCTTTCCTTTGACTCATCCTATCTTTCCATATTTGTTGGGAACTTTCTAGTTGATCTAGAGGATAAGCCATCAGAAAAGAGTAAAAAGCTTCCAAATTTTCTTGGACCTGTGACCAACAACTTATCTTCAAGGAGAGAACATTTAGGCTCTGAAAGTAAGGAGCCTGCATTCCGTGCGAAGAGTAATGTTATGGCAGATAGGCTACGATCAAATGGAAAAGGCGTGTCTCATTTTCCTGTAAAACATCTTGGCAAAGAATTCAGAAATTCATTTAATAATTCTGGTGGTGATTCAGATACTAGTCCACAAAACGATGCAGCTTCACCCAGTTACTTGGGGAACCCGGTAAAAGGAAGAGATGATAATGCTTTGGAAGAGGCATCCGAGTCGCTTCTTGATGCTGCTACTGACCCAACCCTTCCTACAGAGGTAATCTCTAATTGTTGCCTTTGGAACCATTGGAACCATTGGAACGTATTCTGTTATGTGCTAGGTGATGCTTTCTTTAACAAAATTCGTTAGTTTCTGGGGTTATTATGTTATAACACGCATTTCTTGTACAGTGGGTGCCGCCAAATTTAAGTGTCCCCATATTAGATTTGGTAGATGTCATCTTCCAGCTTCAAGATGGTGGATGGATCAGGTATTATACGTACATATATATATATATTCTCTTTTAGAAGTAGGTATTATACATACATACATACATAAATATATATAGCAATTGTTATCCTCTCTCCTTATATTTCGTCATCATATGGTATCGCAAGGGTAACAAAATCATGTCTTGATCTGATTGGTTGAACAACTTTTGCTGAACACTTATCTTGTGTGCATTACAGGCGGAAGGCTTTTTGGGTGGCCAAACAGATACTACAACTAGGAATGGGTGATGCCTTTGATGATTGGTTAATTGAAAAAATCCAGCTTCTGCGTAAGGGATCAGTTATTGCTTCAGGGATCAGGCGGGTTGAGCAGGTAAACTTTGATGCCATTTGCTCTCTAGAGTTTTTCAAAGTTTTTTCGTAGTTTTTTGAAATTTTGTATATTGTTATTTCTTTTTGAAGTCTTAAGATTGGATTTTAGGCTTAAGATAGTGTGAAGTTTATTTTTACCATCCTGAATTTAATCTGTCGGTGATTAACTGGATATAAGTTTGTAAATATGACTCTGTGTTGACTAAGATTATGGAATTTTTTTGTGTTTTCTTTAGTTCAATGGTTGGCTGCCATTATACTAAAAGGAGGGAATGTTCACGAGTTCTTTTTTTCTTTTCAGCTTTCTAGAATGTAATTGGGAGTCTCTTTTGTATACTTCCTGTGTACATGGGTGTTGCCTAGTTTCATTCAATCAATAAAATTTCTTATGAAAAAAAAGATTAGTAATAGGAGTGGATATGACATATTTTTCCACCCAGGGTTTGTTGAGGATCAATCTTGACGACGTTCACTACAGCCATGGTGAAATTGTGTTTTATATCTGAGTATCATAGGAGGGGCTTCAGTCTTTACAAAGCAACACGGAATTTCAATGAGTGATAAGTTTGAATAGTTCTAATAATGTGTTCTGTTTTTCATTTGATTGAGCCATTTCAAAAGTTGCCTGAAAATGAAAAGGCAAAGGTTGTATTTGATGATCTGCAAGCTCTTCATTTTATTTTCCTGCTTTAAAATGATGTGGAAAATGAACTGAAAGAATTTAGAAACATTCTGTATAAAAGCCCCAGTGTGCAAGTGTTGGGGCACACCATTGACTTGGCGGAAGCCAAGTCTGGTTTCTAAAAAAATTCAAAAATAAATGGGTGGGACAATTAATGCATACGGGCGGGCAAATGGAAGCAAACTATGGCTTATTTCTCCCATCTCCTTATTGTCCCAATATTTTCCTCCCGAGTTCTATCCCCATCTTTCATTCTGAGATCCATGCTGCCTATTACTTGGTGCTGTTTGGTTGCTGCCTGAGATGCCTTTCACTTGGAAGTGTTGCTATTTGCTGCTGCTATCATTGTTGTGCTGCCATCTTTATTCTAAAAGAGACAGATTGCTGTCATTGGTTGTTGTCATGTTGTATTCGGTACTGTTGCTGCTTGAGATGTTTGACTTGTTCCTGCTTTTGTTGTGATTTCTGGTTCTGCTATTATTTAATTGTTGGTGTTGCGGCCACTTTATTACTTATCATATCCAATGGTAGTAGTTTGCTGAGATCCATGTTGCTGCCCAGGGCATTTTTTGTGCCTCCAGACTGAAACTAACATGGGACAAAATGCTTGAATTCTGCACAAATTGTGAATCTGCCATGTTTTATAGGACAGGGTAGTAGAAACATGAATGAATTGTATGGGACAAAACAATTGAATTGCACAGAAATTGTTTGATGCAATGGCTAAATGAAACTCTATTATGAGTTTTACGAGCTTTTCTATTTAAAAAATGTTGACATGGTGTCCATGTCAACGGTGTGCACAGTGCTTGCACAGCCCATGGCTGTATACAATGGACTTTAGAATTTAATGTATGGGATTCCCCACCCTATTCCTGATATTTTAATTAGCATTAATCACTGATGAGTTGGGCAACTTCAACAGTAGGCATGTGCTCTGGTTTACATTCTTGTGCTCTATTAGTGACATCAATATGCTAAAACGGTGCGTTCAAGAGGAAGTTTTAGTGGAAGTGGGCGTGGGCCAAAGGGATGGGAAGCAGGCTATGGTGTTGGGTCAGGAAACAAAGGGGCCCATGCAACTAAAGCAGGCCTCAGGAAAAGGAAATCTAGGGCCGGGCCCTCGTGGTGGGCCTCTCTATCGGGGGACACAGGTAAAGAAGAGACCCGTTTGGAGGAGATGGGTTGCGTCTGCCTCAGGCCCATCGACGGGGGGGCTTCAGCCACCAGTGCCGGCAAAGACTCAGGTGGCCCCGGTGAAGGCGACGATTCCACCGACGGAGGCTAAACTGCCGGAATCTGGTCTGGTTGAATTACAATGCATGGAAATTGGACTGCCGAGACCAGTTTCGAAGGATGTCGATGCTTCGAAGGACGTCGATGCAACAGAAACGCCGATGCCTCCTTTGCCTTTGGTGGAAGCTCGGTGTTGCGAGATTTCTTCTGGCGAGGAGAGGCCTGCGATGAGGGGGTGGAGTTCCCGCCACTGTGCGACTCCGCTGTAGCTTCAGGTAGCCAGAAAACGCCGATGATCATGTTGGAAGGGTTACCTTCTCAGTCGGAGGCCCATCTACAACTCGAGGATCATCTAGAGATTTGCTCAGAAGCTTTACCGTGCCATGAACTGAGTTATGTTGTTCCAAAGTTTAAGGGGGCAGGGGAGGATGTGGGCGATGACGATGGGCTTTCTCAGGGAATTGATTGTGAGGTAGAAAGGGTTCTTGAGACTCAGTTTCCCATTAGTAATGCTGTGGTTGAATGGGAGGGTAGAAACTTATTTGGGAAGGAAGATAGGGGGGTGATTCCTAATAGGCAGTGGGCTTCCAGTGAAGGGGAGCCTATTCCGTTGAACCGTTTACTACCAAATGAATCGAATGTATCGGATTGGATGCTTCAAAAGGTAAAAGATATGCATCATTGGATAGGTATGGATTGTGTGGGTTATGAAGAGCAGTTTTTGGCTTTACTTATTGCCATTGATGAGGGTCATACACAGTCAAAGAAAGCTGGATAAAAAAAACAGCGGGAGCTTAAGCGCCTAAAGTGGTAATTGAATTACGAAGGAAGCTCGAGTCGTGAAAGATCAAAAGGGAAGGGGCTTGCATATCCTTTATGAAGCCAAAAATTGTGTCTTGGAACGTTCGTGGGTTAAATGAGGCGAATAAGCGACTTTGTATAAAAAATTTGTTGAGAGAGTGGAGGGCGGACATTGTATGTTTACAAGAAACTAAGCTGAAAAGTGTTTCTAGAAGATTAATTCGAAGTGTTTGGAGTTGTACCTATGCGGATTGGGTCTTTCTTGCATCGAATGGGGCTTCAGGTGGAATTATAGTGATGTGGGATAAAAGAGTTGTTGAGAAATTGGAGGAGTTTGTGGGGGAGTATACAGTGGCATGCTCTTTTAAGAGTGGCAGATAATTTTGTGTGGGCTTTTGCGGGTGTATATGGTCATAATATAGACAACGATAGACGCTTATTATGGGAGGAACTTGCTGGGTTATATAGCTGGTGAGAGCTTCCTTGGTGTATAGGAGAGGATTTTAATGTCATCAGATTGGATTTCTCTCTCCTATTCAGTAGGATACGCCCAGCTATGACAAAGTTCTCAGATTGTATTTTTGACTTGAACTTGCTAGATATTCCTCTATTGGGGGGCTCCTTTACTTGGTCGAATAATCAGACTTGGTCCCGATTAGACAGATTTTTAATCTCACCAGAGTGGGAGGTGCATTATCCGGAGGTGTCCCAAAAGAGACTGCCACGTCTTTGCTCGGATCATTTTCCTATCTTGTTGGACTGTGGTGGCATTCGATGTGGCCGCCGTTATTTCAAGTTTGAAAACATGTGGCTGAAAAGTGAAGGTTTTGTGGATAAGGTTAGGCAATGGTGGTCTTCTTACCAATTTTTCAGCAACCCCTCATACATTTTAGCCTGTAAGTTAAAAGCTTTGAAAAATGATCTTAAGCTTTGGAATTCACAATCCTTTGGAGATATAGGAGAGAGAAAGAAGCTTATGGTGGAGGAGTTGCAACAGTTTGAGTAGATTCTTGAGGATGGAGCCCTGTTACCAGAAGAATTATTGCGCAAGACAGAATTGGCTACAGAACTAGAAAAACTACTATCCTTAGAGGAGATTTGTTGGCGTCAGAAGTCAAGAGCATTGTGGCTGAAAGAAGGTGACTGGAGCACAAAGTTCTTTCATAGAGTTGCTAACTCTCATAGAAGAACTAATACTATTGAAATGCTGAATATTAATGGTATAGAGTGCACGGAGGCCACTGTCATTAGTGATCATGTGGTGGATTTCTATGAAAAACTACTTACAGAACATGAGGAATGGAGACCAAAGTTGGATGGTCTCGCCTTTGACACTATTGAGCCTCAGGAAGCCTCTTGGTTGGAGAGGCCTTTTGAAGACGAGGAAGTGTATGAGGTAGTGCGACGTATGGGTAATGATAAAGCCCCAGGTCTAGATGGTTTCTCGATGGGCTTCTTCCAAGCTTGTTGGGAGGTGGTGAAAGTAGACATAATGAATGTGTTTAGGGAAGTATCCTCGGTTGGAAAGTTTGAGAAATGCTTAAATGCTATTGCGTTGATTTCAAAGAAGATTGGAGTGCTGGAGGTTAAGGATTTTCGACCCATTAGTCTTGTGAATGGGGTGTATAAAATTATTTCCAAAGTTCTTGCTAACAAATTGGGGGTGGTTTTGGGCAAGATCATCAGGAAGCCACAAAATGCATTTGTTAAGGGGCGACAAATCTTGGACTCCGTCCTCATAGCGAACGAAGGTTTGGATAGCAGATTAAAGGCTGGTTCCACAGGGATTATTTGCAAACTAGATATGGAGAAGGCATATGATCATGTAAATTGGGATTTCCTCTTGTACTTGTTGGGGAGGTGCGGTTTTGGGGCTAGGTGGCGCTCTTGGATGAGTTGGTGCATTACTACGGCTAGATTTTCAGTATTGATAAATGGTTGTCCTACAGGTTTTTTCAGTAGCTCTCGCGGCTTAAGGCAGGGAGATCCGTTGCCCCCACTTCTTTTTGTTATCATTATGGAGGCCTTGAGTAGGATGATATCGGCGGCGGTTACGCATGGGTTTATGGCTGGATTTTCGATTGGTGATCCCAACAGGGGCATTATTACTTTATCTCATTTACTTTTTGCAGATGATATGCTCCTATTCTGTGAGGCAGATCGTGACCAGTTGAGGGCATTGAAGGCATTGTTATTATGTTTTAAAGCAGCATCCGGCCTGAAAGTTAACTTTGACAAGTCAGAGCTAGTGCCGGTGGGGAATGTGAGCAACATAAGGCAGCTAGCTAGTATTCTTGGGTGCAAGGTAGCTTCTCTTCCCATGACCTATTTAGGATTGCCGTTGGGGGCTGCTGCAAGGGCCTCATCTATATGGGATCCAGTCATCGAGAAGATAGAAAGGAAACTGGCAGGATGGAAAAGATTGTACTTGTCGAAAGGTGGCCGGTTGACTCTCATCAAGAGTACCCTTTCTAACTTACCAACGTACTTCTTATCTTTGTTCCAATTGCCTGCAAGGGTAGCTGCGAGGATTGATAAACTGTATCGTGATTTCTTATGGAGTGGGATAGGGGATGAATTCAAAGTCCATCTGATCAGTTGGGATAAGGTGTGTAGACCACTCTTGCCAGGTGGTTTGGGTATAAAAAATCTAAGAACATTTAATCGGGCCCTGCTTGGGAAGTGGCTATGGAGGTATAATACGGAGACAAAAGCCTTATGGAAACTTGTAATTGATTGTAAATATGGAAGCTTATGGGAGGCCTGGTGCACTAAAGAGGTAAATGGGGCCGGCGGTGTTGGAGTTTGGAAACACATTAGGCGTGGGTGGGGGGATTTCAGTAGACACGCTAAATTGGTGTTGGGAAGGGGTTCTCGTATTAAGTTCTGGATGGATATATGGTGTGGGGAAGAGGCTCTAAATGATGCATTTCCAGCAGTTTTCCGAGTGGCATGCAACCAGGAAGTCTCAATAGAGGATCTTATGATTCTATCAGGGGACTAAGTGCAGTAGAATGTCACGTTTAGTAGAGAGGCACAAGACTGGGAAGTGGATATCTTTGAGGCTTTTTTCAATTTGGTTTATTCTGTAAAGCCAGACAGACAACAAGCTGATAAGATGTGGTGGACTCCTGCGGGTAAGGGCATTTTCTCAGTTCGATCATACTATAAGTCCCTTTCCCATCCCGTTAATATTTCGTTCCCATGGAGGAGACTTTGGCGAAATAAGGCGCCCCCGAAAGCGATTTTCTTTACATGGACAGTAGCGTGGGGGAAGATTCTGACTACCGACAATTTGAGGAAGCATCGGATAGTTATAGTAGACTGGTGTTGCATGTGCAAGAGATCTGGCGCGTCAGTGGAACATCTCTTGCTACATTGCGAGACAACTAGAGCCTTGTGGATGGAAGTCTTTAGCCGGATAGAGTTATCTTTTGTTATGCCTGAAACTGTGATAGATCTACTGGCCAGTTGGACACTCCCAAGATGAGTCCAACAAATCAAGGCGGTGTGGAAAATGATCCCGATCTGTATTATGTGGTGTATATGGCAAGAATGCCATGATCGGACTTTTGAAAACAAGGAGCGGTCTTCGGAGGAACTTAGAACCCTATTTTTCCGTACTTTATGCTTATGGGCCATTGCTCTAGACTTTAATGGTCTGAATTTTCATGACTTTTTAGTTTCTCTTACTTCGACCTAGATAGGTCTTTTCTCTTGTATATCATCTTGTGTATTTGGGTTTTGCCTATCTCTATTTATATATATCGATTACTTATAAAAAAAAAAAATATATAGTGACATGTAGGAAAAGGGAAAAATACTGCATCTACTCTGAATTTCAGTGAATAGATTGCGAAAATTAAGTAGAAAATATGTTTTGCTGGGAATTTCCCCTTTGGAAAAGGACATTTAATAATTCTTCCAACTCAGAAGAAAATGGGTTGGACCTAGTTTTTTCCCCAAGAAAATGGGAAAAGCTTTGAATAAATTCTCAACTTTTGGGAAACAGGGGGGCTGAAATTTTTTATGACAATAGCAAGTCTTTTTACACCCTGCTTTCAAATAATAGCTGTACAAGAAGCTAGTTGACCAGAGAATGCTTAAGGTGCTCTGATCGTTTGAGACCTCTAGATAAGATTAGTGCTTGTTTTGTGGACTTTTAAGATAGAAGATCTATTACTGATTTGGGCTCCAATATTATTAATTAGATACTCTGGCCTGATGGGATATTCATATCTAAGCATCCAAAGCGACGACCACCACCATCTACTAATCAATCCCAGAATTCACCTCATGGCCAACAACCGACAGTGATATCTTCACCAAAACTTACTTATGAGCAACAACAGGAGGCAGTTCGACGTGCAAAGTTTGTATATGAGCTAATGATTGGTAATATCTTCTGTACAGTATGGTCCCTATTGTTATCCATGCTGACACTACCTACAAATTGCTGACTCTTATCTTGGAAATTCAACGGCTCTATCTTCTTTTTCCCTTCATTTTTTTTGAATGTAGATAATGCGCCAGCTGCTATCGTAGGTCTTGTTGGTCGTAAGGAGTATGAACAGTGTGCAAAGGATCTCTATTTCTTTATTCAGGTAATTTTGATTCTGGTATCGAATAAGCTAACTTTGTGTTTCCTGTCCAATGTCAATGGGATTGTTTTGTTTTAACTTTATCACTTGAATTTTGGTTTTGAACAACCTGTTTCGACATCTTCAAATTTCTTTAATCTTTTATGCCAAGGATTAAGCTCTGATTCATCTTCGGTTAGAAAATATTGTCGAGCAAATAGATGGGATTGTTGCCACTACTTTGGATCATTGGGGTTTCTTAATTGATTAAAGTAGAGCCTGTTATGAAAAATAATTGCATCGCCATGCAGTGTAATACCTCCACAGAAGAAAACGACGCGTTACATATTTTAAGGGTTTGTTTGGGAACACAAACCATTTCATTTTATTTCATCTCATCTCAAAATTTCTCAAAATTTCATTTCCAAACATCACTCAAACACAAACACTTTTGAATTTCAAATTTTTAACTTTTTCATCTAATCATTACCTAATCAATGAATCATTACAACTTTCTCAAACTTTCAAAGAAAACAAAAAAAACCATACAACCTTTTCAAATTCCAAAACATATTACAAAATTATATTATAACAATATTTTAACTTTATGATATTTTTAATCAACTTTTTCTTTCTTTTCTCAAAACCCAATAAAACATCTTAAACTCAAACCATTTCACTATTATTCACAAACCATTTCACTACTATTCACAAATTTTTCATTTCATCTCATTCCTCAAACATCCCCTAAGTTTTCACGATACAGGAAAAAAAAGTCAGAATTTCGAGTTTCTGTTGTATATCCATCACAATTTGTAGATGTTCTTTTTACATTGCTGCTTCTTTATAATTAATACACCCCCATTCAGAAAATGTGATCAGCAGATGAAGTCTTGCCAAAACAAGGATGGGTGGGGCCTTGAAGTATAAACATCTTGGTTCATTATGAATAATACAAAAATAGAATCACCGATTCACCATCCTTCTGTTTTCAGAGGGCAACATTTGAATCTATAATTGCAATGAAACCTGGGTTTCCCCATCTATTGTGAATGGTAAGCGGCTTCCTAAAATCCTCCCACCCACCCACCAACACAAAAATAGTCTGGTTTTGCTCTTTGGTTAGAAGATAGTTGTATTGATCTGGGATCAGGATATTCTTAGTCGAGTCCTAATCATTTTTTTCTTGTGCAGTCATCCGTTTGTTTGAAGCAGCTTGCTTTTGACCTTCTCGAGTTGCTGATGTTGTCTGCGTTTCCAGAGCTAGATTATGTTTTCAAGCAGTTGCAAGAAGAAAAGCATAAATTTGGTGAATTTAAGGAAAATTAATGGAAATTAAACTACAGATATTGCTCGATATTGCTCGATAATTGGTGCATTTTTTCCCGAAATTTGACGGCATCTATTGTTGGCTTATCATCGATTCATTCATATATCCGAATCCTGTAATTAGCATTTTGGTTTGGCATCCGAGGAAATTCCGAAATTGTATGTAAACACCGATGAGATTAGTGCAAATATATCTTTTAAGCTTTCCTTCTATCACAAATTGCAGGAGCAATTGGCTTTTGATATGATATTTTACACGTTTTTAAGAAATGCTATAGTTGTTACATTGCTACTCAAAAAGTCAACCAGCTTTGAAAAGAGTGAAGCCGCACGCCCTTGCCATTTGTCTTTAATTTGAACCAACCTTGTTTTAGTTTTAGGAAAATACCTTCAACCCAATCAAATAAAACCAGGTGCTTCGGCCGGGAATTAAGATGTACTCCTCCAAATGCCAGCACTGAGAAATCTGAGTCGTTTCATGACCTGAGGTAAGGAATAATTATGCGTGCAAAAGCAAAGAACCCTCAGTCTCAAAGGAAAATTGGTTCAGGTTAATGCAAAGCAAAGCTAGATTCGAGGCAGAAATCGTCCATTTTGCGGCACCCAGCTTAAAAATTGGAGTAGGTTCAACGGTCTTCTGAGGAGATTCCACTTAATTTTCTCTACCGGAGGCACAAAGTGAACTCCAAGGATTCAGGACCAAGCACCCCCAACCCACCCAACAAGAACTACTGAATAATCACCCAAAGCTTGAATTCTTCTCACAACTACAAAAAGTATAGACACGGACTACGACAATCTTTCAACTGTGGATAATTCGCAACCCTCAAATTCTTAACTGTCACCTAGACGCCCAGAAGCCACTTATTAAACAGCACAAACAATAAGTTAACTGTTTTACTATAATGGGTGGCAACTGGTATTAATGTAACATCCAATCTAATTTCTTAAACAAAAGTGATGATAACCGTTCGGGCCTAAACCGGTGATTAATTGCAGCAACTATAATTGAATCATACCCTAGCAGCCAATTGGTTTTGAATACAACTCGAACAGATTGAATATCTAACTTGCAAGACAGATGGTCGATACTGTGATTTTAAGTCCCCCATTTTAATCCCTCTAGAACTTGGGGTTGATCAAGACTATCAACCTCAAGACATGTTAAGCAACATCAAAATTCGGACTTTACTGAAATATTTAAGTAATTGAAGGGAAAACAACAGTGGGCTCGCACATCTTTGTCCAAATTAAAGCTACAAACTAATCAAAATCAGAGCAGCTCAATCATTAAAAAGGTTATAACACCCATAAAATATTGCTTTTATCAAAACCAGTCCCAACACAAAAAAATGCATCTAATCAAACTGTAATTTGGCATCCAAATTGCGACCACTTCACTCTCTGGTAATGGCTTAAGCAGTAGCAGCGGCTCCCTTCTTCCTTGGTGCTGCTTGAGTCCCTAAAAATATCACAAACAACAAATCAACAACGGGAATAGTAACTAGAATCTACTAAAAAGCAAATAAAATATCGCTCAAGAAAAGGAAGATAAAGTCGTACCCTCTCTGAAGCCGCTCTTGAATCTTCGAGGAACATGGCGGAGGTACCTCATTCTTCCAGTTCCAGTAGTCTTCCGTCGGATCGCCTTCACACTCCAGTTATCTAAATTCCAAAAGATGAGCAGAAAAACATAAATCGTTGCTCCAAACCACAACAACAAATACCTTTAACACCAAAAATATCATTTTCTATAAAACAAAAAAGAAAACAACAACAGCTCAAGAAAACAACAGCCAACCAGAACCTTAACTTCACACACACCAAACACTTGCGAGCAAAAGAATAAGAAGAACACCACCCTCAAAACACAATAAATTCAGTAACAACACAAACACAACGTTGAAAGAAAATGACCCCTAATTAACTACAGCCACAACCAACAGAAATGAAAAAAAAAAAGAGCAAAAAGACAACCACCACGCAGTATCAAACAAATCCACAAGCACAAATCACCAGTAAAGCTTCAAAATCGATATAACGCAAGCATATATAAAGATACAAATATATACGTGTGCATAAGAGAGAGGGGCTTACATGTCCTCTTACGAGCAGCGGGGTAGGCACAGGCAGCGCAGCGACTCTTCTGGAGATGGAAGCTGCGGCGGCCACACCTCACGCAGAGGGTGTGGGTCTTATTCCTCCTCTTTCCGAAGCTCCCGGTTCCCTTTCCCTATATATGATACAAGTTTTCAAACACGGATCAGAAGAAAAGATACAGACTCCCATGGTGAGAATAGATTGATACTAATATCTTGGGAGATGGCTTACCATTGGGACTGATGCAAAAACCCTGGCCGAGTGAGAGGAGGTGCTGTTTAGGGTAAGAAATGAAGGAGCGGCGGAGAGGGGATTGTTTATATATGGGGGTTTGTAAAGAGAGATTTAAGACCGAGAGCAAGGGGTTTTTTGAGTCTAGGTTTCGTTAGGGTAATTTGGGCAAATGATGCGTTCGCGGTTCGCCTCTAGCAGCTTGTCGTGGCTACGTCTGATTGGTCAGTTCGGCTTTTGTTTTGGTTCCCCAAGGGAAGAGTTAACTGGGCCGTGGGCTAGGATGTGTTATTTCGATTGCAGGACCAACCAAAGATGGGCCGTGGGCGTATGGGTCATTTGACGCTATCCCAGAGTGCCGAACCAGTCTCGTCTGTCGAGACTCGAGGGTCATGCCATTGTTCTCCCTCCCGCCCTCTCTTTCTAGTTTCTATGACGAAACCAAAGCCAAAGCCAAAGCCAAAGCGCGCGGGAGATCCTTTCTTTTAGTACCAATAAACAAACAGAGCCTTCGCAGACAATCACCGGGAAAACACACAGTGATCAATCAGAAAGCCAGAGAGAAATGGGAGAAGGCAGCTGGCACTCTAAATTCCCGGCATTTCCTTACAACCCGTATTCCATTCAGATCGACTTCATGAACGCCCTCTATCACTCTCTCAACCAAGGCGGCGTCTCCATGCTCGAAAGTCCCACCGGTCTCTCTCTCTCTCTGTACATTATGTTTACATATGCACTCATCTACATATACTCAGTCGGTATTTTCTGTTTTCCTGCTCTCGCGTTCTTTTATGTCCATGAAATTGACATGTGAAGTATATTATTTTTATGGCACTTTGGTTAATTCAGTGATGTTTGAATGCGTAAACAGTCCTAAATTTGTAAATCAAATATCTGTAAATCAAATATCTAAGGAAACTTTTCCTCTTCCTATTTTTCTTTTTGTAAATTTTTAAATTGGCTTTTGTTATGTGAGAAATATTTTCTTTGCAATAGGGACAGGTAAAACTCTAAGTATCATTTGTAGTGCTTTGCAATGGGTAGTTGACCAGAGGAAACAACAAAACTCTGAAAAAGGAGGCGAGTTTGACAAGAATCCAGCAAATGACGGACAGCTTGGTTCAGAAGATGAGCCTGATTGGATGAGAGACTTTGTTATGAACAAAGACAACAAAGTCGAGGAGAAGAAGATTAAGATGAAGAAATTTGGTGTTGGCTTTGGGAAACCTGATAAGAGAAGTAATCAAGGAAGTTGTAAAGATTTGTTTTCGTTGGGCTCGAAGGAGGAAGATTTTGTTGCAAAGAAAGAGCGAGAGAATTTGCAAAAGAAAAATGATGCAGTGCAGTTGAGTGATGAGGAGTTCTTGTTGGAAGATTATGAAAGTGAGGAGGAAGGAGCTGGTGGGACGTCAAAGAGGAAGGCTGGTAAGGGTCCTCATATACCATCAAGTGACGAGGAAGAGGAAGAAGATCAGTCTGATGAGGAAGAGGATGAGGAGAAGCTGAAGGTTTATTTTTGTAGTCGGACACATTCGCAGCTCTCACAGTTCATAAAGGAATTAAGAAAGACAGTTTTTGCCAATGAGGTGAAGATTGTGTGTTTAGGCTCTAGGAAAAATTTCTGCATCAATGAAGGTTTGGTAAATTATTATTGCATTAGGTTTTCTTGTTTTGGAACTGTGTTAAACATGATAATTTGTTCATGGGATATGTATTTCAGGGGTATTGAAACTTGGAAACTCCACTCGAATTAATGATCAGTGCTTGGAGCTTCAAAAAAACAAGAAAAAAGAGGTCTCAAAAATTAAGGTACAACAATACTCGTATTACTCAGATTTGATGCATGCTTTTGGGTTTGGTTTCCCAGAAACTTGTCCAGCTTGTCGGAGTGAAATATTATAAATTCATGTGGGGCTCATTTTCTCCATAAATAATTTTAGTATCCAGACTCCTTACTTTCATAGACAGTAGAATTATCAGATGCCGCAGCATAGAAATTCCAGAGGATAACCTAGTGAAAATGACTG
This sequence comes from Juglans mandshurica, assembly GCA_022457165.1. NCBI lineage: Eukaryota > Viridiplantae > Streptophyta > Magnoliopsida > Fagales > Juglandaceae > Juglans > Juglans mandshurica. Next base: position 6,798,804 of record CM039619.1, on the reverse strand, counting down.
TGCATATATAATGCGGCTTAGATTTAAAAAAAAAAAAAAAAACCTTCCTACATTATATTTCCATCTTTGCCAAAACCAAGTCCTATCACTATTCATCTGTGTACCATATTCAGGCATTTTTACCTCATTTTGTTGAAATTTGAAATGACTAGATGCTACTCTCTGTTGGTCATCGAAGAGTGTTTCTCTTGACTGATGGAAGCATTGATTTTCAGAACTTAGATACTGGAGGGAGAATACGCAGGACCAAGGCCTCTTCTGGATGCCCAATGCTTAGAAAGTCCAAAGTCCAAAGACAATTCAGAAGTGAGGTATCTCAACATGGGGCCTTGGATATTGAAGATCTTGTTAGCATTGGAAGAAAGATGGGAACTTGTCCATATTATGGCTCCAGAAGCATGCTCCCTGCAGCTGATCTTGTGGTTCTACCCTATCAATCTCTTCTATCAAAATCATCTCGTGAATCGCTAGGCCTAAAGTTGAAGAATAATATTGTCATAATAGATGAGGCTCACAATCTAGCTGACTCACTTATCAGCATGTATGACTCAAAAATTACTTTGATGCAGGTAAACAAGTTATTAACTTCATTTGTTTCTCATTACTGTTAAGTGACTTCCAAAATCTAGTTCACAAATGGTATTGGATTTGTGAGTGTGGTTTGGCTGCTCTTTGAGCACTGTTCTGAGCCCTCTTTTGAACAAATTGCCTGAACCAGTTATAGACTGGTGACAACCTAGGACAATAGTAATAGAGCCAAATAGCATTGCTCGCCCAAATACTGATTGAAGAATGAGATCATAGGTTCTATCCTATAATGGTTGGAAACCCTCTGTTTGGTACCGAGCTCTTTGATGGCCTTTCGTAAGTGATGGTTAGATATCAAAGAAAAAAAAAAGGACCTGTGACAATGTTGGAGTTAGAGTTGCCAAGTCTTCCATTAATATACCTCGAGGTTAAAACTTTTTGTGCCAAAAAATTGCACTTCTATGGGGATATTCTAGATGTTTGGTGTAAATGTTTTAATGGGATATTGAAACAGTTGTGCTGACTTTCCTGCAGCTGGAGAATGTACATTTCCACGTAGAGAGGTACTTTGAGAGATTTCGCAATCTGTTGGGACCTGGTAATCGGAGATATATCCAAACCCTGATGGTTGTTAGCCGGGCTTTTCTCCAAATTTTACATGAGAATGCCAGTTACGTAGATCCATCCCAAGACACTGAAAAGACTTACAGAGCAAATTGTTCCTCCGATTCCTCACTGGCCATTAATGATTTTCTATTTTCACTCGATATTGACAACATCAACTTGGTTAAATTGCTTCAATATATAAAGGAAAGCAACATCATGTACAAGGTGAGTCCTTCTGCAAGTTTGTACGACAAGATGCCAGATGATTCTCTCTCTTTCCCCCACTTTTGACGTAAGATGTACTTGATCTTTCAGGTCAGCGGTTATGGAGATAAAATGGCTAGCTTGCAAAATTGTTCAACAAAGCATGACACTTCGGAATGTAATGAGGGAAGCATTCTGCCAGATTTTCGGGCATTATCGAACATGTTGCAATCACTGACAAACAATGATGGTGATGGGAGGATAATCCTCTCAAGGTCTCAAACAACATGCTCCAGGCAAGGAGGATACATAAAATATGTCATGCTCTCTGGTGAAAAGATCTTTTCTGAGGTTCTCCCAAAGTTGCTTATTTTGTTTTGGCTAGACTTTATAGCTCAGACTGCTCAGGTTTTATTCCCCTATATCGATAATTTAATTTTGATCTCCCTACAGATTGTGAACCAAGCACATGCTGTTTTACTGGCTGGAGGAACTCTCCAACCAATAGAAGAAACAAGGGAGCGACTTTTCCCATGGCTACCAACAAATCAGTTGCAGTTCTTTTCTTGCAGTCATATTGTCCCTCCTGAGAGTATTCTGCCAGTTGCAGTTTCCTGTGGCCCTTCTGGTCAGTCTTTTGATTTTAGCTACAGCTCCAGAAGCTCATTAATCATGGTGAGTATATACTATATAGCCATCTTTGTAACTCTTTATAGACATTGCTGTCTCTATGCACTCTTAGTAATCTAATCAATCATTTCCTTACTAATATGGAATAATTTACCATGTATTCCTGCACATGGATTTCCTACACAGAATTTGTTTGTAACTATTTAACTTTCTATTTTGGTCTTATCAACTACTTGGTTCAAGTGTACTGAAAGAAAAATTATATTATTTACTTTCGCTGTTCATTTTCCCAATAAACCTTTATGTATGATGGTTGACTATGCTTTGTTATGGGCTTGGTTTACAGATTCAGGAGCTGGGGCTTATGCTTTGCAATTTGGTTACCGTAGTTCCTGAAGGAATTGTTGTCTTCTTCTCTTCGTTTGACTATGAAGGACAGGTCTATGATGCATGGAAGGCTTCAGGCATCTTGGATAGGATTATGAAGAAGAAATGTGTATTTAGGGAGCCTAGAAAAACTACTGATGTGGAATCAGTTCTCAAGGAATATAAGGAAACAATTGATGCATTGTCTGTTGGGGAATCTAAAGGAAATCCAGCTTCTCGGAGTGGTGCAATACTCCTTGCTGTTGTTGGTGGAAAGATATCAGAAGGCATCAACCTGAGTGATGGGATGGGTCGATGTATAGTCATGGTTGGACTGCCCTATCCTAACCCATCTGACATTGAGTTGATTGAGAGGGTCAAGCATATTGAATGTCTGGGAAATTCAAATAGCATTACTCCCAAGTTTTCAGTTACTAACGAAGCTTACAATGGAGATGTAGAGGTTGGGTTTGACATCCTAAGAAGTTGTAGACGCAGAGGAAAAGAATACTATGAAAATCTTTGCATGAAGGCTGTAAATCAATCTATTGGTGCGTACTAACTACAATATTTACTCTTAGAAGTCCATATTCAAGCCTGGTAAATCATATGGTTGATTTACTAGGATGTTACGTGACATTCTAAATGCAGTAACCTGGAACCAGGCTCCAGTTTCTGCAGTTGAATTGCCAGAATTTCCATATGTGATTGTCAAGAGGATTCTGCATAGCAATATATGATCTGTGGTCTTTGGAGACAGCCTGGATGTCCGGATGTCTCTGAGCAGGGCATATTACTGCTTTAAAACTTTTAACTATTTATTTGGGGCAGTTACACTTTTTACCCACAAATCATTTATTTTTCCATTTGCCTTCTAAACTATAAAAAGTTTTAATTTACACCTTAAACTATCAATATGCTTCATTTTGCATCTTCCATTAACATCTGTAGTTTAGGGTGCAAATTGAAATGTTTTGTAGTTTAGGATGTAAATTGAAAAAACAGTGGTAATTTGTGACTGAAAAGTCTAATATACCCCCTTTTTTTTGTCACCTATTAATAGTTATCTAGGTGGGTTTTATTATTAATTGGTCCTTGATAAGCTTGCATTATCTTTGTTTGTTTCAGGCAGAGCTATTCGGCATGTAAATGACTATGCAGCGATTTTATTGGTTGACGCTAGGTATGGATCTGATCCCTCAAACAGAAACTTCTCTAACACAACTAACAAGCTCCCACAGTGGATAAAAGAGCGTCTAGTTTCCTCTACTCAAAGCTATGGTGAAGTCCATAGGCTGCTGCATCAGTTCTTCAAATTCAACAAGAAGAAAAGAGAGTGTAAGTAGAATGGTATGCAAGTTTCTTGGATTGAAGGGAGAATACGTTGCATTTATACTTGAGTAGGCAAATTTTATATACTCTCTCTGTTGGTGAGTCTTGAGCACTTCTTAGAAGCAAGCCTAAAACAAAAGTGGCGAAGCATCTACAATATGGACACATGACTAAACTGTGTTTATAAATTTCTGTCATTTATTAGAAGCACGTCTTGATTTTGTATTCTATGAACTTATGAAGGGTACTTCTTTGAGTTCTATATTTCTTGCCCCCAATATATAAGTTCTTACGGTTTTTTTATTAATGAATGATTTGATACAGAATAATTCTACCAATTTCGATAGTGTTACTCCCAACTTGGATCTGTACATGTGGCTTTCAGAAAATTACACATGGAATGCTATCGCTTACCTTAGACTGCTACCGGGAAGCACATTCAAAGTTAGGGTTCTAATTGAATCTTTTTTGAGTGGAAAGTTAAAAAAAGACGATAATTAATGGGTGAACTGTAATTATTCTTTTCTTCTTTTTTTGTTTTTGGGTACGCGAAAATGATAATGACACTAACAGGAAGAAAGGAGAGAGAAGTACATGTGACATGTCTGCATCAGCATTTCATCCGGAGCTAATGACGGTCCATAAGCAAGGTAGTCTAAGCAAATCACTGCATGTCTGATCACAAGTTCATGGCTCGCAGCCCTAGAAGAAGTCAGGCTTCAAATGAGCTTTAGCAAACTCTGCTGGCTAAAATCGCTATCCGGTGGATTAGTTCTAATGACACATCAGATTTTCAGGGAAATGTTTGATAAGGTTGGTTGGTGGTCTTTAACGTGGCAACTGTGAGAAAGTGACTTGACTGCCCCGGACATGAGCTGCGCCTTAATGCCATTATCCCTCTATCAAAGAGCTCCGCAACCCTTCTCATTACAGTTTGGGACCATCCAAGCTCCTTTCTTTAATGCAATGAATAATTTTCACCTACAACCCCAAAACAATCAATAAAAGATCCAATGCACCAGCCTGATCGGCCCTCGATAAGCGTGATTATCTTGGGTTAATTTTGTTAATTAAAAGAAAAAAGTTGATCTTTGCTTTTGCTCCAAGATGTGCTAGCTAGTATAGTTCAACAACCGTTTTTTAGTACCATGGGACCGTTTGTTTTTGGTCCCAGGGTCTAAAGAATGTATAATTACGTAGCGGTTTGAGGGTTAAAAGGCAAGGATTGTTCTTTTGCCAACCCACTGCCTTTAGCTTTGCATCTTAATGAATGCCACTGCACTTTTACACAACAAGTAGTCAAAGCAAAGCATTCATAATCATCGGATTCTAAAGTTCTGAGTCTCGTAATCTCGTTTTATGTCTTTTGGGAGGGTATAGAATGTACCTCTTGTCTGTTCATTTATGCTCTATCTGTTCTGTGGACAAACATGAAACACCCATGTGCCAGAAAAGCTTGTAATGCTCTGGGGCCCTGGGATGTGTGATCCTATAATCAAACGGTTAATCAGGTTTCAAGCTCAGAGAGAGAGAGAGACAGAGAGAAGAGAATATAGAAGGGCATGGACAAAAAAGATGTAGTAGAAGCCAAAACACACGAAAATGTTCCCTCCGAAATCCATTGGCTTTGTCCCTTGGTTACTTTTAAAAACTTGAATTGTATGCATATCTTCCTTATCTTTTATGTTGGAAAGGAAATTCAGGAGAAGAAAACAAGCAGTCAAACAGATCGGAGCTGCATCTTTTTTCTTGCAGACACTGAGCAATAAATTAAGAAGCCCTAGTAACACATTAGAGCTACAAGATGATGCTTAGAGACACCATTGATAAAACCAAGATCCTCTTTTGCGAAACTCTACAAAATCTCAAGTTTTTCTTCTCGGATAGATATCAAAAGTTTCCCAAACTCCCTTCCTTCGATCCCTTCTCTTGTGGTTGTGGCAGTTGTAACCGAGGAGATCGGCAAAGAGATCAATTCTATATCGATTTTTGTGATGAATTGGAGGCCAATCTAGGTAAGGCGAAGAAGAGTTGCAATACGAGAATCGTGGCTTCGGAAGAGCCCAGGAAGGAAGAAGATGCAAAGCAAAGTCCTGCGAAGAGCAAACAAGAAGTGGTTGCAAAAGAAATGAAGACCAAAGAAAGTCCCCAAATAGGAAAAGGAGAAGAGGCATGCTCAAAGAAGAGGAATGGAAAGGGAAATGGGTTAGCACAAAAGATGAAGGATTTAGAGATGATGGAGGCAGGTGATGTGGAACAAGTGCTGGACGTGGAAGAGGCTCTCCACTACTATTCTCGCCTTACCAGCCCTGTTTATCTAGACCTTGTTGACAAGTTTTTCACGGACGTATACACAGAATACTCTGTTCCACAGGCCTCCAGCATCAACACTTCAAAGAGAAGACTTGGCTCCATTAGATTGTAGATGACCTTTCGAGTGAGTTTTTCATTGTCCATTCGGATCTGTGTATTTTTTTATTTTTTATTTTCTCTCGACTTGGTTTCTTTTCTTTTCGTTTCCTCTGCATGTATCCGTGTTTTTGTGCAGTTGGTTTCCAGATTTGTTGACCTTTCTTAATTCAAATTTCTTAATTCAAACACAATTGCTATTTCCCTGAGCTTGTATTTTTTTTTTGGGCGTTGGACAAAATATATCATGAAGTTAAAGAGTTCTTCAATCCCATTGCTTGGGGGTTATGCATTCAGTTTAAAGTTTAAACCATGAATCTGTTTAAGAGGATGTTTGGATACAGCATTGTTCACTGTAGGTTGAGAGTAAAGTTCTCTCCTACAACTTGCTTTCCAGCTTCATGAGTGCATAGGATGTTCCCTTTTCACACGGTTTAGCCTCTTTCAGTGCAAAAGCATGTTCGTTTAAATAAATTCTACATCTTCAAACTCCTGTGATTAATGGAACAATATAATGCCCATGAAAACTGAAAACGAACAATTATTATATTTTTGGGAAAAACCGTTACAGTTATTTGTTCGGATGAGTAAGAATCAACAGAGATTACCCTTTTTCTGGGTGCTAAAAATATGATACAACAACAGAGATGCATTCAAGTAGCAGAATATGTCAAATCGCTTCAGAGTTCAGGGGGTTCTTTTCTTCAACAATAGCTGGTGAAAATAGAAAGCATATAGGACATAAAACACTGATGTTGGCTGAACAGGTACTACAGGCTACATGCCCCCCGCGGCCCCGCCCCCTCTCCCACCGGTGGAACCCTCTTCCACACCCCACTTTTGAACAATTGAGTTGGATCTGTCCCACTGTGGCTGTCAAGACTTGAAAGGTTTGACAGCTTCTTCACTGCAAGTGAAAGTCTTGGCCCAACAAGGAGGCGTCCCAATCATATGCTCTGACCCAAATCCCAGTTTCTTCCCCTGCAATGGCTGTGGTCGGAGTAAAGGACTCCTCTACCTTGCAAAAGACTATGGTACACATGGTGCAAAATGGTGATCCAGGTTCCAAGTACTTGTAGCCATTCCAGGCTCCTCAGTTGAGGATGATGGTGAGCCTTCAAGAAAAAGGTGATAGTGCTGCTGATGCTGAGAGTGAGCTGCCAAAAGGTTATGCTGTTGCAGAGGACGAATAGTCAGATGTGTGACTGCTATTGCATCTTGATATGAAGAAGTTTTGGAATCCAATATCCACGTGTGTCACACCAGTATCGCTGAAGTTTTCAAGACCGTTTTAGAAGAGCAACATCAGCATATGTGGATATGGGATTCATTCAGATTTTGAATTATACAGAGCAGATATTGTAAATAGCTAAAGAACAACATCAGCACAAGAAACAACTCCGTGACATACTTCTTAAAGCTCTGACTCGATCGCGTCGCAACCTTTTGAAGTTTCATTGGGAGGAGACTTTCTTGGAGTCAATCCCTTCAGCAGCATCCAAAAGAACAGAAGCATTACAGTCGTGCATCAATTTCAAATTCAAAATACACAGATTAATTTCAGAAAGAAAGAACAAGAGCACCACTTGCAACAAACCTGGAAAATTATGACAACGAATGGATCAAGATATGAAAGTTCCCAACAAAATCCATATTAGATGCCAAAGAAACCAATAAGGTTTTAAATCACTTTGAAACGCGACTTCCAAAAACATTTCACAAGAAGCCTGACCCCAAAATCTAGTTGGACACGTTATAGGACTAAGATTTCTGCCGTAAGTTCTACAAGGAAGAAATATGCTTAAACATGAATACTCATCAAATTAAGCAATCCCATATTGAAATTTATATTTATAGAGAATAATGCAGATAATCACTAAAGCAAGGACGCCTTCTGGAAAGGAACATCAAGGTACTGAGGATTTTTTTATCCTGTTGATACCATTGATTATATAGCCAGGATTTTGGATTTGTTGAGGAGCAGTAAAGGTAGGGAGGTGGCGGTAAGGAACTTATGAGGACATGTGACAGTTTTGTCGACATATCTATAAAAAGAACCAGGAGTAGACTTAATAAAGTTCGACAAAAATTTGATTAAGAAATTCATTTTTACAAATTTAACTAATCATTTTTCAACAATACTAAATAACAGATTGAACAAATTTATCACTATTTTATTAAAATATTAATTTTAACATTTTTATTTATTTTAATTCTAATTATAATTTAAATATTTATTCGTTATTAAAAAATTACATACTAAATTTCTAACGTTCATATTATTTTAACCGATAAAATTTTATAACGATCTCTTTATAACAACGGTCATATTTTTTAAGTAAAAGTGATTTATTTGATAATCTCTCCTTAAAATATTGATATTAGTGAAAGTGATTTATTTGCATTAAATATAACTATTTCAAGGACAACCGAATGGAAGAAATGAAATCGTGCAGTGGAACGCGCTAAACGAAAGCACGCGGGAGATGAAATTTTTGAAAACTAAAAATACTGTAGTTTTATTGAGTCCACTACAGCTCCTTTTTATGCAATTTAGTTAAATTTTGACCAAATTTTAACTTAGTTGAGTCTTCTTCTATTAGTGCTCTAACCTCTCACGTAAGGGGCAACTTGGGCTTTCCGAGGAAGATAGTTAGCTTTGGTAAGCTTGATGGTAACGAGGGTGTGAAGACTAACGGGACAAAAAGCTTGGTACCGCCGATTTAGTGTTTGTAGGATTGACAGAAAGGGATTAAGAGGAGGAAGACGAAGATGAAGATAAGTTGGTGGCAAAACCCATATAAAAACCAACAAGAAAGAACGAAATTCACCTCGATGAAGCAGTCGCGGAAGACAATACCCAGGTGAGCAGGAGCTACTTCGGGCTGGACTTCGTACGGAGGTTGTGATGTCATTAGAATGCCCTCGAAGTCAGATTGGTCACGGTATTGGGCCGTAATCCACTACGATTGTTGTAAGAAGAGTCAAAAGGGGCCTAGCCCATCAGCCCATTATTACTCACACTTAGCTGTGCCACGTGTTTGAAAAATTATAAGGTAATCTCGAAATACAAAAACTCTTTTATCTTTTCAAGATGTCGTGTAATTAAAAAAGTTTATGCAATCATTAATTTTAATTGACATGACATAAAAGAATATCATATATCCACATTCGTTGCCTAACAAAAACATTCAATCAAGAAAAATGTTAGAAACTACATAACTATCTCATCATTACTTAATAATCATTAGATAAATAGGTTTACGACCATAAGAGATTATTAAACATTAATAAGTGAGATAATCCTAGAATAGTAGTAAAGCTGCCCTTAACATTACTCTTCAATCAATTCAGTTCACGAACTTCGGACAAGCTCTGTTGGGTGAGATTCATAATGCCCCCTGTCATATTAGCAGGCTAATGAATTTTCACATAATATTGTCAGATTATGGGTGGGTTGGCTGTCCTTTAGTAAGTAAACATCATTCCACGGGACGACAAGGGCTTTCTCGTGTCATCATTGTAGTATCTGCTGCAAAATACCAAAGAGGAATGCCAAATGGCATGTGAAGGTATTAATTATAACTAGCAAAAGAAAGGAATCGATCACTGAAAAACAAGGGAGGTAGTTCAAACAAGAACCATTCAATTTATTGTCGAATTACAATGCTGTAAATCTTTACAGAAGCATGCCACTCCGCATATGAATCCAACATCTTGTCCATAGCTTGCTTATGGGGGAAAAAAGAATTATACCTATAATATACCATGAAAGAGAACTTGAACCTTAATCAAAGGAAAGACTCCAACCCTCAAATCCAGCAAACATTACCAAAGACACAGACTTGAGTAGTGAATAATCCAGCACGCTGCCACGAGATGCCGCATCACATAATGCTCCAATTAGAATCAAAAAGGGCATAACCCCGTTATTCTTAAAATGACCCTGTATGATTCACTGGCATTCCCCCTCCAAATGAAATCAGTAACCACAAGTTGATTCTAAAACGTTATGCTCCTTCAAACTCTTCTGGAAATGAGCCAAACGATTTTGTAGTTGCAGGATGCCTGCAGCCTTCTGGGATAGAATAGCATTCAATCTGGAAATATAATCGTCCAGATGATTCCCTGGTTGATCAGCCTCAACCAGCAGGTTCATCTCCTGCAAAGGCAAGGAAACATGTACAAAAGTAGAATCGATCATAGCATCCTCACAAGGCATGCAAGAAGCAAATCAAAGGAACAGAATCTCAGTGCTCAAGATAACCAATACAATGGATGCAAACTTGTGAAAAAATCGATGTCACCTTGTCAGGCTACCAAAACAAACAGAAGCATACCATAATTCGGTTTTGAGAGTTCCTCAGGAACTCTATCTGGTGGTGTGGGCTCTGCCATGCTAAAACATGGGCATGCCAATTTTCTTTCACACCGGCCTAGTGCAGATATTCTAAAGTTTTGGCTTAATGATCAATCATGATACAAATAAAAGTCTTGAAGGATGAATTCACCAAATCACATACCTCTCTAACAATACTCATAGTCTCTTCTACTTGTGTTCGGTGAGCATTTACAAGATCTTCCTCCTCCTGAAGACATACAGCGCAAGCTCTAGCTGTCAGTAAGGTTGGTTTATCTAAATATTCAATGAAAAACGTTAATTTTACCTGTAAGAGGGCAGACAGATAATCATCTGAATGAGAGTTCTTGGATTCAAATTTTGGCAGGCCCTTCCATTTAGTCTGACCATTTGGCTTCCTTATTCTGTCCTCTGAAGTAGAGAGATTGTACGACTCTATCTTCCAATTCTTCTTCCAAAAAGGGTTTCCTACCTGATAGGGCTCTTCAGATGCATCAAAATCATCCCTTTCAGTCTGTTCAGGTGATGAATCAGATGCATCCTCCTCAACGTTGGATGCAGGAACTGAAGACAAGGGCACAGTAGTTGATTCCTTAAGGTTGAATGTTGATGATAATATATCCTTCTTAGGATTGGTTCCCTTCGAAAGACTCTTCACTCTGGAATGTAATATATGATTTATATTAGCATACTTGTAGGAAGTGGGTGGGGGTTGCTTAGAAATGAGTATTAAGATTTATTCTGATCAAAATACATAATTTCACCTGTCAGCATATCTTAATGTATTCAGAGTATGTTCACATGACCCAGAGCTTGGTGATATGCATGATATCATAACCGTGCGTGAGTCACCAACAAATGAATCCCTCAGTACTTCTGTCAATTTGCTACCTCTGAAAGGAATATGACCCTGGTCATTGTCAAGAGCCCTGATGCATTCCTTTAATGCAAGTAAGCTCTTATTGATCTCAGCACCTTCCATTCTGCATCGTATAGTTTGAAACAGCTAATTAACAAACAAATCAAGAAAAGATACAAACAGCATATTCCACCACGCATCACTTAAATGGATTCATATCATTGAACAAGCATAAGATAAATGCAAGATAAAGCTGTGGAATTGGATGTGATCTTTAGCCACTATAATTTAAGTATTGAAACCTCCTTTTTTTATCGGCAAGTTTTGAAACCACCTTTGGCACTCATATCTCCCCATGTCAATATAAACAATCAGAATGCACTAAATAATGGCCTATGGTAGAATGGTATAAACATCAAGACAATTGGAAGTTCCTGCATTACAGAATTTAAACTAGACTCGTCAAATTATATTTTAGCACTGAATTATTTCATTTCAATGCAAATGTTCTACCCATTTATTTATAAAATCCTTGTAAGTGCAGCGATCCAATGACTAGGATAACGGAAAGGTGCAAGTGGCAGATGCCCTACATTTTAGGTACCAAATAGTGACTCAATGAGCAATGTAACACATCATATCGAGAAATATTATCAAACAATGAAGCAGGTAACTTTGCTTTATTCTAGCATTGAAAGTGAACCATACCTTGTCTGTTTGTCATTATCTGTAGTGTCTGCACCACGTTCACTTCCAGCAAGATCTATAAAGGAGAGCTTTCCAACAACACGAGGTGGCTTTGACTCACTGCCATCAACTGACCTCTTGATAGCAAGCTGAAGTATGGCATGTGAACGGGAGGATTCCTCATTTGCACCAGTTGTTCCAGTAATTCTTGTGGAACTTCCTTTCTCAATGAGCTCCTTAATTGTTTCCACATCTGATACTTTGTACTCTTGCAAGCCAACAATGCAAACTTTCTGCTTCCCATCCTCTCTCATGCAAAGTTTTCTACAAAATGAAAGCTTTTATATTTGTAGCAACCTTTGAGATTGCAGCTAATAACCCAATGAGGAAGGCTATAGAAACTTACTTCCTATCATTGAGGAGATCATATAGTTTTCCTCCATATATCTCAAAGAAGCTCACAAACAACTGAAAGCCTTGATTCCGGTAAGTATGATGCATCAACCTCAAGATATCACGTGATGCTTTGAGGGGTAACGGCTTCATTGTATAAGTTTTTCCACTCCCTGAAAAAGCAGAGAAACAACAAGTAGAAGTTTATTTAGGGGACGTTTGGACACAGAGATGAGTGTGAAATTCTCATAATTTAATTCTCAAACATTACTCAAAATACAAAGCACTTTTCAATTTCAAATATTCAACTTTTTCATCTAATCATACCTAATCATTATCCAAACACAAAAACCGATACAACTTTTACAAAACTTCAAAACAAAACACAAAAATGAGTACAACTTTTTCAAACTTCAAAACAAAAATTATATTCAAATAATTTTTTAACTTTATAATATTTTTATTCAACTTTTTCTCTCTCCTTTCCCAAAACCCAATAAAACACTCTAAGTCAAACCATTTCACTACTCTACTATTCACAGAATTCTGAGATATTCCAATGTCCAAACGAGCCCTTAGAGCAGCTTTGACTATGAAAGACCATCATGATTATTATGGTTCAACTGTTCAAGCCAACACAAAGGCAAGACATCAACATTTTATTGGCATGAGCAAGCTGATAGTGACTCACCAATCATCGTATCCTGAAACCAAAACACATTCAGAAGTATATATTAAGTGACAAAGCAAAGTGGTCTATGTTTTGAATGATGTTGATAATCACCAGGCTACAAAGATGATCTTGTATTAGAAGTTGGTGAATCATGGAAGATACAAGTCAAACCATGTACATCCTCATGAAAAACTTAAATGATAAAGTTGAAAATAATTCCAAAACAAAGTAAGGATTAAGTGACCATACTATATCACAGTAAATTTAGTAATTAAATAAGCATGGAACAATTCTGACATTGAGTTTTCCAAAAGGTCTGTAACAGGATCTAGTGAGGTTTGGGAGGCAGTTATTCACCTGTTTGCCCATATGCAAAGCAAGTAGCTTTTGTGCGTTGAAAAATTATGGGAACTATGGGCTCCACTGTCTCACGATACACCTAGAAAGGAGAAAGAAAATTGAAGATTGAATAATCTGAAGCCAAGTTCGGATGTATTTCTTCTGCTAACTCAATTGCATAATTTGTACATGTTCTATACTTATTTTCCATCCTAATCATTTTATTTGTAATAGACTCACCTCATCGTTTGAGACCTCCTCATTCAGCACAGCATCAAAAACAAATTCATGCTTCTCCACATATTCTGTGAGGTCAACCTACAGAAAATTCAGATGATTCTAAGAACATACCAAATCAAAATAAAAAGTTGTAGTTCCCAACAAGTGTTGGCTTGAATGGCACTTTCCTCCCATTCCTAGCGGTTTGATGCCCCACACAAATTGCTCACAAAAAATCTCCCAGGCAAAAAAAAAGTAAATAAATAAAAGATTTTATGAGAAGCATGGCATTCTAGCTGGCAGATCTAATGTATCAATAGCTTAGCATTTACCACTTACAAACCCGAGCATATTCTTTTACTTCAAATCAAATTTGTTATTTATATTGTGTACATGCATGGCACAATTTCATAAGAAGGCCCGAATGTGGGAAGCATTTTTTTAATCTCTGTTCTAGTTCAGTATTCTGTAATTTTTTATTAAAAAATAATTAAAAAAACTACATCGGAATGGTGGTATATATTGCATTTGACCCATAGTGACTTACCTTAAGTTTTGTCTCATAAACTGTAAGGGAATTAGAATGTGTCTCTATAATATCTTCCTCATTCTTTGCTAATTCCTTCTTATTAAGTGGTCTCTTGCGCACCTGTATTCAGAATATTGGAAGAAACTCTTAGAATAAGAGAAAGATAATGAATCCATGTCAGTCAAACAGGTCAGATCCTGAAAGGAAAGGATAATTCCTCGTGCAAAGCAAGTCACCTCGATAATGTGATACAGTCAAAAGCGAAGTGTCTGATTGTTTGGGCATTGCATTTCACTAGGATAAATAATGGAATTCAACCCCAGCAATTAAAAAAATAGCAATTGGAGGTGAAGTAAAAGGATCAGAAAGAACATACCACAACTTTAATCTTTGCTATAGAACTGGATTTCTCTTTATCTGTTGTGAAGCTCTTCATGAGGTTGTTTTCCGGCAGACCACGAGTTCTGCCAGTTTGTTTGTTGTTTGAAATGTAGGGATCAGTGTCATCAAAGCTTCTGCCACGAATATGATGATACATAGAAGCACCATCATACAGACCAGAGACCGGCATCTACCCACAAGACAGATAACAACATCAGCAGAGCTTTTGGTATAAGTAAAATAATGGTGAAAAGCAGAGCTATGCATACAGAGCTATTTCAGTTACTGTTGTCTTAAAAAAATCAAACTAAAAAAATAAAGAAAAAACTACTCTGTCAGATAGACAGGAAAAAAAAAAAAAGCCCGACTCAAACAAAGAAGCGTTCGAAGTTTGTGTTATAAATTAAGTTACTCAAAACTTATCAAAAAAAAATTAAGTTACGCAGGCTAAGAATGAAACCTGTTTCTTATTCTTCATAAACAAAAACCACGAAAAGCATCTATCTGATCAATGCATTGACATATGAATCGTATGACAGGAGCCCCAACATAAGCATTTGAAATTAACAATTTAAAGGTTACAACCAATAAAATTACGGAAATGAAAACGGATTACCACAAAAGTTCATACCAGTGACTCCATACAAAGAATCAAAACATGAGTTCATTAAAAGCAAATGGTGCCACTTAATGCCAAATACACATCACCCTATACAACGCAAGGGCCTTTGAACTTTGAAGATGAGGCCTTTGTAATTGTGGGCTAGCATCTAAAATTAATTAAGTCGTTGTTGAAAATGCCAAGAGACCCACCTCGGTTAGAAGCTCTGTATTGAAAGAATGCAGATCCAAAAGTCCCGGACTGAACTCATTGAGCGAATCTTCACCATTCTTCCTCGACCGAGAGTTACCGGGAGGCGTTGATGGCTCCAAGTAAAACTCATTTCCTCCACTTAATCCACTTTGCCCATTCCTATACATCATCGACCCCCGCCCTCCTCCTCCACCAGCACCAAACCCGTGGTCCTGCTTTTAGCACAATAGCACAAATCGAACACAATCATACGGCTGCGATCTAGGACTACAGCACCAAATCCACAAAAAAACACACACAGATAAACATTATCGTCTAACATGAGATTGAGGAATATTTGTATTGGGTTGTAAGGGTCTTCAGTAGATTTAAATTGGGAACCAAACAGAAAGATGGGAACCTGAAGAGGAGGAATGGAAGAGCTGGAGGAATGGAGGTGCTGAAGACCAGTGGACTGAAGCCAGCGATCATTGGACGAATTATCCAGAAAGTTTCCCGAGTACTGGCGCTGGTGGTGCACCCCGGCCGCACCAGATCTCTGCCCCTGCCTCCCCGCCCCGTTCATCTCTCAAAGACCAAATCAAAACTCGGTTGAAATGCTGCCGGCTCGCTCTCTCTTGAATTCCGATTAAGCTTAAACCCTGCAAAACACACTCTTATGGCTTTCCCTCTCAGAATTCACTTTCTCCGTCTAAAACCGGATTGAGTTGCGATCGAAGTTTCTTCCTCTATATCGTCGTCAAATCTGATTAAAGCACTGAATCGGAGCTTCACATTCTCTGTCTAAAACACACGCACACACTCTCTCTGTGTCTGAAAAAAGCCCTTTAGCAGAGATTATATCAGAGATTAGAGACCGCAAAGATGCAAGGAAACAGAAGAAGAAGCCTCTCTGAGTGAAATCAAATCAAATAATTAATTATCGTGAAAAAAATAATAATAATAATATTATAAAATGCGAATATTTTTATAAAATGATATTATTTTTATAAGATATTTTATAAAAGAATAATGCTAGATATAAACTTCAAATAGTTAAATTTTATATAAGTTTTTTATAAAAAAATGAGTTTTATTAATAAATAATAATTTTTTTATATTTTTTTAAGATGAGATCTATTTTTTTACAAGGACTTATATGAGATTTGTATATTTGAAGTTTGTACAAGTTATTTCTTTATATAAATATCTCATATTTAAAATATAATTATATAAAATATTATAAAAGATATTGTTTAAATCATTTTTCTAGAAGCTAAAACGTAAACAGAAGTGGAGGTTGTGGAGCTGTGGTGCTGTGTTGGTTAATAATAAAAAAGAGTCGTATGCTTAAAGCCGATGAGATGATAGACAGATAGGAGAGAGACAGAGGAGCTTCAATTTTTGAACTGCTGGATCGAGTGAGTCACCACCGAGTTGGGAGGACAGGCGTAGCACGTGCGAAAGGAAAACGACGTGTAGGTTTTGTTGGGACCCGTTCCGGCGGCATTTGAACCTTTTTTTGGGGAGATCGGCACGGCAACCCCCACGGTCCCACCGTCCCACATGGGTGGGTGGGGACCACTTTAATATTAATTATTCAATGCAAAATGGCGTTACGTTGCGCGCTTGACTTCCCTTCAAATTCAAAATTTTCGTCGCTTTTCTTGTTTGAGGGAAATGGCGCCGCGCCTTGGTGTTGGGATGGATGAATCAGTGACCGTGCTAATTATTCTTGAATAAATATAGATAGAAGCTACTATTAGTAGCATTCATTTTATATACATGATGTGGCATCATATAGACCACACATATCTCAAAGTGAGTGTTAGGAACAATCAACTAGAAGTAGACACGCAATGAATGTAAAGTGTACACTGCTATAATGGCTTCTCTCTAGCATTACTCATTATTCTTTCAACTCAAGTCCCATTTAATTATCTCATCCAATTGCAAGATCTTCAAGATAGTCATCATGTTTCAAAATGAAGTGCTCTATTATCGGATGAGATTATATACTTTATAATAAATTAATATTATAATTTAATATACCATACCAAACAACGTCAATTTATGAATTTACTTTTATAAAATCTTTTGGTGACTAAAACATTTCTCTCATGAATATAATATATTTATCTCTCTTCATAATTAAATAATTAAAAAAAACCTATATTCCTGTGTTATTCTTTGCTTCGTCTTCTTAAATAAATAAATACGTTTAAATAAGAGTAAAGAAAGTCTTATAGTGAGGCTTTCATAAAAAATCAAAGAGATAAAGTTGGGGTGTAAATGGTCCGACTTTGGATATATTTAAGAATAGAATCAGTATACATCGATTTTAGAAATTTGAAAATCTATACTAGACCGATTCACCATTGAAATTGAAACTTCTGATTTTTTTCATTATAGTTCAGTTCGGTCCAATTTTCTAGTTTTACATATAAACAAAATTATACTCAACAAAAGTTTAACAAGTGATTGACCCATATTCCTTATTTTATGTTATAAAATTCAAATTTATATGTTATATCAAAATTCAAATGTTATATTAAAAATTAGAGGATTAATTTATGTTATATCATAATCAAATGTTTTATTAAGATTTATGAGATTAATTTTATGTTATATCAAATGTTATATTAGTTTTATATTATATTAATCAGCAATTTAGCATATAATATATATATATAATATATTATAAAAAATCATATATAATAGAAAAAATCATATAAAAATATTTTTTATATAATATAAAAAATCAAAAATAATATATATGTACGGGTCCAACAAAATCAAAATTGGACTGGTTTTCAACCGGTTTTACTAAATAGGAACCAATACTAAACCGAATCAATTCATAATCTGATCAAACCTATCGATCTGGTCTGGTTCACCAACACCCGATTTTTTTTTTTACAACTCTAAAGACAGATAATACAAATTTTGAATGTTGATTGTATTGCTCATATAAACAATACAAAATGTGTACTGTCTCAAAAATTTATGGCTAAACTTCCACGTAAATGAATCAGTAATCTTTGGACAAAGTTCACTTCATTGAATTTTATGGAAAAAGTTCAACGGTTAGGATTCATGATTTGGGGGTGATGTCCTCATGAGATGAATTATGAGAGAGACAGGATATCACTAAGGGTCTGTTTGGGATTGCACTAAGAGTCATAAAAAATGTTTAAATAACCTTAAAAGTTATTTAATAAAAATATTAGGTTGTTTGGGTTCTACGTATTTAAGCACTTTTAATCTTAAATAAGTAAAAAAGTACGTTTGAAGTTTTGATGATTTTCTTTAAACGTGTTTTCCCAGATAATACGGAACGTAATTCAGATTTTAAAATGACTATCAATGGACGAAAATACTCATACAATTTTAAGATAATTACAACTTTTAAACGTTCAAAGATGTGGTCATAGTCTTTAGAAATTCAAATAATCTTCAGTTCTACCTCACAAAACATTTTTTTAATTTGTTTCCAAACAAACATAATATGTTGAAAGTGCTTTAAATATATGGTTACCAAATAATAAATAATTTTTTAATGATAGAACTTATTAGTAGTAGAGCTTATTACTTAAGTTATAAGCTATAAACCATAAAATTATAAACTATATTTCCTATCGCAATATGTATTAAGTATAGTTTTTACTTAATATATTGGGCAAGTTACAATGTAGTCAAATGTGACATTTATATAAGAGGTTAATGCAATAGTGTTTTATTTAAATAATACGAGATTCTTGTATTGCCTTGATCTCCTATATAAATGTTACATTTGGCTATATTAACTTACACATAATTTAGACTAACAAATTTAAAAACTATATATTTAAAAATATATTTACAAAATTAAATTCACAAATTAGATTTAAAAATATATTTTGAGTCACTTTTAGACTCATAAATAGTTGATGGTCCAATGGGCCATTCGCACTATTAGAGCTAGCGGGGCTGACGAGGGGTCTACCCCTGCCTCCTGGGGTGGGGGTGCGGGGGTGACCCCTGCCCATGTGGGGGTAGGGTCGATCCCTCAAGGGCAGGTGCACCCCCTGAAAAGGGAATTGAATAAAAAAAACATATATATTTTCGTTTATTTACAAGGAAATCAAGAAGTGAGAGGACAGGCATTTATTTTCATAATTATTTTTATTTTAAACGTAAAAAATAAATCTCAAAGAGCATCAAGACAAAAAGTTAAAATCAAATCAAATGCTACTAAAAAGAGCAAAGATGCCAAAATCACAAGTCCACATTTGCAACTTCTTTGTTCCCTTCCACTTTCGGGTAGAAATTTTAGCATCAATAAAAAAAAATGCATATCTTATTTTTCGGGGAAAAAGTGACCAAGCAACACATATTACACATCTGTCTGTTTTCTATTCGTTAGTTGGACCCCTACCATTTGAATTTCAAATTTTAATCTTCTTTAACTTGTTCTGTTCCTAAACACGGGTTATTTAGATACAAAAAATATCTCAATTCATTTTATCTCATTTAATTATTATAAATTTCTTAAATTTCAACACAAAATATAATAAATAATTTAATTTTTTCAAATTTTAAAATAAAAATAATATTTTTTTCAATTTCCATCTAATCTAATCTCAACTCACTATCCAAACTTCTCCTAAAACCTCCATTGCGATTTCAAAAGAGTAATGAATATAAAAGAATTTTAAAAGTATATTCTGAGCTCATTTGTCTTTCATAAATTATGCATTGAAATAATTCAAAAATATCAACAAGGTTGTACTCTCATTTTATCATAAAATGTCATAGTTATTAAAATTACTTATATAAATACTGATTTTTAAGAATACAACATTGTGTGAAGATATGAGTACTGTCGTGCATTCGTATTTAAGGATTACCTCAGTTTTTTATTTATCAAGATATCATTAGTAAATCGATCCGTGAGAAGCCCAAAACCATCTATCCTCATATTTTATTGTTGTGATTTTGAAGAGTTGAATTATCTCAATACTAGCTAAAAAATACAAGGAAACCTGTGTTATTTAATGTGGTAGATAAGTATGTGCGTGTACACATATATGTTACGTTGGATTATTTCAAATATTCCCTCCAATTTGACTTTGACTTCTTTTGAAGTTTTCCTCTAATGAGATTTTTTGTTAGTCTCACATTAGAAAGACGGGCAAATTTTTAGTGATTTATAAGTGAATGAATTTCAAAATACAAAAATTAGAATATAAGGGTAGACACACAATAGTAATGTCACCCATCACACGCACGCGCGTCGTGCATGACACATTAATGCTTTAGACGCACTTAGCACGTACGCATCGTCACAAGTGACATAATAGTTTTAATTCAAATGAAATGATGCACATTATATAAACAGTGTTGTATCCTGAGGATATACTTGCAAGATTCTCTTTTGCAGAACTCAATTTGTGAGTGGGAGACAATATTTGTCTAAGAGACATATTAACAATTGTCTCACTATTTGCTATTTTCAATCTCTGTTTGCTCTTGTTTTCAAACATATTAATGGCTGGTTAAGCTCCACTCCCAAAGAGTCATTTTAGAAAACAACAATGAAACAAGTAGTTGCTGAGCCTTTCTTTGCATGAAAGAATTAATTCAATCAAAACCAGCCTACCATTCATCATAACAATAAAACAACAACAATAATGATAATACTTACATTCCCTTCTCCATTTTTTTCTTTTTTCGAAATTCTGTCACCTGTTGTTATAATTTTTAGCATGCAGAAAGGGAAAATCCTGAAAAGTTCTTTTTTCTAGAATCGCATTCAACATCTGTTATTGTATTTAGTCAATTCTTCATCAGAATAAAGTGAACTAACATTGATAATGCAATCATAATTGAAAAGAAAAAGAAGACGTGGTAAGATTTTGGCTTCAAATTGTGAGTGTTGTGGTCTACCTAATGGCGAGTCCATTGACAAGATGTGGGGTATTTTGCTGGTATGTTGGGTATAAGATGCATGAAAGCTCAGCTCTGAATGTAGAGGATGAATCTTGGGTTTCACAAAGCTAAGGGGAACTCACAGTTTGCTCTTGTGGTTGGTCTCTTACCATCTCTTATTTCTTGGTGTCTTTGGTTGAGAAGATGTGCAGCAATAATGAAGAATCAATTTTGGAGTATGGCTAGTTTAAAATGGAGGATCAAGTCCTTCTGGGAGAGGAGTCTACTCAAGTTACAGTGGTTAAGAACCACTGTGTGGATCCTGTTTTGTTGCAGCCATCGGGTGTCCTTATTCTCTGTAAGCAGCCAAAGATTCTGGTTTTAAGATGTAGATAAATCTAGTTATGTGAAGTTCAATATAGATGGGAGTTCTTTGGGTATTTTAGGACCTGTGTGGATACTGGATAGTGTGGTGACGGTCTAGTAGTCATACTATGGTTGGGGGTCTAACACAGGCCGGGCTTAAGTCTGCATGAGAATACCTCACTATCAAAACGCAACCTAAATGTTCGATTTGTGGAAGTGGAGTCAGACTCTTGGGTTGTAACTGGTTGGCTCAATGATTCTGGCATTGAAAAGGGACTAGACTTGATGCTTCAAGGGAGTAGTCAACCGTGCACAACAAGCGAAGATTGCTGAAGGAGCTGGAGCCTGCTCCAACCAGGCAAATTGTTAAGTTGTGGTGGCGTGTTTGTGACTGCTGCAGAGGCGGTCCTCCTGATGTAGTTGGTGTGTTTGCGAATTGGACCATGTTGTCAAGTCTTTCGGTTTCGTGTATGTGAGCTTCTGCAATGGATTGAGCTGTTAGGCAATGCAATACTGATCCCTGTGTTGGCAGAGACCCTCGGATGGGTTAAGTGATGCCAACACAGAAGGCAGTAGTGAATACTTTGAACCTGAACATATGTAAGAAGGAATCTGTAGTTTGAACGTGGACATATGTAAGAATGAATCTTTCTTATCCATTATGCAGCATGTACGTTTGCTTTTATATTACTGTTTTACCTGAACGATGAATCTTATTCTGCCGCTTGCATGAGAATTCACAGACTTGTGATAAGAAAAACTGGTCAATCAAATTGCACAAATCATACTGATCATATTTCTACATGGATATTATGCATAACTGCAAAACCACTTTTGAAGCTTTTGGTTTACAAGGTTAGAAAACTAAAATAGCTATATAGAAACCAGGTGGCCATTTTTCAAAGGCCCATAAGTTGCCAATCAATTGAAATGCTGCAGAGGAAACAGAGACTTAGTAAGCACAACAGAGCCATAATCTTCACTCTTCAGTGCCAGCATTTTTCTTACTCGAATGTAAACATCTTTGAAAAATGCGTCAAGCAGTGCTGCAACAATAATGACATTATACGAACTTCTGCAATTGTTCCTGTAGCTTTTGTGGATAAACATAGAGGGTGATCAACATTTGAGTTAACCATCTTTACCAGGAAGAGAAGCATTTCTAAATTGCATTCTCTGTTTGGATGCTTCCACTGTTAAATAGGCACCTCAGAGATATCTCATATGCAGAAAATACAGCCCCATTCACCATAAATGCCCTGGCAACCGCAGTTCCTAATCCTCGCCAGAGCACCCTGTGACCCTCTTCTTTGACACTCTTGCGGAAGCAATCGACAATGCCA
Organism: Juglans mandshurica; assembly: GCA_022457165.1. Classification (NCBI taxonomy): domain Eukaryota; kingdom Viridiplantae; phylum Streptophyta; class Magnoliopsida; order Fagales; family Juglandaceae; genus Juglans; species Juglans mandshurica. The sequence continues at coordinate 6,775,877 of CM039619.1, read as the reverse complement.
GTATATTTTGGTAGAGAAGATTGCGATTGAGCTTGAAGTCTGGTCTTTACAACATCCAGGGGGTAGCAGCAAACCCAGCTGGCAACTCCTGCTAGTCCTCCCGCTACCATCATTGTTTGTAGGCTTTCTTGGCTGCTCTTTCTGCAGCCTGGGTGAAGCTGCTCTCTCATATACTCGTATGTCCAGAAGTATAGACAATGAGCTGGTGCATCCCTCATTACAGTTATAGTTAGACCTCGGTACATTCCCCTTAAACCTTCTGTTTTGAATATGCTTTTGATAACGCTCATAGGACCTTCATGAGAATCTGCCTGATGGAGTTTTGCATAGACATTATTCTGCAGTTGAAGTCTGATTTTCACTAGTTCCACAGGAGTGAGCAGTAGGCTCTGAAGAGCGCCAGTACAAAATCCTCCTAGAGCAACACCTTTGTAGGAAGGAGGATCTTTTGCGGAAAGAGATGTGTCAAATGCTCTAGAGAGGACAGCATAGATTTGAAAAACCATTGCATTCTGCAATGTAGAAAAGAATAATAGTCAGCATGGCTCCAGTCTTTGGGTTACCTTATATTCAAGGCAACGATAGTATTTTTTTTCTTTGGGTTGTACAAAATAGTGTTTGGTTTTATTTTGATGCCTGGGTTTGAAGTAATCCCCCGGTGTCCGTTTCTCCACCATAAGTGAGGGTTTTAATAAAATTACAAAAATGAAAACAAAAAAGCCTGGCTCCAGTCGGGGAAAGAACTGTAATATCAACCAAAAACCATCACCATGAACGTGACAATCACATTGCATATATATATGCTTGGAAGTATACATACATGAAGCTCACTTATGGTCGTTTAAGAACAGGGAAAGGAAGCCTGTTCCATTTTTCTTTTTCCTATTTGCTGGACCAAAAATGGGACATAAATTGTATTAAGTTTTAAATTAGACGGTTAATGTTTTTGGGTCAATGCACTTAATTTACCAATATTTATAGTGCAAGCATCTAGTATTTGCATTGTATTCATTGAACAAGACAGATGACAGCATCTTTCTACTGAAGGACAAACCATTTTTTGAAGCAATTCATCTGAACTAAAACTCGGACATCTGTTTATGAGGGTTGGCAATTGTGAGTGTAAACCATTGCGAACTAAACCTTCTAATGGGAACAGAGCTCCTATCATGTACCTTTGATATTGTCATGTCCATGGACACCCACCTGGGCCCCAAGTCTAGGCATCACAGTAAAATATGCAAAAAAGCTTTCGATAAAGGTACCAGAAGCCTCTCTGCATGGGTAGATAAAAGGGCACCAACTGATGAGAAAGCCAATAATTATTAGCTCTAGGCAAGGATTTGTATGCCATAGGGTCCCAAAAGAGGAACCGCCACAGAATCAGACTCGGGTACCACCACATAATCGAGCTGGGAGTGGGGACCAAAGTAGTATTCCTTTGTCCTTTACTCCTTTGGTTTACGAAAGAACCAAAGAAAGACACATAAAAGACCTCTGGTGACACATAAGAGATGATGAAGGTTGGTTTACCCAGGCAGCCTGATAGGGACTCGACTAGAAGGAGAGTGTTATTATTTACAGTATATAGTATATACCAAAAACCATAATCTAAAAAGACTAAATTCTGACTGCACATCACTAATATTTTTCGTATGCTATAATCAGTAAAAACTCCAAAAAAAAAAAAAAAAAAACACCCGGAACCAAAATTAAAAGCCAACAAGTCTTTAGAACCAGACAAGGTTGATAAGCTATACATGGTTGGGAAAACGGGTAGCCAATCTCGGTAAGGTTCGAATACCTCACACTCACATGAAGCGGACTACAGCCAATCCTCCATGTGATCGATTACCTTCAAGTTACTGCAACGTTACCATGAAATCTAAAGCCAAGGCATGGAAGATCGTGCCAGACATGAGATAAATATAAACAAAACCGAAAAAAAAAAACAACAAACAAAAAAAATTGATATGATAAATCAAACGAGCAAATCAACAAGGAAAGGAAAGACCTGAAAAGTGACAGAAGCCAACGGTGCACCCATGCCTCTGTAGAGAGCTGCAGGCCCTTCTGTGGCCATGACATTGCGAAGGATGCTAAAGGCAGAGCCGGCATTCGATTGCTGTTGCCGGATACGGAGCGTATCGAGCGGAAAACCGGAGACTATACCTGCAATGCCTCCAAAGCCTCCAGCCACAAATTCTCTACCCCAACTGCTTGCAAGAAACTCTGGCTCCAACTCCATTATATTCTTACACACAGATACTGCGGATTTTTCTTTTTTTTTCTTTTTTAACTTCTGATGAAAACCCAGTTCTCCTTTTTCCTGTTCTTGTGCTTTCTACAAGCCCAGGAAATCAAATCTCGTGCTCCCTTCTGCTTACACGGATGAAATTATTGATCTGAGTTTGTGTGGGTGCGTCTCTGTCTCTGCGTGTGTACAAGCAATATTATTTTGCTAACAAGGATTGCCGATACGGTAATACACTTTCGTCTAACTCCCTCTCACTCTCTCTCTACCTACCAAACCTTAATTTCATTCCTTGCAAAAAAAAAAAAAATCCCCCCGCTCTATTCTTCTCAAAACCTGCCAAATCCAAGAATTCAATCTGATTTTTTTCCTTGTTTGCTTCTCAATATTTATCCCGCCATTTATAGCTAAGAGAGAGAAAGAGAACAGAGCAAACGAACAACCCAAGTCCTAGAATTCACAGGGCTCCGAGGTTTTATTTCTATTTAGTTTTGGACAGAGGACGAAACAAAAGCCACCGGTCACTATTATGGTGGAAATCCCTTGGGAAAAAAACGGAAGGGCCACATTATATTTTCCAGAGAAAACGTAGCAGGCTGCCACGTGACCAATAGATGCACCACACGTCGCCTCCTTTGTCTGTGGTGCTTTGAGCCGTGTTAAACTACCTCTTCTTTTTCTTTTTCTTTTTTCTTTTCTTTTTTTCCTGAAATTTGATTCATCCAAAAGCTATTTTCAGTAGTGAAAAAACATCATGTTAGCCATTTGTTTTGAGGAAAACTCTTGAGTCTCCGATGCGGACCGCAGACTCATGCTCCTTCGACAAATTTTCTCATTTTTGGTCAGTTTTTTCGCATAAATTTGAGACACAAATCATAAACAACACAAATAAGGCAGGATGATTTGATACGAATCACCTGAATCTTATCCATTTATTAATCTAACCCGAAATGACGGCATGAAACCCAAACTCAATTAACTTTTACAGATCATGTCGAGCATTGTCACTTCTGTCGAAGCACCTTCTCCGCTGTCATTACAATAAGTGAATGGCGTAAGTTCTAGACTTCTAGTGTTCCCTTTTTTACTGTTAAAAATGTCCTTCTCCATCGATATATTTTTAGTAAGAAATTGCAACAATATGATCAAACTGATCTAATTAACAAGGTTTGGAGATGCTGTATGTGGCAGCAAAAACAAGTTATGGCAAATGGCGAGTCCAATATAGAGTTATGAATAATAGAGTCGAAGAATGTGTTATCATGGAAGGGTGAGCTGTCCTGTCAACGAGCTCATGTGCTGTTGTGTTGACAAGGTGTGAGACATGAGGTTCATTATTGTTAGTTTTGGAGTAGATGCAGACAATTTTCAACAGTGTTATTGATCTGATCTGCAACTTTGTGGCTTTGAGTGACGGATAAAAGTACAAAATACACCAACTTTCCCTATAATAATCAATAGAATTCTCTCATCTCTGTGCTTCTTCCTAAAATTTGGGGTTGTCTTTGCAGGAATACTCTTTCTGCAGAGTAGCCAAAATGGTGAAATGGGTGCCTTACGAGCGGTTTTGGGTTATGCATGTCAAGAAACCTTTAGAAAGCTCATGCCAAAGACAGTCGTCTTCATGGTAAAATAGCCCTGCTCTCTACAGAGAGGTTCGAGACAAGCAGTCAGGACAGAGTCACAAAAGTGGAGGGCACAGAGATCTGTGTCTTGATGCGCATGGTGGGTGGTGAGTTGGGTTTGTTGAAGATATAAAAGAAAAACAAAGAAAAGGTTGCATTGTAAACGTTTGTTCTCGTACAGGAATGACATCACCTGTGCCGCTTGAGAAGAGTTTAAGGTAGGCCCCACGTCAGCAACACCACGTGAACCAAAAAGCTTTAGGTGTAAACTCCAATAATTGACTTGCCGAATCAAACCATTGGTTAATTGCTTCCTACCTCCCTTTGAGATTTTATAATGAAATGTGAAACAAGTGTTGGACAACACAACACTTCCTTGCTGGATCTGTAAAATTGCCTTTTTTTTTTTTTTTTTTTTTAATTATTTTTAAGAAGGCTAGTTATCAGTTATTTTTATGTAATTTTTATACACTTTATTAGTGTGATTAATTAAAAAAATTATTTTATATTAAAAAAATATTCAACAAATCACGTTAGTAATCATAAAAAATATGTAAAAATGATTGTGTATAAAATTTTTTATTTCGAAATAATCCAAAGAAGAATTTGAAGGCACTAGATAATTATTTTGTTCATTATTTTTTTTTCTCATTTATTGGGTGTTAGGTTACGCAAAGTAAGTGTCACATCCTATGTCATTAGGATTCCATTATGTTTTAATAATGTATTAAGTCGGGACTCGAGACTGATAAAGAATAGGGTAATGGAATTGATATGGGATCTTTTATATCCAAACCTCCCATGAATCCAAAAGCTGATGCACTCATCTTTTCCACTTTTCAATATTAAAAAGTATTTAATAGTGACCACATGACGACCATTAGAAAGTGATAAGAGCAACCACTCATCATTTCCTTGCTAGGAAATATAAAGAACCAACTTTTATTCTAAATATCTGGATTCCTTTTAAAAAAAAAAAATCTGTATTTGAATTTTGATTTCGTAATATTTATTAAGCATTTGATATTATTCAAAAACTTATTTAAACAGTTAATTATTATGATTTTAACTTCTCAAATCTTAAAAAAAAAATCTTAAAAAATCTTGGTACGAAAGTTTGCCACTTGTGAGGATATGAAAATTAAAATACAGATGAAGATCTGTACAGCACCCGGGCCAACAGGTAGGTGGCCAATTAAGATCCGTTTAGATGGTAAAATTATTTTATTTTATCTAATCATTAAAATTTATACATAAAATTTAATAAACAATTCAATTTATTTAAATTTAAAAATAATAATAATATTTAAAAAATAATATTTTATTTAAAATCATCTCATCTTAAAATTACGGACGGCACCTAAGAGAAGCAACGTGGAAAAGATGATAATGGGCCAGTCTAATTATTTGTGCTAATTATTACAGTTTCCATGGACCGAATATTAAACTTGTTGCTGTTAGTGATTACCCAAAAAGGCATGGGCCGCTGGACTGAACTGAAATCTAATGTCTGTTATGGCGTTGGCAGAGTCTTGACTGTGCTTATTCTTCTTCATCGTCATCTTCTTCTTAGGGATCGTTTGCATTCAAAACCCACCTCAACTCATCTCTAACTCATTTCATCTCATCATTACAATTTTTTCAAATTTCTATACAAAATATAATAAACAATTCAACTTTTTCAAATCACAAAATAACTTTTTCAAATTCCCACACAAAATATAATATATAATTCAACTTCTATTCTACTATTCATAAACCATCTCAACCGATCTCAACCCATCTCAACTCATCTCTAAATCCAATCCAAACCACTCCTACTCTTGGAAGTCTTCAACTGTCATCGTATTTTTCTCAGGGACTGCCTCTCCTCAAGCGCCGATTCTAGTCTCGTTCTGAGTTGTCCTGGGTATTTCTTCTATAAGAGCAGAAAAAAATGTTTTGGTTGAGTATGGTATTCTTTCGCAGAATGTGATGGCATGATTGCAGCGGGTCCAATTGAAGGGATGATTTCCTGCTTAAGTATGATTTTCTTAAGAAAATGGATGCCTATAAACAGTGTTCAGATGATAGAGAAGTCAATTATGCTCAGCTTCTTTCTATACTGTCGGCAATCAAAGTGAATCACGTTTAAAACAACGTAGATTCCTTTGCACTTCACGATGACAAGAGAGAGGGAAAAGGGGGAGGGTTTTAAAAGATGGGCATTTGAGCGCTATACAATCTTTTTAAAAAGTAATAAAATTTATTTATTTTATTTGAAATTCATATTTATTATTATTATATTTTTAAAGATTACGTGATACTTGTCCACGACTATAAATATTATTTTTTATTTTATAAACAGTTACTCACTGCTCTACTCATTACCATCTTGGTCAATGCGTGCATTCGAATTACATGGCAGAAATGGGAAAGGCCCAAGCCTGGGCGAAGGTAGGATATATCCCCGAAATTGAACTCCACCAAAACACCTCTACCACCTTCATTGCCGGCAGATCCTCATGAAGGAAGGCTTGGTTAAAGGAGTTTGGTGACAATTGCCAGCAACCTCTTACGGGTTGTGACAATTGCAGTTTAGAAGAAGATATTGACCCAGTGGGAAGGGTTCGCCAACACAATTCACTTTAACAATAGTTAACCATTTGGATCACAGAGACAATGACATTTTAGAAACATGCAAATAGCACAAACATGCAGCCTGGAAATATCAAATACAAGATGGCCAAGTCAACCTGCAGCGAGCAGATGAAACCAGATTGTGATAATGATGTCACACAGAAAAACCAAACACAAGATGGCCCTAAATGCCCCCAAGTAAATGAACGTCTAATTAATCAATTAACAGTGAGGTCCAAACCATATAATCAGGCATGCTTAACATAGAGGCAGCCTAGATGCAATTTAAAAGAGGTTTAATTCATGCACATGCTTAAGAAACAATCGCTGGCAAAGAATTCTATAAGCTCCATTTTCCTTTTAAAATAGACTATGGACAGTCTACCGACAACTCATATGGTTCTTTTCAAATGGAACAATGTACTCATTCTCAAAATATTTAGTAACAACAGCAATAGAAACCAAAGTTAGGCCACGCTACACACTACAAGAAAAATGAATATTTGTGACGAGTTATTAAAGATGAAACAGACAATTTGTAACGAGAATATACTCGTTTTGATAAAAAATAATCATTTTGACAGGAAATAACTACTAGGAAATAAGTAATTTTTTTGTAATGACACTTAGAACACAAGGAGCACACAAAAAACCAGTAAGTGGAAACACAGGGTATTATGAATGTACAAGGCATAACCATAAAAATTCCAAAGAAATATATAACTAAGTTCAGATATAAAGTAGGAGAAAATCCAACTTCATCAAGTCACTAGGAAACACGTAGTAATTTGATACAAACATATCCGACTCCAACAGACATAGAATTAATCCAGACTACGAATAAATCAAACAAATGAAGAAACAGCACAATCAAGGGCAGGAATTAGAAGGTAGGTCCAGGAATGTCATCACCAATGCCGCTTGAGAAGAGTTTAAGGTAGGCCCCACGTTAGCAACACCACGTGTCAAAATGCTTTAGGTGTAAACTCCAATAATTGACTTGCCGAGTCAAACCATTGGTTAATACTTTCCTACCCCCCTTTGAGATTTTATAAAGAAATGTGAAACAAGTGTTGCAAAACACAACACAACACTTCCTTCCTGAATCCGTAAAATTGCCTTTCTTTTTTCTTTTTTTAAAAAAAAGGCTAATTATCAATACAGTCACTTTTACGTATTTTTTATACATTCTATTGATGTGATTGACCAAAAAAATTATTTTATATTAAAAAAAAGTGATTCAATTAATCGCATTAGTAGAGTGTACAAATAATACGTAAAAGTAACTATACATAAAATTTTCTATTATAAAATCATCCAAAGGAGTTTTTTTTTTTTTCCTCCTTTATTGGGTTGTTAGGTTAAGCAAAGTAAGTGTCACATCCTATCTCATTAGGATTCCATTATGTTTTAATAATGCATTAAGTCGGGACTCGAGGCTGATTAAGAATAGGGTAATGGAATTGATATTAGGATCTTTTATATCCAAACCTCCCATGAATCCAAAAGCTGATTCACTCATCTTTTCCACTTTTCAACCATTATAAAGTATTTAATAGTGACCATTACATCCATTAGAAAGTGATAAGAGCAACCACTCATCAGTTCCTTGCTAGGAAATAAAAAGAACCATTCTTTCTTACTTTATTCCAAATATGGATTCGTTTTAGAAAAAAAAAAAAAAAATCTGAATTTGGATTATGATTTCGTAATATTTATTAAGCATTTGATATTATTTAAAAACTTATTTAAACAGTTAATAAGTACTAAAACTCAAATTATTATGATTATAACTTCTCAAATCTGGAAAAAAAATCTTAAAAATCTTGGTACGAAAATTTGCCACTTGTGAGGATATGGAAATTAAACACAGATGAAGATCTGTACAGCACCCGGGCCAACAGGTAGGTGGCACGACAAAGAGAAGCGAAGGGGGAAAAGACGATAATGGGCCAGTCTAGTAGCATTTCTATTTGTGCTAATCATTACAGATTCCATGGACCGAGTATTAATTAGCGATTACCCAGAAAGGCATGGGCCGCTGGTTTGAACTGGAATCTAGTTTATTTGATAAGATATGGAAAATAAATAAAATAGTACATGATATAGTTTATTTTTTGAAAAATGTAAGAAATTAAATAATTGAGACTTACACATAAGAATATAATATAATATTTGAGAATCGTAGTAAATTTGGCCTAACACTTATTCTCAAAATGCAAGATTAGTCAAATTGATAATAATCCAAAATTTTAAAACATTACATTAACAAATGGCATAAAAAATGAATTTGATGTAAGACTTCACTGTAAAAATTAATGATTTAGATGGAGGGAGATCACCTCAAAGGCAACGCGAGCTCTTGAAAGATCAAAGCGAGATCGAAAGAGGTGCGATTAACTACAGGAATCTCAGATGGATTCGGATGAAAGGAGGGAGATCACCTCAAGGCCCGTGGGCCATTCAGAGTTGTCAACGGCTACCAGCTATTTCGGAGGTTCCGACTACGTCTAGAACAACACCCATCCTACGTCTCGTGATCATCGTGTTGGTTACGGCCCCTCCTGTATGTATATATGCATGCATGTATGTATGGATGTATGGATGCATACATGTATATAAGGATGTAGCGAAATGTCTTAATCTGTCTTCATCAGAATAGATTGCTCGTTATCACGGGCACCCCCAAGCCTTCATCATGCTCTAGCAAAATGACTCAGGTTTACAAATCTCAAATTTGTAATTTGTAATACACTAACCTATTCGGTTTTTAGTGAAAACCTCTTAAGGCGGTCGAACTCAATCTCCCGCTACAACAGTGCGATTGAGCATCCCCTCAAACACTAATGGCGAGTCAAAAAACTCGTAGTGACCAAATGGGCGCGCATGTCAAAAGACCCCATAACCCCCCAAACAATAATGACTATTCCAAAAACTCTCATTGACTAAATGGGTGCGCAGGTCAAAAGACCCTGCAACCCCCCAAACACATTGACGAGTCCAAAAACTCGCAATGACCATATGCACGTGCAGGTCAAAAGAACTCGTGACCGTCCAAACACCATATACACGTCCAAATACTCATGGTGAAAAAGGGTGCACAGCTCACAAGGCCCCTTGACCCACGCCATCAAAATGAGCGAGAAAGGTCAGGGATCGCCCGACTCCACTCATACCTCACCGAGAGTCAACAAGAGGGACAAGTCATCAAACTGTCCGACCTCCCTTGTGAAGAATCAACATGTGGGAAAGGTCAAGGACTGTCGGACCTCCTAGGCTCCCAACAGGGAGGCAACTCCCTGAACTGCCCGACCTCTCTCACCTGGACAACAATACAAGCATATCATCTTTTCCAGCAAACGCTAAGTGTTTACGCTCGTGCTACAACCGTCAATATCAGGTCACCTTCGAGAATGAGCCACCGAACTCCACAACCGCCTAGTGTGGGTTACCTTTGGGAAAGAGTCAAAAGGCTCAGCAACTGCCTAAGATGGACCTAGGGGTCGACGGGCTCTTTAACCACTTAGTGTAGGTTACTACCAACAAACAGTAACAACAAAACAGAAACACCAATAACAAAACGGGAATGCCAACAATAATTTACACCAAGGGGCACAAAGTCTACTACTACCAACAATAGCAAAAACAATTACGAAAATAACCACTCTTGGCTGAAAAATAAACTGTCACATGCAATTAATCATGGAAAACAACTAGCAAAAATCAATCATGGAAATATGCACTATTCGCCGACAATAAATAGTCTATTAGGTAAACATTCAAACAAATATAGTCAAAGATAAGCTCCACGCTCGTCATTAATGCGGTTGAGTACATCTCCCGCCAAAGTAGAGCTCTGTGCTCGCCATTAATGCAGTTGAGTACATCTCCTGTCAAAGTAGGGCTCCTTACTCACCACTTACATGTTCGAGTACATCTCCCACCCAAGTCGAGTTTCATGCTCGCCATTAATGCGGTCGAATATATCTCCCACCAAAGTCGAACTCCGTGCTCACTCACGCGATCGAAGACATCTCCCGCCCAAGCCAAGTTCCATGCTCGCCATTAATGCGGTCTAGTACATCTCCTGCGAAAGCAGAAAACCAATGACCAATTTTCGAAGTTTACTTATTCTGCAGATTATTGACTCGAAGATTCTCAATGCCCTCTTGTTGTGAGCAAATCGACCTTAAGAATTGCGGGTAACTGTTGGGATATAATTGACTGAGTCCAACCTACCACTAAAATCAAGCCAAGAGATAAGGCTAAGAAGAGATTGACTCAGACTCTTAAAATGAAAGAGACTTAGACTCCTAAAAGGAAAAAGGTTCACAAGGCAAGTTGGACTTAATCTCTCCAAGGAAATAGATCTTTATATAAGGAGGAGATCCTCACAAATCTAACAGACTCTTCAGAGGCTCTCCACGGAAGCTACATATGTACAAACTTCACCATACATAGTGACTCCAAAAGATCTTTATTGTATTATGAGATATGTGAGATCATGAAAGATTATAAAATTACTCATTATAGTGGACTTTGCTACCAAACAACCGTGGACGTAAGTATTATGCCGAACCACGTAAATCCCTGTATTTCTCTTTATTTATTTTTATTCGCTTATTTGTTATTTATTTAATGAATGAATGTGAAGAGTACCATATCGACGCCCGAGCCATCAAGGTGGGTTAGGGATCATTCTTTCTTCCCTTCCAGTCTGTTGTGAAAATTTAGGTATTAAAACATGCATTCCATTTTTAAGTAAGATTCATTTAAGAAAATCATCTTTTTTATGATGGATTATACTTTTTTAAAAATAATTGTACGAAACTTACACACCCTAATATAATTTTTTATCAAACTCTAGTAAACAATTAAAATATTTTTGAACATCCTCACTATCCAAACGGTTACTCACTCCTCTACTCATGACCATCTTGGTCAATGCGTGCATTTGAATTACATGGCAGGAATGGGAAAGGCCCAAGCCTGGGCGAAGTTAGGATATATCCCCGAACTCCACCAAAACACCTCTACCACCTTCATTGCAGGCAGATCCTCATGAAGGAAGGCTTGGTTAAAGGAGTTTGGTGACAATTGCCAGCAACCTCTTACGGGTTGTGACAATTGCAGTTTAGAAGAAGATACTGACCGGTGGGAAGGGTTCGCCAACACAATTCACTTTAACAATAGTTAACCATTTGGATCACAGAGACAATGACATTTTAGAAACATGCAAATAGCACAAACATGCAGCCTGGAAATATATAATCTTACATAAAGAGTACTCCATAAGCTTAGCAACACACTTGGAAAGAAGCATTGATACAATCCACAATTTGGGTCTCAAAACCCTTATTTCTTCCCGCTTTTCTTGAGTCCAGCACCTCCAACGGGTCCTTTCTGTGCCTTGGCTCTAAGCTCCTTGAGTGCCTACTCATCATACAAGTTGAATCAAATTAAGAATTAATCGAAGAAACCTTAAACGGAAGGTAATACTGAGCCATATAACCAACAAATTACCTTTTCCTCTTCCTTCTTCTTCTGAAGATTGGCCAAGTCAACCTGCAGCGAGCAGATGAAACCAAATTGTGATAATGATACAAGCACAAGATGGCCCTAAATGCCCCCAAGTAAATGAACGTCTAATTAATCAATTAACAGTGAGGTCCAAACCATATAATCAGGCATGCTTAACATAGAGGCAGCCTAGATGCAATTAAAAAGAGGTTTAATACATGCTTAAGAAACAATCGCTGGCAAAGAACTCTATAAGCTCCATTTTCTTTCTAAAATAGACTATGGACAGTCTACCGACAACTGATATGGTTCTTTTCAAATGGAACAATGTACTCATTCTCAAAATATTCAGCAACAACAGCAATAGAAACCAAAGTTAGGCAAGGTTACACTTAGAACATAAGGAGCACACAAAAAACCAGTAAATGGAAACACAGGGTATTATGAAGGTACAAGGCATGACCATAAAAATTCCAAAGAAACATATAACAAAGTTCAGATATAAAGTAGGAGAAAATCTAACTTCATCAAGTCACTAGGGAACTTGTGGTAATTTGCTACAAACATATCCGACTACAACAGACACAGAATTAATCCAGACTACGAATAAACCAAACAAATGAAGAAACAGCACAATCAAGAGCAGGAATTCAGAAGGTCCAAAAAAGGGCTCGTTTTCCAGTGTAAAAAACTATAGACATGCGACACTATTATTGGTTTGCAATATATGAGCTAAAACACCGAGCATGCACAAATTAAGAAACGAATCAAATAATCAAGCACTTGATAAGCACAGGTTTGTTATAACAGAGGAGTGGATATATACGTACTATTTCATGCAAAAGTGAAGTTTCTAGCTCAAAATTAGAAGCCCTTAGAGTTTTAAAAAGTTGGCAAAATTCCAAATTTCCCTTTCCTATGATTAGGTACACAAAATTTGAAACTTTATGGATTCTTGTTTCTGCTTAACTTTTTCTTAGTTGTAAACTATAATTTTGAGTGTGTGCATAAATATATACGACATTTAGATACTTCAAGAATTACAAATTAATTGCCGCCACTTAAATTTTTTTAAGAAAAATCACCTTTTCTATCTTCTATATGTTCCTAAGTAACCAAACAGACAGCCGGGGTTTCAGAAGAGAATCTCCGAAACAACGAAATATCAGCATCGGCCCAAGCAATAAAACCCCTCTATCTCAGCGAAGTTGGATTATTTCCATACTAAATAGATGGCTTAACGATTAAACTTACAAGATTTGACAAATAATTCTGTGAAATCTCAATAAATCGAAAATATTACCTCGTCGTATTCTTTCTTGTCGGACTTGGGTTGCTTCAAAGGCTTTGCCTTTCCACCTACAAAACCCAAAAAACCACTAATTTATTTTTCAAACAAAGCAGTTAAAATACCGAACAAAATCGAGGGCTTTTTCCTCCAAACTAACAGAAAAGACACGGAGACCTTAAATAAATTGAGAATCAAATCTAACGAATCTAGGGTTTCAAAGAGAGGGACCCTACCTTGCTTAGACGACATGACTGCGATCTAGGACTGCGGTCTGGTCTGGACTCTGGATGCGTCAGCTGAATCGGAGCCGGGCAGAGAGAGCCCTGAACTTTTGACGCAAAAATTTATGACTCCACGGATAATGAAAGAGAGTAGGATTATATAAACGGAAGGGGTGGGACCGTGGGAGTCGGGACTTGCACGTGCTACGTTCGTGAATTTCCTTTATTATTGTAGCGTGAATGACTATTACAACCTCCTCTCTCCTTTGTCTGGATACATTTCGTTTCGAGAACGGCTACGTATCAGCCGTTCTGCACATTATAATTGTTTTTTTTTAAAAAAAAAAAAAAACTCAACTACACTGAATGTGTTGAGGATTACATCAACAGTAGGCTGATGTAAGTAATTTCTTTTTCATTTCATTGTGGAAAGGGAAATGTTGGCAAATTAATACTTTTGGGTGTGTTATAATGCTGTAAAGATTAGTTCCGTTTAGGTAGTGAGATGAGATGAAATGAGATAGTTTTAAATAAAAGTTGAAAGTTAAATAAAATATTATTAGAATATTATTTTTTAATATTATTATTGTTTTAAAATTTGAAAAAGTTGAATTATTTATTATATTTTGTGTGATAATTTAAAAAAATTGTAATGATGTGATAAAATCATCTCTGTATACAAACAGGGCCCAGAAGAAACGTTGTCTAAAAATTAGGGTTGTTCAACCTGACTTGTCATGAAACCATCGTTCCGACCCGACCCAACCCGATTCGACCATATAACCTGATTAACCGAACCGGTCATATTATCCACTTAACCGAACCGAAAAATTTCAGAAATTACACGATTAACCGATTTTTTTTTTAATTTATTTATTTTTAATGTTGATATTGATATTGTTGAGGATTGGCCACATAGTGTTGAGGGAAATGACAATATATTAAGCTAATTTTATGTAAATTAATCCTCTAACCCTTTTTACTCAATCATTGATAGCCCGAAGTGCAACGAGGCTAGAGATCTGGTCTCTAGTAAGCATGCCATTAAGCCATAGCATACAAAGATCTCATCTCCATCTAAGTGCATGCCACTCTAGAAAAGCAACAATAATTGAACCAGACTCTGACCCCAAAAACAAATATTTGTGTCATATTTCTTTCATAATATTTGCATTTTCACACTTGTAATTATGTTAACAAAAATTGGACTTTCAGTACAGAGCTTGACTGGAGGGTCTGACGAAGAAAGTGATGCATTTGTGAAAGAGTAATCAAGAGTGGTTGAATCACACATAATTAATATGTTAAAAATCTCATTAATTGCAACTCATTGAAGAACTTGGACTACCCACCTGCAAAGGCAATTCAAGCATACAAATGGTATAAGATTCCCCTATTATCAAACATATTTGAATCAGCAATCATATATGGGAAACAATCAAACAAGAAATTTTAATAATCACTGTGAGTTAGTAAGGAAAATTCAAGTAATCTTCAACCGGACTCATTCAAAATATTCATCATCAATTATCATCTTAGCTACTGCCAACCTTATTTTCTGCTCATTATACTTGGCAAGTCCAAAACTAGGACTGCTAGATGTACCATCCACCCCATCCCTCCTAGGTCCGGTCGTTTTTTATTGGGAGTTATCCCTTCCAATCTCAGTCTCAATAAAGGTCTTACATGTGTCAATATGATATTTCAAGGATGAAGTACCTTATTTTTTAGAATGACGTAATAAATTCTTATCACAATAATTGCATGCAGCTCTTTGGTCATTGGGATCCTCATTCTCAATATTAGAAAAATGAAGCCAGACATCCAATCTACCCCGAGATCTTTTGATAGGAGGGCGAACATGAGAAGGACTAGTAGTTGTAGGGAGAGAGCTATCCAAATGAATTACACTAAGAATTGATTCAGACCATGACAAAGGCACAATAGAACTAGGCTCCATAATTGCAATTTGAGATAAAAAAAAAAACATCATTAATATATATATCAATATATATCACATGTCAATATATATATATATGATCAGGTATCATGATTCCCAAGAAGCAATACTTTACAATATAAAAAGATAAGGTTGTAATTCAATGCCACAAGCCAGCCGCATATTTGTGTTATGTAGCCAGTTCCATGACAAAAAAGGAAAAAAAAAAGAAAAAGAAAAAGAAAGACTTTTACCTCATTGAATTCAAATACTAGTCCCTTTATATGGTAGAGCTCTGTTAGGAGACATGAATAATGAAGATTAAAAAAACAGAATATCAACAAACCAGAATATTGGTTCTAGATCAAAGTCTTCTTCGTTTTATCTGCTACAGATAATCAGACTCAGCCCATTATAAAGTTGATGGGGTTGTGGTTAAGGTTAACAGCCAAGTTTAAGTTGAATCTTTACAAACAATCAATTAGTATATTAAGTGGGAAATTGGGAATTACACAAAGTTTGGCACAAAAAATAATCATATTCATATGCTTAGAATTTAAGCTCATTGTATCAGGTACCTTTATCATGACTGATTGTGTACATAGGACATGACTAGTTAGGTGAGTATGGTCAATTTTAGAGGCCTCACGCGAATAAATTTATGGAGTAGGAATATGGGCAAAGGCCCAACAGAAGACTCATCTGAAGTATGCATGTAATGGAATTGAGCAGACTCGGTAGATCTTTTTTATACGTAAAAAAATCACGAGAGACTAACAATGAATATATGTTACTAGCAATTAACACAAGAGAACCACTGGAATGAGGCAAAGCGTAGAATTAATCGCGAAGCTCAAAACTTCAGGGTGCTTGACAACATTGTTGTTCAGCGCGAACCCATTGCAAAGACAAAGCATATACTCAAATCGTGAATGCAAATATCAGTCAGAAAGAAAAAAAAAAAGTAAACCCAATCTTTAGCATAAACCAAAAAGGACCTTGATTATAAATTGTAAACTCATGGAATAAAGACCATAAAACTTCCTTTAGTTCTTTTAATTTTCTTCTTCCATTTTAATTTGGTAACAGAAAACAAAGGAGAAACAAATAAGGCTTAAATTTCTAAACATACTCGAATCCACAATCATTTGGTATTAGGAGCAGTCGGTATTAGCTGCGAAAAAACTAAGGAGACCAAAAACCAAAATAGATAAATCAGAAAGCCTAAGAATCGAAAATCCATAATACCCAAAAATTCAACGATCAAGATAAACCCATACCTTCTGTCTGGGAGAGAGATTGAGACACAGAGTGCGAGAGGGCCGAGTTTGGAAGAAAGAAATCGATACAAGAAATATATTTAAAAAAAAAAAAAAGGCGTCGTTCGGTCAACAAATACGGTTATCGGGTATTAACCGATTTAGCCGACTGATTTTGGAAGTCAAACGGAATTCTTTCATTCCGGGCCGGCCGGGTCGGGGGATTAAATTTACACCCGAGTAAAAATAATTACTTTCTTCGAAATTCACCCCTTGATCCAAATTAATTTTGGTTGTAATCAGTGTAAGCATAAGCCAAGCAAGAACAGAAGAACTCAAATATTCAAGCAATTAATCGCAAAAGAAATTCGTGATTTTCCATTTTGCCGATTCCTGGTAGTCCAGTAGGCGTATCCCTTTCCACCAAATGATCACAGACAAGTAGTGTAGAAGTACCATCCAAGCTGTAAGCAGTGGTCATGAGGGTAAAAGAACCTTTGGCCGGGATGTTTTCGCGCTTATCCACCAAGTTAGCGGCCAAACATGCAGAGCTTTCACGTTCAGTACTCCTAGTTTCATGCTAGGCAAAAGCCAATCGTTTGGGTAGTCAAAACCTGCTTGGTAGATCCATCTGACTTTTGCTAATTCTTTCCTTAATAATAGTCTGTTCATCAGCTTACATCCTTTTTTTTTTTTCCATCAGCTTACATCCATCTGCATTTTGCTAATTACAACTTTGCCTGTACTAAATTAGTAAAATATTCCAACCTGATCAAATGTATCATCAGCTTAAATCCATGCATTTTAATCCAAAATAACAAAAGAGCAGAATTTTTTGAAATAAGCTTTACAAAAGTACACAAATCCACATAACTTATATATCAGGTTCTAAAATTTCTTAGACTTTTTTTGTGGCTGCGTTGATGAAGAATCAGTGGCATTTCATCTGGCTTCCATCTCTGAAATTGATACGTTATTTGAATTAAAATTCTCCAACTTGCTCTCTGGCAAACTACTGTTGATGTAAAATGCTGATTGTTTTGGTGGAGGTAGAGAAACAGAATAATTAGTGAGCATGGAAGCAACATCCGACATGGATGGCCTATCTGTTGGACTGTCTTGTACGCACAGAAGACCTACGTGAATGCACCTCAAAGCTTCCTTTGCATCACGGGAATTGCCCAATATTGCTGGATCTGCAATCTCTAAGCATCTTCCTTCTCTCCACAATTCCCATACCTGGAAAAAAAGGAAGAAGTAATGTCAAGGCTTCATTTTGAGCAGATATGAAGTTGTCTCATAGATAGAAAGCTAGGTAAAAGGATCGCATAAAATTGGAACTTACATATCCTACAAGGCTTGAGCCTTTTTCAGGATGACAAAAACTGTTATTCCTCTTGCCACTGACAATTTCTAGCAGTAATACTCCTAAGCTGAATACATCAGATTTTGCTGAAAACGTTCCCCTCAATACATACTCGGGAGACATATAGCCACTGTATAACAGTTCAGCAAAAAGTGTCTTTAGGGACTGTTATATGCATGCATGAATACACAAGCATATTTAATTATTTACTTACTGTGTTCCAACAACTCTCTTTGTCTTTGCTTCAGATTCATCTTTCCCAAATATTCTAGCCATGCCAAAATCAGATATCTTTGGGTTCATCTCAGCATCAAGCAAGATGTTACTAGCTTTCAGATCTCTATGCACTATTTTCAATCTTGAAAATTGATGAAGGTAAAGAAGTCCTTGAGCAATTCCTTGAATGATGTTGAAGCGTTTTGTCCAATCTAATAAATTCTTTTTCATAGGATCTGTTTAGAAGCAATTTGTGAATGTTAGGACGCGTATTGCCTTCTTTTTTTTTCCTTTTCCACGAAAAAAAGAACCAGTGAAATAACTTAAGCATTAAAATTTGTCAACCGAAGAGAAAGAAATCCAAGCTTTTGTTGCACATGTACTCATATATCAGCATCTTCTCTTCTCTTTGAATGCAGCACCCAACAAGTCTAACGAGATTAGTGTGTTGCAGCTTGGCAATTAGCATAAGTTCATTCTTGAATTCCTCTACTCCTTGTCTAGAATTTCTAGAGAGCCTCTTTATTGCAACTTCTTGACCATCAGGTAATATTCCCTGAAAAACAACTAACAAATTACTTATAATACAACAACTTATCAGTAGTTCTCGAATCATTTAATTTTAAAGGGTCTCTGCAGGATACCTTGTAAACGGGTCCATAACCACCTTCTCCAAGCTTACTTGAAGTCGCAAAATTGCTTGTGGCTGTTGATATGCTTTCAAAGCTGAAAAATTGTAGCATTCCACCCTTCTTCCTGCCAACTTCGAGTTTCTTTCTCTTCCTAGGATCGATAGCTTGTGTTGTGCTACTACTACTACTACTAGCTTCTAGCTCATATAGCAACATTTCTTGCTCTGCTTCACTCTCCCCTATCAATCAAATTGGAAAATTTCAAACTGAAAGTGGTTAGTAATATACTAATGACTAACCAACCGCCTCCAGACATAGTTCTAATTAGTTCTTTAAGATTACCTTTTTCTCTGCTTTTTCTTTGGATGAAATTGTATAGTAAATACAGAACCATTAAAGCTACAAATCCAGTCACAGATGCCACAAGCCATATCCACCTCTTTGCTGCAGTAACAAATAATCGTTGCCACCATTATTCTATATGCATATAGAAAACGTCTGTGTGCTTGTGTGTGTTTTGAGTAGGGTTGTTTTCTAGATAATAATTAAGTTATTAGGGAAGGCTTCCATATTTCTTGTCTATGTTTACAGTGAGCCCTGAACGATTGTCACAGATGAGGTGAACTTACCTTTTTCTGGTGTTAGAACATAGATCTCCCTGCTATAAGAATAATTGCTTTCTTTGAAATCCACTCCCTTGATCCAAATTGTACAGCTAGTTTGGTTGTAATCCGTGTAGGCATAAGCAATGCAAGAACAATTATTCAAGCACTTTACCTGACAATCGAAGAGACTCGAGTTGTAATTTCCATCAAACTGGAATCCTTCACCAGACATGGCACCTTTTCTTCGCTCAAACCGATTATCAGCCTTCCTGCAGTCGGGGAATTGTTGTTTTATACAGCCGGGACTGTATTTATAGGAACAAGCACCGGCATCGTCACCAAAAGGTGCCTGCCCTGATATCTCTAGTATTTCACCTATGGGATCTATCATAAATCCTGATATACTACGATTTTTATAGGATGAATATACGAAATATCTTTCATCTTCATTGGAGATGCAGCTAAAATTATAGATACTGCTATTGAATCTCAAAAACTCAAAATGGCCGTTTTGCCAATTCCCGCTAGTCCAGTAGAGGTTCCCTTCAAACCAAATGACCAACTGACTTGTACCATCCATGTTGTAACCAGTAGTGAGGGTGAAAGAACCTTTGGCAGGGCTGTTTTCGCTTATCCATGAAGTTAGTGACCAAATTTGCGTAGTTTTCATTTTCAATCCTAGTTTCATGCCAGGCAAAATCGTATCTGTAGGGTAATCAAAACTTTGCCACAAAACCTGCTCACTGAATGATCCATCTGAATATCGCTCTCTCAATACAAAGTTGCCTGAATCCAGCAGCATGGCGCTAGCATTCTTTGTTGCTGCTTCAACAAAATTTGACACAAGAATATTACTGCCTCCACTGTGTGAAATGATCAACCTGCCAGATTCATCAACCATAAGAACACCAGAGTTGTCAGCAATTGGGTTGTCTCGGTTAGCAACCCACACCACCTTTCTGTTGGCAACAAACTCGACTCTGTCATCAGCTATGTTGTACAGAATTCCCACATATCGGTTTCCTGACTTGCCTGGACTGAAAAATTCCAACCTGAATGTCTCATCAGCTGAGACCAGGTGCTCCCCATCTCTAAGCTTCTGGCCCTGTGCCAATACATCTGTGTCGGAATGACTATGTCTAATAAGGAAGAAATAAAACAGACTCAAAAAGATGATAAGGTCTCTTCCTTTGGTCGGCATCAGTGGAGAATTTTTCAGATGACAAATGCGTTGGTGCAAATCGTGATTAATTGAGGTATGAAATTAATATTTTTTGTATATTAACTGCCAATCTCTAGAAGCTGAGATTGACTTGACTAAGGCCGTATATTGCCTACATTGGAGGATCAAACCATGTCAATTCAGTCACGTATGTGAATGGAAGATCAAACCCGGAAATTGAAAAATCAACCCAAGGACTTTTTTTTTTCTAAAAGTCCTTGGGTTGCTCTGGTCCCCTTGGATTCGTTCATGCAATATTACTTTATAAATTCGAAGACCAGATATGCTTCTTTGTCCCCATTAAGCCTATTAAGTTTATCTTGGAAAATTGGACTTTCTAACAAATTCGACGGGTAAAGGTCACATTAAAGCCTATAATTTTATATTTAATTTAATCTTTTGGACTTTCTTGTCTGCATTGGAGAAATACATGGATGAGGTGTTCATTGATTCAAAGACCAGATATCTGATGCTTCTTTGTCCCATTTGGATGGTTGAATTTTCTCATAAATGGTTTGGATTTAGAGATAAGATGAGATGAGATGAGATGATTTAGATGAAAGATGAAAAAAATATTATTAGAATATTATTCTTTAATATTATTTGAATCTCTCATTGTACTGTGTAAACACCAAAAAAGGAAAAAAGTACTGACAACATTTTCAAACCGAGTATGAGTAATTCAAAAAAATCAACCACCCAACTATACAACAGCATACACCAATATCGGTGTATTTATCTGACATCTATCACAGAAATCGTTACATCATTTATGGAACAATTATTTAGCTTGTTGTCGGTACACTCTGGCACTTCCTCGCCGGCATCAATAAACGCCGGTTGCTTAGGCGCAGGTAGTCGGACATTTTCTTTTGAAAGCATGGAAACAACCTCTGACATGATTGGCCTATCGGCTGCATGTTCTTGTACACACAATAGACCAGCATGAATGCATCTTAGTGCTTCATCAGGATGGCATGGTTCGTCCATTGTCGAGTCCACTATCTCCAAAGCTCTGCCTTCATTCCACAGCTGCCATGCCTGTAACATTCTCCAGTTGCATATATCAACAGAATTTTTTACTGTTTAGGGAAAAACCCCAGAATTATTTATTAAAAAAACTAATAGAACTTACATATTCTATAAGGAGTGAATGCTCAGAAACACTTCGGTTGATATTCTTCTTCCCACTCACAATCTCTAGTAGGATGACTCCGAAGCTAAACACATCAGTTTTGAATGACACAATGCCTTTCATGGCATATTCTGGAGACATATAACCACTGAAGTGATAATTGAATAGAGGGTTTCAGTACTTAAGAATGGAATGCTTTCTCATATTTACACACAAAAACATTAACCCAAAAAAAAAAAAAAAAACAGATTTTACTTGGTTAGAGGTGTAATTTATACTTACAGAGTTCCAACAACTCGATTTGTCTTTTCTTCAGATCCATTCAATCCAAATATTCTAGCCATACCAAAATCAGATATTTTTGGATTCATCTCTTTATCGAGTAAAATGTTGCTTGCTTTTAGATCTCGGTGAATTACTCTCAATCTGGAATATTTATGGAGATAAACAAGTCCTTGAGCAATCCCTTCAATGATGCTAAAGCGTTTCTTCCAATTCAGTAAATTCTTTCCCGAGGAATCTGTCGCAGAGTAAAAAGTAACGTGCAGTTAAGATATAAAATAAATAATAAATATTTTTTTTTATCAGTTTAAGATTTTAGGATAAACAGTAATTTTACATGGTATTAGAATAGAGATTTTGTGTTTGAATCATGACTCCACATTCTATCTCATTTAATTAAAGTGTTGGATTACCTATCGATGGAGAGTCTAGCCTACACCGTGAGGGGAAATGTTAAAATATAAAATAACTAATAAAATTTATCTATTTTCATTAACTTAAGTTTTTAAAACAAGTGATGATTTCACGCGAAAGACGACAAAAGCAGACATAATTAATTATATGCAAACGAGCAAAGATCTGAATATAGCCTACCAAAAAGGAAGAAATCTAAGCTTTTGTTAGGCATGTACTCGTAAATTAAGATTTTTTCTCCTCCTTGAATGCAGAACCCTAAAATCCTCACAAGATTAGTGTGCTGGAGTTTGGCAATGAGTATAGCCTCGTTCTTGAATTCCACCAGCCCTTGTCCCGAACTTCTTGAAAGTCTCTTAATTGCTATTTCTTGCCCATCAAGCAGTTTTCCCTGAGATCGATCGTATCCAATTTGTTTTTCAGTAAATCAATTACACAATCATCAATTTAATTATCAAGAAATTACCTTATAAACTGGTCCGAAGCCGCCCTCTCCTAGCTTGTTTGCGGTGGAGAAATTGTCTGTAGCATCAGAAATGCTCTCAAAGCTGAATATCTGCAACTCCGGACCCGCCTTCTGATCTCTCCAGCGTTTCTTTAATTTGCCAGTTAAAGTGTAAGACATTGCATTACCTCCAAGTTCACGTAACAACATTGCTTGCTTCATCTTTTCTGAGCGGTTTGCTTCTTCTTTCTTCTTCCTCCAGATTACATAGCACACAGAGAACAACAGGGGAAAAGTGCTAGCTCCTCCACACACAATTATCACCCATATCCACCAGATTCTTACTGCATTCAAAAACAAATTTATCTGTCATGAGACCAAACATATTCTTTGTTTCATCTTCACCTTTTTTTTTTTTTTGAAAAAAATCATTTTTGCTTTAAAATGCATGGACTTCTCGTGCCTAGAAATCAAAATTGCTTTCTCCGTGACTCCTCAAGACTGTGTCTTACATGCGACTATGCGAAATGCGTTCTTGAGCCATATTCCCTGTGAAAAAGATGTGCTCGTAAGCCATATGCAGTATGTGCTCGTAAGCCACGTCGCTTACAGGCTTACAGCTGCATGTGCTCGTGTGAGTTTTTAAAACATCAAATGCAGCGTTTGTATTTCCATTGCAAACTATGTGAAATTCAACGCCATATTTATTTAAAAGTATTAAGATTATAATATAAGATAAATTGCGATTCATTGAGAAGTTGCGACGAGATTGTGTTAGTATTGAAATTGAGTTCTGAAAACATATTTGTTTTCCCCAAGTTTGGTAGGGATAGAAAATACTGGTCAGTGCAAAATGATGAACCGCCTAATAAATGAAGCTTCTAACTATGCAGTGTTTAGATATAAAATAAATAATAAAATATGCCTCTTCTCATCAGCTTAATCTTTTAAGATAAGTGGTGATTTCACATGATATCAGAGCAGAAGTCTTGAGTTCAAATCCTGACTCTACATTCTATCCTATTTAATTAAATATTCTACATGTCGTGTCACTATTGACGAGGAGTTTGGCCAGAAGTCTTGAGTTCGAATCTTGACTCTATACTTTATCTTATTTAGCCCACATGTAAAGGAAAATGTTAAGATATAAAATAAAATGATTTGCAGTTAACCCTTCAAGAAGGTGTAAAGCCATTTTCCTGACCCAATGTAGAATATTAATATGGGAAGAATCTAAACAATTAGATATTCAAATATGGGAGAAATTATGGAAAGAAGTTAAAATTGGGTACCAGCTAATAATCAATCATCGCCGTTTTAAAGTTATTTCAATACATACCATACTTGCCGAGAAAAAAAAAATTACCATAAACACTCACTTTTGGTGTCAATGATGAAAATGCTTCTTAGTTCCTTCCTGTATTGCTCTGTAAAACTTGAATCTTTGCTCCATATCTCACAGCCAGTACCATCATCGTCTGTAGAAGCATAGGCGACACAAGAACAATTCTTCAAGCACAGTGCCCGGCAATCAGAAAGACTCAGGTTGTCACTTTTGCCGAATGCGAATCCGTCTGTAGACATCAAACCCATTTTGTACACAAACTTGTCCCGAGGGCTCCTGCACTTGGGAAGCTTTTGTTCAACACAACCAGCTCTCAAGGAAGGGGCAGAAGTACTGCACGACACTTGTGGAATCATGGAATCCGGCAGGAAAACCAAAATCTCACCTTTTTCATTTAAAGTCAGCCTCGGGAAAATGGTAATGCCTTTGCTAACAGCATAAGTGAAATACGTTTCATTCTCGTTGGAAATGTAGCTAAATCTGTAGTCGTCGAACTTGACGAAAATCTCGACAAGGCTGTTTTCCCAAGGTCCGCTATTCCAGTAAATGTTCCCTCTCCACCAGATTGCCATTTGATTCCTGCCGTTGGGGTCCATGCCAAGGGTAAAGGACCCCAAGGCAGGCACCTCATCGCTTATCCATGATGTTAGAGACCAACTCAGCCCAGATTTTTTGTCGATTCCCAGCTTCATGTTTGGCAGAAGTGTGTCGCTAGGAGAATTAAAGCTTTGCCACAGTTCCTGCTTTATGGATCCATCTGGGTTCAATTCACGTAGCACAAAATTCCCGGTATCTAGCAGTATGGCACTAGTGTTACTTGCTGCTTGAACTGAATATAGGACAATGGAATCTCCTTCGCTGTACGAGAGTTTCAAGTTACCATGATCGTCAACTCGAAGAGTTCCTGAGTTGCCGAAGATTGGTGTGTCTCGGTTGGCAACCCAGACAGCCTTATCGTTGTTTGTGTTGTACCATATTCCCAAATAAGAAGTATTAGCATGGCCAGGCTTGAAGAATCCTAGCCTGAAAATACCGGAAGCTGAAAACAAATGATCCCCGTCTTTGAGCTCTTGGCCTTGTGCTAATGTGTCCGTGTCGGAACAAGAAGGGCTGATCATGAGGAGAAAGAAACATAAAAGCCAAGGAAAGAAAAGGTTTCTTGCTTTGCAATTCATTAATGGGCAGCAATTATGGTACAGAACGAGTTGTTTCATATTGAAGTAGCAAGACCTTGCTAGCGAGGATGGTTGAGTGTTTACGAGCACCTTGGAAGACATAACATGAAGGTACCAGTTAGACTGCTAAACTGAGAAAAACCTGCAGACATACATTTGATCTGTAGATGTGGCAAAACCAGTGTAATTAACGCTGTTGGCTTTTCTTTTTTTTCTTGAAGAGAATTTGACGATAGAAGAGGACTGGACCCAGTGGAATCGTGGTTCACAAAACTCGGGATCAAGCTCGCAGCCAAAATTGAAAAATAGAGTTGTTTTTTTTTTTCTTCCTCTCTTTGGGTCAAAGTATGCTGCAGCCCAAACACGCAAGTTTTGAAGGTATAGGTCACTGAATTAAGATTGTTTGCGTCTAAAGAAAATAAAATTTGATATTAATATTATGACCTGTTCCTGCCTTTACTTATCCTCTTGCAGCAACAAATAAGGAAGAGTAAACATATGTCTGTCTATCTGTTCGCAGACTATCTAAAAAAAAATACTATCATGCCCACTCTTTTTAACGCTTCCATTTGACCGCTGGTCTACTTATAATCATAGCATACCAAAAAGGACGAAATTTAAGCTTTTGTTAGGCATGTACTCGTAAATTAAGATTTTTTCTCCTCCTTGAATGCAGAACCCTAAAATCCTCACAAGATTAGTGTGCTGGAGTTTGGCAATGAGTATAGCCTCGTTCTTGAATTCCACCAGCCCTTGTCCCGAACTTCTTGAAAGTCTCTTAATTGCTATTTCTTGCCCATCAAGCAGTTTTCCTGAGATCGATCGTATCCAATTTGTTTTTCAGTAAATCAATTACACAATCATCAATTTAATTATCAAGAAATTACCTTATAAACTGGTCCGAAGCCGCCCTCTCTCCTATAGCTTGTTTGCGGTGCAGAAATTGCCGGTAGCATCAGAAATGCTCTCAAAGCTGAAAATCTGCAACTCCGGACCAGTTGAGTGGAGAGTGATACTCTAATCCTCCCTCTGTAATATTTTTTTCTAGTTTACTATGTGTTCATCTCATCGAGACAAGAAAATCGGTAAAAACAAGAGGCCGAACGGAGGCTACACGCCCTACTACCACACGCCGCCAGAAGATCAGAGCGTGAAACCCACTCTTCACACGCGCCCGGGAGCAAGTGACCTCAAGCCACGCGCCGCACGCGCACAAATGTTACCAGGCGCGTGAAATTCACGCTCAAGCACGCAGCGCACGCGCTCCAGATTGTCTAGCGCGTGAAAACCACGAACACACACGCGCCGCACGCGCTACAGTGGTGCCTAGCGCGTGAAAACCACGTACATACACGTGCCGCACGCCCTCGCACGCGCTCCAGAGATGACAAGCGCGTGAAAACCACGACCTGCACGCGTACACGCGCTCCAGATTTGCCTATCGCGTGAAAACCACGCTCACTCACGCTGGCACGCACTCTCACGCGCTCCAGAGTTGCCTAGCGCGTGAAAACCACTCCCTTACACGCGACGCACGCGCTCTAGATTTGCCTATCGCGTGAAAACCACGCTCACTCACACTGGCACGCGCTATCACGCGCTCCAGATGTGCCTAGCGCGTGAAAACCACGCCTTTACACGCGACGCACGCGCTCAAGATTTTCGTTGCACCTGAAAACCACGCCCTCTCACGCGCGCACGCTCTCACAGGTTCATAGCGCGTGATTCCCACGCGCTGAGAGTTTTAGGGCGTGACTACACGCGCCCACGCGTTTTCGTGTCTCACGAGCCGCACGCGCGACAGAATTCATGTTTTGGTTTTTTTGCTCATTCTTGTGCTCTCTGAGTCCGATTTTGATGAAAGGAGATTGGTTTCCAACAAAATCAGGCATTCCGGATGCAACCGTGCTGTCTGTTTTACGATATTCCACCTTAAAGATCTAGTATTTGCATTTTATATTTAGAATCAATCTAAATCTATGGAGAATTCAGCGTCAAGCGCTATGATAAAATTGACTGTCTCAAACTACAGTCTTTAAGGACCTCAGATGGAGGATCTCTTGAGTTGTAAATATCTGTTTGACCCCTTAAAAAATGAAGGAGAAGAAGTCAGATCAAGTGTGGAAAAATATACACAAGAAGATAATTGGTTAGATTAAACATTAGATCGACCATAGTACCTTTCACCACGTGGCCCAAATCACAGATGCATATAACTTTTGAAAAAATGACCTTGGTAATGGTAATAGAACAGGTGCTTCATTCCTGCATATGTTTATCTAATAACCATTTCCAGGTACCTCTCCTTGATAGTGATGGTTTTCGTTTTATTGTTCATGAGTCGTGACCAACTCACTGCCAGGCTGCCAGCTACCCCAACTGCTATGAAAATTTTCTCAAGAGTAATGTTAAATATAAATTTTAAATAAATAAATCTCATATAAATCTTTTATAAAATAATAAATCTCATTAATAAATAATAATTTTTTTTATTATTTTTTTAAAATAAAATTTATATTTTTATAAAAATTTATATAAAATTTATCTATTTAAAATTTATACAAATTATTTCTCTTTTAAAAATAAACTCTGTTGCATTATTATAACCAGGTCTGCAGACATGACCTGCTGTCAGCAATATCGCTTTGACTTTTCTGTCATCATCTTTACCTTCTCTTAGGTATATCATACGAAAATTAGAAAATGATTTACCTACAACATATTATATAATATATTATACAATTTTATAAAATAATTTTATAAAAATATTTCTCATTTAATATGTTATATAATGTGTTGTGAATGTATTATTACTCATGAAAATTTGTTGTCAATATTTTGATGAAGATTTTAAAAACCATAACCTCCACCCATATATCCAAGGCTTATCATTTTTTTTTTAAATAATAAAATCTATAGACATGAATAATATTAAGCCCATGTCTGACTCCCTAGCACTGTAGTCAAAGTGCTTAAAAAACACCGTCCCTACCATATCCATGGGTGGTAACTTGGTATGATTAGCTAGCTTGGTGCAGAGAACTTTCTCTCTCTCTCTCTCTCTGAGAATCTACTTTTTGTTTTCTTTTTAAAGATGGAATGAATTATGTTGGTGGCAAATTGGTATTATGCTGTGCTGGAACTGGTTATCCCACGCATTCATCAATGGTTTAGGTGTGAACATTATGTCGAACACGTGATTTGCGGGTCCATACTAACGACACCACCGAACTTCACATGACCCAAAAGTAGTTTTTCAGTGATTACAAGTCACAGCAACTTCCACAGAGAATATCTTATTTATTGCCTTAAGCAATCCACGAAATTCCCATGTTCGAATGTGCATGCCATATAATAACCCATTAAACAATAATTAAGGCTACTTGGATAGTGACATAAGATGATATGATTTTAAATGAAAGTTAATAATTAAATAAAATATTGTCAAAATATTATTTTTTAAAATTATTATTGTTTTAAAATTTGAAAAAGTTGAATTGTTTATTATATTTTGTGTAAAAATTTAGAAAAATTATATTAATGAGATGAAATGAGAGAAAACATTTTTTATATTCAAACAAGTTATTCTATTATCAAATCAACATATAAATCGTCTATATTATTTAAATTATAATATTTGATTTGTAATATTTAAATTTTAAAATTTATCTTCTAAATCAATAGTGACATGTAAGCACTTTACTAAGTACTCTATACACCGACTTGAAAATAAAATTTGTTATGATTTTAAGTTCAACTTCCATTTTTCGAAACACAGTCCTATAAAAATCTTAAGAAATATTAGATACAGTTATGAATTATGTAAGCGCAACACATTATTTTTTAAAAAGAATGAGATTCACTATTAAAAAATTAATTTTTTTTCATATGAGTTTCATATTTATTCATATTTTTCAAAGTAAAATAAGACTATACCGCCTAGGTTTGCCTCCTCAGTTTGACCGCTTGTCTATTTTAATTCTTTTTATTTAATAATTAAGGAAATGACTATTAATAATTTTTTGTGTTTACCCACTTAAACGTCATTTCTCAAAAACCAATCATACAAAATATATCTTCGTGATAACTTTACATCCCATAAGAAGAATCGTTTCAGTACAACTACACAGAATCAAAATTCCCTTTTGATCAAAAAGAGGAAGCAGTAAAGGATACAA
Source organism: Juglans mandshurica (assembly GCA_022457165.1). Classification (NCBI taxonomy): domain Eukaryota; kingdom Viridiplantae; phylum Streptophyta; class Magnoliopsida; order Fagales; family Juglandaceae; genus Juglans; species Juglans mandshurica. Next base: position 6,746,134 of record CM039619.1, on the reverse strand, counting down.
ACCACAACCGATTTACCTCTCCGTGATTCTCGTGACAAAAGCATTATTTTATGGCAACTTCATAAACCTTAAAGCCTAGAGTCAAGCCCAAAAAGAACACTTTTTCCACCCCCCTAGTACTGCAACAACTGGCTTTTAATTTCTTTCTTCATAATCTATATCACCAAAATATTTTTGACCCAGAACCGAAAAAAAAAAGAAAAAAAAAAAGAGAAGGAAATTCAGAAATGAGTTTAGGCTTGGCAATTAATTAAGAAGGAAAACAAATAAATTAGATAAAATATATATATAAGAGAATCTAAAAATGAATAGTAATTTGAGAAATAATACTTACAGTTATGAGTGTGCAAGCGCCGTGCAGTCGCTTTGAAAAAAGTGAATAAATATGTGACTCACATGAAAATAAATTATTTTTTTAAAGTGGACTCCACTCTTTTTCAAAACGACTGTATGGTATTTACGTATTCCACGACTGTATGTAGTAGTACTGTATTAATTTATATGTCATTCTCACAGCTGTATTTTAGTAAGCAACCTTTCCAACCAGGTCTCGACGGAGCTTGAGTCACTTTCTTAAAGCACGCAACCATTTAGTTGATGACACGTGGATGCTTGCGTGATTGTGCCTTCTTTCCCCGCCTAAAATGGACGCTACATAGTGGAATGATTAACTAACACTATGCTATCGACGACGGGGATGCTACCGATGCTAGAACTACTGAGATACCCTCGTGATTTAACAAAAGTACATTTTATATATGATATCATTAACGGATTCATTTGTCCTGTTGAATAAGGTCGTTTAAATATATATACAAATTAATTGCGAGAACGATCCTATTAGATTTAATGATTACTACTCTTTTTTAGTACTAAAATTGAAACACAACTGGGCCAGAAAAGGAAAAGAAAATGATTGAAGGTATTGAACTTTTGCCATTTGTTTGCACGTAATTCCCTATATACATTTAATGCAAATAGAACAGACAAAATAGAACCTTCATTTTATAATTCGCTCCTTATTTTTTTTTATTACATTAATGGGTTCATTCCAAACATTTTCTATAAAAAAAAATATATTTATTATCTTTTTTATCATTATTGTCTCAACATCTATTGATGTGACATTAACTAATTGATAAAAAATAATTATAATATAAAAAAAAATGGAGTAGAGAGAAAGAAATTTTGAGAGCTACATATTTATTTTTTCAATTGTTACTGAATACAAGACATATATCCCTATTTATAAAGAAATTATATTGTAAATATATAAAATATTCTGAAAATCAAATCAAGATAGTATTAAATCAAAGTGATTTTAAAATCAAGATAATATCAAATCAATAATGATAGACCCACTCATGAAATATAATAAATAGTTTTCAATCACTTATAAATAACACATTATAGAATGATGAGATAATGATGGTAAAAAAGATGACGAGTAGTGTTACTCTTCCTTTATATATATTATATAATATTAAGTAAATTGTTATGGAACTCACATCCTATTTTTTGGAAAATAGATTGAAACCCTATCAAAAGTGAAACGGCACCACCCTGTGAACTCTATTTTACACGAGAATAATAGCAAGTTTAGTTTAAGTTTCATTACTCAAGAAGCATCAACTTTTATTTTGTAGATGTATGATCTTCTTAATCGAAGAGTCATGAATGTGTGTGTGTATATCAAGGTTGCCAGCTTGATTAATGGAAGTCAACATTCGTTATTTGTATGAAATGATTTGATTTTTCATCCGTCCAATTTGTTTTTGGAGGACATTCTTGTTGCAATGGAAAATTTCCATGCCGGCCCGTCAAGCTAGGCCAGCCATTAACGGGAAGCTACACATTTTGTCTTCATATTTCGAAAAATAAGGAACTTAATTTGTCGGACAATCTCCTACATGTTCTCTGTTTTCTTTTTTTAATTTGTTGTAAAATTTATTAACATCCCTAATATATAAACAAAAAGATGAATATGATTTGGCATCTCTTTTTATTTTTTTGTAACATTAATTTAGTACATGTATCTCCGATTTTGATATGATTATTTTTACGAAATAAATTAATGTTGACATACATATGTTGAAATATGGAAAGAGTAATATGTTAAGGAAAATGATCAATACTGATAAAATAAATTTTTTTTTTACGTGCAATCACTTTTGTGTACTTTACTAATATGATTGGTTGCGTTATTTTTTTTAATATAAAATAACTGTTTTGACTAATCGCATCAATAGAATGCATAAAGAATATACAAAAATAACTGTATATAACATAACTCATTTCAAACCGTTTGATGTAACCGTTAATATCGGACAACAGAATCTATATAATTGTATTGAAAAATCAATAAATTATCTTATTTGGATATAATATATGAGAGATGAAGATGTCAAATAGTTGATGCTTCGATAACTATATTTTCTTTAACAGGAAAATTTCTAAAATTTTTCATTGAACAGGGTGTCAATGTTAGGCGTGTGATCTGAAAAACACATGATTTTTTTTAGAAATTTTAAAAAATTGCAAACCGAAATAATTGGTAAAAAAAAAAATGGTGGGTTCATACTTTTGATGATGATAATAATACAATATTCTGTTTTTTTATTACCTATTTTTAGGGTTTAATTAACGACGTGGAATCTCGACCGATAAGCCATAGAATTCCTAGTGTAGAGTTCCTATGGAGGGTATTATGGTAATTAGAGTTCTTATATCGACCGCGGGGAGATAAAACCCGCGCAAATGCTCTCACCGGGAGAGAGAGAGAGAGCTCGTCGACTGTCCGACGTGGCAGAACTCTTCCCCCCAACTCTCTCTCTCTCTAGTCTCTCTGTGGCCAACTTTTAATTCATTCTTTTCCTCTTGATAATTCAAAGCTAATTCTCTCTTCTTGTTTTTCCGGGGGGGTATACATTGATTCTGCTTGACCTTTCCTCTCTCCCTCTTCCTCTACTATATTGTATGAACAAATAGTACAGACTTCCGTCTCTCCATCTTCACCCTTTAATTCTGCGACTCTTTGGATCTCTCTCCCATATTGCTTTTCTTCGGGTTCTCTCGAATGCTGATTCTTGACATAACCTGAATCCCCCATATTCCCATTTTTGTTCTTTACTTTAACATTACACCTTCTTCAACGATTTCAGAATCTTTATTTACCCTTCCCGGCAAACAACGTCTGCATCTTTCCCTCTCTTTCGCCTTGGAAAAGTTTTTCTCCAAAGTTCTTGGACATCAACATGTTCGACGGAATCTTAAAGTCAAAATTCTACTCGAAATGGTTCGTCAAAACCCCGACATAACTTTTCTTTCTTTTTCTTCTGCTCTTCTAAATTGTGGTTATTTGTTTCTTTCATATGTATGGATTGTTGGGGTTGTTTTAATTTGGCTTACCTTGGTATAGCAAATCAAATCTAAAGCTGGTAAATACTCGGCTTGAGGGGATAATGAAGAAGAGGAAAGCGGTACAGAAGTATTTGAAGAATGATGTTGCTGATCTTCTCAGGAGTGGCCTTGACATCAATGCCTATGGCAGGGTAAGTTTCAGGTTCATTTGGGTTTCAGTTCTATGATATTCCGGTATTGTCCCAGTTTTTCTCCGGATTGATATTGTTATAAACTCAGATTCAAGATTAGTTTTTCATCATAGATGATATTATAGCCTGAACTCGTTAAAAAAGTTGTATTTTCCCTTATCCGGGTTGATTCAGGTTCAGGGATTTCTGTGTGCTAGACTTTTGTATCTGTTTCTGCATTTGCCTTAAATGGTTTGATGATCAGTGGGTTATAGATAACTTAAGGTTGTTAATTTTTATTTTTTAATTTTGAACTGTTCTTTCTTTTCCGTGTGTACGCATAAAATCTGGCAGTTTTTTTGCATCCTTACATGCTTTGTATCTCTCTATTTATTTAATACCTCCGCCGATTGTTGAGATTACCTCAGGATTTCCTCCGTCTAACTCTTCAAAGGATAGAAAATTGGCAGAAATTTATTTCACGGGTCGTGCTCTTTTATAAGTTCTTTTAAAGGAGAAAAAAGGTCCTCATAAGTGGGACCCAATGTTTTTCATTGCCACAGTGACATCTCATGCGACATTAGATCGATCATGCATGTGTGACCTTCGCCTTCCTTCCCCACATGTCCCCTGCTTCAAGGATGGAATCACTCTTTCGATTATAGTTTTTCGGGGCATTTGACCAAATTGTAGCCTCAGGGTTTTTGGAGAACTACGGGGCATTTTAGCAAGAACAGTTGCACGCCTCGTAAAAGTGTTTTTGATTTCGGTTGGGTTTATCTGGTCATTTTCTTTGTCTCTAATTGTTCCCTTCTCTTCTGACTGATGAAAAAATGGAAGGGTTGGAGAGAAGGGTGGCATTAAGCAGAAACCCTTACTGGGTGAAGGGCTTCCTTTGCAGATACGGATAATGTATGCATATATTGCTAATCATCTCTTTTGTGCTTGCACACAAGATTATGTGCCGTAGAATGCTGAACTGATGGGGAAGGATGGGATGGGTCTCGCACCCACAATCCATCCCGAATGTAGTTGAATTAGATTCCTCAATCTAATGTAAATATGAGACTTATAGATGGTCAAGTGTCTGTTTATGGATAGTTGAAAGAGATTAAGGTTACTTCGACACACTTATAGAGCAGAAGAACATAGCTGACAATCCTCATTTTGCATATATATATATATATATATATATATATGTAAAGGGAAATGCATGCAGACAGACCATTTGAATATTTGATACGTTAGCTAAAGCTTTTAACTCGGCGTACATGGTGAACAGGCTGAAGGGCTTCTAGTCGAGCAAAACATGTCAACCTGTTACGAATTCATTGAGAAGCTCTGTGGGTGTATCTCCAGTCATCTCTCCATCATGCACAAACAGAGGTACACGTTGCTGCCCACAACTTAAATCATTTTTCTTGAAATTTCGTGTATGCTACACATAACACTTTTAGAGCTAACTTTTGGGCTTCAATCTTTAACGTGTTAGTTATAGTTTATCAGTACGAAAGTTATAATTTTACCAAATTGAACTGTGTTAATTATGAGATTCACATGCATTCACTGCACTTGTTTGTTTTATCCTTGCATAGGGATTGCCCTGAGGAGTGTAAAGAAGCTGTAGCATCTTTGATATATGCTGCAGCAAGATTTGCTGATTTGCCCGAACTACGTGACCTCCGAGCTATGTTTACTGAGAAATATGGAAATTCCCTCGAATCTTTTACAAGTAAAGAGGTAAATTCGTGTGCACTATAATTGCCCGTCTCTGATATTCATAGCTTCATACCAGTAAGTATATATTACTCCTTTGGTTTGGAGTCCTGACCGAGCTGATGGTTTTGCTTAATCAGTTTGTTGGGAAATTGAGGTCAAATCCTCCTACAAAGGACATGAAGCTTCAGTTACTGAAAGACATTGCACAAGAAACTAATATAGAATGGGATAGCAAGGGTTTGGAACAAAAACTCTATACTTCGCCCAAACAAGTAAGCTTCACTGCCTATTACTGTAGTTTCCTCCTAAATTGATAATAGACATTCAGAAGGGAATGAAAAGCAATTCAGAGATTCGGAAGTAGTTTTCTTAACAATGTAATCTTGGTGCAAGGAGTTCAAGGTCCTCAACCTTAAATCAGTTGGGGATCCACAAGGATGCAGAGCTTCCACTGCATGCTTCAATTTAGTCCCTACTTGCCATACTTGTATTAGCACGTTAACCTTTCTTTGTGTTGCTGATTACTATTTGCAACATGTATGACTTCTTGCAGGAGAATCCTAAATGTGGATTCTCAAGCGATGATGATGACAGATGGCAGAAAAGCAAGGACGATGGAGTGCCAGAACGATATAAACAGAAGGCTGGGAGCATACTGAGCAATGGAAGGGGTTTTATTACAAACAGAAATGATAGATACCGGATGCCTAGCAGTAGTGAAGATGAGACGACTACAGATTTATCCAAGAATTCTTCAAGTTCAGTTGGAAGTGTTTCTGAGGATGAAGTAGAAATTAAGAGGCCGTTGTCCTACAAATCTCCACCTTATCATAAAAAGAGAGCTGACAAAAATGAAAGCAGTTCAGTGGAACCCGTAAAATTTAAAAGTCATGCGGATGAGGAGGAAGCTCGACGTGTTAACGAACCTGTCATTGAAGATAAGCCGAAACCAAAATCAGTTAGGAGGAGAAACTTGAAACCACCACCAGGATATGGTGTTACGGAGATAGATTCGTCTGGAACAAAACAAGAAGATGCTAGACAAGAATCAGACGGTGAATACAAGAGGAGGAATAGAACAACCTCTGATTTGGATCCTCCACTTGCTAGAGCAGCATCTACTCCACTAGAATTAACTTCAACCGAGGCAACAAAAAGGCATGTTCGAGCCAGTTCCTTGCAACCAGAGATGCTGAGCATTGCTGGGCATGTGCATCCTAAACTACCAGAGTATGATGAGTTGGCAGCTCGGGTTGCAGCTCTCAGGGGAAGATGAAAGATGACAGAATTAGAAACTAAGAAAGCAATTCTTTCCATTCTATATTTCCTCTTGTTATATTCTTTACCTGCTCATGGAACTGCTTTATGATGTGTTCTCCTATTGTCCGCTACGGGGGCAACCAAAGTAAAGCAACTAATATTGTCTGCAACTAGCACTAGCAGGCAGCACAAGGGTTTGCTTTACTATTTCGCAAGCAACAACATGCTGAACAAATCGGTGCTTGGGCATTCTAAGCTACTAGATTCCTATTAAAATCTGAAAGCAGTTTCATTCTTCTTCCTTTTCTTTGTTAGTATTTCCATGTATTCTATTATTCTCATAGAGAAATTCCTTGAATAGTCATTGTGGGATTGCTCTCTCTCTCTCTCATATTACTGGCAAGCATCTGTAGAAAAGGACACGATCACTTTCTTTCCTTGCCAATTTCTTCCTTTGAGTTTGAGTTCGTCTTTCTTATCATATGATCGTAGAGATTTTCTTTTTGGGAAGTACCCTGTTTTATATTGCGTTCTTTTACACGGCGGTAGTACTCTTTTAAGGCATTGTTTGGATTGAAAATTGATCTCAACCCATCTTATCTTATCTTATTATTATAATTTTTTAAAATTTTTAAACAAAATATAATAAACATTTCAATCTTTTCAATTCTTAAATAATAATAATGTTAAAAAATAATATTATAATAATATTTTATTTAATTTTCAACTTTCATCTAAACTCACTGTCCAAACTTTACAAATTAGACGTATTATACCTCAAATATGGACATGTTTACGTATTTCGCGCATATAGTTTTGGATTGCTATTTTTTCATTTTATTAAAGCCCATTATAAGTATTAAAAAATTAAAAAAAAAATCAAGTAAGCTTACAATTAATTTTTTTTCTTAGAATAATACTACATCCAGTCGTGAAATGCGTAAATGCCATACAGTCGTTTTGAAAAAGAGTGAGGTCTACTATTAAAAAATTAATTTCTTTTCATGTGGATCCCATATTTATTTACTTTTTTCAAAGCGACTGCACGGCGACTGTATACTCACGACTGCAAATATCATTTCTTTTTTTCTTAACACATTTAAGGACTGTTTATTAATTCATTTGAGCACTAAACGTTGTGTCGTTCACAAGGCAGTCCTAAAAACGATCCGTTTCTCCGATACAATTACAAATTCCGGACAAGCATGGAAAGCACATTGCAATTAGGGATTTAGGGTTTTGCGTTTCAGCTTCAGCACAACCGGTCTATCACCATCTCGACCAATATCATCATCATCATCTCGAGAAGAAGAAACTGTGGATATGTCGAGGCAAATGAACGATGTAGAGACAGCAACAGCGGAGGAGGAGCAGGTGATGAGCGAGGTCCACCTGGGATGCCCGCCTGGCCTATCCGGGCCCCACATTTCCCACTTCACCATTTCTCTTCCATCTTGTAAATCTGCTGATGCTTCTAAAAATGAAGATGAAACAGCTTCTATGAATCAAACGATTGGCGTGGACGAAGACGGTGATCTTGTTCTAATTAGACGCAACAGTAAGCTTCCCGTACACATATACTGTATCTATTTATCACTACGTACGCGGTCATCCAAGCTTCAAAGCTAATTTTTTGATGTGGGTATTCTTTTAATGTGCAGAACCGTTTTCCCATTGTCATAGGTTGACCATCCGGCACAATATCACATCTTCGATTCCAAGTGTCGGTTTACAGGTAGTTGTTAGTTTCTTCTTGTTGTTTTCTTTTGGATTTCTATGCCGCGTTCGATTCCAATAGTCGGTTTGCAGGTTATTGTTGTTTGATCTCCATTCTTATTTCCTGTTTCAGGTTTGGAAAGCAGAATTAGTGTTATGTGATTTTGTGTTGCATAAGATGTCTACTTCATCTGAGTATGATAGAATTGTTGCATTAGAACTTGGTGCTGGAACAGGTATGCCGATCATCAGTATTCTTGCGTTATTATTTTGGTGCATTTCACCAACTAATGTCAATTTCAAACCTACAACCGAACCTGAATATGATGAAATTTGTCAAGATGATACAATTATATGTTACTGAAAAATATTTCCCATATATCTCATCAGGGGTTAACCTACTCATAGACTTGATTATGTTATTACTAATACAATATGGGGTCTTTTTTTTAAAATTATTATTGTTATTTTTTTTAGAAGAGGGATGGTACCCCCAATTTTCTTAATAGCCCTCTCTTATGGCGGAGGAATACCTTTTACACTCGGTGTAAGAGCTTTGGGGGTTACATAAATCCCAAAACCAAAGCTCTTGTAAAAACCTTTCATTCTAAAAAAGAACTACTACTTACATTAATTGTTCCAAAGTATCTATAACAGAAATAAAGCAAATATCCAAATGAACTATTTCCCTCTAAAATTCGGTAAACCAGATTTATCAATAACAAAAATTCCATACAAATTTCTAGATAATTGTAAATAGAAGAGAAAGACAAAGTAATACCTGAAGCTCCAAGATACAATATGGGGTCTTCACTTGATGATGATGTTGGTAGATCCGTGGTTGATAAAAAGGCCATGCTTAAGTTCTTAAATGATATGTTATACAAGACTTAGATTCTGGATAACCCACCATCAATTCAACTTAAAAATTTGAAAACTCAAATACGTTTTAGACAAATGCTAGGGAAAATGATCAACTTGCAGTTCTGTCAAGAGCTGCTGTTCTGGGGAATGAAAAACTTTGGTCGCAAGGTTTTTTTTCCCTGCAAGCGATACTTGTATTATTAACTGCCATCTGCACCGATCAAAAAATGAAAATTATAAGTTTCTGTGACAATGCTTCAAATTTATATAAGATTGTGTGGTTGATTAAAATTTTTGCTTCTAATTCTACTGTCTATATGAAAGATTATATCTTGGATTATAAGATTTTTCTTACGTTCTTCACCAGGATTGGTAGGTATATTACTTGCACGTGTTGCAGAGATGGTGTTTCTGACTGGTATGGTAACTTGCCTCTACCAAGTATCAATCTTTAGTCATGTGAAAGTATCTCAAATCATGCATTCTTCAATGGTTTTGGTTTTCATTCTTGATAAGTTGGCGGAAATGTTTTAGTTTGATGGACGGATAAATGCCTGACCAGCTATGTCTCAAATACAGTGTGCTGATATTTTACTTCCTTGTCTCACCACACGCACTCACAGACAGACAATTGTTAAATTGGGAAGTGGAAACTTAGAAGGCAGTGCCAAATAGAGTGCATGAAATTAGAGTTATCTTAAGAGAAGACTGTGTTGGGAGAGAAAATCTTTATGCCAGGTTAGTATATACCAATAACATTTTTAAGTGAAAAAAATTATGAATTGAAGCTTTCACGATCAATTTCTGTCACAATATTCTTATTAAGAGATTCAATTCCTTCATTGACATAATGTTTTACATGTCTACACCTAGATAAAGCGTGTAAGGCTGTAATTTGATAACAGTGCTTTAACAATAAATCCATAACTCTTCATGTTCAGGTCAGTTCAAGCTTACTACTTGCTAATAGTCTCTGCTAAAGCTGTCTTGGTATATTATGAATGGTTTAGGATTGCAAGTATTCATGCGAATCATGCCTAATTTACAGACTAGATGAGGAATTAAAGGTTTGGACTTGATTGAGCGGATGATTATCTCACGTACCTCAAGTTGCTGGTGTTTATACCATATTATCATCCTTTCACCTTCTGTTGTCAGATATATTTGCAAATGGTCTAGGCCTTCATGATTTTCTTCTTTCCTTTTCTTCATCCTAGATAGGTGTTTCTTCTTGTATACCATCTTGTGTACTTGGGCTATGCCTATTCTATTAATGTAATCATTTACTTATAAAAAAAAATATTTTCAAATCTTCCTGGCAGAAAAAGGTAGGGTTTGAAAGAAAAGTAGATCAATGCATGAACTTGTTGTCAGGATGTGAGCAACATTAACTTCAGGAAGTGACATGTTTTTATCTTTTGTTAAAAAGACTTGCTAATTGTTGGCAGACCATGGTGACGAAATCCTTGAAAACTGTGCCAAGAATGTTGACCTTAATTCGGGGCTGTTCAACGGTCGAGCTGCTGTTCAAGTACGTGAACTTGATTGGATGAGCCCCTGGCCTCCTAGAGTAAGCTCAAGCAAGTCCCCTCTGAATAAAAGGTGGGATATTGTTTTAGTCGACAGTGCGAAGCACTTAATGGTAGAGGACAGCCAAAAGATGCTTGGTTCAAAAAGAGTTTGCCTTTTTATATTTTTAGAGAAACATATATCCTTCAAGAAATGTCTTAGGAATTGTTGAATACCCATTTTTTTATCCACCACCCACCCCTCGCTCCCAAATTTTACTATATCTCAATATTTTGGTAACATGAATCATTTTGTTTAGTAGTGTCATCCAGGTACACATGGACCCTTTCTGAAGTTGAAGAAGTCCAAGAAGCTTCTTTGCTTGTAGCTGCTGATGTAATTTACAGTGATGACTTGACTGATGCCTTTTTCAGTGTTTTAGAGAGATTGATGTCACTGGGTTCAGAAAAGGTAAAAATCAATAACGACCGAGTTGTTAGAATCTGTCCTCTTTTTTTGGCCTAAAACGTAATGAATTTTTAAGGTGTTGAACTAAGCCTTGATGGATCTCTCAGATATTTAAAATGATTAGTTATATCATGCGTGCCAAAGATCCTCTCTGGTACAGTTGTTGACATCCCTCGTCTTTGCAAATCAGAACCCTTTAAAGTCCTCACACGTCGATCAAATAAATGACAATGACCTTCTATTTTACTCAGGTGTTATACTTGGCATTGGAAAAGCGCTACAACTTCAGTCTCAGTGATCTTGATGTTGTTGCAAATGGGTATTCACATTTCTGTAGTTACCTGAAAGATGAAAAAGGTAAGCTTATTACCGTCTAAGATGTTCCTTACCGTGGGGTCTCTTTGATACAGCCAAATTATGGGGTTGTGTGACTGTGATGCAGAATGTGAGGATTTTGAAAAGCGATCTGTCCCATGTTTTGTTGGCAAGCGCATCAATATTGCACAAATTCCACAGTATGTGAAGGAGTACGACAGAGGAAATGATGTTGAGCTTTGGCAGATTAAGTACGAGAGACGAAGATCCTGAATTAGAGAGACTCCAATGACAATGTGACTGAAGTTATGCAGAGCTTCTACCTGTAAAAGTCCATTTATTTTGTTATTATGCTTCAACTAAATCTGTCTTCTTTTCAATTCTATAGTGACAAATCCTTAAAAATTGCTTACAAAGAAAAAGGAAAATCCTTAAAAGTGATCTACACAACCTGTGATCACGTAAATTTGGAGTTCTGCTTTATGTATAGCCAAAATTCTTTGATACTTTCTAATAGGGGTGTAATTGGACCGAAAATTTTGGTCCGCCCTTTTTGCCAGGACTGGACCGATTACACCTATAGACTAGACCGTTAGCTATCGGTTTGATTCAGTCGATGAACTTTTTTTTCCTCTTTTCTTTCTTTGGAAGATAAATTAATACAAAAAATTAATTAAATTAGTAAAATTAAAATTAAATGAGCTCTTTAATGTGGATTATGTAACTGATCATTAAAAAAAAATTATAATTATATTTATAATGTTAATAATTACTAACTTAGTACTTTAGTTTTCATAATGACCTGTATTAAAATTTTAACATTTTATATATGATTAATGAATATTAAATAATTTCATTATCTATAAATTATTCATGCTTAATTGTAACTTAGGTATCTTAAAAAAAAAAACTACCTAATTACTTTAATTAGGTGTAAATAGGAGAGTATGTATCTACATATAATAACATATATTATCATATTATTTATCATATGATATATTAGTTAATTGATAACATATATTATTTTACATTTTAAATGGTCAATAGTAATAGATTAGATGAAAATTACATAATTAACTTATACAATTATTATATAAAATAATATATTATATATAAAAAAATATTTAAAAAATTTATATATAAATATTTCGGTCTAATTCGGTCTGGTCCGATAAAAAAAAAAAACACCCTGGACCATATTGAAAATTAAATTTCTCATACACCATGGATCGAGACCAACCAACATGATTTTCAGTTTGATCCAATCGGTTTTTCCGGTTCGGAGTGAAAATCTTTCACCCCTACTTTCTAAAGCTGGCATTGACTCATCCTTGCATGTTTTTCTTTTAATTCTGTCTCCTTTAGGTATGCCTTCTCACTCTGCATAATATTTGTGATGTAACAAACCATTTTTCCGAGTATAGTTTAAACATACACTGGTCATCTTAGAAGGCACGCACATGTACCAACTTCACTATACTGTCTTGAGTCCTTCGCATTTCTCTCTGAAAAAATAAATAAGCAAAAGAAAAAAAAAAAAAAAAAAAGATTGCGCAGTTTCCTCGTGCAACTGTCTCATAAATGTATATGATTGGCTTGAGTTTACCAAAAACATCTTGTTTGCTATTTTGGTCGTAGTTGACGTTTGAATGGGACATGATGGGTCTACTCGAGTTTATTGTCACAATCATATCTGGAACATTTGATTCAGCAAGAGCTGTGAGGCTAATTGCTGTCCACTCCCCTTTGCATTCTCCCACAAGAAAAAGACCGATTGGAAAGTTGAGGAGCCGCTAAATAATTTGAATTAATTTTGAGATTTTGAAATTTTAAAAAATAAGAAAGAAAAATTTAAATAAAAATATTATTATAATATAAATTTTTAATATAATTTTTGTTTTGTAATTTCAAAAAATTGAATTGTTTTTTTTTTATTTTGTTTGGAAGTTTGAAAAAGTTGTAATGATTAGGTAATAATTAGATTAAAAATTTAAAAATTTAAAATTGAAAAATATTTATATTTATAGTATTTAAATATTAAGATGAAATTTGATGATATAATATGAGATTGAATGAATTGTGAGAATTTTGCCATCCAGGCTTATTATTTATTTTACACAATTATTTCTCATTTATAGCTTTGATTTTGATTATTTTATTGTAAAGTTGTCTTTTTGAAATCAAAAGAACTAAGTTAAAATTAACTATCAATGAATCAACGCTAGATTATGCAAACAGTATCAAGCAAAGTTTTGAATTTCGTACCGTATCGACTGGTATAGTTAAAATATACAATTTCTGTAGTATAGCGGGTACAAGAAGGGCCGAGTTTCGTACTAGTCAGAATTTCGGCCGTATTGGCCGATATTTCAAATTTCGGCCTTTGTTTCTTTTTTTTTTTTCATTTCTTTCTCATTTTTAAACCAAACTATTTATAACTTATATATAATTTATTCATATATAGCATATTACGAAACGGTACCAGTATCGAAATATCTTATTTTAATGCCTCGATCGAAATGGTTACCAATACGGTATTCAAAACATTGGTATCAAGCTTTACAATATTTCATGCTCGCGAGATCCCTTATGAAATAGGCCTAGTTTGGTTATATAAACTAAATCATCTAATCTAATCTTATATCATATAATCATTATAATTTTTTTAAATTTACACACAAAATATAATAAACAATTCAATTTTTTTAAATTTAAAAATAAAAAATAATATTATAATAATATTTTATTTAACTTTCAACTTTTATCTATCTCATCCATCTGTATAACTAAACGAGACCTTAATGCCCAAACTAATATTTATTCAGTGTATTTTTCTTCTTCGGTTTACCTTAGAAAGAATTAAGTAATATTTAAATTGGGATTTCTTTTTGAGCGGTGCTACCCCTATTGAAAATTTGGTATCGAATAGTGTAAATTGTTTTTTTTTTCCTTCAACTATTTTTAAAAATAAAAAAGTCAAAAAGTTATTAAAAAATATTTTCTTAATTGGATCATGCTATTTATAAATCTTTTGTTTTTATTTTTATTTTTATTTTAAGTGAATGTTGAAAAAAATAAAAAAAAAATATAATTTTAATAATAAGAACTTCCTTAATTATTAAATAAAAATTAATAAAATAAAAATATATAAACAGTAAAATTATTAACATTTTCCACTTGAATTGGGTCTGTCCCACCGTCCCAGAGCCACTTTAAAACAACTGTAAAAGCGTTAAAGAAAGAAAGCGCCAAGATTCTTGTTATTCTTCACAGAGGGTCCCTGTTTCGTGCTATTCCAACAAGGGGACTGCTAGGACCACGTCCAGCATATTTTACACTTTGTGTGTGTGTGTTTTTTTTTAATATTTTTTTAAAAAAATTAAAATTTTATTTAAAGAATAAATAAAAAATTATCGGGATGCAGCATGTCCCATTCCAACACCGACACGGGGGGCTCGAGCTCACCAAAGATCCTCCTCTGTTTCACAACTCTGACATGACATTCCAGAACAACACTATTCGCTACATCCACGTTTGCTTCGGGACTCTCGACTCCAGTGCGTACGAGGATAGCACTGCCTTGTTTCTTGTTGTACTTGGTGTCGTTCCAGTCAACTTACAGGTTTCGTCTTTTCGGCTCTCGACAACCTCGAGATCAAGTGGGCCACCCATAATTGAAGATATTCGTATGAAAAGCAAAAGCTTGGGGTACAATCTTTCGCTCTCCCAAATTGGAGTGTTCGATACACATTACGAACTGTACCGTTTTATTGTTCATTGATGCCCATTTATTTTATTATCTCCGATCCCCCGAGTTTTGGTACCTTGTTCCGTTGCGAAACTTCTACACAATTACACTGAAGAAATCATCTTCCTGCGTCTCTCTCTCTCTCTGCGTCGCGCACACGCAATTTACATGCTAAATTCCGCATCATCGAGTGTTTAGGAGAGGAGAAATGGGTTGCGGCCAGTCGAAGATCGAGAACGAGGAGGCTGTGTTGCGGTGCAAGGACCGCAAACTCTACATGAAGGATGCGGTATCGGCCCGCAACGCCTTCGCCGCTGCCCACTCATCCTACGCCACCTATCTCAAGAACACCGGCGCTGCCCTCAGCGATTTTGCCAACGGTGAGGTCGCCCACTTCCATTCCTCCCCCTCTGCTCATTCTACCGTCCCCTCCTCCTCCGCTTCCTCCACCTCCGCCCCAACGTTTGATCCCTTCCCTCCACCTCCCCCTCTCCCCAACTTCCCTTTCCCGCTCCAGCGCGCCTCCACCATGCCCGAGATCAAGATCCAGAAGCCCGATCCGCAGAGGCCCGTTACCGGGACGATCATCGAGGAGGAGGAGGGTGTCGAGTCCGACGGTGAGGACCCCCGTACCCGGCTGAAAAGGCGTAGCGGTAGTAGTCATAGAAACTCCAGAGTTGTGGAAGACGAGGGGGGCCCACCGCCGCTTGTGTCGCGGGAGGAGGTACCGATGGCTCCTCAACAGCACAATACTCCGTACGAATACTTTTTCTCAGTGGATAACATGCCCGGAACGACCTTTAGCGACGCGATTCCGGTGGCGGAGTTTGTGGAGGTTTCTGTGAGGAACGGGAAGATGGAGCGGAAGGCATCGGAGGAAAAGTCTAAGGGGGTGGACGATGATCGTGGTGTTGGTGGCGGCGGCGAAGAAGAAGTTAAGGGAGCCGAGAAGATCGAGGCGGCAGTGCCTGCAGCGGGGAGGATTGTGAAGAAGGTTAAACTGGCAGAGGGGAAGAGGATGGCGAAGTCTAATTTGAATTTACTGCAAATATTTTTAGAGCTTGATGACGATTTCTTGAAGGCTTCCGAGAGTGCCCACGAGGTTTCAAAGTTGCTTGAGGCAACCAGGTTGCACTATCACTCTAATTTTGCTGATAATCGAGGTAATGTGCTTGAATTGTTCAATTTTTAAAAGCGATTAGTTGAGATGTTGATTTCACTTTGTCTGAGGATTCAATGCCCTCACATTTGGTTATGATAGAGTTGGTGGAAAGTGACTTTTACAGTGATCCTTAGTGAATTACAAGTTGGTTTGCATTGGTGAATTACAGCATTAATACATACTGTGCGGGTGCTTATGTGATTGGTGATTGCCGATTTGTTTCTGATTGTGTTGTCACCAAAAACCTTGATCTCGTTGCTGTTTTGTAATCTTTAATTTGCGGTGATGTCCTGTGTATTTAACACAGTGATAATTGCTTGACAGGACATATTGATCATTCCGCTAGAGTGATGCGAGTTATTACATGGAATAGGTCATTTAAAGGGTTGAATGACAATGCTGATGATTGGAAGGATGACTTTGACTCAGAAGAGCACGAAACTCATGCCACAGTGCTGGATAAGTTGCTGGCATGGGAGAAAAAGCTATATGATGAAGTGAAGGTACGTTCCTTGGTGTTTTTCCTTCACATTTTATCGTTGTAACCGTTTTGCGTATTTCATGAAATGATGATCTGTTGCTTGATTATATATATTTCTCTACCCTTAAAGCCATCTTTACGGTCTTATGGACTTCTTTTTAACTAAAATTGCATCTTGCATTGATATCAATTACAAAAACAACTATACAAAGCACTCGTATACTGAGTATTATTTGTGGTTGACTGTTGCTGGATAGACAGGTGAGCTGATGAAGTTTGAGTACCAAAAAAAGGTTGCTTCACTGGACAAGCTAAAGAAAAGAGGTACCAACTCTGAAGCATTGGAGAAAGCAAAAGCGGCAGTAAGTCATCTTCATACAAGATACATTGTTGATATGCAATCCATGGATTCAACGGTTTTAGAGATAAGTCGATTACGCGATGACCAATTATTCCCAAAACTTTTTCAGCTTGTTGAAGGGTGAGTGACAACAGAGAAAGTAGTATAAAAGTTCTATTTGACTGGTACCTGATTTGTTTTGAGAGAGAATATATTTTCTTCATAAACACTTAGTATCTCCTATGTCATGTTATGTAATTCTGACTATGCTCCTTTAACTAGAGGCATTGAGGGATATCAAATATAACGCAAGAAAAGAAACATTGTAATTTTTAAATGCTAGTTGTGTGCATTTGTCAAATCAGGGTAAACAGTTTTCATTGATCAAGGTGATGATTTAGTGCAATAAATCATGTCCTAAGTATTAAAAAATGCGCATATGGTTAATGCTCCAAACTCCAATTTCTTTATCTCCTATTCTCTGCTTGATTCTGTGGGCAACATCCACATTCAAATGTAGTTTAATAGCCTTTTGTGGAAAGAACTGTTCTGTTAACCATGTTCTGCATGATGTTATGATAGATGCCTTCCCATCCTAAAGTCATGTGCTGCAAAAAGCCCTTAGAGATGTGGTAATGTTGATGTCATTTGAATATGAATCAAGGATTTATCTTTTTGTTGAAGCATATGCTTATGGAAACCTGAATTTGCTGAACACATCCATACTTGGCCCGTGATTCTAGTATTTACACTTCCTATTCCCATTTAGTACCACCTCTCACCATGAGGTGGATTTGTTATACCCTTATAAATTGACGTATGAACTGCAGGATGGCCGCCATGTGGGAAATCATGCTGTCTCACCATGAGGACCAGTCAAGGATAGTGATGGCACTGAGATCTCTCGACATCTCCCAATCGCCCAAGGAAACAAGCGACCACCACCATGAGCGCACATTCCAGCTTTGGGCGGTTGTGCAGGAATGGCATTCACAATTTCACAAGCTAGTAAACTATCAGAAAGAGTACGTTAAGGCCCTCAACAATTGGTTAAAACTAAATATCATCCCTGTTGACAGCAATTTGAAAGAGAAGATTTCTGTTCCACCAATTGAAAATCCCCCTATTCATGGACTGCTCCATGCTTGGCACGATCATCTGGAGAAACTACCAGATGAATTTGCTAGAACTGCTATACACAACTTTGGTGCCGTAATAAATTCAATATTGAAGCACCAAGATGAAGAGAGGAAGTTGAAGCAAAAATGTGAAGACACCCGCAAGGAGCTTGCCCGCAAGACCCGGCAATACGAAGACTGGTATCACAAGTACATGCAACGGAGGGCACCAGATGAGTCAGATCCAGAGGGGGCAGAAGATAAAACTCAAAATGATCTCCTTGTGGAAAAGCAGTTTATGGTGGACACGGTGCAGAAGAGGTTGGAAGAGGAGCAGGAAGCTTACCAGAGGCATTGCCTTCAAGTGAGGGAGAAGTCTTTGGCAAGTTTAAAAACTCACTTGCCAGAGCTCTTTAGAGAACTCTCAAATTTTTCTCGGGCATGTTCAAAAATGTACAGAAACTTGAGGTCCGTATCACAGCCCCCGAATCCAAGTCAGAGATCATTATGAGAATGGTTTCTAAGCATTGGATAACTTGCTTATTTGTGTTTGTTATATGCATTACATAAATTACAACTTATCGTTTGACTTTGAAAGGTTATTTTATACTATGAAAGTATAGTTTCCACTTGAATTAACATGTTTTCTCATTATATCCCGAACTACTAAAACTGACGCAATATTCTTTTAAACTATCAAAAAATTATAACATGCACACTCCACTTAAGTTCAATGATCATGTTGTATTTTCCTGGAAAGTTTTAAGGCCATCATCTTCACACTACAATTATCGTTGGAACAATGGAGACCCGGGAAGCAAATATGAAGACAGAAGAACTAGGAAGAAGCATGAAAACTGTGATGGAGATGGCCAAATGGTATCTTTGGATATCAATCCTAGATAGGTGCAGATGATAAAAATTCTTACTTTTAAGATCAGATTTTTCATTTGGAACCTAAATTCTGGTAAACCCAAAATCTTGCCTGCTGAAAGGTGGAAGTGCTTCGTCATCTTCTCCATCTGGGTTTTGGAAACAAAGCATCATCCTATTTGATGCAAAAGGAAAGTTTTAAGTTCTAATTCCTGTGTTCATTTTATTAACTAATTGGAATTAAAAATAGATTGCCAACAGAATCGAGATTGACTAATCATGCTGCTATGAGCCTCCTTCAGCCTCTGAGCCTAAGAATTATACCGGGCCCCATTGGAATAATTCACCTGTTTCAATTTTCGGGGCTTCTGTAAGCATCGTTCTTGCATGATCCTACCAAGATTTTCTGTAAGCATGACAACTTGCCCTTATTTGGTTCATTTACAAACATATTGGTCTTTTGTCTGCAATTTCTTTACAGATTGGGAGCCCCTCGTACACTAAACAATGGTATTATGGAACCAATTAACCAATTCAGATATAGGAGGCGCTATAAAACTTTAACAAATGGCCGGGTTCTGAAAAATAAGCATGTTTTCAGAATGAAATCCAAGAGGACCTTGATATCATTGATTGCTCAAGGACACTTGAAGTGGTAGGGACGTCAACCTGTACAACAACGTAGTCTTCTTCTTCTATCTCGTGTTTCATTGAGTAGATTCATCCCACCTCGCTTTGAAGGGGCTGCTCTTGCTAGTCTTTTACCTGCATAAGCTAGAACTGAATGAATGGGCCAAGCCATGCAGATTTTAAGCTTCAAGAATTACTCTAAAAGAAAAGGGTACCAATGAAAAATATAAAAGAGATGGCTTTCATACTTATATGACATGCATCACCTCTGGTACATGCAACAAAAACCAAACTAAACACGCTACATGCTTGTATTTCCAATGATCATGACCATGTAATACTAAATTTAATAGCATGACCCTGCATCAGTATGTATGTGGCTTCTATACTGTAAATGTGACCCTTGTTTCTTATTTTGTGTGGCAGTTTGCTGTACTATGCCACTTTTCTTGATAGTTGAAATGAATGCCAGAATGGTCCATTGTCCTGGTGCTATCCCATCTGTGTTCATACATTGGCAGCCAGTGCAATGGAGCCATAGCTTCTATTGATTTGATGAATTTGGAATTTACCTATTTCATGGAAGAGTTCATCCGTATTATGTGCAGTTTTTGCAGATGTTTCTATGAAAAACATCCCATTTTCTTGAGAAAATTTCTCCCCCTCCTGCAATCATTTAAAGAAAGAAAAGAAGCGATTGAGATCTATGCAAGTCCTCAGCACACGAGTCTTAAATATATGTGGCGCATTTTAGACAGAGACAATCCTAATGAACAAAGAGGTGCAGTTGGATTTGGCAAAGTTAATATAAGTATGTATAAACCTTATATTCATACAGAAATAACTTAGATACCTCGGTCTTAACCTCTCTCTTTGCATCCAGGTCATACTTGTTTGCAACTAATGCCATCACCATATTTTGATTTCCTACAAACGGTGATATGGTAATACCATGATTAGCAATATATCAGCAATCACCGAATAACCATCCTAAAAAAAAAACCTGCATTTTTTTAATTTCTACCTATGGGTCCACATGTGAAAAGACCTAAATGCTCTTCTTAACAGGGTTGCTGGAATTTTTAATTGTAACTGAAGGGACTAAAGTTCAGCGAGTGAAGGGACTACATGAAAGAAAGATGCAAATCATATGATCTTAAACTAAAAGAGACTGATGAACAGGCCAACATGTTTAAATGGAAATAGAAACTGATGATTAAGGGGAAGTTTGGTAATGCGTTTCTCAGCACCCTAAAAAAAAGCTGAAAATATTAGTTTTGTAAAATATTCAATTTGAAGCTTTTTTCTAAACGTGGAATAAGTTATAATATGCCACATACTTGTGATTACAGCATGTAATCATCAGCCCACTCTCAAGTTCACTATCAAATTATGTAATCTAAGAATGTGTAATCTTCTGAGTCAAGGAAAGACATGGTGAGTCTGAGATCATCCAAAATGATTTTAATGTCAAGAGTGAATTAATTCAGAAATGTTGAGAGCAGTTTTGATGACCTCACCTTGTCTATGCAATTCTTGAACCCATTGCTTGGCTCGAGTGAATGTATCCTGAAGCCAATACATCATATAAAGCATTAGGACTCGAAAAAATATTGCAAAGATAGGATAATGGAATCTGGTGTGACAGAGTACTGGATTAAAGAGATAAAAAACATGGCCGTCCTTCAAATAAAAATTTGCTAGAGTGTCGTTAATTTACCAAGAAGTTCTCATCCTTTCCTCACGTAACTTCTCATCCTTTCCCAATCCCTTGGGTTGGCATGAGAGACAAGTTCCCCTCACTTCACCTACTCCTCCCCTCTCCCCTCTCAATTATAAAAACTTTCTGTTCTATTCAGTAGAAAAAAAAAGGGAGGAAGCATATTCCTATGAAGCAGTCCTACAGGTTAGTGTCAATCTCTCGCAAAAAAATCAAGCTTATGGCTGTAAAAATGGAAAGTTACTACTATTTTAGCTTATACAAAGGCTCAAGGTACGCATAACACTTCGTTGAGTACTGTCTATTTGAAGCATCATGCCAATGCTGCTATTTCAGAATCCATCCATGGCTGTGAATGAAGAAATGTGTGTCCAAGAACTTTAATAAAAATAGTACCATGCTTGATATGTCATATACAACCAAAGCTGCTGCAGCACCACGATAATACATAGGAGCCAAGCTATGATATCGCTCTTGTCCTGCCGTATCCCATATATCAAACTTCACAGTGGCGTCAGCTAAGGACAGTATCTGAGTGAAAAAAGCTGCTCCAATGGTTGGTTCCTGCATTTAGAGAAATGTCAGGGATTCTTGTTAAATGGACACCCAACAAATAACTTCAATGGAAGAGAACTTTTGTGGTAAAAATATGAGAAAAATACGAACCTGGTGATCAACAAACTGGCCTTTGACAAATCTTAGGACTAAACTGGTCTTCCCAGTTCCCATGTCCCCTAGAACCACCTGTGGAAAAGATGTTTGCGAGTCTTGAATTAGAGAGGTGCAGATCAGTCATCAGTTAAGTTTCTTGCTAAACTATAAATTAAACATGAGGAGTTACTGGATGTTCAAAGCCAGAAACTCTTCTTCAATTAGCTAGGTCTCAACTTGGAAGTAAGTTGCTAAATAATGGAGACATAATTATAAGGATCCAATGTGAAAAACAATAGCAAACATCAGAAGATGTCTTCCTTTGGTGCAGATTCTAACTGAGTTCCAGAGCATCTATTCAGCTTGTCATCTGATTAATGAATAAACCAGGATGGGCTTGGAAGGCAGAGGGAAAAAAACCCAGAAAAACTAGGTAATCCAACATTCTGCAAGCATAGTGAACATCCTCTCTGGTAAATTTAGCAAAATCCAAATACTGAGATCATACCACTGAATCCAATTTCCTCGAGCGGCCTAATTAACTATATATTCTGTGGCCACGAAATTATTGGGTAACCTTTTTTTCATTGTTAATTTATTCATGCACAGTGTGTTGGGTCTTGGACTCCACGAGCCCACCTTCCATCCCATGTTTGAGATAGAACTTGTTGGTAATTAATACTATTTACTGTCTTGAGAATCTGTAGCCCCAAAAATATCATTGAAAGACCACAATTTTCTAGTCAATATATACCATATCGATCGATCTTTAAGCATAACAAATAAATTACTCCCATACATAGCTGCGCATATACGGTACTATACATAAAAATACAAACACAGACAACAAAATGATGATTTTATGTCAGGATAAATAAGAGGACAAAAGAAACCTGTTGAAGAAACAAGTAAAAGGAATGACTCAAGAAAAGGGTAAGACGTACCCACCAGCTTGGCTTGTATAATCTTGTTGCCTGGCCTTGCCATTTTGATTCCTTCGATCAAAACTGTAAAACTTGAATGAAAGAGATATCAGGACCTTGAGAGACAGCTAGAGAAAGAGAGAACAAAATTCACATGCACGAAGTTTCCATAGAAAGGAGTGGATGGAGATCAAGAAGAAAGGGGAGTAATTAGAACTCCAATGAGACTGGTAGTTTTGATGAGGACGCGTTGACTGGTAGGTTTGTATTAAACAGTTGCACTTACTTTTTAGGTATGCTTTTAATGATAATAATGATCTGATCTTTCCATCTTTGGAAAGCATTCTCTAGCAAGCACCTATACCAGTGAAAAACTGAGAATTGATTAAGAAAATATTTACTATGTTTATGAATGTATTATTTTTTGGGGGCATTAATTAAAGTGGTGAATATCGAGTACTTGATCATATCCTGCGATGGCGAATAAGAGTCATGCATGCGTGTAAGGTCATACAATAATCCGATCGAGCCACTGCATGTGCAACGAGTCGACTTAAGGCGAAAGTCTACGTACAATCCTCAAGCTGGTACTGTTGAACAAGCAAATCACCAGTCCTGCACGCAACTCTAAATGGATGTCACGCAATGCTTCATCTGATCTTGCAAACCATATATGTATGGGAGAAGGTCGCTCTTGCATGTACGCTGAAAATGATATAAATTGACGTCACGCAAAGAGACTTAATGGATCCTTTGACATGTGGCACAATGATATTTCTCTTCTCGCAATGGGGATGTCCTTGTACAAAACATATTTATTTACCTTTCCTCATCGTTTATGATCTATACAATGATAGTATATATGGCACCAGCTATACTTTTGGGGGACTTTCTTCCCGATAACGTTTGTTCATCAAATTACTACACATAACAGTTGATGAAAACTTAATTTAAATATATATATATATATATATACATATATATATTAGGTGGTTTTTAGCTCCTGACCAAACTTAAGAGACAAATTATACTTTTAAGGGTAAGAAAAAGGGAAAAAAGAAAACATATTTATAGACAAAAGAGAGATTTCTTCACGGACACTCTAACACATGTACATGTACTTTGATTGTTTGCAACTTGGTTTGGTGGTCCAAAACATGAATAAAACAACATACTTAGCTTATATAATTCTTCTACTTTCCCCAAAGCATCCTCCCCATTTCCTTGTTGGCTTGGCAACGTTAAACATATTTTCGACCTTTTCCAGTTTTTCTACGAGGTCCTGTTTTCCCATTAATTATCATACAAAGTCTTTATTACTTTATTCCTTCCCCCTTCCTTGTACATCATGTCCAATAATTGCATAAACGACACTTTCAATCAATTAAACGACCACGAAATAGAAACTCTACCCCACAACAATTTCCTGCGTCCATACAAAATAATTAAATAGTAAACCATCTAGAAGTACGAGAATGCCCCTTATCTATTTTTATTTTTCCCCTTTATACCCACCCACCAATCAAAATTCAAAAACCCCTCATCACCCACTCTATGCTTTCTCGAACGGTCACCATGGCCACCTCCAAAGCCGACTACTACCACCCCATACACGTACCCATTCCCCCGCACCAGAACTACGTCGTTCTAACCCCATACTACCACTCCTCCAACCGTAACCGCTTACGTATAATCTGCACCGGTTTGATCATCCTCCTAGCCGCCGTCGTTTACATCTTCTGGCCCGCTGACCCTGACGTCAAGATCGTTAGGCTCCGCCTGAACAGGATCCACGTCCACACTTTTCCCCGCGTATCCGTGGACATATCCATGTTCGTGACGGTGAAGGTCCGAAACACCGACGTTTACTCTATCGACTACACGATGATTGACGTGGCAGTCGGGTACAGGGGAAAGAAGCTGGGTCACGTGAGGTCTGACCGGGGACACGTGAGGGCCAGAGGGTCGTCCTACGTGGATGCCCAGCTGGAATTCGACGGAGTGGAGCTCATGTCCGACGCGATGTACCTGCTTAAGGACCTAGCCAAGGGTAGGGTGCCGTTCGATACTCGAACGGAGATTAAAGGCCAGCTCGGCCTGTTCTTCATTCAAGTCCCACTGTCGGTAAGATCTTCATTTGAAATAATATTTTCTGGTTAGAATTTGAACTTTGAAGTTAAGTTTAGTTCAAATGTGAGTAAAATTTAAGGTTGAAGTTATTACCAAATTCTCTTAAATTAAGCTTTAAGCTAAAAGACAGTGACAATTCAATGTCATGGAAGAAGACGTGACAGTGCGGAAACCTTTCATTCAAACCAAACTCTAAAAATATTTTGGAGGGCTGAATATTTATTATTAATGGTCGATGTGCGGAATAGATGTCATTAGTGACAGAAATCTCACAAACTACTTTGCTTCACTGTGGAGATCAAGTTCAGTCAATGTCATTATTTCCATATGAGAATCTTGAGTTATATGCTCTTTCAACTTCTATGAACTTCATTACCTATTATTAATCTATCGATTACAATACTAAATATTGACTTGAGTTGAGAAAATCTAAGCATCTCTGTT
This sequence comes from Juglans mandshurica, assembly GCA_022457165.1. Lineage (NCBI taxonomy): Eukaryota > Viridiplantae > Streptophyta > Magnoliopsida > Fagales > Juglandaceae > Juglans > Juglans mandshurica. Next base: position 6,720,533 of record CM039619.1, on the reverse strand, counting down.
TCAAGAGAGTTGGCATTTCTAATTTTTATTTCATAACATAACATAAAGGGGAAGTGGTGATCGGACTCATAGGAGCTTTATTCTGTAATATATTATTTTGACTAAAATAGATTTTGGGAGTGTTAAGTTTAGAAAGAGATTTAAGTAAAGCTCACAAATTAATGTGTTTAATGTGTGATACATTAAATCTGCTTCACAGAAAATCTGATATATGATATATCTAGGGGTGAAAGTTGGTTGGTCTGGACCGGAGAAACCGACTGGACCCCTGGACCAAGACTAAAATAGAGGACCGAGAATTTTCGATCCAATTCTAGTCCAGGGATTTCCCACCCCGGACCGACCGAATTAAAAAAAATATATTTTATATATATTATTTATATAATAATTATATAGTTAATTATGTAATTTTCATCTAACCTATCACTATTAAAAATATAAAATTTTAAATATGTTATTAACAAATTAATATTCTATCAATTAACTAATGTATAATATCAATTAACTAATTATATAGTAATTATATAAGTTAAGAATGTAATTTTCATTTAATTTATTATCATTGACTATATAAATATTTTTTTTATTGAGTTAGTTACATAATCCACATTAATAATTCACTTAATTTTAATTTAGTATTTTAAATAAATTTTTTATTAATTTATTTATAAAAAAATAAAATAATAATAATTGGGCCGGACCGACCTAACCGGACTGAACCGGACCGATTTACACCCTTAGATATATCACATCAATTTGTGAGTTTGTTTTTTCTTAGATGTCTTCATAAACCAAACATTTTTCTGTGGAGTTTGATGAACCTGAGTTATTTTGTCCATCAAAGTAGGGAAATTTCAACTCTATCCTCGACACCTTAAAGATAAATTTCATACTGGCATGGGTTGAAGATATTATTGGTTTAGGATGGTTTGCGGTTTCTCAGGAAACATTCAGGACAAATAGTTTATTGACAGATGATCTTCATGTAGTGGTCTGTAAAGGCATCTTCGCCTCTTTTTTTTTTGCCGAATTTTGGAATTTTTTACAAGAATGAGAATTGTTATCATCAAGAAAAACCAGAGAATGTTCGAGTGGCAGATGTCTTGGAGATTGACATGGTTTGCAGGTGTGCAGTGCAATTATCAAACCAAATGCTTAATGTGGGATGTTTTGGAAATGCTCCAAATTGCGATTTTCCTTTCTATTTTGTTTTATTTCATGATTTCTTGTTTGAAGAAGTTGAATTCAGTTCTTCGTCCAATTTCCCTCTTCACATATCCACTTCCTTTCTCAATATGATGTTGCGATGTAGCACATCTGGAGTCTGGTCACGAGCCCCAGAGACATAAATGACAAAAAATAAGTCCTCATCAAATAATATTTTGGTCCTCCATGTTTATTGCTTCTAATATTCTTCCACTTTTCTCTTACATTCCCATTTTTTTCAAAGTTACTGATCCTTCATATTAATTTTCTACAGGCAAAAGTATCATGTGAGGTGTTGGTAAATACAATCAATCAGACAATTGCTCGGCAGAATTGTGTCGCTGAGGTGAGCAGCAAAAAGCCTATTTACTGCTACTTTTTGCTGCTACTTGCAGGACTAAAGTCTCTATTTGAATGACACGTCTCTCCGGATATACACCATGGCTCTCACTCTTATCACTTATAGAAATTTTCAATCGAGACCATCAGTGCACAATGGACCAAGTCCTCAAACTGCACCATGCAAATAAAATCAAATTGCTTTAAAAGCTTTTGGCTTGTTGCAATCAGCCGCTCAGTAGTCATAGTACTTATGCAGTTAAGGACTGGTTGAATTTCTTATACTAACTTTTATCTTTTTATGCTTTCAGTGATGGATTTGACTGCCATGCACAAGGTGCCGCACAGCAAGAAGGTTCAGAGGGTGTCTAAGCTCCCTAAATTTGTTTACATATTGAAACAGGCTCGAGTATATGAACTTTGAAGCATGGATAGTCCATGCTAATATTTTATACACCACATGCCTGGTTTCTGTAGTCATATGATATAATTCTGTAATGTTGGGTGGGCATTGTGAAATATATATATTTTAATATATAATGATTGTAGGGGAAGTGGCTCGGGTGTAAAGATAATTATTCTCTGATAATTTATTACAGAGACAATTAAATATATTACCTTTACCTACCAGAACTTCTAAGTAGTTTTGTGCAAGTGCTTTTGGGAATCAAGCCAGGGTTATGACGTTTGTATGGTGAATATATTCTTTGTGGTGGTGTTTACAGTGGGGAGGCTTTTGTTTTTGTTTTTTTTTCCATAGTGGCAAGTGAGTGGTGCAACTTGTGCTGGTTTACTTTGGTTTGGCCTGAAATAGCAAACTTGAAGGTTAAATTTGCAAGTTCAAGAGCTAAAATCAGAAGGTTGAGTATTGGAAACCAAATCAACCCGCAAAAACCTCGTTTTAATACCTAATAGCCAACGCATTCAACTTGGCCCACCAGTAAGCAAGTTTCCAGCTTCATTTCCATTGAATCCAAAAGGAACCCAGAACAAAACAAAGAAACCGAACGACTGGTTGGAACCTTGTGCCAGTGCGTCCACCTTTACCGCCTCATAGCTCATGCTCTTTGCGATGAGGTTGCCGCCAGAGCGAGCCTCTGCTGCAGATAAGCTTCATCTTTTAGGACCAGTCCCCCCGTGTGCTTATAAGTCTACTGAGAAATAAAAAGCCAACAAAAAAGCACTCCCTTTTCTGAAAACAAATCCAAAAACTTTTCTACCTCACCTTTCCTTGGCTTCTTTGCCTTCCTTGCTTTTCTTCACTACTAAGAATGGAACATAGTGATCTCTCCTAATTCTAATCAAATATATATATCTATATATATATATATATAGATATAAGCCATCAACCGAAAATAAGAAGAAGAATAAACCCTGATGTGTCACCCAGACTTTTTCTTGGTTGAAGTCGCCGATGACCGGAGAAATAGAAGAAGAAGAAGAAGGCAATTTGCATGGGCAGAGACGGCCACGGTGGAAGCGGCTAACCAGCAAGCAGAAACCGAGCTAGCTACAGAGGTCAATAGAGATGGGGCGACAAAGAAGTACTGCATGTGTTCACCCACACGCCACCCGGGTTCATTCAGGTGTAGATATCATCGGTCTGAGTATATATGGCTAGGACGAAGAGGACCCATGTCCAGCTAGATTTTACACGCTTTGTTGCACTTGCATACATAGGAAAAAGGATTTACCTGCTAAAAGCCTAAAACATCCATGTACTTTGTGCTTCCCAAGTAATAAAATTCTGCCATATATGTCCTAGTCTTGTAAACGAGTTTCGGGCTGGTTTATACTGTCACAAATCGAATATATCTGTAACCATCTTGACATTTTTTAGAACAGGTGGTCGGTTAAAATGGAAGTATATATGTGTCACAAGATTTGGATGCAAAAACTGAGTCTTGATTACGATTATTAATTAAAAACATCCAATGATTTAATTGCATAGATAAATGCCTTCATGGTCTAGAGGTGGCTTTTATGGTGAAATTACCATCGGATGCTTTTTCTCTCCTTCATATGGCAATGAAGATGTATATGCAAGCACATCCCCTTCGTTCTATATTGCTTATTCAAATGAGTTACACCCTTGTCGATTTTCAGCATTTCCTCTTCCTTCTAATTAGGAAATCAAAAATGGAATCTTCAGGCTTGTGTGTGTGTGTGTGTGTATTGCGGGGGGAGGGAGAGTGAAAATGGGCCTAAAAAAAGCGCCATATCTTCAGGTCCTAAAAATGGGCCTAAAAAAAGCGCCATATCTTCAGGTCCTACCAGAGAAACGAAATTGTTAGTGCTGGTGAAGTGAAAACAGAGAAAATGTAAGTCCAGCCTCTCCATGTGCTAGAAATCAGGAGTCTTTTTCATACAACCTATTCTGTTAACTTTGTTTGAGATCAAAGTAAGCATAGGTCTCCGCTAGGACCGAGCTGTGGGGTTCACGGTGTGACGGTAGGAGCGTTGGTGCAACCATATCTTGTTACATCAGGCCCCACCTGGTTCATTAAAGTTGTCGGCAGTTCAATTGGTAGGTCTATTGTCACAGACTACACGGCTCGAACAGAGCATCTCTAATGACACAAGTTTCTGCAGACAACAGAAAAATAACATATCAAAACCAGACCAAAAATATGATATGAAAATAGTAATCTGTTTAATCAAAATGTACTCAAGAAAAGGATACAAAATGTACTCAAGAAAAGGATACATGTTTTTGCATGCATACACTTTTGACAGAAGAACCTAATCAAATGCAGTAGAAAAGGTAGAGGGGATTGGCAGAAAGCCATACTGGACAATAATGACAGTAAATTATTGATGACAAAAACTTAAAAAATCCAACCACTTGAAGTGAATTGGTTACAAAGATTGTATTATGATCATTATACTGAGTCGAGGCCTTCATATCCTCAACTACTTATTTGCAGAGGCACCAGCCTTCCAGAAAATGATCAGAAGAGCTTGAAGTTGCACCTAATCCCCTGGCTAATAAGGGACAGCTAATGATTTCTCCCAGAAAAAACACAGTTGCATACAGTTCTTGGGGGAGAAGGCCTGTCACTTTTTAAGATATATATATATATATATATATATATATATATATATATATTAGAAGAGGGAGGAGCCCCAATTGTATTAAAAACACTCGCTTATTATAGAGGAAAACCGTGATAACAAAACTGACACCTGGAGGTTATATATAGACATAAACACCAAATCCAAGCCCAAAAACTATTTTATACAAACCAAAAAAATTCTATGGTGGTCGAATATAAGGTAAACCCCATCTATCGGTACGTACAAAACCACAAAACCGACCCGGACCATAATTATCCCCAAAAAAAATACATATATCGGTAAAACCTCAAAATAATGTCAACAAATTAGATGTCTTACTCCTTGCCTATACAATTACAAGTAGATTTCTTTGTCCCTTCTTCTCTCTTCTACATAATTTTGGCACCATTTCTACTAATCGCAATGTACTATGCCTCGTTGGTTCTACATAGATAGATGGTCCAAAGTCCCTGATTTGGTCCCCAAATTCATTCAATGAATTCCAATTGCCTTACCAACTATTGTTCCTTCCCAGCAAGTAAGTTTTATGAGGGCATGGGGTATCTGCTCAAAGCAACTAACTCATCAACAATTCCCACCAACTACACATCTTTGTGTTCGATAAAATTGGCATCAGTTTTAAGCTCGAGTACTGAGAACAGCGTGCTGCATTTTCGAACTGCATTCAACCAATTATTAACTGCCACGTTAAAAAAATAGCTCTAATGAGTTTCTGAACAAGTTGACTTCACTTGATAGGTAGTCCCGGAATACAGACACCTTCCTCTATCTGTCAGTTGATTGATATTTATATAAGCAATCCTAGCTAACTACCTAATGGTTTTCCATTTTAATGTACTAGATAAGCAAAAAGAAATCTATCGACTGTATAGTTTATAACTATATATCTTATTGAAGAAGTTCTCGTATTAGGCTTCAATGAATTACGCAAAGGATGCATTAATTGTGCAGCAAGCCACAGAAACTCGATGTTCATGCACTCACGACATATGAATAATGCAACAAGGTAGTCACGATGCATGTACTTGGAGTTGGATGGCCCTTCTCCACTACTCAATCGGCTTAGAGTTTCCCAGATAGTCTAGAGATTTGACCACTAGACTATTTGACCAGTCACCACACAGTAATAATAACAATTATTGGATCAAATAGGCAATGGTGGTGGACAGAAAGTGTGGTGCCCTGCCCAGTGCCCTTTTTAAAGAGGGATATTGCCCCACCAGATAGGATAGGATACATGGGCCAGTGGCCTATAAAGAAAAAAAGTTTTTATTTATGATCTGCCTCATTTAATGTGAATTAAAGTGAGTTTAATTTTTGGAACTGCATCATATAAACATTGCCAAAATCACAGGCTATCTGCTTCATTAAGGCCAAGTTCAATGGCCAGTCCACTGTCCCTAAATCGTCTAAAATATGTCTTCCAGTCCAACTACAAAGGCTTAGAGGATGAGTCTGATGGGTGATTCAAAAGCTACCATAAAATGTTGCATAATTTCAGGATGCTCACATTTTCATGACATCCTTTTAGAAAATGTAAAATGACGAGTTTACCACCACCCCAATGGTCCTGCTGTCATGACATGATTTTATACTTAGGTTAAACGTATTATATGATTTGACTTCATAATCAGGCTCCGCATATAAATAGGGCAGAGAGTGAGTTCACACTCTTTGCTATCAAAAACCCATCTCCAAGTTCTAAGATCTAAAAAAAAAAGACATTTCGTGCTGTTCTTTTTCCCATGAACTTCAACAGTTGGTGGAGCTCAAATACTACTAACTTCAGGTCGAGCCTGAAGCATGTTAAAAATGGCTACGAAAGGGTTGTGTCATTGGATATAATGGTGGCCGGATCCAGGATATCAAGGTGGAGAATCCTATGGAGAAGATTGAAGAAGGAAAAGAAGAAGTATTTCGGTTGTACTGCTTCGAATTTAAAGCAGGTCCCTTCCTATGATCCTTATACGTACTCTCAGAATTTTGATCAGGGATTGATGTGGGCTGACCCAGATAACCACTTTCGATCATTCTCAGCTCGGTTTGCTGTTCCGTCAAGGATTTTCCAGAAGAGTGAATTGGTTTGCTGATGGGAGCTGAAACGAGAAAGAAAACAGTGTGTTTGAGGGTTTTTTTTTTTTTTTTAATATCTATATATATTTTTGCTCCTTGAAACATCTTTTTAGTTTTGATATTCTCCTTTGTTTGTTTGTTTTTTTGTGCATGATGTTTGTCTTATCTTCAACTTGTGCCATTGGCAATTTGGCATTCCTTAAGTGTTGATTAAGTTTAGCCGTTAAAACGAGAATGCTTTTCATTTTGTCATTTGAAATCGGTCTGCAGAGAGAACTGAAGGGATTATTATGCAGACCTTGCAATGACAGTGATCTTTGCTTTGAGCTAAACTTCTAAAATTATGTAAAAAATCTCTTGTAATATCCCGGATTTTAGTGAATAGGCTCCACATTGTTAAGGAGGAAAAATTCTTACCTTTTATAATGAGTTTTAAAGAACCTCAATTGTAACATTTGACTAGTCTAGTTGAAATATAGACCAAGATGTGTAACCTTTTAATATCTGATCGACCTTGGAAGGGTCTACAAACCCATAAATGATTGAAATCGTGGCAAATAATGGAAGACATGAGAAAAAGGTAGAACTTTTGTTCGTCCAAAACCCTTTAGTATATGTGATCGATCCACTTTTTTCGTTTTGTGGTAAATTTTTCTGTGATGTTTGTTTGTTTAGCTTGAATATTCTATTTCATCAGATAATTGTACTTTATTCTTCTCTTCTCGTGGTCTATCTCTATCTGAACTTTACATTATTGAAGACAAAGGGATATAATTAATGGATGTTTTCTTCAGATTTAGACTGTACTATTATCAGAATCTTACAGCATTGCCATGCGTGCTTAGAAAGCAAAGTTCAATTTTCTTCTTCCCTTTTCTTTTCTGTTTGATGACTGGGATCCAGGCAAAGTCATAATGCTATTAGGTGTATATTTATATATGATAACGCATTCCAATGATTTTCATGCCAGCTGGCTGGGTGGTCTAGACCTGAAACTCAACTCCAAATTCCAAATCTGCACATGATAGAATTCCATTACCTTGATCACAGGAATTTTTTCACGTTTTGTCTTATTCATACATCTTTAAAGCTGTGAAAACTTTGGGGGAAGCTTCAGGTTTTTATAAGAAGTGAAGTTTTAGAGCCAGTCTTTAATTGCATGAGGTTCCAAAAGAAAGTAAGATTCACTTTTCATGAAACCCATTTTGGTAAAACACACTTTGCTCAGAACAGACCCTTATAGCACACTTGAGGTCTCTATAATGCAAGTGTCTTCTTTTACATGCACTCAGCTACCCCATGAAAATTCTTAACAGCTCATCTTAGAGAACTCAGTCCAGAAAAATGAGGTCCACTAGAAAATTGAATGGCTCTGCGGAAGTGCCACATGTACCCTTGAAATCTTTTTGCGGGACAAAGAAGTTTATTCTTGGTAGAGCATTGTTATAGTATGTGGCTCATATTGAGTGGACCACATATATAGAGAAAGCAGACTGATGCCGAGAGTGAAGCGGAGCAGATCAGTGAGGGGAGCGTAGCTCACCGAGCGGAGCGGAGTGGAATTTTCTAATACCTCTTGTACGGCTAGGGTTAGTCTAAATACATATGATGTAACCCTAATTTCATACTTAGCGAAAATTCAACCCCCGCTCTTGTGGATGTAGGCACACTGCCGAACTACATTAAATTTTGTGTTTTTCTTGTTTTCTTTTTTCCGTACTATTCATTATAATTGCCGCACATAGCACAACAAACATAATAATAGTTTTAAGGTAAGATTTACAATATCGAAAAAAAAATGAGAACAAGCATCTACAGCAAAAACCCAATACAATTTCTAATCACCTTCGACCATGCTTTTGTTTGTTGTACATAAATGGTTCGTAGTTCTAGAGCTTTTCATCCCAATGAATTCAATGAATTCCAACTCCATAGTACCATATATCAACAAATTGATCACCATGTGCTGCGTAATTTAAAGATGGTAGGGTATCTGTCCCCCAGCTAAACCATGCTTCAACATATTCCCACCTACTTCACTTGTGAATCTCTTCTCCTAATGATGTTTGTTTGGAACTCTTTGTTTGTCCTCAGAAAAAGTGGCAAGCCACTTTCATGCACATTGTGCACAAAAGTTGTTCTTCCAATGCCATATATGGCTACAAGACATACTCCATAAACTATGAGAATTGAGAGGGAAAAACAACTGAGAATAGATAAACTGTATGTGTGGATTTGGATACGTCCATTTTTTAGGAAAAACACATGCTCTTTGTTTCGATTTCTTTGGCTTTCAGTCAGAAACTGAAGGGCTGTGAGATGCAACCTTGATACACGATTTTTATTCACACAAGCGATAAATAAAATGAATAAATAGAATGGAAATAAGGTTGTGGGTAGACAGACATTGCTAAAAGACTTAAGGTCAACTGAGGAACTAACTGAAATCCAAATTGAGCCCAAAACCTTCTCTACAGCAGAGAGAGGCCACAGATGACAACGACTGCATAAACACTGCAGTCAATGAAAATGGCACGGATAGCCTGATACGCCACCAGGCCTCTCTCCAAAACCTTCTCTGCCTTTTCCCAGTTCTGTCCATCTTCTTGAAGTGCCACTCGTTCTTCCTCTGCCTCATCAAATTCTCTTCTCTTCTCAAGGTACACTCTTGCAAACACAATCGTTACATCAGTCAGCAAGAGTATGTAAAGAGGCCTTGAGGCTACAACACTCTTCGAATTCACCATGTTCCTTCCAAATAATGGGTAATCAACGTAAGAAAAAACAACCAAGAATGCTATTATGAGAGAACAAGTGACGCGTGTATTCTCAGAAGCTACAATGCAGGAATGTATTCTCTTGGAAGTGAAAAGTCTAGGTTGACGCCTTCGTGGTTTTGGAAGCTGCTGGTCCCTCTCTGTTGAGGTCTTTTGAACTATTGTTTTGACCCCATTATCCAAAGTAGTCTGAATTTCTTGAGCTTCTATACTAGTGCTGCCTTTGTTCAACTGAGTCTCTCCTTGGCTTCCTATGCCAAACTTATTTCCACTGGAATCTTCATCCGTACTCTCCTTATTCAGCAATGTATCATCAGAGGTATAATCCTTAACCACAGCACCTGCTGCAAAATCAGTGAAATCAATTATGAGATTAGTTACCCAGAAATGTAGGCTTTTCACTCCTTGAAGTAATTGATAATGGTGCAAGATCAGGTCATTCACCATTCACCATTACCTTCTCTGGTTGTTTCTTTTTCCATTAACACTAAAATAATGGTAGTAAATTCAATCACGATAAATGCTTCTTCTGATTTAATTTATTTTATTTTTGCTCTGAATCATAACTTTCCTATACACAATTTCGTCCGGAGTACTAATGTGGGAGCTCTATGGCCATAACATGGGTATGCAAGGAATCATGCATTTTGTACGAAGTTTATGAACTATTCATATAGACGAGATCCATTGAGTGAGAAAAACCAATATCAAGGACGCAAACGGAAGAGAATCTACCAGAGAAACCAAAATCATGTACAGATTAAAACGTAATCCAACTGCTAATCATAAAATTGAAAGTGTCCTCATTAAGATTCTTCATATCAGTAATATCCCTACATTTCACAACAAAATGAGACGCATTTCAAAATATCAAGAAATTCAAACAACAAGAAAAAAAGGAAAAAAAAGAAAAAGCGGCTTGATAGGTGTTATGTTATAATGACGAATTTTTCGTACCCCTAAGATGATGATTAGAACCATCATCCCCATGATGATGGTGTTGATGAGGAGGGTCTGATGATGATGATATTATTGATTGGGATGGTGGTGGCGATGTTGGGAGAGTTTTGATTCGGCCTGTAATGAGAGCCATACGATCCGACCCTCTCTCTACGATTCTTCTTCTTCTTTCTTCGCTGCCATGGTTGGTCGCCATTTCTCTCTCCGTATCTCTCTGGTGCCTTTGAAAGTGGCAGGCAGGTATTTCTGTTGAAATAGGATATTGTGCTTTCTATTTGGCCAAGTTGAAGTTGTTCGCTTTCAGACGATGTCGTTTAAGAGATGAAAAAAGTGAAAAAGAAGAAAATAATTGTCAGAAGTGGGATTTGAACCCACGCTCTCTCACGAGAACCAGAACTTGAGTCTGGCGCCTTAGACCACTCGGCCATCCTGACTTGATGTGAAAATGTAAGCTTTACTTATTAATATACTAAAAATGGTTCTACACTTTATGTAAAAACACAAAACTGTCAGCAGCAAAAGATGTTCAACGCCCGAAGTCAGAATCGAAACAAGATGAGACATTAATTAATATTGGGGGCTACTTTAATTTTGTTACGTATATAATTGCATCATGTATATTAATAGATTGCCCGCACGCACGCACGCATCTTCGTTAAAGTCAACTTTGTGTTGTTTCATATTACAAGTACCATTTACATGAAGAGTAATTCTACATACATTTGTGGAATGCGTAAACGCCGTACAGTCGCTTTGAAAAAGAGTGAGGTCTATTATTAAAAAATTAATTTTTTTCATGTGGATCTCATATTTATTCACTTTTTTCAAAGCGACTGTACGGCGTTTGCACACTTACGACTGCAAGTATCATTTCTCTTACATATTATCATTTTTTACGCAAGGTGCTCGTTTTCCATTGCCATGCACGCTGCACTAACTACCTTATCCGGCCTCATGTATAGCACCATCAGTGTGCATGCTTATCAAATATCTATCTCTATTATATAATTGTCTATCTAACTGTTATAGTGTTTTTTCTTGTTCTCCTGTTAAATTTTCTTGTTTCTGTTAACTCCGTTAACTTTTGCCCTACCTTGTACGCATTCTATAGTCTACTATTCTCTCTCCTTGGCTTAGGGTTTCTCTCATCTCTCTCGCACTTACAATGGCAGACGAAGTGCAGTACTCGTCCAGTAGTGATACTGCCACCAACAGCGCCGTCTACTGGTACTCGCAACCCCACCGGATTCTCCGCTCCAATCGCTCCTCAGTCTCCCAACTCTGGCCACGCGCCGCCTCCCTCATACATAGAAATGAATACGCCGATGAAAACCTAGAAACTAGCAGCACATGAAAGTTCAACTACCCCTATGCCACACTAGAAAAACAAACTTGACATCCAATCAAGAAACCGGCCAAATATATCCATGATAAAGAAAACTCCCACCCAAACAGAGCGCCTCAATTCACACGGGATAGCGAAATAAATCTTAAACTACACTTCACATTCAGATCTCATCGACAGAAAAGAAAGGGGATGAAAAAAAAACCCACAAGAAAGAACAAATTTGGCATGCAACCGAGAAACCAAAAAAAAATAAAAAAATTACATTTGGACAAAAAAAAAAAAAAACTCCTACAAAAAAACAAACCAGTATCATTTAAAGGAAAAAAAAAAAAAAAAAACACAAACACAAACACAAGAAACAAACTTGGAAAAAAATTTCATAAATTTATCATTTTCTTCAAAGGCAACGACAGAGATAGGAAACCAAGTCTCCTCCATCCAAGATCTCCACCGCATGAAAGAACCTAACATCACCACAAAATATGAAGAGGACCTTACTGGGTTTACGTCTACGAAATGGGTCTTCCGATTTGCTTATGTAAGAGCATCCACATTGGTCTATACATATATATATATATATATATATATGTATATGCAAAGTATATTTATATAATATGACCCTAAAATCCTTTACATTGGTTTATGCATATTCAAATATTTAGCTAGTTATGAATAATGTTTATCTAAATTTGGATAACGACTATTAACTCCACAAAACATATTTTAATCATTATTTCTCTCTCATCTCACTCGGTCTCTCACAATCTTTTACTTTTCTTCCTCCTTCAACAACACAACAAACTTTCACCTGCACATTCATTTTATTATTATAATATATTATATTTTTTTTTCATGTTATTATATTTTTAATATAATATATTAAAAAATTATATTTTTTATTATTACATTTGTATTATTAATATCAAATGTATGTAGTGGATGTTAATTTCAAAATATATATATATATAACTGATTTTAGCAAAAAATTAATAATAATAAAATAATAATATTTTATTATTATTATTTTTTAAATATACATAAGTCAATGTGAGAATTTTATTTAAATAATAAAATGATTATGCAAAAGAGGTGATTTTCTATATGTATTATAATATTGCTTTTTATTTAACCCACCATTCAATTCTTTAATAAAAGTTAAATGTTTTAGAATATTAAATAGAATAAAATAGGTAGCGGAACTAATGCTCCATTTCTCCTTTGACGCACACGGGGAATAAAAAAGATTAATACTACGTGCAGTTATGGAATGTATAAATGTCGTGCAGTTACTTTGAAAAAGAGTATGGCTTATTATTAAAAAATTAATTTTTTTTCATGTGAATCTCATATTTATTTATTTTTTCAAAACAACTGCATAACGTTTGCATACAGTATTTTTTTTTTTTTTTTGCGCCTCTCTCAAAACACCTGCATGCGGGACCAACAGATAAAAGGCTTAGATCCCTATATTTTAATTTAATATGTTATTGATCAGAGAAATTCTATTTGCAGTCTCCACTTGGGGACTGTATGTGCAGGTCCTTTATTAAATGAGAAAGAATATCATTTTAGGAGGAATAATTTTGTAATTTTAAAAAATTTTAAAACTAAAATAACCTAGGCTTACATTGCAGTCTCCAAATGAAGACTGTACCTAGCATTGCTCTATTGATCAACAGAACCCATTACCACCTTGGCCAAAAAATTAAGGCACCGCTTTCTCCAAATGTTTAATTTTCTTTTTGATAATATTTTTTTCCTTACATAATGGAGAAAGTAATTATTGTGATCACATGAATACTCAGGAGAGGTTTGGATTTATAAATGAGTTGAGATGGATTGAGATGGTTTGTGAATAGTTGAATAAAAATTAAATTATTTATTATATTTAGTGTGAAAATTTGAAAAAGTTATTTTAAGATTTGAAAAAATTAAATTGTTTATTGTATTTTATTTGAGAATTTGAAAAAATTGTAATGATGAGATGAGTTGAGGTGAGTTTTGAATCCAAACCTCTCCTGAGTGATTTCTTCTTTTAAAGTTAATGTGCTGCATGTATAATGCACAAAAGTGGCCCGCAATAAATCACAGGACCATCCGCATATGAAATTTAATACTTGTTGCAGGTATTGTGAGAAATATTGTATGATTTTTTAAAGTTGACCTCATTTTTCAAATTTTTATTGAAATATATTTTGTAAATTTATATTAAATTTGTTTAACATATATATTATTAGGGTAGTTATATATATTATTTTATTTTCAAATCTTTAGTTCATATATTAGTATGTATATTACTAAATTGAATGGATATATAATCCAGTGTTGATTTTTTCAAATTCTCACAATATGATATATATATATATATATATATATATATAAGATTAACATATATATTTTTATACATTGGGCGAGAGAGGATATGAGGCTGATTTTAGGCAAAATTATGTTTAAGGTAATTTAAAAAAAATAGGTGAATCAGATCAAATAATTTTATTAAAAAATAATATATCTACTTGTGAGAATTTATAAATTATAGAGATGGGTTGTTAATAAGATAAAAACGTAAAATACTTTCAACAGGCATGCGTGCTTTATGCTTAAACTTAAAAATAAAGTTAAAAATAAATTTATATAAAAATAATTACATTCAACTACTCTACCAAAATGCTCGAATTTCACAAAATGTTAAAAATAGAGTGTCAATCATTTGAAGATTTATCTAGCAGCTTCCTAATCATATATGCACATTTGTTTTTTTATTATCTCAATTCAAAATTATTTTGATCTTTCTCAAATTTTGTTATAATTAGTTAGATATTTTGTTATATCAATGTTAAATTTTATTATTCCCTTTGTAACATTTCTTATTTCTTTACTATTTAATATTAGTAGGTCATCCTGCTAATTTGCAACATATTTCAACTCGATACTTCCGTTCAATAACTTCATTTAAGAGGCAGATTAGTTACTATTAGAAGAAAAAAATAAAAATGATTGATCAAGCGCACTTACAAAAATTTAAGACTCTTAACCTCATTTTTCAGATACTCATTCTCTAAATTTGGAATTCTTAAGGTGAGTTTGGGATTATTTTTCAGACGCTCATTCAACTCTCAACTTAATTCAGTTCAACGTTCAAACACAACCTTAACCTCATTTTTCAGACACTCATTCTCTTCATAAAGTGTCATGTCATCCTCATCTGTTGTGCTAACAAAGAATACTTATATAGATATATAAAAAATCTTCACAACCTCTTCACACTCCACACTCTACATTTTTTTTAATTTTTATTATTTTATTAAATATTTATTATATGAATAATGAATAAAAAATTTGAAATAATTTTTAAAAAATAAACTAAAAAAAATATTTAAAAAATATTAAAAAAATTTAAAAAATGTGGAGCGTGAAGTGTGGTGGAGGTTGCGTAGCAAAACTCATAGATATATATGTGCTTTATTTTTATTTTAATCAAATATAATAGTGCTTTGAACTGGGCAATGTGGGCATACGTGCTTGAGTCTTACTAGTATGTACGTACATATATATATGTATGTAAATATATATATATATATATATATATATATATATATATATATATATATACTAGATGTATTATGGGTTGTATAAGCACCGCATTATTTTTGAAAAAGAATGAGATCCTTCATTAAAAAATTAATTTTTTTTTATGTGAATCTTATATTTACTTACTTTTTAAAAAAAAAATATACGACGCTTGAACACTTTATAACTGTAAATATCACTTCTATTTATAAATAAGTTTTACATCAATGTATGAGTCATATTCAAAATTTATATAACACTAGCATTTTCCAGTAAAAATTTATAATTTTCTAAATCACAGATAGCTAGGCATCCGCGCGCGTACGTTGTGGCGGGAACAAATCATGCAACGAGATTAATGATCATAGATCTACTTGGTAGGGCACATGCATGAAAAAAAAGTCATGAAGATGATCATCATATATATATATATATATATATATATGCTAAATGATGAGTTAGATGATCATCATATATTCGTCAAAAGCTTTATACGTGGGTGCTCAAATAATAAATTATTAGGCCAAAAGGGCAATATATATAATTCTTGTTTGCTATTTATAAATTAGAAAATCTCAACGAAATATACTAATAATTAATGTTTCCTTAAGTTTCTTTTATTTTTCCCTTAATTATAAGGATTAATTAATGGTGGCATGCATGGCTTGTGCTGGCTTAAGCTAATTATAGCTAGCTAGGGTTAGCAACTTAATTTTGTCAACTCTAAAGATCAATAGTCAAACTTAATTAGATTATCATGTAAATTAGGTTTGGCACGCTTGGGCTTGCAAATTATTGAGAATAAACGGCGCACGATGATCTCTTGCATGCTGCTTAAAAAAGTCAAACAAAATAATTTACTTTATCGTTAGGGCGATGCTACGTACAATCTCTAAATAAGAACTGTATTATAAGTCTAATTAATTTTATCTTTCAATTTTTTTAAAATTATAATAATATTCTTATTAAAATAGTACTTTTTTCCATTTAATGAAGGACTTGCACATGCAATCTTCAAATAAGAACTGTAAATAAAATTTTTCGTGTCACTAATACCAAATTGGAATCCAAAAGAGTGTTCTTTTGGGCCCACCATAGTGTTGTGCACAGTAGGACTGTAAATGAACCGGTCTGTTCGATAGCCCGCTCGGTACTCGCTCGGTTAAACTCGAATCGAACTTGACTCACGAAAAAAAATAACTCGTTTGTGAAAGCAGATACCCGCTCGAATTGTAAATGACACATATCCGACAAAACTTGACTCGACTCGGCTAAAACTCGTTAAGGCTCGCTCATTTATGCTCAAGTCGACTCGTTAACTCAATTCGATTAAAACTCATTCATATATTGATAAATATTTATATATACCTATGTTTGTATACTGTGTGTATACACACACACATATATATATATATATGTAGTAACTAATAATATAACCATACCACTTTTATAATTAAATATATAATATCTAATTTAATTACTTATGTCTATATAGTGAATATACTTCATAAGTATATTTTATAATTTGTATAATAATTAGTTAATAAAATTTAATAATTTCATATACTAGTATGTGGGAACCATATATGAAATAGATATATGTTATTATATTAAGTATAAGTATTAATAATATATGTAGGCATATAATATATTGTTATTTTGGATAAATATCAACTAGTTAGATATTAATTATTTATAAATTTTTTAAAATCTTATAATTCAATTGAGGTTCTACTTGTTAGTTGTATAAATTTAATATTAGATTTTTTATTATTTTTATTTATTTAATTTATTAATTATTAAATCTTATTCAAAAAATAAATAGTTCGAGCTCGGCTCGAATCGTACTCGTTTGTGGGACGAGGTCAGACTCGAGCTCGAGTTCGAGTTGAGAGTTTAGCTTATCGAGTCGAGCTCGAATAAAAAATTAAAAAAAATCTCGAGCTTGGATTCGAGCTCAAGCTCGAGCTCGAGTATTTTGAGTCAAGCCAAAGACCGACTTGGCTCAGCTTGATTACAGCCTTATGTGCACTGGTAACGACACCTCATCCTAATGGCTCTCCCTTGTTCCTATGCTCTCCTCTTTTTCTTTTTTCTTTTTTTTTTCTTTAGCAAAGTATCTCATAAAAGGAAGAGAGGAAGTTTTGTTATATACCATATTTTTAAATATTTTTTATGCATTATATTCATATGATTAAACCAATTATTTTATATAAAAAAAGAGAACAGACCATCACATTAATAAAGTAAATAAAAAATATACAAAAGTTACTGCACACAAAATTTTTTGTAAAAGAAAACTATCTAATCATCGTTCAAATCGGACTAAAGTGACCAATCTGACCGTGACACTAGCAAATAGCTACTAACTGCTCGGTAACTAACATCCTCACGCATGCATACATACACTCCCTTTGCGCTCTCTCTCTTCACCTCTGGTTCTAACTCCTATATATATATATATATATATATATATTTTTTTTAAAGAAGAGGATGGGACCCCAATTTTATTGATTGTCCTCACTTGTGGCGGAGGGAAACCGTGGTTACAAGAACGACACCTGGGACTTACATAAACGCTAAATAAGTTCTAACTCCTATATAAGCCTCCATTTTCTTCCTTTTCTTTCAACACTTCCTGAGTAGTCTTGTTCAATAGTTTCAAATTATAATACCATTTTCGATCTTCCTTGAACATCACTGCTGCTCATTTGCAGAGAAATGGGTGTCAACTCTAACAGAGTGGAACACCTTGCATGTCCAGAAACCACTCTGAGAATACATGCAGAGTTGGTGGCAATGCCACCCTTGCAAATCCACCACGTTTGCTTGCCACCAGAGCAAACCACTTTCCGGAAACTCAAGCACAGTCTTGCCGATATTTTCTTCCCCGACGACCCACTTTACAGATTCAAGAATCAAACATGGTTCAGGAAATTCATCCTGGCTCTTCAGTTTTTCTTCCCTGTGTTTCAGTGGGGGTCTGAGTACAATGTTAGTCTTCTGAGGTCCGATGTCATATCTGGTCTGACAATTGCTAGCCTGGCTATCCCACAGGTGAGACAAAGAATGAAGCTTTTCCCCCACAACCCCCTCTCCCTCCGTGTATATATGTCTCTGTGTGTGTCTTGGTTGTTGTTGTCGATGATGTTTGTCATTCAATGAATCGAAGCTGGTGGACAAAGCATTCTGAGTTGGGTTCTGCATATATTCAATTTGAGTTGGATCATATGATTCTATGAACTGGGTTTTCCAAAACTTGTTTGTTTGTATCGATGTAACTAATCTTCTACTTAAGTATATCATCTGAGCTTTGAACGTTATTTTTGTCTTTACCTCTTCAAGCTATAATTTTATTGTCCATCCATCCATATGGTGATCCTTCTTTTTTTTTTTTTTGGGAATTTAACACATTGCACATGTTACAATAAGTAGCTCCAAGAAACTTATTTTGGTTGAGACATTTGGTGCTTATCAATATCTTTAAAAATTCAAAAGACACAGGCATGATTAGAGTGTCAAAACCATATTTTATTTGCGCCATAATCGAGTACTTTTGGTAAGAAGAACCTTTTTTTTTTCTTGTGATCTAATTTAGTTCTTATTATTGCAGGGAATCAGTTATGCAGAGCTTGCCAATTTGCCACCTATAGTCGGGCTATGTCAGTATCAAAACCTACCCCATTTACTTACCATATAAATGTATTAATTAGTCAGTCATGTAAATTAATGAGAACTTAACTGGGTTTCATGCAGATTCAAGCTTTGTGCCCCCACTGATATACGCCATCCTTGGAAGTTCCAGACATCTTGGCGTTGGCCCTGTCTCAATAGCATCTTTGGTCATGGGATCAATGCTAAGCGAAGAAATCTCTCCTAATGAAGATCCAATTACTTACCTTCAATTGGCCTTCACTGCCACCTTCTTTGCTGGTGTATTTCAGGCATCTCTAGGTCTATTAAGGTATCAAATTGATCTGCACATCCTAAGCTCTTTTATTTTGTCTTTTCTGAGTCAAGATGATAGCAACCGTGTCAAATAATATTCACAGTGGAGTTGGAAGAGAAGATTTTCTCTCTAGCTGATTCTTTAGTTGATTTTGACTTGTGGTGACTTATTGCAGGTTAGGTTTTATAATTGATTTTCTCTCAAAGGCAACTCTGGTTGGGTTTATGGCTGGTTCAGCAGTCATTGTGTCATTACAACAGCTAAAAGGATTGCTCGGAATTGTCCATTTCACTAACAAAATGGAAATTGTTCCCGTCATATCCTCTGTTTTGAAGCAGACAGATGAGGTAGGAAACATCACCGAGACCAACGGAATTTAACCAAACTAAAGTGGCATTTATGCTGGAAATTGAAGAATAGAAACTCATGTAGTAAAGTTTTATTTATTTATTTTTTCTTTTTTTAGAGGTGTTAAGATATAAAATAAATAATAAAATCTATATCTTTCTATCAGTTTAAGCTTTTAGGACAAGTAGTGATTTCACATGATATCAAGCAGAGGTTCTGAGTTCGAACCCTAGCACTACACTCTACTCCATTTAATTAAATATTTCACTTGTTGGGCCTACTCATTGAGGGGAAGTCTGGCCCCAAGTGAGGAAGAGGTTAAGATATAAAATAAATAATAAAATCTACTTATTCCCATCAACTTAAATTTTTGGAACAAGTGGTGATTTCAAAAAAGGGAAAAAACAAGGTTCGTGTAGGTACCATATGGAAATTACTTCTGTAAAGCAAAGAGTTTTTAATAGAGTTGTACTACGGATCAGCCACTAATCCATAGTACACGTTATGTGTCCCATTTTTTTTTTTTTTGGGTGTAAAACGCACCAGACCTTCTGGCTTCTACCCCTTTCTCTCTTCCTTTCTCTCTCATCATCTCTCTCCAGGGTCTCTCTCATCAGCTCTCTCCTCGACTCTCTCTCTCATCAAATCCCTCTCTCATTGTCTCTCTCCTCGACTCTCTCTCTCATCCCTCATCGACTCTCTCTCATCTCGGTCTCTCTCTTGCCTGCTCTCTCTCTCTCTCATCTCAGTCTCTCTCTCTCATCTTCTCTCTCTCTCATCAGCTCTCTCCCAGTCCGGTAGTAATTTTGAATTTGAGAAATGTGTAGTTTGGATGATGCCACGTAGAATGTGTAAAAGTAATTGCTCCTAAGAGTGGTTGCTCCCAATATTTTTCCTTTTTAATATATAAATCCAAGCAACCTAACCAGAGAAATAATTACTAAAAGGACCCGGTGACAACTTTCTCTGTTGAGAATCATTACATATACTTTTCAATTATGCAGCAATTCCATTCGATGAAAGTTTGGTAAAGTTTGTTTCTTTGGACAAGCTTTTGCAGTAAAATTGTCGCAAATATCAAAAGAATTATTTATTTTTTTAATTGAAAGAAAAAATATTTACTGAAAGCAGAATGATACAAAAGAAGCATATGTATTCTACTGATATTATTCTTATTCCAATTTTCATCATCAATACTATTGTTAGTAATACTAGTACAATTGATGTGCAGTGGTCTTGGCAAACCATTGTAATGGGTTCTGGTTTCCTCCTCTTTCTGTTGACAACAAGGCATATCGTAAGTGTTTTGTCTTTGCCCAAAAAACAATATCTACTATTATATAATCTATCAATTTATTCTGTTTTCCAAGATCATAACTTTTTGTTTTTTTAATTAATCAACACAGAGCATTAGGAAACCAAAGCTTTTTTGGGTCTCAGCAGCAGCACCATTAACTTCGGTTGTTCTCTCGACCCTACTAGTTTTCCTCCTCAAGTCCAAGACTCAGGGAATTCCATTTGTAAGTGTTAGTTTCTACTAGTATTATCATTAGTGCTTCTGCATAAAATAGAGAGGCAGGTTTTGGAAGTTCTTTTTCTACTACTTTATTGATCTTTCTCTTTCTGTTTTTTAACAGATTGGCAGCTTGCCAAAGGGCCTTAATCCTCCTTCACTAAACAAGCTATGCTTTAGTGGCCCCCATCTAGCCGTTGCTATCAAAACTGGCATCATAACTGGGATCTTATCTCTCACTGTAAGTTGTGGAAAACTACCATTTACTACTAAAACAGTTATAGTTGTGTCATAATGTTTCAAAATGATTTTCTTTTTCTTTCTTGACAGGAAGGAATCGCTGTGGGGAGGACGTTTGCTGCTCTGAAAAATTACCAAGTAGATGGAAACAAAGAAATGATGGCTATTGGCCTTATGAACATGGCTGGTTCATGCTCCTCATGTTTTGTTACTTCAGGTACTAAAGAAAACCTTGACCCTTCTCATATGGCCCTTTCCAACTAGTGCTGCCATGTGGTAATCACAAGAGTTTCTAAGAACGTATAAATATGTTTTATTTCAGGATCGTTTTCTCGATCTGCTGTAAACTATAACGCTGGAGCTCAAACAGCAGCGTCGAATATAGTCATGGCTTCAGCTGCGCTTGTGACTCTTCTGTTTCTCATGCCACTATTTTATTACACTCCCACTGTCATCTTGGCGGCCATCATCATAACAGCTGTGATTGGGCTGATCGATTATCAGGCTGCATACAAGTTGTGGAAAGTCGACAAACTTGATTTCTTGGCTTGTTTGTGCTCCTTTCTTGGTGTTCTTTTCGTTTCAGTGCCAACAGGTCTTGCCATTGCGGTAAGCTTTTCACTACTCCCATAAGAACTTTTTTACTCTCTTGTAATCCCTGATTAATTACGGCAGTGTATTAGAAACAAATAAGTGAAATAATGAATAATAACAATAAGGCCGTGTCTGCAAAATTCAGGTTGGAGTTTCGGTTTTCAAGATTCTCTTGCATGTCACCAGACCAAACACCATGGTTTTAGGGAATATCCGTGGTACTCAAATATACCAAAATCTCATCCGGTACAGAGATGCTTCAAGGGTCCCCTCGTTTCTCATTCTAGCTGTTGAGTCTCCCATCTACTTCGCAAACTCCACCTACCTGCAAGAAAGGTGAGCTCAATTTTGCACAATCTCAGGATACTAGAAATGTTTTGCCGTAATCAATCATACCCGAGTTTTATGTATATATAACTTTTTGGATTGTGAGGTTCCTGCGTTGCATGCATAATCAAGTTATCTTTGGTACAACATAGTTTTTGGCAATAGAAGGGATACACTAAGCATTTCCTTCAACTTGTGGATCTCTTGCTGAGTGAGTTTCTTGTCACAGGATACTAAGATGGGTTCGAGAGGAGGAAGAGTGGATAAAAGCAAATAATGGGAGTACATTGAAATGCTTAATTCTAGACATGACAGGTACTTCAGTTATTCAAACTTGAGTATGTAATGGTTTGCTCACACAAACTTGATCAAGCCTGTGAAAACCATTATTCTTATCAGTTTTCATGCACATTTGGCTTAAGATTTTATTATATTTCTCAGCTGTGACAGCCATAGATACAAGTGGTATTGACACAATATGTGAAATCAGAAAGATGCTGGAGAAAATATCACTTCAGGTAAAAAATGGTTATGGTAGCAATGACAGAAACTTCTGATTCAGGAAAACATTTTGGTTAGCTATAAATGGTTCTCATTCGTTTACTGCTTGTTATGTAGCTTGTGTTGGCAAATCCTGTTGGATCTGTGACAGAAAAGCTAGATCATTCAGGAATCTTGCAGTCCTTCAAGTTGAATGGACTCTATCTCTCAGTTGGAGAAGCTGTGGTCCATATATCTTCTTTGTGGAAGGCTCAGCCATGAGTTACGTAAGGGGTTCTATAGCACAATGGAAAGAAACGAAGATATACGAAGATACGGCAACACTTGGCAGATTGTTGCAATCTAGGAAGAGTTTCTAGTCAGGAACTCAGGAGAGGAATTTTCTTTTGTTTTTTTAAACGGTTTCATCTTTACTGTCGATGTCATAGATTTATTTTCTTTTTTCAATTTTGAGAGTGATTTCCATTGGTGATAGAAAGCCTTGCCACAGCTATGGCAGAAAGCTAGTCTTCCAAATGCTTTCAAAGTATGCCACGGCCCACAAAAAAGGGGAAAATAAAAACAACGATGAGAGGTGAAGAATTTATCGTATCTATACGCCAACTGATCGATCAATTTAAATAAATAAATAAATAAATAATGCTATATATGTTATATATTATATCCTCACCCCAATGTGATAACATGACATTAATCAACTAATTTCAAATTGATGGAAAATTCTATTTATAAGTTGGTGTGAATAACACAGCTAGCAAAGCAAATGTGAATGGTGTGTTCAAAATACTAACTTGCAAATAGAATAACTCTATTTACAAAATCAAAATGATCTAATAACTCTATTTCCTCTATTTCCAGGGATAAAGGAAATTTCTTCTTCTTTTTCTTCTGTTTTTTTTCCCCCTCTCTAATCACATATAAGATTCACTATTTCATAAGCTTGATCCAGGAGATCTTTCATGATATTGATTCTATTGAATAAAGGCCCAGCACATAATATTTGTCCTTGCCTATCCAGTTTGTCTTACCAGTCAAACATCTGCATGGAAATAGTCTCAAATTTATTCCGCTGATACTACAAGGTAAGTAACTCGTGCAATTCTTTCAAACACTTGAAACTTAATCCAGTATTCTATGTCTCAATCAAATGAGCTTTGACTCAACAGCATCCCAAAGGAGACAGTTATTGCTAAAAAATAAAAGAGAAATAATACTTGCAGTCGTGAGTGTGCAAGCGTCGTGCAGTCACTTTGAAAAAAGTGAATAAATATGAAACCCATATGAAAATAAATTAATTTTTTAGCAATAGACCCCATTCTTTTTCAAAGAAATTGCATGGTGCGCAAGCATTCCGTATGTAGCATTACTCAGAATAAAAAACTGTAAACTAACAGTAATTGCAAGCTCAGTCAATATCACATGGCTTCTATAAATATGCAATAAAAAAATGATGCTTCAATGCCAATCCAGCATCCACTAAGGGAAAATAAAAAGGGGAAAAAAAGAATCATGAATAGGCACTTAGAAAAAAGCGGAGTTTCACATCAAACAACCAACTCCTCACATAAAAAGAACACATAGAAACCCCAGGACATAAATACAAAAGTTCATTTCTAGAAGACTGGTTTTCATTCTTGTTCTTTTTTTCTTTTTAAAGAGAGAGGGAGAGAGAGTTTAAAAAAAGAGAAATTTAATTTCTAATGCTACAAACCTGTTTCAATTCAAGGCAAATGGAATAATGAACCTGATTATTAATGTGTCATTGTCCATCTAGAATTGATCATTCCGGAGCCATAAAGACTGATGTATATATCCAACGTCCTCTCCGTACGCGTAACGTTTCAATGGTGGCTGGGGGCGTTTAACGGTGACGTTACTATTATACTAGAGCTGAAAAATGGGATTTCCGAATCAGATAGTCATTGAATCAAAAGCTTTTAAGTTCAGAGGGATGGAAAATATTTGCTTGTCACTGAGAGGAGCTGGAGAGTGTGAAGGAAATAAGGCGGGAAAAGTCCACGGTATTTTGGTTTGCCAAAACTTTAGAGGACTGTTTGACGGGCAAAGGAAAGCAGTTCTATACGGCTCATCGAGAGGGAGATAGAGGGTTCATTGCGTAGAGTTATTCTAACTCCTGCGGTGGTTATATGGCTTTAGTGGAGTGTGGAGATGGTGGTAGAAAAAACTTCATCTTCATCCCAAAGGAGAGGGACGACAAGGGATGGAGGAAGTTGGTGGATGCACTGAGGGAGGATGGAAGAGAGAGTAGCTATGTGGGCCGCAACAAAGGGGGGCATTTTAGGTGTCGTCGGTGGAGATGGTGGCGGTGAACCAGTCAAACACGCGGTCGTACAAAGAGGTTCTCCAACAGACAAGGGTATTGGTGCCATTTCATGAACAAAACAGGACGGGGGAAGGTCTGACATGCCTACTAGTCTGAGAGGAGGCTCCGGTTCAAGGAGGATTGGTTGTACCGATGGGACAATAGATGTTTAGAGGCAAAATGGTGGTGGCAACTGTGTTGTCGGCTTGAAAGAGGATGGCGTATACAGCACTCTGCTGGAAATGAAAAAGCAGTTGGACATTTTGCAGGAGAGGATGGAGAGTTTGTTAAAGTGTGTTGAGGAGAATCAGGAGGTGGGCTTGGGCTTAGGCTATGTAGATAGTGGTTTGATTAAAGAAAAACAAAATGAGGCATGGGCACAAATGGGCTAGTTAATATGGTTCGTGGGGTGGGCCATTCCAATAGATTTCAGTGTCAGTGGGCCTAAATAGAGGAAAGGCCAAGATGGACCTAGGCCGATGCAATGGGCCTCAACTTGTGGGCCAAAACAAAAACGTAATAGGGGCTGGCCCTGATTATGTTTGGAAGAGACGGGGTGTTTGTGAGGCAAGCCCATCAACCAGCGAGAACCAAACCACGTCGTTGGAGGTGGTTCTGATGCTCGTGACTGGTAAGCCGGCAACACCGGCGCCTGTTTCCGACAGCACCTTTGCCGAACAACGCAAGGTGGTACCAACGGAGCCACAGACTCGCACGTTGGTGCCCTCTGGATTGAACTACGACATGATGGGATGGGTGGGCTTTCAGCCTTTGGGGTGGCACAGACTCAAGCATCGAAGCTATCTGGGCTGTTCCTGTCACCACGGTGGTGAATGTGACAATTCAGGCATTAGATAGTGTAAGAGGCCAGTATAGCGCAGATAAGGGGATGCATGAGTTGTTGGGAGACTTGGAACACCACGAGAGGCCACAGACGCCGCCATCGGAGTCTTCTATCCCAACAGTCGACTGTAGTTCCTTGTGTCTTCTATCCCGGGGTCAGACGACTCTTCAGATGGCTTTCAAACGGTGGTTTGTAAGAATGGGGGCGATAAGAATGAGTTGGGCAGTCCTACCCCACTATGTGCTATTTCACTAGTCTCTAAGTCTTCGAATTGGGTGATGAAAAAGGTGGCGAAGTTACAGGGGTGTGTGGGGATTTCCAGTGAAGGCTTCGAAGAGCAATTTAAGGCCCTTTTAGTTGCTATAGAAGCAAGTAAATTAACGGCTTTGAAGTCAACAGCCAAAAAAGATAAGAGAGCTGAAATGATTGATATGTTCTATTAATTATGACAACAAGGAGAGTAGTGTTGGGAGAGAAAGCCATATATGGCTACAAGACATACTTCATAAACTATGAGAATTGAGAGGGAAAAACAACTGAGAATAGATAAACAGTATGTGTGGATTTGGATACGTCCATTTTTTAGGAAAAATACATACTCTTTGTTTCGATTTCTCTGGTTTTCGGTCAGAAACTGAAAGGCTGTGAGATGCAACCTTGATACACGATTTTTATTCACACAAGGGATAAATAAAATGAATAAATAGAATGGAAATAAAGTTGTGGGTAGACAGACATTGCTAAAAGACTTAAGGTTAACTGAGGGACTAACTAAAATCCAAATTGAGCCCAAAACCTTTCTACAACAGAGAGAGGCCATAGATGACAACGACTGCATAAACAATGCAGTCAATGAAAATGGCACGGATTGTTAGGCCACGTCGTTCGGAGAGGGGCCATAAGCTGAATCCCAAATACTTGGGATAAGTGGGGAAGTGAAGAACCATTGCATGCATGCAGACGGAACCATTATACACGTGAAAAGCAGGAGTGGACTGGGTCTTGGCAGGTGAGAGTTTTACGTGCGAATGGATCGGTAGGGTCGTGCGAATGGGTTTACAGAAGTTATGAGTTTTACGAGTTTTACGTCATTTTTATTTCCTTTAGTCATGTTCTGTTTTTACGTGTATGGGCATGCTCTTTGTTAAAACTAGCAAATGTGCATTTGGGCAGCAGGAATTGGAGTACTTGGGACACATCATCACTGGCCAGGGCGTGAAAGTGGACGAACATAAAATTTCTGCTATGGTAGCTTAGCCTCGACCTACTAACATTTCGGAACTACATGGGTTTTTAGGCTTGACAGGTTATTACCGGAAGTTCGTCAAAGACTACGGCATTATAGCACGGCCTCTCACCAATCTTTTCAAAAAAGGCCAGTTCGGATTGCATGAAGAAGCTGAAAACGCTTTCCTTGCTCTCAAACAGGCCATGACGACCACGCCGATATTAGCCATGCCAAACTTCAACGATGTTTTCACTATTGAAACAGACGCATCAGGAGAGGGAATTGGAGCGGTCCTGTCTCAATAAGGCAAACCAGTGGCATACATGAGTCGAGCCCTCAGAATGACAAAAAAGTCCTGGTCGACGTACGCTAAGGAGATGTTCGCTATCGTCAAAGCCATACTTACCTGGCGGCCTTATCTTCTAGGCCACAAATTCTATATTCAGACCGATCAACACAACCTCAAATATTTTCTGGAACAACGAATAGCAACACCGGAGCAACAAAAATGGGTTGCTAAGCTCTTGCGCTACGATTATGAAATTAAATATAGACTGGGCCGTGAGAATTTCGCAACTGATGCTCTCTCCCGAAAACAGGGCAGTCCCATTCTTCATGGAATTTTCTTTCCGCAGATTAGCTTATGGGAGGAAATTAAAAAAGCGGCAGAAGAAGACCAATATATTTAGTCAAGGGGATCATATATGTGGCGTCAAGGTCTGTTACTATACAAAGGGAGGGTCATTGTTCCAAACGATGCTACCTTAAGGGCAAAACTGTTACACGAAATGCATGACACCAAGGTAGGGGGTCATTTGGGCGTCCTACGAACATTCAGGAAGCTGGGACAACAGTTTTATTGGCCTGGGAGGCATAAGTCAGTGCAAGACTACATCAAGGGGTGCGAGGTATGCTAGAAAATAAAAGCCGAGACATTAGCTCCAGCTGGGCTCCTTCAACCGTTGCCAATCCCGTGCCAAGTATGGGACGATATCACCTTAGACTTTATTGAGGGCCTCCCAACGTCGCAAGGAAACGACACTATCATGGTGGTTGTCGACAGACTTAGTAAGTCCGCTCATTTCCTTACTTTAAGTCATCATTTTACTGCAAAAATTGTAGCAGAAAAATTTGTGGAAGGCATCATCAAGCTTCACGGTATGCCCAAATCAATTGTTAGTGATCGGGACCCAATCTTCATCAGTAACTTTTGGAAAGAATTTTTTAAGCAATCGGGCACCAAATTACAGCTCAGTTCCGCATACCACCCACATACCACCCACAGACGGATGGTCAGTCGGAAGTCATCAATCGCTGTGTCGAACAATACCTCCGGTGTTTTGTTCATCAGTGGCCACGGAAGTGGAGCAGCTATTTACCTTGGGCAGAATACTGGTATAATACGACATATCATATTTCAACAGGGATGACCCATTTTCAGGCGCTGTATGGAAGATTACCACCCCCCATTCCAACGTACAAAGATGGACTCTCACAGGTACAGGAAGTTGACCAGCAACTCATGACCAGGGATGAACTGCTACGGCAATTGAAAGCCAACTTAGAAAGATCAATAAACAGAATGAAGCAAATGGCGGATAAGAAGAGAAGAGACATTTCGTTCGATGTCGGCGAATGGGTCCTGTTGAAGTTACACCCATACCATCAGCAAACGGTCTTCAAACGGGTCCATCAGAAACTAGCTAGCCGTTTTTATGGACCCTACCATATTCTAGAGAAGATCGGGCCTGTCGCATACAAATTACAACTACCAGAAGGGGCGCGCATTCACCCGGTGTTTCACGTGTCATTACTCAAACAGTACCAAGACAATGAGGGGAATGCTGAAAAGCCACAGGCTGAGTTACCACCATTCACCGATGAAGGGATGGTTTTATTGGAGCCACAAGCTATTTTGGACTACCGCTAGGTCAAGCAAGGAACTCAACTGATCGAAAAAAGCTTAGTGCAATGGAAACACCTTCCAGCCGAGGAAGCCACGTGGGAGCCCATAAGGAAGTTACGGGAAATGTTTTCGAATTTGGACCTTGAGGACAAGGATCCACTTGATGGGGGAGGTATTGTTAGGCCACGTCGTTCGGAGTGGGGCCATAAGCTGAATCCCAAATACTTGGGATAAGTGGGGACGTGAAGAACCATTGCATGCATGCAGACAGAACCATTATACAAGTGAAAAGCATAAGTGGACTGGGTCTTGGCAGGCGAGAGTTTTACGTGCGAATGGATCAGTAGGGTCGTGCAAATGGGTCTGCAGAAGTTATGAGTTTTACGAGTTTTACGTCATTTTTATTTCCATTAGTTATGTTCTATTTTTACGTGTATGGGCATGCTCTATTTTAGGTGTGCTTCAGTTAAGTTGTTAGCTATTCGTTTTCCTTTCATTACAGTTTGCTTGTACGTGGCTTTGCTTATTTAAAGCAGTCAAGGTTGTCAATAAAAATTAAAAAATCATTTGCATTCAAATTGTAGTACTATTCTCACCCAAAGAGAAGACAGTTTTCTTTAGCATTTTTATTCTCTAAATTTGGGACCTATCAATAGCCTGATACGCCACCAGGCCTCTCTCCAAAACCTTCTCTGCCTTTTCCCAATTCTGTCCATCTTCTTGAAGTGCCACTCGTTCTTCCTCTGCCTCATCAAATTCTCTTCTCTTCTCTTCTCAAGGTACACTCTTGCAAACACAATCGTTACATCAGTCAGCAAGAGTATGTAAAGAGGCCTTGAGACTACAACACTCTTCGAATTCACTATGTTCCTTCTAAATAATGGGTAATCAACGTAAGAAAAAACAACCAAGAATGCTATTATGAGAGAACAAGTGACGCATGTATTCTCAGAAGCTACAATGCAGGAATGTATTCTCTTGGAAGTGAAAAGTCTAGGTTGACGCCTTCTTGGTTTTGGAAGCTGTTGGTCCTTCACTGTTGAGGTCTTTTGAACTATTGTTTTGACCCCATTATCCAAAGTAGTCTGAATTTCTTGAGCTTCTATACTAGTGCTGCATGTGTTCAACTGAGGCTCTCCTTGGCATCCTATGCCAAACTTATTTCCACTGGAATCTTCATCCGTACTCTCCTTATTCAGCAATGTATCATCAGAGGTATAATCCTTAGCCACAGCACCTGCTGCAAAATCAGTGAAATCAATTATGAGATTAGTTACCGAGAAATGTAGGCTTTTCACTCCTTGAAGTAATTGATAATGGTGCAAGATCAGGTCATTCACCATTCACCATTACCTTCTCTGGTTGTTTCTTTTTCCATTAACACTAAAATAATGGTAGTAAATTCAATCACGAGAAATGCTTCTTCTGATTTAATTTATTTTCTTTTTGCTCTGAATCATAACTTTCCTATACACAATTTCGTTCGGAGTACTAATGTGGGAGCTCTATGGCCATAACATGGGTATGCAAGGAATCATGCATTTTGTACGAAGTTTATGAACTATTCATATAGACGAGATCCATTGAGTGAGAAAAACCAATATCAAGGACGCAAACGGAAGAGAATCTACCGGAGAAACCAAAATCATGTACAGATTAAAACGTAATCCAACTGCTAATCATAATGACGAATTGTTCGTACCCATAAGATGATGATGATTAGAACCATCATCCCCATGACGATGGTGTTGATGAGGAGGGTCTGATGATGATGATATTATTGATTGGGATGGTGGTGGCGATGTTGGGAGAGTTTTGATTCGGCCTGTAATGAGAGCCATACGATCCGACCCTCTCTCTAAGATTCTTCTTCTTCTTTCTTCGCTACCATGGTTGGTCGCCATATCTCTCTCTGCATCTCTCTGGTGCCTTTGAAAGTGGCAGGCATGTATTTCTGTTGGAATAGGATATTGTGCTTTCTATTAGACGACGCCGCTTGATAGGAAAAGGGCGTGGCAGTCTTTTGAGTTTCAGACTTGGGCCAAGTTGAAGTTGTTCGCTTTCAGACCATGTCGTTTAAGAGATTTAAAAAGTGAAAAAGAAGAAAATAACTGTCAGAAGTGAGATTTGAACCCACGCTCTCTCACGAGAACCAGAACTTGAGTCTGCCACGGCAGGTTTGGGACGGGATGAAAAGTAAAATTCTCATATCATAAATATTATAATTTTTTAAAACTTTTATATAAAATATAATAAATAATTCAATTTTTTTAAATTATAATTCAACTTTTTTAAATTTTAAAATAATAATAATAATAAAATATAATATTTTAAACTTTGAAATAAAACATCAAATTCTCATCTAAGTCTCAATCCTGCCTGACTCGGCCATCCTGACTTGATGTGAAAATGTAAGCTTTACTTATTAATATACTAAAAACGGTTCCACACTTAAATGTAAAAACACAAAACTGTCTGCAGCGAAAGATGTTCAACGCCCGAAGTCAAAATCGAAACAAATTGAGACATAATTTAATATGAAAAATTTTATATACCATACTACTTTTTTTACTTTCATCTCATTAAATATGATGTGACACATTTATTAATATTAAATAATTATTTATTACATACTTTTTTATCATCTAATAATAATAAATGTGTTACATACTAATTAATATGATCAAAATAAAACGAGAATATAGTATATAGTAATTTCTCGTTTAATATTGGGGGTAACTTTAATTTTGTTACGTATATAATTGCATCATGTATATTAATAGATTGCCCGCACGCACGCACGCACGCTCGTTAAAGTCAACTTTGTGTTGTTTCATATTACAATTAAGTACCATTTACATGAAATGATTATCATTTTTTACGCACGGTGCTCGTTTTCCGTTGCCATGCACGCTGCGCTAACTACCTTGTCCGGCCTCATGTATAGCATCATCAGCGTGCATGCTTATCAAATATATATATATATATATATATATATATATATATAGAGGTAATGTTAGATGGATTATGGGTAGTACAAGCATCAAATTATTTTCAAAAAAAAAAAGAGATTTTTTATTAAAAAATTAATTTTTTTATGTGAATCTTATATTTACTTACTTTTTTTTAAAAAGAATGCACGGCATTTAAATATTTATAACTATAAATATCATTTCTTATTTATAAATAAGTTTTACATCAATGTATGAGTCCTATTCAAAATTTATATAACACTAGCATTTTTCAGTAAAAATTTATAATTTTCTAGATCACAGATAGCTAGGCATTCGCGCGCGTACGTACGTCCGCTACAAGAAAAACGAACTTTTGCGACCAATTTATTGCGATTAAAAGACTTTTCACAACTAATTTTAGTTACAAATAGTCATTTCGTTGGAATTAACTGTCGTAAATAAACAATTTTCTTATAGTACGTTGTGGCGGGACCAATCATGCAACGAGATTAATGATAGATCTACTTGGTAGGGCACATGAAAAAAAAGTCATGAAGGTGGGGCCGCATATATATATATATACACGAATAGAAAAAATCTTTTTCACACTCTACTGTTGGTAGAAGCCCCAGCACACCTAATGTGTTGGGTTGAAAAAAAAACTATATAAAATATGTGAAGAGTGCAATGTACAGTAGGCTGATCTCTAGTATTTCTCGTGTGAATATATATATGCTAAATGATGAGTCAGATGATCATCATGTCTTCGTCAAAAGCTTTATACGTGTGTGCTCAAATAATAAATTATTAGGCCAAAAGGGCAATATATATATATATATATATATATATATATATATACTTAATTTTCTCATGCAGTTAATTAATTAATAATAAGATCCTGGGCGGATCCAAATCAGGAAAGATGATCCGGACTCGAATAAAAACTCTAAAATATCCTAATCAGAAAAGATTAAAACAATATATATATATATAATTAACAATATTGAATCTAAAAAATTTATCTACATGGTAATTGGAAATCATGAATGAATTATAAGGATTAATTACTAATGGTGGCATGCATGGCTTGTGCTGGCTTAAGCTAATTATAGCTAGCTAGCTGGCTAGGGTTAGAAACTTAATTTTGTCAACTCTAAAGATCAATAGTCAAACTTAATTAGATTATCATGTAAATTAGGTTTGGCACGCTTGGGCTTGCAAATTATTGAGAATAAACGGCGCACGATGATCTCTAGCATGCTGCTTAAAAAAGTCAAACAAAATAATTTAGTTATTAAAAAATGTTTATACGATTGATTTTAATTCATGCTATTACAACTTTCACTATAAGAAAACTGTCAATTATTTCTTATGAAAATAATTATTTTCTATTAAAATGAATTTGTTTTTATCGCATATATATAATCCGTCACAAATTATCATTAATTTTTTTGTAGTGAATTTAGCGTTATTTGAGCATTAAACTTATTAAAACTCGATTTTAATGTTTGTTAAACTCTTGAAGAGTTAATATGATCTCATTAAGAGGCAGGTTACCTACTTAATTTGTAATATTATATTTTATTATTCTTCCTTAATTAATTGCCAACTTAATTATATATAAATGACCCACTTCCAATCTTTTTCAGTACTACAACTGATCATTGTAATAATCCAAGAGCCAAAAATGCCCAAGAAGCTTCAAAAATCTCTCCAAGATTACCTCAACAAGGTCAAAAAACCCTCCCCACCCCTCCAATTCACCAATAAGTCCTTCTCATCTTCCAAAAATTGGATCCTCTCCAGTTGCAAGCACCCCACCAAGATTCTCTCCTTCGCCATAGGCCGTAACCAAGACAAGCAGCTGGTCGAAAAGAAGCTGGACAACAACGACAACAAGGCAGCAAGGTTGTCCGATGTCGACCGCTTCCTCTTCGAGAATTTCAAGTCTCTGTGCATAAAAGACGATGAAGATCAAAATTACGATGAAAAGAAGGCCGATAAAGAAAGTCATGATCATGAAGGCGAAAACCCTTGTGGGGTTTTGTTTGGATCGCCTCGTTTCATGGACCCGCCACCGGATCTTTGTGGGTCACACCGGTTCTTCATCAACCCCGGCTTGTCGAGCTCGCTCATGGAGGAATCCCGAACTAGCATGACCGCCACGTCCGAGGACGCAGGCTCGACTTCCACGTCAACTACAACGGTAAACGATTCCTCGACGACAAGTGCTAGTGACCATGCAAAGGATATCAAGCTTCCCGACGATTCCATTGCTGTCCTAGCGTATTCTTCGAGTCCGTACGAGGATTTCCAACGGTCGATGCAAGAGATGGTCGAAGCCTTTGTCCACAACAACGGAAAGGTTGATTGGAATTTCATGGAGGAGCTTTTGTTTTGTTACCTAAACCTAAACGAGAAGAAATCTTACAGGTACATACTCAGTGCTTTCGTTGATTTGATCGTCAAATTGCGTCAGAATTCGAACGGCTTTTCGGTGAGATCACGGAATATTGCTCGTAGTACTGTTCGATTTGCTGAAAGATCAGAGAGGATGAGGAGGAAAACAATTAGCGAGTCCAAGTAACGTAAGAATTCGGTCATAGATTTCCTAAAAGAACACGATGATCGAAGACTGCTACAGAAAAATGTTGGTTTAATTATTTTGGTTGATCTATTATCCTAAGCGGCCTCACATGCAATCTGCATGTATTATATGTAATAAGTACTTTTCAAGAAAATTAAACACTTTGTTTATGATTCAAGTTTCGTCGTTTTGCGTTTTTTGGTGGGATTTCATAGATTTTTACGGTGGGCTTGTCTGTTTCATGTTCCCGGTGCTTTTACTCGGGATTTTATTATATTCAATATAGATTTTCTACCGAGAATATATATAAAAAAAAAAAAAAAATTTCTCGCCACTATTCATTATCTCACACTCAGAATCTTAAAAAAATTAAAAGAATAAACTATATTAACAGTAAAGTGTGAGAGCGAATAGTAGTTTATGTATAGAATTCCTCCTATATAAATTATGTAACTATATATTATAGGGGAAGAATATGAATATAAATGATATAGTCATGAACGTGTTCAATGTTGAATAAAACTAATAATATTTTGACCTTTTCAATTTATATATGGTCCCTGCAGGTTTAATTTCATTGTTAGGTACTGAATTCAGCAGGCATGAATACTGTTTCAGTACCTGACCTTTTTTTTGGGTCAAGTACTACGATTCACGATCATGTTCTTAAAATGTAATAGACCTAAAGAATGCATTAAAATATTTCAAGGAATTAAATTAATTTCTTGAAAACATCCTAAATATTGTAAAATATATACTTTAAAATGCTCTCTCTCTCTCTTTCTCATTCAAAATTTCGTTTCGTAAATTCAAAATATTTCTCAGAGAATTCAATATTATTCTCGACGCAAGATCGATCATCAATGTAACTAAAGGGGATACCAGTATATATATATATATATATATATATATATATGTTCTGCATGCATGGATATTGTAGACTATGGTACAAGCTGGAGAAATATTGAATCGAGGGTAATTGGGAATCAGGCTAGCTTTTGTACGTTAATTTACAATTCCTACTACTACGTGCATGATGTATGCTACGGAATCAGCGGACAGGGCCCAGCTTGTATCTATTACATTTATTATTGTTTGCTCTTGTTTTAAATCGTGTCTAATTTGGAATAGAAGATTTCAAAAAGAATTGATCGATTGATGTAAGTGCTGATTATTATTATTATTATTATTATTTGATAGGATTGACGATTCAGAGACATGCATATATATATATATATATATATATATATATTATATATGCATAGTGAGTATATAAATAATTAGGAGTTGATCAGCAGTACTTAATTTCTATATATTGTGGATGATCATGAATTCATGATACAGTAATTAATGTTCCGATTAATGCACGCACGTACGTACTATTTTTATTAATTGATTTCGACTCCAGCTTTTAATTCTAGTCTAATGAAATTGAATTCATTATATACCTTTCCTATGATCGATATCAAATCTAATTAAGCCTTCTAATGTTGCCATCGGTTGGAATATGCGTAGATTAGGGATGTAACGTGTCTAGTTTGGTCAGATTTTGGATAAAATTTGGAATCGAACCGATATGCACTGGTTTTGCATTTTTAAGAACCGATTCCACACCGGTTATCTCCTAAATCGGTACTTCTGATTTTATCAGTTCCGGTCCGATTTTTCAATTTTAATATACTATATTATATATATTATATAGTATATTATAGTATATTATAGTATATAATACTATAGTGATAATATATTGTAGTATATTATAATATATATTATAATTGTATTATAGACTGTAGTGTTATATTATAGCATATTGTAATATATAGTTATATAGTATTAGTATAACTATTAATATAATAGACTATAGTGATATAAAATTTTAAAATTTAATATTATATTAATTAGTAATTTATCATATAATACAAAACTATTTTATATATAATTATATATTATATATAAAAATTATATACAATATAAAAAATTATAATATATATATGAACCGGTCCGGTTTTAGAAAAAGTAAAAATCGGAATCGGACCGATTTTGACCGGTTTTAAGAAAAACAAAATCGATACCGGGTCGAACCAAACTTGGTACCGGACCAAACCCACCGGTTCAATTTGTTGAATTTCTTTGTAATTCGGTGTTTATATTTGATAGGTTTCATCATCGAATATTGGGTAATTTCACTTATCAAGGATATCTTATACATGGAATATTTAACGAACAATATCTGATTAATTACAACGTCTGTACGTACGTAGTCTACCTCAATGGAAAGGCCATAATGTCTTGCCGCCTAACAGTACTGTGCCGCATGATCATGGTATTAATGATCAATATGCCTCATATAGGGTTGAGTAGAACATGATGAGGCGACCATCGTGTCGAAAATGGACGGCGCAAATCACGAATTAACTCTTTTCTTGAAAAGGTCATCAATAGCTCAACGAAAAGGGAAATCACAAAAAATAAGAAATATTCTACCAATGTCAATAGTACTGCAAGATTATTCCATTTAAAGAGAAGACATAAACGGTGAAGATCGAATCTGAATCTGACCGATTGATTGATAATGAAAAGATAAAATTAAGTCGCAATTTCTTTAAGAACAAAATTCAATCAAGGTTTGGCCTAGGTATTTATTCCCATTACAAAGAAATAGTTATAAACACCTTGTAACTTTCTTTCTTTCTTTCTTTCTTTCTTTTTCCCAGGCAATAATGCAAGCAAAGACCTTGTAACTAGGTATTCGTGCAAGTAGTACTAATCAGAGGGCATCAATGCATTTACAATAGCTAGCCAATGTCATCCCCAAAACTAAACCATAACAACAGTAAGTTAGTACTTGATTCCTCTCCTCCGATTCATGGCAACCAAATGATCTTGCACCATGAAATACTATGGAAATAGCTGAGGCTGCCTTCAAATTAATCTTCCTGTCATGCTAAGGTTGTTTGCCATATATGGATGTAACTGATCTTGCCACAGTGCAGTTGCTTAGCTGGAAGTCATGTTTCGGCTAAAGGACCAGAACCATATGAAGAATAGGAGCTGCCTCAGACCATAACACATGAAAGACTTGCTTATATCCCTTCAGCATTGCCAGATTTCATACTACCTTCGAGTTAAGTATTCTTTTGGGCCTCATGGATGAATAGCAGTTGTATCTGGTTAAAAACTCCAGGTACCAACAAAAACCAGGGAAGACCAGCAAGACAAAGCAAATCAAAATGTACATGTACTTCCTAATTGCACATCTTGAGTGAGATACGGAGGTCCATGACTATAGTGTACTCACGATCTGCTGGCTTTCCCTGCCAAATTAAGCAGCTTCTCTGATTATTAGCCTGCACCATGCACATGAAAAACAATATGATAACCTTTCAAATTCAGGAGAAACCAAAGATTTCGAGATTGAAAACTTCAACTTTTAACTCGTTATATTACTCCTTTCCTCGGATATTTTTTACAAAATAAAACCTGGATGAAAAAAAACATAACACTCACTAGGAGTTCCATATTTCATATGTCAATGTCTGTTGCCATTTACTTCAACACAATGCTCATAGAGAGAATGATGCTTTGCAGGAATATAATCCTTGAACCTGTTCAAGGATACCAACATGGAATGTGAGATTAGGATATATGAAATGCTAAAGTTACTGGATATAGGTAATAAAATGCATGAAGAGATTAATAGGGATGTTTCAAAGAAAAAACGATAAAAGGAAGTCTGGCAAATACTGCCAAAAAAGCAACAAAGCATCTGTCTCAAGGAGCTTAGTTTTGGGATTGGAACACAACTGTTCTCAAGTATTCTCAAATATTCTTATATATTTTCTTTCAAAACAACACTCAAACACAAAACACTTTTCAATTTCAAAGCTTCAACTTTTTCATCTAATCATTACCTAATCATTACAACTTTTCCAAACTCCCGAACAAAATGCAAAACCTATACAACTTTCCCAAACTTCAAAACAAAAATTATATTAAAACAATATTTTAACTTTATAATATTTTTATTCAACTTTTTCTCTCTTATTTTCCAAAATTCAATAAAACATCTTAACTCAAACTATTTCACTACTATTCACAGATCTTCTGAGATATTCTTAGTATCCAAACGGTTGTAGCCCCCAAGCTCCCTCTTGTAAAAGATATTCCGCTGTCATAAGTGAGGTTTTATTAATAAAATTGGGATAACGTACTCTCTTTTCTTTTTTTTCCAAAAAAATCTGTCTCAGCATCTGTTGCATTGTCAGGCTTAAACATATATCCTTATCTCATCAGGAACCCTCAGCTTTCAACTCAAAATCTAAATCTTTAAATACATAGCCGCATCAACAATAGCACCCATAAGCCTCAAAAGAAAAATATACTATCTTATCGAGTAACCTCAGCCTACAAACCAAAGTTAATGCACAGCCATACACGGTTTTTCTCCACAGAATAATTTTTTTATCGGTAAATAAGGATTTTATTGATGGGAACTAGGCATAGCCCAGCTCCACAGTATAAAGCTTAAATAGCAATGAATACCTTTTAAGAAGAGGAAGCCTCTCTGGTCCAGAGAATAAGCTCACAATGGATTGTAAAGCTTGACTTGTCTGCATTGTTTTAGACTTGAGGGCCTTCAGAAACTCAACAAAATTTTTATATTCTTCAGCACTAAGCTTCTCTTTAACCTGTAAAAATAAAATCAAGCAAATATCCACAACCAATTTCTTCATTTCCATTTTAAAAAAGAAAATAATACAAAACTTGGTGAGCAAAATAATTTACTCTAGTTCTTATGTTTCAGTGAAGAATCACAACAAAACAAGATTCCTTTAATACAGTTCTGAGGTTTCCAAGGCAAAATTCCAGGAAAACCAGTTTCTGTGGAAGAATTGCATTCTTTGGTGTCCCATCTACGAAGTATAGATATTTTTAATTAAGGCTTTTAGACAATTTTGGTCCTTTTCCTTATAAACATCTTCCTCGTCTTAAAGTGGTTTAGGTAGGGCAGACTCCAGCATAAGAGCAGGGAGGAGCTTAAGAAAGAGAAACTGACAGTTTGAAGGGCCAACGCTGCTTCCATAGGAAGGAAGTGCTTTGCCCATCATGGCAGAAAACAAAAAAATTGAGAAACCACCATAGTACTGACATATCTTGAACTGGCATGTAACTCATAGGAAACAAATGACGAAATGGCATGTAACAACCTCAGAAACAGACTAGTCACCAAAAATTACTTGGCAGCTAACAAGTGGAAGAGCTTATATTTGTGTGCAAAGCCAAAGAAAACACTTTAAGACAAGGAAGATTGATACAAAGCAAACATTTTAATTATTCCTAGGTACATATTCCTTAAATAAAAAACAAAGCAAACAATGATACAATTAAATCATTTTAGTTTTATTATAAAATTCACCTGAATCAGAAAATCGGATCCTCTGTTCTCCTCATTACCACTGGGCACATTAATGGACTGAACATCTTTGTTCTTCTGCCTGAGAAACTCAACTTCCCTCCTCTGAGGAGTCCCATTGTCTTTGCGCAGCAACGCCGTACCAACTTGAGCATGTTGTGAACTTATACTATTAGAAATTGGTGAATTCTCAAGTTGCACTGAATTGATACTGAAAGAAGCCCCATTTGTTTCAAACTTCTTTGCACGGGATGAGTGTTCATGAGAAACTTCAATCTGTTGTGTTGCAACATTTTCCATGCTTAATAATTTGCGCTTCCTGGCATGACAAGGCGCTAGCAGTTCTTCTTTGCATGGTTGTTCATCCAATATAGAATAACCAGTCAAATCAATTATTTCATGAGCTTGGTTTCGCATATTTTTCCTTGTAGGCATCAGCAATTTTTTCTCATTGCCGATAGTATCCCTCGAACAATTCAAAATTAAAGATTGATTCTTGGAGAGAGTAAGAGATGAGCGATTCGCGGGAAGAAAATCCTTCACTCGGCTTGAAAAATTGCCCTTTGTACTGTTTGGTACGGAAGAAGAGGCCTTTATAGAGGAATCTTGACTTATTGGTGTCATCTGAAAATCCATATCTCCAATTAACAGTTCACACAAATCATATCATCACAAAAAGTGATTTTACATAGAAGTACAAGTATCTTTACC
Source organism: Juglans mandshurica (assembly GCA_022457165.1). Taxonomy (NCBI): domain Eukaryota; kingdom Viridiplantae; phylum Streptophyta; class Magnoliopsida; order Fagales; family Juglandaceae; genus Juglans; species Juglans mandshurica. Next base: position 6,679,744 of record CM039619.1, on the reverse strand, counting down.
GTTCCAAGAGTTACCTGGGTGAGAGATTTCTCCAGAGGTAGCTCTGTTTGTATCTCTTCTATTTCTCCTGCATGAGGGAATTTGGCATTAGCTACAGAATAGATGGACTGTTGTTGCAAAACACAGCAAAGTGCAGCTTTGATAATGCATGTGTAATAGATAGGGCACAAAACAGTAGATTTAGTTCAGACTTTCTGAAGTAAGCAAAACAAGCATCAAATCATAGCATACACCTTCTAATATTAATGTCCCAGTACATGGCTATGCCTAATGCTTTCATTAATAAAATTTCTTGGTTACTTATAAAAAATAATAACGTCCCAGATTGAAGTTGGTTCATAATCTCAAAGAACACTTTATGAGGTAGGCACCTGGATTCTCCATTTCAGTAAATTTTTTTGATAGGTAATCAAGAATTTTATTCATAAGAACAGTAGGCATAGCCCATTCTCCATTTCAGTAAATACAACATGATCATTTGTGAATGTGACACTCCATGCCTCTAAAATAAAGTCATATATGTTGTGTACTCAGGAGATCATTTTTCTTCTTATTTAGATCTTTTATCCTTTTGTTTTCCTTCACCTCCCTAGTCAGGTCCTCCTCTTGCATACACTTTGTGCATGCAAGAGGAACACCCCTTTGCTTATTTGATAAAATGACTATCAAATAAATAAATAAAGGCATATACGCTGGGTCTTTATTTCTGTTTTAGGTTCCCTAAGGTTTTGATTAATTAGCAGCATTTTAGCGGGCACTATAACAAGAAGTCTTCCTCATAATCAATTAAGAGAAAAACTTCAAAGTTCAAAGCTGGTTGTAAGAGTTTCAGTTATCAACCATTTGACTTGAGCATTAAGTGATGTCTGACCCTCTTTCTGAATTCATGTTTCCCTTCTAGTATTATGTCAAATTAGATTTGATAGATTTTATTTTATTTTTTGATAGGTAGACTTGACAACTTTTTTTTTATAAGTAGACTTGAGAGACAACTTATTTTAAAACCATCCTTCACAATGCTTTTAATCGTTCTTGACATCTCTTATCAGTGTAGTAATTTTTTTTTTTTTATAAGAGTAAATTTATTGTTACGAATGAAATAGGCTTAGCCCATGTACACAGGAAGTATACAAAAGAACACCTAAATACATTCTAAGATCAAGAGATTAAAGACAAGAAGTCATGCACATTGTTTCCATTAAGTACAACGGCTGAAAACCAAAGCATTAAAGTGTGTACAAAAAAATTCTGAAGCTCCGCCATTGTACGCTCTCTATCTTCAAAACACCGCTCATTTCTTTCCGACCAAATACACCACATTATGCACAACAGAATCATCTTGCACACTGCTGCCACTTGAGGACAGCCTTGAATCTCCTTCCAGCAGGCCAATAAATCCACCACCCTCAGAGCATTACTCATGCGACGTCGACTCTTCTAAAGATCTCATCCCACAACACCCTTATTACCTCACAAGTGGTCCACTGATTCTCCATTCTTTTACACAAATAGCACCAATCCATCACGACGCAACCCCTCTTCCTCAAGTTTTCCGTGGTCAAAATCTTCCCAAGAGCAGCAGTCCATACAAAGAAGACCACTTTAGAAGGCACACAAGACCTCCAAATATTCTTCCAAGGGAAATGAATATTAGCTTGTGATCTCAATAATTTGTAATACGCCCTGACTGTACACTTCTTGCTGCCATTAGACCTCCACAGCATTTTATCCCCCTGTGCCATGGTGTTCCCCATGGAGTATATCAATCTGAAAAAATCTGAAACAGTGGGTAATTCTCAATCATGAATATCCCGATTGAAGAGGATATTTCATTGGGGAGGGCCATGAGAAGATATCCGCAAATCCACCACAGTAGCATCCCTGTTAGCTGCAATACGACAAAGAGCTGGAAAAACTGTGTTAAGAGCGCAATCTCCACACTAAACATCATGCCAAAACCTAATTCTGGTACCCTCTCCAGCCACGAAACGGATGACTTACAAAGCTCGTCCAACCCTTCCTAATAAATTTCCATTGGCCCACACAATACCCCCCCCCCCCCCTCGCTTCATTGGAACACCAACCCCCTGTCTACAATCAATAATTTCCTTCCAAAACGACTCCCCCGCCAGGTGACACCTCCATAACTATTTCCCCAACAAAGCTTTATTGAAAGTCCTCAAGTTGCACACTCTCAGTCTCCCATTCGAAATTGGGGAACAAACTTTATTCCAATGCACAAAATGGAATTTCTTCTCCTCCCTCACTCCCCCCCACAAGAAGGCCCAAAATAATTTTTCAATCATGTTCGCCACCCCTGCAGGTAAAGGGAACAAAGATAAAAAATAGGCGGGAAGATTCATTAAAATACTCTTTAGTAATGTGAGTCAACCGACTCGACCCCCTTTCGACAAATACATATGTTTCCAACCAGCCAACATTTTCTCTATTTTCTCCACAACCTCATCTCAAATAGCTCTAGCCTTAAAAATCGCCCCCAACGGAAGGCCCAAATATTTCATAGGCAACGAGGACACTTTACAATCCAAAAGGCTCGCCAAGCTGTTGATACTGGGCACCACACCCACCGCAACCATCTTGAACTTACTCAAATTCACCTTAAGCCCCGACACGGATTCAAAACATAATAAGAGTGCTCGTAGAGATTGAGTTTGGCCGTGATCCGCTTCACAAAAAAATGTAGTATCGTCTGCAAACAAGAGATGTGAAATTATGATAGAGCCATTAATTCCATTACCCACCGAAAATCCTGATAGAAAGCCGCCTCCAACAGCCACCTTTACCATCCGACCAAGTGCCTCCATGACTATAACAAAGAGAAAATGAGATAATGGATCCCCTTGCCTCAATCCATGAGAACTGTTAAAAAAACCAGCAGGGGTGCCATTCACTAGCACCGAGAAACGGGTGGTAGAAACACAATGTTGAATCCATGAAATCCACCTATTACCAAAGCCACACCTCCCTAGCAACTCTATAAGAAAATCCCAATTCACATTATCATAAGCCTTTTCCATATCGAGCTTGCATAGAATACCAGGAACTCCCTCCCGCAGCCTATGATCCAAGCACTCATTGGCAATAAGGACCGAGTCTAGGATTTGTCTCCCCCGAACAAACGCATTTTGAGGCTTAGAAATAATTTGTTCCAATACCAAGCTTAGACGGTTAGCAAGAACCTTAGAAATGATCTTGTATACTCCACTCACAAGGCTTATGGGATGGAACTCCTCAGTTGTCGTAGCCCCATGTTTCTTTGGAATAAGAGCAATGAATGTCACATTGAGACACTTTTCAAACTTTTTTAAAGTAGTGGAACTCCCCAAAAACCTACAATACATCACATTTTATAATATCCCAACAGGCTTGAAAGAATCCCATCAGAAAGCCATCCGGACCCGGTGCTTTGTCCTTGTCCATGCTAAGAATGACCTTATAAATCTCAACTTCATCAAAAGGTCTTTCCAGCCAACTTGCACTCTACGAATCAATAGACTCAAACAACATATCATCAAGCTTCGGCCTCCAACAGGCTGGTTCCATAAGGAGATTCTCGTAGTAATGCACAATATGGTTTTCTAATTCTAAGGGGGAAGTAAGCACTTGAGTACCTAAAAGAAGTGTCTCAATGGCATTGTTGCACCTATGTGAATTAGCCACTTTATGAAAGAACTCCGTACATTTATCGCCTTCTTTCAGCCAAAGGGCCCCTAGATTTTTGTCGCCGTGAAGTCTCCTCCATCAACAGTACCCTCTCCAAATTTGTCACTACCGAACTCTTCCTCAATGATACCTCCTCCGAGGTGTCTCCCATCAACTCCCTCCCCTCTAACGCCTGCAGATCCTCCATAAGAGTAGTCTTTCGGTTGGCAACGTTACCAAAAACTTCCAAGTTCCACTTCTTAATATCGAGCTTCAAAGCCTTAAGCTTACCTGCAAGAATGAAACTAGGAATGCCTATAAATTGATAAGAAGCCCACCAATGGCGCACCTTCTCTACAAAACCATCATCTGCTAACCACATATTTTCAAACTTAAAATACTGGCATCTCCCATGAATACCCACGCAATCTAGCAAGATAGGAAAGTGGTCCGAGCATATACAGGGCATCCTCTTCTGACACAACTCCGAAAATGGGCCTCCCACGAATGAGAAACAAGAAATCTATCCAATCGCAACCAACCCCGACTATTAGACCATGTAAACTCGCCGCCAACCATGGGGAGATCCATAAGATCTAGATAAAAAATGAACTCCAAGAACTCCTCCATGGCTAGGGAGATTCAATGATTCCCCGATCGCTCGCTAGAAAAGCGAGTGATGTTGAAATCCCCACCCATACACTACGGCACCTCCCATAACCAATATAAACTCGCCAATTTCTCCCAAAACCTTCTCCTATCTCTGTCCATGTTAGGCCCATAATTGCCTACAAAATCCCACTCCCACCCATCTACCACATTTTTAAAACGGCTAGCGACCGAAAAAGTACCAATACACTCTTCTTCTGCCTCTACCACTCTTTTATCCCACATTAGGAGAATGCCACCTAATGCTCCTGACAAAGCCAAATATAATCAACCCACATACGAACACCCTCAAAAACTTCGAATAATTCTTCTATCAATGATCCGCAATTTTGTTTCTTGAAAACACACCACATCAATCTTTCACATTCACAATAAAGATTTAATGCGAAGGAGCTTATTGCGATCATTAAGCCCCCGCACATTCCAAGAAAATATCTTAGGTTTCATGAGCAAAAGTGGCCCCATCCCTTTCAATCTATCCCTTCTGCCACTTCCCTCATTTGCTTCATAATTAATAAAATGTTTGAGCCTTTTAAATTCCCTATCTCTCTTTGTGGCAGACTTCGATCTACTATATTCAATGGCCACAAGAAGAGCTTTGAATTGTTCTTCAAATCCTATGCAAGAGACCCCAACACAAGCTTACCTTCTGACCCCCCCCTACAGGGAACACCTCATTTCTCATGTTGCCCCCTCCATTTTTCGGTGAGATTTCCAATTCTAGTAAGCCGGTGGAAAGGTCCGAAACTACATCCTGTATCTGCCCAGCCTGAGAGGAGGAACACACAGGGAGATTCGCACCCCCCTCGACTAGAGCTTCACTCCCCGACGGACTAGGCATCTGAGTAGACATCGTGGATATACCAACAACCACCAACGCATGATTCTGTGCAGGTTCCGAAGGTGTGGATGCGCCGGCAACCACTTCAGGATCACAGAGAACATCGCGATTGCAGGATCTCTCGTTGTCGTCATCTAATAGTAATAGTGTTGCTGCTGCCGGCATAGTCTCCGGCGATAGATCGGCAACCTTTGACGGGATCACCTGAGCCTTCGCCGGCGACGGTGGCTAGGACCCTATCGCCGAAGGGCCAGCTCCCCCCTGCTCTCTATTCCTATAGACCGAGCCTGTCTGTTGAAAGACCGAAGGCCGCCCCATGGGCTGAGGCCCAACAACTGGGCCTAGAGCCCTTTCCTTCCCCTTCAACTAACCGACTGAGTTAAGTTCGTTGGGCCCATTGTGCCGGCCCTGATCCATAACACTTGAGCCCGTATATCCAGAGCCCTGGCCCAAGCCCAGCTGCAGAACCCCCTTCCCCTTAACGCACCGTTTAACCTAGTTTATTTTATTAGTCAGAGCTCCCAATTGGTTCTCCATTTCAAACAACGCCTGAAAGAGAGTTTCCTCATTCAGACCCACCACGACCCAACCACCCCCCTCACGACTCTGAACACCTTCCACAAAGGTAATGCCCCCTGACCTTGGCATGCCTACCATCACTGTGCACTTCGCGTCTCGATGCCTCTCCATCTGACCTTGAAGTACCTCCCCATACGACCGAGAATTTGACATATGCACCATCGTCGTTGGTGGAAACAACCGCGGAGGGCCACCTTCTCGGTCGTATGGGGAGAATTTGACATATGCACCATCGTCGTTGGTGGAAACAACCGCGGAGGGCCACCTTCTCTTCCAGCTTCCTTCAACACCTCTGCTAGTTTCCTCCAACCCATCCCGTCCTTATCCCCTGGAATGAAGATAAAGCTCGAGCGACCTCCCCCGCCATACTCAACTAAGGCCATGAAAATGCCTCTAAAGTTGGAACAGCGCTGGGCAATATAACCTCTATCCCCTTCTCAATGAGCAATATAAAACTCCTTCCTCCCAGTCTTCAAACTCTCCTTCAAAGCTTTAAGAACCAACGGGCTGTGGCTAGACTCAAACTCATCTCTTTCACGACTTTCCATCCTTTCTCAGTCAGTATTACATGGCGTCCATTCCTCACCACCTCAAACAGTTTGGATTCTATCGCTATTTCCTTCGAAAAACCCATCCTAAGCACACCACCATGAGCTCCTTGTATAACACAATCACAGACCACCAAACTCAACTAAAAGAACAATTGTTTTCCATCGTCGAGAGAAAATGTATGGAGAGAACAGGTTATCTTGATTTTGAAGTTGCATATTTTTTTTTTATTCCCAAGAAATAGGCATAAGCCCAAGTACACAGAACATATACAAAGGAAATACCTACTACTTTCCAAAAATGAAAGGAAACCTAAAACAGATTCTAGAAATTATCTTCCATTACAAAAGTTTAGCCCACAAACTCAAAAGTACTAAAGAAAAAATCCCCAAGTTCTCCCAATGAACGTTCTTTGTCTTCGAAGCATCTCCAATTCCTTTCAGGTCATAGGCACCACATGAGATAAGAAGGAATCATCTTCCAAACATGAACAGCATTCTTGCTACCCTTCAATCCCTTCCACCCTGCCAATAAATCCACTTCTTTGGGCATTACCCAAAGTAAACCAGCCTGATTCAAAACCTCATTCCACAAGAACCTGGCCACTTCACAATGAAGAAAGAGGTGATTAACAGATTCCCCATCATTCTTGCACATGACACACCAATCAGCAATGTACATACCTCTCCTTCTAAAATTTTCAGTTGTCAACACTATGCCCAAGGATACCACCCAACAGAAAAAAGCAACCTTGGAAGGAACTTTCACTTTCCATATGCTTTTCCAGGGAAATTCACAACTCCTGTGACTAATTAATATTTTGTAAAAAGAGGAGACTGAGAACTTAGAATTTCCTGCAGGAAGAAACCACAGCATGCTGTCCTTCCCACCTAGCATCAACTTTGAACTGTGAAGTCTTTCCAGAAAAGCCTTAACATCATCCACTTCTCATTCATTAACATCCCTGATAAAGATAACATTCCACTGAATATTATTTTCAATGCAACAGAAAGAATTTCCTACAACTGCATTTTGATCCCTTGCAATTCTGAAAAGAGAGGGAAAGTCCAGCTTAAGTGAAGAATCCCCACACCACAAGTCATGTCAGAAAAGTATCCTCTTCCCATCTCCCACCTTCAATCTAATATGATTTGAATATACCCCCCATCCTTTTCTAATGAACTTCCACAAACTCACCACATACGCACCACTAGTATCTTTAGAACACCAACCTCCCCACAAACTACCATATTTTACATCAATAACATTTTTCCAAAAGGCATTACTTTCCAAGTGGTATCTCCACAGCCATTTTCCAAGTAATGCTCTATTAAACAATCTCAATTTTTTTATCCCCAACCCACCACAATCAATCGGTTGACAAACCTTCTTCCAACTAACCAAATGGAGCTTTTTTTCAATTCCTTTACCTCCCCATAAAAAATTCCGAAATAACTTTCAATTTTTCTTTCAACCCTTGCCGGCGGATGGGGTAGTAATTATTCTCAATGAAACATACTTATGAAAGGTGACAGTGTAAGTGTCTCATTGCCTACATTACAGCCTTTCCATTTTGAAACCTACAGCCTCTCCATTATGGAGGTGTTAGAGAAAAACATAATAATATATGTCAGCATCACAAACATCTCGTCAAAACAATGTCACAGGACAAGCTTGGAATTGTCAATTCGAGGTTCCAATGTGGGGTTCAGGGGGAAAACCCGACCACTAGCCTTAGGTAAAGAGAGTTGTTAGGCGGATAGGGTAGGTGCATATCCTCCAACCACATGAGAGAGAGAGAGAGAGAGAGAGAGAGAGCACCCAGTATGGGAGCTAAATAGTGAATGCAAATAAACAATATATGGCCATAAGGTAGGTCCCCTAATGGGAAGCTTGCACTTGTCTGTCAAATCTGAGCATGCCTTCTGGATTAGACTTGGAATTCTTCTTTCCAGTTCACATTTTTCTCATTATATTTTTTATTTCCAAGCTTCTTTTCACTTCTCACACTGATCAAATAGCTTCACTTTCTGCCTACCTCTCAGCCAGAAGACAGATAGTGTTCCCAAACAGTCATTTGTCTATTGATATCAACGTTCAAGTGGACTTTAGCCAACGGATACATACATATCATTCTATATATATGTCCATACAAAAATACATTTACAAATATAATATATCTGGGTCTGTGATGCACATGCATTTATAAAAGTGTGCCATTCTATCAATCCTACACATAATTCGGAATTACACACTGATAGATCTGAAAATCATTCAAACAGTGTAACTGGCAACGTTCTTTAGCTGGAAGATACTTACCCCTGTTTTTAGTTTGTACAAAACTCAGATCTGTAGATCCCCGAGCTCGTCCATCCCGAAAAAACTGGGTCAATGTAAAAACTACATCCCCAAATTTGGAGTAACACTGCCAGAACAGAAATGAATTAATACTAAAGCTTCAACTATAAGAAGGTTATTTTAAAAGAAAAAATTACCTTGATGTGAGGCTGTATCCAATGCGATACCTGGGACTGACGATATGGATGTGCAAACCTGTTAATAACTCGGAACATAAAAATAATCAAACAAAAAAAGAGATACATACATGTCAAAGTTATATCAATAGGAGAAAATAAATAAATAAAACCTATAAAAGGTGGTTAAATTTTGGTTGCTAGTCAAAGTCCAACCAAATACCCATCTAGGAAACAATTTTGATAATATCACAAATAGCCATCTAAGAATAACAAATTTTCCAACACAGAGACATTAAAAAGTAGTGATCATATTACAAACAGCCATATCAATAATTAGAAACAATAGTGATGATCATATTACAAACAGCCATCTAAGAATTACACATTTTTCCAAATAAATGGTGATGCATCCTACAGAATTTGTTGGGAGAAAAGGGGAAATTATACCATACACTCCCCCAAAATTACCATTATTTTGCAATATGATCTCTAAACAACCAGAATGACTTAACACCCATAATTTGAAACATAAGTTGCAATCCGTCCATCTTAATCGTTAGATCTTAATTAGAGGGCAATTGCAACTTATGTTTCAGTTAGGGAGACTCAGTGATTGGATATTTTGGAGTTCATATTGTAAAAGGAATTGTAGTTTGGGAGGGTAAACTATAATTTTCCAGAGGGAAACATAAGAGAGAGGAAGAGAATATATCAAAATAAAAGCCTAATTCTAATACCTGCCATCATGTTTGTTCAGCTATTTTTAATTATTGGGAGACTTGGGGAGTTTAGGATCCAAACATGAAGCTACCTTATATGGCTTTAAATGGAAATGGCAGTTGAAGATATACTAGAAAATTGTCGTGACAATTTCAAAGTTCATCAGTTTTTTTCCTATTTCTCTGCACTGGAGGTAGGGGGAATGCAGAAGTTATCTCATTCCAAAAAATTTAAAAAGTGGCTAATAACAGCCAGTTAAAGTCAATGCTTTCTTTTTTTATAAGTACAATCAAAATTTTATTGATAGAAATAGGTATAGCCCAAGTACACAGGAAATATACAAATAAAATGCCTACGTGCCATTAAGCACTAGTGAGGGATACAAACAGATCATGAAAACTGTCCTATTTACAACTAATAACCGAAGCCCAAGAAAATAAAGTATTATAAAAGAAACTCTTCAACTCATCCAAGGAACGTTCCCGATCTTCAAAACACTCTTATCTTCAATACTAAAGAGCATCTCATAAACTAATGATTTGATGGCACAATGGAAAACATGAAGACAATGTAAACAAAGAGAAATATAAAATATAAAGTAAAAATGTTTTAACAATGAGAACTGGGGCTTGAGCAAGACGGACAGGAAAACAATCAACGTACTTGTGCATTTTGGTGAATCTATGACAAAAAGTGAGAATCAACAAAGAGAAAAACCTTTCATCACAAAAAATAATTGCTCCATAATCATGACGATGACGGATTACACGTCCAACAGCCTGATTCACAGCTCGTGATGCTTGTTGATTATACCATTCTTCTCCAGTTAGAACCTACAGAGTTAGATTTCAATAACATCAGCCACAAAACATTTAGCATTTAAAGTGACATCTCTCATCAAGCAGTAAAAGGGGTTGCCTTACAAACCTTGCTATGGGATAGCCCCCCTTGATCCAAGTACTCACGTTTCAGACGAACCTAATTTAATTCTCATATTATGTGAGAAAATTTATTAAAAGATGTATGGGATTCAAAGCCTGAACAATTTAAGCGACTACATGCCAAAAAAAGATCCATCAAGACATGTTTGTGTAATCTGATGGACATATTTCTGATCCCAGCAAAACGATTCACTTTGCATTTTGGTGGGAAACAATATGCGCATCATATTTAGAGGCAACAAACTTTAATGGCACGCAACCAGGGATATTTCTTAAATGCAATGAAGCAGCATGACAAAGCAAATGTATCAGAATGACAAAATCTAAAGATGTAATCAACAATATAACTTAAAAACTTAAGATTACCTATCAGAGAAAAAAAAAAGTTAGCAATTAAGATGAAGATCACAACTAATACAATTCTCAAAACAAAATAATTACAAGAACAAGCAGTGTCAAAAAAAATATTTGAAAAAATAATTCAAACCTTAGGATCAGTCCTTGTTGCAAATGGCATACCAGTGATGACCACAGCTCTTCCAGCATGGTCAGCAAAATCTAATCCTTCACTCACCTATAATACCAAATCAATCAACTGTGATAAATTGGCTAGAACCCACAAGATACAGAGAGTAGATATAACAGCTTAATATACTAGGAGCTTTATTAGGCATAAAAAGTAGGGGTGGCAATATGTGACACGACCCGTTAACCCAATACGTACACGACACGATAAAAGCGGGTTAGGGTTTAGCCTTAACGGGTTCAGGTCAAAACGGGTTGACCCGTTAAGACACGATTGCTTAATGGGTCACTAACGGGTCAACCCGTTATGACCCGTTAAGAAAATTAAATTTACCTTTATACCCTTAGACCTAAAGGCCAGGGAGGACACTCCACTTCCTTCTTCAAGTTCTAAATTTGTTTAGATCTGTGTTTTTAATTTTTTATTATATTTGAGATTGTAACATTAATATATTTACATTGTATGTTTTGATTATTATATTTGGGATGTAATTTTAATAATGAATATTATTACAAATTGTGTGGATCATATTTGTATAGATTATAATTTTAGACTTGTAGTTAGTTTTTATTTTTTATAGATATTATTTATATTTAAATATTTATATAAAATCAATTAAGTCAAACGGGTCGAGTCGTGTCGTATCGTGTATATCCAGCCCATTAACGTAAACGGATTGAAACGGAACGGGTCGTGTCGTGTCATGTCAATTTATTTCTTATTCATTAACGGGTCATAACGGGTCGTGTCATGTCAACCCGTTATCTTACCATGTCGTGTTCGGGTTTGGAATTTTGACACGAAATCCTTAACGGGTCGTGTTCGTGTTGACCCATTAAGTGTAATGTACATACTTTGACACGACACGAACACGACCCGTTAACACGATTTGACACCCCTAATAAAAAGTTGACATTTGTTAAGAAACGAACTGTAAGCCAACACATGACCTAATTTTTTCACAATCTTGGAAATGCTAAACAATTGGGAAAGATACTGCTTCTAGTATTGAAAATACTTAATAGCTATAGAAATACAACTTGACCTGTTAGATTGTCAACCCTCAGGATTTATAATTACTACCAGTAATGTTAACAACATCAGGTGACTCGACAGGCATGCAAGGAAGGCCGCTTAATAACACATTTCAAGACACTTTTGCAACAGAGTCAATGAGATGAAGCCAATTCACAACATTTTGGGGGCGGTACATGATAAATTATGACCAAATACAGGACTCATTAAATGTAATTGCTAATAACTGCTGAGAGTGTAACACGAGCACCTGCACTGCTTTGTGTGGGCGACATGTCAATTCTCTTAAACCAGCATTTCCAACATATACAAAATTTGAGTTCAACATTTATGTCTATGAGCATTGAGGCCAAGAAGATGCAGCTTCATGATTCTTTTAAGCATCTCTACTTACCATCTTGAAGGCAGTCAAGAGAGATTTTGATTATGTATCAGGCACTCCAGAGACCCTATCTGGACAAAAATTATTTGAAAGCATCCAAGGATAATGATGATGCCAGATATGTATTTGGGCTATGCCTATTGTTGTTATTAATAAAATTTATTGTTTACTTATAAATCAATGGCAGTATGCTATGTGCAAAGAAAATTTCTTCCAATATTTTCTGTCAAAAAAATTAAAAGTCTGCCAGAGCGTAACAAAAAGATGTTTTTCTTAGAATCCAGGATAAAGACATACCTTACCCCGACAAACAGCAAAAAACACTGCACCAGAAGCAGAGGCATCCTTGAGCTTAGCCAAGTAGTCCTGCCAAAAAAACCAAATCAGATGGTTTAAGACTCGGGAGAAAATAGCCCAATTACAAAGATGGGACAAAGTTAATAGGATATATAGGTCATGCTGGCTACCTCAATTGATGAAGGAAATAGTGAAGATTGTCTAGGTTCTACCACAGGTTTCTTATGTTTGCAGATTCTTTCCCATATAGTTGTTGAGTTTGCATGACTCTACAAAAAAATTGAAATTTGCCATGAGATGAAAGCAAATAAATTGCACCTTTTCACTATTTGTGTTGAAGCCCTACCATATTCTTCCAGCATCCAATGCATTGGTCCAATATGTAGTATGATGGAAAGAATACGAGTAATCCATCAGGTACAATTCGTGCGAAGTTGACTGAACACAAAAAGTAAAAAATCATAACTTTTTCTCAAATGCATCTAAATTTTTTTTTATATATAAGATAGAATTTTATTCAACAAATGTAATAGGCGGAGCCCATGTACACAGGAAAAATGCATCTAAAAAATTATCGGCCAACTCAATTGGACACCCTTCACATTTTGGTGTCTTGGTTTAAAATTTAGGACAATGCCCCAAAAATATTTTACAGTGGAACATACGATACAAGAAAAGAGCCGCAATGGGCTCTCATACCGAGTCTGATGCAGGATATCTAGTAACTTGTCACTAGATTAGATTTCTTCAGCTATTTTTGATGATTTCTTAGATGGCAAAGGATTTTAGCAAAGTATAAATGGAAAAGATTGAACCATGAGACTTTGTGGGTCGATTGGTATAAAATAGAGGCCAAGGATGAAGGAGAAAATAAATACGAGAAACTCGCAACAAGGTTTCCTAAGAAATCACGCTTGGGAGGGAGAAGGCAATCACATCCTCAAAGCTTTGAGACACATATTAGAATTTGCTGAAATCATAGTCTGAATATTGTCATGTCATATGAAGATAGGCTAAAGCCAATCATTATGCTACACAGAAAAGGATTCATAAATAGTAAAGAAAAGTATTTAAAAAATTATATTAAAAAAAAGTATTTAAAATAAATCTATAGCTAGGAGGAAACCGCTAAAACAAAATAAAAAAGACTCCAAAACTTGAAAACAAAAATATAAAACTTGATTACATTTGAACAGAAACTTTCTAATGCAAATAAATATAAAAATAATACTTATTAGTGACTAAGTAGCCTCAAATGTAGCCACTTAGACCCCAGATCGAACTAAACCACAATTCAAGAACCCTTTGGAATTTGATTTTGTCTTTTCTCGAACCTTTACTTTTGTGCGTCAACTTGCCTTTTCTATTGAAAGTTATGAACCAGTTTAAGTGGAACACCCAACTAAGTCCCACATTGAGTGGGTAAATTATGATGGAGGTGCACGAGGATGATAAAAGTGCGTTAAATGCCAAGTCTCTCAAGTATTCCTTACCGAATGGAACTGGATTTTACATTAATTATAATGATCGCCAATGTAATGACCTTGAGTCATTGACTTTAAAAATGAAAATTATGCCACCTTCAGCATATAGGAACATTAATATCAGCCACATTTAAATTTTTGTATGTTCTATTATTGTTCTTCTCCAAAGCCCCAGCATTCTCGTGTTCTTGCCTCTCTATCTCTCACTCGCAAAACTAGCAAGCTAGAAGATACATCCAGCTCAGGAATCCACTCTCCAAGTTATAGCAAGCACCAAGTGATAAAACATCATTTCAGTGCGAGCAGATCAACGATACAACAACTGCAGGTGATCGGTATTTCAATAACTATATAACATGTGCAACAAAATAAGTTCGATGAATGCAGAAGGCCACCTTCAATTTAGGGCTATGAACTGTAAGATTGCTCCTTATTCCAATAGCAAGATCAGACTGTAAATCAAAAAAATAATTTTTTGACAGCAAGATGGAATGCAAAGAAACTATAACCCCTTCCTTTTATCAGCGTAGGCGGTGTCCAGACAGTGGTATTGTAACAACAAAAACATCTTTAGCTTATAAAACTCAGCATTCGTAGCAATCAAAAAATCAAATAAAACTCAGCATTTCATAGTGGTTATGTTACATACCAATAGCATTGCCAAGATCTTGCTTGTATTCAATAGAATCACGGTTTCGGTAAGAGGAATTGAAAGAGCAACCAGAAGGACCAGCTGGTACAACACCAGCCCATATCTGACTAGGGGTGATGACATGAGGATTTTCCAACCGAACGGGAAATTCTCTGAGTAACCAGTATGATATTTTCCATTTAGAATTTGTGGAAGTCATGGTATGACCTAATTGATATAACAGTCACTTACAATTTCAGTTCTTGTGCAAATGAATCCAGGGGAGATAACGTGCCAGATGTCAGTATAACTGAGCCCACACCCAACTTGGAGAATGCTTCCAAGGCAATTCCCGGATTGAAACACCACCAGCTTAGTGTCCTTGATGCCTTACCTGCACAATCAAAATAAATATGTAGATTTAAGCTATGACAAGATGACATATACTAAATCGCATACCATTCTGGCCTTCAGAAATTAACACTTTCATCTACTTATGTAAATTTTCAACGACAACTAGGAACATTCAGTTCAATATATTCACAATGCAAATAAGCTATTATGAATCAATAAGACACAACTAAAAAGATCAAGTCATAATAAAATAATCAGAAAATATGTATAAATAATACCTTTCAAGCCATCTGCAGCACTTGCTTCAACTTCATGCACGTGAACCTAACAAAAATGAAAGCTTTTGAAATCAGATACCGAATGAGTACAATAAAGAGAATATAACTTTGAAATAACATGCTAGACAAGGTTTGCAATCAAGCTGTCCTACAACTGTACTTACACGATAGAATTTTGCATGAGCATTGCCCTCATCTTTAAAAATTGTATTAAGAATATCACCTATGCTTTCCAGTCTGCAAGTAGTGTGTGCCACCTTGTGCTGGTTATCTTCCTCAATAAGCACAGCAGCGTCATCTATTATTTGAATGAGCTTAGAGACAGTTTCATGCGTGATATTTAGCTCAGAGAGTAATTCGTAGATGTACGGCCCAGGCTTAGTAAATCCCAATTCCTTAGACTGAATAGGCACTTCAGCAATCCGTTTCTCAAGCTTCAAAAGAAGTGCTGCATGAAATAAATTATTAGCTCATAAGAAACATGACTATGAGAGGTATAATAAGGATGAACACCAGAGCTTCCAGCAAAAGAACCGTAACAAATTTGTGATGCAATTTAAAACAATGAAAGCCTCGTGTACACAGGGTTAATTACATTAGCAGGGAAACCACTACAAAGTACAGGCAGTATTTAGATCAACCAAGTTTCTCTTGACCATATTGCCAGAATGATGCCAATATGCATTATAGTATTACTAATAAAAAAAAAAGGATGAACATCAATTATTTGCCGAGTATCAATAAGTCAAGTTACCTCTAAGGATGGCAAAATTATCTGGGTTCCGTGATTTGTCATTTGATTCTTCCCTTCTTTCTACAGATAGGTCAATACAATGTTTTGCTTCAATAATGCAAGCCTTCAGAAGCCAAGAAGGCAATTCAAAAGATGCTGCATCCGCACATAAGCTTTCCTGCACGATATTCAAATCAAATGAGCATCCAATCTCATGCAATATATCATCCCAGTTACTAATGCTGCGTGAAAATTAAGAATATCTGTCTTCAATAACTAGTAACTTTTATGTGTGGATAAGCAGAAGAGAGAAGATTAAAAACGATCATATATAGTTTCAGGGTTCTGTGGACAAATTAGATCTTCCTTTATCACAAATCCCAACCACTTCCCCTTACCAAATTGTGAGCTTCATCAAATATGAGTATACTATTGTTCCAATCAACTTTTAAAGATTTTCTGTTCCCCGGGTCAATGAGATAGTTATAAGGTGCAAAAAATATATCAGCAATCCGGTGGAGCTCTCGTGATACGTAATAAGGACACCTACAAGAAACAAGTAGCCAGTAAATATGAAGCAAACTACATACTATTGACTTTGAAAAGGAAATACTAAGTTATACAACCACCTGGTGAGTCTTGAACACAACTAAGTCCATATTTCAAGAAGAAAAAGGCATTAAGAAAGCAAACTGCACATTAACATATATTGTAAAGATTAAAAAAACTGCTAAAAGAGCATACGGTCCGAATCTTCTTCCAACGTTGACTAAATCCTCAATATCGATAGGTTCATCACCAAGGTGAGGATTTTTCTTCATGTATTCTACAATAGAAGCACAGAGCATGAAAATTAGATTTGTTTGGAATGTTTATTGCATCAAAATGTCAAAAAGAAAAGCAATCAATTTACTCTGGTAGACAATCAACAAATAGAGATCGTAATTCACAATACCTTCATAGACATTCAACAAGAAGCACATTATTTGGACAAAAAAGCAGTATAACCTTGTGTTGTTCTTGGTGACCTTGCCCAGGTTATTAAACTTATCTTACATTTACTTTGGAAGTTGACAGGCATTGAGTGTTGTGTGAGTGTATCTGTGCGAATGAGCAAGAGAGAGAGAGAGAGAGAGAGAGAGAGAGAGATGTGCATCCTATACTTGTCAATATACATTTTTTTCCTGGATAAGAATCCGGAGTCCTTATCGTTTTATATTGGTTTCGAATAAGCTTATGTGGGTATTTAATAGAGTAGTGAGAAGTGTAAATAACTATATATGGTTCACCAATGGAAAATAAATAGATGATACCTAAAGAGATAATGCAGCTGGTTTCAGAAAACAAATGGGTTTCACCCAAGTATATTGATGTCATTGAGCATATGAATAATGGAGTCGAAGTTTGTGTGAAAATTAGAGGAATTAGAAGCAAAAATTTTTTTACAAGTAATCAGAAGTTTTATTGAATCAAGTAAATAGGCATAGCCCAAGTACACCAAGAAGTATACAAGAGAAAACACCTAAATAAACGCTAGGAACTGGTAGAAGCTAAAAGAAGATCATGAAGATTATCCACATTCAAAACAATAACCTTCGTCCAAAGCTAAAAGAGGAATTAGAAGCAAATTTTCAATTAGGTAGCATAACAATCGGCATTAAGCATTAGTCATGGAGTATTGTTTAACCACACTAGATCTTCTCAAGATGAGGCCATGTTGTGATACCCCATATGATAAGTAATGGTAGGTGGTGTATGGGACCCCACATTACTTGGGAATGAGAAGTTCTTGCTCTTTATAATGTTCCAATGGGGCTCCAATTGCATCATTGACTAGTCATTTTCGAGTATAGGTCATGTTGTTTGGGTCTTCCATTGAGGCGTTACACATGTGGTGCATATTATATGTAGACATATCATATCTTGTCATGTGTTGTATGCAAAAATACTAGACCTTCTCCAGATGAAATATCCTAGTCAATAAAACCAGATTGGGACTTTAACTCTAAAGTGGAATATGGAGAGGTTGTAAACTAATCTAAACTTTATTGACCACACTTCCAAAGATCCTTATACATTGCCACCAATGTAAAACTTGCGAGGTAACCAATAATTTTAGGAGCAGAAGCCTCTTCTTACTAATATTACTTGGAAATTCTGAAGAACCACTACAGGTAAAAAAAAATATTTCAGCATTCTTAAATGACATGTCAATCTCATAATGACCTATGTGGAAACAAGAATATGGAACAGCATTTATTATGCCAAAGACGGCAGTCAACCGGAAGGATGTGTGCTTCTAGGCCATCTAGAATTCACACTATCCAAAATTATCTTTATCCTTGATTTGGTTTTGCTCTCCTCTCATTATTATGTTATGCCATGATTTTTTTAAAAACCTCATTGTTGAGGTAATAGAGCTTGCTATTAAATTCCTGTACTTTAGTCGACCCAACTATATACCTATCTATAGGAACAAATCATGACAAATACATTCCCAATGCCAAGAAAATACCTGCAACACGAGAATGATGGCCACATTTACGCTTTCTACACAACGAATGGCAAGAATTTGTTTGTGTTTTTCCACGAAGTGAACTCACTTCATCATGAATGCACAATTGCTCTCGAGATCCTAAAACTACCATTTTGGGCCTGCATGTATCCAATATTAGCAATTTTAGGGCACATGCATATAAAAGCACCTAAAGCGATAATAACACGAACTCCAACCTCAGGAGGAATATATATTGAGCATCAGTAGGGGTCATATAGTGCAAGTAATAAACCAGGAGAAAATAGATATGTGATCTATCCAATATTCAAAATCTCAACTACAAAATATTTCAACCCATAAATGGGGAGACTGCTGACCACCTACTCTTACACCACGTGATAGCAAGGACACTATGAAATGATTTTCTTCATAGGGTGGCATTGGCTTGGGTAATGCCTGGAATAGTGGTTGCTTTCCTAGCAAGCTGGAGAAGCTTACATGTCAATCCACAAAGTGCATCAATTTGGAAGGCAGATCCCATGTGTTATTGTGGTGCCTTTGGATGGAAAGAAATGATAGAAGTTTTGAAGACCGCAAGCAGACAACGGACAACATTAAAGCTTTCTTTTTCAACACTTTGCTTCAATGGTCCATTGTGATAGACTTTAATGTTCTAAGCGTTCATGAGTTTCTTGTAGTAGCTGTCAATCAAGCATAGGTGTTCTATACGTCCTATGTGTATGGGCTATGCCTATTATTCTGAGCAATAAAATCCTTCATTACTTATAAAAAAATCAATTCAGACCTGTAACGGGTTCTCTTTAATTCTTGAATTACTTGCCGGATTTGGCTGTGAGTGCGCGAGGTATATATTATGGCAGGAAGATTTGACCGCACAGGCTGAGACGGTGAAACATCTGGTTCGCTCTCTTCTTTCTGACTGCTTTTTACACTCATACCAGTCGAGAAACCTCCCAAACTCTTCCTCCAAGCCAGGGTTGCACAGAGAAGACACAACGTTTTCCCAGTTCCGGTAGGGCTCTCCAAAAGTGCGTTGCATCTCTGCCATGTCATAATGTGAACATGCACATTGGATGTCAGGTAGATACCAGCGATAACAACATCAATTGTGATAAGAAATTATGGCAATGATATATGGTTAGCCATTCAAAAGTAATACAAATTCAGTATATGCTATTAGTGACAGTATGCAGCTTATAGAGTGATAAAATGCCGGGCATTTCTAGCCTTCAGAGAACAAACCAGTAGAACTTATACAGCTTCAAACTCTATTTTTACACTTTTAATATCAGTTTTTAATAGTAACAGTAAGACAAATTCAAATGGTATCAGAACATCTCATCATGATGAATTTGTTACTTTCACCACCAATATATTTTCCCCCAGTAGAATATTCCCTTGAAAAAGGAGTACTGTTTTCATTATGCTTCAAGACATGCCCCTGAAAGCATGAAAATCCTATTTTGAATTAAGATACAGTGAGTAAACAGTTAGGGCCAAGAAAACCCATTGTTATATGATAGGTACATTCAGGAATGACTTTAATCTGGTAATACAAAAACCACGTAGCTAAATTTAAAGACACTGTATACTATCCCAAAACCCATTTGAAATATATCACATAGAGAAATCAAATTAAGTTTATACACAAAAGACAAAATTACCGAATAAGCACATCCAAACACCAATTAGTCCGAATAAATACTCACATTTCATAAAAATGCCAACTTGAAGAGTTAAAAGAAAAATAAAAACACAAGGCTGCAGCCTTTCCCAGCTAAAGTCAGTAAGCAATTTTAGTTTCTTCTGGACAAAAAAATAAATAAAAAATAAATGCTTTAGAATGGCCATGCAAAAGGCAATTGGTATCAGAAATTCAGGACTTATAAGCAATTTCGGTGTCTTCTGAAAAAATAGGTCGTAAAATGAATTCAAGACCAAATACGACGCCTTCGAATTCTTACTTCTTGTAGAGATTGAATGACTTTTTCCATATAAACAAGCTGGCAATCGTAAGCCTCGAATGGAAAATCCACATCGACGCCTCTGATATTGTACGTCGGCATCCCTTTAAATTTCCGTAGGATTCCGGCAAATCAGGAAAATTTTCCCGAGAAAATGACGCCGTTGGGTTTAGTTACAAACCCTAGTCAATGAGTTGATCGGGATATATTGAAGATATGTTTTCCCGCCAGATTACGGTGCACGGATGAGAGGCACAAACCAACGACGACGTTTAGCGAGTAACCAGGTAAACGTATTTAGAGCGTTGGCATTGATTTATCAAATTTATCAAATTTTAGAGTTTGATGAAAGGTATATATTTTTTATAAATTTAAAACCTTTCTAATTATAATCTCAATTATTAGATTAGTAAAATTAATTATATAATATTATTTTTTTTAACAATAATATTTTTAATTTATTTTTTTTCATATTTTACAATTACATTAATTATATGTTAATTAATAATTTAATTTGATACTTAAATTTTTATTTCTCAATTTAAATATATTGTGGTTTAAAATTGAGAAATAACCACTTAAGTAAATAAAATAATAGTTATAGAGTGTGAATAATTAATATTTAAATTTTGAGATAAATTTAAATGTACTATAAATGTTAAAGATTTTAATATATGTTGAATCCGGATGCGGTCATTTTAGTGAAACGGTGCGGGTTGGAGTTGCTAGAAGACAAGACGGAGCCCAACTTTTGGGAGGAAAATGACAAAAACTCGGGAACTGAAAAACTCAGTTTCATTTTCTTACATTTTCCATTGTACTCTTTAGTTGGGAAAACTGAGGCCATGACCATCACTTGCATGGATTCGATTCTCTATAAGGCTGCAACAAAAGGCAACATCATGGCTTCCAAGGATCAAGTCAATGCCAAAGATGAAACTCCATTACATGTCACAGCAAGGTATGTGCATGCTAATATCGTAGTTCTGATCAAATATGCAAGATATCCACATCATCAAGATCTTGAAAGTGGGGCTGAAGTACTCAGGGAGATGCTTAGGATAGTGAACAGAGAGAAAGACAGCCGGTTGTATGTTATAATTACCTTGAAATGATAACATTTTTAATCAAGGAAGACCATCAACAAAAATGAACAAGATTTTAGTTTGCAAGATCAGTTGGATGTGAGCACCCCTAGGCCTAGTAACCAAATCTCAAAGATGAAAATGATGGAGGAGAAGAGTTGATTTTGCTAGGCGAAAAAGAAGTTGGGTTCGCTTGATAGCAGACGATTTTTTATTCTTCTTTGTGGGATATCCATCAGGCCGAAACGGTAAATGCTTTCTTCTTCTTCTTTTAATGTCTAATGTGGGACCCAGCCACGTCAGATTTAGTGCATGCCAATTGTGGAGAGACAATTGTACGTAATAGACTTCCAGGCAAATTGGGCAGTAGGCCAGGTTGCGAGGTTGATAAATAATGAACTATTATACTAAGCAGCACTACACCATATATTTATTACAATGAAATGAAAAATTCAAACGAAATCAGCTTGGACTGAAGCATGGAAATCTGGCTTTCTTTAGGGAGATTCAAACCATCTGCTGTATGTAAAGTTTCAATTAAACCGGTGCAGCAAATCTTCTCTTGACTTGTCTCCTCCAGGATACAACAGCCCAACTGATCGTCGTATAGTTCAAATAAACTATGCACAAGATATTGAGCTCAAAGCTCCTCTAAAAATAACACTTCTCTTTTATCTGGAAACTCTCAATATCTCAAGACACTATTTTATTTTCTTTTCTTTATCTCTATACGTAGCAAGTTGAAAGAATAGCTTCAAGCCTTTTATTTTTTCTCTTTGTACCTAGTCATGCAACCCCAACCACCTTTATATAGAATTTTTTTTAAAGGCAAAAACTGAACGTTGGTGACTTAGTCCTCTGAAAAACAAGAATTTGACTTTATTATGAAACCTACTAGCAGAAGTTGCATTCCAAAATATGCTCCTAGATTCCAGAAACAAAACGGCTAATTTTTCATCCGTTAAAGCCAATTTGACTAGGATTACAAGCACAGAGGTTGATGTAGTCAAAGATATCGAATTCAGATTACGGCCTATTTCAAAAGTTCAAAACTTGAATGCAAAAAATAGAAAAATAGAAGAGACGGGTGAAAGACGAAAACTAATATTATCTATTAAAAAATATCAACATGCCCCCACTATTTTTTAATGATAAAATAAATAAATAAGAGAGATAATTCCAGACAAATAATGATTATTATGCATCATGAAGGTATATTCTGCATTGAACCCTCACTTAGTGAAACAAAAATTTTACTCCAGAGTTAGTAGTAGTCTCAGACTTAAACTATAACTTCTAAAAGGAAATAAAAAATTATTACTCACACATAACAATCCAGGTGTTGACATGAGGTTTATTAGCCAGCACATTACAACCTTGTGTTATTCCCAGTTTCATGAGTGTATTTGAGAATAAATCCAATTCTCATAGAGAGCGGTCTCACTCCCACACTCAAATAAGTGAAATCTGTCAAGAGTGCTCCTGTAATTCTGACACCCTATTCATAAGAGCTACAGATTTTCATTAAGAGTATTTAAAACAACTCATCATCTCAACCATTACAGAATGAATGCACTTACACCATAGGAATGGAAAAATTCTCAATTAAAATAAATTGTGCATTTCTTACGACCACCAATTGATTCGTTCTTCCCATTAAACCCAGTTTTCAAGATCTTTGATCTCTAGGTTGGGTATCCTCATATGTGGTTCATGACTGTATGGACTTTAATCACATTCCTCTCGATCTATTCCAGACTCTTTCTCTTGTTAAGGCTTTAGTCAGTGGATCTGCTAGATTATGACATGATTTAACATAATCTATGTTAATGACACCACTTCTTAAATAGGATCTCACAGTACTGTATTTTCTTCTTATTGGTTTGGATTTACCATTGTAATAACGATTTTGTACTATATCAATAGTAGCAGTACTATCACAATGAATTAATATGGGTGAAACTGGTTTTTCCCATAGTGGAATCTCATGTAGTAGATCTCTCAACCAGTTTGCTTCCTTACTCGCTGAAGCTAAAGCTATAAGCTCGACTTCCATAATTAAGTTAGCAATAATAGTTTATTTTTTAGACTTCCAACATACAACTACAACACCACCACCCAAGATAAAAATATAATCAGTAGTTGAAAGGGAATCACCTGACAGGGTATTCCAATCGGTATCACTGAAGCCTTCGAGTATAGCAGGGTATTTTCTATAAAACAAGCCATAATATTTTGTACCAGATAAATATTTCATTATCCGATCCATTGCATACCAATTGTCTCTTCCTGGCTTGGTAGTAAATCTACTAAGTACTCCTACTGCATAAGTAATGTCAGATCTAGTGCAATCAGTCGCATAACGTAAACTACCAATCATGCTAGCATATTCCTTTTGATTAATCACATCATCATCATTTTCAATAGAAAATAAATGAATATTATGATCAAAAGGAGTAACAACATGCTTGCATCCAACATAATTAAATTTTTTTAATAATTTTTCTACGTAATGCGATTGATCAAGAAAAATATCATCACATTTTTGGTGATTTTCATATCCAAAATAAAATTAGCCTCGCCAAGATCTTTCATATCAAAATGGTTTCTAAGCATGCTTTTTGTTTCATCTATAACATGCAAATTAGAACCAAATATCAATAAATCATCCACATATAAGCTAATAATAACATGAAAACTATCCCAAGATTTATAATAAATACATTTATCACTTTCATTTGACTTATTGCTATTTTCAATCATGCAAGAGTCAAATTTCTCATACCATTGTTTAGGGACATGTTTTAAGCCATATAGAGATTTTGTCAACTTGCACACTTTGCTTTATTGGCTAGGCTCCACAAAGCCTTCGGGTTGATATATATAAATTTATTCATCTAGGTCCCCATTTAAAAAAAGTTGTTTTAACATTTATTTGATGAGTTTCTAAATTATAGATTGCTGCAATGACAATCAATAATCTAATGGATGTTATTATTGTAACCGGAGAAAAGTGTCGAAAAGATAAATGTCAACTTTTTATTTAAAACCTTTTGCGACAAACCTAGCTTTGAACTTTTCAACGGTTCCATTTGGTCTAAATTTTTTTTTTCTGAGGACCCATTTACACCCTATGGTTTTGCAACTCGGTGGTAAATCAACTAATTTACAAGTATTATTAGAAATTAGTGAATCCATCTCATCATTCACAGCCTCTTTCCAAAACACAGAATCAGGCGAAATTAAAGCTTATTGTAGAGTATTTGGGTTTTTCTAAATATTATAAATATAATAGTCGGGACCAAAATCTTTTCAATTCTAATTCTCTTACTCTTTAATTTAAATTTTTCTTCATTTTTTGCAGGAGTAGAAGAATTAGCTTCCGAAAAAATATTTTGTCAAAATTCTTGACCTCCACTATTTTTTGATTTAAAAAAAAAATTCTTCATGAAAAATTGCATCGCCTGATTCAAAAATCACTTTATTTTCAATATAAAAAAATCTATAGGCTGTGCTATTTTTTGCATATCCAAGAAAGACACGGGTGGTAGTTCTAACACTCAATTTGGGTCTTTTAGGATCTGTTAGTCTCACAAATGCCAAACAACCCCAAACTTTAAAATATCTCAAACTTGGCTTATACCTCTTCATAATTCGTAGTTTTTGAATTTTTATAAGGCACCATATTTAAAACATGACAAACAGTCAAAACTGCTTCATCCAAAAAACTTGAGGGAGTGCCTGAATCAATAAGCATGACATTCGTCAATTCAATCAAAATTCTATTTTTCCTTTTAGCCACACCGTTTGAAGCAGGTGAATATGGTGCAGTAGTTTCATGAATAATTCCCAATGATTGAATAAAATGATTAAAACTCATTTGAATCATACTCTCGACCTCTATCACTTCTAAATCTTTTTATTTTTCTACCAAATTGATTTTCAATTTTATGGAGGAATTCTTTGAACTTTTTAAAAGCATCATTTTTATTTTTTAATAAGTAAACATACATGTATTTTGAAAAATCATCAATAAAAGTAATAAAATATCTATTTCCTCCACGAGTTAAAATTCCTTCAAAATCACAAAGATCGGTGTGAATTAGATCTAACAATTTGGTATTTTTTTAACACTTTTATGAGGCCGTTTTGTAATTTTTATTTGATTACAAACTTCACATTTTTTTAATTTTTTTTTCAGTATGGAAATTAATCATAAACTACTCATGATTGCAACATATCTACTATTAATATGACATAAACGTCCATGCCAAAAATTTAAAGAAGAAAGCATATAAACAGAAACATTAGATAGTTTATTATCAACGTTCAATTTAAACATTCCATCACAAACATAGCCCTTGCCCACAAAAACTCCATTTTTAGTAATGACATATTGATTAGATTCCATAGTTTGCTTGAAGCCAGCTTTGTTAAGTAGAAAGCTTGACATCAATTTATTCCTCATAGACGGTGTATAGAGCACATCTTTGAGCATCAATATAGGTCTATAGGTGAATTTCAGCTCGACCTCACCACTCCCAAGGACTTTTGTTTTGCTTGAATCACCAAGCATAATAGATTTATCTTCTTCAAATGGACCTTTTGAACCAATCTTTATCATAGCAGACGTGCCTATTGGCACCAAAATCTGCCCACCACCCTTCAACAAATTGAACAATGTTAACGTCTCTAATCATTGCCACAAGTGGCTCCTCAGTTACGTTCACTTGAGAATTATTTCCTTACTTTCGAAATTTGCAAATTCGAGCAAAGTGCCCACTTTTGATACAAACAAAACAAGCTTGAATTTGTGAAGAGAGTCTTTGGTTCTTATCAGTTTGACTTCAAAACTCTTTTTTGTGAGGTCTACTAAATTTTTTGAAATTTTTTCTTTGCAGCTTCAAATTACTATTTTTTGAAATCTGACCTTTGGGCAAGCCACCATTTTCAGAAATTAAATTTACCTTCATCATGAAATTCTCATTTTCATTTTGAACCATCAAAGCATCTTGGCCTCTAACTTCCTCCTCTACTCGAATATGCATAATTAAGGTCTATAGGGATGTCTCATTTTGTTTGTGACGCATCGACTTTTGAAACTCCATCCACGAAGGTGGTAGCTTGTCAATGATGTCACAGACAATTAGATTGTCTCCAATATTGATGCCTTCAGATCGAACTTTAGCTACAACCATTTGAAAATCCTGTGCTTGTTCTGTGACAAACTTTCCATCTACCATTTGATATCAAAAGAAGCGATTTGCAGCATATTTCTTCACTCCAGCTTATTCCGTATCATATTTATTCTGTAAATCTTTCCAAATTGTATTCACAAAGGAATAAGTGATATTGTAGAAATCATAAAATTGATCCTCAAGACAGTTTAAAATGTAACATCGACAATTATACTCATCTTTTGTATATTTTTCAATCTTTTATTCGTGAGCTTTGACTTGTGCTTCAGTTATGTTCTCGGTAGTGATCTTGTTTGGATTCTTTGCAGTGAGAACATAGCTGATGTTGAGAAGGCTTGGATAGAAGAGCACCGTGCACTTCCATTTTTGAAATGGGTTCTCATGAAACGGAAGGGCTTGTTGAGTTCTCCAACGTTTTCCGTGGATTTTTCGTTTGAAAGCTCCATATTGAATTCTCATTAAAATTGTTAGTGAAATTCACAGTAATAAAATGAAAAATTATAATGAAATGAAAAATTCAAACAAAACCAGCTTGGACTGAGGCACGAAAATCTCGCTCTCTTTAAGGAGATTCAAGCCCTCTGCGGTATGTAAAGTTTCAATTAAACCGGTGTAGCAGATCTTCTCTTGACTTGTCTTCTCCAGGATACAACAACCTAATTGATCGTCGTATAACTCAAATAAACTCTGCACAAGATATTTTGCTCAAAACTCTTCTAAAAATAACGCCTCTCTTTTATCTTGAAACTCTTAATATCTCAAAACACTATCTTATTTTCTTTTTGTTCTCTCTATATGTAGCAAGTTGAAATAATGGCTTCAAGCCTTTTTATTTTTTCTCTCTGCAACCCCAACCACCTTTATATAGAATTTTTTTTTAAAGTAAAAAACTGAACGTTGGTGATTTAGTCATCTGAAAAACAAGAATTTGACTTTATTACGGAACCTACTAGCAGAAGTTGCATTCCAAAACATGCTCTTAAATTCCAGAAACTGAAAATAAACAAAACGGCTAATTTTTCATCCGTTAAAGCCAATTTGACTAGGATTACAAGCACGAAGTTGATGTAGTCAAAGATATCAAATCCAGAATACGGCCTATTTTAAAAGTTCAAAACTTGAATGTAAAAAACAGAAAAACAAAGAGATGGGTGAAAGATTACAGAGAAATTTCCTTCAACCTAGTTGGAGAAAATTTATGTAGTGGACTTTCCAAGACCAAAATGTCGGTTGATATATCGGCAACAAATAAAATATTAGTTGAGATGAGATGAGATGATTTTAGATTAAAGTTGAATATAATATTGTTAAAATATATTTTTTAATATTATTATTGTTTTTAGATTTGAAAAGGTTGAATTGTTTATTATATTTTACTTAGAAATTTGTAAAAGTTGTAATGATGAGATAAGATGAAATGAAACCATTTCTGCATCCAAACAAACGATGCCTTAAAGTGATGTCTATTTATTGAATATTTAATATGTTTTTAAAGAGTTACTCAAAAAAAAAAAAAATCTTTTTAAAGACTTATATAAATAATAATATATATTATAAGACATAATTTACATCCTAGAATTAGAGCATAAGTTTTAAAAAACTTAAATCCGGGATGACATTTATTTTCAGTGTGATATTTTGTGTTGAGAATAGATCTTTAAAAGGAAAGAAAAATAAGTTCGACTTTTCTTCTTATAAAAGTAAACAGTAGTTGCAAAACATCTTAAAACACACATGAAGTCCATAACCTCGTGCTTAAAACTCTATCCTAGTTTAACTTCTTAATTAAGATATATCTTTTAATTCCCCAAGTTATAAGTTTAGAAATTAGAAAATAAAGATTTGGAGAAATTTAATGAACACGCAAATAAATACTTCCAAAGTCTAAAAATAACATAAAAAAAAGTATATTTTACCATCTCAAATCCTCGCTTATTTTGATATATAATCATTAAAGTGTCAAAATTGTCATTCTATACATAAATGATTGATTTTATTGCATCTATCTTACCGCTTTC
Organism: Juglans mandshurica; assembly: GCA_022457165.1. Taxonomy (NCBI): domain Eukaryota; kingdom Viridiplantae; phylum Streptophyta; class Magnoliopsida; order Fagales; family Juglandaceae; genus Juglans; species Juglans mandshurica. The sequence goes on along the minus strand of CM039619.1, from coordinate 6,650,802 downwards.
TTCATAGTTTAGTAAAAATAAAAAAGAGTTCTTCTCTTTGATATTTGTCTGTAGAGGTTAAGTTTTTTCTTTTTATAAAATGTGAGGTTATTCTACGTTTGGGTAGTGAGAATATTTGAGAATTGTTGAGAATGTTTGTAAATAGTAGTAAAAAAGTACTCTCACTACACAAACGTAGCCCAGAGTACTGTCTCTTGGACGTTTGTCTATAAATAATATCAACAATAGTGAAAACTAGACTAATCACAAAAGTAAACAGTGTTCTTGTGGAGGTCTAAATGCATTAATTGGTTTATGAAGTAATGGTTGATATAAGGATATATCTGCATGTACCTGATCATAGATGTGAGTTTATCTGATGAATGAGTTTTCCTTAAAAAAAAATTATTGCATTTTGTGTTGAGACAATTTTAATTTAATCTTAAAACTACGAAGGTGATAACTTCTATAATAATTATTTCTTAAAAGAGCAAGATATATAATCAATGATCTATAAGAGAGAAATTTTTTTATTTTTCTCGACTTTTATCACCACTAATCGTAACATATTATAAACGAATATTATTTCCAATAGTTGATCTGCGCGTGAAATATAATCTCAAAATTGAAAATAATAAAATATAAAACGAACACCAATATTATTTTTTCTAAAAAATTAAAACTAAAACAGTCAAGTCAACAGTCTCAACATTGAAGTTTTTACTAAGCATAAAATATAGGCTCAGACAGCCCAATTTTCACTTCACGACAGGATGAAGACCTAGGAGTAGGCCCACAAAAATTCAGCCCACTAGCCCAGTAATGAGATGCTTTCTCTCAAGAGTGGGTCTACACCGGGGCTCCGCTAGGTCATTTTATTTTATTTTTTAAATTTTTTTATGATATCATTTTTTAAAAATATTTAAAAATAATAATTTATAATATTATTAAAAAATAATTTCTTAATTACTAAGTAAAAAATATATAAAAAAAAAGAGCGAAAGATTAGAGCGGGATCCCATTAGGATCATCTCTAGCTTTTTCCTTCTCTCAAAATGTCCACGTGTAAGTCGTGTGACCTCGTAGATATTTCTAGAAACTCCGAAGCTTAGCAGGCTACCCGGACGGCTATTTTAGTTGGACGGACGACTTCGAAAGTTAAAACTTGAAATTGAAATCTCTCTCTCTTTTTCTTGTTATTCTCCAGGCCCCCACAGCCCCCAACTCTCTCTTTCTCTTTTTATTTAATTCAAAATAAAGTGCTAATAAATAAATAGATTGAAAAATAAAAAAACAGAACAGAACTCGAGAATTCCACACAACAGCCCTTCTTAATAAGCCCTCACATTCTATCGCCCTCAAACCTCCTGTCTTCTCGTAAAAACCTTACGGTGTTTCAGAGAGTTCCAGAACCACCCCCCAACACACCAACCTCTGTCTCTCTCTCTCTCGTTCTGTTGGATCTCTCTGAAGGTACGGTCTCCAACACCAGCTGAAGGCCGCATCGGTTTTAGGTTTACAATTTTTTCGTCTCTTTCTACCGAAAGAATAGATTTAGATCTGTGAATTTCTCTTTCTAGATTGGGCCACTTCCGGCGTAGGATTCTTGGGTGACTATTGAATTGGTTGTGAATTTAGTTTCCTTCGTTTGGAATCGGATCTTTTGATATATATATTTTTTCTTTTGGCCAACTGTTTGTGTTTTCTTTTGTTATATATTGATTAACCATTGACCTGGTATTCTTTAGAAATTAAGTCATCGACCTTCGCAGCTTGAGAGGCAAGCCATTTTGTTTGCTTTAAAAATCAAATCTAGCCCACATGAAACACTTTAAATAAATACGCGAATCCATTCTCTTCCCGTGTATTGAATTTGGATTCGTTACGCCATGGTCGTGTGAATGCTAGGTAATTAACCGTCAGCCTGCCGCAGCTGGGTGACATTGACGACCCGTGCATTTCGCACCGCCACGTCTCACCTCCATTCGTCTGTCCGTTGCCCATGCTATTAGTCATTCTCATCTTATGGGCTAAATCTGCTGAAATTATATGCTGGGTATTTTTGTGTTCTCGTGCATTGATTATGTTGTAATTGCTTGAAGAGAATCAGAAATGGTTACGCATGTCGGTAGAGTTATTGATTTTACCCCAAACTTTATTTTGTTCTCCTTATTTTTGCTGGATTTTGAGAAATTTTATCGTTAGAAGAAGCTTCGAATTCTGGTTGTGGGGCTCTCGTTTTTGAAAGTAAATGTATACTGAATGCGATTCTGATGTTTTATTGTCCAGATTTCCATTACCTGGCTGTCTAAACCGAATATTAAGTGACAAATCGGTTGAGATTTTGCGAAGATGAGTGTAGTTGGTTTTGATTTGGGGAATGAGAGCTGCATTGTGGCCGTTGCAAGGCAAAGAGGGATTGATGTTGTACTCAACGATGAGTCCAAACGTGAGACTCCTGCAGTTGTCTGTTTTGGTGACAAGCAGCGGTTCATTGGGACGGCAGGGGCTGCTTCAACTATGATGAACCCAAAGAATGCAATCTCTCAAATTAAGCGGTTGGTTGGTCGGCAATTCAATGATCCTGAATTGCAGATGGATCTAAAGTCTTTTCCTTTCACCATTACAGATGGACCTGATGGGTATCCTTTAATTCATGCACGGTATCTGGGAGAAGTAAGGACATTTACACCTACACAAGTTTTGGGAATGGTGTTTTCTGATCTAAAACGCATAGCTGAGAAGAATTTGAATGCAGCAGTTGTTGATTGCTGTATTGGGATTCCAATTTATTTCACTGATCTTCAAAGAAGGGCTGTTTTGGATGCGGCCACAATTGCAGGCTTGCACCCACTCCGCTTGATTCATGAAACTACAGCAACAGCCTTGGCTTATGGCATTTACAAGACAGATTTACCTGAAAATGATCAATTGAATGTTGCTTTCATTGATATTGGACATGCAAGCATGCAAGTTTGCATTGCTGGCTTTAAAAAGGGCCAGCTGAAAATATTAGCTCATTCATTTGACCGATCTCTTGGTGGTAGAGATTTTGATGAAGTGCTATTCCAGTACTTTGCTGTAAAATTTAAAGAAGAGTACAAGATTGATGTTTTCCAGAATGCAAGGGCTTGCCTTAGGCTTCGAGCTTCCTGTGAGAAGCTGAAGAAGGTACTCAGTGCAAATCCCGAAGCACCTTTAAACATAGAGTGCTTAATGGATGAGAAGGATGTAAGAGGTTTCATTAAGAGGGAGGAGTTTGAACAGATCAGCTTTCCTATCTTGGAACGTGTTAAGAGACCTTTGGAGAATGCTCTTGGGGACGCTGGTCTCACTGTTGAGGATGTTCACGTAGTTGAGGTGGTTGGTTCTGGCTCTCGTGTTCCTGCCATAATCAAAATATTGACAGAGTTCTTCAAAAAGGAGCCTAGACGGACAATGAATGCAAGTGAGTGTGTTGCCAGGGGATGTGCTTTGGAGTGTGCCATTCTTAGTCCGACATTTAAAGTACGCGAGTTTCGGGTAAGTGTTGTCCATTGATGGGTGATATCCCAACGATCATATTCCTCTTTTTCAAATATACTTGCATTAGCTGACTACAGCATGGAAAAATTTTGGTTGTTTCATCAATGGGCTTTCTGCTTTTCGTTGCCGGGTCAAAATTTTTTTGTGAAAATTATGGGTAGCAAAATCTAGAGTAAGGATTACTTGTAATTCTTTCTTATTCCCCTTGTCACTCTTATATGCATTTTTTTGCGGTGAGATATGTTCAATAGCTTCTCTTATAATAAATTGATGTGAGACTCACACCCGACCAATATGTGATTCTGGGATAGGCTCAAGGTTTTACATGTTCTCCCTAGTGCTTTAATTCAGGGAAACTGTCACAAGTATGCTAATCAAAATCTTGTTCTTTGGTGCCTGACTCTGGTAATGGTTTTACTTTTAATCTGAAGGTCAATGAGAGTTTTCCATCCTCAATTGCTTTGTCATGGAAGGGTGCTGCTCCAGATGCACAGAACGGGGCAGCGGACAGTCAACAGAATACTATTGTTTTCCCCAAGGGAAATCCCATACCAAGTGTGAAGGCTCTGACATTTTATAGATGGGGTACATTCTCTGTTGATGTGCAATACACTGATGTGAATGAATTGCAAGCACCTGCAAAGATTAGTACATATACGGTAATACAGGCTGGCAGTATTGAGTCTAAAAAGTTCGCATAGTTGTGGGCTATAGGACAATGTTGTTTAGAATGTTTTATTTTGTGTTGCCGATTTCATGACATGATGTACACGTGCAGATTGGTCCTTTCCAATCTACAAAAGGTGAGCGTGCAAAAGTCAAGGTGAAAGCCCGCCTGAATCTGCATGGAATTGTGTCTATTGAGTCAGCAACTGTGAGTTCTTCTGACACTAATTCTGGTGGGCAATTTTGTATTGATCTCTTTTATTATTATTATTATTATTATTATTATTATTATTTATGTTTGTTTCAGCTATTGGAAGAAGAAGAAGTTGAAGTTCCAGTCTCAAAAGAGCCACCAAAGGAAGATGCTAAGATGGATACTGAAGAAGCGCCCATTGATTCTGCGCCCCCAAGCTCCAATGAAACTGATGTAAATATGCAAGATGCAAAGGGTACTGCTGATGCTTCTGGGCCTGAAAATGGTGTTTCCGACTCAGGAGACAAGCCTGTGCAGATGGAAACAGACACTAAGGTATTAACTATGCTCGGTATCAAAATATCAGTTATTAAGTTTACCGTGGTGTATGCTTTATGTTGATTCTTTATTTGTTTCCCATGCTGCTATGTTAGAGTTTCCCATAAAAGATGAAAATTCTTATTTGCATGTGCTTTTAGCATTGTTTGTGAAGTTGCAAAAGCTATCACATGGCTGCTATCCGTATTGGACACTTGTTGAATAGATATGTGATCATAATACAAATATCCTTAAGAGTTCATATTGGAGAATACTCTATGAATACATATTCTCTGTGAGTTTGTAACGTTGTGTCTCATATCACCTGCATTAAATGTGGGTTATTGGCATGCAGGTTGAGGCTCCAAAGAAGAAGGTAAAAAAAACTAACATCCCTGTAGTGGAGATTGTTTATGGAGGAATGATTCCGGCTGATGTGCAAAAAGCAGTAGAGAAGGAGTTTGAAATGGCTTTGCAAGATCGGGTTATGGAAGAAACAAAAGACAGGAAGAACGCAGTTGAGGCTTACGTCTATGACATGAGAAACAAGGTAGTGTGCTATTTATTTATATTAAACCAGAGTATCTGGCTTTTAGTTTAGGACTTCTAAACTAATATTACCGCATATTTCTCCAGCTTAGTGACAAATATAGGGAATTTGTCACTGAGTCAGAGAGGGAAGAGTTTACTTCTAAACTTCAGGTGGTGGAAGATTGGTTATATGAAGATGGTGAGGATGAGACTAAAGGCGTTTACATTGCCAAGCTTGAGGAACTCCAGAAGGTAATTGTCAAAAAGGCTACTTCCCACGTTTCCCTTTTGCACCTGTCAACAAATCCACAAACTCACACACACTGATTACTCAGCCCACAAAAAGACTAGTCACTGGCTTTGACAGTTTAATGGAGATGTGAAAAATTGCAGCAAGGCAATCCCATTGAGGAGCGGTACAAAGAGCATGTAAACAGGGGAGCAATAATTGATCAACTTGTTCGTTGTGTTAATAGCTACCGAGAAGCGGCAGTGTCAAATGATCCTAGATATGATCATATTGACATCTCTGAGAGACAGAAGGTAAAATAACTTGTCAGATCTTTGTCTTAAGCTCCCTCCCCCCGAGAGATTCTCCCACCCATGCACAAAACATACATACCGACTTCTCAAATTATCTTCCAATGGATGTTGTAGGTCCTAAATGAATGCGTGGAGGCAGAAGCATGGTTAAGAGAGAGAATGCAGCTGCAGGATTCGCTTCCTAAATATGCTGATCCGGTTCTCTCATCTGCTGATGTGCTAAAGAAGGCTCAAGCACTCGATGGGTACCTTTTCTCTCTATATATTTTTGTCTGTTTTATTCTGGTGGAAAGGAAATAACGTGCTGTAGCTCATTGCAATGTTAAGATCTGGTACTTCCAGAATCTTGAATGATTGCCAAAAATTTTGCAGTGTCTTGATCCTGGTTTTTATTTGTTATCTTGCTTTAGTTTTTTGTTTGGGTACTTTAGGGTCTTAAATCGAGCATTAGTCTTTGTTTCTATTGCATTATTGTTCGCTTTATCCATGAGAAGTCCTGAACCTAATTGATCTTTCCTTTGTCTGAAAGAAGAGAGAGGACCTCTCTCTTTTGTCCTCTTTTTTGGTCCTAGTTTCTGATCCACGTATTGCTACTTGCATATGGTGGTTCTTTTTTGCATTTCACTTTGTTTTTGCGTTAATTTATCTACAGCCTAGTGGATCTATGCACTCTTTACTCAGTTTGTTCATGCAAACTCCATCCCTAGAAATTTGAATAATTCTTTTCCTACCTAATTTGTTTGTAGTACGTTTTGTTGAAGATGTTGAAAGAAATAAGTTGCTTGAACAGGTTTTGTAAACCGATAATGACGAAACCAAGGCCAGCACCAGCCAAGCCAGCTACTCCCGAAACACCACCAACCCCACCTCCTCAGGCCAGCGAGCAGCAATCACAGGATGGTGATGCCAACGGGAGTACTGATGCAAACGCCAGTAGTAATGCCAGCACCAATGAGAGGGCAGCAGATGGCAGTGGTGAGGTACCGCCAGCTTCTGCAGAGCCAATGGACACACAGACCTCTACCACTTCCGCGTAGTTTCTGTTCAGTGATTTCTCCTTCAAATGTTTTATTCAAGACGGAATTTGGTTCCTATGTATAAGAACTTTTTTTATTCGAGTCTAGGGACAAACCTGGTGGTGGGCCTGTGTTTTGTCAACCTTTTTGGAGTCCGTGAAGCCTTTTCTGTTGTGGGCGATCTGCCAAATTTTAACCTAATTAGGGTGGATCTCCATGTTGTGGTTATTGTGGTTTTTTTAAGTAGGGTTTGAAGAGAAATGATACTGTTGTGGTCTCCCAGACTCTTGCAGAGAGAGAGAGAGACAGAAGTACATCTTAAAGGGAGTCTCTCGTGTCCTTGTTCCCTTAGGTAGCATGTTTTGCATTAGAGACAAAAACATTCACAAAAGTAAATTCAAAAATTGATATGGTTTGATGTGGACCGTTAGATTGTAAAGCTACTTTGATAGTAAAGTAGATCTGATGTCATATTAGTTTGTGGGTTTATTTTCGTGGGATCTCTTCGTGATTAAAATATTCTCTTTGCATTATTAATTTAATAATTTTCAGTACTTTTTTTTTTTCAAATGTTGGATTGTGGTCGTTTCCCCGTCCCCGTGATCTGACGATTTTGTGGAATTTGTTGCTGATACTCACTCGTGAAGATTATTTACCCTTCAGCCAATGCGGGTCACTCGAGTGCACCACCTCACCGGCTGATAAAGGTCCTGTCCTTTTATATAAAGAACCGGCGAGATGTTAAACATTCTAGTCGAATGCTTGATGTCTAGTGCAACAAGATTCAGGTTGTTCATGGAACTGGATCTGCAGGATCTGAGAAGTTCGTTGCCAGAATTGTCACAGTTAAGCAGATTAGCACGCACTGTTGCAAACGCATGCTTTAGTCGAAAGTTGAAACCGACAACGATGCGTCTTCGGGAGTGTTTCTTCCCCTGTTCCTTGAATGACATCCATGTGGCTTTTTGCAGATTCTGCATGGGGCCAATGGGCCATAGACTATGAGCTTACCTTTAAAAAAGAAAACTCAAACTCAAATTGCTTCTGCATGGGGCCAACAAGCTGTAAGTAGCTTTGTGTTCCATGGTGATGGGAATATGTTTAAAGTTAGCAATTCACTCAATAGATTATCCGTTATGAAAAATCTCTACATTAAAATATGAAGAAGAGGGAAGAAGCCGAAGAACAGAAAGCAAAAAGCCATCTCTCTGGCGCCTATATTTTCGTCTCAAAGTGTGATGTTTGCTCTTTTGTAAATGTGTTGGTCGAGTCACTTTCTCCTTTGTACGTGTTTGTCTTTGGGATGGCTTTGTGTGCTAAGCCTATCCCTCTACTGTCGTCAACACGTAAGGGGGTGTTGACTAGGTGGTTTTTTTAGGATGCCTTTGTCAATTGCTTGTACCAAGCTGGGTTAATTGGTTAGTGAAATGTGGAAGACAATCCAGGAGAATGGTTAGGTGTACGTGTATTATTGGTCTACGCCGAATTATCTGAAATTGTGAAAGCCGGGTAAGGCGCTCTGTGTCTTTTACTAGATAGATACATGCACTTCAATTATACATGATTTTGATGCTGATGCAAGGACATCGCGAAAAAGTCCATGAGCTTTATTACGAGATGTGTAAGGAGGATGACTGATTCCCGGATACCATGACATATACTACACCATGTATCGGCTTTCAGGAAATTGGGTCACGAGGATTTTGCCATTAGGTTGTTTGACAAGATGTAGGACAGTGGCTTGCAGCCTAGTGCAAATATTTATACAACGTTGTTGGGAATTTATTTCCAAGTTGGGTAGGGTAGACAGGGCTCGGGAAAGCTGGGAGGATTGAAGACGCTTGCAGTATACACATTGATATACTCAAAGAGGGTTGTAAACCTGATGTGTGCTTGTAAACAATCTGATAAACATTTTGCCAAGAGCTGGCCGTTTGCCAGATGTTATTAAGATTGTTAAAGAAAAGGGTTCATTGCAGAATGTTGACATGTAGCACAGTACTAAAAGCATTATTTGAATCCAAAGCTCCAGCTTCTTGGGCTTCTTCAAAATGCTAATTATCATTACAGAAAGATGGCTGCATCTCAATACATCAGCCGCTAGGATTCTCAGCAGAGACATCATTTTCCTCCTCATCACCCTGCTGTATTTTCGCTATCTCGGCCTGCACTCTCTCCAGAGCTTTCGTCTTCTGCATCTCCATTTCCCTATGGAAATCCATTCTCATCTTCTCTAGCTCCACCATCTGCTGCCTTTTACTATTCTCAATTTTTTCATATATCTCGCTGAATTTGTTAATGGAATCAGCAAGCAAGCTGAAGGAAGGCCCCTCATCATTGACCCTTCCAGTTCTCCTCTTCTTTGGTGGAAGTCCATCTGAAGCATCCTCCTCACCATCCGAAGATTCTGAATTTCCAGGACTATCTCTCATCTCTTCCAACCCATTTGCATGATTTAAATAAACTCTAGGATTCATGAATACGTACTCCCCGGAGTCCAAACCACAAGAGAGGCCTGCTTGCTGTGGGGGCGATGACAGCATCATATCCATCTTCTTAAAATAAACCCATTTGCTAGTGGCATCACCAGTCTCTGCCATCCTCGTCTTCTCCTTTTTGAACTTCTTCTTCAATGTATCCAATCTATTCCTGCACTGAGTATCCGTCTTTTCCGTTTTTGAGATCTCTGATACCTTCTCCGCAACTTCTTGCCATTCCTCGGACCGAAGACTCTTTCTTCCACGTTGAAGAAACCGATCAACCCAAGCATCTAGTAAAACAAATGTCTCACGCTCAGTCCATTCGGTTAGTGAATTTCGGCCAACAACTGATGGTTTTGGAGCCAAGGGCATTGGAGCTGTAGCTGCAGCCGATGGCACAGGAACCCTTGGAGCAAATTCATAACTAGAAGCCAAACTCTTCAACTTTCGCTTTTTTGGGTGCCTTTTTAAATCAGCATATTCAGTCCTCCTACCATCACTTTTCTGTTTATCATCATCATCTTCTTCATCATCAGATTCCTCCACCTCCTCCTCTTCATCCTCCAAATCTTGTTGCATATTACGAAAACCATTACTTTGATCATCATTCTCTTCCTCCTCTTCTCCGGATTCTTCATCATCCTCATCAACGTAATGATTAACAGCCGGCCGAGAATGTGCAGCATTCCTAACAGAATTCTTCTTTTGACTCGAGGTACCGTAATCCTGTTGGTGATTCACACCATACGGGTTTGGGGAATACCTTGCATCATCCTCAGTCTCATCCATTTTAGCCCAGTTTTTTATCAACCACAACTAAATACCCAGAAAATACAACACAATCAAGAACCTTGATTTCTAACCTCAAAGCGCCGACTCCTCCCCCTTAACAAAAAAGTAAACTATCCATAACATTTGTTCCCAATACATCTAATCTCTACTCTCAGTCACCAATTTCCCGAAAATCTTTGGCTTTGTTCACAGTAAAAAAAAGTATCGAAACAGAATCTCCACAACACCAATCCCCGTTTCTTTAAAGTCTAACTTCTAAAAGAAGCAAAACCCATGAATATTGCACTAAAACAGCCAATTTTCTACTTCCAGGTATAAAAGGCTTCTTTCTACGATCATATTATAATATTCGAACAAACGTTCCTTCATCTCAAAGAAAGAAAAGGCCCTAATTCTCAAGGTCAAAGCAGAAATTTAAAGAAGAACAAAACCCATGAATCTTACCTCAAATAGCGAGCTATCCACACTAGAAACAACTCAGTCCCAAACATTAATCGAAATCGACCCCAATTCACGCTCTTGAAAAAAAAATCCTAATATCAAGATTTTTGGGACCAATTGAAAGCAATTCCGAGACAAACAGAAATTGGAAAGGAAGATGAGAAGAAGGTGGAGAGATTCAACAATAGCGTTTGGTGGTAAAAGCAGGCGGCACATGCTACTAATGTAGACTACGTATATGGGCCGAAGGCCCTGATTGGAATAAAAAATGGGCTTTGAGGGTGATACGGGCTTTGTAATATATGGGCCGAAGGCCCTCGATTCCTTTATGGCTTTGCTTTATAGATACCAAGTTTTATGGTCAGACTGAGACATACATATATTGGAACGGACCGAACGATCATCTGATACGATAAAAATAAGATTAATCATTTCGGTATTAGATGATTGGTTCATTATAAATCAATTATTTAATGTCACGTCATGAGATAATATAAGGAAGATAAAAAAGAAGATGATGAATAGATTTATTGTAAAAATATATCAAAAAAAGCCATATTAATTATAAAGTTATAATACGTAGATTGATGTGAAAATTTTTTGCATTAGCATTGTATTTAATGTGAGTCGTGCTATACAGAAACTTTATACCTTGCATGCTATTTAAAAACATGTGATCGTATCATTTTATTATCATATTTTTAAGTGATGTGTAGGAATGTGGGGCTTATGTTTAGAATTTTTCATTTAATGTATCAATTAAAATACTTACAAATAACTTTATTCTTAATTATAATATATATCGAATAAGAGATTTAAAGATAGCAAAAAATGATAGAAAATACTTGTAAATATGGTACAATCATATGTTTTTAAGTGGTGTGCATAGTGTGGAGTTTATGTTTATAATTTTTCATTTAATGTATCAATTAAAATACTTGCAAATATAATTATTCTTAATTATAATATATACCGAATAAGAGATTTAAAGATAGCAAAAAATGATAGAAAATGAAAAAAAAAAAATCCAATAAACAGTAACAAATTTGTAAAAAGTATGTGTCTTTGCCTGTCCTCAATAGCATGTTTGTCAATATCATTTGGATCAATTGACAATACCTTAATTTATCATCAAGAAAACTAAGGATCGAATTCCCTTTTTCTATGTATTAAAATAAAAAATAAAAAAAATAGCATACTTCGGACTGGGGACAAGAGTATCGTTCGGATGCTTGCAATACATGCTCGTATTATGAAAAGCACGATATAGTAGTGGTACCAGTACTATCCAAATTTTATTCTGTCGTCTTACTGGATACTGCTTTATAATTGTATTTATTTGTAATTGATTTTTAATTAAATATGTTTTATTATAAAAAGAAAGAAATAGCATCACTCAATTGAAAAACTATCCTATCCTACGTGAACCATCCAAATTAATACTTTTATTCTAAAGAGGAATTCTATACATCATTTATTATTTACTTTTATACTTTATATTTATTTTTTATAAAATATATAGATATTTTTTATAAGATGTGGAGTACGGGATATTGAATAGTAATTAATGAGAAAATTTTTCTATCCTAAATTGTACAAGTTTGAGCTAGTATACGTGGCAAATCATTGATTGCCCAACAGTTTTAGACTGTTAATAAATAAGTTCATAATTAATTGGAATTGTTGAACCCAAAAAAAAAATCGAAAAATAAATAAGGAAAAAAAAAAGGTCTACAAGCTATTTTCGATGGATGTATAGCATTAAACTTGCATACATCAAATTTATTTTTAAATTTTGATGAAAAGTATATATTTTTCATATATCTAAAATTTTATTATCCATAACTCTACGTTAGATTAATTATTGAATTTATTAAAATAATAATATAATATTTTTTTTTTAATAATATTTTTTTTCGTATCTTATAATTACACTAATCATATATTAATTAATAATTTAATTTAATTATTACATTATTATTACAAGACGGTTGAAGATTAAACGTGAATAAAAGAGATCATTAAAGATTAAAAATGAATAAAAAATAGATTTAATAAGTGAATAATAGTCCTTCAAATTTGAATAAACATATTCATTTACTATAGTTTAAAGTTTTACACTTATTTTTTTGGCTAATTCAATGCAATTCTCTTTTGATGAAATTCATTATATTTTATATTTGATTAGTCTTTTGATGAATTCAATACTAATGCTAAGCAGTGGTAACCAATAATTCAGTGCCACGCAATCCAAAAATAAATGATGTAGTCCTTTTTTAGAAGCGGAGGCTCAATTATATAAGATAGTTATTCAATACCTGACACGTATACCCCTTAATCCCAGCTTGGTTTCTACGAAAGCCACTTCAGCACGTGTATGTCACGTGTTAGGGCCCACGTATGTATAAAAAACCCATTAAGAGCTCCGTTCTCAGCCGTTGGATGGTCTAACTCCCCGTCAGGGAATCTTCCATCCCATGCCGTCCGATGGACCGAGGCCAGACCACGGCGCCACGCTAGGAAACACGTGTGGGTCATTTTCTGCTGAAAATGAATGAATATATAATCTGAAAAAGCTGACTCAGGCAAAACGACAAAACAGAGAACTGTGAGTCTGTGACCAAATAATTAATAAATAAAAAAGTAGGGTGGGGCTTGAGGAATCATTACGCGAGCTTTGCAAATGTTGCGTGGGACCTACCAAACCATGGAGTAGACGCCGTTAAATGACGATTCTAATCCAAAAAATTATTAGCCATGCCGGAGTTTAAAAATTTTAACGGCTTGGACTTTGGAGTTCTGGAATTTTACAGATTTTTTAAAGAAATTTTAATTTCTACCTTAAAAATATATTGTAGTAGTGAATTTATAAAGCATATTATTTAAATTAATAATAATAACAGAAAAAATAATCGGGTGGCCCTGTGGCATGCCCTTTTTAGTTTTTTTTTTTTTAAATTAATGTGATTTTACATTAAATAATATATTTTTAATGAATAAGTAAAATATGTTGAATAAAAAAATTTACTCTATTTTAGATCCAATAATGTGTGCATCAAAGATGCGCTTATGACATGTATCAAATGCTATTAGAAATAAAATAATTAATAAAATAATTTTATGATATAAAGATTATCATGTATGGATATTTAAAGATTATTAAGTAAAAACTTGAATTAAAAAACAAAAAATAAAATAATTATTTGTGCTTACATAACTTAGTGGGATACTGTTGTTTGGCTTGGCTCTCGAAAAGATGAATTTTATGCATTAGTTACTATTCATTTTTAAATTTTATATTTATAATATTTTTCTTTTTATAGGATGTGTGGATATTTTTCATAAGATGTGCGGTATGTAATAGTAAATAATAGCTGATGAATATAATTTTTCAAAATAAAATAATATAGAATTATCCAAATGTTTAGAAACAGTGAAAAATCTAAAACACTTTAATATACCTTAAAATTAAAATTAAATTGTTAAATGGATTTAATCATTTAGATGTGGACTTTACAACACCATTGTCGAAATCAGCTATATATTCCATTGGTAGTTGTCACTAGACACTATCTATGCAAATTTCGTACAAATATTTCTCGACCATACACCGCAGCCTAAATAACAGTCTGAAATATATAATTTGTTTACCACATCATTTATAAATATTTTTTTTAATACAACAAATTGGTTTTCCAGTGCAATTTATAGGTACTTATATATATATTTTAAAAAAATATAGGAATTGCCAAATGATTATAATTGAAATAGATAGAATAAATATATGTATTAAAAATTAAAAATTAAAAAAGAGTAATGCTAGAGAGAAGCTACTATAGTAGTGCACACTTTACACTCACTACGTGGCTGCTTCTAGTTGATTATTCTCAACACTTACTTGGGGAGATGTGTGGTCTAGATGATGTCACATCATGTGTACAAAATGAATGCTTTTAATAGTAACTTCTATCTATATTTATTTGTTAAAAAAATGTATATAATATATATAAACTCGGTCATACACTTTATTTTAAAAAAAATACAAAAAATTTACATAATTATAAATATTATTTCTCTTGAAATAATTGGCTGCGTTAAACTTAAAACCAAACGGAAAACATCGCCGTTGTTGATGCCTGATCGGATGCAGAAGACGTTGGTCAGTTAATATGTGAACCCCAGCGAGAGCAGTGGGGCTGCTGTCTTTTTGTTCTGCTTCTGACTCCCCTCTATAAAAGAGGTAAAGAAAGGAAGAAAGAACCCTTTGAAAAGCATTTATCTTTATCAAGGGGAAACTCTAAGGTGTATATATACATGGACCGTTCATAGGTACGAGTGAAAGAACAACCACTTGTAGTTGTAGCCAATGGTTGCAATTCATGACACCTACTCTCGTCCCGCTTCAAATAAATCAATTCGGTAAGACCAAATTACATTTTAACATAATATAAATATTTACATAATTCCATTATATCAAAACACAATGTCGTTTTGTGAATTAAGATGGGATTTCAACATCAATTTTTCTCCTGTTTATTCAATTACATTATCTCTCTCTAGTTCGTCTTTACCTTTCCTTTCCTTACCTTTGGCTTCCTTTGTGATGTAAGTTCTTCTCTCTTCAAAATGATTGGGCATTGAAGCCTTATTTCTCTTTAAAGATTTAAATAGTTTTTGGGTTTGTTTAGTGAAAAAATTTCATTTTGAAAAATACTTAGACTATAAATGAATTATATAAAAATAATTATATAAACTGACATAGTTTGATATAATTCATCGTATTATAAAATTATTTTTATTATAAAATAAATCAAATAGATTTCATGAAGACACGTGAATTTGTTAAATTAATTTTATATAATTTTTTGAGATGTTTTGCCTTGATGCAAACATATTGAACCCACTTTTTGGTATGTCCATCGGCGCAACATCCCAGCATAAGAGTTGGATTTAATTTACAGATTTGCATCTTAGAAGGAATCAAAATATCAAATTTTAGATTTATTCCCAACCACCCAACATAATTATTTAAAAGAGGTAGTTCCGTGTAGACGAGAAAGTTTATCTTTCACATTATTTTCTTTTAATTTTGAGTATATAAATTGATGCTATGATACATGTAAACACTAGTTTACGTGGTTGAAGATGCTATTACAATTTATCTCATCTCATCATTATAACTTTCTTAAATTTTTACATAAAATATAATAAATAATTCAATTTTTCAAATCATAAAACAACTTTATCAAATTTCCACACCAAGTATAATAAATAATTTAACTTTTATTCTACTATTCACAAATCATCTCAACACATCTCAACTCATCTCTGAATATAAACCTCTCCTAAATTTTTAAGATGTTTCTTATATTTTAGAAAATAGATTATTTTAACCTCGTTTGAACAGTAATATGAGATGATTTTATATGAAAGTTAAAAATTGAATAAAATATTATTAGAATATTATTTTTTAATATTATTATTGTTTTAGAATTTGAAAAAGTTTAATTGTTTATTATATTTTATGTAAAAATTTAAAAAAATTATAATGATGAGATGAAATCGTTTATGTATCCAAACAAATCTTAATTAAAAAAATGAAAAATATTAATTCCACCTATGGATTTGTAAACCGAACAATTAGATTGATATTAGCCATTGGTTTTAGGGGGTGTGGGTGTGTGTGTGTGTTTTTTTTTTTTTTTTTTTTTGTATTAAGTGAGGAAAAGTGACTAGACTTATAGGGCAGATTGTTTTTATAGATGAGATGAAATGAGATAAATTGAGATTAAAGTTAAAAAATTAAATAAAATATTGTTAGAATATATTTTTTTAATATTATTTTTGTTTTAGAATTTGAAAAAGTTGAATTGTTTATTTTATTTTGTATTGAAAATTAAAAAAGTTATAATAATTAGATAAGATGAGATGAGATGTTTTCTGAAAACAAACAAGGCCTAGTGTACCATTTTTCACGTGTGAATGAATACATTTTAGAAGCTACCTCTTCTTTAACACCAAAACGAGGAATATACGTAGTTTTATAATATACGTTGTGCCATATACGTCTAGCTTTGTTAAATGAGAGAGAGAGAGAGAGAGAGAGAGAGAGTAGTATATCAGAAGACTCACCAGTGGCTCACTGTTTCTCTGATTTTGATGCATGCAAGGGAAGCAAAAAAATAAAAAGGAAAAAGGAAAAAATAAATAGAGAGGTGTGCCAGGCAAGTTATGCATTTTGTTTATATCTAAACTTTGCTGCATTTTTCTGGAGTTTCAGGTCACAACCTCGCCCGCCATGGTTTCAGAGGTGAACAACCAGGCGGGTTTTTCATAGGTTCGTCGCTTTCTCTTGGTTTTTAGCTTTGACCACCGATCTATTTGTTGCATTATTGGATTTTTTGGCCATCAATTGGGTCTTGAACTAAATCCAGGACGATTCATCATTTAAATCGGTATTACTGTTTATATTCATTCTTTTGAGGTTTTTTTTTATGCATGCACTGAGCTTTCTATTGTGCAAAATCATTTTTTGGTACTTTTTTATGCATTTGATCGATTATTTGAATGCTGTTCCTGATCAAAGATCTTCGTCCTTTTGATTTCTTCATCTTCTCAGGCATGTTTAGATGATTTATTTTCCATCTATTCCGGAAAATCAAGTGTCATGGGTGTCTTTCTGTTACTAATACTCATCTAATCGGATATTTGATAATCATCCCACTAAGGGTTCCTTGCATTAAGCTTAATGCAGTGCTAAATCTGTGCTTTTCGCGGTTTTTTGAAATGTTCCCCCATCGGCGTTTCTTATTTTCGTTTTATGGGGTTTCCTGGGTAATTGTAATCTGGGCAAGCTTTCATGTTGATCATAAATCCATGGGTTTATGGGCTTCTAAACGTCTTACGGAAATTTCAAAGCTGGGTATCTAGATTTATGATCAATGGGTTTCTTTCCATGCCTTTTGTTCTTTCGTTGCATGTCCATGGATGGGTTATTGAAGGCTGATATTGTTTGCAAAGGAAATTCGAAAGATTTTCCGTCTCTTAATCCTGCGCTAGCGATCTGCTTGTTGGACCTATAATCTGGTTTTCAAGAAAGCTTCCCGTTAATTTTTTTTTTTTTTTTTTTGATGAGTAAGAAAGCTTCCCATCATGGGTTGCTTGTTCTAGATTTACTTCAGCTTCATCGTTTGGTTTTCCCCAAACTCCATCAATTGCTCCAATCATATTGGCGCTTGTATGGGTTTTAAGAATTCTATTGCGCGCGTTTCTTCTATTTATTTTGATGATCTCCATTGCCAGTTGTACCTGATTTTGTAATTTGAGAATTTCCGTTTGGGCAGCTAAATAAAAAACACAGTCTATCACACCTTGCCTTTGACTAGTTCATAGCTGCTTGCATTTTTCAATAATTTGGTCAGTGTTTACAGTTTTGCTCACTATAGTAGTTTGAATTGATGCAGTGGCGAATCGCATCTGTCCTTTTAATAGGACCGAGGTTTATAGATGATGCTGAAGAAAGGTCTACACACAACTGTCTGATGGCTGATTCTGCTCCGGAGTCTTTGCAATCTGATACATTTGGATTGAGACACATAAGCAGCTCACTTTTCAGCATTCCTGGTTTTATTGTTGGGTTTGGCACTAAATGTTTATTAGAGTCTGACTCTGTTAGGAGCCCTACATCTCCTCTGGATTTGAAAGTTTTTTCAAACCTTAGTAACCCCTTTGGTCTTAGGTCCCCAAAAACACCAACCCAAAGTGGGCATCAAAAGAAGTGGGATTGCAATGAAGTAGGCCTCGGCATCATAAATTCCCTTGCCAATGAAACCAAACCTTCTGCGGAAGTACATGATTCACCAAGGAGGAAGAATGTAATCTTTGGACCCCAAGTGAAGACTAACATCCATGATCCCTCAAAGCATTACCTTGAATCACTTAATTCTTCCGTAAAATCCAATTCTTTGCCCAAAAACTACATCTTTTCGTCGCCTTCAAAGACCAGGACTCTTAGTCCCCAATTAGGTGGCACAACTGTTGTCTTTGGGAATGAAGGTGTCCCTTTAGAACCGATGAAAACTATTACATCTTGCTTGTCGGATTCCACCAGTTCTTCGTCCTTACATTTTGGCTTAACCCAAAGTCACAGTTTGGACTTTACGAATTTTTGTTCAGAAAATAAGACTGCCGAAATGAGTTCTTCTCCAGTAATTAACCAAGGTTCGCAGGTAGTGAATTCGTTGGTTAACAAACCAAGTTCGCTTCCAATTCTGATCAGCTCTGGTCATGGACTTCTAAGTTCCCTTTCTGCAAGAGAGATAGAGCTTTCTGAGGATTATACCTGTATAATTTCCCATGGTCCAAATCCTAAAACAACTCACATTTTTGGTGACTGTATTTTGGATTGTCACATCAATGAGTTGGCTGATTTTGGTAAGAAGGAAGAATCAATGATCAAATCACCAGAAGAGGCGGAAAACCCAGAGGGGTTGACACCATCTCGCCCTGAAGAGATTTTCAGCTTTTGTTACACATGCAAGAAAAGGCTGGAAGAGGGGGAAGACATTTTTATATACAGGTTTGGTTTTGCCCATAACTCTCTTTTTTCTTGTTTACTTCATGCCAGATTTGAAGTCTCTAGTTTCCTTTGACTTCTTGCAGAGGTGAGAAAGCATTTTGCAGTTTTGAGTGCCGTGCTGAGGCGATTTTTGCCAAGGAATCAGAGAGAACTTACAATAACTCCCCTGAATCGAGCTACCATGAAGATCTCTTCCTAATGGGCATGCCCTTCGCCACATAATGGGCTGTGGTTGCTGTCTCCAGACTGTCCATGATTGATGAAGTTGTCATGCATAGTGCACCTGTATCATCTACTCATAAAGAGCTGTCTATGTGAATCAGTTTGCAGCCATGGATGATCACAAAGAGCATTATGCCATTTTCTAATTGTGTACGACTTTCATGGTATGGGCAAGTCTATTACAGAGAGCTTTTTCATTCCATAAAAGAGACATAGATATAGTATTAAGCTTGTTGTCTGTCTTATAATTTTGGTTAGATGGGTTGGAAGTGGCCGGAAGCCCTCGCTCATCAGTTTTCTGATCTTTTTGTTTTTCTGGGTTTGCCCTTGGTGAGAGTTCATGTAGCAGCTTTTGAACCTAATGAACTCATTGATGAATGCATGCGGCATTTACATTACAAATGTTCTTTCTTTTTAAAATTCTCATGTCACTCACTTTAACGCTGGAAATGATGATTGTTCTCGTCTCTTGACCCTGCAATGAATTTAAAATCATGAGGTTTTGTTTGTTTGTATGTTTGTTTATATAATTAACGAAATGACCGTCTTTTGCTGACCGAGAATTTCACGGTCCCGTAGCGTGAACTCGAGAACATTAGCCTTACAGTTTGGTAAAAGTGATGGTGAGATTCTTTCCATGTTATGAATCTGTGTTGGCATTGTTGATTCCCTTCCCCAATTGGCACAAGCCTTTGAAAGAGGCAAATTACCGTTACCAAAAGAGCTCAACCATCATTTCATCTTGTTTCAAATGGTAACTTTTCGTGCCAACTGGTTTGTGTTTTCTCTCTTTAAATTCATGGATTACTTTTTCAGGCAGCATGAGCTACTTTTTCATTCCCAGAAGCCTTCTAACATATTGATCATATAGCACATGCTCTCTCATTCTCTCTCTCTCTCCCTCCCTCCCCTGCAACATAGCCTGCGTCTTCTAAGCTAATCAAGAATTTTCGAAAATCTCTGCCAAAGTAAAGCAACAATCTGCTAACTTAATCCACATCACTGGCGTAACTAAGATGATTAGCTTCCAACAATTAATACAATCAATCTCTTTCTAGAGCACTAACCCCAACCAAATCAACTCTATTCCGAAAAGCCATTGCTGTCCTACCTACCCCACCTCCCGAAATCGGTGCCGGAAAGGATTACTACTCAAGGTTTTCTAAAGTTGGAGTCTTATGTGTTAACAATCCATTATCCATGGAAGGTTTATAATTTAAGGTAGCCACTCAAAATCATCGTAATTTTGAAGACTTCGTCCCAGTCAATTTTATTTGAATAATGCTATATATAAGTTCTAAATAGATAAATCTCATACAAGTCTTTTATAAAATAATAGGTCCTACTAATAAATAATAATTTTTTTACACTTTTTTAAAATAGAGACTATTTTTTTATAATAACTTATATAAAATTTTTCTATTTAAAATTTATATAAATCATTTCTCATTTTATTTTCACTTCATATTCAATCCAAAATATCAACAAGTGTTTACGTATGGCCGAAAAACAATAAAGTGAAGTTAATTTGGCCACACGTTTTATGTATCAGAATCTATTCTCCCCGAGTGGGCTCTACCATCTCTCTCTCTCTCTCTCTCTGCCCTTTTTGTTTTTTTGCTTCTGAGCTTCTGCCATTTATTTCTCATTTGTTTTGATAGAAGAAGAGAGAGGAGACGAGGATTTAAAAACTATGACGTGGCAATCTAGCATGCATAGGTTTAAGATAGAGTTCATTTTCCTCATCGGAAAAAGCTACGCACACCGCTCGTTGATCCTGCCTCCCGCTTGACGTGGCTGCTGAATAAATTTAAAAATTATAAAATTAAAAACCAAAATTAAAATGCAGCGACCCAAACTCGAAACCTAGCCAACATACCCTTCCGTCGCCTCCACAGAACGACGAGGAACCCAGCCAAACGGGGAAAAGCTGCGATCCAAACTCGAAAATTCTGTAATTTTCACTAGCCACTAGAAATATCCATTGAAGAGACTTTTGTTTCTTCGTTTCGGACCGGGACCAAGACACAAACATACAGAGTGATAGAGAGCAAGCGATAGTCAGGAAATATGGTTCTTCTTTTGAATTCATAGTTCTAGACTCATTCTCCGGAATTTTCTCAACAGCTCTCTCTCTCTCTCTCTCTCTCTCAATTCCTCTGTCCAGTTGCATACATGCAACATTTAAGTTATATGTAAGTAAATTAGTGTAAGTTTGAATTATATGCTTTCTGTAGAATTGGTTTTCAGAATTTGTTTTAGAAATTTAGGTCAGTTTGTTTGTTTTCAAAGATGAGATGAGATGAGATTAAAATTAAAAAGTTAAATAAAGTATTATTAGAATATATTTTTTAATATTATTTTTGTTTTGGAATTTGAAAAAATTAAATTGTTTATTTTATTTTGTATTGAAAGTTATGAAAGTTGTAATGATTAAATGGGATGAGATGATATATTTTTTCAAAACAAACGAGGTACAGTACAAGGCTCACGTGTAGCACCAAGTTTTAAAAGTTGTCTTTATTATTATTTTTCTCGAGTTTCTATCATGAAAATGAATTGAGGGAAAAAATGTGTCAATCTGAATCTCTGATACAACCTCCTTTGCAAATTGTTACTCGGCCATAATATTTTACTGTGTTTTGCTCGAGGAACTGCGTCAAAGATGGCATTCTCTTTACAGTTTTGTAAGCTTCTTACAGAGACGGCACCGGGAATTTTTTTTGGTTGCCGTGCGGACTCGATGCGATGCCGGTGCTGGAGTAGGGGAGCAGGCTGTCGAGGTTGGGGAGCATAAATGGGTTTTCGGGATGAAAAATGATATACATAGTTCACTTTTCCAAACACATTATACAATCATTTCTTAAAATGAGGGATAGTTTAATAAAATACTTTATAAAAGTAACGTTACTTTATAAAAATATTTTTATTTTAAAATATATATTATGAAATATGTTGTAAAATGTATAGTATAGATATTATTACTCTTTCGAGATTATGAAATAAAGGATCCCATTGTTTTTCTCCTCCTCCTTCTTCTCCAATTTTTTTTTAATAATTAAAATAAACACTTGGATGTCACGTGACAAACCACGTTAAGCAGGATCTACGAGCAGGACTTGCAAGTGGAGTATGTAGAACTACCCTTTCATTCCCTGGCATGTTTTTATTGGTGGGGCTCTAGTTAAAAAGTACATGATTCGGCTTCCGTGCTAGTAATATTATATATCACACTCTTATCTTATTTTGATCATACTAATGTGACATATTTATCACTAGTAGATAATAAAAAAACATATAATAAATGATCATTTAATGGTAATAAATGTGTCACATTATACTTAGTGCGATGAAAGTGAGATAATAATATGGTGTATAAAATTTTTTATTTCATAATCATGTTTTAAAATGAAGGGTATTATTGTAAAATACCATATAAAATAACATCACTTTATAAAAATACCCTCATTTTTCATTATGTGTTGTGAAAATTATTGTACAAAATGTTGTGTATATCATTACTCATTTTATTTAGGAGTATAACCTCTTTTTACTCTGCTTTATTAATCAACTGTTTTTTTAATTTTAATAAAAATTTATCTTTTTGCATAATTAAAAAAAATTAATAAAGTAACGAATTATGCAATTTAATTAAAAATAAATTTAATTTTATAAAATTAGGCATTCTTTTTACTCTTTGAGTTAATTTTTATAAATTTAAATTTATTTTGAATTAATTTATATAATTACGTTGGTTGATTGAATTTTTTTTCTTTTAGATTATGTAAGAATATCATATTTTGAAATTTTTAATCCAGATTCAAGAAGTAAAAGGACAAAATAATTAAATAGTAAAATAGTAATAAAGGAAAGAATAATGATAAGATTATTACCCTACTATTATCCATCTACTACTCTATCGCTACCCTAAACGAAATATAAGTATATCACTACCCTATTATAAAACCGCCATAATATGTGCCTAAAGCTAGACGCAGTTGTGGCTGTGGGGACTGTGGTCGCTAGAATTTTCTCCATCTTACTAACGTTTTTTATGCATTATAGTTTTGAGTAATTCTACATATAACCGTGAAATGTGTAAACGTTGCGTAATTGTTTTGAAAAAGAATGAGGTCTACTATTAAAAAATTAATTTTTTTTCATGTGGGTCATATGTTTTATTCATTTTTTTCAAAGCGATTATGCAGCGGTTGCAAAATTTACGGTTACAAATATATTTTCTCTATAGTTTTAGAGCATCTTTTGTTTTATAGAAAGAAATAAAATTGGACTAAAAAAAATAGAAAAAAAATTATTATTTTATTTGAGTAAACTACTATTATTATTTTTGTAGGACATTTTGTTTAAGATTTTTATTTAGAGTAATGCTACATACAGTCGTGGAATGCGCAAACGCCATGCAGTCGCTTTGAAAAAGAGTAGAGTCCACTATTAAAAAATTAATTTCTTTTCATGTGGGTTCCATATTTATGCACTTTTTTCAAAGAGACTGCACGACGACTGCATACTCACGACTGCAAGTATTATTTCTCTTTTATTTAAAAGTAAGTGACTTATAATAAAAGAAATAAATACATCAAACGATTGTTGCAATATTATATAATAGGATAGAGCTACTTGCCGGGCGTACCATTAGTGTAATTTTTTAAAAATATTAAAAAAATATACAGATTGATTAATAATTAATTTTTTAATATAAAATAGAAATATATATATATATATCTCCTTTAACAGTGCTGAACAGTGAAATAAATGGTAGAGTTTTGTTAAATATTTTTAAGAGAATAAAATCATATAAATAATTAGGATTTTTAATATAATTTAAATTTCATAATATTCTTAATTAACTAAAATCATCTAGATAAATTTATTTTCTACCATTATAATATTTTTGGACTTTCTAAAATAGAAGAGACTTATTTTAATGATGAAAAAATATGAGAGCAATATAGAAATAAAAGATTCTATATTTTTTTAGTGCTACCTGGGCCATTGAGTATTGTGGTTGAATTCTACACAATTCATATATTTTGTTAAGAAAAATATTGTTAAAATATCTAAAATCTTTTAATTTTCATATTACTCATATTACTGTAACGTTTTGTTATCATTATGATGCTTGTTAAAATTTATTTTCCTGCTCCTGTGCATTAAATTATTAACTAATTAATTTTAAAAAAAACATATTATTTTTACGCATCATATTATTTTTTTGGACACATCATTTTCAATTAGACAAATGGGCCAATGTGCTTTGCACGTTATATAACTGCTAGCATATATAAAAAGGGTCAAAATAGTAAGACATAAAAGAAGTTAACATTTTCCATTATAATATTAAATCATGAGAAATGTTTTGGAGCGGTCTGACTGCTTTTTTGTCCTTAACAACCCTTAATGAGAACCTGCCACATCAGCAAATTTATTTAAGTATGATGAAGCTTATCACACCATATCATATAGAGATCTCCTTATCACACTCTATGGGATGAATCCTTCAACATCCCTCTATCATTCAAGTCGTCGCAAAGTGCATTTCAGAGTCCCTTATCACTGTCTTCTATCATCGCCTGTCCGTTACCGCCATCCCCTTAGTCACATACATGGTAATCTTTCAATTTGGAAAAATCTTGAACTTGTTTGCTTGTATGGAAAGTGATGTTTACAGACCAAAATCTCAAGGGAAAGCAAACTGCATAAATGATTTTTTATTGTCAAAAAAGATGACAACGATGATAAGCATAATTACTACAAGCAATCAATATAAAAAGTTATGCCCTTTTTCTCACTTTTTATAACAATTTATATGGGACAAGAGGTAAGCGATAAATGATGAATTTTCAGCAGCTTTTCCCCATGATCATTTTCCCAAATTGAAATATTACAAAATTGAACAATTTAATTTGCTAGAGATAATAATAAAGAAAAATGTTGGCTTTATTACTACTCGCAGCGCTCGATCAACCGCTTTTTCTGGATCTACCTTTCCGCCTAGCTTTGCTTCTATTCTCGGACAAGCCTTCTCCCTATGGTGATCGAAGCCAAACTCTTCCACAACTTTAAACAACAAGTCTTGGAACAGAGGATGCTTCAAGTATAATATTGAAACCATGAAGCGCTTCTTCATCTTCTTCTCTTTCTCTCCCACGTATATGGCAAAATGGTTTTTGGAACATTGATTAGCACGGTACTGGTCATTGAAAATTGATGCTTAGAGGGAGACCATCTTTGAATAATTTGCTTAGCATGAAGAATCGTCTCCAGTAGACTAATACCCATTTTCTACCACTGCTACGTCAAAGAGATGAATTTGCATAGATTTTTTGTAGAAGATGAAGTGATCAGGATTTGTTGTAGTGCAGCTTCATTGTAGTTTAGATGGAAAGTCTACGTGACATTAATTTATTGGGAGGCTGCTCTTTCATAGAGGCCGGTCAGACCGATTATAAGACTAACTCTTAAATCATTGATGTTGTGATGCTTCATTTATGTTGGAATTGTATGCAACTTCAGAGGCCGTGACTGCACATGATGCCTTTATTAAAAAAAGGTGCCAAACAAAAGTAATTTACATTTAACAAGATGTATATATTATAGCATTTTTAGAGAAAATATGTTTCAATTGCAACTTGGTCGACACCTATTGATGAGCTTTTTAGTTTTATGAGTGCCTTTTAAGAATGTATTAATATTTTTTATGCCCCTTTATTTTTATATTATTTCTCGTAACATTTTAGTAATTTATATTTATTTTCTAGATGGTATAATATATATTTTTTAAAAAAACAAGTAAGTTCATAACTTGCTCCCATAAATAATGATAATGATAACTATAATAATAATTTTGTTGTAAAATTAAAGAAAAGTAACAAGAGAATTAAAATATCACAATATATGAAACTAATTTTTCAGGAACTCAAATATTATTTCTTTCGATTTTCTTATTGTGTGTCTACCATAAATGTTCCTCAAGACTTTCTTTTATAGGCGTGGGAGGATACATGATATTAAATAGATACATAAACTTAAGAAATAACAATACATGAATCAAGAGGATACATGAATATGAGAAATAAGAATATATGAATGGGTAAGAATTCTAATGGTCATCCATCAAATACATGAAATGTATTTTATTACATTATGTATTTACAACACTCCTCATTGGATGACCATACACAGAGAACATGTCTCGTTAAAACATTGCCAAGGAAAAACCGATGGGAAAAAACCAACTGCGAAGGAAAAATAATAAATAATATAATATTGTTGTGTACATTGGAATGCTTTAAGATTACCTTGTTAAAACCTTGCAAAGGCAAAACCAGTGGAAAAAAACCTTAGCAAGGGAAAAAGAGTACAATCTGTATGATAATTTTGTACCCCTCGAAAGTATGTAGAACTTCAATAGTTTACAATGAAAGATGTTTTAGTTGATTCATTCCAATGTCGTGTACCAACTTTTTAATTGTTGCAGTTGGTAATACTTTAGTGAATAAATCCGCCAAATTGTCGTATGATCATATTTGTTTGACATTAATATCACCGCTCTTTTGGAGCTCATGTGTATAAAATAACTCTGGCGAAATATGTTTGGTTTTATCACCTTTAATATAGTCTAATTTGATTTGTGTGATACAAGCAACATTATCTTTATATATTTTTATTGGGCTATTTTTTTATTGTGGATAATCCATACTTATTTTAAATATATTGAATTATTGATATTAACCAAATACATTTCCGGCTTGTTTTATGAATTGCAATAACCTCTGAGTAGTTGGAAGAAGTAGTAACTAATGTTTGTTTGACAGATCTCCATAAAATAGTCGTACCTCCACAAGTAAACAAGTATTCTGTTTGTGATATTATTTTATGCAGATGAAAGGTAATCCGAGTCTACATAACCAACTAATTGAGGATTTAATTATTTTGGATAAAACAATCAAATATCAGCCGTTCAACAAAGGTAGCGTAGAATATTTTTGACTCCATTCCAAGCCTTCAAGTTGGTGTAGAGTTGTATCTTGCATGTAAATTAACTGAAAATGCAATATCTGGCTGTGTGCAATTTGCAAGATACATCAAAACACCAATTGCACTTATATATGATACTTTAGGACCAATAATTTATTCATCTTCTCGAGGGCAAAATTGGTATTTTTCACATCAAGTGATTGGATAACCAATGGATACTCAAAGAATGAGCTTTGTCCATGTAAAAGTGGTTCATGACTTTTTCTATATATGTTGACTAATGGACAAAAACTCCAATTGGAAAGTGTTCAATTTGCAGACCAAGACAAAATTTTGTTTTTCCAAAATCTTTCATTTCAAACTCATTTTTTAAATAATTTGCGGCTTTTACGAACTATTTTAGAGTTCCAACAATATTTAAATCATTTACATATATCGCAATAATAGCAAATCTAAAATTTGTCATTTTTATGAAAACACATGGACAAATTGGATTATTCTCAAATTCTTCTTTTATTAAACATTCATTTAGACGATTATACGACATGTGTCCGGATTGCTTTAATCCATATAAGGATCTTTGTACCTTGATAGAATAAATATTTCGGGATTTTGAATTACATGATTCATGCATTTTATATCCTTTAGAAATTTTCATATCAATATCATTATCTAGTGATCCATATAAATATGTTATAACAAAATCCATTAAACGCATATTCAAACTTTCTGTGACAACCAAATTAATAAAAAATCTGAATGTAATTACATCCACTACAAGATAATACGTTTCTTCATAATCAATACTAAATTTTTGCGAGAAACCTTGTGCAACAAGTCATGCTTTGTATCTCATAAATTCATTTTTCTCATTACGTTTACGTACAAATACTCATTTATATCCAAGGCACCACACCTTTAGGTGTTTAGACTACTGGTCCAAATACTTCATGTTTTGCTAACGACATCAATTCTTTATGAATTATTTCTTTCCATTTTAGCCAATCATTTATACGTCGACATTTTTCAACAGTTTTTTGTTCATTTTCATCATCATTTTTGTTGATATCAATATCAACTTTAAATAAAAATATATTATCGATAACAATTTTATTTCTATCAAATAATTCTCTCGTAGTTACATAATGTATCGATATCTCGTTATTTTCAAGTATCTTTTATGCTTCAGGAGATAACTCTTCAGGAAATTCATTTTCAAAGGATTCCACTTTAGGGAATTCTATTATAGAAGAATTTTGCACAGAAAGTTTAGATGAATCTATAGCTCTTGTTGCCTGTTTTGTTAGTACGATCTCTTCAGGAGCATCGATTTCTTTTATTTGTGCTTTCTCTTACGGGGAGTCTTATTATTTGCACCAATAAGTATTTCACGCTTCAAACGTTTTAAACTCATTAACTGTTGCATTATTTGATTGTCCTAAGGGGACATTGATCTTTGCTGGAGTATTAGTAGTTAGAATGTGAGATTTAACTATTTTCTTATTGTCAATAAATGCATCTGGTAATTGATTTGCAATAGTTTACAAATTAATGATGTTTTGAACTATCAGTTTACATTGATTTATACGAGGATTAAGATGAGATAGCATCAAAATGTTCCATGTTATTTGCTTTTGTGCTTCTTGCAACTTTTCTCCCCCTAATGGTGGAAAGACTATTTCATCAAAATGACAATATTCAAATCGAGCCTTAAAGACATCTTCAGTTAAAGGCTCAATGTATCTAATGATAGAAGGAGAATAAAAATTAACATAAATTTCAAGTCTACGTTGAGGACGCATTTTAGTGCGTTGGAGATGTGCAATTGGAACATACACAACACAACCAAAAGTACGGAGATAAAAAATATTTGGTGGTTGACCAAATAAAGTTGCAATAAAAAATATTTATTATAGACAGTTGGTCTTATTCTAACAAATAATGCAGCATGCAAAATTGCATGTCCCCAAATAGAGACAAGTAGTTTTGTGTTTCAGAATTAATGGTCGAGCAATTAATAGCAGACGTTTAATAAATGACTAGGCTAAACCATTCTGAGTATGTGTATGGGCAATATGATGTTCAACATTAATCCAACTGACATGCAATAATCATCAAAAAATTTATATGTAAATTCTCCTGCATTATCCAATTGAATAGACTAAATTGAATAATAAGAAAATTGAGCTCGTGATATGATAATTTGGTCAAAAAGTCTAGAAAATGCAACATTTCAAGTATAAATTAGACAAACACGTGACAATCTAGTTGACGCATCTATTAAAACTATAAAATATATAAATGACCCACATGGTGGATGTATAGGTCCATATATATCTCCATGAATTATTTGTAAAAATTATGGAGATTCATTAATTATCATGGAAGGAGATTGTCTCACAATTAGTTTTCCTTTGGAACATGCTACACATGGATAATTACATGGTAAAAGAATATTCTGGTTCTTTAAAGGATGTCCATATGAATTTTCAATTATTCGACGCATCATGATTGATCCTGGATGACCAAGACGACCATGCCAAAGCATAAAGAGTTTTGGATCAGAGCACTCTGGTGCATTACAACATGTAATTCAATTGTTTTCAATGTTATATAATTTAACTAGAAGAGAAAGTTCACAGTTTTTCTAATATGAATTTCTAGACCAAAGAATCGTCAATATAAAATTTTGTTCT
Source organism: Juglans mandshurica (assembly GCA_022457165.1). NCBI lineage: Eukaryota > Viridiplantae > Streptophyta > Magnoliopsida > Fagales > Juglandaceae > Juglans > Juglans mandshurica. Next base: position 6,620,824 of record CM039619.1, on the reverse strand, counting down.
TTTTTATAACATGATGTCGGCTCTTCCGGAGCCTTCAATTAGGTTCGATGACCCCGATATTATATTGACGTAGGCTTTATATAATGTCAAATATTGAAAATATTTATTATTCTTAAGTATTGTGTGTATTGTACAGTAGTCTGCCATACATATATTTTCACCAATCATTTTAGAATTGATCAATGCATCAATAGAATTCATGTCTCCTTATAAACAAAAATATGTATAAAACTTTATTAATACAAAAAAAAAACTTTAATAGGATGTATTAAAAGATAACGACTCAAACATAATATAATTATAATAAAGATATACAAAATATCATATTTGGATTGTCAAAACAAGTTAGATGATCTTCTGGATCCTCATGGTCGTCAAAATTCATTTCGACCAATTTTCATTTTTCCTTCATAGATGCTTGATATAGGTCTACCAAATGTTTGGAGGTACGACCGGTACGTGACCAATCTCTTTTCATACCACACATGTGACATTTATCTTTATATTTATTTATAGACTTATTCTGCAAGTCTTTATTTTCATCTTACTTTGTCATGTATGGTTTCACTTTTGATGGTATGTAGCACTTTTTTTTTTAGAAACTTTGACTATGCTCCCCTTGATCCTGATAGTTTCTTCTACCATGTCCACGTCCGCGACTACAGCTTCATTTGTTATTAATGAAATGAGATTATATTCGCTTCAGGAAATGGAGTAGAGCTAATTGGATGAAACATATATTTTTTATGAACTGCTCGTTATTTTGTTCAACCACTAGTAAATAAGATATTAGTTCAAAACACTTAATGAACATTCACACTCAATATCGCTGCTGCAGGAGCACATTTGAAGCATGAATATGTTATATGTTTTATTTCAAACCTATCCATATTAGTGGTTTTTTTTCCTACACAATTTCAATTGTGCAACTTCAGGTGCATTTAATCATAATGAACTTTTGGGTGGATCACGGTATTCTGGTACACGTATTACTTCTTAAACTATCCTATAGAACCAATGAATATTTTATTGTGAAGTACTCAATTTTCAATAAAATTATTGTTTTAGAGTGATCAAGAATGTTTTATTTCGTTCCTTAATAGTATTGAATGAGAAAAAAATATTTAAAATCAAACTAACATATCGAAGACAATAATATTTATCGCATTGATATGATAATATTATATTCTATATAAAATCACATAGATTATATCAAAATTTTATAAAATTATTTATATTGCAATAAGAAGATATTTATGGAAGAGAAACTTATAGTGGTTCATAAAATGTTACACAAAATATTGCCAAAGATCAAAAGAACACAATGGTTTACTAGAGTCTGGTGTTGATATCGTGTTGTAAAACTAAAGAAAAGTAAAAAGATAATTAAAGGATCACAATATATGAAATTAGTTATTTGGAAAACTCAATATTACTTCTTTCAACTTTCTTGTTGTGTGTCTATTACAAATGCCCATCAAAATTCTCTTTTATAGGCATTGATACATAAACTTAGAGAATAATAATTCATAAATCAAGATAATACATAAATATGAAAAATAGAAATCCGGTAAGAATTTTAATGATCCATCAAACACATAAATGTAATGTATATTATTATATGAATAATACTACTATTACCAATGAGTTTTACCAATAGTTTTTACCGTTCTACTTTTTTTATTTTTTTATTATTATTATTTTTACTTAATGATTAAGTAAATATTTTTTAATAATATTATGAATTTTTTATTTTTTTTAAAATATTTAAATATATTAAAAAAATACATAAAATAAAATACATAAAAAATAAAAAACACAAAACCATTAACGGTGGCTCCCAGCGGTAGCTGGAGCGGTGGCTCTAGTCCCGCTCATTATTAGATTCGTGTATTTGCGACGAACTTTTCGTAGTTGCAAAAATTTGGATATTTTAGGTTACTTCACGATTGGAACTGAAAGATACAAAGCGAGAAGAAGCTAAATTGCCAGTCACACTCAAAAACCGATGGGCTTCTTGACAGGGAGCTCTTGCTATTTACACTCTTCTCCGCTTTGCCAATCTCGCTTTCCTCCTTCTTCTTCTTTTTCTCAGTCCACTTTCTTCCATTCTTGCGCTAGAAATGCAGATACCAAGAGGAAGAACTTTGCTCCAATGGCCTGTCTGTACCATGAGGACCCAAACGACGGCGTCCACCGCAAACGGAGGGCGATTCTGTTTGTGGGTATTTCAGTTCTTCCTTTGTTGCAACTCACGGCCAGAGCTCTTGAACATTTGGGAGCAGGTAAGTTGAAAATCAAGACTCTGTTAACTTTCAGAGATTTTACATGTTGATTTATCTTCTGGCTTTTTTGCCCCGTAAAGCAATTGCTATCATGAATAAATTCCTTATTTTTTTTTTTGGAGGGGGGGGGGGGATGAATTCTTTGGCGATTTTGGTCTTCGAATCTGGGTATGAAAAGCAATGGCCGTCGTCAATTTATAGAGAGCTGAAACAGAAACTTCGTTTTGAACATGGGTAATTCGCACCCCCTCACAAATTTGCGCTTTCCTTTCCCTCGCAATAAACCACATGCTACCCAAGGGATCTCTCTTCCAAATTTCACGATCACGATGTCTACCAAAACGCATAACGTTTGTTTCTTTATAGTTCTTGTTGGTTGTTACTGGATAGGAATCTTTCTCGGAAATTTTCATAAAGACTCAAGTACCTTGTACCGTGTTATGGCTCTAGAAAGCCTTTCTCCAGTTCGTGAATAAAATTTTATAAAACAATATCATGGGAAGTGATGAGACTTCAATGAGTTATTGAGCAAGAGAGCGATGTCAAAGCTTAAAATGTAGATTGGACAGAAAAGTTAGTGTTGCTATTATATATTCCATTTGGGAGACAATATTGTGGCGAGAAACCTTGCCTTTTTCTTTGCTTCTTCTTAATATGTCGTGGTATGCATTCCTGGCATAAAGTTGACTGTCCCTTGTATATGTTTCAAAACTTCTCTTTAAGCCCTGCAATTAGAATTATGCATTTTCTCCTTCTGGTCTTCCCAACTTGTAGACGAACTACATTCATCTAACTAAACTGATGATTTGATGAGATTTAGATACTTCCCTAGCAGCGAGCAAGCATGACATTAGATCATCTAGGAAGTAACCATTTCCAGAAACAAATGATTTCAAGTTTAAGCGTAAATGTAGCAATGCATGTTCCTGACCAGGCACGTGATGACATTTCGTACAGAAAAGTCCCTATTTTAGTAATTTTGGTGAGAATTCTAGAAAATGCTTGGTTATATAGATTAGAGCAAGTATCGGTCATAAACATGTATCCTGTAATCTGTATCAACTTGTCTGAAAAAGAGGGCAGAAATAAGTGACAAGCACAAGCCCCAAATGTAGTATTTTTTTGGTCAAACAGTTTGTACTTCCTTAATTGATAAGGCTTGAAGGACATTTGTCCATCTAAGGATCTGAAAATAAATGCGTTCTGCTACTTGCCAGCGTAGATTGACAATAATTATGCCTATAGTAATGGTTTGTTTGTTTCAGTGTTATCAAGCATTTGGGGGATTTGATCTTCTTTGTTTGTGGTCTTCCTATCACCCTAAGATATTATCAAAACAATATGTGTAGCGATGTGAAGTATTTCTTTTTATCAGTGATGCGAAGTATTAATTTGACAGAGCCACAGAAACCTGCTTTTGCCTATTCTGGCTCACGGTCCGTACGTCATTTTGCTCATGCCTTGTCGTTTTTGGTTAAAATATTTCACGGCTCTGTCAAGTACAATATGTTGTATGTCTCTTATGAGGATTATGATCTTGTGCTTCACCCCTTGGATCATTTTTCTATCATGAACTAGTCTTTCTTCTTAATAATGGTTGTAGTTGTTTGTACTAAATTTCAATCTCCTCCATTTATGACTTATTTCAGAAGAAAGGGAGCTAAAGGAACCAGAGGAGAACCAAGAAGCTGAGGTCTGAATCTTTGCTAGACTCACAAATGAGTCCAGATTTGAAAATTATGTTTGTCTGTATGTGTTTGTGACTTTGAAACTTGAAGTTCTCAATAAGTAGCTTTTATGGACAGCAGGCACTTCAAAGAGATGCTCCACCAAATCCATTCCTGTCTCTCCTAAATGGAATTGGTATAATTAGTTCTGGTGTGCTTGGTGCTTTCTATGCATTGGGTCTGAGAGAAAAGACGGCTACTAATGCAGCAATAGAATCTGTAAGCCACTAATGACCTTCACAATCAATCTCTTCTTTTAAGCTGATATGACTCAGGCACCTTTGAGCATTCTAGACTACCCCCCCCCCCCCCGGCACCCAATAAGTTTGATGGGGTAAATTTAAATAAAATTATAGACTACCCCTTCTGAAGTGGTTCTTTCGGTTTTTGGTTCCCTCCACCCCCTGGTTCGTGAGTATGCAGTATTTTTAGTTTCTCCATATGAGAAAAAATAAGTGAAGAATTGCAAGAATCCATACTTGTTTTTTTGCTTTTTTTTTTGTTTGTTTATTGGATTTTAACCTATATACACACTGGTTGAGTTGCACAGATGAAGTCCCAACTGAAAGAAAAGGAAGCTGCCATTGTTTCATTGGAGAGACACTTTGACTCAAAGCTACTGAATGAACAGGCAGAACGAACCAAGCAACTCAGAAAGGCAAAGGAGGAGCAGCAGTCCTTATTGAACCAACTAAATTCAGCAAACAGTGTAATTACAGGCTTGGGACAGGAGCTGAAAAATGAGAAAAGATTAATTCAGGAGCTTAAATTTCAAATTCAGAGTCTTGAAACCAGCGTTTCAAAGGCTAGGGATGATAAAAAGGCACTTGAAGAGGATTTGAAGGAAAAGCTTGACTCAAGTGCCGTCTTGCAAGAAAGGATTAATTTGCTCTGTTTAGGGCTCAAGGAGAAAGAAGATAATGTTCAAAGTCTTAGCACTTCTCTTGCTGAAAAGGAACTAGAGTTGAACAGCTTGAATTTTACCAACAAGCAAACTAAGGATGAACTAGCTAAAGTACATTCAGAAATCCAAAGATTGGAGGTTGAATGCCTAAAACATCAGAAGGAACTAGAATTGAGAAATTCTATGATGGATGAGTTAAATAGAAGAGTAAGTTCTTTAAATTTTGAGAGGGATGATTCTAAGAAGAAATTGGATATGATTCAGGAGGAATACAACGATCTAAAGTCATTTTCTGGGAAGAAGGCAGCTTTGGATTCTAAGCTTTTGGGAGAAAGAGAAGCGGAACTTCTGCAGCTAAAGGAAAAGCTTGAGCTTGCTATGAATGAAATCAGTGGAAACCAAGCAGTAATTTCTGATTTGACACAGGAACGGGTTAATTTAAGGGAAATGTTGGATAGAGAATTGAACAATGTAAAGCATCTGAAACATGAACTCCACGTGACTAAGGAAAGTCTTGAAAAATCAATAAAAGAGGTGTCTGATCTGACAAATCAACTGGAGCGCTCCAGAGATCTGTGCACAGGGCTTGAAGGTGAGATATCCAGGGTTCAGGCTGAGTCTTCTGAAGTCAGGGAATCACTGCAAAAGGGCCTTGATGAGGCAAAACTAAGCAGTGAAATGGTGGCCATGGAGCTCACATCAGTGAAGGAACTTCTGAAGAAAAGAGAGGAGGAGCTGCAAATTGTGTCCCACGACCTGGCAGGTGTGGTGGAAAATGGTGATAGCCTACAGAAGGAACTGGTTGATGTTTATAAAAGGGCAGAAACTACAGCCAATGATTTAAAAGAAGAAAAAAAGGTAGTTTCTTCATTGAGTAAAGAACTCCAAGCTTTGGAGAAACAAATGTTGAAGGACAAAGAGGCGCAGAAATCTCTCGAAACAGACCTGGAAGAGGCTACCAAATCACTTGATGAGCTGAACCGAAAGGCTCTAAGTCTTTCTAGAGATCTAGAGAAGGCGAATTCCCAGATCTCTGACCTTGAAGATGAAAAGCAGGTGCTTTACAATTCTCTTACAGAGCAAAAGAATGCATTTAAAGAAGCCCAAGAAAACATGGAAGATGCCCATAACCTCATTATGAGACTTGGCAAGGAAAGGGAGAGTTTGGAGAAGCGAGCAAACAAACTCGAGGAGCAATTAGCATCTGCCAAGGGTGAAATATTACGGCTAAGGAGTAAAATAAATTCGTCAAACGCTATTGTAAATAATCAGCAACCACAACAAGGTGAAGTTGAAGGCAATGTCCCTGTTACTGCAAGGAGAAATGGTAGGAGGAGAAAGGCTAGTTCTCAATAAGCTAGTGAACTATCTTGATTACGGTAATCTTCTACCCCCACTTTATGGTCAATTGCTCATGTATCCTTATAAGCGAGTTGTTCTTGAGCTCTCTTCTTCTATGGCTTAGATTTTATTTTATTTTTAATTTTTTTTAATTTCTCTGTGAAATTATCATATTGTACATTAAGCACGTATGTATGCAATTGCGAGGATCCTCATTTTCGGGTTTTGTTTCAATTGTATGTTTGTTACTGTACAGTATCAATTTCTGGAAATTTTCACTGGTGGAATGTTGTACTAATTTTTCTTTTCTTTTATGGGTTTGAGCATTGCCGGAAGCATTTTTTACCAAGCAATTCTAATGTTGACTATATGCTTCATCACATGCATGATTCTCTCCTCGTTTGTTTTCATAACCATTCTCATCTAATCTCATCTAATCATTATAACTTTCTCAAATTTTCATATAAAATAAAATAAACAATTCAATTTTTTCAAATCTCAAAACAAAAATAATATTAAAAAAATATATTATAACAATATTTTATTTAATTTTTAATTTTTATGTCAACTCATCTCATCTGCGAAAACAAACTAGACATTAAGCTCCAAATCAGTCGAATAAGTTTGTTATTTTTTAACCCCAAACTTTTGTGAGCATCGTTTTTTAATGGAATCTCCAACCAAAGGTTACAAGAGTTGCAACATCGGCTTCTCTGATCTTGTATATTTTCTTGCCTTTTTTTTCTTTTGTCTAGATAGCCTCTGAGGGAATGAATATAAAGCCAATTCTGATTCTTTATGCAAGTTCACAATCTCCCATTTTTACTTTCTTGACTGACTACTGTAACAAAAAATTGCCTAGTGCTTAACTGACATAAAATTTAAATCAGAACTTATCACTGGTTGAAGGGATACAAAAAGATGCCAAGAAGGACACCCAGAGGCGACCACAGTGGGAGTCGAACCCACGACCTTTTGATCCGAAGTCAAACGCGCTAATCCACTGCGCTATGCGGTCTTCTTGTTGTACATCGTTAATAATAATATCTTATAACTAACTGTAGACTTCCATCAAAACCTTCCTACATCAGGAAGCTAAATAACAATCCAAACCTTGATAAACACCTCATTTATGAGTTCACAATTTTGTTTTCCTAATGATTCTATTAGAATTTGTATAAAACAAAGGGACTACGCATGTCCAAATGATTTAAGCTTAAGGTTGAGTTTTAGACCATATCTTAATATACCTGTGAATAGTAGAAAATTAGTTTGAGTTAAAATATTTTATTGGGTTTTAGAAAATGAGATAAAATTTTGAATAAAAATATTATAAAGTAAAAAAAAATTTTGAATATAATTTTTGAATATTAGTTTTGTTTTAAAATTTGAAAATTTTGTATTGTTTTTTGTGTTTATTTGAGAAAATTATAATGATTAGATAATAATTATATGAAAAATTTAAAAATTTGAAATTGAAAAACGGTTATACTTGAATGATGCTTTGGAATAAGAATAGTTATGTTGTGAAACATGCCCTAAGATTGATATTGTAGATACCAATGACTTATGGGTCTAATGATGATGGGATGGTGCTAGAGAGTGCAATTTTTATTTTTAAATTTTTTCTAAAGCATTTTTATGTACTCTTTTTAAAGAAAGAATAAAAAAAAAAAAACACAAAATTAAAATACAAAACAAACACAAATCCTAAAAATAACAAAGAGAATATTGGTACACTTTATCCGTAGAAATTGTCGATGGAGTATCATTTCCTAATGGTGGTGAGACAATCTGCATAACTGAGATTGGATTCCCAATTCGAGATTGTATGCTCCTAAAAGAAAATTTGTAGAAAAATCAAAACCAAGGTTGTTGATCCTGTAAAACCCTTGCTAGTTGCCGCAGATCATTAGCATTAAAAAGAGCAAATATTTCCTTTCATAGTGTCCGGTTATTAGTGTTTAACAACACTGACAAAGAGAGCAAAACCAAAATAAATTCACAAAAAACAAGTAATTATTATATACCAAGTACCAACCCATCTCATATTCATCCCAAGTTTTTCATTTATTTGTTTTGCAAAATAACATATAATTTTAATAAGTCGGGTTCATCATACCTACATTTACTCTTTGTAATCAAGTGAAGGTAAAATAGTCAACAGCCTAATAGCCTGATAACATATGACCCGATTTTCTAAATGAAAAATCTGGGTTCGAAACCATCCACCCCTTGTATAAAAAAAAAGTGAAGGTAAAATAAAAGGAGGTTTGGGAACTTGAGAGCATTTGACCTTGTAATTTACCAACTATTATTTGACAAAATAGCAAATATATATATATACACACACACAATAAATGATATTTGTAATTTTATAATGTGTAAATTTCGTGCATTTACTTTGAAAAAATTGATAAACTTGAAACCTACATAAAAAAAATATTTTTTTAATGGTATATCCCATTTTTTTCAAAGGAGGTATGCGGAATTTAGAGCATTCACAATGACTTCTTTATCTCATTCTTAAAAATATATTACCAAATCTCATTTTTTCTATTTTACATACTCACTTTTAGAATATCCCATACATAAATTTATCTATTTTTTCTCTATATTATTTAAATATTTTTTTTAATATTTTTTTATTCATTTCAAATATTTATTATAACTACCAATGATATCCTCATATTTTACTCTTTGCAATATCCCCCATATATAATATCATATTCTAAATTAATCCAAATTTACAAGCCAAACTAAAATTAACATTGATTCAAAAAAAAAAAAAAAACGGAGAAAATATGTAGTCTCATTTCTCTATATTCTTTTTTTTTTTTTTTAAATATTTCTCTATACTCTTTGGTGGATTCTCCAGCAGAAAAACGCAAATAGACAAGTAAATAAGATCATGGGTCCTTACCGATGCCACACTACGGGTAAAACGAAATTAGGATAAAAGGAAAAAAATAATTTAAAAGAGAGAGAAATAATTAAAAATATTTTATATATATGAACAGTATTTTATAGATGTGGCGGGGGATTACTGTAACTAATTGGAAAATAAAGATGATTTACAACATCTATTGAATATTTATTTTGAGCAACATTCTTCATATTTACATATAATTGTATTTATTGGGAATGCTCTTACATATAATAGAACTATTATATATACTATAAAAATATATTTTATAAATAGGTCTTATTTTTTTTACAAAAATAGTCTTAAACTTGTCTAAATATTTTTATATTTAAAAATAAATGATATATATTAAAAGTAAATGGGATTATCATTATTATTTATTATTCTTTAAAATTTGATTTGGTGTGGTTATAAAATTATATTTACATAAAGGGTAATGATATCATTACACATTCTTTACTACTGCTTTACTATTTAACTGTTCTTTTTTCTTTTGCTCTTTGAATATGAATTAAAAATATCAGAACATACATTTTTGTATAATCTAGAAAAAAATAAATTCAATTAACTAAAGTAATTATGTAATTTAATTAAAAATAAATTTAATTTTATAATAATTGAATATTCTTTTGCTATTTGAATCAATTTTTATAAAATTAAATTTATTTTTAATTCATTTATATGTTTACATTAGTTGATTGAATTTATTTTTTTATATTATATAAGAATGTCATATTTTAAAATTTTTAATCTAGATTCAAAGAATAAAAATAAAATAAAATAGCTTAATAGTAAGAGAAATTATAGTTGTAGTCGTGAGTGTACAAGCACCGTACAATCATTTAAAAAAAAAAAATATGAAATTTATATAATTTTTTTTTTTAATAATAAATCTATTATTTTTTAAAATAATTATACGGTATACTCTATCCCTATATATTACATTAGTCGAATAGTAAAACAGTAATAAAAAATGATAAAGAGTAGCGTACATAAATAAAACGGAACGAGAGAGAAGGGAAAAGGGAAATAGAGAATTATATTCGTCTTTACGAGAAAGAACGTCTCTACGCGCGTCCGGACTCCGTACCCTGAGAGAGAGAGACTCCAAGATGCTCTTTGTTCTCTCACTCTCTCAACGGTCTCAAAGGCTCAGCTTCCTCCTCTCGATCGAGTTTTTCGCTCGATCTACTCCGTCTTCCTCTCTATTTAGTTTTAAGTAATTGACGTATCGTCTGAATTTCCTTAACTTGTTTTTATCAAGTTCATGCAAATTTGATTTTTTTCCTCCAACTGCAAGAAAACTAGGGCATGCTTCGGCAACTACTTACATTTTTTGGGCAAACATTTTTCGATTTAGGCCGATTCCAGATCCGAATCCATAAGGTACATGGGAATGATTTTGAGTGCCTGGAACGTTAGTATAGGGTGAGGAATTAGGACTACTATTGGAATCAGATTTATTTGAGTTCGAATTTTGTTATTCAAGAATCGAGTTTTCTTTGGAAAGTAGTTCGTGGTTCAGAATTGTAGGTTTAAAGGGTATAGGTTCGATTACTTTGAGGATTTGAGAATTGGAGATTTTCAAGGAATTGGATTTTTGATTCTTTGGAGAAGAAAAAAAAAAATTGTGCTTGGGGATTCGGTGGGTTGTCGTAGTCATGTTCTATGGTACAGTGGTATGGGACCCTTGGCTCATTGTTGGCCAAATTGTTTGTCTCCAGTGCTTTTACTATCTCACTCTTGGAGTATTCTTGACAATATTTGTTGGAACTCGTGTGCCACGGATGAGCCTCGTGTATTTCTTTGATTATGCAACTGTAACTACCTCTACAGTAACTGGGTGGTGTGTCATTGCTTCGTTTCTGTTCAGCTCGCTTGCAGGGTAAGACTTCCACTTCTTTTTTTCGCAGTTTCATTTCTTAGATGCTTTGCTTTTGATGTATTTGGCTTGAACGCAAGTGTTATATTCAATTTCCATTCAGCACTCCTTGTGTTTGTGTGAGTCGTTAATGCATGGTGTGACGCGAAATGATGATGCTTTACCAAGTCTTTATTGATTGCAATTTAGTAGGTGACTTTGTTTTGGTTATTCCACTAAACCTGCACGATATCATTGTTGATTCCTATTCTCTCATGTTATCTATCACCGTTTCACGTTCTTTTCGTCCTCTGCCAATCTCTGTTTGCCTTCAACTCAATCACTTTTTATTGGTTCAGAGTTCAGATTTTTTTTAGCCTTTTTTAAACCATGGAAGTTGGCTTTATCTCATCCTTTCTTTAGTATGCGTTATGCTTCTATTTTTTCTTGTAACCTCCCAGTTAATCCTCAAATAGGTATATTTATTTTGTTAGCTTCTCTTTCTCTCATATCAGCAGTAGAGGTGTGCTCGAATTCACTTTCATTAATATTGTCTCCATATTTGGGTGGACATACTTTAACTGGTTTGTAGTCGGATCTTGTTGTGAATGAAAATGGGTATTAATAAGGGTAAATGATGATCAAAGTTGTATTTATATGGACTGGTTTAATTTCTTTAAGGTGTTAAAGCTTTTACAGATGCTAATTATGATGGTTATGCTAGTCTTCCCATAAAACTAAGTCAATTATGCAGTCTGAGGCATAAAACATGAGATCCCTTTAACATGAGTTACAAATGGAACCATTGTTGAAATGGAATTACAGGTTTTTTTTCAAGGTAATGCTAAACCTACAGGCTGTTCCTCTTGTTTTCTGGGGAAATTCCATATGTTTTTGTTTCTGCATTTGTATCGTAGATCTTAGTTTTACCTGCCAAAGATGATTATGAAATGAATCTCAAAGACACAAAAGGGAACTTTACAAAGCATAGTTAGAGTTTGCAAACGTGTATAATCTTTGTGTTTAACTAAGAAAGTAGTTTTCTCTTGTTGACTAGCAAGCCTTTCTTGTTTATGCAGAGCTGGACATATGCTTTATCTGATTGAGAGGGCCAAAAAGTGCTTAGATTTTTCAGCCACTGTGTACGTCATCCATCTCTTCATATGCATTGTGTATGGAGGATGGCCTTCCTCAATAACATGGTGGGTTCTGAATGGTACTGGAATTGCAGTGATGGCTTTGCTAGGTGAATATCTGTGCATTAAACGGGAACTACGTGAGATTCCCATTACACGATACCGTTCAAGTAAGTAGTTTTCTTTTGTGCACTAATTGTAAATATAAATTCTGTTTCCCTGTGTGTTTCAGCTGAAAGAGTTTTATGTTAAATATTTTAACGTTTAAAATATTTAACATAAAAAAATATTTTCATGTTTCATGGTTCACTATGAAACAGTGGCTGCCTGACCACACTTTTGAGGTGATGAATTGGGCGTTCTGTTATTTTTATGTTGTTTTGGTATTCAATTTCATATGTTGCATGTTATACTGTTTCGCTGTTTTATTCTCTGTTGGGTTTGCATATCATCTTGTGCATGATTATGGGAGTTGTTCGTCGAATTGGATTTTTAAAAAGGTAGAGGAGCTACAAAATATTTTTGGGGTCTCTTTTGGAGGTTATGAGGAACAATTTATGGCCCTTCTTGTGGCTATTGAAGCTAGTCGTTCGAAATCAGCTACAAAACATGACAGGGAACTTAAACGTTTAACATGCTCCATCAATTATGATGTTAAGGATGGGAGTAGCAGAAGGGTTAGACTGAAAGGGAGGGGAAAGTTAAGTTTTAATGAAGCCTAAGATTGTTTCATAGAATGTACGGGGTCTCAATGATAGCAATAAATGTCTTCGTATCAAAGCTTTATTGAGGTTGTGGAAGGGTGATGTGATATGTTTGCAAGAAACAAAATTGGGTTTTATTGATAGAAGATTTGTGCGTAGTATTTGGGGATGTTCGTATGTGGGTTGATCCTATTTGGCCTCTCAGGGAGCATCAGATGGAGTGCTATTAATGTGGGATAAAAGAGTGGTTGAGGCGATTGAGGAGTGTGTTGGAGAGTTTTCGGTTTCGGTGTTATTCAAAACTGTGAGCGATGGGTGGGATTGGGCTTTTGCAGGGTCCTATGGTCCCAACATGGATAGAGATAGGCGACGGTTCTGGGAGGAGTTGGTAGGAATACACTCTTTATGGGATGTGCCGTGGTGTATGGTGGTGATTTTAACATTACTCGTTTTTCTAGTGAACGATCGGGGCATCATCAGCACACTTTGGCCATGGCGGAATTCTCTGAGTTCATCTTTGATATGGACCTTATGGACCTTCTCTTGGTGGGTGGTGAGTACCAGTGTTGTGAATTTTGTACCGGCCGGTACGGCCAAAATTTTTCGTACCGGCCGTCCGGCCGGTACAGGTACTATATTTGTTTCATACCGGCCAAAATACTGGCTATTTCGGCCTAAATTTCGGCCTGTACCGGCCTAAATTTCGACCTGTACCGGCCGATATTTCGGCCATTTTTTTTTTCAAACTACAAGCTTATTTTTTAACCCCTAATTCAGACTAGACTATTTATAATTTATATATATATGTATTTATATATAATTTATTTATATATAGACTATTATTTTGGAATATAATTTTTATATATAATTTATTTATATATCGACTATCCCGAAATGTTATCCCGAAACAGTACCGGTACCGAAATATTCGTTCCAGTGCCTTGACCGGTATGGCGTCCGGTACGGTATTCAAAACATTGGTGAGTACACATGGTCTAACGGCCGTGCTTGGTCGAAATTGGATAGATTCCTTGTTTCGCCGTTATGGGAAGCCCACTATCCAAAAGTAAGTCAGAAAAGGTTAGCTCGAGTCAGTTCAGACCATTTTCCCATTCTCTTAGATTGTGGGGGCATTCACGGGGGTCGCCGGTATTTCAAGTTTGAGAATATGTGGCTTAAAGTGAATGGGTTTGTAGAGATGGTGAGTACTTGGTGGACTTCGTACCAGTTTAGTGGCACTCCGAGTTTCATTCTTGCAGGTAAGCTGAAGGCTCTAAAGCAAGACGTGAAGAAGTGGAACTTGGGAAGTTTTTGGTCACACTGACAATCAAAAGTCCATTTTGTTGGAGGAGTTGCAGGAGTTAGAGGGTAAGGAATTATTGGGAGGGGCCTCTGAGGAGGAGTTATTGAGGAAAGCCACGGTTGTGCTAGAGTTAGAAAGGGTTTTGTTGTCAGAGGAGACATCGTGGTGCCAAAAATCCAGAGCCCTTTAGTTGAAAGAGAGTGGTAGGTGTACGAAATTTTTTCACAAAATGGCTAATTCTCATCGACGTAATAATGGGATTGAGTTGTTACATTTAGGTACTCAGGTGCTATCTTCTCCCGCTGAACTAGAAAGTCATATTTCACATTATTATGAGACTCTTCTTATCGAATCGGTAACTTGGAGGCCGAAGCTTGATGACTTACCGTTTGAGGCAATTGATCCGCAACTTGTGAGTGTCTTGGAGAGACCTTTTGTTGAAGATGAGATTTTCAAGGTCATCTATGGTATGGCTAAGGACAAAGCGCCGGGTCCGGATGGTTTCTCAATGGGTTTCTTCCAAACTTGTTGGGATGTGGTGAAAGGTGATGTCTTGCGAGTGTTTAGTGAATTTCACGCTTTTCAAAAGTTTGAAAAATCACTTAACACGACCTTTATTGCGCTCATTCCCAAGAAATATGGGGCTTCGAGTATTGAGGATTTTCGCCCAATAAGTTTGGTTAGCAGTGTCTATAAGATTATTTCAAAGGTTCTTGCTAATCGGCTTAGTCCAGTATTAGAAAATATTATCTCCAAGCCTCAGAATGCTTTTATTTGTGGGAGACATATACTTGATTTGGTGCTCATTGCAAATGAGAGTTTAGATGCTAGATTGCGGGAGGGAAGTCCATGTATTCTTTGCAAGCTAGACATGAAGAAGATTTATGATCATGTGAACTAGGATTTCCTTTTGTATTTGTTGAAGAGGTGTGGTTTTGGAGATAGGTGGATTTCTTGGATGCGTCATTGTATTTCAACGGCCCGTTTTTCAGTGCTAGTTAATGGCACTCTTGCTGGTTTTTTTGATAGCTCGAGGGGTTTGCGACAGGGTGATCCGTTATCTCCTCTTCTTTTTGTCATAGTTATGGAGGCATTGAGTAGGATGGTGCAGGCTACTGTTGGTGGGGGTTTTTTATCTGGTTTTCAGGTGGGAAATGGCTTTGGTAGCCCTTGTATCATTTCACATCTCCTTTTCGCAGATGACACTGTTTTTTTGTGAAGCGGATAGGATTTAGGTTCAAACTTTACGTGCTTTATTACTTTGTTTTGAAGCAGTGTCAGGGCTTAAGGTGAACCTTGGCAAGTCTGAGATGGTTCCGGTGGGTGGGGTTCCTAATATAAGCAGTCTACCAAGTCTTCTGGATTGCAGGGTGTCCTATTTCCCAATGAAATATTTGGGCCTTCCTCTAGGTGCTACTTTCAAGAGTGGAGCAATATGGGATGGGGTGGTAGAGAAGATAGAGAAAAGGTTAGCTGGATGGAAAATGGTGTATTTATCGAAAGGGGGTCATCTCACTCTTATCAAGGGCACCCTCACTAACCTTCCCACTTATTTTTGATCTCTTTCCTATGCCTGCAGGGGTGGTGAATAGGATTGAGAAACTCTTTCAGGTTAATTGGGGAGGAGAAGAAATTTCATTTGGTTAATTGGAAGACAATATGTTCTCCAGTTGTGAATGGAGGGTTCGGTGTTTGTAATTTGAGAACTTTTAATAAAGTGTTATTGGGAAAATGGCTTTGGAGATATCATTTGGAAGGGGGATCTTTGTGGAAGGAAACTATAGATGCTAGATATGGTGTTGCTTGGGGTGGTTGGTGTTCCAAAGAAGTGAGAGGGGGGCATGGAGTGGGGCTATGGAAGTTTATAAGGAAGGGGTGGACAAGTTTTGTAAATCATATTCGTTTTGTCGCAGGTGAGGGCAATCGAATCAGTTTTTGGCGGGACGTGTGGTGTGGAGATCATGCATTGGAAAGAGTGTTTCCAGCTTTATATCGTATTGCAGTTAATAAGGAGGCTTCAGTGGCGGATGTGCGGTTATTTGCTCATGGTTCGCATCAGTGGAATATTCTGTTTAATAGAGATATTCATGATTGGGAATTATCTATGGTTTCAGACTTTTTCAGCTTGCTACACTCCTTAGGGTCTACTATGGCACAACATGATAGCTTGAAATGGAGGTTTCAGGATCACAAGAAATTCACAGTAAATGCGTTTTACAAAATTTTGATTACACAGGATCGCACTTCATTCCCTTGGAGGAACATTTGGAGGTCTCGAGTGCCCTCTAGAGTTGCTTTCTTTGTTTGGAATGCCGCCCTTGGGAAGATCTTGACCACGAACAACTTAAGGAAGAGAGGATGTGTTATGTTGGATTGGTGTTACATGTGTAAAAAGAACGGAGAATCGGTAGATCATCTTTTACTACATTGTGACATAGCGAGAGGGTTGTGGGATGAGATTTTTCGAAGGGTTGGTGTGGCTTGGGTAATGCTTAGGAGGGTGGTGGATTTGATGGGTTGTTGGAGAAAATTGCAGGGCAGTCATCAAGTGGCAGCAGTTTGGAGAATGATTCCGTTGTGTATCATGTGGTGTATTTGGACGGAAAGGAATACGCGCTGTTTTGAAGACAAGGAACGAACAATGGTGGAGCTGAAGAATTTTTTTCTACATACTTTATTGCTTTGGTTTTCTACTATTGTATTAAATGGGGATGATATTCATGAATTCTTATCCTTAGTTTATTGCTCTTAGAATGTATTTAGGTGTTCTATTGTATACTTCCTGTGTACTAGGTACATGCCTATTTCATTCACATCAATAAAGTTTATCTCTTATCAAAAAAAAAAAAAAAAAGTTTGCATGTGCAATTCAAATGATTTCTGTTTATCTTTATCGACAAAGGCGATGCTCTTTCATAATTTTTATTACCCCAACATTATCCGGGACATTCTCAAACACATGGTTGTTAGAGAGAATGAAGCTGTTTAACTTCTTCATTTCCCCCTTTTCCCGCGATGCCTGTCTAATTGTTTCAACCTTAAAATTACTTATATAAAATAAAGTGATTCAACCGTCAATTGTGTTGGTGTATGTTATTAAATAATGGTACGCAATAGTTTGATAATGTAATATGGTTATAGATCCCTTCGCATGCAACAAAAAGTTGTTTGTCAACATTTATTTATATGTCAGATTAATGATAGGGCAGTGAAGTTTGGACTTTTTCTGCATGATTGAGTCCTTGTGTCTGACATTCTTGAGTACCAAAATTTACTTATTACGTTATTATTTTACCTCTCAGCGGAAGTTACTGTGTCTCCTGTGTTATGTGTAGGATTTTTATAAGCCCCTTGTTCTTCTCAAGCCTCTAAACATGAGGTCATTTTTATTAGCAATTATAGTTTGGGATATTGATAAAACCAGGAACTTTTGAACTCAAATTCTATGTATTCTGTAAATGGATACATCAGTCTTTTTATTTTTTGATAAGTAAGAAACTTTATTGATTGAATGAAACTCAAAACCCATGTACACAGGAAGTATACAAAAGAGACACCTAATTACATTCTAGAAAGCTAAAAAGAAAGCAAAAAATCATGAATATTCCCTCCCTTTAAAACTATAGCAGAAAACCATTGAACCAAAGAAAATACAAAGAAGTTCCATATTTCCCCCACAGCTCTCTCCTTGTTGTTGAAGCACCTCTCATTTCTTTCCATCCATATACACCACAATAAGCACAAAGGAACCATCCTCTACGTCGCTACCAGTTGAGAGCTATGATGATGCCTATTCCAACATACTAGGAGTTCCACCACACTCTTGGGCATAATCCAAGTCAACCCAGCTCTACTAAATATACCAGCCCATAACTCCCTCTCCACCTCGCAATGCAGAAAAAGATGGTCAATCAATTCACCATTGTCCTTACACATGTAACACCACTCCATTACGATCATCCCACATTTCCTTAAATTGTCAGCCGTCAAAATATTTCCTAAAGCTGCAGTCCAAGTAAAAAATGCAACTTTGGATGGCATGGGAGCTCTCCAAATACCCTTCCATGGAAACACAATGGGCCGATGATCTGTCAGCACCTTATAGAAAGATTTAACAGAAATTTTTTACTCCCCGAGTGTTTCCACAGCATTCTATCTCTCTCATTTCCTCCCATCCTCTTGGAATAAAGCAAGCTGAAAAGATCATATTCCAATGCATTATACCATTGGCTCAACACAACACATTTGAGACAGTGGCCTTCTGATTTCTAGCCAATCTGATAGCACCTGGAAAAACAGAAAATAGAGCTCTCTCACCACACCATTCATCAAACCATAACCTAATTCTTTTGCCCTCTCCAACCTCTTCCACCCCTTTCTAATAAATTTCCAAAGGCTCACACCATAAGTCCCCCTACCCTCCTTGGAACACCAACCCCCCCAATGACAACCATACTTCTGATCCACAACCATTCTCCACAACGAAGTCCATTCCAATTGGAATCTCCACAACCACTTTCCTAATAGAGCTTTATTAAAAATGATCAAGTTACGCACCCTCAAATCTCTCAACTCCTTCGGATTGCACACTTTTTGCCAACTCACAAGATGAAATTTATTCTCCTCACTCATGCCGCCCCACAAAAAAGCTCTAAATAGTTTTTCAATCCGATTAGCCACCCCCACCGGTAAAGGAAATAAATAAATAAAGTACATAGGAAGATTGTAAATGGTACTTTGGATAAGAGTTAATCTCCCTCCTTTTGATAGGTAGAGCCGCTTCCAACCCGACAACCTTTTTTCTACCTTCTCTACAACACCATCCCAAATTTTTTTTGCTTTGAAGAGGCTCCCAAAGGGAGTCCGAGATATTTCATAGGAAGAGCAGCCACTTTGCATCCCAATAATTCTGCTAGAAGGTTGATATTCTCCACCTCTCCTACCGGGACCAATTCCGGCTTGCCCAAGTCCACATTGAGTCCCGAAACAGCTTCAAAATACAAAAGAACAGCCCTTAAAGCTTGAATCTATCCACTTTCAGCATCACAGAAAATTAAAGTGTTATCTGCAAACAATAAATGGGAGATGGATAAAGCCCCATTATTAATGTTATCCACTGAAAAACCAGCAAGAAAACCTCCCCTTACAGCAGCCTCCACCATGCGACTCAAGGCCTCCATTACTACAACAAAGAGAAAAGGAGATAACGGGTTCCCTTGTCTCAAACCCCTCAAACTTTGAAAAAATTCACAAGGTTTGCCATTAACTAAAACAGAAAACCGAGCGGTCGAAATGCAATGTTTAATCCAACCACACCACCTAAAGCCACATCTTCTCAACATATATAGCAAAAAATCCCAGCACACATGGTTATAGGCCTTTTCCATGTTCAACTCGCAAAGAACTCCCGGAATACCATCCCTTAACCGGCTGTCCAAATACTCATTTGCTATCAAAATTGAATCCAAAATTTGCCGACCCCGTACAAAGGCGTTTTGAGGTTTGGAGATTATTTTGTCCATCACCAAACTCATATGATTTGCTGGGATGAGGGATGGCCCCCACTATCTTCGGGATGAGGGCAATGAAAGTAGCGTTAAGAGACTTCTCGAACTTGTGACAAAGATGAAACTCATGAAAAACCCCCATCACATCATCCTTCACTGTGTCCCAACACTTTTGAAAGAAAGCCAAAGAAAATCCATCTGGGCTCGGGGCTTTATCTTTGCACATACCACTCACCACCTGTTGCACTTCGACTTCCTCAAATGGTCTCGCCAACCAACTTGCTGCACTAACATCCAACTGGACAAAAGACAAACCATCCAGTTTAGGACGCCACACCGCAGTCTCTTTGAGAAGATCTTCATAAGAGTTCACGATATGGTCTTGAATATCCTCCTGGGATTGGAGCACCGTGTTACCTGATTGGATCACCTCAATCACATTATTACGCCTGTGGGAATTTGCCATTTTGTGAAAGAACTTAGTACATTTGTCGCCCTCCTTCAACCACGTCATCTAGATTTTTGTCTCCAAGAAATTTCTTCCATCAACAAAACCTTTTCTAACTCAGACACCACCTCAATCTTTCTCAACGAGGACTCCTTGTTGACCTCCCCAACTTCTAGAGAATGCAACTCATTCCAAAGAAGACTTTTTTGCTCATCCATATGTCTAAAATCCTCAATATTCCACTTCTTTAAATCCAGCTTAAGGGCTTTAAGTTTACTAGTCACAATAAACTAGGGGTACCATGAAAAGAATAGGAAACCCACCAATCCCTCACTCTCTCCTCAAAACCAATCGTTTGTAGCCACATATTCTCAAATTTGAAGTAACACCTACCCCCATGAATGCCCTCACAATCTAACAAAATGGGAAAATGATCAGAGCATATCCATGGCAATCTCTTCTGGTTTAGGTTCGGATAATGTGTCTCCCAAGAAGTAGAAACTAGAAATATGTCCAACCTTGACCCCCCTCTACTATTAGATCACGTGAAAAACCCCCCAACCAGAGGAAGATCAATCAAGTTAAGATAAAAAATAAGCTCCGAGAAGTCTTCCTTCGCCCTTGTCAAAGAAGGAGCCCCCTCCCTCTCACAGGGAAAGTGTACAACATTATTCTTGAATGATACAAACCCACCCGTTCCTCCCACAAATAACTCCTTTCTCGATCTGCATTAGGCCCATACACACTCGCAAGAGCCCACCTCCACCCATCCTCAATATTCTTGAATGACCCAGCCACTGAATAGTTCCCAATGCAAACCTCTACTAACTCCACCACTCTCATATCCCACATCAACAACACCCCTCCTGAAGCACCCAAAGAAGCTAAATAACTCCACCCCATAAACTTCGAATAATATTTCTGTCAACATGGCTCAACTTAGTCTCTTGAAGACAAACAATATCAACTTTCCAATTACTAAGAAGGGATTGAATGCGAAGTCGCTTGTTAACATCATTGATCCCCCTAACATTCGACGATAAGATTTTAGGCTTCATAAGATAAACAGCTGCCCCGCCCCTACAACCTTTCCCTCCCAACACTATTCTCCTTGTTATCATAATTAATAGAACTTATCAATCTTTTCAGCTCTCTATCTTTTTTGGCTGCCGACTTCAAAGCCGTTGATCTACCTACTTCTATAGGAACTAAAAGTGCCTTAAATTGCTCTTCGAAGCCTTCACAGGAAATCCCCACACACCCCTGTAACTCTGTCACCTTTTTCAGCACCCAATTCAAAGATTTAGGGACTGGTGGAATAGCACATAGTGGGGTAGGATTGCCCAACTCATTCTTATCGCCCCCATTCTCACAAACCACCATTTTAAAGTCGTCTAACCTCGGGATAGAAGACAAAAAGGAACTGCAGTCGACTGTCGGGATAGAAGACTCCGATGGCGGCGTCTGTGGCCTCTCATGGTGTTCCAGGTCTCTCAACAACTCATACACCCCCTCATCTGCGCTACACTGGACTCTCACACTCTTCGACGCCTGAACCATCGCATTCAACGCCGTGGTGATAGGAAGCAGCCCAGATAGCTTTGACTCTCGAGTCTGTGCCACCCCACAGGCTGAAAGCCCACCCGTCATGTTGCCGTTCAGTTCAAAGGCCACCAACGTGCGAGTCTGTGGCTCCGTTGGTACCACCTTACGTTGTTCAGCGAAGGTGCTGTCAGAAACAGGCACAAGTGTTGCCGGCGTACCCATCACGACCATCGGAACCACCTCCAATGGCGTGGTCTGGTTCTCGCTGATTGATGGGCCTACCTCACAAACACCCTGTCTCTTCCCAACGTAATCAGGGCTAGCCCCTATTACGTTTTTGTTTTGGCCCACGAGTTGAGGCCCATTGCATCGGCCCAGGTCCATCTTGGCCTTTCCTCTATTTAGGCTCTTCGATTGAAATCTATTGGAATGGCCCACCCCACGAACCATATTAACTGGCCCATTTGTGCCCATGCCTTCTTTTGTCTTTTCTTTAATCAAACCACTATCTACACAGCCCAAGCTCGAGCCCACCTCCTAATTCTCCTCAACACACCTTAATAAACTCTCCATCCTTTCCTGCAAAAAGTCCAACTGCCTTTTCATTTCCAGCAGGGTGTTATATATGCCATCCTCTTTCGAGCCGACAACACAGCTGCCATCACCATTTTGCCTGTGAACATCTATTGTCCCATCGGTACAACCAATCCTCCCTGAACCAGAGCCTCCTCTCAGACTAGTAGGCATGTCAGGCCTTCCCCCTTCCTGTTTTATTCATGAAATGGCATCGATACCCTTGTCTGTTGGAGAACCTCTCTGTACGACCGTGTGTTTGACTGGTTCATCGCCACCATCTCCACCGACGGCACCTGAAATGCCCCTCCTCTGTTGCTGCCCACATAGCCACCCTCTCTTCCATCCTCCCTCAGTGCATCCACCAACTTCCTCCATCCCTTGTCGTCCCTCTCCTCTGGAATGAAGATGAAGTTTCTTCTACCACCACTTCCATACTCCACTAAAGCCATATAACCACCGCGGGAGTTAGAACATCTTTGCACAATGAACCCTCTATCTCCCTCTCGATGAGCTGTATAGAACTGTTTTCCTTTGCCCGTCAAACAGTCCTCTAAAGCTTTGGCAAACCAAAATACCGTGGACCTCCCCAACCTTATTTCCTTCACAACTCTCCAGCTCCTCTCAGTGTGAAGCAAATATTTCCATCCCTCGTGAACTTAAAAGCTTTTGATTCAATGACTCTGATTCGGAAATCCTATTTTTCAGCTCCAGTATAACAGTAACCTTGCCGTTAAACGCCCCCAACCACCATTGAAATGTTACGCGTATGGAGAGAAAACTACTATGCATACGGAGAGGACGTTGGATACATCAAATCTTTATGGCCCCGGAATGATCAATTCTAGATGGACAATGACACATTAATAATCAGGTTCATTATTCCATTTGCCTTGAAATGAAACAGGTTTGTAGCATTAGAAATTAAATCTCTCTTTTTTTAACATAAGACCATTGGAATTAGAACCCATTTAAATTCTCTCTCCCTCACTCTTGAAAAAAAAGAAGAAAAAGAATGAAACCCGTCTTTTAGAAAAGTTCAATTTGGACTTTTGTATTTATGTCCTGGGGTTTCTCTGTGTTCTTTTTATGTGAGGAGTTGGTTGTTTGATGTGAAACTCCGCTTTTTCTAAGTGCCTATTCATGATTCTTTTTTTCCCCTTTTTATTTCCCCTTAGTGGATGCTGGATTGGCAGTTGAAGCATCATTTTTTTATTGCATATTTATAGAAGCTATGTGATATTGACTGAGCTTGCAATTACTGTTAGTTTACAGTTTTTTATTTTTTTGCAATAACTGTCTCCTTTGGGATGCTGTTGAGTCAAAGCTCATTTGATTGAGAGATAGAATACTGGATTAAGTTTCAAGTGTTTGAAAGAATTGCACGAGTTACTTACCTTGTAGTATCAGCGGAATAAATTTGACTATTTCCATGCAGATGTTTGACTGGTAAGACAAACTGGATAGGCAAGGACAAATATTATGTGCTGGGCCTTTATTCAATAGAATCAATATCATGGAAGATCTCCTGGATCAAGCTTATGAAATAGTGAATCTTATATGTGATTAGAGAGGGGAAAAAAAAACAGAAGAAAAATAAGAAGAAATTTCCTTTATCCCTGGATTCTTTCTTATGCTGGTGGCTGTTTCAAAAGATGATCAAAAGAGTTTGAGATGGTGTTGAAATGATGGGAAGAGTGAAAAAAATGTGACTAGGTATGCATTGTGTCAGGAAATGATTAATACTTAATAGTTAGTTTTGAAATGTGATGCTTAGTTTATTTGGTTCTTATTATATAAGATGATATGAGTTGCCAGGTTTGCATTTTATAATTGTTAATGAGACTTGTTTAACAGGGTTAGTTCACCATATTGCTGGACTGAGATACTTGTTTCCTAGTTCCTACCCAAAAACAAATCATGTCTTGCCACTAAGTAGCTTGTTTCTTGGTTTTTGCTCAAAACTAATAAATTCTTTTTCTTTTTTTATAAGCTTGTAGATTCTTCATTTAATAAAATTTTTGTGACCATTGGGGCTCTCTCTCTCTCTCTCTCTCTCTAACCAATTGATATGAATGCGTGCAAGCTTAAACCTCTTAAAAACAAACAGGGCTTTGAACTTTGAATTCCGCTATAGATTCTTTGGGTAATTTGCTGGAGCTTATGCAATTATTTCGTAGTAGCTCAAACTCAAAGTTTGAAATCAGTAGGCTTTTTTAGATTATAAGCGGGGCATCGTACTTTAATGTTAGACGTGCACAATGCACAGGTCCCACTTGCACTCAGTAAAAGGCTGCAAATGAACTTAATCTTGGTAATGTAATGTCAAGGGAACGATCGTGCTGGATTTTAACCTCCATGCAAACGGCATCATTAGATGTGGGAATTGAAAATACGAAGCTAACCTTTCTTGTAGAAAAATGATGGGCAAATAAAAGGTACATTATCCATCGAGCCTTTTGATCAGGTTTTATTTTTGACTTCCAAGCGTAGAAACTATCAAAGTAATACAAGGATAAATCTCAAGATCGAATTCACAGGGACAATGAGAATTTAGCAAACAATTCATATTTGCAAGACAACATATTACCGTTTGTGGTGACAAGAAATTTTGAAATGATAAGAAATCAGTACACTAAATGATCTAGCAATGAACAAAAATAATAAGAAAAGAAATAAATTTCAGAAGTTAACCACTAACTATATCAACACCAAAATGGAGCTATTTACTAAGGGAGTGTGAAATGAATTAAGAATGAAATTGTTGGGAAGTTCCCGCACGAGTAAAGCTGAAAATAAAAGTGAATCTATTTTTCTAAAATTGCTAAGAATCAAGAGATTTAAAGAAAATGTACGGAAGTTTACTTTAACTTATAAGAAGCAATTAAACAAACACTTGGGATGCAATTTTTGCCCAGTAATTTGGTGATAGATTTACTTCTCTTTTCACTTTCTCTCTCAACCATTCTCTCATTCCTAGAAATCATGGTCGGATAATATAGCAATGAACCATAATTTTTATTCTAATAAAACTACTTGACAAATTATATGACAATCATAGAAAAGTGAAAGAAAAACATCAAAGTCATGTTACTTGTTCAGGTATCAATTGTACCTTTACGTCTACAATTGATCTAAACCAAGAACAAAGAACTCTAATCTTTTCTAGATGCACATTGAAATATAATCCAACAAGTTAATCATCTAAAACATTAAATATTGAAGAAAATCCATCTCCAAATAGTCATGAGTTACTCATTGAATCCCAAGCTAAAAATCTAGCCTATCATCTCTAGATTAACAAAATGCTCAAGAATATTAAAATTCAACATCACTAATTACTATTTCAAAGGAAAATTGCTGAATGAAAAATATACTATATCCCTAAAATGTGCTGAAATCCGAAAACTAAAGAAGAAGACCAAACGAAAATAAAGAAGCTGGAAAAAAAAATGAAGAAGAAGAACCAGCCGCCTGGAAAAATCCGAAAGAAAAAAAAACGAGAGAGACGCACGAAAAAGATCTTTTTCTTTTTATATTGTCTCCCTCTTTCAGCGTGCATTCCTTCTGTTGCGCGTTTCATCTGCTGGTCTGCCCGCGTGAGTGCGTCTGCATTTCACGTATGCAGTGCGCTCGTTTTGAGTCTGCTTGCTGTGAGGCTCGATCCCTCTGCAATGCGCCTTCTGCTCCTGCCCGCGTGAGTGCTCGATCCAACCCAGATTCTGTACAGCATCGAAGCCACGCAGCGTTGCACGTCTCCCTGGTCTGCGTTTTGCGTCCTGAAGGTGCTGCAACAAGTCCTTCCCAGCCCAGCGTTTCCTGCCATGGTTTGAAGCCACTAGTGTTCTGCGTGAATTTCTAGAGCTTTTCTTTGGAGTTGCCGTGGGTAATTCCAAGAATACCCACATGTTTCAACATATTTCTCATAATATCCTGCAACATAAATAAAATATGAGGAGTAAAATTTTAAGATATTAATTTTGGTGTGAACTAACTGTAATACAACTCCTTTCAAGTGCAAAATATCAAAATTTAATATTGAATCAAGAACTAAAAATTACTACATAATTAAGTTACTTCATTCATATTTTGGTTAAACAAATCATTTACTTTAGCAACTTAATCAAGTAGTTTTTGACATTTTATCACCCTCCTTGTTGGATGTCTCTACCAGTAGATCGGGGATAAAGCAAACGTGATTGATTATTATTCATTGATCATGGGACCATTTGGTGGAATAATCGACGCACTAGTTGTTTAAAAATTTAAATGGGTTATGCTATGTATACGGCATCATCTCAATACTCTTACCACATGTACTAATATCAAATTGTCTATCAATTATTAGATCATTTTGATTTTATAAATAGAGTTATTCTATTTGCAAGTCAGTATTTTGAACACACCATTCACATTTACTTTGCTAGGCTGTGTTATTCGCACCAACTTATAAATAAAATTTCACACCAATTCAAAAGTTGATTAATGTCATGTTATCACATTGGGGTGAGGATATATTATATAACATTAGGGTTGTGGATAATGGGCTATAAGCCCGATCTGTCCGAAAGACCCGACTTCTCCAACCCGTGAAAGACGGGTTCATCAGGTCAAATGCATGATACTGGGTTTTAAGAAAAACAACCCGTCAAATATGTTGAAACCGAAAACACTACCCTAACCGCCCAAGTATCATGAATAGATGAGAAGCCCTAGCCTCCCATCTCCAACCCTAGCTCTCGGCACGTTCCTCTGGCTCTGACAGAGCATGAAGAGTAGCTTGCTCGCCAACTCTCTAGAACATCGATTCTCTTGGTCACTTCGATTACTACTTGGAAGTTAGATTCGATGTCGACACTTGACCTGGAAATTTTATTATGCAATCTTTTTTTTTTATATAGGTAATTTTATTATGCAATCTCACAGGTCTTTTTCTTTCCCTTCGTTTTTTATCCTTTTGAGTTTTGATTTTCCCAAGAAATTTCTACATGGATTTGACAAATGATATGGCTTACGTGGGGTTTTTTTTTTTCTACCGATTTGGAGTTCTATGGCTATTTTTAATTTTTTGGTTTAATTAGTCTTCAAGTTTCTAAAATCTGTGGGTTTTTTTCTCCCTATTTCAATAGAATCTATTGTGGTTTTAGTTGTTTGGCTCATGAGAAAACGAAGGAAAAAATGAGTTCTGGCGTTGAGTAAATAAAATGAAATGAGCTACTGTTGTGGAGGACAGATACATGTTGCAGATATGACCTAAAGAAAATGAAATGGGTTCAACACAACGGTATTTCTCAGAATTAGAATTTGTTGTGGTTTTAGTTATTTGGCTAATGAGAAAACGAAGTAAAATGAAGAAACCCACATTAAGAGGCTCTTCTCCCACTATAAAATGAAGTCCACTCATTACAGCCTCCCATGAATCAACGCCAACTCTATCATCACGGCATTGTATGACCACCCTTTAAAAAAAAAAAAAAAAAAAAAAATGAAGAAGAAGAAGAAGAAGAAGGGTTCGACCCGACCCGACCCGAATAATCGGATTGGGTTGGATCGGTTTGGCACGTTTCAGGTGTGCGGGTCGGATCGGATCGGGTCCAAACCTGGCACAGGCTGGTCGGGTTGCAGGCCTATTAATAACATATATAGCATTTTTTATTTATTTAAATTGATCGATCAGTTGGCGTGTAGATACGATAAATTCTTCACCTCTCATCGTTGTTTTTATTTTCCCCTTTGTTGTGGCATACTTCGAAAGCATTTGGAAGACTAGCTTTCTGCCATAGCTGTGGCAAGGCTTTCTATCACCAGTGGAAATCACTCTCAAAATTGAAACAAGTAAATAAATCTATGACATCGACAGTAAAGATGAAATTGGTGAAATGCAAAAATTTGAACTTCAAATTTTTTTTTCTGAGAAGATCATAGCTTTCCTCTTGTCTTGTAAAAAGGAAGATACAAAAATATGGATAAAAAGCATGAACATTCACAGCCGAAACCATTAAAAAAAAACAAAAGAAAATTCCTCTCCAGAGTTCCTGTCTAGAACTCTTCCTAGATTGCAACAATTTGCAAAGTCTTGCCGTATCTTCGTTTCTTTCCATTGTGCTATAGAACCCCTTTCGTAATTCATGGCTGAGCCTTCCACAAAGACGATATATGGGCCACAGCTTCTCCAACAGAGAGATAGAGTCCATTCAACTTGAAGGACTGCAAGATTCCTGAATGATCTAGCTTTTCCGTCACAGATCCAACAGGATTTGCCAACACAAGCTACATAACAAGCAGTAAACGAATGAGAACCATTTATAGCTAACCAAAATGTTTTCCTGAATCAGAGGTTTCTGTCATTGCTACCATAACTATTTTTTACCTGAAGTGATCTTTTCTCCAGCATCTTTCTGATTTCACATATTGTTTCAATACCACTTGTATCTATGGCTGTCACAGCTGAGAAATATAATAAAATCTTAAGCCAAATGTGCAAGAAAACTGACAAGAATAATGGTTTTAACTTTTCACAGGCTTGAATTCAAGTTTGTGTGAGCAAACCATTACATACTCAAGTTTGGATAACTGAAGTACCTGTCATGTCTAGAATTAAGCATTTCAATGTACTCCCATTATTTGCTTTTATCCACTCTTCCTCCTCTCGAACCCATCTTAGTATCCTGTGACAAGAAACTCACTCAGCAAGAGATCCACAAGTTAAATGAAATGCTAGTGTATCCCTTCTATTGCCAAAAACTATGTTGTACCAAAGATAACTTGATTATGCATGCAAAGTAGGAACCTCACAATCCTGAGATTGTGCAAAATTGAGCTGACCTTTCTTGCAGGTAGGTCGAGTTTGCGAAGTAGATGGGAGACTCAACAGCTAGAATGAGAAAAGAGGGGACCCTTGAAGCATCTCGGTACCGGATGAGATTTTGGTATATTTGAGTACCACGGATATTCCCTAAAACCATGGTGTTTGGCCTGGTGACATGCAAGAGAATCTTGAAAACCGAAACTCCCACCTGAATTTTGCAGACACGGCCTTATTGTTATTATTCATTATTTCACTTATTTGGTTTCTAATACACTGCCGTAATTAATCAGGGATTACAAGAGAGTAAAAAAGTTCTTATGGGAGTATTGAAAAGCTTACCGCAATGGCAAGACCTGTTGGCACTGAAATAAAAAGAACACCAAGAAAGGAGCACAAACAAGCCACGAAATCAAGTTTGTCGACTTTCCACAACTTGTATGCAGCCTGATAATCGATCAGCCCAATCACAGCTGTTATGATGATGGCCGCCAAGATGACAGTGGGAGTGTAATAAAATAGTGGCATGAGAAACAGCAGAGTCACAAGCACAGCTGAAGCCATGACTATATTCGACACTGCTGTTTGAGCTCCAGCGTTATAGTTTACAGCAGATCGAGAAAACGATCCTGAAATATCAATTAAAAACATATGTATACGTTCTTAGAAACTGTTGTGATTACCAAATGGCAGCACTAGTTGGGAAGGGCCATATGAGAAGGGTCAAGGTTTTCTTTGGTACCTGTAGTAACATAACATGAGGAGCATGAACCAGCCATGTTCATAAGGCCAATAGCCATCATTTCTTTGTTTCCATCTACTTGGTAATTTTTCAGAGCAGCAAACGTCCTCCCCACAGCGATTCCTTCCTGTAAAGAAAGAAAAAGAAAATCATTTTGAAACATTATGACACAACTGTAACTGTTTTAGAAGTAAATGGTAGTTTTCCACAACTTACAGTGAGAGATAAGATCCCTGTTATGATGCCAGTTTTGATAGCAACGGCTAGATGGGGGCCACTAAAGCATAGCATGTTTAGTGAAGGAGGATTAAGGCCCTTTGGCAAGTGGCCAATCTGTTAAAAAACGAAAGAAAGAGAAAGATCAACAAAGTAGTAGAAAAAGAACTTCCAAAACCTGCCTCTCAATTTTATGCAGAAGCACTAATGATAATACTAGTAGAAACTAACACTTACAACTGGAATTCCCTGAGTCTTGGACTTGAGGAGGAAAACTAGTAGGGTCGAGAGAACAACCGAAGTTAATGGTGCTGCTGCTGAGACCCAAAAAAGCTTTGGTTTCCTAATGCTCTGTGTTGATTAATTAAAAAAAAAAAAAAGTTACGATCATGGAAAACAGAATAAATTGATAGATTATATAATAATGTTTTTTGGGCAAAGACAAAACACTTACGATATGCCTTGTTGTCAACAGAAAGAGGAGGAAACCAGAGCCCATTACAATGGTTTGCCAAGACCACTGCACATCAATTGTACTAGTATTACTGACAATAGTATTGATGATGAAAATTGGAATAAGAATAATATCAGTAGAATACATATGCTTCTTTTGTATCATTCTGCTTTCAGTAAATATTTTTTCTTTCAATTAAAAAAATAAATAATTCTTTTGATATTTTCGACAATTCCACTGCAAAAGCTTGTCACAAAGAAACAAACTTTCCCAAACTTTCATCGAATGGAATTGCTGCATAATTGAAAAGTATATGTAATGATTCTCGACAGAGAAAGTTGTCACCGAGTCCTTCTAGTAATTATTTCTCTGGTTAGGTTGCTTGGATTTATATATTAAAAACTCTTTGCTTTACAGAAGCAATTTCCATATGGTACCTACACGAACTTGTTTTTTTCCATTTTTAAAATCACCACTTGTTCTAAAAGTTTAAACTGATATGAATAGGTAGATTTTATTATTTATTTTATATCTTAACCTCTCTCTCACTTGTGGGTCAAACCTCTCCTTAATGAGTAGGCCCAACAAGTGAAATATTTAATTAAATGAAATAGAGTGTAGTGTCAGTCAGGGTTTGAACTCAGGACCTCTACTTTGATACCATGTGAAATTATCATTTTTCCTAAAAGCTTAAGCTGATGGAAAGATGTAGATTTTATTATTTATTTTATATCTTAACACCCCTAAAAAAGAGAAAAAATAAATAAATAAAACTTTACTACATGAGTTTCTATTCTTCAATTTCCAGCACTTAGTGCCACTTTCGTTTGGTTAAATTCAGTTGGTCTTGGTGATGTGTCCTACCTGATCTGTCTGCTTCAAAACAGAGGATATGACAGGAACAATTTCCATTTTGCTAGTGAAATGGACAATTCCGAGCAATCCTTTCAGCTGTTGCAATGACACAATGACTGCTGAACCAGCCATAAACCCAACCAGAGTTGCCTTTGAGAGAAAATCAATTATAAAACCTAACCTGTAATAAGTCACCACAAGTCAAAATCAACTAAATCTTCTCTTCCATCTCCACTGTGAATATAAAAATAAAAGCCAATTTTGAAAAGAAGAAGAGGAGTCATTGAATTTTGGTCCGAGTCTTACATTATTTGACATGGTTGCTATCATCTTGACTCAGAAAAGACAAAATAAAAGAGCTTAGGATGTGCAGATCAATTTGATACCTTAATAGACCTAGAGATGCCTGAAATACACCAGCAAAGAAGGTGGCAGTGAAGGCCAATTGAAGGTAAGTAATTGGATCTTCATTAGGAGAGATTTCTTCGCTTAGCATTGATCCCATGACCAAAGATGCTATTGAGACAGGGCCAACGCCAAGATGTCTGGAACTTCCAAGGATGGCGTATATCAGTGGGGGCACAAAGCTTGAATCTGCATGAAACCCAGTTAAGTTCTCATTAATTTACATGACTGTCTAATTAATACATTTATATGGTAAGTAAATGGGGTAGGTTTTGATACTGACATAGCCCGACTATAGGTGGCAAATTGGCAAGCTTTGCATAACTGATTCCCTGCAATAATAAAAACTGAATTAGATCACAAGAAAAAAAAAAAAAAGCCGTTCTTCTTACCAAAAGTACTGGATTATGGCGCAAATAAAATATGGTTTTGACACTCTAATCATGCCTGTGTCTTTTGAATTTTTAAAGATATTGATAAGCACCAAATGTCTCGACGAAAATAAGTTTATTGGAGCTACTTATTGTAACATGTGCAATGTGTTAAATTCCAAAAAAAAAGGATCACCATATGGATGGATGGACAATAAAATTATAGCCTGAAGAGGTAAAGACAAAAATCATGTTCAAAGCTCAGATGATATACTTAAGTAGAAGATTAGTTACATCGATACAAACAAACAAGTTTTGGAAACCCAGTTCATAGAATCATATGATCCAACTCAAATGGAATATATGCAGAACCCAACTCAGAATGCTTTGTCCACCAGCTTCGATTCATTGAATGACAAACATCATCGACAACAACAACCAAGACACACACACAGAGACAACATATATACACTGAGGGAGAGGGGGTTGTGACTTGTGGGGGAAAAGCTTCATTCTTTGTCTCACCTGTGGGATAGCCAGGCTAGCAATTGTCAGACCAGATATGACATCGGATCTCAGAAGACTAACATTGTACTCAGACCCCCACTGAAACACAGGGAAGAAAAACTGAAGAGCCAGGATGAATTTCCTGAACCATGTTTGATTCTTGAATCTGTAAAGTGGGTCGTCGGGGAAGAAAATCTCGGCGAGCCTGTGCTTGAGTTTCTGGAAAGTGGTTTGCTCTGGTGGCAAGCAAACGTTGTGGATTTGCAAGGGTGGCATTGCCACCAACTCTGCATGTATTCTCAGAGTGGTTTCTGGACATGCAAGGTGTTCCACTCTGTTAGAGTTGACACCCATTTCTCTGCAAATGAGCAGCACAGATGTTGAAGGAAGATCGAAAATGGTATTATAATTTGAAACTATTGAACAAGACTACTCAGGAAGTGTTGAAAGAAAAGGAAGAAAATGGAGGCTTATATAGAAGTTAGAACCAGAGGTGGAGAGAGAGAGAGAGAGCAAAGGGAGTGTATGTATGTATGCATGGGAATGTTACCGAGCAGTCAGTTGCTATTTGCTAGTGTCACGGTCAGATTGGTCACTTTAGTCTAATATGAACGATATATTTTTCTTTTACAAAAAATGTTATATGTAGTTATTTTTGTGTATTTCGTTAATGTGATTGGTTGTATTATTTTTTTAATATAAAATAATTATTTTTATCAATTACATTAATAAAATATATAAAAAATACTTAAAAGTGCTTGTATATAACAGAATTAAGACTTCGCTAAAATAGAAAAGAAAAAGAGGGGAACAAAGGAACGAGGGAGAGCCATTGGGATGATGCGTCATTACCAGTGCACAACACTATGGTGGGCCCAAAACAACACTCTTTTGGATTCCGATTTGGCATTAGTGACAAATATTTGCAAGGGTGGAAATTGGAATATCTGCGGGCCATGCCATCAACATGCTTTGATTTCCGAATACAATAATAGAAAATGATAATATTACTCCTTATTTACTATTAATTTACACCTCCTTTTATATTTAATGATTAAGAAATTAACTATTAATAAAATTATATTTTTTTTAGTTTTTTTTAATGATTAAAGATGTTAAAAATATTTCAAAGAAAATAATAAAAAAATAAAAAATTTAAAATATAACATGAATAGTAAAGAAGGATATTATTATCCCTTTTAATTACTCTTATCATCGTCATCCCGTTTAAGAAGAATTGTTAAAAAAAATTAAAAATAAAAACTAGCAATTCCGGTTTAGTGACATTTCCTCTTTTCCTTTCCATACGAATCCGTGCCGTGAAGGATATGCTACGAGTAACGAGTAACGAACTTCCAAAATTACTCAACCTTTAATTTAGAAAATAAAATATAGTTTAATTCAATGATCTTTCCAATCCTGGCTTTCTTCTTTCTACCGGTACACCCATGCAATCTTCTACCATTTTGAACTCAAACACTATATATCTATAATGCGACAGTGCTACGTCCATGCATCGATAAAAGGTACTGAATGGTGTATCGATACTATTAATTTTTAAAAAATTATTTGTGTTAGTATTTTTATAAAAAAAAATTAAAAAATAAATACACACAAATGCTTTAAAAAAATATTCATTGTACCGATCATTGGTGGGAATATCATTTTTTTTTTAAATAAACATAGTTTGTGAATTTTACAAAATTAAATTATGTATAGATTGTGTTAAGTTAATATTTTTAAATTATGAATTTAATTATTTATATTATATTCTTAACAGTATCATAGATACGCAGATGTTTTATTATTGGGTATTGCTATACCACACTCTATTATTCATCACACTCTCCACACACTTCACATAGTTTTTTTTTTTTTTTTTTTTCACCTAGTGTGTGAAGCAGATTTATTCTTTATTATTTTTATAGTTATTGATTTTGTAACTTTAATGACTAGCTTGTAATAAAACCTTTTGTTCCCTAACCCTCGATCTGTTGAACTGAGAGGCCGTTCAATCGAGACCGCCCAATTGATGCCATATTTACTCCGTTGAAAAAGATTCTATACTAATCTTCACTTGGCTGTTTTTTTTACTCGATCCTCATTTTTCCTTTTTCCTTTTTTCACTTTTTTAGCTACTTCACCCTTTTTCATTATTATTACTACTATTATTTTTGGCAGGTTTCTAGCTAATCCACAAAAGGGTAATTACTAAGAGTAATTCTACATATAATCGTGAAATGTGTAAACGCCGCGTAATTCATGCTTTGAAAAAAAGTGTGGTCCACTATTAAAAAATTTATTTTTTTCATGTGAATTTCATGTTTTATTCACTTTTTTCAAAGTGATTATACGGCGATTGCACAATTCACGATTACAAATATCTTTTCTGAAAAACTAATTAAGTGGTACCATATATGTCGATAATATTATGCCTGTGTACGTACACAGGTCAATTTAAAACAATCTTTTTTCCCTTCTTCCCGTCTGCTTTTTTATAACTTGGCAAAGCATCAAATATGCACCTATTTGGCATCTAGCTAGGGATCAAAGATACAAAAATAAAAGTCGTGCTATACAGTAGTATCGAAATTTAACACATCTCGCACACCTGATGTGGGAAAAACACAAAATTGTGGAAATTGTCTGAAGCAAAATCTAGACAGAAGCAAAAACCGTCTTCACAGACTCATCTAAAACCCTAAACCCCAAATATGAAACCATCTTCACATAATCATCGGCTTGTTAGAAATCAATAGTTGAAGAACTGAGAAGGAAGAACGGAGAAGATATAACACATCATTACTCTTTTCTTCTTCCCAAAGGTCCATTGGCGGTCCTGAATTTTTTTGACTCTAGGGTTTTACATTTTGAATTAAAATGTTATTCTTGCAAGAGAAATGGTGTCAAAGATTATTGTTGTATAGCATATATATAATTCCTTGAATTGGGACTATTGAAGTATATATTGAAGGCCGACAAATGAGTCACTTGATAGGAAGGAGTGACACAGTATTTTTTTTTTTTTTTTTGAATGGGTAACGAACAATAACTAGATCAGGGGAAGATACATTTTTATTTCATTATATATCTCTCATGCATGCTTTTACTTTATAGCTACTCTCTTTGGCCAACTTTCGGTCCTTCAATATGCTTTTAGCTTGTTTGGCTTCTGGATATTATATAAGAGTCGTAACTTATGCTCCTCAATAAGCAGAACTTCCTCTCTTTAACCATGCACGGTACTCGCTGCCCACCCTAACTTTTGTTTTCGCTAGAACGTGAATGAGAATGAGACCAATGATATGAAAGAGAAGAGGGAAGCTGGGAGAGAAAGAGATCCCTTTCTAGATGGGAACAAAATGTGTAAAGGAGAAGGAGACGGGAAAATGAGAAGAAGAGCAGGACGTGTGTGGAAATCGAAAGTGGGAGAAGGAAAAGGGGGAAATCATGAGGAGAGAATAAGAAATGTGTGTTTAAATATAAGAGTAAAAAAGAAAAATAAATAAATAATTAAAACAGAAATCTGACACTTTCGTCCGATATCAAGTTGCTGTATCACTACAACAGAAAGGGTCTTTTGGGACAAAAATTTTCGTCCCAAAAGACCCCAATTTCGTCCTGAAAAAATTTTTAGGACAAAAAAAATTCATCCCAAAGTCGTTCCAATATCACTGTGCCAAAAGGTATTTTGGGACGAAAATCACCATTTCATCCCAAAAAATTTCTTTTGGGACGAAATTGAAGGAAACCGTTCGAACACGTTCGAACGAAATTTTTTTTTTGTCACGGTTTAAATTCGTCCCAGAAAATAGTTCGAACGGAAAAAATTTTAAGTTCGAACAGTAGTGACGTGTTTAAACGATTTCGAAATATGTTCGAACACACATGAATTCGTTCGAACGTTATGAATTGTCTTTGTGTTCGAACGTTAAATGGTCAAGTCGAACGGTATATGGGTTCGAACGGTATAGGCTATTTTCGAACAAGACTGAAATTAGTTACGTTCGAACGTTGTGTGATTGTTCGAACTTTACGAACATAAATTTCGTTCGAACATTACGTTTACGTTCGAACGCTATTGTCGTTACATAGAGTTCGAACGTTTTACGTTCGTTCGAACGATATCTCTTTAATTTAAATCAATAATAGAAAACCAAATAGACATTCATACTATTTGAAAAAATACATTAGAAACTATTTAACACTCACAAAAGTGTTAAAATAAGCGCAAACTAAATAAATAACAGTCGAGACGGGTATTGTTCGTACATAAATAGATAATCCCAAAATCCATCAGTTGCTTAGAGGCCTGTACTGTTGCATAAGCTGCTGCATTTGGAGTTGCATCTGTCTTCTGAACTCTTCTTGTTGTTCTTCATGTTGTTTGAGGCGCATCTCCATATCTGCTTGTTTTGCCAATTGAGCCTCTAACTCATGCTGTATTGCAGTCAATTCTTCGATTCTGGAATTCGCATTCTCTAGCGCTATAGAAGTCATAGATGCATTCCCAGAAGAAGAGGAAGAGGGACCAGGCTTTACACAACGACCCAAACCCCTCAAATATCCAGAACGTTGACCCAGGACTTGTGTAAAAATCTCAATATCACTTGTTGAGAAATTTTGATCTGACGCAGATTCAGCACGTAGGGCAACCATTTTATCCTAGCCATATATAAGATAAAGAATTAATATCGTCATAAATATTCTAATATATTTAATTAAAACAGGTTATAAAACTTACATAATTTTCACGGGCATCAGGATGAGTCCACTCTCCATTACGATCAGTGTGCGATGCAGCATATAATTTTGTCAAATCATAATTAGTATATGAATCTTGCTACAATAAATGTGTTAAGATATAAAGTCATTATGATTCATCCAAATAATTAACTATATCCAATAAAAAAAATAGCAATACCAATTTCTTAGAAAGGCGATGGAAAGATCTTGAGCCTGCATGATGATTAATCTTCAATTTTGATCTATTTGTTTTGTTCATAGAACTTCGCTCCTGCAAAAAAATTAAAAATATTATGAAGCGAAATGATAGATAGGACAAGTAAAATAATTAAATTTCATTATACCTGATATGATGGATCCTCAAACATGTCACAAAATTTTTCCCACTCAGAAGGTCGGACATCCTGGAAAGGATGTTGGCGTGCATCTTCCTTCTTCTCAAACTTATTATAATGCTCATGACACCTCGCCTTATATTTGCAGAATGCATTACCCATAAGCTCTTCCACAGTCTTACGCTCCTCTCTCCGACCAAAATTTAATTCGAAATCATCCTTAAAAAAATAGTCACAAACACATTATCATTTATAATATTCTAAATTTAAGTAAAATATAGAAATTTATTATACTAAATCAATGTTTTAAACATTACCAAATAACGCTTCTTGATAAGCTCTTTAACATCTTGGGGGACTTTCTTCCATGAAGTCGTTGCCAAAGGTGCGTAAGTTCGTGTAAGAGCACCCACATGTGATGCAAGCCAAGCTGCTGGTTGTCCTTCGCCCCCAGTATGTTCGTCAGGAATGTTAACCTTGATCTTACCCACCTTCCGATATTTTTCCAACGTCACCCCTCTAGTGGTGCCTCGACCTTGACGAGATTGTACTGTAGATTCTATAAAATATAATATTGTAATCAATTTCATTTATATCTCTATTATAGGACCTTAATTAATAACTTTTATGAGTATTAGATTTTTACCTTATTCTGTAGAATCAATCTCTAATGGTGAGTCTGAAGGAGAGTTAGGAACAGGTGGAGATGGGTTGCGAACTTCCTTCCTCTTTGGCGGCATAATTTCAAACTACTGATACATTCAATAAGTAAAATATTTGTCATCAAGTGTAATGTTAACACATAATTGGTCAATCAGAATCTGTATCAGTTTCATTTGACAATTCGCTCTCATCATCTGTAGATACTTCAGATGATTCAACATTTTCCTCAACTGTCGCATCAACAATTTCAGCCTCAATATCTTCTCTATTTAATGGAATCATCTCGTACTGGCTCAAATCCACAAACAAATTTAAGGCGGGTTGACTCTCTTGGTATGCTTCTTGAGTAGAAGAGTCATCTTCTTCTTCATCTTGTCCTTCCGCCTGAGGGATAACATCATATATATTTCTTGGAGAATATTTTTGAACTACTCGCCATTGATTTCCTAACTTCGGGTCATCTAATAGAATACTTGAGATGCTTGAGAAGCCAAAATAAAAGGATCATCTTCATACCATTTTTTTGATGTATTAACACTCAAAAAATATTCA
The DNA here is from genome assembly GCA_022457165.1 of Juglans mandshurica. NCBI lineage: Eukaryota > Viridiplantae > Streptophyta > Magnoliopsida > Fagales > Juglandaceae > Juglans > Juglans mandshurica. The sequence continues at coordinate 6,581,913 of CM039619.1, read as the reverse complement.
TCATCACGGACTCCAGTACGAGGATTGCTTAAATCCCACCAATCACACTTAAACAGATACACCGCAAGCTCTCCCAAATATTTCATTCCAATTATATCGACAATAACCCCATAGAAATCAATATTTTCTCCATCATGACTTCCTTCGACTAGGACACCACTATTTTGGGTTTTCCTATAACAATCTCAATCTAGTGTGTGATACCTACTTCCCCGAGAAATACATGTAGAATATCGAGCAGCGCGTCTCGATGGGCCACGCGCCAATGCATACAGTTCATCAGATATATCATTTGGATTATTCGCATGCAATTGTACAACCTACATATTGAGTAAAGCACATACTATATCAAAGTTGAAATTAATATTTTTTCATTTGTTATTGAGTAACGCATATGTAATTTCATTACCCGTTCTTCAAACCATCTCGGGAACTCCTCTTCATGTTTCTGGTTTATATCATTTACTCCTAGTTCCTTGAGCACGTTAATATGATCACTGAAATTGATGATTACCACAAATATTTTATATTTTGTATTTTTTTAAAAGTAATGAGGCAATTTAAATTAAGAAAAAGTTATAACTTACTTCAAGTAGTTCTCTATCTCAGGACAATTGTTCAACACATACCACTGACCTTTCTCGAACTCTCTTCCACACAAGTCATAACCACGCACTGCACCAATTGAACGAACTTGTTGGGAAAACACAGAAAATATATTCCGTTGTTTTGCTCGGTCAACGTCAAAGTTCCTTTCTGGCCGATCAAACCGAGTGTCAACTCCGTGGAAATATTTGGAACAGAAGGTATGCCACTCATCGTCAATATATGCTTCTGCAATTGATCTTTCTGGACAGGCCTTGTTACCCACTGTATGTTTTAACTTTCCAAGAAATCGTTCAATGGGATACATTCATCTATATTGAACTGGTCCTGCAAGTCGAGCCTCACGTGGCAAATGAACGGCTAGGTGAACCATGACATCGAAGAATGACGGTGGATAAATACTTTCTAGCTTACACAATATTATGACAATTTCTCGTTCCATTCGATCCAAAGCTTCTACATTCAACGTCCTAGCACATAAGTCTTTAAAAAATGCACCCAACTCAGTCAAAGCCACGCGCACATCTCTGGTCAAGTACCCACAGATACCAATAGGCAAGATACGCTGTAAGAAAATATGACAATCATGACTTTTTAATCCAGTTATTTTCTAATCATTTGTTCTCACACACCTTGTTAGATTTGAGGCATAACCGTCCGGTAATTTGATCTTCATTAGCCACTCACAAAATGTAACCCTTTCATTCCTTGACAATGTATACCACCCAATCGGCATGTAGACAGACGAACCATTTTCTTGCAACTGCATTTCCCGTCTTATTCCCAACCGCTTCAAATCCTTCCTTGAGTTTATTGTATCCTTTGTTTTTCCTTCAATTGACATCAATGTTCCCAGTATGGATTCGCAAATATTTTTTTCAATATGCGTGACATCAAGGCTATGTCGTAATTTTAACTTCGACCAGTACGGGAGTTCGAAAAATATACTCTTCTTTGTCCAATTCAACTCATTCGTAGCTCGTTTTATCTTTCGTTATTTTTTACCAAATTCATTACAACCAACATCTATAAATTGTGCAAGTACATCTTCGCCAGACAAATATGGTGGAGGTTGGCCCCATTCAACAGTTCCATCAAACATTCTAGAATTTCCACGCCATCTATGGTCACCAGGTAAAAATCGACGATGACCCATGAAACATAATTTCTTCCCGTACGTAAGCCATTCAGATTTTGTATATTTGTTACAAGTTGGACATGCCATTTTCCCCTTAGTACTCCAACCTGACAAATTCCCATAAGCTGGAAAATCATTTATTGTCCACAACACCGCAGCATGCATCTTAAACGACTTGCATGTTGACGAATCAAATGTGACAATCCCATTCTCCCACAAATCTTTCAATTCTACAATCAATGGCTGTAAGTGTATGTCTATATCATTTCCCGGTGACCTCGGACCTGGGATGAGCAAACTCATCATGAAATATGGATCTTTCATACACTTCCACGGTGGTAAATTATACGGCATAAGTACAACTGGCCAAGTACTATGACTAGTACTCATGTTCCCAAAAGGATTAAATCCATCTGTTGTCAATCCAAGTCTTACATTACGCGGTTCTTCAGCAAACCATGGGTGTTCCTGATCAAATTTCTTCCACACCTGGGAGTCAGCAGGATGTGACAAAATATTATCGTTCCTTACTCTATCTGATGAGTGTCATGTCATATCTACAGCCGTTGCGCGTGACATAAATAATCGTTGTAATCTAGGTATCAATGGAAAGTGGCGTACGACCTTTTGCGGAACATTTGCCTTGTCCGATGTCCATCTTGACTCGTGGCATATAGGACACTCGTTCAACTGCTCATTCTCTTGCCAAAATAATATGCAGTCATTCTTACATGCATGTATTACGTTGTAATCAAATCCGAGTCTTCGTTTCAACTTTTTTGCTTCATAGAAGTTACGAGGTAAAGTATTGTCTGTCGGCAGTGCCTCTTTAAACAGCTCAAGTAACATATTGACTGCCTTAATAGATAATCGACACATTGATTTTATGTGAAGCAATCTTACGGTAAACGACAACTTACTATGTCTTCTGCATCCTGGATATAGCTCACGCTGTGAATCATTCCACAAGCGTGCAAAAGTGTTATGGCCCCCATCACTTGAGCTTGATGTGTCCGTGTCACCTTGATCCATAAACATTTCCGCACCGATGTCACCTAACATTTCCTCCATATCCTCATCGTAATCATCTCCAACAATCTCTGGTTGTACATCTTCATCGATCTCTTCTTCTTCATGTGGAGCCTCAAATGAAGTTGGATATGGTTCGCCGTGTAAGACCCAATCAGTATAACCCTTATCAATACCTTTGACAAACAGATGCTCTCTCACCAAGTCTATCTTATGAGAACGCAAATTCCTGCATTCTCTGCATGGGCATCTGATACGCCCATCACTATCACATGTACCCAATGCAAACTCCAAGAATTTCTTAACACCTTCAGCATATACATTGTAATTCTGACCCAATCGATCGCTAACTCTCATCCAACTCTTATCCATGCCGACTATATTCATTACAAACAATATTGTAATGCATTAGCAAACAACCATGTATCATGTACCAATTAATGAGTATGCCACCTTTCACCGGGTAGTTGGTCCTATCCCGTTCGGAATTGTAAGATCATAGTCGCCAACCTATGAGCAAATATCTGTCACGTCCAACAAAATTTCGGCAGCATCTCCCCATAGTTCTCCAAATATGCTCGTTTGGTTGTGTGCACTGACGATTAACACGTCGTTGCACCATCACCGAAACTGCATATCCAAAGAACAATGGATGAATCTACCAAAATCATAATGTTGGACGATAACAGATATAGTTCTATAGTTTGCGAGAATGATCTTACGATCCCAAACTGTCCACTCTGAACAATTCAAGAGTTATCAATCAAGCATTCATCCGGATTGATAACTCTCGAACGGGTCTAAGGTTTATTTTGATGAATAAACAATACAAAATATGCTAATATATGTCAAACAATAACAACATATTATTTATACAACAATACAACAAAAACATAATTAGTATGTATTATTTCAAGATTTATTCCAGATTTTAATTTAAATATTAGTTTTACCTGTTTATAATTAAGTATTTTAATTTAAAGATTTAGTAGTATTTTAATTTGAATATTAATTTTATTAATTTATAATTAAGTATTTAAGTATTATTAAATCTTAACTATTTATATTTTAATTTAAAGATTTAGTAGTATTTTAATTTGAATATTAATTTTATTTATTTAGAATTAACAATATTAAATGGTAGTTGGTCCTAATTATTTGTGATTTAGTAGTACATATAATTTATATATATCCCAAACTATTTGTATTCTGTATACGTTATTGATGTAATGTCATTACCCGTTCGAACGATGAGAACCTATGTTTGAACAAAATGAATACATTCGAACGGTAATCCTAACCCGTTCGAACGTATTCATTCCAGATTCCAGTCGTCTTCAACAACGCCGAAAATTCCATTAATTACAAACTCTAACAAACACAAACAACAATCTCAAAGCATACAACTTTCTAACATTGCAAAATATTAAGTTCAAACTATACATTTCTATTTTAAAATAAATACCTGAATTTTTGAAGATGAAAATGAAATAATCCGAGAATAATCCAATAATAATCACAAACTATCCTACAAGTATTAATCCGAGAATAATGGAGTGAGATGAACAATTTTTTTGAGCTTAAGGACTAGTTTGAGAAAGAATACCTCTGATATGCGAAGGGGTAATCTTCAGGCGACCACACAGAGCGACAGCGTGCGCAGGAGGAGAGAAACAGAATTGTGAGGTTCTGTCGTGTTTTTGAAGAACAATCATGTTCAAACGGTTATTTACTAACCGTTCGAACGTGAAAATATTAAGCGGGAGAAAATTCCCTCCTAATTTTCACGTTCGAACGTATAAAAAGTATGTTCGAACGTTATTAATTTATTCCCGCTCAAAAATTAAACGTTCGAACTTTAATTTCTAACTGTTCAAACAGTATTGTAAATGTTTATTTATATTTTTTTTATTATACCTTTGAATAAAAGAACAACCTTGATATATATAGACATATTAGATGATACAATAGTTTAATTGGCGGGATATTTTCCCACCACTACAATAATCCGTTCGAACTATAACAAATTACGTTCGAACGGTAATCCAGCTGTCTTTAATTGGCGGGATGTTTTCCCGCCATTTGCCTTTTCCGTTCGAATGTTTTTTTTTTATGTTCAAACGTTAACATATGTGTTTGAACGGTTTACAAGTACCGTTCGAACACATATCCTTTATGTTTAAATATAACTTTTTTCATCATTAAATGAAAAGTACTATAACATCATATGTATTAGTTATATATACTATCATATATAATGTACTATATACTATCATATATATAGTAATCTATACTAAATATATAGTATATATCGTAATATATATTATCATATATATATAGTGACCTATACTATCATATATATTATTAAGATCATATGTATTAGTAATATATACTCACATATAATATATATCACTAAGGTCACATAATAAAGTGTAGAGAAATTTATAAAATGCTAGTATATTAGTAAGTTATACTCTATATATATATATGTTGTATAATATCATATATAACTTTAGTAGGTAAAGTATAATGAAATATATAATATGACATATATTAGTTAAGTATAAACTCATACCATATAGTACTACATGCTATTATATGGTACTATATATATATTAATATATCATAAATAACACTTTGATAGTAAAGTATTATGATATATTACTATTATACTATAAAAAAATATTTTATAAGTTATTATACTTTCATTTAAAGTATTCTACTATTATAATATATATTATAATATTACATATATATTACAGTATATATAATCTACTATAATAGTATATATATTATAATAATTTATAGGAATATAAATATAGTATATATTTAATATATTTTTTAATAAACTTCCAAAACTTCCGTTCGAACTTGAAATAGTAACGGTCGAACGGTTTTATATTACCGTTCGAACTTTAACTTTTACCGTTCGAATGGTTATGCTCGTATAAGTTATCGCAGGCAGCGATTTATCTCACGCCGCCGTTCCCACCGTTTGAAAAAGCGAGAAAACATTTGAACGCACTACATTCACCGCCGTCTGCCGTCGTGATCACCACATACGTCAAACACTTTTCCTCCCAAGTAAATGTATGTATTTTCAAACTCATTTTACCGTTTATTTTATAATTTTATGGTTTTATTTGTTTTTTTTTTTAAATTACATTTTTTCATCAATAATTACCGTAGAACATCATAAATCTATCGTAGGATGTTTAGAAATGAAGAGTACTTTGTTTTTAGTCGAAGAAACCACGGAATCGATTAATTTTTGAGTATTTTCATGGCCGCTGAGTTGACTCAGCCATGGGCGAGTTAGATCTGTTTTACGTTCGAACAGTATTAACCAGTTCGTTCGAAAGGGTAAACCTGTACGTTCGAACTTGATAGACACGTTCGAACGTTATTAATTGTCCGTTCGACCATATATTTAGACGTTCGAACGCTAATTATTAAATTCAATCCATTAACATTTTATTAGCTTATTAAATTATTTTCATCGTTTAATTGATTATATGTTCTATCAATTAATTTATTAAATTGCTATTAGTATATAATTTTGTAAATCTTTTAATCGTAATTAGATTTTATCACTAATCTTGAATGTATATTTTATTTTTAAAATTTCAGGATCATAATAATGTCTTATCGGGGCCGTAAACGTGGTAGATCAGGAGAACCTTCCATCCAAACAGTTCGAGAGCGGACCGTTTTACTTGAGCGACAGGTAAAACTGTCTGATTTTGTCGCTCTTATATGGGAGGGTCATTCCCTCCCATCAGTATTCAATGATCGTGGTTGGGCACCAATCTTAGATCAGCGAGAAGAAGGAATGGAGCTCGTTTCCTTCATTGAGATCGTTACTGAGTTCTATAAAGAGCTCGGTGCTGCTAGCCCAGACGATGGAGGGGCATATAGGATCTGTGTCCGAGGAGCTCCTGTTATATTTTCAGCGGACGGACTCGCTGCATATCTAGGTATTCCTAGGCTTCTTGATGCCTATCCAAACCTGCCGCCTAGAGAGTCTGGTCCTTCAGGTGATGCAGCTATGTCTCAGGACGAGGGACCAGATTACACAGATGAGATCGATACACTTGCTGATCACGAGGTCAGAGACTTGATTGTTGGTCCAGATGCTCCAGTGTACGATGGATTCAAGAGTATTAGGCAGGCAAATTTATCTTCTTTCTTCAAGATTATGAATTTGATCATTGCCAACAATATTGACCCACGGCAGCACAAGACCGAGGTCGGCATGGATCAAGCGAGATTTATGATACGGGTCGCTCGTGGCATCCCGATCGACCTCATTGGTTATATATTTGAGAGGATCCGATCAGAGGCACGGTTCATTACGACAGATATACTGCCGTTTGGGATCCTCATTACTCGATTTTTGCTACATGTCGGGGTTGTGTCCGAACCTGTCGAGCGTTCCCTATTTCTGATGGCACCGATCAACAGCACCACCCTATCACGGAGCATGGGACACTCTAGATTTCGTTTTCGTGAGGCTGTTCCTGACAGGGCTGAGATTTAGAGAGATGCGCAGCCGGGAGATACTGGAGTATCGGCTGGTGAGACATCTACACAGGCTGAGACATCACGTACATATATTCGCGAGGAGATGGCCGACATATTGCATGCTGAGATCGGTGTACACACATCAGCAGTGATTGATGCAGTGCATACTGCCATGTCTGAGTTGCGTACAAAGATTATGGCTACCGTCTCTGGGTTACGTACAGAGGTTAATGAGTTACGAACAACGATTAATGCCAATAATGCAACTCAGGTCACAGTTAGTACTCGACTGACACAGGTAGAGACACAATTAGCTGCAGTCGAGGATGTGTGTAGTGACCTCGCATCACAATAGTTTTTATCTTTTATTTATATTTTCTTTTGTTGTAATTATGAACAATATACATGGCATTTTGATAATTTGCTTTATTTGGTTTATTAATATATATGTGGTTGATAATATTTATTTAACTAAAAATCTTATTTAACGTAAAAGAAATCATTAAAATATTTTAAAATTAATTACATAAAATTAATTAATGAATTTGTATATATGATAGATATTTTTTATATTTTGAGTTTTGTATCGAGATTAATATTATACCTTCGAATGTATAAATGTGGTGCTTGAATATGTTGTAACTAAATATATTCCGTTCGAACGGTTTAGAAACCTTCCTGCCAGGATTTGCCACCAAATATTTTTTGTTCGAACACAACAAATTCTCGTTCGAACGTTTTTGAACTTTTCCCGCCATAATAAAGTAATTCTCTGCCAAATTTTACTGTTCGAACGTATTTTTTCACGTTCGAACGGGAGAAATTTTTTGAGACGATTTAATTCGTCGCAGAAAATACTGTTCGAACGGTTATTTTGACGTTCGAACGATTTTCTAAATTCATCGACTTTTTGGGACGAAATTTAAATTTTGTCCCAAAAAATGACTTTTAGGGATGAAAAAAATTTCGTCCCTAAATAATTTCGTTCCAAAATCTCAAATTTGTTGTAGTGCATGCATGCGAAGAAGGAATAGGCCGTAGAGCTGAGGCCAATACGGCGAAAAATGGCAAGCGTCATTTACTTAAGAACACTAGTGCTTCGACTATTAATGGTCAGGAAACAAAAACAAGTGGTTCCAGAGCTGGTGTTTTTCCCACACGCTTTCAAGCTTTAATCAAAACATGAACTACACGAGACGGGTAGGAAATAACCAAAATCATTAATATTCCTACATTAGTGCTTGCTTTGACGTCAGAGATTTGAGACCCAGAAAAAACCCCCCTTTTTGACCCCAGTGACTGTAATTTAGACCCACAATCGACCAAGATGAGCTACTTTGTTTACTAGTACCACGAGCCGTACCTAATGAAATTGTATTTAATGTAATCCTTGAAGGTAAAGGCAGTGCATGCTGGCGTTAGGCATGTTTGCATTAACGCATTAATAGATCGGTTTGATATATATAATTCAAAAGGGATATGAGAATGCCGGTATGTTTGGAACCGGAGATCAGCCAACGAACCAATAGGCCCCATGCAGACAACTTGGTGGAAAAAGATCAGCAATCTAAACATCGATATTATATTTGATCATCATGATCATGATCTTGCCAATTCGATATCTAATATTGATAATTTAAGATCCCTTTTTTATTAAAATATGACAAATTACATGAATCATTATAATACTCCAAAGTCCCCCAAAGAAAGTTGCTCCAAATAATTAGTGTACGTATGTATATCGAAAAACTTTATTAGCATAAATGGAAGCAGATCAAAGGACCCCTGCTTATAAGTTGTCTCTTTGACTATATATATATGAGGCCATGCATGCATGCGTGGCCAAGTTTCCGTCCCGTATAGAAGAAAGAAATTAGAAATTAAGGCTATCCGCGCGTCAAGTGTTAAAGTACAGTACAAGAAGCACTAGCCAAGGCAAGATTAATGCCATATTATGCTATATATGTTGCCTAGCTATATAAAATATTACAATTAATATTTGTAATCATGTGAATAATTAAGGTCGAGCACTCAATATTTTTCCCTTAATTAATTATTTTTCCATATAATTTTCATCATTCTTTAACTCAATCATTATTCTTTATTTTCTATTTATATTATGCTTTACTAGCTAGCTCCTGTTTCGAAAGAAACAACAAATTAAGGGTGGGTTTGGATACACAACATCCCATCTCATCATTACAACTTTTTCAAATTTTCATACAAAAATATAATAAACAATTCAACTTTTTTAAATTCTAAAATAAAAATAATATTAAAAAATTATATTCTAACAATATTTTATTCAACTTTTAACAAAATATATCATCTCATCTCATCTGAATTGTCTATCCAAATCCACCCTAAGTGCATCGAGATAAAAACGCAGTTGCATTATTAAAGTTGAAGATTTGAAGTGGCTGCATACGAATCTATAGGCAACGGCTTAATTTCTCCCATGCACGTGAAAAGTTGTCATACATATATATATATATATGGCAGTTTTTATAATTGCTACTTGCTTGTTGCTTTAGGAAAACTCGGCCGGCCAGTTGCATTATTGAACTTGAAGATATTAGATCAAACGGGCCGGCGCTGTTTAATTAAGGCTATATAGTGATCATGACCATTCTCTAATGGTTTTTTCCCATGTGTAGATCATGATCATGATCTTTAATTTCTATATAGTTTTTATTATTGCTAGCTACTTGCTTAATGTTACTTTGCGAATTTTATCAGTTTAAAACATTATCAAGGCAATGACTAAACATGCATTAGCAAACAATAACAAAAACAAAATTAGAAAGAACAAAAAAAAAAGGTAGCTAGGATGGTACGTATCTGTCGAATCCAACCTTATTCAGATCCTCGATGATCTGTGATCTAGTGCACAATCTACAATATGCAGGTCGGTCAAAAGTTTCAGCTGGCCTGTATTGGATGTTCTGGCTTGCTTCTGGGATTTCTTTCTCCTGTAGAACGACGTCATCAACCACTACTAGTTCCAGCCAATTGTGCATATTGCGCTGTCGTCGTTCGCGTTCTTGCTACGAAATATCCAGAACCACTGAGTTTCGAGGGAAAAAGAGAATAATTTTGACTTCTTTTGGACTTACGCTTACTTCATGTCCCTCCTATATACGCGGCGATGGGGGTGGAAATTGGAATTGCAAACAAAGCACTCAAGTATCTACCCATAAAAAGTCTGCAAGCTGGGGGGCTACGGGCTACCTCAGATACCCGGCCAGCCACGATTGATGGACCTGATTCAATCATAAATTCTCTCTCTAGACCATTTTCTACCATTCTGATAAAAAGGAAGAGATTCTTGCTGTCTATGTTAAAAAGAAAAAATATTTGATACGTAAGTAGGCATGGTGAGCCATCACTGGCAATTTAAATAGCTTGAAGTCCTTGAAAATGGTATTAAACAGTAATCCACTTTTGCCCTGCCCTTCTGATTTGAACTTTGAGCACATCATTTCTATATATGTTTAGTTTCCTGACAGGAATTTGTTCTGTTTTGATTGATGTGACTGAAACAATCTTAGACATGATCTCAACTTATTCAGATACTTCTGTGGAAAAAGTGTTTAGAAATGGGGAAGAGCCTGTTTCTTTGAACAAATCCAAGTGACAGGAAAAGTCAGAACACGGACATCCATATATATATATCGGCGATATCTTTGGTTCTTAAGCCAGCTTCGTACCGGATTATAAACAGCAAGAAATACTCAAAGAATTGAACTAGACATTACAGAATCTGATTCCAAAACATATCAGAAGTACATACAACATATAAACCCAACCCAATTAGTACGAGAATCCCCTTGATCTCCTTATATATATTAGGGCTCATTATATTAGGCTTATCAATCATTAGAGCATGTTTCTTGATGTCGACCATTTGCATACTTACATATGTATGTATGTATATTGGGTTTTGCTCACTAAAAATAATAACAGGTACGTAATATGGTTCTTCTGGTTTTCTGAAATGCATGTTGATCGGAATGGTGTAATCTGCACCAATTCCGACATGCATGCAATTCGTGTTCGTTTAATCGTTTTGCTCATTAATTTAAACACCAAAAAGGTCGACTTGTAATTTGAAAATCAGATATACTTGAATCATTGCCATCATATTAAATGCCATATTGTACGTTGTTGATTTCCATTTAGAAAATGGTTAGGTTCTGGTTTGAATTCCTGAAGGCAATATCAATGGATGGACTTTGTTAGGCCTTCCTGGCATCATGACCACTTTCGAGGCATTGGAAAAATCTGATAGCAGTACAGTGGCTTGTTTGGACCATATATATAAAAGCTATTTCAAAGTGGAGGACACTCGAGAGATGTAGTGAGAGACGGTTCTTGGTGATGAATATATATAGAGCATTTCTACATATCTGCCCACACTCTCCACACACCATGCACTCAATTTTTTTTTTTTTTAACTCATTGCACTAGGAGTGTTAAGTGTGTGATAAATAGTAGTGTGAAGAAGATTTTTTCATATATATATATATATGCTAGTCCTAGCGTATATAATTGGTGATGAATTCAGGATATCTGCAATAATGACAAAATTTCCAACCGAAAGAAATTAGGTCACATTTGGTTACGCAATTCAGTTTAGATGAGATGATATATTTTATTGAAAGTTGAATAAAATATTATTATAATATAATTTTTATTTTAGAATTTTAAAAAAATTGAATTATTTATTATATTTTGTATGAGAGTTTAAGAAAATTATAATAATTATATTAGATTAGATGAGATAATTTAATTTAATTTTATATAATCAAAGTAACAATCCTCCCCGAACAATCCCATTAAGACGACCAAAGTGAAGATAGGAGTATTCCTAACTGGGTTGATTATATATAATGTGTTAATAGTGCATGACTAGGGAACTCTAACCCTATACCCATGAATTAAGGATCGACGCTAAAGCATATACGATTCCAATCAGATTTTACAACACAGCTTAATTAATTGTTTCGTGTGGTTTTCTGGTTCCTTTAATTTATATTGCTTTGAGGAATATTCATACTTGTAATCAGTCTTGGATTGACTTGCTTTTTTGGCCAACGAACTTTAATTTGGTCCTCCACTAAAGTCAACTTAAGGGGATCTTAATTGATATATTCAAATCGATCTCTGCGCCTTTTGTACCACAAAAATTATAGTGGCTTGCAGGCCACCTAGGCACTAACGAATTATCCTATATATGATAGGTTTTCTTCATAAAGCCCATGATGTACGTTTAATTTGCTCAATTAAAACGTTTAGGATAACAGCAGTGCTACAGCACGAGACCGGTCCCGGGAAGAACAATTTTTTTTTTTTTTTCATTCATTTTTTTTATATTTTTATTTTTTTAAAAAAAATTCACAACATTATTAAAAAATACTTCTTTAATCACTAAATAAAAAATAAATAAATCTTAAATAAATTTTTCTTTTCAATGATGGATCCTATTTTTTTATTTATTTTTTAAATATGCAAGACTTATTACACTCTAAAATCTAGCAATATAAGCCTCGTGAAAGTCCGTGGATATTTCCGTCAGCACCCACATATATGCCGATGCAAGACTCGAAACATGTCATGTTATTAATAAGCTGGTCATTTATAAGGAAAATGATAGTATTACTCTCCATTTATTACTAATTTACTCTTTTTTTTATATTTGATTTTTTTTTATTTTTTATTTTACTTAATGGTTAAGAAAGTAACTTTTAGTAAAATTATATATTTTTTAAATTTTTTCTTAATGATTAAGGATGTTAAAAAAATACTTTAAAAAAAATGATAAAAAAAAAAATTGAAATATAACATGAATGGTAAAGGAGGAGTAAACGGGTTGGAAGGGTATCATTACCCTATACATTTATAATTTCACTATACATATGAAATTTATGAATTATATGCATTTTAATGAATAAAACAATATTATTAATAATGGATCAAGAAAGATAGATCAAATTGAACTCATATAACGGAGAAGATAGTTAATGGACAAATAATTTTCTTTTTTTAGGATTAGTTCAATATTCAGCTTCTCTAGCTTACTAATAGTCGTTTGGAACTTGAACTCAATTCAATCTAATTTTAAGTTGAATTTAACGTCCAAACATCAAATTCTCAAATTATTAAACTCATATGAACTCAAAATCTCTTTACACGTGAGACCCATAACCATTTTCAACTCAACATCTCTTTACATGCGGGACCCACAACCTTTTTTGACTTATCATAAATATATCTAAACTTATCTTAACATCCAAACACATCTAAACTCATTTTAGATGGGTCCTACAAAATTTACTCTACCATCTCAACTCATTAATATTTATAAAGAACTCAATCCAACTCAACATCCAAACAATATCTTAATCTATTGTTACTTACACCAAAATTTTGACCTGGCCGTAGATATTATATATATATATATATATATATATAGTTCGGATCCACAAAACATTTCCTCGACACATTGTCATTTATACTTACTAAAACTCAAAGATTAGTTAAAATAAATTATTAGGTCCTCATATTAAGTCCCAATATATATATATATATAGTAATTTTTTATGATTTTTTTAAGGAAAATGATGGGGATCTGGTTCATTTATCTGCTCCAATTTTTTTTTTTTTAGTTTTTTTTACGTAGTGACTTTTTTTTCATATCATTTTTTTAACATTTTTAAATATTTTAAAAAAATTAATATTTTCTTAATTACTACATAAAAAAAAGACTAAAAAAAAATGGAACGGGATCCCAGCGGGATCCTAGCATTGCCTTTTCTTTAATGGAATTAGCTGCGAGAACACTGAATCAAACACGTCCATCCATAAATATGAAATAATATCGTATATAAAGAGATAGAAAGTGCATGACCTTTGATTTAATCTATTGTGCTTGCTCGATCTTTTTATTATAAAAAATAAATATAATCACTTATTAAGCTTTATTACTATATACAACACTTTAATCATTATTTTTTTATTGATGTTTGTTTGACTGGCCGGCTGCTTTTTTTTTTTTTTTAACTTTATCTTTTCACTTTTGTTCTCTTTTTAAGGATACTTAACTGATACTTTTTTGTTTAGTTATCTAATCACTAGATTTTACTACGCATAATGATTATTTCATGGATATGCTAATTTCATCTCTTCCACTCTTAAATATTACTTATTACGTGAAAGAGATTGATCACAACAAGATCAACAAATCACCATTAATTGAAAAGGTTTTATATATCATGGAAAACATGTGCCCTGTTATAAGTAGTATCATAAAAGTCATCAGACCCTACAATATCAAATCTTTAAGTGAAATCAATACCATTCTCTAATTAATTAAATACCACTCAAAAGCAATTAGATACTTCTCGAATGAAAAAAAAAATGACATCCATTATTATTATTTATAAGCTTTAATATATTGTTTGATTATTTAATATCGAACATATTTATGCATATGGATATTTTGGTTTTATCAAAATAAATGCTACGGATAAATCCTTTAGGTACAAAAAGATTTCATAAAAATAAACTGATAAACTGATGTATCTTGATATAACACTTTAGATTGTAAAGTTGCTCTTATTATAAAATAGATTTTGGGGTGAAAAAGTTTCGGTTCGGACCAAAAAAACCTATTAGATCGAACCAGACCGGATGGTGGATCGAATGGGTTTCGATCCGATCTCAGGGTCTGTGATTTTTGGACTAAACCAAACCAAAACTGACCGAACTATATTTATTTTTTAAAAAAGTATTTCTATATATAATATGTTTTTTTTATAATAATTGTATTAGTTAATTATGTAATTTTCATGTAATCTAATATCATTGACCATATAAAATGTTAAATAATATATGCTATCAATTAATAATATATCATAAATCATATGATAATATATGTCATTATATGTAGATACATTCATACATACTCTACCATTTACACTTAATTAAAGTAATACTAATTAGGTAATTTTTTTTAAATACCTAAGTTGCACGTAAGTATGAATAATCTATGTACGATGAGATTTTCTGATATTTATTAACCATTTATAAAATGTAGGACATTATTAATAATTATGTATATTAAAGAGTAAAGTCTAAGTTAGTAAGTAGTAATTACCAACTTCATATATATAATTATAATGAAATATATTTTTCTAATAAGTTAGTTACATAATTCACATTAAAAATTCACTTAATTTTAATTTTAATAATTTTAATATTTTTTATTAATTTGTTTTTGCAAAATAACTAGGCCAGACCGACCGGTCCGGTCTATTCCACTATAAGTGATCGGTCTGCTCCAGTCTGGTCTAGGAAAATGATGGATCGAAAATTTCAGTTCATCATTCATCCGGACTAGATTGATTTGTTTCCCTAAGTAGATCTAATGTATTATATGAAATTATGTCAATTTATAAATGTACTTTTATGAAATTTCAGTGTGGATGTAACAATACTAAGTGTGCCAATGAGTAGTCCAACATCATTTGACTCTTTTCACGAGGGTTGTCTAGAGATCCAATTAAACAAATCGTTACAAAAAAAAAAAAAATACTAAGGTGAATATTTTTTCCTAAAAGAGTTGCATGTAACTCTACAAACCCTTTGTACATGCATACACAGGTAGAGCATCCACATTAGTCTATATATATCTATATGTAAAGTCATATTTGCATAATATGATCATAAAATCCTCTACATTGGCTTATGCATATCTAAATATTTAGCTAGCTATGAACAATATTTATCTAAATTTGGATAATTACTATTCATTCCCAAAAAAATATTTTAATCATTATTTCTCTCTCATCTCACTCTCTCTCTCACAATCCTTTCCTTTTCTCCATCCTTCAACAACACAACAAACCTTTACTTGCACATTCATTTTATTATTATAATATATTATATATATTTTTTTCATTGTATTATATTTTTAATATAATAAATAAAAAAATTATATTTTTTATTATTGCATTTTTATTATTAATATCAAATGTATGTAGTGGATGCTAATTTTATTATTATTTTGTCTCAAATATACATAAACCAATATGAAAATTTTGTTTGAATGGTAAAGTAGTTATGTAAAAGAGATGATTTTATATATGTATATGTATAGACCAATACTAATACTGAAGCGGGTGCAAAGTGCAAAACTTTATTTAATGCAATTTTCTGAATTGCAGCAGGCTGGCCAAAACTAATTATAAAAATATTATTAAAAAAAGTCCATATTGGCCCACTCTTTTTCAGTGGAATACAATTTTGCTTTCCATCCTCTCGAAATGCAGCAGGCTGACCATATTTTAGTAGGGCCTCGCCACTAATGGGCCAAGTCCTGACACGATGGCATTTTATATACATCTTTACCTGCCAACAAGAAGTTGAGGGTTGGGCCCGGGGGGATTATTTAAATTCCAAATAAATTTTTTTCCAGCAATACTTGGGCAATGCTACGTCTCAAATTAGTAGCCTAGCATCGGTTTTGATGGGTTGGAACTCTGGTTGGTAGAAAATACACGTAGAATTAGTGGAGGAGGAAAAATCATACACACAAATAAGAAAAAAATAAATCTATTTGAATTTTTTTACACTGTACATTATCTATGTGACATAATTTAATTTAAAAGATAAATTTTATTATCATGTGAATAATATGTAATATAAAGGTTTTCAAATAGTACTACTTATAAAATATATATATATATATATATATATATATATATATATATATATATGAGAAACTACCACGCTATCTAACATTACTGTAGCAACATTATTGTTGACCTTTTAACTTTCAAAGCGCACACATGTGCTGATGATCGATCAAGTTATGGCAAAAAGGGCTTCCACCGTTGCATCACTTCGAATAACCTAAGCCCCTTTGTCTGCCACCATACGACCAAAACGCCAAAATGTATTGGATGACAGCTTGGAAGACTCTTCCAATACGTTCCTACGCGTAAGACTGTTCAACTGAACTGGATTTTTTTTCGGCCCGGTCCGGAACCCGAAAAATTGGGATCCGGTTCCGGGTTCCGGCCCGGATCAAGGATTGAAAAATCCAGACCTTTCCGGCCCGGATACGGGTTACAAACCCGGGTACCGGGTACCCGGGTCTTTACGCATCCTAAGGAAAACCCCTCCCCCCCCCCCCCTGAAATCGAATCCGTCTCTGTCACTCTCTCTCTCTCTCTCGTTACGCTTGCAAGAAACCCTAAGTTCTGTGCCTCTTCGTCGCCGCGACCCCATTGTCGCCGCCGCATCTCGTCTCCGCATCTCCGTCGCCGCCGCATCTTCGTCGCTAGGGGTGTAATTTTAAACCGGAAAACCGGACCGGTTCCGAAAATCCTAAAACCGGCCGGTTCCGGTCCGGTTCCGGTTTTAGGATTTTTGGAACCGGACCAGACCGGTTCATAAAAAAAATATATATATATATATATAAGTTATTAAGTTTTATGCAATATATATTTTATATATATATTAATATATAAAATTATAAATTTATATGTGAAATTTTTATATATAATATATATCATTATATATATTCATATATGAAATAATTTCATATTATAATTTATAAATTATTACATTAAATGTTAATACTAATATATAAGTTTATAAATAATACTAATAGTCTAATATAGACTATAGACTATAGTTATACTTAAAATTAATACTAAAAGATTTTACTAAAAGTTTATAACTAATACTAATACTAATATTAAATATATAGTTGATAACTAATACTAATATATAACTTATAACTATACCAATAGTCTTATATTAATACTATTATATAGTCTGATATACTATTTAGCTATACTAATATTAATATTATAATATATAAGTCTATAACTATTTAACTAATACTAATAGTCTAATATTAATACTATTATATAGTCTAATATATTATTTAGTTTTACTAATATATAAGTCTATAACTATTTAACTAATAGTCTAATACTAATAATTTAATATAGACTATAGTTATACTTATACTAATATAGTTATACTAAATCACTATAGACTATAATTATACTTATACTAATATAGTTATACTAAATCATTATAGACTATAGTTATACTTATACTAATATAGCTATACTAAATCACTAAAAGTTTATAACTAATACTAATATATAGTTTATAACTAATACTAATATATAACTATTCTAATAGGCTAATATTTTTTTTTTTTTTTTGAATTCAAACTTTCATTGTATAACTAATCAGTTTGGGTATTACAAAATTTGTCATGCAAAACTGCATTGCAAATTACAAAAGGCCCCTCCTCAATCCATATTTTTTCCTCACCTAGCTCCAGTGCATATTTAGCTAACAAATGGGCCACTTGATTACCCATTCTTGGCACAAAACTAACATTCCATTCCTTTTTTGCTTCAAAAACCTGCTTGATATCTTCTGTAATATGCCCCATCCATGATTGATCTTCCTCCTCTCTATTTATCCCTTTGATGACAACTTCCGCATCTCCTTCAAAAATCACCCTTGAAAAAGCTAGCTCATTACAGATTTCTAATGCTTTCCATAATGCCCAACTTTCTGCTAGAGCAGGGTGTTCAACATGGTTTCTGACATCACAAACAGACACAAGTATTTCCCCTTCCTCATCTCTTATGACAACTCCCATACCCATTCTCTTTGTTTCCATGTCGATTGCAGCATCCCAATTAGCCTTTACCTCGAAAGCACCTGGTTTTCTCCACTTCTTCTGCATTACTTTGTGATTAACAGCAGTAGCAGAATCCTTTTGGCATACCAGTGCTGATTTATATTCTTCCAGCCCCTCACCAGCCATTTGTATAAGATTGCTTGGGCTATAGAATTGGTTCTCAAAAACCACTTTATTCCTTCTCAACCAGATTCTACGCATTATAGTAGCAACCCATTCCATCTCCCTTTTTTGTAATCTGTTCATTAGCTTAGACCATAGCTCCAGAAAATCCACTTCATCTGTTGCACACTTATGTACTGGACTGCAAGGCTCTGCCCACACATCTGCTGAAGATGGGCAGCTCCAAAGTATATGAATAACTGTCTCCTCATCTCTTCCACATATAGGACAAAGTGAATTTTCTCCAATTTTTTTATTAAACAGATTTTTCTTGGTGGGGATGATATTATTGGCAGCTTTCCACAAAAACATTTTGACCACTGTTGGTACCTCCATTCCCCAAACAAATTTCCACACTGCTACCTCTTTGCCTCCATTTGATGCTTCCCCTCTATCTTTTCTTTTCATACTCACTGCCAAATGATAAGCACTCCTAACACTAAAATTACCATCTTTTGTATAACCCCAATACCTCACATCAGAGGACCCCCTTTTGCTCAAAGGAATTCGAGCAATAACTTCAGCTTCTTCTGGTTTAA
Source organism: Juglans mandshurica (assembly GCA_022457165.1). Classification (NCBI taxonomy): domain Eukaryota; kingdom Viridiplantae; phylum Streptophyta; class Magnoliopsida; order Fagales; family Juglandaceae; genus Juglans; species Juglans mandshurica. The sequence continues at coordinate 6,562,178 of CM039619.1, read as the reverse complement.
ATAACCCTCTAATGAGGTCTTCATCCCAAGAGTTAGAAGAAGACACAATCAGCTTGTTCACCTTCATGTCTTCCCAGGATCTCTTCACAGGGGATTGCACACATTTTGAAGATGGAGTAGGCAACCACTTCTCTCCCCAAATTCTTATGTTATTCCCATTCCCAACCCTCCATTGTAAACCTTCCTTTAGTAGGTCCTTAGCTGACATCACACTTCTCCATATATACGAAGGATTTATACCTAGTTTAGCTTTTAGAAAATCTGAATTCTTGAAGTATTTATCCCTATACACCTGAGCAACAAGAGAAGAGGAATTTTTAATCAAACGCCAACCTTGTTTAGCCAACATGGCTGCATTAAAACACTCCACATCCCTAAACCCCATACCCCCTCTTGCTTTCTGCACACCCATTCTCTCCCAGCTCCACCAATGAATTTTCTTGGGATTTTCCTTGTGACCCCACCAAAACTTAGAGAACAAAGAGTTTAACTCCTTACACAAAGAAATTGGCAATTTAAAAACACCCATTGTATAGGATGGAATTGCTTGTAAGACTGCTTTGATGAGAACCTCTTTACCAGCTAGTGATAAGAATCTGTTTTTCCAGCTTTCTATTTTTTTCCACACTTTCTCTTTAACTCCTCTAAAGGTTTTGTACTTTGATCTCCCCACCATGGCAGGAAGGCCCAAGTATTTTTCATAACTGCCACAGACTACACCTCCAGCTTCAGAAATGATCATTTTCTTTTCAGTTTCATCAGTGTTGGAGCTGAAAAACAAAGAGGATTTTTCCTTGTTTAGCACTTGGCCTGAAGCCACCTCGTATTTCTGTAAAATACAGCACAATCTCCTCCATTCATCCCTTCTTGCTCTTCCAAACAGCACACAGTCATCAGCAAAAAGCAGATGGTTGACTCTTACACCTCCTTTAGCCACTGCAACACCCTTAATTTCTCCTTTTTGATCAGCATGGTTGAGCAAGGAACTCAAACCTTCAGCACACAAAATGAATAGATAGGGAGAAATTGGGTCTCCTTGCCTCAAACCCCTTGAAGGGATCACCTTACCACCAGGTTTACCATTCAAAAGAACAGAATAAGTCACTGAGCTCACACAACTCATCACAAGCTTGACCCAATTCTCATTAAACCCCAACTTCCTTAAGACAGCTTCTAAAAATTTCCATTCAATCCTGTCATAAGCCTTTGACATGTCCAACTTTAGTGCCATACTCCCTAACTTACTTTTTAGCCTGGTCTTCATTGTGTGTAACACTTCATAAGCTACCATGACATTATCAGAAATGAGTCTTCCCGGAAGAAAAGCACTTTGGTTAGGAGAAATGACACTAGGCAGTACAAGCTTAAGCCTATTAGCAATAACTTTAGAGCACAACTTATACATTACATTACAAAGGCTAATAGGCCTGTATTCACTAACCAATAAAGGAGTATTAACCTTAGGGATTAAAGCAATGTAAGTATAGTTGAGGGATTGAGGGATATTACCACAATTCAGACATTCCAGCACTGCTGCACTCACTTGTTCACCCACAATGCTCCAGTGTTGTTGAAAGAAAATAGCCCCATAGCCGTCAGGTCCAGGGGACTTCAAAGGCCCCATCATTTTCAAGGCCATCTCAACCTCATCTTTTGTAAAAGGCAGGCTGAGCTTCGCATTCATCTCCATAGAGACTTTGGGAACCAGATTCTGAATGCACTCTTCAATGGCTTCCATCGAAGGGCAAGATGAGGTAAAAATATCTGCAAAATATTTGTTAAAAGCCCTTTCTATTTCTTCAATGTCATAAGAAAACCTATCATGGCCAACTTGAATTTGAGAAATCAAGTTTTTCCTCTTCCTTTGGTTAGCACAAGCATGAAAAAATCTGGTATTTCTGTCTCCCAACCTATACCAGTCTTTCTTGGCCCTTTGTCTCCACTTAATGTCCTCTTGTTCCAATAACATCCCAACTTCCTCTTGAATCTTTTTGATGTCCTCCATATTCTCCATACCCTCCTCAGCTTGTAAGCCTTTTAATAATGCAGTTTTCTTTTTTATTTCTTTTCCTCTGTCTCTTTCCTTCCTAAAACTCCAGTTGGTTAAGGCCTTACTGCAATTTTCCAGCATTCTCTGAACCTGGGAAGTGTGGGAATAACCAGCCCTTGCTAAATCCCATTATGCTCCAATTACATTGCCACAGTCCTCTTCCAAAGCCCAGGATGCCTCATATCTAAATTGTCTATTGTTTTTCAAAAATTTCCCCCTCCTTGCCTGCTTGTCAAACCTTAACACTATGGGCCTATGATCAGAACATCTTGCTGGCAGAACTTCCAACAACTTGTCAGGATAGTCTTCAAACCATTTAGAGTTTGCCACAGCCCTATCCAACCTTTCTTTAGTGTAGGTTTCATTCACGTGTCTGTTACTCCAAGTAAACTTATCACCTTGCCAACCTACATCATGCAGATCACTTTCTTCTAGCACCTCCCTAAATTGAGCCATTTGAAGTTCTCCCCTTTGTCTGCCTCCCTTCTTCTCATCATGTGTTGTTATTTCATTAAAATCCCCCATTACACACCACCCCTTCCCGTACCTAGGTTTAAAGGATCCTAAGAGCCTCCATACCTCTTTCCTTTTGTGCAATTCAGGATGGCCATAAAAGCCAGTAAACAACCACTTATTTTTTGTCACAGAGTCTGTTATCCAACAGTTAATGTGCCTCTGAGAATAGTTATAGATTTCAGCCAGCAAGTCCCCTTCCCAACATAGCATTAAACCACCCCCCTTGCCAACAGCACTTACTTCAAAGCAATTTTCCATACCCAACTTCCTCTTCAGCCACTCATTCTTACCTTTTTTCAACTTTGTCTCCATTAAGAAAACAACATTGGGTCTCTTTTCCTTTACTAACAAGCAAAGGTCTTGAACTGTCCGAGGGTTCCCAAGCCCTCGGCAGTTCCAACTTAAGATTTTCATGATGATTGGCGGGGCTGTTCCACAGCCTCCGCCACTACTATTTCAAAATCAACTGCCTCAGCCTCATGCCTGCCTTTTTTCATCACACAACCCAGCCCTTTTTCCCCCTTACTACCTTCCCTCCTTCGTTTTACCAATATTTGTGTCATACTGTCTTCAGAACCCTCTTTGTTCTCCCTTGCCCTTCTCTTCCATCTCCCTCCACCTTTATTAGAAATACTAATGATATGGCTAGCTACTAGTTCAGAGCATTGCTCAGTAGCTTCAGTAAAACCAGTCTCTTGTCCAACATAAGCAGCATGATAAGCAACAGGATCACCATTTTGTTCAGCCTTTGAGTTATTACCCTCATCAACCTCACCAAATGACTTACCTAGTTCTCCCATTCTATTTTTCACCTCTATCCCCTGCTCCCTTACATCCTCCAAACTTCTAACTTCCTCCCTACTAGTCTCCTCAAGGATTTGATTGGTATCAGACCCCATCTCTCCAACTCCAGCATTCTTTACTTGCTCATTACACGACTCCTCAGCAGGTCCCTTTTTAACATTATTATAAGGCCCGAAGAACCTCCTCTCAGCTAGATCTGCTCTTAGCCAAGGGCCATACTGCCCTTCCCCCACTTGTTTTTTCGTGGTCCCATTGTTCTTATTTGGACACACTCCCCCTTTATGTAGGATTCTTCCACACTCAAAACAAATCCTTGGAAGTTTTTCATATTTAAAGGGTATCCAAATACTCTTCCCCTTCACCTGAGCCATTTTCCCCCTTGCCAAAACCTTAAAAATATCCAGTTCTACCCGTATCCTCAAGTACTTACCCCATCCACATCCATCCACATTAGTGTCAACATCGATTATCTTCCCTATCCCTCCACCAATCTGCATTCCACAATCTCTGTTCATACATGCCAAGGGAAGATCATGGAGTTGAACCCAGAACCTCTCTACATTAAAAACTAAAGCATCTGGTTGGGTCAATCCATCATATAGGTTAAGCACAATCAAACAATTATCAAATAGCCAAGGTTTCCCATCCCACACCCTCTGCTTATCCGCAACTGTTACAAAAGTTATCACAAACACGTTAGACCTTACCTCCCGAAAGGAAGCAGGTCTTGATATTCTCCAAACTTTTGCCATAGTTGTTTCAATCACTCCCCTCCCTATATTTCTTTCTGTCGTCACCCTCCCCACCAAACTCCTTTCTCCTTTATCACTCAACTCATCCAGACTAATATCATCCACCACAACCTCATGGTCTTCCTCCTCCGTAAGGTGGAGCTTTGCCCACTTCGTTTCCATTTCCTCCATTCTTTCCACTCCTTCCACCGTACTCTGCAGTGCACCACCACTATTTTTCTCTTCTCCAGCACCCACTTCCGTCTTCAGACGTGTTTTCCTTTTGGGACCACCACCGAGGCCGTTATAACTGCCTCACTCTATTTTCCACTCCACCCCTTTTCCAGAGAGAGAAAAGAGAGAAGACTTTATTGGTAAAATTCTAATAGGCTAATATTAATACTATTATATAGCTATACTAATATACAAGTCTATAATGATTTAACTAATAGTTTAATATAGACTATAATTATAGTTATACTAAATCACTATAACTAATACTAATATATATAATGTAACTATACTAATAGACTAATATTAATACTATTAATCTATTATATAGTCTAATATATTATATAGCTATGCTAATATATAAGTCTATAACTATTTAACTAATAATAATAGTTTAATATAGACTATAATTATAGTTATACTAAATCACTGTAACTAATACTAATATATATAATGTAACTATACTAATAGACTAATATTAATACTATTAATCTATTATATAGTCTAATATATTATATAGCTATACTAATATATAAGTCTATAACTATTTAACTAATATTAATAGTTTAATATAGACTATAATTATAGTTATACTAATATAGTTATACTAAATCACTATAACTAATACTAATATATATAATGTAACTATACTAATAGACTAATATTAATACTATTAATCTATTATATAGACTTATATATATTATATAGCTATACTAATATATAAGTCGATAACTATTTAACTAATATTAATAGTTTAATATAGACTATAATTATAGTTATACTAATATAGTTATACTAAATCACTATAACTAATACTAATATATAACTATACTAGTAGGCTAAATGTATATTACAAATATTTATATATAGTTATGTTAAATTACTATAGTCTATTAAATGTATTACATTGAAAATATATTAAATGTATTACAAATGTTTATATATAGTTATATTAAATTACTATAGTCTATTAAATGTATTACATTGAAAATATATTAAATGTATTACAAATGTTTATATATAGTTATATTAAATTACTATAGTATATATTTTATATATATATTAATCATATATATCTAACTATATATTATACTATTATAGTGATACTATCATAATAATACTATATACTATTAGTTTTAGTATATATATTAGTATTAGTTGTAGCTATATAATATATTAGACTATATAATATATAATAGTATTAGTTATATATAAGCATTAATTATAGTATTTTAGTAAAATTATATTAGTATGACTATAGTCTATATTAGACTAATAATATTAGTTATATATTAGTATAGCTATATAATATATTGGACTATATAATAGTATTAATATTAGATTATTAGTATATGTATATATTAGTATTAGTTATAGTGATTTAGTATAACAATATTAGTATAATTATAACTATAGTCTATATTAGACTATTAGTATTAGTTATATATATAAGCCATCAGTATTACAAATATTTATATATAGTTATATTAAATTATATTAAATTATTATAGTCTATTAAATATATTAAATATTTATATATAGTTATATTAAATTACATTGAAAATACATTAAATGTATCAGTATTAGTATTACAAATTACAAATATTTATATATAATTATATTAAATTCATAATATCATTTAAGAATAAAACACATAGTCATTATAATTTATTACATGGGTCCCGCAAGCTTCAGCGTTCAGCCTTCATTGATTTATTACGATTCATTAGTCATTCTCATTACACTTCAAGTCTTGACTCTTCAACCCTAAAAAGCATTTGAACGAAAAGTAAAATCGCCTTATCCGCTCCAGTGCTCTAGCCTCCAGCCTCTGTTCTCACGCAACGCCGTTTAAGCTCAAATCTCAGTCTCTCCTGCTCTCAGTCTCAGACTCTCAAGTACTCGTCTCTCCCGAGTCCAGTAGGCAGTACTCGTCCCGTCTCTCCCGCTCTCGTCTCTCAGTCCCCTGGGTAAGTTTTTTTTTTTTTTTGAAATTACATATTAAGATTTATGTGATTGGATTTTGTGATATTAAGATTTTTGTGATTAGGTTTTGTGATATTGAGATTTTTGTGAATATGTGATTGGGTTTTCAGTTTTGTGATATTAGGGTTTTTGTGATTGAATTTTGTGATATTAGGATTCAGTTGAGGATAATTTATTTTAATCGTATCTCACAGCTTTGTGATATTGAGATTTATTCAGTTTTTGTGATATTGAGATTTATTCAGTTTTGTTACCGTGTTTATAACCAACACTATTTAGTTATGATATTAATAATTTAATATATGTGCTATAAAGTTAAGTTCTTGTTCTAGGGTAATATAATTTCTCTATTGTGATTTTAGGGTAAATTAGTAACTAATCATTATTGGTTGATAAAAGTTACTAATCATTATTATTTTTTCTTAATGTTTATCAATTTTTTCTTAAAAGTTACTCAACAATTAATATTTATTTTTGTTACTACAGAATCATATATGGATCCTTCAAATGAAACAGAAACACACGGCAATATTCAACCTACAATGGAAAGGAGTCAAAGGACTATGGAATCAATGGCGACTAATGATCCGCTTTCTCCCAAATCTAATGTAAGTAAGCCATCTATTGGTAGAAAAAGATCAGTAGTTTGGGATTATTTTACAAAGATTCATACTGAGGATAAGTCGAAACCTAGGGCTTCATGTAACCTTTGTGGGATGACTTATGCTTGTGATCCTAATATAAATGGCACAAAATCTATGTTGGGGCACTTGGAATAAACATGTAAGAAGTCTCCACTTAGGAAAGTGGATAGAAACCAATCTATATTGGGTTTCCAGTCTGGATCAAGCAGTGGAGGGCTTGTACCTATTGCTTTTAGTGTTGAGGCTTGTAGAGAAGCCTTAGCAGAAATGTTGGTTGTTGATGAGCTTCCTTTTAAACATGTGGAAGGGGAGGGGTTTAAAAAATTCATGCTTGTTGTGCAACCTAGATGGAACTAGATGGAATGCGATTCCATCACGTGTAACGGTTGCAAAAAATATTTATAAACTTTATTTGAGAGAGAAAGAAAAGCTGAAAAGTGCTTTTAAGGGGCAGCGCATTTGTCTAACCACGGATACATGGACATCCGTGCAAAATTTTAATTACATGTGTCTCACTGCACATTTTATTGATGAAGATTGGAACATGCACAAAAAAATTTTCAATTTTTGCAAGGTTGAAAACCATAAGGGTGAGACACTAGGTAAACAAATTGAAATGTGTTTGCTTGAATGGGGGAGGCCTAAAATGTTTACAATTACACTTGATAATGCAAGTTCAAACAATGAGACAGTTTTGTATCTCAAAAGAAAGACAGAATAGAAGAGATACGATTTTGGAACATGAGTTCTTGCATATGAGATATTGTGCTCATATCTTGAACTTAATCGTTCGGGATGGGTTGAAAGAATATGATCAATCAATTGCAAGAATTAGAGGAGCTGTGAAGTATGTAAAATCATCTCCACAAAGGTGGAACACATTTAAGCAATGTTGTGACAATGAGGACATTACTTGTAAAAGTGGTGTATGCTTAGATGTAGCAACCCGTTGGAACTCCACTTATATGATGTTGGATAGGGTTGAAAAATTTCAAAAAGCATTTGAACGGCTAGAGGATGAAGATCCGGGATATATTAAGAGTGTTGGGGAGGATGATAATGATGATGATGATGGTGTTAGTGAGTTGGGTAGAGGAGGGACATCCAAGTTAGGGCCTCAAACCATGGATGATTGGGATAAGAGTAGGTTGTTTGCAAAATTTTTGAAACTTTTTTATGATGCAACCTTGCGTTTCTCGGGGACCAATTATGTCACTTGCAATAGTTTCTTATTTGAGCTAGCAACAATTCAAGCTGCAATTAACATGGAGTGTGTGGAAGGGCCTCATAATTTGAGGACAATGGCATTTAGTATGAAATCTAAATATGAGAAGTATTGGGGAAATATTGAAAAAATGAATCTTTTGTTGTATGTTAGGTTGGTTTTTGATCCTCGGTATAAATTGCGTGGTTTAACATATATTTTTGAAGGAATATATGAGGATAATAGTTCAAAAGTTTTTATGTTGGTGGATCGGGTTCAAGATGCCTTGATTCGTTTATATGATAGTTATTGTGAAAATGATGAAAGTAATGTTGGGGTACAAGATCAAACTATAAGCCAATCAAGCGAGAGAGGGGCTAGTAGTACAAGTTCAACTGCTGGGGTAGGTCAAGGTGATTTCAGATCATTAATCCATGCACAAATTAAGAAGCGTTTGGAGTCGGATAACTCTTTGGCGACTAAATTTGAATTGGAGAGATATTTATCTGAAAAATGTGAAGAAGATGATGTGAAATTCGACTTGTTGACTTGGTGGAAGGTCAACTCCATTAGATACCGCGTGCTTTCAAGAGTTGCGCGAGATGTTCTTGCAGTTCCGATATCTACAGTGGCCTCTAAGTCAGCTTTTAGCACAGCAGGTCCAGTACTTGATCCGTTCCGCAGTAGCCTATCTCCACTTATGGTAGAAGCTCTTATTTGTACACAAAATTGACTCTGTTCTTCTGCCCCGATTAACATTCGTACTTTAATGGATGATGTTGAGGAGTTTGAGAAAATTGATACAGGTATGTAGCATCATTCACCTTTTCTTTAACTATATCTTAAGTGTAAATCATATTAGTAATTTGTTTTAATTATTATGCTTGCTTTTTTTCCCTTTTGTGTAGAGCTCATGGAAGACCTAGGGAATTCTTCAAGGCCTACTTCTTTAGCCGGAGATAATTAAATTTAAGGTAGGTCAACTTGTATAACATATTTCTTTAATTTTTTTATTATTTAATGTAATTACTAACTTTTTATTATAATTAATTGCTTGATTGTTGAAGGGACCATTGGAGTTGGTGGCTTGGTGGTGCATAGTTATTGAAGTTTTTTGTTGGATGTTCCAAGTTATTGTAATTTGGACTTGTAATTTGTTGGATTTTTAGACTTGTAATTCAGACTTTTTAAGTGTTTGGACTTGTAATTTAGACTTTTGAACTTATTTTCTACCATAGGCTAATAAGCTTGTTGATGTCCATTCTTGAATTTCTTGTGATTACTCTAAAAAATATATGTGTAAATACTAAGTTATTTCCTTTAACATGCAATGACTTATTGTAGATAAGTCAGTTTATTGCAGATTTTTTTTTTCAGTTTTTGTAGTAGTTATATTTATAAGTTTGTAAAACAGTTTTTTTCCAGTTTTTTCCAGATCTTTTTCCTGTTTTTTATAAAAGCCATTTTTTGGAGTGAATCAGATTTTTTGTAGTGAATCAGATTTTTTATAGTAAAACAGATTTTTTATAGTAAAACAGATTTTTTGTTGTAAAACAGATTTTTGATTGAAGTAATTTTTAGTAAAGCAGATTTTTTATTTAAAGTTAAAACAGATTTTTTGTAATAACAGTTTGTAAAATAGATTTTTTTAAATCAGTTTTTTTTATTTTATAAACAAATTTTTAATAACAAACTATGAAATTTACATTTTAAAAAAACCGAAAAACCGGACCGGACCGGACCGGAAACCGGTAAAATCGGAAGTACTGGTTTAAGAGGGTAACCGGTGCGTAATCGGTTTTGGAAAATACAAAACCGGTACATACCGGTTCGGTCTTAGATTTTATCCAAAACTGGACCAGACCGGACCGGTTACACCCCTATTCGTCGCCGTCGGCCTTTCTCCATGGGCTTTGACTTTGTACCATGGTATCAGTCTCAATTTGGTCACTATTGTTACGGAGATGTGATTTGGGAGATTTTTACTATTTTTGATCATACTTTCCTTTATGGGTACATTGTATAAAGCTGTCAATTAGGATGTAAATACTTACTTTATATAGCATATTAGTGGTAGATAGTTTGTATGTGGCTGCTGTTTGTGGCTGCATATTTTGGGACTGTTTTGTATCTTGTGGTTGTATTTGTTTTGGAATTGTAGCCTATGTTATTTTTTATTTTGTAATGTAATGTAATGTATAAATACTAAATAATGTAATATGTAGTGAATTGCATTGTGTTGCATGCATTTTAAATATTATATTTCTTTTCTAGGTAATTAGTTGTTTCTAAGTTTAGTAATTTTTTACATGAAATTTAGCTTTCCATTTTCATATATTTTTATTATTGTGGACAATGTTAACATATTTATTGAAAACATTTATTTTATAAGATTAAACAAATAGAGTTTGAATGTTATATCAACATTTATTTTTTGAAAAAATGTTCAAAACAAGTAGGCCTTTTTGTAAAAAAAAAAGAAAAAAAAAGGGTTTAACCCGGATGGCCCGGGAAGACCCGGCCCGGGTTCCGGTCTGGATGTACCCGATTTTCCGGGTCGGAACCTAAATGAACAGTGCTACCTACGCGTATGAAAAATCGATCGAAGGGATTGGAACATGTAGGACGATAGGCAAAAGGAGAAGTCATGGAAAAAGGAGAAGTTAGGCATCGTAGTGCTTTTCTGTTCTTATTTCTACTTTTGAAAGTGGATGGAGTCTTTGTTGGATAGATATTATTTAAGGAAAATGGTAGTCCCACTGCTCTAGTGGGAGCTACTACTGGCATGTTTTTTATTTTATTTTTATTTTGTGATTAAGAAAGTATTTTTTTAATAATATTATGAATTTCTTTTAAAAAATATTTAAAAGTGTTAAAAAATACATGTAAAAAAATATTAAAAAAAATACTAAAATAACTAGTGAGAACCAACGGTGGCTATAGTGCCGTCCTAAAAATTAAGGAAAACGATACTCTCACTACTGGTTCTTATAGCTCGGTGTTACCGCTATAATTTTTTATTTTATTTTTTAATTTTTTTTAATTTAGTGATTAATAAAATATTTTTTAATAATATTGTGATTATATTTAAAAGTGTAAAAAAATACATGTAAAAAATATAACAAAAAAAAGTAGACCAATTATGTCTAACGGTAGTTCCCAGCGGAAGCTGAGAGTGGTGGACGTAACACTGTCCATTATTTAATACTACTTGTCTAAACTTTTTTTTTCTTTTAAAAATACGGTATCTCAATTTTTATTAGGAAAATGCTACTAGTGCAAATGAGTTATTTGTTTTTCTTTAAGTATTTTTTAAACATCCTTAAACATTAAAAAAAATAAAAAAATAAATTTACTAATATTCATTTTCTTAACCATTAAAAAAATAAAAATAAAAATAAAAATATATGAGTGATCGCATTTGGTGGACATATTTAAAAGTCATACTATCATTTTCATTTTTATTAATAATATGCATTTATGGCGAGGAATAACATATTTCAAACAAATTTGGATTATAAAAGTCTCTAACCAAGGTTTAAAAAAATTATATACTATCAATAACTTGATGGTCTTATGACATATGACCTGATTTTCTAAATGGAAAACTTGGATTCGAAACCCCCCACCCTCTTGTATAAAAAAAATCATATACTGAACTTTACAATATGTGAGCAATAAAAGCAGTAAATATTTAAAAAAATCAAGACTATATTAAAGTTTGATGAACTAGATTTATCAATAACAAAAATTCTATAAAGTTGTGAAGAGTAAAAAGAGATAAAATAACATCTATTGCTCCAAAGTTAGTTTTCTGGAAGATGATGAACAAGAGCTTCTTCTGCACTTGTACTACTGTGGCCTTAAGAATTTACAGATTTTTTGAAACTGCACATTTGATTTAACTTTTCGTTGCTTAGCTCCAGGATCTTTTTCCCTTTTCCGTTGTATGGTTGATAAAACGTTGGATGTTTTCCATCGCCATTATTATTTCCAGGCTGGTTTATTTGGATTGGTGGTTCTTTGATTCTGATTGGAGGAAGGGATTGTGGTCTTTCAAACATGTGGGGGGGGGGGGGGGGGGGGGGGCTTCTAACACGGTTCCTCTGTTCCTTCATTGTTCTTGACTTTCTGCTCGCATCCATTGACCATACGATGGTTCATTGTTTCCACTAGGGTTTTGGTTCGATTTGATTTTAGACATATTTTAGAAACGAGAACTAGTATATAGTAGTTTTGAGATTTGAAGAACCGAGACCGCACCGGTTACGCTCCTAAAACGGTACTTCTAGTTTTATCAATTCCGGTCCGATTCGATCCGATTTTTTGAATATATTATATAGTATATATAATATACTATATTATAGTATATAATAATATGATGACAATATATTGTGGTATATTATAATATATATTATAGACTATAGTGATATACAATTTTAAATTTTAATATTATATTAATTAATAATTTATCATATAATACAAAATTATTTTATATATAATTATATAAATTATATATAAAAATCATATATAATACATTTTGATGGAGATGCATGAGGTGATGATGTGGTCAACTTCCAGTAGATTTCCCATTACTTTGCCAATTTTTTTCTATATTTCGCATCGTCATCATCTCCAGAAGCAGTTAGTATATTTGGACCCAGAATGTTGAGAGCATGAGATCTACTTCTTGTAAGCTTTGTCCTGTTGCCATTCTTTTATAATCATATGAAACCCTTTGAAGTTCCAAGGTCCCTGGCTAAAAACTCTTATCTTTTTATTGTGAAGTAGGAAATATGAACAGGAAATTATTGATTCCTAGGTCCTCTATGTTTAGGCCAAGGATAAAACTACATATGGCTTTGATGGTGGTGTGGAATGTGTGTTTATTTAAGGGTTTGGATGATACTAGTTTTCCAATGAGGGCATGATTTGAGATTATTGAGGCTGCTTCTGTGGCTGGTTCCAGGATAGTATCATCCCATGAAAGTGCCTCAGTTTGAGAGATAAGGAGATCAACATGTGGTGGCGGCGTTGGTTTCATGTTTGTTTTCTGGAAATTTTTGGATGCGTTTTCATGTGGATTGGTTACGAGTGGGATAAGGGGTTGGGTAGGGTAAAGGGGAAGGTTTCCTGTTTGTGTGGATTGTTTTCGTGTGTTTCCCCTGCTTATTAATTGCAAGCAGTGTCACTTTCCCAACTTACTAGTTACCAAAAATTTGTCTTATTCTTAAATAAATCGGCCACTGGATTATAGGTAATAAGTTGCTGTGTTTTAAAAATTGCAGGCCATTTTAGTTATAATTTGGATGTTCGTGAAGATACCAAGATTGAAATTTGAGGATTCTTACCGAGATGACACGAAATTGGGTCTCTTCGAGATGTAAAAAACAACATGGCCTACAAATAGTCCAGCAGATCAAAGCCTCAAGGCAAATGCAAATTGGTATTAAATCAATCACATTACATAGAGTTGACCCCAAAAGTGTTTTATTTTTGGAAAAATTTAATTGTAAGCGATTCTGCGCACTAATACGCGTATCTATTCAATATGATTGGTCAGAAAGTAGATTTTATTGAAAACAATACTAATTTGAATTTAGAATATGAAGACAATAACATTAGTACGTAAATTAGTACGCAAACTTGTTTGTACATAACAAAACTCTTTATTTTTATCTTCCCGCATGAGATAAAAAAATACACTTTATTCTATGGACTTAACAAGGACAGAAAAATACTACCGTTTGGATAGTTAGATGAGATGAGATAAGATGAAATAATTTTAGATGAAAGTTAAAAGTTAAATAAAATATTGTTAAAATATTATTTTTTAATATTATTATTATTTTAAAATTTGAAAAAGTTGAACAGTTTATTATATTTTGTATGAAAATTTGAAAAAATTGTAATGATGAAATGAGATAAGATGAGATGAAACCGTTTCTGTATCTAAACGGGGTCTTATAACCTCGAGTGATCATTTTCCCATCTGCATTCCTTAGAAAAATTCTACCACACATCACACACTACATTTTTTTTTTCTCTAACCAAATGTGAGGTATATTGAATGATGAGTAGAAAAATTCAATAAGTTTAAGAAGAACAAAACAAAAAAACATTTAAAAAAAAATGGTTTGTGGAAATAATAAAGAGCAAAACTTGCTTCGGTAATAAAAACCTTGTACTCTACATTAATTGGGAAGAAATCTTGAAAATCCAAAATCCCAGGATTGGCCATGGAAGGAAATGGTTTGAGGTCGGTTGGGCTAATGGAAGTGCAAGCCCAATCCCCATTATGCCAGAAGAGATGGACCGCTTCTAACAAAATTCCTAAAAAGCATTCTCATATATTTCATAAGGATCCAAATTCTAGACTCAACTTTGTTTTCGGTTATATTGTTGTACTCTTTTTGCTCATTAAAAAAAGAAAAGAAAAAGATATTTAGATGTTGAACAATGCAGCTGCTAAAAAAGGAAGTCGAGGTAACGCAAATAGGGTCGATCTGCTAAACCTATTGGACATAAACTAATAATGCAGCCCATTAATCAATGTTGTTACCAATTGATTGAGCACCTAAAACCCAGTTGGTACCTGATCTTAAGTTGTGTTAAGTTAGGCCATTAGAGCTACATTTCCACGTGAAGTGTGTTAAATTGTTTGAGCTGCCCGTTTATGCTGCCTTGTTTCTACGTATAATTGTGAAATGTGTAATTGTTACGTAATTATTTTGAAAAAGAGTAGAGTTTACTATTAAAAAATTAATTTTTTCATGTGAGTCTCATATTTTATTCACTTTTTTCAAAGCGATTATACGACGGTTGTACAATTCACGATTGTAAATATTTGTTCTCATTTAATTTTTCTCTCTATTAATATTTATTTAT
This sequence comes from Juglans mandshurica, assembly GCA_022457165.1. Lineage (NCBI taxonomy): Eukaryota > Viridiplantae > Streptophyta > Magnoliopsida > Fagales > Juglandaceae > Juglans > Juglans mandshurica. The sequence continues at coordinate 6,547,124 of CM039619.1, read as the reverse complement.
TTTATTATAATTTATGTGTTAATATTTATTTTTTAATATATTTTAGAAATTATAATATATTATATAACAAAAAATTATTCTCAGTCGTTCATCACCCCACATCATACTTTATGAAAAATACTCTCATATTTTATGAAAAATACCCATACCTTATGAAAAATTATAAATGTAGAGTATAAAATGAAGAGAAATACTCTAGCCACAAAGTGATTACATAAAAACAATCATATAAACTGACATAGTTTGATGTGATTCGTCAGATTGTAAAATTACTTTTATTATAAAGTAGATCTAATGAATCAGATGAATCCACATCAATTTGTAGGATTATTTTTATATAATTTCTTTGTGGATATAGCAGTCCTCAAAAATGAATAGTGTCTGATATATTAGTAAATTTCATTATATAATTGAACAAAACTAAGAATTATAATTTTACAAAGGACCTACAAGTGGGCCCTTCCTTGCCAGCGTGGCAGATGGCGGCATCGTTGGATCCGTCAACACCGTTTCCTTTATCATACGCTATTCCGCACTAGAATATCCCACCCGGTGATAGTTTGGTAAATTCCTTCTCTTAACTAAAGAGTAATATTTACACACAGGTCTCTCCGATTCAACACCGAAACACCCCCTCCTCCCCGCTCACTCTCCCTCCCTCCCGCTCCCTTTCTTTGATCTGTAGGGCTCGTGAATTTCGATCTCTGATTTCCTGGTTCCGATCGAAGCTACTGTATTATCAAATCCGCAAAAGATGGTGAGCTTTTCTATTCGGTTTCATTTCTCAAACGCTTTTGCATTTCATTGTAGCTTAGATCTGGCACAAATTCTATTCGATTCGATTGTAATTTCTGATCTAGTAGTTGGTTAGATAGAATGAAATGGGTTTGATATTAATTGATTCGAACGCGAGACTTAGAATTATTCAAGCTACATTTTCTACGAGAGATCTAGTGTTTGGCTGATAACTGACTCGTTTATTTGTCTGGTTTTGTTATTTGTGTTTGTGCAGCCTCTCAGACTGGAAATCAAGGTACTTTGAAATTAGATCTCAAGTCCCTTGGTGTTTTTTCGTATCCCCCCTCCCCCACCCCCCGCGGCGGGAATTTAGGCATTCTCTATTTCGTTACTGAGAAAATTTCATTCTAATGTGTTAAAGGGTTCGTATAAACCAGGAAGGATGTGAATTTGAACCTGCTAATTGTCTGAATAACGGTCTCTTCTTGTTAATCTTTGTATCAGAGAAAGCTTGCTCAAAGATCAGAAAGAGTAAAGTCTGCAGATCTGCATCCCACAGAACCATGGTAAACTCAAGATTCTATGTTATTCTTATTATTCACATACTATTATACAAAAATTAGTACTATTTTTTTTTTATAGTTAACATAGCTAGTGGTAGAGCAATGCTATATACGAGTTCCTGAGTTGTGGTTCCCATTGTCAAATTGTTTTCCAAAGCACTCTAGGGGAAAAATTTAGTTAGGAATAACGCATTTGCCATGCAAAACCATGACTTTACAACTATGTAATTTGAAAATATAAGGTTTATTGTGAGAATTTAAGGGTAATGTACTGAAGTCTGATGCATGTAAATTTGGTTCAGGATTCTTGCGAGTTTGTATTCAGGAACCGTGTGTATCTGGAACTACCAATCACAGGTATGGTAATGTTTTGATGGACAGTAATGACCTGGGAAACTTCTTTTTCTCTTTTGGGCATTTTGTTGTTAATTGTAACAAGGTGAGATCTGCATGAAACCTTGAAAAAGTTGTACTGAACTTGCTTTTTTTTTTTTTTTTTTTTTTTTTAACGATCTTTAAATGGATAGCTAGAGCCTTCCCTGAGGAGTGTACATCGTGTGTGACTTGTTAAGGGGACAGAATACTAACAGATCCTGAGGGAATCCTCAGTCACTGGATAGAAAGAAATTTTGCAGAAAATACCTTTCTAGTGACCACATTTTTCAAGCAACACCCCCCCCCCCCCCCGCCCCCCAAAAAAACTTCTTGTATTTTCAAGTGGATTGAAATGGCAGGAACCTTTTTGACTGATTCATGATTTTTCTTTGTCAAAATCCATTATAGAAGCATCTCTCTCATTGTGCCACACATAAATCCCGAACCTATGGAAGATAGTGCTTTTTCTTTGGGGGAAAAAGGATGGACATAATTAGTGATTCACTGTCCTAAGGGCATCACACCTCATGAACTTGGCGATGATGAAAATCCCAAATGCTTGTGCTATGATGGTGTCATTTAATGTCTTAGTTCAGCTTTGATCCTCTTAATGTCTGTTCTGTGTCAAATATGTACGGCATTTCTCTCTCTCTCTGTGTGAGCGTGTATTATATGCACACGCGTGCACATATGCATGTGTACCAACACATGTGTCTGTTTGTTTGTGTGCCTTGAATCATTTGCCTCCGCACACTTCATGTTTTGATGGAATAATATATGAACTTTAGGAGTTAATCTTTATATATTTTTTTTCAGTAAAATCTTTGTTTACTTATAATAAAAAACTGAACTAATGTGATCTCTACTTTCTGCTCATTCTATGTTTTAATTCAGCACTTGGGAAGACACCATGTGTGCCTACAATATAATCAACCATGCGATGCATTGAAGTCCTTTATGATTTTATTTGGTATTTCATGACTCGTAGTAGGCGTGTTTACTAATAAAAAGGACTGGTGTTATGTATTTAGAGTGCTTTGGAGATCTTTCTAGCCATTGATGTCTAACTTAAATCTCCCTGTATCAGACCATGGCAAAGTCTTTTGAGGTTACGGAGCTACCAGGTATCTAAAATTACTTTTACTTTGAAGTCTAATCATCTTCTCTTGCTTGATGAGGTTATTGAGAAAATCATTTTGTTGCTTTATCTTTGTTGGTGTTATTTGAGTTAGGGTGCTAAAGCTATGTCCCTATTTACAGTTAGGTCAGCCAAGTTTATAGCACGCAAGCAATGGGTTGTTGCTGGAGCTGATGACATGTTTATTCGTGTATACAATTACAACACAATGGATAAGATAAAAGTATTTGAGGCACACACAGATTACATTAGGTGTGTGGCTGTCCATCCTACCCTTCCATATGTGCTGTCATCATCTGATGATATGCTCATAAAGCTTTGGGATTGGGAAAAAGGTTGGGTCTGTACTCAGATTTTTGAGGGGCATTCCCATTACGTGATGCAAGTGACGTTTAATCCAAAAGACACCAATACATTTGCTAGTGCATCACTCGATCGCACCATAAAGGTATAATGGGATTTGTCGTTGGTGACCATTTTCCTTGTAATTTCCCTCTTCTCATTCAATTATGCTTATAATGCTTTAGTTTTATTTTCTTTCTAGATTTGGAATCTTGGCTCCCCCGACCCAAATTTTACATTGGATGCCCATCAGAAAGGTGTTAATTGTGTTGATTACTTTACTGGTGGTGATAAACCTTATCTAATTACTGGTTCTGATGATCACACTGCTAAGGTCTGTCACTTGTTCCTTTTTTTTGTTTGGCCTAGAAACTTTTGTTTAAATCTATGTACGATGATCTGGAACATTTATGGCTAGAAATTTTTTTATGAAAGCAGGTGTGGGATTATCAGACCAAAAGCTGTGTCCAGACACTAGATGGCCACACGCACAATGTCTCTGCAGTATGTTTTCATCCTGACCTTCCTATAATAATAACTGGTTCTGAAGATGGAACAGTTCGAATATGGCATTCCACCACTTATAGGTAACATGTTTTGTGCTAAACTTTCTTGAGTTTTGTCTCTGAGATGGGTTTGGCCAGTGAACCTTTTTTCCCTGTCCTCTTTTCCCTTTTAGACTTTTCTTTTTTGGCTGTGAATCAGTTTGTTTTCTGCATAACGGTTTCATTCATGCAATGATGAATGATTTCAAATTAACTAGTGTTCATGAATGGGTTTTTATTTCGGTGACGTATTGAAACAATGTTTGGTGTTTTATTTTTTAGTATTTTTTCCTTTCCTCCCTCCCTTCTTTTATGCCTTATAGGTTCCTAGATATCCTTATCAAACATTTTTTGTTAGGAAGAAGGTCCAGGGAATTGCAAGTGCTTTAGGTAGTGGATGATACATCTTCTCCACGACTTTTAACCTTGCTTATGGAAACATGAGAACGAATCATTTTGGTCTAGTTAAAATGACCTAATGAATGTGGACATCTTTAATATTTATATAATAAATTTTCTAGATAGGTGTTTCCCTGGTTTACATCCTGTGTATCTGGGTAGTGCCTTTTGCATTTTTGGTTGAAATTTTTACATATAAAAAAAATTACATGATAAATGGTTCAATTGGGTTGGAGTTTCAAATTTGAATCAACACCAGGATTGACACAATGTTGAAACTTATACATATACATAGCCCTTTTTTATCTTCTCCTTTTTCAGTTCTTTTTGCATAATTTATTTCTTCCTTTTTTTCCTTAGAAAATCCTAATAATATATAACTGAGTTTATTTATTTTGTCCAACCCTTAACTTTCAGACATTTAAGCAATTTCATCTACTTACAGGCTTGAAAACACATTGAATTATGGTCTTGAAAGAGTTTGGGCTATTGGATATATGAAAGGTTCTCGTCGGTAAGTTTCTTGATAAGGTTTTTCTCTTAATTGAATATCATTATCGTTACTCCTGTAGGCTTGAAGTACTTTGTGGATGTATTTTCATTATTGGATATTATAAATGTATTGAGTTGGTTCAGATCATCTTATGGGGCACTTTAATTTGTGAAGTTTGCTTATTTGCTTAGACAGTGTGGGAATCATCATTTAAATTGTTTTTATGTCTACTGGCACATCTCTTCTTGAGTTGTTTATTCTCATGAATTGAAATTCTTTGTATAAGGTGAAGTTTTGGGAAATTTGGCCCATGTATTATTGTTTTGAAGTTGTTTTATATCTTTCAAATTGTGATTACCATGTTCTTGTTATTCTTCACACTAAAATCTACAAAACTGTTGTTTCTCTGTCCAGGGTTGTGATTGGTTATGATGAAGGAACCATTATGGTGAAGCTTGGTCGAGAAGAACCTGTTGCTAGTATGGACAACAGTGGAAAAATCATTTGGGCTAAGCATAATGAAATTCAAACCGTGAACATTAAGAGTGTGGGAGCAGATTTGGAGGTTTGAATTCAATTAACAAGGACCCTTAGGACATGTTTGGTTTGCGGAATAGGCTCCTGTGGAATAGATATTCCATAGTTTTGTTACTAGGAATGGGGAATTCATATTCCTCCTTGAGAGGAATAGCTATTACTGGGTGGCAATCAATTTAATTTTTCAAAAATTCTGTTATTTCTCTAAAGCAATATTATATATATATATATATAATTTCTATGGTGGCCGGCCACCCAGCCCTTAATGCCATGGGTGGTTCAAATCCCAATCCATTGGTGGTCCAACCACCCCCGGCATTTTGTGAGGTGGCCCACTGCTGGCCACCCTCACAATATTAATCAAATTTCTTTTTCCTTTTCCTTTACATTTTTTTATTATTTTAAGGTTGAAAATAAAAATAATAGTTTTTGTTTTGGAAAAAAAATTGTGGGACTCGGATATTTTATGAATTTTGATAAATTCCAACGAGACCTTTATGTGTTGTTTCCACGAAATAATTTGAATCCTTTTAGGAATGGGAATAGCCATTTTGCAAATCCAAAGTACCCTTAGTTTGTTGCATGACATGACACCTGGAAATAAATGTTATTTTTGATGGCCATGTAACTTCTTCTTGCTTTAATTATTAGGTTGCTGATGGAGAAAGACTGCCTTTGGCCGTAAAGGAACTGGGAACCTGTGACCTTTATCCACAGGTTATATGGCATCCTTCTGGTCTGCTTTTGAGTTCTCTGTGATTTCATTAGTATGTTAGTGTGGTTTTCATTTCTTCTGCTTCTACCATGTAATTATTGTGATGATAAAGAGATGTATTTTTGTAAGTTACGTGTAATTTACTTTGTGTAGAAAGAAAACTGTTGTTTAATGCGTGTGGAATATAAGATACGATGTGAAGAATTTCAGGACTTATGACTTGTTTTTGTGTATCTGTTTGTAAGTTCTACTGACGTTATTTTCTACTATTTATTATTTTCAGAACTTGAAGCACAACCCCAATGGGAGGTTTGTTGTTGTCTGCGGAGATGGCGAGTACATTATCTATACAGCTTTGGCATGGAGAAACAGATCATTTGGTTCGGCTTTGGAATTTGCTTGGTCGTCAGATGGAGAATATGCTGTTAGAGAAAGCACATCAAAGATCAAGATTTTCAGTAAAAATTTCCAGGTTTGTCAATATGTCCAATAAAGAGAATGAAGATAACCGTTAATTTGCCGCTAATGTTGGAAGCTGATTTTCAGTTTCATTTCCTCAAACACATTATGATGGTTAGATGATTGACAGTTTTAACATATATTAGGGAAGGGGCATAGAAATCTCCCCAAGTGGATGACTGGTTTTGAATTTGTCTCATTTATCAGTATCACGTGCTAATTATGAATATTGGTTCCATTTCATTGGCCAATTTAATGAATATTAATCTTAATTTTAGTGATCTTGTGTTGAGTTTAATGGAGATTGTATGTATCAGGAGAAAAGGAGCGTGCGTCCAACCTTCTCGGCTGATCGTATTTATGGGGGAGCTTTATTGGCAATGTGCTCAAATGATTTTATTTGTTTCTATGATTGGGGTGAATGCAGGTTGATTCGACGAATTGATGTTAATGTGAAAGTAAGTAATAACGTATTATCATATCCCTTTCAGTTGCCTTTTTTTCATCTGTACTATTTTCTATGTTTCACTCTTTCATTCTAATCTCAGAACCTCTATTGGGCTGATAGTGGAGATTTGGTGGCAATTGCCAGTGATACATCATTCTACATCCTGAAGTACAGTGTAAGGATCTTTTTAATCTTGTCTTCCACTTAAAAAGTTTCTTTGTAGGAGACTAATTATTTTTTTCCGCTTTTTACGTGCCCACTCTCGTATGTGTGGTTTAGTGCAATTTATTATGAACTTGATTTGTTCTTCAATTGCAGAGGGACGTAGTTTCTTCTTATTTTGATAGTGGAAGACCTGTAGATGAGCAAGGTGTTGAGGATGCCTTTGAACTTCTTCATGAAGTGAATGAACGTGTCAGAACTGGTATATGGGTTGGGGATTGTTTCATTTATAACAACTCCTCCTGGAGGCTCAATTACTGTGTTGGTGGTGAGGTATGGTCCATTTTTTGGCTGAAACTTGTCTACTATATCCAGATTTTCTCCATCCATGGATTTGAAAGGCCATCTGGATAATTACTCTATTTATTTAGGTGACAACAATGTTTCATTTGGACCGGCCAATGTATTTGTTGGGTTATCTTGCGGGTCAAAGCCGGGTGTATCTAATTGACAAAGAGTTCAAGTAAGTAGGGTTTTGGTCGCTGTCCATGGAAGTCTATAGCCGGTTGGTTTATCTTTAAACTTTTCTTGTATATTCTATTTGGTCATGCAGCGTTATTGGATACACATTACTTGTTAGCTTGATTGAGTATAAGACTCTTGTGATGCGTGGAGACCTAGAAAGGGCCAGTGAAGTGTTACCGTCAATTCCGAAGGAGCATCATAATAGGTACTTATAGAATTTGAATTGGCAAAATGAAGGCAATGGCATTTTAATTTTTCTTATTTACAAGATTTTCTTTTTATTTTTTACATTTGGCTGTTTGGACACAATAGCATTTCATTTATGGTCCAAGCGGTTCCAAATGGTTTGTTTGTAGCCATATAGTGGCATCCCCTGTTGCGCAGACCTTATGTTTCTATTGGGTAGATGTTGGACGTCAGTGTCCTGTTCATTATAAAAGTATATTATTTACATGTCTATGATTTGTATGTTGTTTCAAGATGGGTGGTGGCTACCTCTGCGTGTTGGATCTCTCTCGTCAGATCTTTTTGTACTAAAAATTATTATGTGAAATTTCAGGGATCGAAATGTTTCGTGGATCCTAAATAATGGTTTTCTTTTATTGATAGTGTGGCCCGTTTCTTGGAATCACGTGGAATGATTGAGGATGCTCTTGAAGTAGCCACAGACCCTGATTATAGATTCGAGCTGGCCATACAGCTTGGAAGATTAGAGGTTGCAAAGGTAAATCTAATTCATTTATGTCATTGAGAGGTTATGAGTTGCCTTGAGATCTATTGTCTACTCAAGCTTTGGAACATTTAAAATTTTCTTTTGAAGAATAATATGTTCATTGACCTATTTTTTCCCAAGTGATATTCATATGTTTTTTTTTTTTTTTGATAAGTATATTCATATGCTTTTTTGGCAGAGCATTGCCTCGGAAGTGCAGAGTGAGTCTAAATGGAAGCAGTTGGGAGAATTGGCTATGTCCTCTGGAAAGGTCTAGATCTGCATTATAATCTTGCCCAATATAAATTTCACTGTATTAGAAAAGCATCTCGGTTTCTTTTTCCTATTATCCATATCTGTATGATAGGATATTGTGTCAAAAAATTGAACATGTTTACTTATTAAATGAACTGTTAACTTGTCTAGGGTTTATGTAGAAATTTTATAAAGAGCTCATACCTCATTTAGCTCTAGGTATGGGCAATTAAGACCGTAATCTAGGGTTGAAAATTGTTCAAAGCGTTCTGATTTAAACCTGACAAATGTGGGTCAAATTTTTCTTATGCTCCTAGCAGGCTCCTATTAGAAGTTGGTGGTTAGATTCTTACCCTCTTGTGGCATAGCAGATGTTTACTGAGCCACACTTCTCTAGAAATTTATCCTATTAAATGTTGTTTTTGTTTGGATTTTTCACTTGATTGTCATTCCTCTCTTATTGGATTGTTGCAGTTAGAAATGGCTGAGGAATGTTTAAAGCATGCAATGGACTTGAGTGGGTTATTGCTGCTCTATTCTTCTTTAGGTGATGCTGAAGGGATATCACAACTTGCATCCCGTGCTAAAGAGCAGGGAAAGAACAATGTTGCATTTCTTTGCTTATTCATGTTGGGTAAATTAGAAGAGTGTCTTCAGCTGTTGTTGGAAAGGTATATTATTTTAATTATATTTTTTATTCTATACTTGAAGTGTGAGAATATAATTCTAGAAATTATATTTTTGCAGCAATCGGATACCTGAGGCTGCCTTGATGGCACGATCTTATCTTCCAAGCAAGGTCTCAGAGATAGTTGCAATTTGGAGAAAGGACCTCAATAAGGTTACTGTTTTTCACCCGTTTATTGTGCTTGGTTCAGATTTTGTAATAACAGGCCTTGGTCACCCAATATCAATTATAAGTTTGTGATAACAAATACAGGGTATAGTCTGTTGTAATCCAAAAGGCTGTGCTTAATCATGTACATATATTTGTATGGATCTATCCTGATTGTGTAGATTGTTCAATGTAACTTTGATTTTGTAGGTTAATCCAAAAGCTGCCGAATCTTTAGCTGATCCTGAGGAGTATCCTAATTTGTTTGAGGATTGGCAAGTTGCTCTTTCTGTAGAGTCCAGAGTTGCCGAGACGAGGTATTAAGCACTCATGCATTTACCAGCTTTTTGCTGGATAATGTTTTGCTTGAGATTCTTATCAGGCCTTTCTCCATGCATACTATCCAAATAGATAGTATTTGTTTATTTTATTAAGGAATAGAGAGTTAGTATTAACTGTGTTTTTGTTTGACTGCATTGTAGGGGTGTTTATCCTCCGGCACGTGAATATGTTGACCATGCTGATAGATCACACCACACACTTGTGGAAGCTTTCAGAACCATGCAAGTGGATGATGAGGAACCCCTTGAAAATGGAGACACAAATCATGAGGTAGACCCTACCTATAGATTTCTAGTGGAAAATGTCTTTGGTTTTATTTAATGCAAATAGGTCCATAATTTTATGTGGGCAACATTTTAGAGATGTCTGATATGTACAGTGTTATGCTGTTTCAAATTCTTTGATGTGCTTGTATCAATCTGATTTCTGTTTTTTTCATGATCATGTAAACTTATGTTATGGGTTGCAGAATGGAGAGGAACAGAATGCAGAGGAACACAATGGTGAAGAAGAAAGCCAAGAGGAGGCCGTCGTAGTGGATGCTGATTCAACAGATGGTGCAGTACTCGTTAACGGTAACGAGGCTGAAGAAGAGTGGGGTACGAATAATGAAGGAACCCCGTCCGCCTAAAAGCAATTGGTCGGGCCAGTATGAAAATCCAAATTTTGTATCTGGTGATTAATTGATTCTAAAGTGCCACTTCTAACTCCCATTTTCGCAACTTGCTTTTTTGTTTTCTCCACCCACTATATCTACTAGAACTAACCCTACAACTACTTATGATTGTAATTATCCGTCATTTTTGTTTTTTTTGTTATTTTCATCCTTGCTATTGTTGTTTTGTCATTAGTATGCTTTATCTATAGGAACTATATTTTCAGCATTTGTATGCATCACATCTAGTATGCTACTGTATAGCAAATGACCAACTCCTGTTGCTAGTTGTAGTAGCAGCAACATGAATTTCTTTGCATTTGATTCTTAGAGCCATATAACTTCCGTTTACAGCCATTTGGTGAGTTGCTTCTCGTATCATATGGAATTTACATCTTAATGATCTATGTTTATTCGATACTTTCTAGTTCAATCTTCAATAAGTTGGTGCCGTTGCTCTCCAATCTTATGCTTATTACAAGTATGGGCACAAAAGTTAAAGATGTTTTTTCTTTTCTTCATTGCCTGTGTGTGTGCACCAATTCATATATAAATTGTTGATTTGTGTGTGTAGATAATTTTTCTACTTTTCATTGCTAGGAACTTGACTTAGGTCTTCCCCCCCCCCCCCCCCTCGCGGCAAAAGGAAAACGAAAAAAAAATTCTTTTGTTTTGCATTATTTAACTTTGGTATGTTTATTGATCTGTTTTTGTTTTTAACATGAAAGTTTAGGTATTTCTATCATGACTTGGTTCTTCCTTTCTGTTGGCAGTGCTTACGTCACACCAGTAGGTTCCCAGCTGTATGGATCTCTTACTTGAGGTGAGAAACGATGAGAGAAAATAAAAGGGAATGTCAGATGTAATGAATAGATTCTAACCAGACATGCATACGCCTGTGCGCATTAAACAGAAAGGAAAAAACAGAAAAAAACAAAACAAAAATGAAGAATCTCTACAATGGCTTAATAATCTGTAATTTAGAATCATTAGTTATGGACTTTTGGAGAAAAGATTTTGCATATAGCATTTGGTAGAAGTCCGTGTGGTTCTTCAGATTGCCATCGGGGAAGAAACTGATTTATTTTGGAGTGCCTCTGGACACATAAAAGCAATGTTTTTTTGGATGTAATTCATAAGTTTTTGCTAAGAAATGAAATAATTGTTTTTTGTGATTATATATTTTCATGGTTTCTACAGGCTTTCAGTGTTGAATGGAAATTACATTTTCTTTTGCGAAATTGACCAAATATTATTTCAAAAGGAGGTTCCTCTCGTAATCTGTCTAATTCCTCTCCTTTTCAATACCAGGTTTCCTGGAGGGGGACGTGTATGAGTGATTTATAGGGGACTGGTTGTTTCTCTTACCCGATGTTGTGGCTTTGTAGCACGTTGAATTTTGTCGTTGGGCACATGGTATAAAAAGTTTCTAAGGTTCACTTGCTCTTTAAATTGTCACACCCCCTCCCCCCTTTTCTTCTTCTTAGCGTATTCAGAGGTATTGTCACGATTTCTTCTGTGCCTTTGCGGTTGTAGAGAAGGTTGAATTAGTGATGATTACCCAGATTTTGTTTTATTTTTTACAATTCGAATTCTAGATATTCTTGGTTCCCTTGTTTGTTGAGGGGAATCTTCTTGCATTGTAAACGTGCCTTATAACAATCATTTCCTATTTGTGAGCTTTATCAAATTGATGTGTCTCAATAAATAAATAGAGATTCTTTAATAGCGTTTCCACCAATTCGTTTTCTCATCCTTTTATTTTTCCCCGGTGGGGATTGAGAGTTTTTCCATATGAATGCAAATGCTTCAATCATCTGTGTTGAGTAATGATCTCATATTACTTGTGGATAAGGTCTTGGACATGTTTACAAGTAATAAACAAATCTTTTTTGTAGAACTGGTTTTATAAGATGAGTTAGGTCCATGAATTTCTTCATAGTATATGTCATAGGATGAATGAGTGCCCACACTACTTATCATGTGATAAGAAACAGGAAAAATATTAGCTCGCACGTGAAGGAGGAGGGTGTTGAGGAATAATCTCAAATTGTCTGTGGACAAAGGTATTGGGCATGTTTATAAGGAATGAACAATTCTCTCTTGTAAAACTGATGTTATGAGATGAGTTAGGCTTAAGAATTTTTTCATTCTGAAATAGCGAGAATTTGACTTTGATTAGGTATTAGACTGAAACACTTGGTTGTGTAAGGTTCTGTTGAACTAACGGATTTTTTCTCCAACTCCAAAAGAATTACACATCCATTCCTGGTTCTAAAGAAATGATCTCGTATGAAGTTGGATGTTTAGGATTTCGGATGTAGAGAACTGAAGAAAATGTTTTGAAAAAAAAGTTGATATAAAATCTCGCGGGATTTTGTGAAAGTAATGGGCCTCACTTAGATATGTTTGGATAGTTTGCAAGCAAAAATACCATCAGAAATGAAGATAAGTTAAATTATATATGTTTTTCACATAATTGAATGAAGACAACCACAAGCCCAAAACAGCCTTTTTTTTCGTATTTGGGCTCGAAAGCCCCAAACGCAAAAAACCCATTCCATTACCAGTACAGCCCGAGTCCGCACGTGTCACAATTTGAGCTCTGTACCACGCAAAATCCTATTCAACATTTGCCAGTAACGCACTGATAAAAACCCCTTGTGCAGATGAATTGAGAAGGGCAAGAAACCCTCAGAAACTTCCCATATCCAAACCCTTCAAGGCTAGCTTTTTTTCCTTTATTTTAAGAAAATTAATTATTATTTTGTTTAATCTCTCTCTCTCTGAGGATTTCGCTTTCGCTTCGTTTTGTTTCCAGGCAAGTCCTTCAATCTCACTACATATATGGTCTCTACTTATAAAAAAAGAATATATATATATATATATATATATATATGTATATATATATATATATATGGTTTCTATATCAATTGTCTTATTTCTTTATTTTGGAATGTGTTCTATTCTTGGTACTATTTTTCCCCTCCTTTCATCAATTTTTTTTATATGTATTTTGTTCTGCTTCTAGGGTTCTTCTAAAATGTAGATTGGTTATGATTATTTGGGTTTTTCCCCTCTTTTTACGATGTTATTAATGACTTATTTTGGGATAGTCTCATTTTCCTTCAGTTAGTAGGGTTTTAACTCTTATACTCCGTTTGGTCGATGGGAAAAGAAAAAGAAGAAACAAGGAAATATAGATTTTTCTTCTTCTAAAAACTGTCGTGGTTTTCGTTCGTTTGGCATGAAAACGAAAGCCCAGCTCAACAAAGACTATAGATATAGAGTGTTTGTTAGTTGGGTCCCATATAACTTATAATGGCTTTGCCTAATATTCTGTCCTTCTAGTACAGTTTCTTTGCAATTTGTAGAGCAGAGTTACTAGGGATATTTTGTTATGCGATATAAATGTTTTGAGCTCAAAACGCGTGAGAAAAAGGATGGAATATGACCTGTCTCGAGACTATGAACAGTAACTGGAATTTAGTAGTCGAGTAAAAGATGGATTGTGTCATTTGGAGGCTAATAAAAGATGGATTGTTTAAGGGTTTTTATCCTATTATTTCTAGAGTTCTAAGTATGAGAAATCAAGTCTGGTTGCAAGATTTCAAAATTATTTTATTTAACGTTAAGGAGAAAGAGAAAATAAGAAGAAATAAACAAGGCATCACAATAAGCTTTTCCAAGCATGATTGATATCTAGGATTTCCTCGGTATCCGAACCCAAAAGCTTAAAATTTTGTTGGATGATTTAATTTCACTTAACCTCGAGGCAGGCCAATGCTGTTTTTCCTTTATTTCTTCATTTGTATATAATGTCTTCAGAAAAACATCATTTCTGCTTATTTGCAGATATCTGTTTACCCCAAGGCATCGTGACAACAGTTCTGAAGTTTTAGTTTGTTGACTACATTTTTCAATGGGGGATGCGGAAAATGCTCTTCCACCTTCAAAGAAGAGGGTCGCTGGAAGGGAACTCAATAAAGATAATGCTGGTCTTGATGATGAAGAAGATGCTCCTGAACCAGAGACTGGAACTTTCAAGAAGGCCAGCGAGGGGGTGCTGGCAACCAGAAGAATTGTCAAAGTTCGTCGAAACCAGGCCACGTCAGCCCCCTCATTCAATCCATTTGCTACGATCCACTTAGTCCCTCCTACAGAGTTCAATGCAACCTCGTCTGTTACGAGTGTTGCACAGGCTGCTGGTGAGGAGAAAGTTTCAGATGAGATAGATGAAAAAGATGAGGAAAATAAGCGGTCAGAGAGCAAAACTGATGAGGCGGAGGATGAATCTTCAGTGCGTGAGGTGAATGCTGTGGAGAAGGAGAGCAGTAATATTGGAATTGAGGCAGCCGAACATGATGAACAACCTGCAAAAGAAGAGAAGTCTGAAAATGAAGACAAGAAAGATAACAAAAGCGAAACTGTGAATTCAGGTGTGGAAGGTACCCCTTTGAGCTCATTCCAACAACTTTCGAGCAGCCAAAATGCCTTCACTGGTCTTGCTGGAACTGGAATTTCCACTTCTACTTTTTCCTTTGGTTCTATTTCGACCGATGGTTCTAGACCCGGTACTGCTTCTGTGTCTCTTTTTGTAGGGGAAAATGATAAGCCTTTTGGTCTGAGTCTCTCTAATAATGGAAGTTCTTCAGTTTTTGGCACTTCAGGGGCTTCCACTGTTTCGAAGACTGAGCAAACTGGTTTTCCATCAATGCAGGAGATTGTGGTTGAGACTGGGGAAGAACACGAAGAAGTGGTTTTCACTGCCGATTCAGTGTTGTTTGAATATATCGATGGGGGTTGGAAGGAACGTGGAAAGGGAGAACTAAAAGTGAATGTCTCCACAACTGAGACGGATAGAGCCCGACTTCTTATGCGAGCCAGAGGAAATTACAGGTTAATTATGAATGCCAGTCTTTACCCAGACATGAAGCTCACAAATATGGAGAAGAAAGGCGTCACCTTTGCCTGCATTAATAGTGCTAGTGAAGGGAAGGATGGCCTCACGACATTTGCTTTGAAGTTCAAGGATGGTTCCATAGTGGAGGAGTTTCGTGCTGCCGTTTCTGCGCATAAAGGTAAGGTGTCTACAGGTCTGAAGACTCCAGAGAATTCTCCCAAGGCTTCTGATGATTGAAAGGCGTTCCCTGTTAATGCATGTATGTGGTAGTAGTCCTTCCTCCCTTCGGAAGAGAGGAAGTTTTAGGGTTTGGAATCCTCGGCCCTTATGTTGCAGAGTCAACAGAGTTCTCTCCATCTTGTTGTAGTTTAATTTCAAGCCCCCAACAAAAAAGGAAAAAAAAAAGGTACCGTTGGATTCATTTTGGATAATTCTCGGGTTGGGACGGCATAATTGGAGCTTGCAAGACATTGATGTTGGTCACAGTTCTATGGTTGTCCCCTAAATCTGTGGGATATATCGATCTGCATTGTGGATATCTTCTTGGTCCCAAAAATCACGAAGTGGATATATATTCTGATATTGTGTTGAGGATTGGATTAAACGATGTCCTTGTGTCTACTCTGTATTATTTTTTTACGAAGTTTTACTTTTTGACAAGATAATTCCTTAATTAGCCGTGTTGTAGAGGGAGAGGGAGTGACCTCTACAAATGAGTAATGTTATACATTATATTCACATTTTATTGAATGAGTAAGATGTGACATATTTATCACTGTTACATATTTATCACTATAAATTCATCAAATAAAATATTATTTAACAGTGATAAATATGTCACATCTTATATAGTGGGATGAAAATAAGATGATAGTGTGGTCTATAGGATTTTTCTCTACAAATTTCTCAAAACAAGAAGAAAAAAACTAGTATAGAATTTTATTTTTATAACAATTAGGTAATGGTATACACATACAGCTCGTAAATCCTTTTCCAACAAAATTTATTAGAATAATTTTATTTAAACATCTTTATACCACTGATGACATAATTTGAATTTAAAGATAAATTTTAAATTTTAAATCTTATAAATTAAATTAAGAAAAATTTGGTTTAGACAATGTGGCACAAATTCATTGGCTAATTGGTACAGGCTTCAGATTCATTCAGCTTCCCTCGGCCAGCAGTCCAGCCCACAAGTGGAGAGTCACTGCGAGTCTTGTAGCATCTGACGAGTCGACGACTATAAGATATAGCCCAATCTCACGTGCCGGACGCTGACCAAAAACTTGCTTTACCAAGAATACCCCTATGAAATTAGCCCTTTTAAAGTTTAAACCCTTCTCCGAAGAAAGACCCGTTTCCTTTTCCCTTTCCTTTTACAAGTCTTTTCCCATACAATTGCTGACGACAACTAAAAAATCCAAAAATATCCTCTTGCCCCTTCCTCTCCCTTTAAAAATCTAGGGTTTCTCAAACGCTAACCATGAGATCCCAATTTATAAAACCCTAATTGCCTTCAATTTTTTATCTTATAGGCCGTCGTTTTATCGAGATTTTCTCGAATTGGTGTTTGGTTCTCTAGTAAGTTTCCGTTTATAGGGCTGCTGCTCATTTGGATTGCCTGAAAGTCCTTTATTCGGTCTTTCGATTGTGTAGGGATTTTGAGGATTTTTGCGCTTCTTTGGTTTTGATTGATATATCGTTTTCTAAAATTGGTGTTTGGTGACGGCGAAAGTTTGGGATTTTAATTTTTATTAGAGGAATACATGGCTTCGGCGGGTGAAGAAGAGGTTGAGTATGAGAGCGATCCAGAGGAAGTGAAGCGATCGCTGGCTATGCGGAGGCGCGAAGCAAGTGATGATGAGGAAGGCGAAGGAGAAAGGAGAGAGAAGCCGAGGGTGGACCGGAGCTTTGGGACTCATTCCGACGAATCGGACGGTCAGGGTGGGGTGGCGGATTACGAGGATGATGAAGAGTTGGATGAAGAAGAAGAGGAAGACTTGGAAGATGAAGAAGAGGTTGAGCTAGATGGGGATGGAGGTGAAGAAGAAGAAGCGGTGTATAGGGACGGAGGCGTTGAGGGAAAGGCACGCGTTGGGGGTAGGATCGACTCAGTAGTTGCAGTGGTGAATTTAAATGAAGCGGATGGTGATGAAAGGAGGGCTATGGATGAGTTGGCAGAGGTGGAAGCAGAGGATCGGGCTGAGGGGGAGGAGGAGAAGAAGGAGAATGAGCCCTTTGCGGTGCCCACTGCTGGGGCTTTCTATATGCACGATGATCGGTTTAGGGACAATGCTGGTGGTAGACACAGGTATATTTTTGGTTTTGGGCTCATTTCTTTTCAGCACAGGCATGATAGTTTATTATTTATAGGAATGTGTTTAGAGTCTCGCTCTAATTTGGGTTGTCATCGATCTTAAGCGGTTTTATACTTCAGTATGGATATTGGATTGGTATGTAGTGAAAAAGTGGTCGGATAAGCCTGTTAAATGGTTAGAAGAGTCGTTCAATGCTGGTAGATTATATTTCGAGTTTAGGCATAAAAAAAAAATTAAGAATGAGGTGTAGTTTGAGGGACCTTTGTGCTACATTTTGGAGTACGCCAAATGAACACAAAATTATGTAATGTGGGCATTTGTAACGTGTGGGAATGCAGATTGTTCTATAGAAGGTATGTATTTGTCTTGTTGCACTGGTACCCAATAGTATACGCAGGGTGGACTTGGCACTGCCTTGCCCCTCTGGCAATGATGTCAGTGTGGATGTGCTTTTGGTGTTTTCAGAGGAATAAGTTAATTTTCCTTGGCTTTAAATGCCATCAATTCCAGGTTTATTTTGTCAGAATTTAGATTATGAAGGCATTATTTCTTCATTTTCCACATACTGACTTCCACTCCCTCGATTTTTTTTAATTTTTTTTTTATGTCGGGGAACCTCTCCAAGGCAGGGCCCTTCGAACTTCCCTTGATTCTGTTTTTGATCGATAAACAAAATTTTATTGAGCATAAATAGACAAAGGTTCAAGAATACGGGACGATTCTTAACAAGTGGTGTTGGGGACTCCAAAATGAAAGCCTGCTTTACAGTTTCCATGAACCGTAGGAAATTTATTAGGAAATTTGAATTTTAATGTTGCCACTATATAACCCTTTGCTATTAGGAAAATTCCTAATAGATTTTATTGAGCATAAATAGACAAAGGTTTGAGTATACGGGACGATTCTTAACAAGTGGTGTTGGGGACTCCCAAATGAAAGCCTGCTTTACAGTTTCCACGAACCGTAGGAAATTTATTAGGAAATTTGAATTTTAATGTTGCCACTATATAACCCTTTGCTATTAGGAAATTTATTGTAAACGATGATTTTAACATGATTATTGAATTTTTAGGCGCACACGTGGTGGAAGGAGGTTGTGGGAGTCCAAAGATGACCGGAAATGGGGGCATGACAAGTTTGAGGAAATGACTTCGCAGGAAAGGCGTTATGAAGAGGTGATCCATTAGATACATGCAATCTGTGTGAGGGATAATGTTTAAATGTTGCATTCCCCTTCTCCCTTTCTTTCTCTCTCTGATCTCTTTTTTTTTTATTGCATGCACATTAATATAACTACAGGGTCAGAGGAATTTTAAGGGTCCTTATCGAGGTCGTGGTAAAAATCGAGGTATTGATCGAGGGTATCCAAGAGGGAGTAGGCCTAAAGCATATAACGACCAAAGCCAGACACCTAAGAGTGTGAGAGGACGGGGGCCCAGACGATATGAACCCACCTTTAAAAACAAAAGTCAGGTTCCACCAGCTGAAAACAAACAGTAAGTATGAAATTTGAGCTTGATGGCTTTCATTCAGAATTTTCACCATGTTCATCAGGTTGTGCTTAAAATTTGCTGTGTTTGCTGATGTTTCAGGTCTGGGAAGCCTCTTGAGAAAACTTCACATACAAATTCTGGGAGAGCTTTCATGCGCGTGTTAAGTGTGGAATCTGAACCTGTTCCTGTTAGGAGACAAGTGTTTGCATCAAGCTTGAATTCTGCTTCTCCTCCATTTTATCCTTCTGGCTCTTCCAATAAAGACATCACTCTGATGCAGAAAACAGATTTACAAGCTGGTAGTTCCAACAGAAGTCTTCACCCAGCTGCTATGGATGATGGTTCTTCAATCCCACAAACCAATGCATCGCTTCGTGGGAAGAACATAACTGAATCTGTTGGCATGGACAAGCTTTATATTGACGAGTCCATCAATCCAGGTACTGGGAAGCCTTTGGCTAATCTGCAAATGCCAATTTCGGGATCCTCCTTAGTCAGTGCTACACAATCTCCTCCCACAAAGGGAAGGGGTTTAGCAGGACAGATAAATTATCAACCGGCTCCACCTCAGAACCAAGTCAATAGAGTTTCCCCTTCAACGCAATTCCATGCAGTTCAGAGAGGTCCTGCTCAAAGCAGAGGTCAGCCTCCTGTGCAAGCTCCTGCACAACATGCAAACCAGCGGCCTGGTAGTGGTTCTCAAGCTTCCTCCCCTCCAAAAGTGGGTCTTTCAATAAATTCTTATGAACCTGAGGAGGCCGAATCTTTTTCAGAATCAAATAGCTCTAAAGGTGCATTGGTTGGAAAGGGAAAAGGCAATACTCAAGGTACTGGGAAGGGATCTGTTATGTACAGTGGCACTCAGGCTATGGGAGCTACTGGTAGCATGGCTGTTGGTCATGGAGATCAAAACTTCCCCGCGACTCCCACATTCTTGCCAGGTGAAAGTTTCTTGGATCTTATCTTCAATTATTAAGAAGAAATTTTATATGTGGAAAAATCTCTGGAATGTTGTTCAAAGAATCCTCATTTTTGGATTCCATAAAAGTTTTTTTGTATTTTTTTGTGACAGTTTAGGAAAAAAAATCTAATTTTCTTTCCCGTTTTCCACTAGTTCAAGTGAATAGTTCTTAAACAAATTTTTGGATCTGGAAACGTAACCAAATTAATTGTACCTAACCAAATATGTCTCAATTATTTTATGAGCTACTGGGAACTGCTTCATTAGCTTGAATTATTTTTCTAGATCTATGTAATTGCAGAGTTTATGGAATCGTAGTCTATTTTTTTCTCTATTGAACTTTTTTCTCATTCTTCCCTGGTTTGGTTTACTTGCAGTGATGCAATTTGGAGGCCAGCATCCTGGTGGTATTGGAGTTCCTGCTGTTGGTATGGCATTCCCTGGTTATGTTGCTCAGCCACAACTTGGATTGGGAAATTCTGAGATGACATGGTATGGTAATCCTTTCATTGTAAACTGCAGTTTCTTCTGTGGGTCGCCTTGTTTTTCTTTGACTCACGTGCTGAGAGGAGATTCCTTTGGTAATCCTTTAATTAGTGGCTAATTGGCACTTCCTTTGGATTAGGAAATATCTACTCTCTATGTTTTTACAGCTGAGAGGAGATTCATCTCTAGTCAGGGGTATTGCTAAGAGCCTTCTTTCTGATTTGGGGAAAAAAAAATTCACTGCCTGGTAGTAAAATTTCTTTGGGGTGGATGTTTAAATGAGCGACACTCTTACCATTCTTCTTTCTACATTATCTTTCCTCCAGTTACCACTTGCATTTTGTTTATTTTCAAAGGGTAATAGTGATGTTCATTTTCTTGTTCTTCAGGCTACCAGCAGTATTGGCGGGTGCTGCAGGAGCTCTAGGGACCACATATCCCTATATTACTGTTGATGGCGCTTATCATCAACACCCATCGGGGCAGACATCTTCAATGGGTGCCTCAAGGTTGGTAGCATTGTCTGCATGCGTTTGATAATTTACAATGGTCAGAGGATGATATACTGACTTTTGTTTTGGCCTAACCTGGCAATTTGGTGTTTGGTGAAACATCATTCACTTTAGTTCTTTTGTTAAAATGCTTTGAGGCATTGCCAAGTAGATTCATCTTTCCTATTTTAGCATGTAATCATTGCTCCTTTCTCTAGAAGGCGATATCTTGATCATGCTAATATTGACTGATGCCATCTTTCCAACAACATTGCGTTGTTTTAATCTCTTTTTTTTTTGTCTCCTTTGTAGCAAAGAAAATAACTTGAACAAACCCAATAAGGAATGGAAGCCTTCACAGAGGCCTGGTAACTTTGCAGCTTTGCACTTTTATATCATCACTAATTTTGAAATACTTCATTTCATCATTTATTTTAATTTTGAACTCAAGGTAACTTGCTTCCCTGCAGAACTTGGGAATGATGAATTTGGGCAGCGACACAATAAGCCTCGCAGGCAAGTTGGAATTCTTGTTTTTGAGTGCCAATAGATCTTTAAGGCTCTCCTAAGTGTCTCCTGGCACCACATTCACCCTGGTTTCGGTGGGGTGGAGGAACATGATCCATCCTGCTATATATTTTTGCCTTGAAAGAAAATTTTTAATTTGCCTTTTTTCCTATCCATGCAGATACTCAGAAATGAACTTTGGCCAGTGAAATACATAGATATTACGGAGCTTTTAATAAGCAGATAAAGGTCACTATCACCCAACTTAACTTTTGTGTCGTGTGGGTGTTGCAAAATTCTGAGTTGTGATTGCTTCATGCTGCAGGCCTTCCTCCAGGCCCTTTGTGGTATCTAGGCTTTGTGTTCTAGAGCACTCTGGGCCGCAATAGGTTCCATGATATTTTAGGTAACTAATCTTGCACTGATTAATGTGTTTTTATCTCTGTATTTTGGATGTTGCGATTTTTATCTTTTTAATTTTCACAGTGATAACAAAATCCATTTAAAGGTTCTTTAGTTTGATATCTCAACATTTTTTACTCCTTCCCACGCAATTTATTGTCTTTCTACAATTTTTATTTTTATTTTTTGAAATATGAGATTTCAGATTTGTGTTTCATGCTATGCTCTTCTCCTTTCCCCCTTTCTCTTTCAATGTATGCATTCAGTTGGCTAGGCCATTAGGATCAAATTTATGATTCAGTCTTGGGGCAAGATCTGTATTGTGAGGTTGATTGTTGTTTGTTTTAAGCATTAATGAATACTCTGGACCCGTGATGCATTCTCTTAAGGTTTTAGTTTTGTGCTTAGCAAGCACCTGTGATGATTTGTACCCCCACCGAAAAGATAATTGCTGCTCTATATCTACATTTTAATTTGCACCTGTATTTACAATTTTTCTTGCAGTTACATATGACGAACACCTGCTCATGCTGCACTAAATAATTTAAGACAATATGGCGGCTTGACGGGTGGCAGTATCTTGTTTAAACGTGCGGTAGGAAAATGCATCAAAGGATAATCACCAATGTATTGGTCTCGCAAGTTAACATTGGATGAAATTGTGGTAATCCCTTGTTTTTGTTTCTTTCAGGTTTTCATGTGGTTTGGTTTTTCAGTGAAGCTTGTGAGAAATGTTGGCTGGCTTCCAAAAATATAAAGAAAAGGCAAAAAGAACAAGATTTGTTGTGCAGCATCTTATTGGTCAGTGGAGTTGAATTTTTCTATTTATATAAATGGTGTGGGTTTTTTTTTTTTTTTTTGTGACAATAATAATTGTTTTGAGAGGACCTTTAACGATTGAGAATTTCTCCAGTTGACTTGTTGCTGGCGATGTTGCAGCTAAATAGTTTTAGGACTCTAGGCAATGCTGTTTTAGCAAAACTCATACTTGATAATTGATGTTTTTCTAGGCAATGCAACGCTTATCTGTATTTTATTCTATTAACCTTCTTTTTGTGTGCTTCTAACATAAAGGCACCTCAATGGAGATACAAATCTACAATCAAGGGTATGTAGTTTAGGAATACGCGAGCAATAGAAATTTATGCAGAGAAGGGAAAAAGTGAGCACGTTCTTCTTATTCTAATTGCGTCCCTTCCAGATTGCTATGATGAAAGCACAGTAAATAAATGGATATTGCCAAAATACAATAGTAAATGTGTTTTAGTGTAAATTGTAAACTCTTTTGTTTTAATTTAATACGTGAAATTTGAACTTTCCTGTCCCCGTTCCCAAGGGTTTGATTGGGTGATGCTGAGGGGGGGAAGTAGAAACAAACATGAAAAGGAAGCATGTATGCAAATTAGAGATAAGGTAATTTCCTACATTTAGTCCCGTTTGAATGGTAAAAATATTTCATCTCATTATTATAAATTTATTTATTTTTAAATCTTAAAATAATAATAATATTTAATTTAACTTTCATTTAAAATTATCTCATCCCATCTCACTATCCAAATCGCAACTTAACAAGAGTTAATAAAGGTTTGCCGGTCTCCGTGGCAATAATGAAAAACTAACGAAGACAACTCATCAATCTGACTCAAATAACAAGAGTTACTGAAAAGCCAACAAAAAGCACATAAAAAAATACACAATGTGCTATTTACGATTGTCATTTTGTCCCAAATTGCATCTCTGTTGTGACGTCGAAAGGAAGAAGAAACCCTAAGTCTGGAAATCGAAGACAAAAAGTGTTGATGTGAAGGGAGTTTCAAACTTATCTGATCTAAAGTAAGGAAAGTACGAGACGGCGTCGTTTGCAATGAAAATAAGTTTAGGTGTCGATTGTAAGACGAAGAGTTTTGGCATGTATAAAGCCAAAACGGTGCGTCCTGTTTAATGAATTCCTAACTAGTTTTAAGTGGTTTCAACGCTGTGTTTTGACTCTTAAGGCCAAAACGAGCGTTTTTGTTAGTAAATGTTTTATTTCCATTTCAGTTGTAAGACGTTCACAATTAGGGGGCAAGTGACGTTAGCCTAGCTCGGAAGTTTGTTAGAGATGCTGTATTTGGGGAAGGAAAGGACCTATGCAGAGGGCATTCGGATTGTGAGTAATTTCCATAGCTGTAAGCTGTAGTAGGAGGAAGGAACTACCTCGAATGAGTTCCAACATAGTCATCTCAATGAATCAGCATTTCTTCATACTCGTTGTCTCTGTTTCAATTCATCGAACACCTGTAGTGCAATCTGCTCCTACTTATCGTAGCACACATTCCATTTCCATACCTTCCCATCATACATTACAATAAGGAATTACAGTGAGAAATATAAGGGCCTTAACAAGTGGTATCACTTGAGCACCGATCCTACCATATTCACCTTCTGCATCCTCACTCAGAAAAACCATAAATAGCCAAACAGTCCATACAACCCAGAAAAGCAATACACAACCAAACAAATTTTACAAACTAGAAACCTATAATCCATCAACCAGTCTATACAACCAGAACATACAACCCATAAAAGCCATAAACAACCAAATAGATTTCACAAACCAGAAACCCATAATCCTTCAACCATGGCTGACGCTACTAGATCCAAACACATGCAACAACAAATTGATGCCTTGGAGGAGAGCCATCTAGTAACCCAAACACGCTTCAACACCATCGATGAGAGGCTGGACTAGCTCACTAAAATGGTTCAAACCTTGGTTGCTTATCAGGGGAACATGGCACGGGACCTGCAAAACCAACAAGATAATGACCAAGTGCAGCAAAGGGGACCAAATTTAAGAGGTATTCGCTTGGACTTTCCTCACTTTATTGGAGAAAACCCATCCGCTTGGATTTTTAAAGTGTCACAATACTTTGAATACCATCAAACCACCCCTACCCAAAAGTTACTATTGGCCTCATACCACATGGAGAGGGGGAGGCCTTAGTATAGTATCAAGAGGCCTTAGATACAGCCCAGTTTGTGAGTTGGGAAACCTTGGTGTGTGCTATGTTGGTTCGTTTTGGACCAACCGCATATAACGACCCTATGGAAACCTTGACAAGGTTGAAGCAAATCACCACGGAAGCATCCTACAAGGCTAGTTTTGAGGCACTCTCGAATACAGAGGGGCTTATCCGACCACCATAAGCGGAGTTGCTTTCTTAGCGGGTTGAAGGACTAAATAAGGTTGCCTCTTCGCATGTTTAACCCACACAGTTTAACTGCAGCGTTTGGGTTGGCCCGAATTCAAGAAGAATACCTTGCTAGCGCTAAGAAGTCGATGAATTTCTCGGGTGAGAAGGCTCCGTTTAGTTCGGGTAACAATTATACCACCTATGGTAATAGTGGGGCTCACAACCAAAAATTCGGCCCTCCAATCAAAAAAGTGTTCTTTACGGCGTGGGATGAAAAGTGTAAAAAGGGACTTTGCTATCATTGCGATGAGAAATGGAACCTCAACCACAATTGTAAAAACCTTAAAGTATACCTTCTACAAGGAGTTGAAGAGTTGGAGGTGACTGAGGAAGGTGAAGAGAAAGCTACTATAGCTGCTGAGCTGCTTAATGAAGTGGACTTAAAACATAAAGAGGGTGGTGGTGGAACCCGAGATTTCCTTGAATGCAATCACGGGAACCCCTAGTTCTAAGACTATGCGACTAGTGGGGTGGATAGGGAGTACACAAGTTGTTCTTTTGGTAGACTCTGGTTCAACACAGTTTTGTGGACCCGTCTATTGCTCGAATAGCCAAGTTGGTGGTTGATGAGGCTAAAAAAATTGCTGTCAAAGTTGCTAACAGGCAAGTGGTACGAGGCTTAGGCTATTGCAGTAATGCCAGAATCAAGGTGCAAGCTATATCATTTCATCCCTCTCTTTATGTTTTACCTCTTGGTGGTTGTGATGTAGTTCTTGGAGTAGATTGGTTGGAGACCCTTGGGCCCATTGTTTGGGATTTTCATGAGCTGTCCATGAAGTTTGTGTATCTTGGGAAGAATGTGGAGTTGTTGGGACTGAGATTGGAGGGTCTAACCTTTGCAAAAGGGGGAAAGATAATGCTTACATCCATGCAAAGGGGAAATGGGTTGTTTTTGCAGCTGGTTACTGAGACCAATGTAGTGAAGCCCTTGGGTGGGGGAGAGAAAGTGCAGAAACTGATTACACAATTTGCACAAGTGTTTGAAACTCCAAAGGGATTACCACCCTCAAGACCCCAAGACCATAGAATACCCCTTAAGGAATGAATTCAACCCATTATAGCTAGACCTTACCGTTACCCATACTACCAAAAATCTGAAATTAAAAAAATTGTTGTTGAATTACTTGACTCTAGTGTAATAAGGCCTATCACAAGTCCTTTCTCTTCTCCCATACTTTTGGTCCGCAAGGCGGATGGAAGTTGGCGTATGTGTGTCAATTATCGATCACTTAATCAAGAAACCATAAAGGATAAGTTTCTTATTCTCGTTATTGATGAACTCTTGGATGAGTTGCATGGGTCGGTGGTTTTTTCGAAACTGGATTTGAGATCCAGATACCACCAAATCAGGGTGGTACCCAAGGATATTGCGAAGACAGCCTTTAGAACTCACGAGGGACACTACGAGTTACTCGTGATGCCCTTTGGTTTGACTAATGCCCCCATCAACTTTTCAAGGGCTGATGAATAAGGTGTTTTGGCCTTATTTGCAGAAGTTTGTGTTAGTTTTCTTTGACGATATCTTAGTGTACAGCTGCTGCTGGACAGATCATGTGGTGCACTTGCGGGTGGTGCACTTGTGGGTGGTGCTTGAAGTACTTAAAAAAATCAGTTGTACGCTAAGTTGTCTAAGTAACAGTTTGGGGTCATGGAGGTTGATTACTTGGGGGATATAATCAGTGAAAAAGGGGTTATGGCCGACCCACGGAAGGTGGCTGCGATGCTAGACTGGCCGGTACCCGTGAATGTCAAATCCTTAAGAGGATTCTTGGGTTTAACGGGGTATTACTGTAAGTTTATAAAAGGGTACGGATCTATTGCTGCACTATTAACAAATTTACTTAAAAAACATGTCTTTGTGTGGAATGAGACTGCATTAAAATCTTTTATGGAGCTAAAATTAGATGTGACACAACCTTCGGTCCTTAGGTTATCGGATTTCACCCAACCATTCACGATTGAATGCGATGCAAGTGGGAGAGGGATGGGAGCAGTATTGATGCAGGCTAGGCAGCCACTTGCTTATATGAGCAAGGCTTTAAAGGGTAAGGAACTCCTTCTCTCCACATATGAGAAAGAGCTCCTTGCGCTAGTGACGGCGGTAAGGAAATGGAGACCCTATCTTTTAGGGCAGTCCTTTGTGATTAAAATGGACCAGTAGGCCCTAAAATTTTTATTGGAGCAGCGTGTGGGTACAATAACTCAGCAAAAGTGGGTGAGCAAGTTAATGGGATACGACTTCATTATTGCTTACAAGTGGGGAAAGGAAAATGTGGTGGTAGATGCATTGTCAAGAAAAGGGAAGAAAGTGAATTAAGGGGTGGAGCCTTGGCCATGATAACATTTCCAACACCCGATTGGGTAGAGGAACTTAAGGCCAGCTATGAAGAGTCAGTTGAGCTTAAGGAAGTCCTTAAACAAGTGAGGGAGGGTACTATTTTACCAAAAACTTATCAAATGCAGCAGGGATTGTTGTTGAAGAATGGGCAGAATCATCATTGCAGCGGATTCCTCTTTTAAAGGAAAGGTTTTGCAGTATATACATGATAATCCTATGGGGGGCACTCGGGTTATTTAAGAACTTACCAAATGGCTAAACGGGATTTTTATTGGAAATGCATAAATAATGACATAAAAAAGGTGGTAAGGGAGTGTGTGATCTGTCAAATAATGAAATATGAGACAATGCCACCAGCCGGGTAGTTGCAGCCCTTACCCGTACCTCAACAGGCTTGGACAAATATTTCGATGGACTTCATTGAAGGATTGCCCATGTCTAGTGGGTTTAATGTGATCCTAGTGGTTGTGGATAGATTCACCAAATTCGGGCATTTCATACCCTTGTCTCACCCAGTGTTTTAAATTTCGTACCGTACCGGCCGGTATGGCCGAAATTTTTCGTTTCGGCCGTCCGGCCGGTACAGGTACTATATCTGTTTCATACTGGCTAAAATACTGGCCGTACCGGCCATACCGGACAAAATTTCGGCCTATATTTCGATCAGTACCGGCCGATATTTCGGCCTGTGTTTTTTTTTTTTTTTTTTTTTCATTTTTTCAAACTACAAACTTATTTTTTAACCCATAATTCAGACTAGACTATTTATAATTTATATATAATTTATTTATATATAGACTATTATTTTGGAATATAATTTATATATATAATTTATTTATATATCGACTATCCCGAAACATTATCCCGAAATGCTATCCCGAAACGGTACTGGTACTGAAATATTTCATTTCAGTGCCTTGACCGGTACGACGTCCGGTACGGTATTCAAAACATTGGTCTCACCCCTACACAACAGCTGGGGTGGCTAGCTTATTTTTTAATCACGTTTTCAAGTTACATGGCCTACCCCAAACTATCGTGACAGATCGAAACCCAATATTTGTGAGTTCTTTTTTGCAGTCTTTTTTCTCTTTACAGGGGTTAGCTCTCAATCTCAGTTCTACCTACCACCCCCAATCCGATGGACAAACAGAGGCCTAAATAAGTGCTTAGAAGGTTACCTATGGTGCTATGCGGGAACTAAGCCTTAGAAGTGGCCACAGTGGCTACCATTCGTTGAATGGTGGTACAATACATCTTACCACACAACCACTAAAATGACACTTTTCCAAGCCCTCTATAGGTACCCCCCACCACTACTTCTATCATACATACCAGGGACTTCAAACAATCAATCAGTGGACCAAACATTACAAGGCGGAGACAAGATCATCAAAATACTTGAGGAAAACTTGGAAGGAGCAAGGAACCGAATGAAAACACAAACTGATAAGCATAGAATATATTTGAAGAGAGAGATTGGGCATACCTAAGATTGCAACCATTTCGGCAAAAATCAGTAGCACACCGCTGAAATATGAAATTATCCCGCCGTGTTTCAGCCATTCCAAGTAGAGAAGAAAATCGGGCAGGTTGCTTCTCGTCTTAAGTTGCCTTCCTCATCCCGAATACATCCCACTTTCCATGTGTCGTGCCTTAAAAGGAAAGTGGGGAGTTCAGTTCAACCGCTAGCCACCCTTCCTCCCGTCGATTTTCATGGAGAAGTTCTTCCCGAGCCCGAAGCAATGATGGATCATCGTCTGAGGAAGGAGGGAAACCGTGGCATAACAGAAGTTTTGGTCAAATGGAGGGGACTGGGAGATTAAGTGAATTCATGGGAGAAATTATGGAAAATATAGCAGCTTTACCCACACCTTGTGGGCAAGGTGCTATGAAGAAATGAGGAATTGTTGTGATGGCGAAAGGAAGAAGAAACCCTAAGTCTGGAAATCGAAGACTCGAAGTGTTGAAGTGAAGGGAGTTTCGAACTTATCTGATATGAAGTAAGGAAAGTACAAGATGGCGTCGTTTGCAATGAGAATAAGTTTGGGTGTCGATTGTAAGACGCAGCATTTTGGCATGTATAAGCCAAAACGGTGCGTCCCATTTACTGAATTCCTAACTAGTTTTAAGTGGTTTGCATTTTTGTTATACCCAAAACGGTGCGTCATGTCGTTCACAATTAGGGGGCAGGTGACGTTAGCCTAGCTCGGGAGTTTGTTAGAGATATTGTATCTGGGGAAGGAAGGGACCTGTGCAGAGGGCAATCGGATTGTGAGTAATTTTCATAGCTGTAAGCTGTAGCAAGAGGAAGGAACTACCTCGAATGAGTTCCAACGTAGTCGCCTCAATGAATGCAGCATTTCTTCATACTCGTTGCCTTTGTTTCAATTCATCGAACACCTGTAGTGCAATCTGCTCCTAGTGTATCGCAACACATTCCATTTCCATACCTTCCCATCATACATTACAGTAAGGAATTACAGTGAGAAATACAAGGGCCTTAACAATCTCCCCAGTAAATAATAAGCAAGCTCTCTCTCACTTAGCATACTCGTAAGCCTTCATAATTCTCCATTCATTTGGAAAATTTATAAGGGCTTTGAAAGGAAATCAAACACTAGAGTAGAGGTCGAGCTTTTGGAATTATGGTAGGTCGAGCTTTTGGAATATTAGCAGTGGTTGCATGTCACACTGTATCAGACCCTTACTTGCTGTTGTCACTCGTGGTATATTTATTTAATTAATCTCATTTAAAATCACCCTTTTAACATGTAACAAAAGACAACTAGTTTAAGGCACGACCTTCAAATTTTAATTTGATTGGTGCAAATTAATTCGTGAGTGCATAAATGAATGAAATTTGGAAGTTCTCTCTCAAATCTCGAGAAAAATCATTTTAAGGATTTTTGTTGAACATTATTCATGATTATTGCATATATGTTTGGGCATGATCAGCATCTTTTTTTTTTTTTTTTTTTAATAAAAATATATTCTATATAATAATTTATTCCCAATTTTCTACTGCAATCAACTTCTTTCCACAATTATAATTTCGATAAAACTAATATTTATCAATTTTAACACATCTCTAAAATGATAAATTCCAATGTAATATTTACCATTTTTATACAGAAAAACAGAGCACCCCTTTTTTTTCTTGGTCGGGGCTCTGGGCACATTATTTGTACTTACTTACACAAGTAAGAAAATAGGATCACCTCTCTTCAAACACTAAACTTAGCTCAAAAAAAAAAAAAAAAGGAAGAAGAAAAAAAGAAAGAACGAACGCTTTCATAACAACTATTTTGACTCGTCATATTCTTTATAACAAGGAAAACGCCATTTTTCCCAACACCTTGCGTGACGTGGGAAAGAGGTTTATTTCTAAAATTTAAAATTGATTCCACCTCATAATGCTTGTTAGATGCTTCTTTTTTTATTTTGTCTTGGAAAAGACCACGTACCTACCTATATTGTTTAAAATAAAGATTATCCATTTCGTCCATTTGGTAAAGCTCGCGTAGGACCCATATGCCTTAATTATTATTATTATTATAAATGAGAAATTATATATAGAATTGGTACATCGTACATATCTATCTTCTTTTTTTTCCTTTTATCTTAATATTTAAATATATAAATAATTAGATAAAAATAACAAATCACATATTAATTAAGACTACATTTAAATGTTGAAATGAATTGAGTTATTTATGAATAGTAGTGAGTTGAAATTGAGTGAGTTTTGTGAGACTAAGATGAATTTAAATATATTTAGATGTTAAGATAAGTTTATATATATTTATGAGAAGTTGAAAAGGGTTGTGGATCTTACATGTAAATAGTTATTAAGTTGAAAAATATTGTGGATCCTATATGTAAAGGGGTTTTGAATTGAGATGAATTTAATTATTTTAAAATTAAGTATTTAGATAATACATTCAAATTAAAATTAAACTGAACTAAACTAAAATCTCAGTTTAAGTATGTTCCAAACGGGTACTTAGAGCACTCTCAATAGCTTGTTCATCTTATCCTTTAAAATACATCATTAAAATTCATTTTTTCTATTTTACATACTAACTTTTACAATATACCATAAATCAGTTTATCTATTTTTTCTTCATATTATTTAAATATTATATGTTTAGAGAGAGAGGGTTTAAAAAAAAATATAGAAAAATCTGAAAACAAAGACAAAGAGGGAAAATAAATTAATTAAAAAAGTTTACATGTATGAATAGGATTTTATAAATGTAGAGAGATCACTGTATCAAAATGTAAAATATTTGTAAAATATAAAATCTGATGGAGTCATTTTTTAACAACATTTTTTTATATTTTGAAGAAAATTCTATTTTACAAGAGTTAGTGGAATGCTATAAGTGAATATATGTATAACATTTCTCTTTAAAAAAAAAAAAACTGATTTAAAAGCAATGGACCGGTGGGTCCCAGGTGGTTGGTGCTGTTGAACAATCAAGCTGTTTAAAGGTCAAGATCAGTAAGACCATTCCCCGCCCCGACGGCAGCCGTACCATTGCGAAAACTTTTAGGATCATCTGTTGCTCTGCTGTACTAAATTCCTCTCTAAAACGCGTCACGAAAACGAGATCAGTTTCTCATCAATCACTACTGCAGGCTTTGATGACGCAAATGGATGGGCCTCATGAAATTCGGAACTTCCTCTTCATGCATTTTGGTAGTGCGGCGTTGTACCGTATCAATACTCTTCACTTTCCTCTTCCCTCGACACACGAACACACGAGTCAACTCGTACGTGCGATCATTTCTCTCTGAATTTCAAGGCCCTCTATCTCACTCTCTCTTCCATGTATACAGTATACTCGCATCTATAATCATACACTCTTTTTTTAACTTTGCAACTCTCTCCTCTCTCTCTCTCTCTCTCTCTCTCAAGGTGATCAAGGTATTCACTGATCGTATGCAATATACTAGAACTCTATAAGCTCCAAGCTCCAAGCTCCAAGCTCTCACTCTCTTCGCTAAAACCTCTAAGCGGCACATTCAAGAACCTTCCTGACCCTGTGGCTCAGATCTTGGACTTACAGCTTCAGACAATGAGGTGATCCATGTAATCTTATTCTTTTCGTTCCTCTATTCCTTTTCTTTGCTATCCTTTGTTTGCTCAATATGAAGAATGTTAATTTATCAGTATAAAATGGTGACTTCTTAGGGTTTGTAACCAACGTGTACTGCTTCTTGGATCATCAGATGTGAAAGATTTCTCAACTTCTAGATAATGTTAGAATAGCTTGTAACTGAGGATCGGTGTGTCGTTGTAGCTTACTTGGTCTCCGAGAAAACAAATGCAGCAAAATAGAAATGCATAAATCAAAATTTTGAAACCGTAAGAGTTCCATTACTTTGTTGAGTTAATACTAACAGGGATAAAGCGATGTCTTCTTTATCGTGTGGTTGGTTTCGTTGTGAATTTTCTTTGTTTGGCGGCCGAGAAAATGCAGTGAAAGAAAACTAACTGAAATTCATTGTGATCACCATTATTTTTGCTCCTGAGAGTGTTGAAAGGTGTCATTTTCTTCCATTTATCGGCAGACAAACGGATGGCTATAGTTTTTGACGATATGGTCTACTTGTGTAGCTTCTATGTTGCTTCAGGTGCTGAGTAACAGAGGTCTTCTTTTCCTATTTAATTCAATACTCGGTAATTTTAGGCTCTGTTTTATTCCTGAGAAAATGCAAGAGAGTTAAAGCGATTAGTTGTGAATCTCTCTGAATGCTTTAAGATCTTGCAAAGAATGGGGAAAGAAAATCAGATACTGCTGTTTGGCTAGTTAAATTGAGGTTACCTGTACACTCGGGAAAGTTTTGGACAAGATATACATCTATTGCTTTTTTAATACTTCTTTTTTTTCTTCATGTAGAATCATTGCTCAAAGAGCTATAACAGAACATACTTGTTGAGTATCTTTTGGTGTATAAGCTTCATTCAATTGTTTGAAGAGGTGCCCTGCTTATGTTGAGTAATAGATAACTATTCAAAACATGTCATTCAATCTTTCTGGTGAAGTAATATAGTGGCAGAAATCAATGGAGGAAAGCAGCAACAGAGGGGATTTTAGACAGTCAGCATTGAAATCTGGTGGCGGTTTGAAGTCAACATTGTCAGGAAGGTTGACTCCCCGGAGTTCTCCTTCATTTCGCAGATTGAACTCTAGCCGAACTCCACGAAGAGAAGGTAGAGGTGGTGGAGGTGGTATACAATGGTTTCGAAGCAATCGTTTGGTGTATTGGTTGCTACTGATTACTCTCTGGGCTTATCTTGCATTTTATGTTCAGTCCAGGTGGGCTCACGGTGACAACAAGGAGGCCTTTTTGGGATTTGGAAATAAGCCGAGCAATTTTGATCAGAATTTAGACACAGAGCAGAATCTGCAAAGGGATTTGATTGTCAAAGACAATAGCTTGGCTTTCGATAATGGGACTAATAAAATTCATGATGAAGATATTAAAACAATAGATGTGGTTTTGCCCAAAAAGGGTAATGTTGTTTCATCAAATAGAAGTAGAAAATCAAAGAAGAGAAGTAAAAGAGCAGGACGTAGTTTGCATGGTAAAGTGAATGGTAAACAAAAGACTGCGGTGGACATTGAAAGCAATGACTTAGAGGATCAGGAACCAGACATTCCAAAGAAGAATTCTTCTTATGGGTTGCTTGTTGGTCCATTTGGCTTGACGGAGGATATAATTTTAGAATGGAGTCCTGAGAAGCGTTCTGGAACCTGTAACAGGAAGGGAGACTTTGCGCGCCTTGTTTGGTCTAGAAGGTTTATTTTGATATTCCATGAACTTTCAATGACTGGGGCTCCAATTTCAATGATGGAATTGGCAACAGAGCTTCTAAGCTGCGGAGCTACGGTTTCTGCTGTAGTTCTTAGTAAGAAGGGTGGGTTGATGTCAGAACTTACTAGGAGAAGAATCAAGGTGCTTGATGACAGAGCAGACCTCAGCTTCAAAACAGCCATGAAGGCAGATCTTGTCATAGCTGGATCGGCAGTTTGTGCATCATGGATTGGTGAGTGCAATTTGGCAGTATACACTGTATAGTTTGTAAAATATGTTATTATTTACAAAAAATCTTCACAACCTCCTAACACTCCACACTCCACATTATTTTTAATTTTTATTATTATTTTCTTTTATTAAATATTTATTATATGAATAATGAATAAAAAATTTGAAATAATTTAAAAAGAATAAACTCAAAAAAAATTTAAAAAAAATATTAAAAATTTTAAAAAGTGTGGAGTGTGGAGTGTGGTGGAGGTTGTGTAGCAAAGCTCATTTATTTATGCTGATATGAAGAAAGTTAAAGGTGAGAAACAAAGTGCATCAGCATGATTCATCAATTAGACCTATATATGAATCTTTTTTATTATTTACTCGTGAAAAAGATCCTTTTATTAGCACTGAAATGTTACTTGTTTGCATTATTAACCATATGCAGGCATGCTATTTGCTTCTGTTTACTGCTTTCTGCACTCTTCGGATGCTCTTAAAACGCAGATTTGTTCTGCTTTATAATTACGAGTATCTAAACGCTCTTTTGAGGCTCTTGAAATGCAGATTAACTTTTTTTCTTAGCTTTTGAAACAATTGTCATGCCTCTGATACGTGTAAGGTCAGACGGTCTAAAAAACTATTGAGTATGACAAATAAAAAATGACAATAGGGACAAAATCATGCCATTCTAAAGTTAACTAGTCTTCTTTGCAAATCAAAAATAGCATTTTTTTAAAGGGTTCTATTTTACTGCCATGTCTTTGTCATGGTTTAACCTTATCCTGCTTCAACTAAAGACAGTCAGCTTAGTTCCTATGATGATTGAGTAACAACATCGTGTAATCTCAAGTGTAGATGATTTGTTTGAAGAATCATTGGCTTCTTTTGCATTTACCCCATGTTATGAGTATAAATAAAGATTTTTATTTAGTTGTTTGTTTATTTGTTTCAGAACAATATATTTCTCATTTTCCGGCTGGTGCCAGCCAAGTTGGTTGGTGGATAATGGAAAACCGACGAGAGTACTTTGATCGGGCAAAAGTTGTCCTTAACCGAGTCAAAATTTTAATTTTTCTGTCTGAATCACAGTCTAGACAATGGCTAAACTGGTGCGAAGAAGAGAATATTAAACTGAGATCTCAACCTGCACTTGTTCCTCTCTCTGTTAATGATGAACTGGCTTTTGTTGCTGGTATTGCATGTTCACTTAATACTCCATCTTTCAGCACCAAGAAGATGCAAGAGAAAAGGCAGTTGTTGCGAGATTCAGTCAGAAAGGAGATGGGGTTGACAGATAATGATATGCTTGTTATGTCTCTGAGTAGTATAAATCCTGGAAAAGGCCAGCTCTTGCTTCTTGAGTCAGCACGTTTGCTGATTGAACAAGAATCTTTGGACAATGCTTCTAATATAAAAAATCCAGTCAATATAGGCCAAGACGAATATAACTTAGCTAAAAGGCATCATATAAGAGCTCTGTTTCAACATTTGAATGTTGTTGGAGTGTCCTCAAATGAATTGCCTGCTTCAAATGAGTCCTTTTTCAGGTTGAAGTTATCCAAGAGGAAAAGCTTGCAGTCACATGGTCTCTCCACCTCTGTTAATGACACAGATGCTGTGAACTTTTACATTTCCCAAGGAACAAGGAAAATGTTGTCTGACAGTAGAGGAACACAGGAACATGCACTTAAAATTCTTATCGGGTCTGTTGGATCTAAGAGCAATAAGGTGCTTTATGTCAAAAGACTTCTAGGATCTTTATCCCAGCATTCAAACTTGTCAAAGTCAGTGCTCTGGACTCCAGCAACCACACATGTAGCATCACTTTACTCTGCGGCAGATGTTTATGTCATAAACTCCCAGGTGATCAACCTTCGTGTTCCTTTAGTGATTCTAGTCAATAGACAGTGGTCGCTACATAATTTTTTCAAAGCTTTATTTATGTTTTTTATGTTTCAATTTATGTTGTCGGGTTTAAAATACTAAGCTTCAGATATGTCCCGTGTCACTGGAAACAACCAAAGGATTTTGTTTGCATTAATATCTAGAGGAGTTCTGGCTAAAACTTGAGTGCTGCTAGGTGGTATCTGTAGTCTGATGTGTTTTTTTTGGTAAACAAAATTTTATTGATTATAATAATAGGCGAGAGCTCAAGTACACGGGGTATATACAAGAGCATCACTGACGCATGCTAGTCTATGTTATAAGTATGTGTTGAAAAATTTACGTGCATTCATCTTTACCAAATAAACATGTGATAACTGACCAAGTGCTTACATATGAAGCTCACATTTCACATAAATCAAAAAAATTATTTGATTCATGCTTCTTAATCATTTTTTTATGATTACACGTTAAATATAAAGCACAAGATAATCTGTATAATTCTGTACAGGGATTGGGAGAAACATTCGGGAGAGTAACAATTGAAGCAATGGCATTTGGTCTTCCGGTAAGAGAACCAATTTGTTTTTTCTTCCTTTTATTTTTGCGAAAAAAATAGGCCTTGAAGGATGGTGTTATTTGTTCTTGTCTTGCTAGTTTACCTTCACTTGTTAAAAAGAAAGATTATCTACACTTGCAGAACTTAGGCATGCTATCTTTGCTGACATACTAAAACCCACATGATGCTTATAATCCTCTATCTCTAACATCATTAAAATTTGGGATTATTAATCGTTAGAGTCAAAGCTTCTCACATGTCCTCAACATGCAACTTCTGTGATAAAACGTGAGGCATCTATTGGATTATTAGAATGGTTAACTGATTTTGATTTTCTTCCCAAGAACTGCTTTACTTTGATAATGTAGCATCAGATCAATTCGTAATGTTTAAAAACATTACAAAACTCGGACTATTCCCAGTGTTTGCTTATAAACCATGTTCTACCACGTTACATATCTGTTGACAAGTTAGTCAATGTTCGTCCACATTGCAATTTTTTATTTGATTTGTTTATTTGTACATCTGTGCGCATGTGCTTGTTCATTTATTGGAGATGCTTTATATGGGAAGCGATCTCTCACTTTGGCAAGTCGTGTGTAAATGATTGAGACTGTATATTTCCTATTCAGACATTTTACAAGGGATGAATCTTATTTACTGGACCTGGGTTGTCAATCGACATGCTACAGCTGATATCGCAATGAGAATGTAGTTCTTATTGGTGTTGACTTATCATTTTATCTTCGTAGTTGACTAGTTATGGAAGTTTCGTGGAGACTATTTCTCGTACAAGTGATCTTATTTAGATAGAACTAAAATCATTGATGGGATCTTGTAGACATTTCGGTGAAAGATAAGCTGTCTCTCATGTCTTAGGGGCGTTGGTTAATGTTGCTTGAGAAGCAATGTACGGGATTGAGACCAACAGGTCTTGACAACAATATTTCATTTTTATGAAGCAGGTGCTTGGAACAGACGCCGGGGGCACAAAAGAGATCGTCGAGCACAACTTAACAGGTCTTCTTCATCCTCCGGGGCGTCCAGGAACTCATGCCCTTGCTCGAAATCTCCGGTTTTTGCTTGAAAATCCATTGGCAAGGGAGCAAATGGGGAAGGAAGGAAGAAAGAAAGTAGAGAAAATGTACTTGAAGCGGCACATGTACAAGAGATTTGTTGAGGTTCTCGTCAATTGCATGAAAACCAAATAACATTTACCGCTGAGACATTCTCAATTATTTTATTGGTTTTTGAATATCAGAGGGTGCTGTGGGTATTAAAAATTTGTATACCCTTCCTGAATTGATTTTACAGATGACTAGTTCTGGGATATTCCTCAAGAAATGAAGAGGCTTTTGACCAATCAAAAGTTGTTCAGTTTTACTAACTTGCTACATACTAAATAGCATGTTGCTCTCCGTCCAGATTTCATTTGATTTTTTTTTTTTAAACCACTAGTGTATTTATATCATTTTTTTATAACATTTAAAAAGTAAAAAATAAAAAACACAAAAAAAATTAATTTGAACGAATAGTAATTTAGTTGGCAAAATTACATGAGGGTGATTTGGGGGGAGGGGGGGGGGGGGCAAAGGGCAAAATTACATGAGGGTGATTTACTGTGGTCGTACCTTCCAAGTTTGCCACCTCATTAATTGCTACTTGATGATTAATGTATACGAGGAGATCACTTCACTACTATTTAATATTTTATGATTATTTTTTATTATTATTTAATATTTTATCATTACTTTATCATCATTTTTTTAAAACAATTCACAGACCATTTGAGATTACCTTACTACCCAAGTGTTGCCTAAAAGTTGACTGCTTATGTTGCCACCTCATTACACCGAAACACTAGCATCCCCGAAAAACATGAGATTAGTTCCTTTGGAATTCTGGGAACACGAGACCCAAAATTACGAAGAAACAAGAAACGCCTCAATTTCTTCAAGTTCTCAAGCTCAAGTTCAACTGACCACTTTTCCATGTATTAATAGCATGCTCAAACTAGCCTATTGCAAATGGATCGGGTATCCAATTTTGAAGTCTTCAAGCGTCGAATCCTAAAGTTGTCTTCAGAACATGAGCTTATGCTTTATCGATAATTTGATGGTAAAGTGGTTCTTTTGAATTTTGGGCTCCAAAGAGAAGTTATTTCGCAAAGAAAAAGGTAGCATTACTCTTTGGCAAGAGCATAAACATTGAAGGTTGCAGTCGTCGGTACCTTTTATACAACTGTAAAGTGTGGAGTGATCTTCGTTGCCGCCAGCTATGGTATGGCGTTTATACATCACCTCGCTCCGTTTTAACAATTCAATTCAATTTAATTTTAAACTGAATCAAACATATAGTTTACGTTTAGATGTTAAGTTGAGTTGAGTTGAGATGAATTGAGTTTTTTATGAATAGTAATAAGTTGAGAAAGTGGATTAAGTTTTGTAAAACCCATTTAAGATGAGTTTAAATGTATTTATTTGTTAAAATGAGTCTAGATATATTTATGAGAATTTGAAAAATGTTGTGGATCATGCGTGTAAAGAGTTGTTGAGTTGAAAAATATTGTGGATTCTACGTGTATAAAGATTTTAAACTTCTCATAAATATATCTAAATCTATCTAAACATCTAAATATATCTAAACTCATATTAAGT
This sequence comes from Juglans mandshurica, assembly GCA_022457165.1. Classification (NCBI taxonomy): domain Eukaryota; kingdom Viridiplantae; phylum Streptophyta; class Magnoliopsida; order Fagales; family Juglandaceae; genus Juglans; species Juglans mandshurica. Next base: position 6,507,601 of record CM039619.1, on the reverse strand, counting down.
AGACCTCATAAAATTTACTCCACAATCTTAATTCATTACTATTTATAAAGAATTTAATTCATCTGGACATTAGCACGGAACTTAATTTTACGGTCAAACTTAATGTGGCTGTATCGTGTGCGTTTTGTATTAGTTTGCAAATTTGGTATGAAACTTTGATAAAGGTACCGACGACTTGGAGAACAGAAGATAATTAGTAGGCAGCAGGTCCCAAGCTGGCCTTCCAGAGAACAGAAGATAATTGAGCATCTGCGCACTCTTTATAAAGTTCAGTTAAGCACCAAGCGAATACGATCTGTTCGCTGCGAAAATGTAAAATATGATGATCTGGTCAGATGGAGCCAGCATGTACAGGATGCGTTATACAATTAGAATTCCTATGAATTATTACTACTGTAAAAACTTATCTCTCTCAGATAATGTGACATAAATCTAGCCAATATTAATTAGGATAAGATTTTAAGAACATGTGGCCCACCGTCCCCACAACGCTCAAATTATTGAGAAATTATAATCACACACATGCCATTTGTCGGCTCCGAAATGATCAGCCCAATTGAGTGACCAAAATTAAAAACTAAAAATAAATAAATCCAGATACTAATTATGCCTAAAGAGTACAGTTATTATGCCTTCTTAATTTGTATAAATTGTACCTTTTTATTTCAAATATTTTTAAACACATTTAAATATTTTTAAAAAAATATCAATTTATTAATAGTCACTTCCTTAATCATTAAAAAAAATTAAAAAAAAGAGAAAAACTTCAATCAAGTCAGGTGTTTTTTATTTCTTTCCACCGGCTAATAGAATTTCAACGCATACAGAACTTATTTGTGATATGATGTATGCAAGTTGAGTCAAATTTTCCTATCTCCATTCTTCAATTCATCCCATCTCCTCTTTCCATTTGTTTCTTCTCTCCTCTATGTTTGTCCTTTTTTTCATTATTTGTTTATTCTGAATATTAAGTTGGATGTGGTTGTTATTTTTTGTAATTTTTTTGCTCTGAGTTGCATTGGTTGATTTTTTTTGCAAGTGGGTGTCATGATTTTGGATTCCAATCGATCTGTAAAAAGCTTGTGAGACTTTTTGGCATAAAAGAATTGGTTGTTCTACCGAATCTACCCTCACAGAAAGAAAATAATTACATTGTGAATGATGGTTCATCCTCAAGGCGCTTCAAAACACACACGTGCTATTATCTGTAGAAAAACTTTTGGAAGATGAAGAAGGATGCTGCAGATGATGAATTTTGGCGGTGCAATATTGGATTTTTGGTTGTTAATTTTCTGTTATTAATTTCAGAAATTGTGAATGATAGATTTTTCAAAAAATTGTAAATTTTTTGTTATTAATTTTTTATTATAATTTATATGTGTCCGTTCTTAATTTGTAAGTATAAGAGCATTGATATTGGACTAATTAAATGAGTCTAATCTTAATTCAATGAAATTAATTTCAAAATCACTGTACTGAATTCATCAATTCAAATACGAAACTTTGAGCTATAGGAAATTTTTTTTATTATTTTCAAATTTTAAGATTTACTGTTCATGACTATCGGTATTATTTTATACTTATTTAATGGTGGCGGCTTGCGGGACCATGGTATATATGATTGCGTATTGAGACTGGCCTTCAAAATTGTCGTTTTGATACCTTAAGCTAAAACAAAATGAAACAGAAAATTGTGCATTGATACTGTTGCTTGAATTTGTAATTTTTTAAACAATTATCTTTATAAACTTAATGTTTTTCTACATCTCAAATAAATATATTTAGTCTAAAAATGAATAAAAATTATAAAACTATATAAAAACTATGCATTATAATTTATATATATGATTGTTGGGTAGAAGAAATATTGGTAAAATATGTTTGTTGGATAATTAAGTTGAGGAAAAAAATTAATTGGAAAACAATAATATAAAGTATTAAATTAAATTCTTAATTAACATATAATTAGTATACTTGTAAAATATGAAAGAAAAAATTAAAAATATTATTATTAAAAAAATAATATTATATATTATTTTGGTAACTAATCTATCGTGAAATTATGTATAAGAAAGTTTAAATTTATAAAAAATATATATTTTTCATCAAAATTTAAAAACGAATTTAATAAAATCAATGCCAATACACTAAATAAAAGATCCCACCCATCCGGCTGGAAGTAAAATAAAAAAATACATAAACAAGTCATGATAGCATTATTTTAGGCTTAAAAATTGGAGAAAATATATTTACAACTGTAAATTGTGTAACCACTACGTAATTATTTAAAAATAAATAAATAAAATATGAGATTCACATTAAAAAAATTAATATTTTAATAATAGATCTCACTCATTTTTAAAAGAATTACGTAACGTTTACGTATTTCATAATTATATGTAAAATTACACTAAAAGGCAAAAAAGGGCGGCTTTTCACAAGACCCAAGGGTTAAATGGTTTTGTTGGAAGTGACAGCCCAGGAGCGAAAAATGAGAGATCTTAATTCAATGGTTTTCATAATCATATGCAGAAGATGGTGCTACGTCCATCGCTACCACCAGCTCCTATCGTTAGGTTTTATTTTTTTGTTATGCTTTTTTATATGTATTTTTTAATAATTTTAAATATTTTTTAAAAAGATAAAAAAATTATAATATTATTAAAATATATTTTCTCAATCATTAAGTAAAAAGAAAAAATAAAAAATAAAATAAAAAACTATAACGATAAAAATGAACGGTAAAAACTAACGATAACACTATCATTTTATGTATATAAGGGTCATGCTCTTATCATTTTTATTTTATTTTTTAAAAATATTTAAAATTATTAAAAATATATATATATAAAAAAATAAAACAAACGTATAAAAAAAAATACTAGATGCCCAGCGAAAGCTCCCTAACATTTTCATGTGCAGAAGGAAAGCACGTGAATGGAAACAGAAAGATGCCCAAAATAATAATAATTATTATCAGACTTTTAAGAGCTGATTGAAGATACTCGAATCTTTCCAACCAGTTTGTCCTGAAAAAAATCAACCTGCAATGTGACACACTGATACGGACAACATAAACAAAGATGCAACATGCAAAACATCATATTATAACTTCAATAATGTTGCTTTTGGAATCACTGTATATATATATATATATATAATTATTTCAAAACTGATCAGTACAAGGCCAACAAATATATATATATATATATACACATTATCATAGTGTGCTGATGTGACTATCCATCAATTATTAAATTAATTTTTGTCTGAAAAAAAAAATTTAATATTTTTAACAATTTTCTTTTCAAGCATCACTTGCATATAAAATATTTTTAAATTTTAAATTTTTAAAAATTTCAAAATAATTCTGTTTTGGATGCAATTAACATGAAACAAGCCTATTGATGACCGCATTTAGAGCAAGCGAGAGAATTTTGTCTAACATAACATAATTAAATAGAAGATCCAAAAAAGGCAAAGCCTAAATTCTGATTCTGATTGTATATATACAAGTAAAAATTTTGCTTCAAAAAGTAAACAAATTAAATAAAGGGAAAAAAAAAACAAATAAAAAATACGGTAGGGTTAAATCTCCAAATAACACCCAGCTTGAACATGTCCGGAGTAGTTCTCAGGGGTCTGTAGTTTCGTCCATGCATAACTTTTCAAATCCAGCACGTATGCCACGTGGGATCGACCAAACCCTGCAGAACCAATCACCATTAACTTTCCCAGCCACATCCACGTGTAAGCGGTATTGCACACCTCAGCAGGTAGCTTTCCCACCACTTGCCATTTGCCACTTTTATTCGCCACCACATCAGCTCCGCTACACATGTAAACTGCTCCGTCATCGCCCCCGGCACAAGTGCGTGGACACTTGCCAGCTTCTAAAAAGTCCTCCTCTACTTGATTCCAACACCACGTGGAGACATCGAACACTTCGGCGGTTCTCTCGAACCTGCCTTGCATCTCTGTACAGTAGCCACCGACGATGCGGAACTTGCCATCGTGGAATATCGCCTTGCACTCGTCGCGATCTCTTGCCATGTCAGGTAACATGACCCACTCGTCTTTGTCCACGTCATACGCCATAGCAGATCTCAGCGCTACCTTGTCCTCGTCATGTCCACCGGCGACATAAACCATCCGTCGCTCCGAATCCGATGCGCACCCGAAGAACGTCCTGGGCGTACCCGGCATATCCACCCCACGCCGCCACGTGGCAGTCAATAAATTATAGACGAACACCGAATTGGAGACAGTCCACGTCATCGGATCCCATCCACCCATCACCACCAAATACGACCCCGTTCCGGCCAAGCGGCAAAACATCGGTAACCCGGCAGACATCTCGGGCGCCAACGGCAGCTCCCTCCAAACACCGGTGTCCGGTTCGCATATAGTAAGGCGGTGAACCGGGTGATGAACCGAACACTTTATTACGCCGGAAGTCAGATTGGGTTCGACCCGAGCTTGGGCCATGACAATGAGTTTCTGAACATGGCCAGCGTTCTTCCGTAGCCGGTGAAACTCCGGGAGCTGAATCTCGGCCATCCAATCTTTACACACTGATGCGATAGTCGGGAACCCCTCGTAAGAAACACGAGTTAGACAATCGCGGACTATATCTTCGGGAAGAACTGAAACCAGCTCTGTCATCAGTACTTGAAGAAAAGGCAGGAATTAACAACGATTAACAAGACCTTGGTATTGGCTAATGAAAAAGCAGGGAAACAAATAAGCTGGGTAATTGAAGAAGTTTGAGACCAGATTTGAAGAAGCATTTGTTGTAAGGTATATATTTATAAGAAGTGGAACTAATTGGGAACTAAAAGCACGACAGAGGGGTCAACTTTTTTTTTTTTGTTTTTTTTGCTGGTCTCCAAATTCAGTGTTCCGTTCCCCATCCTTTACAGCGAGCATATTCCGCGGCGCTAAAAGTAATAAAATTAAAAAAATGGAGTTTCTAGAAATTTATTGGATTGATCTGACATAGACCACCGGATACCATTGAAACGGCTTGCTCCTCTCTCTCTCTCTCTCTCTCTCTCTCTTTTCCTTTTTTTTCTTCCAAATATGGCATTAAATAGTTACCACCTTATTTCTTTGACAAACAAATAGATTAGGCATCCAAGTTTCAGTTTGGATAAGCGTGTGAGGCTCTGTGACGGACGTATATGCCTCTTCTTCTTTTTTTAAGAAGTAGAGAAGACATATTTATGTATATTATATTAAAAATTGTAAGTGGGAGGATACTTCTCACGTGATATTGATGATATGTTCAGAAAGTATTTTGTCAAAAATATGAGGACAGCCAAATAAAAAATACGAGAAGCGGCTTATTTATTTTTCACATCTTATCTCAATTCATTTTATTTTATTATTAAAATTTTCTAAATTTACACATAAAATAAAATAATCAATTCAACATTTTCAAATCTAAAAATAAAAATAATATTAAAATTATATATTTTAATAATATTTTATTAATTTTTAAGTTTAATCTCAATCATTTCATCTCATCTATGAAAACAAACAAGGTCGTAAGATGTGGTTTGGATCTCGATGAAGCGGTCTAAAACCCATGGTGGCAATTCAGAGTGTCGATACAATGCTCGTATATACATAATCCATAACAGTGAATAGAAAAAATAATAAAATACACAAATTTACATAGTTTGGTACAAGGTCTACGTGTACGGGTCGTTTGGAAGGTAAATTTATTATAATATAAATATTTTATAGTCTTTCATAATCTTATATTTCTCTTTATACAATGAAGATCGAAGATCTATTTTTTTTAAAAATATAATATCTCTGAAGCTTTGATCGTGAGACTGAAAATGATCCATTAGTTGATCCGATTAATGTTGAGTTTGGATGTTGAAGTGAGTTAAGTTGAATTAAGTTTAGTTGAGTTGAGATGATAAAATATTGTTAGAATATTATTTTTTAATATTATTATTATTTTAGAATTTGAAAAAATTAAATTGTTTATTATATTTTGTATTAAAATTTAAAAAAATTATAATGATGAGTTAAAATGAGTTGAAATAAATTAATGATCCAAACGATCTCATCGAGGTCTCTTTGAGCATTGGTCAGAAGTTCCCTCTTATTTCTCATTTTTCTTATGAGCTCTCTCTTTTTTTTTTTTTTTTCTGACACCTTATTAGTTTTTTTTATTATTTTAATCTCGTCCACTTCCTCTATTTTTCCGTTTACCTCGTGTCATGACTCTTGAATGGAGTGCCCTGTTGTATATTCGACCTCATATTTTTAAGAGTAGTGTTACATTCCCGAGGGATGTAGTCCGAGGATTTTCGAAAAAGTCAAAAAATATATATATTTATTTTTTATTTATTTTCATTCATTATACTTAACTATTTTTAAAAGAATCACAATATTTTTAAAAAATAATACTTTCTTAATCATTAAATCAAAAAAATAAAAAATAAATAAAAAAAATATTCTTATAAATCACAATATTATTACATTTAAATTAAAATTGTTGCTATACATCAATTACTATTTATCTTCATGTCTCACACTTAATATTTTTTTTATAAGATATAAAATGTGAAGGTAAATAGTAATTGATTATAAGAATTATTCTTAAATTAATAAATAAATCGACTACTTATGTTACGTCCCCGCCAACCAAGCCCAAGACCAACCTAGACCAGAACCCCGTTACACTTCTTATAAGAGCAGTGCTACGACCGTTGAGAATGTACACCGAGACACTCTTGATAAGGGTAATTTTTTTTTTTGAGTTTTTTATTTTTTATTTCATTCTTTTTTTTATATCTTTAAATATTTTTTTAAAAAATATATAATATCATTAAAAATATTAATTTAATTATTAAATAAATTAAAATAAAAAAATTATCAGTATCCAATCGGACTCAATCGTTTGTGAGAGTAGCATTTTTTTTTTCTCAAAATTCCAAGGGAGTAGTGTTCCTGTTGAGGAATAATCTCACATTGGCTGTGCACAAAGTCTTGGACATGTTTATAAGCAATGAGCAACCCTCTCTTGTTGAACCGGTTTTATGAGATGAGTTAGGTCTATGAATTTCTTCATGGTATGAGAGTATGCCACAGGAAGAATGGGGGCCCACACTAAGGGAGGGTGTTGAGGAATAATCTCACATTGGTTGTGGACAAGGTCTTGAGCATGTTTATAAAGAATGAACAATCATCTTTTGTAGAACCGGTTTTATGATATGAGTTAGTCCCATGAATTTCTTCATGGTATCAAAGCCTGCCACAGGACGAATGGGGGTCCACACTACTTACCCCGTGACAAGGACTAGAAAAAAATACTAGCCTGCACGTGAGGGAGGGTGTTGAAGAATAATCTCACATTGGCTGTGGACAATGTTTTGAGCATGTTTATAAGCAATGAGCAACTCTCTCTTGTTGAACCGATTTTATGAGATGAGTTAGGCCCATGGATTTCTTCATGGTATCAAAGCCTGCCACAGGACGAATGAGAGCCCACACTACTTACCCCGTGACAAAGACCAGAAAAAAATATTGGCCTGCACGTGAGGGAGGGTGTTGAGGAATAATCTCACATTGGTTGTGGATAAGGTCTTGGGCATATTTATAAGCAATGAGCAACCCTCTTTTGAATCGGTTTTATAAGATGAGTTAGGCCCATGAATTTTTTCAGTTCCGTTCCCCATCCTTAACGGCGTGCATATTCCGCGGCGCTAAAAGTAATATAATTAAAAAAATAATAATTCTACATGCAGTCGTGAGATATGCAATCACCATATAATCGCTTTGAAAAATAGTGAGACCTATTATTAAAAAATTAATTTTTTCATGTGAATTCCGTATTTTTTTTACTTTTTTTAAAATGATTGCACGACACTTACACACTCACGACTGTAATTATCTTTTTTCTTAAAAAAACAAAAAAAGAGTTTCTATAAATTTTTTTGATTGATCTGACATAGACCACCGGATAACATAGAAACGGCTTCTTCCTCTCTCTCTCTCACTTTTTCCTTTCTTTTTTTTCTTTTTTTGAAATATGGCATTAAATAGTTACCGCCTTATTTCCTAAACAAACAAATATAATCTAATGTATTGGGATTGTGAGGAGATTTTTCCCTCCTATTAGCCTAATACGTTTGGCAAGTACTAAGTAGGGTGAAACATAAAATTTTTATCTCATCTCATTTTATCATTATAATTTTTAAAAATTTTCACACAAAATATAATAAAAAATTCAACTTTTTCAAATCTCAAAACAATAATAATATTAAAAAATAATATTTTAAACTTTAATTTAAAACCAAAAATCTTTATCTTACTATCCAAACCTAAGTCATAGAGATCTTTGAATGAGTGAGTTAAAAAATCCGATCAAGTTTAACGACCCTCCTCTAAAAAGAGTCAGTATGCCTCTACAATGTACTCTACTCATAAGCAAAATCTAAAGCGTGGAAAAAGCGGATGGTAGGGGCATATGAGATTCGTCGTCCTAACACCCAACCGTCGGGAACCTGCGCAGGGTGGACGAGAGATACGGGAAACCCTCGATCTTCTGACAACAATCATGGAAGGGCTTAACAATTAACGTCTGCAGGGTAAAGTGAGTCAGGGAACTACGTTGCATTAATAGCGCCACTTCCCATACTTTACGTCACATTAATGACACCGCCCCAAGAGCCACGTTGCATTAAAGGATTCTGACTAAGTGAATAGTTGACATGAACTCCCCGAGGCCAGATGTGGGTTGTCCCCACCCAAAAACCTAATATAAAAATCGACCCCAGGTACGAATAACTCTCTTTGATTTCTCTAAATTTTTGCACAAACTACTAAACAGATACACGAACTTAAGTATAAGAGACTCCTCGACCTCAATCAACACCTCCCACTTTTTGTGTTTTCTTAAGTGTGTAGGTGAAAGGTCCAAAACTTGAGTTGCTGGAACCCGATCTAAAAGTGTACAAAACACGATGTTAACATGAATCATCCAAGTTTTAGTTTGGACAAGCATGTGAGTCAGTCTGTGAATGACACATATGCCTTTTTATTTTTTTTAAGAAGTAGAAGAAGAAGACATATTTATGTACATTATATTTAAAATTGTAAGTGGGAGGATACTTCTCACGTGATATTGATGATATGTTCAGAAAGTAATTTTTCAAAAATATGAGGACAGTCAAATAAAAAATATGAGGAGTGTTAATATCAAAACTTGCACGATAAATCAGAACAGGAAAAATAGTCATTTATGGCCTACGGATGTAGTATAGATCTCGATGAAGCGGTCTAAAATCCGTGGTGACGATTCGGGGTGTAGATACGGTGCTAGTACATACATGATTCATAAGAGTAATTATTAAAAAGAATACTGAAAATGTAAATAGAGATGAAGACATATGGATTTATATGGTTTGGCATAGGATCTACGTCCACGCAACGTTTAGAAGGCAAATATACTATAATATAAGTATTTTACAATCTCTCATGGTCTCATGTTTCTTTTTATATAATAGGGATCGAAGATCCATTTTTTTAGAGAAGATAATATTTATGGAGCTCTAGTCTTGAGGTTGAAGATGATCTCATGCTTGATCCGATCAAATCTCCTATTATTTTGGTCTCTCGAGTGGTTGGTCAAAAGTTTAACTTTATGTTACTTCCTTATTTGTGTGTTTGACTTGTTTTCTTCTTATTTCTCATTTTTCTTATGAGCTCTTTCTTTTTTCTCTAACATCTTACTTTTTCTTTTTATCTCGTTCTCTTCCTGATCTATTTTTCCATTTACCTCCTTGTTATGACTCTTTGATGGCTGGCCTTCTATATATTATTCGACCTGATATTTTTAACCCCAACAAGGAGAGTCAAATCGACTTATTAATTATAAATTTTAATAAATAAGTCAATAATCATTATGTAAATTAATGAGAGTTTCTAGACTGATTTTACGTTTAAATAATATTTGGAGCTTTGTGTGGAGTCTAAAAACGAAACCATGCGTGGAGTCTACAAATGTTTTATTCTTATGGTATACGAATCGGTTGTGGACGGCCAAGCCAGGCAGGCTGTTTTTTTTTTTCACTACAGGAGAAAATTGAATACGATCACATTTTTAAATGTCAGCAGACACGTTTAATGATTCAGCCTGGGTCTTCTTTTTTCCTTTTTAATTATCTCATGATCCGGGTCCTGTGTAGTGTGTATTATGTTATACTCGATCCTGCAACTGCCCTCTAAGAAATTGACATATATTCTTTGGAAATATTTTATTTATAAAAAATTCACAAATTGACATGATTTGATATGATACTTTATATTGTAAAATTATTTTTATTGTAAAATAAATCTAACAGATCATATAAACTTAAATAAATTTATAAATTTATTTTTATAAAATATATGAGTAATGCTAGAGAGAAACCACTATAGCAGTGTACACTTTGCACTCACTGCGTGACAGCTTCTAGTTGATTGTTTCCAACACTCACTTGGGGAGATGTGTGATCTAGATAATGCCATATCATGTGTACAAAATGGATGCTTCCAACAATGACTTCCTTCTATATTTATTCTTTCTTAAAGCCTAGTTTGAAAGAAAATTACGGCAGTTTGTGGAGGGGAAGTCATAAGGGGGTTTTTAATAATTTCTTGACGTTGATTTCCCAAAAGTCTTTTTCTTAAGCTTTGCCCTTTACTATACTAAATTTATTGGAATACAAATATTCTCACTCATTCTTAGGGCGTATTATTGAACGTTGACATTTCTTTAGTAACTGCCACATGTTGAAACAGATAATCCAACATTATTCTGTTTCGTGTGTTTTGATTAGAGAAAACCAATTCGTCACGGCGGAGATTACGATGCCAAATTAGGATTACCTTTCAACATTATTAGTTCTCCTTCTTTTAAAAATTAGGTATGATATTCATTCCACACTATATATTTTAATATTATTTATTTATTTATTTTTATTAAACTAATTGAATTGTTCTACTTATTATCCATACACTACATATTTATTATAGGAAAAATAAAAAAAAATTAAAATAAATGTGATGTGTGAGGTTGATAAGTAGAATTATTATTTAAAAATTGCTGTCGCCACCTTTGTTAAATTCCAATACGTGAAATAATTGAAATTTATCATCATGTAGTGTACGTTAAAATATTACAATATGATAATAGCACTTCTCGTTTAAACAATGAGATCATCCAAATCCTTAAATATTGTGAGTATGAATATAATAATTAATGAGTGACGTGGCGCCAGAAAAAATGTAGAAAATGGCTAAGCATTATTTGATTTTGGTATTTACTTATTTATTTAATAATTAATGGGTTGACAATGTGGAAATTGATTGAGGAAGATCTCTAAAGAGACGAGTTAATAATGCCATGCAAGCCCGCTCGGTTTGACCGGACAGTAATTTTTGAGTTTTTATTTTATTTTTTATATTTTTTAAATATTTTTTAAAAAATAAAAAATATATCAATATATTTAAAATCAGTTCCTTAATTACTAAATAAATAAAAAAAAAAATTTCCGAGCAATATACTTGAACGGTACCATAGAGGTGGCCGAGTAGGCTTTTTCAGTCTTAATCATTTGTAGATACTACAGTTTTTTATCCCCTTCTTCGTCTTAAGAAAACTCACTCAAACTAAATTTAGTAAAAGTCTTGGATTGAGATCTCTTATAGTTATGGGTAAGAACTTCAAGGTATGTTTTGATTTTGCAAAGAGTTATTTACATACTAATAATGATATAATCATAGGATGTGTAAGTCTCACGCATTTCTTTTAAAAGAAAAGTGAGGTCTATCGTTAAAAAAATGAGTACATAAGACTTATATATCTTAAAACGGCAATTATCATTTCTCTTTTACAGTATACTCAATGCTATTTGATATGGTCTTGTAGACAATATCAAATGCTTAAGGACCCATGCACTTGTATCTCTTACTCATACCAATTTATTATGAAAGTTTTTAGTCCTTCGAAATGGCAAAATAGGCTTAAATTTAATGGGTAACATGGGCATTCAAAGTTATGGTCCAAGTGAAGAGAAGAACAGCAATTATTACGTCAGACCGATGTTGGCGTGAGCTCTTGTACATGTGATTCGATACGAGAATGGAGGAATGCTGACTGCGAAGACAATCCAAATCAAAGGAAAGGAACCAAAAAATTGTGAGGACTAATGAACGATTTTGACATTTTCCAATAGAAGCTGAATTCTAGAAGACTAGAACCATTCAAAGGTTCTACCGTGGGAACTGGAAAACCTTTCAGTACACTTTGATTAAGGTCGCGACTCACGAGCAACGAAAATTCGCAAAAAGGACTATTCAAAACCTAGTACTTCTCGAATGTTTCTTAATTTAATTTTTGGTCGTTGCCTATTTCGTTTTGGCTACCTGTTGGAAGTATAATTAAATGCTATGGCCACTAGTTGAAACTTTCAAAAACGTTCCTTCCAAGTCCCTTGTCTTCCAAGTCCCTTGTAACCTTGAAGGGTTGTTTAGATCTGTAGAAAGTTCTGTAACATCAAAGTTAAAGCAATTAAAAACATGTTACGGTAATTGTCAAAGGAAAATGATAATTATATCCAGAATTGCAACCAATATCTTTAAACTAACAATGCTGGCATAAGCTGCTATTATTTGATATTCAGCTTCAACGAAAGGAGGTTAAATGCACGTACCCAACTGATGATGATCAGTTTGTTGGACGTAGAAATTACACAAGGGAAAACAATCACACAAGAAGAACTAAAAAAAAAGAGTTAGCCTACATAGAGGCCCCAAATGAGACTGATGCAAGCTTATACAGTTTTGTTTAAAAAAATTTGAAATTACAATAATATAATTTTTAAAATAATGTTTTTTTCACCTTTTACCTTCATTTATCAATGGGACTGCACACGCAATCCTTCACTCAAGACTACAAATAGAATTTCTCTTTGTTTGTTGTTTCCCAAAGGTTTTTTGTCTTTATAATTATAAAGGCATACTAAACTAATTCAAACCCTTAACAACAGAGTTATAATGAACAGACGTTCTGCATACTTCTATTTACCAATAAACACAAATTAAGCCATACCAAATAGGCGATGCAGAATTATGAACATAAACACTTTCCTTCTACTAATGATTATTTTTGGCATAGAAGCAAATTGTCCACAATAAGAAGCATTTGATTATCTACCACCATTAGAACTCACGGATGAGCCTTCTTTCCGATTTTACATTACTGAGTAGAAAAAGAAAGCGTCACAAGACAGATTATATAAGAAAACTAATCCGGGTACCTAATATTTCTGAATATTTCCATCATCTCATTGTAGAGCTGCTAGTTCGACAAGCTCTTTGTATTCATCCGAGACATAAGATTTCACTTTGAGAGTGGGTTTTTCACCATCCTTTGTTGGAGAAGCATACTTCAACCCACTAACTGTTGCAAGACCTGTAAAAGGTATAATATAACATATCTAGATTCAGGATTCCTTTTTAATTTTACTATTGGGGGAACACTACTTCCTTGCAAGTTGTAAAGTGTATGGAATCTGTAAGGGGCACCTCACAAAGCCTAGGCCCAGTACCCAGCCACAGGGTCCCAAGACCACCCATGAAGCAAGGTGCCTATAGGGAAAGGGATCAAGTGACTGACGGGACAGACAAGCTTGACATCGCTCGGCCATGTTCTGGACTAGAGAACTTGTACAAAACATAGCAGGAAATACGAAGAACCCTCGATTCGCTGACATTGGAACATCGATGGCTCACAAAAGATAAAAGTAAGGCTAGGGAACCATGCCGCATGAATGGCACACTACCCGAGCTACACACCACATTGATGGTGCCGTTGCATAGCCAAGCCGCATTAAACGACTTTGACAGAAGAAACAATATGAAGAGCACAGACTCTATAGGGACAGACATAATCTGTTTCCCCCAGACTCATGGTATAAATAGCAAGATCCAAGTACGAGAAACTCTATCTGATCCATAGACTTTTTCACTTATTTACAAACTTCTAAGATAATTTACTAACTTTGGCATTGGAGACTCCCTGGCTCCAAGGCCGCCCTCTCCTAGTTGCCTCTTTTCCTATCTTTTGCAGACCCAAGTTCTGAAGACCTGAGTTGCCAGAACCTAGCCCAAAGGCGTGCGAAACATGACGTTAACCGTAGCGCCGTCTATGGGATCCTATAGATCTTACGTGTACTTTGTATGCCTGTGGCAACCCATTCCAGACAACTCGGAAGCTCGCCAGAAGTGCCGGTGACATGGAAGTGGACCAGCGAAAAACTGAGTTCCTAGGGTTGAAGAGGACGTCACGGAAGAAATATGGGTACACATCTGCAAAGAGATGCCTACGAATGGCGGGGTAAGCAAGGTGTGCCCTGCAGTGGATGATTGCACCTTGCCACTACCTCTCGACTATACGTCGGCCGAAATCGAGGTCCGAGATGAGCAGAGGCTCAGAAAGGCGAAACCAAACGAGCCATTGGAGCTTATCTCACTCAACCCGGATCGACCAGAAGTCGTGGCGAGGATTGGAAGCGACATGACATCTTAAGCCTGGAGTGCCATGCAACAACTTCTCGCCGAGCATCAAGACGTATTTGCTTGGAACTACGAGGATATGCTCGGAATAGCCCCCGAAATCATACAACATAGCCTTAGCTTAGACCTAAAGGCCAAAGGAGTGAGGCAGAAGCGCTGAAGCATCAGTGCAGAAAAGAACGTCGCCATAGTTGAGAAAGTGGACCGCCTGTTGACTGCTGGATTCATTTGAGAAGCCCATTACCCGAAATGGTTGTCCAACGTGGTGCTTGTAAAGAAGCCCAACGGCAAATGGAGAATGTGTATCGACTTCACTGACCTTAACAAAGCCTGCCCGAAAGATAGCTTCCCACTTCCCCGCATCAACCTGGTTGTCAACTCCACTGTGGGTCACCGTATGCTCAGCTTCATGGATGCCTATTATGGGTATAACTAAATTCGTATGAATCTCAAGGAAGAAGAGAAGACTTCATTTATCAATGATCAAGGTTTGTATTGTTACATGACGATGCCTTTTGAGTTTAAGAACGTGGGTGCCACCTATCAGCAGTTGGTCAATCGCATATTCAAAAATCAAATAGGAAGAAATATAGAGGTCTATGTGGACAACCTGTTGAGTAAGAGTGGGACCCCGGAGCAGCACTTGAATGACTTGAGGGAGAATAAATCTTGAACTCATAAACTGGACAAAACCTAAAAATGAAGTTTGATTACGGGAAATTAAATAGACAAAGATAGAAGGGGTGGTACTACAGACTTGAGGTGGTTGTGGATAGTGTCAATGCCAACGTCGGGGTCGTACGGATTCGATGGGTCGGGTACGACCTCGAAGGTCCTGGGGAAGATGGAGAGACCCAAATAGGCAAAAAGCAGGTGCACAAGATCAGAGCTCCAAGGTTTGGCTACCATATCGGCGTCAAGGTTTGGTAGGGCTGTATAGAAACCGAAACAACCGGTCACGTCAGGAACCGGCCGGAATCGATGGAGAACCGGCTGTCGTGCGGTGGAATATTACAGAAACCGACGTTCAGAGATTCGGTCCCGATTTGAGGCTGGACCGGACTGCTAAACCAACCGATATCATAAAACTTATTTTTTTTTTAATATACACTAATCAAAACGACGTCGTTCCACTTAAGTTTAAATGGAAGAACGTCGTTCTATACCTATATGTATACGATTAGATAATAGAAACGATGATGTTTGGTATTAAACCAAACGGCGTCGTTTTATTTAGGACATTAAAAAAAAATGTCTTAAACGACGCCGTTCCACTTAAACTTAAATGGAACGGCGTCGTTTCGGTATGGGGTCTTCTTCTTCCCTAACCTTCTTCCATTTCCCGTCTCTTCTGCAACTCTCTAACAGTCTCTCTCTCTTAGTAGAATCTCATCAATAGGGGAACTGATGCCGACCAATAATCGTCAGAGAACCGCCTCGATCGGTTTCCTCCTCCACATCGACCGGTTACGGTCGGTTGCTCCTTCAGTTTTTTAGACGTCGGTCAGCGTCAGTTTTGTCCAAAAACCGCACCGACAACATCGATTTTCACCCCCTAGGGTTTGGGAAGAGGAAGCGAACGAACTATACGAGTAGTGAGGTTGGGCGACTGTATGGGAATGTAATTTGAATGGAATGTGTGGGCGGGAGGGAGTGAGAACTTTCGTCAACCAATGAGTATGCACTATGCCATTACTTGCCTCCCAATGACTCACCTCCCAAGAGTAGATCGTGGTTACAATTTGGAAAAAATTATCAGGTATTTGTTGAAATATGAATAATGTGATATTTTAATTTTATGAAAATATATTAAATAATAAATATTATTTATGTAAATATTATTTTTAACTGATATGATTTTCTATAATAAGATATACCTTATAAATTCTACATATAGAATACCTAATAATTATTCTCAAACTGAAGATTCTTCGTTTTAAACATCGATTGATTTATGAATAATATTTCATCAATATAACAAATAATATTTCATCAATATAACACATTAAGGTTAGAATAAATATATCTTATATAATATTTGTTTCTTTTCATATAACTCTTAGATCTATCTGGCACAATATTATGAGCCAATTTATATTGATCACATAAATCTAAATGGAGAATTCAGAATGCGTAAGCACTGCATAATTGTTTTGAAAAATAGTAGGGTCCACTATTAAAATGATTGCACGGTACTTGAATATTCAATTATTTACTCATTTTTTTCATATGGATCTCGTATTTAATCACTTTTTCTAAAGAAATTGAGCGGTGTTTTTACAATCTACGATTACAAATATAATTTATCTTTCATTAAATTCAACTTAGTAGGCAAATGATTATGACAAGCCCTCCAAGCAAAATTCTTCATTAGGTAACTTCAAATCCCAAAAAATAGACTTCCCCAAGGGATCTGTACTGTCAACACCATCACCTGCAGCTTCCAAGTTTAATAATAAATGATATGCAGATCTAAAAGAATAGCTACCATTATAAAATGATTGTAAAAAATTATTCTAATTAAACCTGTGGAAGTAAAGGAACATGCAGAGTCTGATCAGCTTCGTATGGCGGAAAAATCTCATGCACTAAAGCTTGATTCCAGGTTCCTGATTGCTGGTTTAACAATAAACTAACTGTAGTATAGGAGATAAAAATTAAAAACTGGGGATGGTGCGGTTCTATGGTAACATTATACATAGTCCGTCACAATAACCATTCGTGCAGGTCCACTTTGCGGCCCATCAGAAAAAGGGCCATATTGCAAGAGAAGTTGGAAAGCAGATCACAAACGTCAATACGCTATAGATGAGGGGCATTAGCCAAATCCAAGTCAAAATTTTAGTCCTTTTTTTGAGTTAAAATTCAACTAATTAAAGGGATATTTGTGAAACTTTGGGCCCTAGTCATATTTAGAAAATTATTGTAGAATGATCAAATTAATATTTTATAATTTTTTTGTCCAATTACCTTTCTCTTTTAATATTAAATGTTAATATTAATACATAATATTAAATATTAGATACAACTATATTTATAAAATATTAATTTTTTTAAATATTATTAAAATATATAATATTATATTATTATTTTCGATTAAACTATAGTCAAAATCTTAAATTTTAGTCGAAATTTAGACTTGACGAGGGCTATTGCTCTTAGCAGCAAAACGGTGGCACTGAAAAGTGGAACGCCACAGCGCAATACACAGATTCTTTATGGAACTAGAACCCAGAACCCCGAATGTATCGACAGGCAAAGCGAAGACAACCGAAGGGTTAGTTCTCTCACATTACTCTCAATTTGTGCTATTTTGTTGCATGCTTATGATTTTTTGCGTGATATGTTCATGGAGAGCCCACTTTGATGATTGATCCATATTTCGTTGATTTTTTGGTGGGTGCAATCTGATGCCATTGCTTATCGGTTTTGTTTGCGGATGCTTGTATAAGAGATAAAATTTTACTCGATACTCAATAGATCACTGGACAAACTGGAATTACCTTGCAAATTTCTGGGTCCCCTTCTATAGCAATGGTTTTGAAGCCATTCCATCTGTTGTAACTAGAATTGTAACAATGTATGAGTGATTTGTGCAGGTTGTAACAGCTTTTACGGGCACGTTATTGTCTATAATTGGGACTGTGTATCTTTACTCTATCAGCCTATATGTGGCATCTCTACTACCTTCCTCCATGGATGAGTTCAATAGAGAATGATGATAGATTTTGTGGAAAGAAACAAACCTGGGGATGGTGAGGATGGGAAAAGTAATGAAGATGAGAAGCCTAAGCAAGCCAAAGGGTGTGGTAAAGGACATACCGGAACCACAAAATTCTCCAAACTAGTACTAAAATACTGTAAAATGGGACTTTACATTGTTGCATTGTTAATCATTAGTGCATAACCTCTAGAGGTTGGCTTAATTGGTAAGGGCTGTGGTCTTGGTGGTATGGTCTGTCCAGGTCTAACATACAAAGTCTTGGGTGCAAACAATTTCTAAGGGTCACGTCGTGTGATGAGGACGCGTTACATGGATCTGGGGTTTAACGGAGTTAAGGGCATGTTGTGTTTGCATGATCTCCAAGATTCCTCGTCATAAAAAATCATTAGTGCATCATTTGAGTTGTCAGTATTGAGCTCAAGTTAAACTTTTTTATGGGCAGGAAGGGGTAGTATTTATGTTGTCAGGGTTTGTTAATCCCGAGCGCAGCATTTTGTGATCACACGCACTAGAAATGGGAGCAGAATATCAGGCTGACTGGAACTTGGATTGCACTCTCTTGGTTTGCGCATTTCCCAACACCCCAAAGTTTCAACAAGTAGAGTCGGTGTGGGACCATTGTTTCAAAGGGTCTCTCTCTCTCGCTCTCTCTCTGTTGAGATATATGATATATTTATTAGTTTTTGAATTTTTAAGCAAAATACAATTCCTTCTAATTATTTGAGACTGTTAAAACTGAAGGCGAGGAGGATAGGTCTGTGAGAAGACTGTATGATACTTCATACTCTTGTTAATTTTTGTATTTCTGTTGCTTTGTATTTATAAGCACTCTGGGATTGCTTTATATTTACTTTAGAATCAGTATAAACCCTGCTATCTAATCTGATTCTAAAGTAAATCTTTTTATATGCTCCATTTGTTGCTGTATATTAAGCAGTGACAAGCTTCTAATACTGCCAAAGAGTGAGTGCTTCTCTCCTTCTAAAGTGAAAGGTGGGCTGTTGATGACTTGAGTAGAACCATCACATGGCTAGAGAGTCAAGATGAAGAGGTATGCAACGTCTGTTGCTGTTGTTGCTGTCAGTATTTTTTTCGACATTCTAGTCATTGAAATATATACTGCATATTGGCGTTATTTTGACACGCTGTTTTGTAAATAAATAATACCACTTATTAATATTCATCCTGGGTTGAAAATCTGAGTCCTATTGCATTTCAAATCTTAACTTGTCTTCTAGTTTATGTTAGGTTTCTTTCACTTATTTCTTCAACCTTTATGTTTTATCTATTTGTAGTTATAGTTTTTATTTAATTGAAATAGTAAGCTTTCCATAAAATGGTACAGTTATTGAGATAAATAAGGTTTTCCGGGATTCAAACTAAACGTTTGACTTTGGAGAAATTAGCAGTAGTTTTTGGAATTTGAAATTCATTTATTCCCACTGTCATTTTTGTTAGTGGGATGAAAGGTGCATGATCCCATATCTTGCCTACTTCATTATGTGTACTAAACTTGCAGAATGTGTGTTTTTTATTTGTTACATTGATCGTAGTTTTTTCTTTTAACAGCCAGAGCCAAGCGAGATAAGGAAAATAGCTTCTGAAGGGATCTTAGCCTGTTTACAAGATGCCATAGCTGCTCTTGAACAAAATCAGGTAATTTTTCTCATAGAAAGTTTTTTTTTTTTTTTTTTTGATTTAGAGATCTTCCTGCAGAAAAAACCAATCCGCAACCTGATTTTTAACTGGAAGAAACCCAATCGATTGATTAGTAACGGCAATCTAGCTTCTCAAACAATTAAAGGAAAATGATTGGCCTTTAAGTTTACCACTCTTTTAATCTTGATGGTAATTATTATTGTAAGTTCTCATGGAGGGGCATGTGAAGAGGGTATTCTGCAATTTCTCTACTTGGTTGAAGTTTTTTAGTTATCTTAAATAGCAGATTGTCGACATCAATGGAATTTATCCATAAAAAAAGACAGTTTGAAAATGAACGAACAAATATATTAATAAACTAATATGTAAGACTGACAAATGTATGAAGTGAGCACCTAGATATCATCAGTGAAGTGGAAATTTTCTTATGGAAAACAACAAAGTCTTAAGTTCAGAAGACTGGTTTGTCATTAACAATATTTAGATTGTTATTCGCGTTATTTGCAACTTATTATATGTGAAGAATAGACTCTTCTCTAACCTCTCATATAATCTCCTTACCTAAGCCATCAGCATCTTCATTCTGTTACACCTGCAATTATTTCTTTCCTTCCTGATGGCAGACACCATAGTAGCTAAATTTCATTTCTTACAATTGCTACTAAAAATCTTTCCTTGGCCCACTAATAGCCCCTGGTCAACTCACCATCCGAATGCCCACCCATTATTCTCATGAAACAGTTCTACATTTTCTCCAAATCTGTTTGCAAATTGGCTGTAAAATAATTGCCTCGATTTTGCAGCTGGAGCCTTGCATATAACTGAGCACATCTCTCTAATAATCCTACAGCACTTTATTTTGTATATGCAGCAGCTTTTCTTTCATTTAATAGTATTCTTTGCAGATCAAAATTCAGATGTTACTTCGATTTTCACTAAGATTAGTCTTTCAGTACCATCAAAAGTAAAAGATTCCATATTCATTGTTGAGTGCTGATGATTAAAAAGTGCAACTAGCAGTCTTATACATACCTGTTAGAACACAACATCTCATTAAGAAAGTACAAAATCACAAGAATGCTCTATTCTGAAATTTGTTTTCAGCAGCATTTATGTAATTGCCATATTCGATGCACACATGAATTTTGATCCTTGTACCTCTTGACAGTGACTTGCAACAATTTGCTCGTTAAAAGACAGGCAAGCTCTGCTGAATGCGTCATGTTATTCCTGCACTTGTAATATTGTTGTCTGATTATTAGGATATCCAGTACATAACTGAGCAGTGAAACTTCATCCCTCGTGTGGTTGAGGAGCTGGCACAGCTTGAAGTCGATGGAAATGATTTAGCTTCAATCTCAAAGGAGGAACTTTGCAGACAGGCCAAGGCTTGCAAACAAATATATGATGAGGAACTTAGCACTTTAGATGATAATCCGTCGACCAAGAAGAAAAAGCCAAAGACTGGTGAAAGGAATGGGAGAACCAAAGGCAGCACCAAGGATGCAACAGAGTATGACAGCGATGAAACCGTTGAGATGACAGGAGGAAATAGAGCTTCCCATGAAACTATTGCGTCTAAGATCTGTAAATGATGACTTTATTCCAGTTTCTTGACAAAGAAGGTGGTATTTTTGTGAGCTCATTGTGGATTAATATTCATATCACACCCATAAAATTATCTACCCACATCTTCAGTCCTACCCCATGACTTTTGCTTGGTGGGACTAACATTGGGTCATGACTTTTTTCACCCCTTGTGTATTTAGGAATTCCAAGCAAAATCAAAGAATCTATCTCTCTTCGCAGACCAATAATTTTGGAAATTGTATAATTTTCTACTAAAGGAGGATCATCTCTCTTTTTTTTTTTCCTTCCTTCCTTTAGCTATTACAGGAGGATTAGACGGTTGATAATGTGCTTGAATGGTTGAAGATTCAAGAAGACTTTATTTTCAAGGATCTTTTTGATAATTTTGAGGAATGAAATGGGTATAATTTTACTAGACCAAAACTAAAGATAGTTGGAAGCTATGGACTTTTTTTTTTGTGCCCATTAAAACAATGAGTTATTCCCGTAAAATAATTTAAATAAAGAATGAAAGGCATGACCTTATGTATGTTGAGGTAATCTCTATAAAGGGTATAGGGAAAAAAAAAATCTCTATAAAGGGTATGCCTACTTTATTGATGTAGTTATCCAATTTAAATAACTAAATGATTCATTCTAAACATAACATCAAATACTAAAATCTCGTTACGGATAATATAATTTATAAGCATTTTAATTATTATCCTTTTATATTTTTAACAGGACATTAAATAATTATAGTTTTTTTTTTCACATTTATATATAACATATTAATTGAAGATAAGGGATTAAAAATAAGGAATGATTGTTAAAAACCTTACAAAAAATTTTCATGTATAAACACCTTTTTAGTAGCTCTTTGAAAGTTTCAAAAATGTGTTTTTGTACCATTGAACAGAACATAAAAATAAGGACCAGAAGGATTTGTTTGGTAAATATTATAAAATGTAATGAAAAATTCTATTCCTAAACCTAATACACCACACACCATCATTTTTATGATTTCTTTAACTTTATTCTCTTACCAAATGTGTGGTATATAGATTATTAATAGAATAATTCAATTATTTTAAGAATAATAAAATCAAAAAAAACTTTATAAAAATTTTTAAAAAATAAAAAAATTTTGGTGTGTGGTGTATGGGCTTATGAATAGCAATGCTCGCAATGAAATATTGGTGTAAATAATCTTTTAGGATCATTCTTAATGAAAAGTCAACGATTTAATCAATTTTATGTAGATAAATTTTTAAAGATAAGATGTAATATATACGGAATCAAAATTTACTTTGCAGAATAGATTCGAAGGCATACTTTGAAGAGGTTCCGATATAAAATAATAATAATAAAAAAAACTAAATAAATAAATATAAAATGCTTAATTGTACGTCATTGATCTTCGAGTCTTCGATCATGAAAAAAACACAAGAGAAGTAAATAACCCCCAGGTCCCAACCTCGGACGCTTTACAAATCGTTCACCGTAGGGTTGAACTAGCAGCAGATAAACGCCACCTCTCTCTCTCTCTCTCTCTCTCTCTCTCTCTCATCGCAGCTCTTGATACAAAAGAGACAAACCCCAACTCTGCGAGACTTCTCTGTCTCTGTCTCTCTCGCCGTGAAACAATGGGTGCCTCTCTGCCTCCCAAAGAGGCTAACCTCTTCAAGCTCATTGTTGTAAGCTCCGATTCCCAACTCTCTCACTCACTCACTCACTCACTCACTCACTCACTCTCGCGCTGTCTCTCTGTCAATCTTTTTGTACATCTTCTTCACTGTTATTTATTACGGCACAACCGAAGTTCGTTCACTTTATCTCGCTTATTTTCCCCACTACCCACTACCCAAAACCCTAGATTCTTTTCTTTATTATGTAGCTTTGTTTCTAGCTTTTCCTTTCTTTTTTCTTTTTCTGGAGAAAAATATGATTAAGCGAACTGGGCTTTGAAGTGATGGTTGGATTCGTGCTTTTAGTTTTTTTTTTTTTTGATCGGTAATCAAAGATAATATATTCATAAAATAGGCATAGCCAGGTACACAGGAAGTATACATGAAAACACGCCTAGCTAGAGGAAACTCGTGCTTTTAGTTTTATATAGGAAGTTAGCGGTGGGAAGACGGATAAGGAAAAATGGGAATTTTCTGTTTCATTGCTTTCCGTTTTCTCTCGGCATATGTGATTAATCAACTATAGTTTGCATAATTGTGTCAATCTGCTTTAACGCGTGCTTTTCCTCTGGGATTGGATAGTTTGAATGGAACAACAAACTATACGAGTTTGGATTTTGTGTCTCTGTTTTTTCTTTTTAAAATCTTTTATTTTAGATTGCTTCTAAATCGAACGAAAATTTAAGGGAAGGAAAAATTGGGGACTTTGTTGGTCATGGGTGAAAATAATGAATTAAAAGTGTGTGTGTGTGTTTTCCCTAATTGTGCACAATTGCTTGAATTTTGGTTTCTAGAAGAATCATATGGGCGTACTTGCGAAAAAAGGGAAGAATCAGATGGCTGGAGAATAATTAGGAAGTGTGTGGGTGCGGCCTTCAATGGATTTCTTTATTTTGTGTTTATAACTTGGAAAAATGTTACTGGTTCAGTTATGCAAAGTTGAGTTTTGAGATAAAATATGTTGAAAATGTTATTTTCAACTTGAGGTAGGATTTTTTGCACTATTCTACTATTTGTTTCGTCCGGATGCGATGTATGCTATACTTGAAATGACCTTTTAGGGACAACGTATGGACATTCATATGTATATATATATTTATATATATGCCCATATGTATTTCTTATATTATGCCACATTTCTTTTGATGTATTTGCTTCCAGCCTATATTTTCTACATTAACAAGCAAATCTACCCAGGGAACTAAAATGAATGTGGAGAAAATTCTTAACTGTAGCTCATTTTCTATGCAGAAATTGTATGAAACTAAACAGTATAAGAAGGGGCTGAAGGCAGCAGATTCCATATTGAAAAAGTTTCCAGACCATGGAGGCAATTTTCATTTCATGCTCCATCTGTTTAAATTTTCTTTATTTTTGCGAAATTGAAGTACTTTTGGTTTGGGAGTTATTTTTCTTAGGTGCTAATTTGTTGGTAAGTAAATTGAAAGAGGCTTAATGAGAAAAACAGCAGAAATGAACATTGTAGTAAGGAGCCTGAAAAAGCTGTGGGAGAGCTCCTTTTTTTTTTTTTAGCATTTCTCTAGTTGATATGTCCTTTTCTATGATGCCCCATTATGATAAGTGATAAGGGTATGTGGTATATGAGATCATATATTGCTTGGGGAAGAGAAGTTATTGCTTTTTATAATGTTCTAATAGGGCTCCAATTATATCATCGACTAGTTCTTTTGGAATATAGGTCATGTGGCTTGAGCCTTCTATTGGGGTGTTACAAATGGTATCAGAGACTATCCCAACTAGAAATGTGGGACTTGAGCCATGCCACCTATGACGGATTGGCCCGACGAGGACGTCGGGAATATTAGGGGGGGAGATTGTGATACCCCATTTTGATAAGTGATAAGGAGAGGTGGGTATGAGATCCCACATTGCTTGGGAATGATAAGTTCTTCATAGTTTATAATATTTCAATGGGGCTCCAATTGTATAATTGACTAACCCTTTTGAAGTATAAGCCATGTGGTTTGAGCCTTCCACTGGGACATTACATTTTCCCTCTGGGTTTAAATTTATTTTTTTGAGTTGATTTGCATTTTTCCTTTCTTTATGTTTGTGGATTTATGTTTCCCTCCTGTTTACCAGAAACTTTAGCAATGAAAGGTCTAACATTAAATTGCATGGACCGTAAATCTGAAGCATATGAGCTAGTTCGGCAAGGACTGAAGGTTGGGATGCATTTCCAGTTCATTTTGCGATAAAACATATTCATTTTATGGAATCATTTCTTTGCAATGTGATATCATACCTGAATTCTTGTCTTGATGCAGAATGACCTCAAAAGTCATGTTTGTTGGCATGTTTATGGCCTCCTTTATCGGTCAGACAGAGAATACAGGGAGGCAATTAAATGCTACCGAAATGCCCTGAGGATAGATCCTGATAACATTGAGATACTAAGGGACCTGTCACTCTTACAGGTATGTGTTCAATGCTGATCTCTTCTGTTGATGATTGCTTACTGCTGATCAAATAGCTAAGCTCTGTTCTGGTAAATTACAATGAATTTCTGGAACCATACGGCATGGATAGTTGTATTTAATATTGGCTTCCGGCATGTCATATACCAAATTTTTGTATGCAGTTTGTGCATTAGTGTTTGCTATGGTACATAATTCTGTGTTAATAGTGTTCTGTTACCACACTTGTTCATAAGGATGATGTGTGCGTTCTGCTTCTTTCATACTATTCCTAATTCTTGGCTATTGGGATATACTAGCAAAGCTAGGGGTATATTTTTCTACATGTCTGTACAGCTCATGGTCATTCAAAATGAACATTATCTATTTTTTTAGTGTAATGTACTTCTACTCTCTTCCTCTAGAGTGTTGTTCTTAAGTAGGTCGGTGCCTTTTCTCGATACCTTATATTGTAACAGCAAGAATCAATCCCAATTTGTGTGACCTTATATGCAGCTAATAAGTCTGTCCATTTGAGTCAGATATGGACATAATTAAATTTGTGGATATAAGTTGACATGATGCTTTTGGGGCAAGGGAAATGACCACATGCGAGTTAGACGATTCCTCATGGTTTTTTCTTGTCATTGGGGTTTAGATTTTGTTTCATGTTTCCATTAAGTGTGCATGCTTTTGTCATTTTTCATTCGTTTCTGTAATTATTATAGATTTTTTCATTTGGCTACGTTTCAGCAAATGGTTCCTTTTACCTTCCATTTTACAGGCACAAATGCGGGATTTGACTGGTTTTGTTGAGACAAGACAACAGCTTCTGTCTCTTAAACCAAACCATCGCATGAATTGGATTGGCTTTGCTGTTGCCCATCATTTAAACTCAAAGTATGATTGGATCCTTGGATTTGAAAATTAATTGACAATATTTTATTGCGCATGTCTATTTTAGTTTTTATTCATGAGTTCTGGCTACGATTGTTTCATGGTAACTGAATAATAATTTATTTGTGCGTACCAAATATGATCATGGAATTCATTAAATTTGAGTCGGCTGTCCTTCATTGCGGGTATTAACAATTTGATGATATATTTATCTATGGATAGTTTAGCAGTGTTTTTAAAATATTGAATATCCTGTGGTTGATAGTAACAAGATATTTATCTTCCACTAATAAAAAGAAATAAAAAAAATAGATATTTATTTTCCACTCCGTACTAATGTTTTACCATGCACACAATGGTTCATTTGCTCCTTGAATGATAAAGATGTTTTATGATTAACAAATCCATCTTGATCAATGACATTATACACATCAAAGTCATCATTAAACCCATGCAGACATGAACTTTTTCTATAGGCTTTATATTGAGAATACAGTTAAAAAGGGATTGAAAAATTGAGCCCCTGAAAGAAATCTGAGCAAATTTTCCCACATGTGGATACCTGGATGATCTTGCTACAAAGGGCATCTCTCTTCTTCTGATGGTATTCTCCTTTGTTTGCCACAAGAATCCGTAGGAGAGTACTATTTAAACAGATGATAATCTCTCTTTTTTCTTTATCCATTTTTTTTTATAAGTGATAACACTTCATTAACAAGTGCCAAAGGCATGCCAGGTACCTTATTATCGACTTATACTGACAATTCCTTATAAACTTTATTTTGATTGCTAAATGCAACTCATATAGCATTCCATGTTCACTCCGGCAATTAAAATTTTTTGTTTAATTTAATGAAGTAGTAATTTAGATTCTCAATTTGTTTATTACTCTAATAAACTTCTGTTGATGTATCAGCGCATCAAAAGCAGTTGAAATTCTGGAAGCATATGAAGGGACACTAGAAGATGATCATCCTCCTGATAATGAACGTTGTGAGCATGGGGAAATGCTCTTGTACAAGGTATGATCATTGACTACATACATCTGCCAGCCCTCATCTATACTGTGATCCTTTTTCAGTTGTTTGATGCTTTATTTAGATCTGTATATAAGAGTTATTTAGTTTAATTGCATATACCTGAACTCACGTATTTTGTGATGTTTTGAACAGATTTCTTTGTTAGAGGAATGTGGATTTCTTGAGAGAGCTCTTGCGGAGTTGCACAAGAAAGAGTCAAAAATTGTAGGTGTTTTTTTATGTTTCTGGGATGATTTTCTATTATTGACTTTGACTATTGCTATAAGGATCATCAGAGGCCAAACTGCTCATGGTTTTTAGGTTGACAAATTGGATTGTAAAGAGCAAGAGGTTTCTCTTCTTTTGAAGCTTGGTCGCCTAGAAGAAGGGGAAAAATTGCTCCGAGCATTACTTTTCATGAATCCTGACAATTACAGGTACTTTATAGTCAGTTTCAACATTGACATTGAAAGAGCCTCTATCTGAATGACTAATTAAACGAGAAAAGAACTCTGATCTACTTAGATTCTAATAATGGAATGAGCTGACCTAAAGTGGCTCAATATGTCGTGATGTTAATCGATATTGTCTCTCTTTACTATGGTTGATTTGGTGTTTAGTATGTCCATTTATTTTTGATCCACTTACATTCCTTAACTTATAACTAGGTGTTCTCCTTGTATACTTCCTCTGTACTTGGGCTTTGCCTATTTACTTGATCAAATAAAATCTTATTTTACCTAGAAAAATGCATTTCTTAACAATATCTCTTGCCACAGTTTTTCTTTTTGGTGGTTCTTGAAGTTTGGTAAAGACCAGAGACTTGTTCTCATTGAAAAGATCATTTATAGGAAAATGGAAAAATAAAAACTTTTCCCAGACTCCGTGTGCTTGTATGCAGTTCCTTCTTTTAGTGATTAAAATCTGTAGTTGGTTTTAATTCTATGCCTTTTGAGTACCTTAACTCTTTTGGACCGGTTATTGACCTCATGTATAATTCCCCAGATAGTGTAGATCAATACAATTTTAATCCCTGTTTAGAAAACAGTTCCATTATGAGCACTTATAGCTATCAACAGAAGGAAAGAGAAAAATGTAAATCATGGTTGGACACCTGATTATTTTCACTTGATTTGCTGTCTCCAAAAGCCAGATCCACAATCAAAAGTTTTGTTCATTTTGGGCTGTTTTATGAAGCTTTCTTTCACCATATTGGTGCTGTTTCTTTACTTTTCAAAAACACAATATGCGCGCCAGCTTAGAATATAAGCAACTCTAGCTCTTTTAGCAGGAAAAAATATCTGATGATTTCTATCTCTCTCTTTCTCTCTCTCTGATTGCATATATGATATATACACACTTACCGGCAATCACATATATCGCACACTTATGTATCTGTGTGCACACAAAAACCTACATGATGTAATTACTCTCTGCAATTTGTTGAGTTATGCTTCGAATTTTTACTAGTGGACTGATTTTATTTTTATTACTTCCATGTTAGATATTATGAAGGCCTGCAAAAGTGTGTTGGGCTATATTCAGAAAATTCCCATTTTTCTCCTGATGAAATTGATCGGTTAGATGCCTTGTACAAATCGCTTGGGCAGCAATACCAGTGGTCATCCGCCGTTAAGGTAAGATTGTTGTTTATTGCATCTTCTCTTTCTTTAGAATGGAAATATTTTTTCCCGCTGAATTTATTACAAAGCTTTCCAGGGATGGGTTTAAAATATGCCTTAAGAAACTTTAACAATCTCTCCTGCGTTCTAGTGTGTAGTAGGTATTTCCTTTGTATACTACTTGGGCTGTACCTATTCTTGGTAATAAAATTCTTATTAATTATAAAAAAAAAAAAAAAATTTTAACCATCTCTTACTATCTCTAAACTGCCATCCTGCTAAATTTTGCGTGCTTTGTTAGTAGGGATTTTTCTTCATTGTAATTTTCTCTTTCTTTTGGGCATCTCATACCTTATCTTCATGAAGACCATGTAATCAAACTTAAAACATTTTTTTTTTCTTGTCAATAACCAAATGCAACAAGTAGCATTGTAAAAGGTTTTTCCCTACAAAACGAGTCCTTCCCAAAGTGATCTTGAGTGAAATAATAACTGGACTCGTTGGATGACAAGGAAATTTTTTTTTTTGATCGGTAAAGAAATTTTTATTGATCAAGAGAGTAGGGATGACAAGGAAAAAAAAATGAATCTAGGGGACAGTGTCATTCCTTAAAATCAGGTAAGTTCATAACACTCGCATGTTTTTTCATATTTATTGTTTGTTCTTGCTGTTGTTATCACCACCACCACTGTGATGATGGTGTGCCTAATTTCTTTATATTGTAAAATTGATTTTTTAGATTTGACCCTTTTTTCCCTGGTCTCAGAGAATACCACTTGATTTTCTGCAAGGCGACAGGTTTCAAGAAGCAGCAGAAAATTATATTAGGCCTCTTGTAACCAAGGTATTTATGGCTCTTTCTTTTGCAACTCTTATTGTTCTGTCTAGTTTTGTGTTTAAAGTCATAACTGTTCTTCTTGGGGGTGTTTAGGGAGTTCCATCATTGTTCTCCGACCTCTCTCCCTTGTACGATCACCCTTGCAAGGTTAGTATTACCATGTTATTGTTCATTTGATATTAAGGGTGATATTTTCCTTGTATGTTGTAGAACTATGAGAAGCAAAAATATTTTTGAGTTGGCTTATTATTGTTGTTGCTATTGTTATTGTTGTTATTATCGTTGTGATTGTGATTGGCAATTTTGTGCAGGTGGATATTCTGGAGCAACTTATGCTCAAGTTGGAGCATTCAATAAGGACAACTAGCCAATACCCTGGAAGGTTATATATGCTTTTCACACTCATTATATCGTAATAGAAGTATCAACAAAGTTCTCTTTTAGACTAGTTAAAATAGTAGACAATATTATGCATGTGGAACCCTTTAAGGATACTGCATTGGAGTATCTTGCACTTTGGATTCCCTCTCTCCCTGTTCTTGGAGCAATTAGGGCCACTGCTATTTTCTTATATAAAATAGGGGTATATGGTATGGGCCATCCATGTAGAAATAGTGAAGCAGTTGAGAATTTCAAACTAGAAAGGAGAAAGTTGTGCTGGCATTGAATATAAAAGATATGTCTGTCGTGCCTTTTTTTCTTGGCATCATGTGGCATTAATTTCTAATTATTCTTTCTCTGAGCTTAGGATGGGTTTCTCGAAGGGCATTGCAATAGAACATAAACTGTTTGAGGTGGTAAGGAATAGAAGCCATGTAACTCTGTTTGTGAAAGGATGGAAAGTTGCAATAGAGATGAGACTAGGGCAAGTGATTGTTTGTTGGTTCTCTAAAGCTTTGGAGGATAACCTGAAGGTTGGGAGGAAGGAGTATTACTCTGGGCACCGAGAAGGGGATAAAGGGTACATAGCCCAAAGGTGTTCTAACTTCAGAGGAATCTTCATGGCCTTAGTGGAGTACGGCGGGGGAGGTCGTCGGAGCTGTATCTTCATTCCAGAGGATACGGATGGGATGGGATGGGATGGGATGGAGGAAACTAGTAGAGGAGCTGAAAGAAGCTAGGAGAGAAGGTGGCTTTCTGTGTTTGCCTCCATGAACGAAGACGGTGCACACGTCGACTCCTCGGTCGTACATGGAGGTGCTTCAAAGTCAGAAGAGGAAGCCTCAAGACGTGCAGTGCACAACGAGGGAAGGCAGGTCAGGGTCAGGGGGCACCACTTTTTCAGTAGGTGTTCAGAGCCGTCAGGGGGGAGGCAGGGAAGTGGTTGGTCTGAAAGAGGAAACGTTGCTTCTGGCCTTGGATAAAATGGAGAATCGACTAAGTGATTTATCTGATGAAGTGGCTTAAACGGTGGGTTAAGGGTAAGGGAATTCTGCAGTCGGGCTTGGCCGAGGTTGTACCCGTGATCCAATTTCGGGCTCAAACCTGGGCCGGGACAGAGGGCCCAAGGTTTGTAGTTCTTCTGGCTAGCTGAAGGAGATGGAAAGGGCCTTGGGCCTAAGCCCATGGGACGGCCTCCAACCTTTCCACAGACAGGCCTGGTATGGAGGAAGAGAGCGCAGGGGGGCCTGGGCTCAGCGTCTGTAGTCGAGCCACTGTTGCTGGCGGAGGGTCAGGCTACTTCGCAGAAGGCTGCCAACCTCCCGTCGGAGATTATGCCGGTGACGACAACACTTATAGAAGACAGAAATGCAAATTCCTATAGTCGCGTTTCTCTCGATGACTCTGACATGGTCGCCAGCGCACCCTCAACGTCGGAATCTGCACAAAAACAAGTGCCGGTGGCTACTGGTGCTTCCACGAAGTTAACCCAGGTGCTTAGCCCGTCGGTAAGTGTAGATGTAGTAGAAGGGGGTTTGAACCTCTCGGGTTGCCCCACGTCTCTGGCTAGGCAGAGTCTGGCTATGGTTTTGAAGGTCTTTAACCTTCCCACTGGCGTTCATGAACTAGAAAACTCACCGGAAAATGGAGGAGGGGACAACTTAAGAAACGAGGTGCTCCCTGTGGGGGGGGTCAAAAGTTGAGGATCTGCAGTTGGCAATCTGTGAAGGGGGCTGTTTCCGAGGGGGGGTGATGTTGATCCCACAAGCATGCTCCATCCTAGTCCCAACACAGAAAGATTCATATCAGAGTGAGTTTTTAAGAAAGTTGAGGTGATTCAAGAGGTCATTGGGGTGTCCTACATAGGATTTGAAGAACAATTTAGAGCCCTTCTAGTGGCCATTGAAGACAACAGTTTGAAGTTCGCCAATAAGAGAGATAGGGAACTTAAAAGGCTTAAATGCTCCATTAATTATGAAGCAAAGGAGGGGAGTGGTGGAAGGGATAGATTAAAAGGGAGGGGGTCCACCTTTGCTCATGAAACCTAAGATCCTCTCTTGGAACATGCGGGACCTTAATGATCGCAATAAGTGCCTTTGCATTAAATCTTTATTGCGAACATGGAAGGTTGATGCGGTGTGTCTACAAGAAACAAAGTTGCGGGTCATAGATAGAAGAATCATTCATAGTTTGTGGGGGTTCGCATGTGGGTTGGTCATATTTGGCTTCATCAGGAGCGTCAGGTGGTGTTCTCCTTATGTGGGATAAAATGGTGGTGGAGGCGGAAGAGGAGTGCGTTGGTTCCTTTTCGGTTGCTAGCTGTTTTAAAAATGTGGAAGATGGGTAGGAGTGGGCCTTTGTCGGCATTTATGGGCCCAACATGGATAGAGATAGGAGAAGACTTTGGGAGGAATTGGTGGGATTATACTTTTCATGGGAGGTGCCGTGGTGTATGGGTGGGGATTTCAACATCGTTCGCTTTCCTAGCGAGCGATCGGGTGATTATTGACTCTCTCTAGCTATGGAGGAGTTCTCCGAGTTCATTTTTTATCTAGATCTTATGGATCTTCCCATGGTAGGTGGTGAGTTCACATGGTCCAATAGTCGGGAATAGTCGAGATTGGATAGATTTCTTGTCTCTCCGTTGTGGGAGGCCCACTTTCTGGAGTTGTCAAAAGATGCTGCCCCTTGTTTGCTCGGACCATTTTCCTATCATGTTAGATTGCGGGGGCATCCATGGGGGATGTCGGTATTTCAAGTTTGAAAATATGTGGTTAGCAGATGATGGTTTTGTAGAGAAGGTGCGACATTGCTGGGCTTCCTATCAATTTGAAGGCAACCCAAGTTTCATTCTAGCAGGCAAGCTTAAGGTTTTGAAGCAAGATATGAAAAAGTGGAACTTGGAAGTTTTTGGTAACGTTTTCAACCAAAAGATGTCTCTTATGGAGGAATTACAGGAGTTAGAGGGGAGGGAGTTGATGGGTGATACCTCGGAGGAGGCAACTTTGAGGAAGAATTCGGTAGTGACAGACTTGGAGAAGGTTCTTGTTGATGGAAGAGACTTCATATGGTGACAAAAATCCAGGGCCCTATGGCTGAAAGAAGGAGATAAATGTACGAAATTCTTTCATAAAGTGGCTAATTCTCATAGGTGCAACAATGCTATTGAGACACTTCATTCAAGTACTCAAGTGCTCGCTTCTCCCTCTGAATTAGAAAACCATATTGTGGATTATTACGAGAACCTTCTCACGGAACCGGCCTGTTGGAAGCCGAAGCTTGATAACTTGTTTGAGTTCATTGATTCGCAGAGTGCGAGTTGGCTGGAAAGACCTTTGATGGAGATGAAATTCATAAAGTCATTATTAGCATGGCCAAGGACAAAGCACCAAGCTTGAATGGCTTTTTGATGGGGTTTTTTCAAGCTTGTTGGGATATTATAAAATGTGATGTTTTGCAGGTTTTTGGGGCATTCCACTCGTTTAGAAAGTTTGAAAAATGCCTAAATGCGATATTCATTGCTCTTATTTCAAAGAAACATAGGGCTACAATAGTTGAGGAGTTTCGTCCCATAAGCCTTGTGAGTGGAGTATATAAGATCATTGCGAAGGTCCTGGCTAACCGCCTAAGTTTGGTTTTGGAACAAGTTATTTCTAAGCCTCAAAATGCGTTTGTTTGAGGGAGACAAATCCTAGACTCGGTTCTTATAGCCAATGAGTGCTTGGATCATAGGTTGCGGGAGGGAGTCCTTGGTATTTTATGCAAGCTTGACATGAAAAAGACGTATAATCATGTGAACTGAGATTTTCTTATATACCTGCTTGGGAAATGTGGCTTTGGTGATAGGTGGATTTCTTGGATTCAACATTGTGTTTCCACCGCTCGTTTCTCGGTGCTAGTGAATGGCACCTCTGCTGGGTTTTTTAACAATTCTCATGGATTGAGGCAAGGGGATCCATTATCTCCTCTTCTCTTTGTCATAGTCATAGAGGCACTTGGCCAGATGGTAAAGGCAGTGGTGGGAGGCGGTTTCCTATCAGGCTTTTCAGTGGGTAATGGTAATAATGGCTCAATCATAATTTCACATCTCTTGTTTGCAGATGATACTCTACTTTTTTGTGAAGCGGATCATGGCCAAATTCAAACTCTGCGAGCTCTCTTATTATGTTTTGAAGCTGTGTCGGGGCTTAAGCCCTGCAGGCAAATGGCCCAAATATTCTGGCAGGATGTTTGGTGTGGAGATCGGGCTCTTAACACTGTTTTAGATTTTTTCAGCTTGATATATGCCATGGGAAACACCATGGCACAAGGGGATAAGATGCAGTGGTTAATGGCAGCAAGAAATGTACAATCAAGGCGTATTACAAAATATTGATATCACAAGCTGATGCACATTTCCCTTGGAAGACTATCTGGAGGTCTCGTGTGCCTTCTAAAGTGGCGTTCTTTGTATGGATAGCTGCTCTTGGGAAGATATTGACCACGGACAACTTGAGAAAGAGGGGCTGCGTAGTGATAGATTGGTGCTATTTGTGTAAAAAGAATAGAGAATCAGTAGACCACTTACTATTGCATTGTGAGGTGACAAGGTTGCTGTGGGATGAGTTCTTTAGAAGTGTCGACGTCGCATGGGTTATGCCTTTGAGGGTGGTGGATTTATTGGCCTGTTGGAAGGAGATTCAAAGTTGTCCTCAAGTGGTAGCAATGTGGAAGATGATTCCATTGTGCATCATGTGGTGTATTTGGTTAGCAAAAAACGAGTGGTGTTTTGAAGATAGGGAGCGTACAATGGCGGAGTTGCAGAATTTTTTAGTACACACTTTAATGCTTTGGTTTTCAGCCATTGTACTTAATGGAAACAATGTGCATGACTTTTTGTCTTTAATCTCTTGATCTTAGAATGTATTTAGGTGTTCTTTTGTATACTTCCTGTGTACACGGGCTATGCCTATTGCATTCGTATCAATAAAATTACTCTTATAAAAAAAAAATTATTCTTTCTGCTGATGACTTCTTGCTGTTATTTCTTTTTTATCTCCAGGGCAGAAAAAGAACCCCCTTCAACACTTATGTGGTCATTATTTCTACTGGCTCAGGTTGTTTGTTGTCACTTGGATGTTTAGTTGGTCTGTTTCTGTTTTTAACACCTTTATTCTGTCTACTTGGTAATATTCTTATAGATATTTTTCTCGTACAGCACTATGACAGACGAGGCCAATATGACATTGCTCTTTCTAAAATTAACGAGGCTATAGAACACACTCCAACTGTAATTGATCTGTACTCTGCCAAGGTCTGTTTTTGTTTTCAGCTTGTTGTGCATCCATCTAATTTTCTTGTTCTTATTTAATTTTTCCTGTTTCTAGGGCTGCTTTGTTTATGTCCAAATAATCAGAATTACCTTTAATGGAAAGTTCAGAATATGGTAATGAAAAGAGATGAATGACACATCAAGAGGAGAACACAAATTCTAAAAATTATTGATCAGTTCTGTTTTTCTTTTTTGATGCTCCAAGTATTTTAGCAAGTTGAGTAATTGTTTGAAAGCTTGTGATTCTGGTTCTTCTACAAATTAGTAATTCTGCTTGTCTTTTGACCAGAGTCGAATACTGAAGCATGCGGGTGACTTGGCAGCTGCTGCTGCATTGGCAGATGAAGCTAGGTGTATGGATCTTGCTGATCGTTACATAAATAGTGACTGTGTTAAGCGTATGCTGCAGGCTGATCAGGTTTTGAAGCTGCATTTTAATTATCTTTTGGTTAAATATGTTTTTTTATTTTTCATTTGTCAATTTGCAAGCAGTTTCTCCTGCATATATTTGCACCCTACCGGGTCTGCTTTATTAAAACTTCTGCTTTGAAGGTGGCTTTGGCAGAAAAAACTGCTGTATTGTTCACAAAAGATGGAGATCAGCACACCAACCTTCATGACATGCAGTGCATGTGGTGTGTCTCTTTTTGGTGTCATGCTGTTTCTTGGTAAAAGTGCTATCTAGATTGCAGCTGTTTAATGTGTTATGTGATATTCTTTTGCATCTTTGGAAGGTATGAACTTGCTTCTGGTGAAAGTTACTTCCGTCAGGGTGATCTTGGACGGGCCCTGAAGAAGTTTTTAGCTGTTGAGAAGCACTATGCCGATATTACTGAAGACCAATTTGACTTCCATTCTTATTGCTTAAGGAAAATGACTTTGCGTGCCTATGTGGAAATGCTTAGATTTCAGGATCGTTTGCATTCGCATGCATATTTTCACAAAGCAGCAGCTGGGGCTATCAGGTGAAACATTTTTGTAGACTGGTTTTTTTTACCATTAAGACAATTTTATTAAAATAAGGCGCAGAGGAATGCAAACCCCCAAGTACTGGAGAAGTATATAGGAGAGCACGCAAATAGGGAGAAGATGAAGAACCAAAATCCAGAAATTCCAGAAAATTAGAAAAAGGAGAACTGTTATGAGCAATTGTCCAAAGACAGAGGGATTTGATGAAAGTATTTTAACTCAATCATCATCTTCTTGCAATTTGAAAACTACCATCATTGCATTCCTATGGGATCCACCACATTAAGCATAAACAAAAGAAGTCACTCCCCCCACTTATGAATTTCATCGAATACCTACTCGACATCTCCAACAAGCCATTAGCTCCCCCACCCGTTGAGGCATGACCCACCATATCCCAAAAGGATGGAAAATCAAGGCCACGTGGAATTACAATCTTAAATTCACTTGGAGATCTAGTTAGTGACATACTACACTTCCTGCTTTGTATTTGGTCTTTTTAGATGAAGTCTCATTACATAATATAGTGCATCTTTGGAGTTCCTAGCGCCAGATAAAATGTCGACAAATATTGTCATTTTTTGGTTCAAGCTTCATTTTTGGTTCATATAGATGGTAATCCATTGTGGAGTGAGGTGTGTCAAAGGTGCAGGCATTGTGAAGGTTTTGTATTATTCCGCAATTATAGCACAGATCGGAGATATGCTCATATTTGAATTGTATCCATGTTTTGGAGACATTGGCGAGCTGCAGGTAGTGGCCTGGTGAGAGAGGATCCTCAATGCTGAGTATTTTAGCTCCGAGATATGATGTGGTGCTGATGCCTAGAACAAATTAAAATCCATTTCTTGCAGTGTACCATGCATGGGAGAGATTTCCAAAAACTGTTGGCTTGGTTTGTTGAGTTGCTTTTGAGATTGAGAGTGTTCAGGTTTAGAGAGGTTAAGTGTCCATGGATGAGCACCATGAACATTCAAGGCTGTTTTGGTGGAAGGAGTATAAAAGAGTGGAGAAGCAAATGTGGTTGAGATGTGGGTTGTGGATTGCAGCCTAACTTTTTCAAAGGTCAGGATGATTTTTGAATTTTTGGGGGAGGAATTGGGGTTTGCTGCTTCTTTTGTGGGATGGAGTAGTGGAGATTGCTGATAGTTATGAGTGATGATTACAGATTATTTTGGGAGGTGAAATGGAGGGCTTATGGAGTGATGGAGAGACAAGTTCTTAGAAACGCTACAGAGAGTGGAGAGTTTTCCTGTCTTTACCCTCAGACAAACGCCATGTGAATTTCTTACTCATGGCCTCTGAGATTGTGCTTTTGTTGCCACCTATTGTATTTTTAAATCCTGACAACTTTTGTCTCGGGTGTGTTGTATGAAACAACCCACTATTTGGTTTTATTTTGTTTCCATTATTTCCTTCCTCTTTAAAAATTTTCTGAAAAAAGAAATGTAAAATGGCTATCATCTCATGGAAATGGATCCACTAATCCCTTGTATGAAAAAGGCTCTATTAGTTCCCCAAAAAAGAGTTATTGTGAACAAAGTATTAATTTCTAATGAAATGGATATAGAAACAGATTGAAGGAGGATGCTTTACTAAAAATATGCATTAGATTAATTTGTATGTTTAAAATGTGATATGGTGTTTATTGGTATGATTGTCATCATTCACTTACAGTGTAGTGTATGAAGTACTTTAATTCCTGTCCTTTCTTCATATTTTTGGTTATTGGCTTTTGAGATGTAGGTGCTATCTAAAGCTGTATGATTCTCCTCCAAAGTCAACGGCTGAAGAAGATGATGATATGTCAAAGTTGCTTCCTTCTCAGAAAAAGAAAATGAGGCAAAAACAGAGAAAGGCAGAAGCACGAGCTAAGAAAGTATTGTTTGTTTTTGTGGCATCTGGGAATTCATCCTGCTTAAATGGCTTTCACCAAATGTTTTGCATTCTTGTAGGAGGCAGAAGAAAAACATGAAGAATCAAGTGCTGCTGGTGCTTCTAAGTCTGGAAAGCGACACGTCAAACCTGTAGATCCAGATCCGCATGGGGAAAAGTTGTTGCAGGTTTCTTCCAATTCTACTAGTGCATTTTAAATCCCAAGAGAAATATCAGTCTGTCATTCGAATATTGCCTTCTTTAGATTGAAGATCCGTTGCTGGAAGCTACAAAGTACTTAAAATTACTTCAGAAGAACTCACCCGATTCCTTGGAGACACACCTGCTTTCTTTTGAGTTAAATATGAGAAAGCAGAAGATTTTGCTTGCCTTTCAGGTATTTTTTCTGTTCAATTTGGAACATAGAAGCCCTCTTTTTCTGTGCCATCTTGTTTGTGAAGTAAATATTGAATTCAAACTTACACCCAAGGTTATCTTCAAATTACCAGATATAATTAGAAACTGTATCATTATTTTGTCTTGAAGGAAGGTGAGTTCTACCATGAATGAGGTTTTCTCTTTGTTAAGTCAAGTTAAGAGGTTGATTGGATGAGCTGAATGGTTTTAGTTGCACACCTTGTTGCTCAATTATACTTCTGCTTGGACCTTCAAATTTAATTTATGATGACATTCGGTGGTTTCCTTTTCATTTTTCTCCTGGCTTCTAGGCTGTAAAGCAGCTGCTGAGGTTGGATGCCGAACACCCAGATTCACATCGCTGCTTGGTATGGTATCTTTGTTGTTGTATAAGTCAACTGCTGAAATAATATCCTTTTTGCAGTTTGTGCTATGGATGCTATGGATGTTGTTGTGGGTTTGTGGTCAGTCTGGATGTGGGGGATGTGTTTTTCTGTGCTTCAAAGTACAGAGCCCTCGTATTCCATTATCACTTATTAGCAATATCCTATGTGGCAGATTAAATTCTTCCATAAAGTGAGGTCAATGGCTACGCCTATGACGGATACCGAGAAACTTGTATGGAGTGTCTTGGAAGCAGAGCGTCCAACGATCAGGTTCTCTTGTAGATTTGTATTCTAATTTCAGTGCTGCTCTACAATTTCTCATTTTCCATTAATTTTTTTTACTGAATGTCTTTATATATTCTTTTTCTGTAGTCAATTGCATGAGAAATCTCTAACAGAGGGAAACGAGATTTTCCTGGAAAGATTTAAAGGTCATCATAAACCTTATCTAGCCACTGTCTGAGCACCTTATCATTTGTTGCATTGTCATGATGCCTCCCTTTTCCTCCCCCCCTCTCCCTAATTTATTCGTGCAGATTCTTTGATGCATAGAGCTGCAGTTGCAGAAATGCTTTATGTTTTGGAACCTGACAGAAAATTGGAGGCCATCAGATTAATTGAAGAGTCAACCAACAACATGGTGCCCAAGTACTGATTCTTCCTAGTAATTGGCATTATATCTTGTTTCTATTTGACTTTCTAGATTGAATTCTTCGCATTTTCATATCTTTAAGAATGCTTAAGCATTGAAGCTCTACATGCTCTATTATTATAGAAAGGGGGCACTTGGACCGGTCAGGGGATGGAAACTCAGAGACTGTATCGAAGTCCACAAACTCCTAGGCACAGTACTTGATGACAATGAAGCCTCGTTGAGTAAGTACTTGCTTCTTATGGAGAGTGTACATGACACAGAATGCTTGTTGAAGCAAATATGAAATATAGGTGGCTATGGTTTGTGTGGGAGCCCCAAATATTTTTTTGATGACGAGGAATCCTGGAGAATGTGGGAGCTCCAAATATTATTTATGCTTGATTTGTATTTCCTACATTCTCCTTGTTTTTTAAGCATCCATTGCCAGTTTCAATCTGCAACTTTAGAGATTTAAGATCAACCATTTTTTTTGAGGCTCCAATAGTCAGAAAAACAACTCTAATATTTTTTGAGTGTGAAAAGGCATATCATCATATGTGTGGTTGGCTCTTTTATGCTTCTTATTATAATTGGGTTCGCCCTTATCTGATCTGACGTGTTTGTTATATATGCTATTTTGATGTTGTATTTTTAGGTCTAAAATATGGTTACCATGCGGTTTTATACTTATTGAGTCTTGCATTTTCTCTTAAAATCATATAGTTGGTGCATATCAGTATTCTTTCCCTTTATTTATTACTCCGTACTTGATTGCTTAGCTTGTTCAAGCGTGGAGATTTTTATCAGTTAGTCTTACGTTTAGTAAAGAAGTGGACTGTATGTGTATAATATAGCACAGGCACAGCAAACAGGGAAACTGTTTTCCAACTGCT
Source organism: Juglans mandshurica (assembly GCA_022457165.1). NCBI lineage: Eukaryota > Viridiplantae > Streptophyta > Magnoliopsida > Fagales > Juglandaceae > Juglans > Juglans mandshurica. The sequence goes on along the minus strand of CM039619.1, from coordinate 6,466,719 downwards.
ACATAGTCCACATGGTAGGTACTAGCATTCTATTCAGAGGGGGGGAAAACAGGAAAAAAACTATTAATCTACTTTTCTTAACTGATCAAGCCCCAATTGATCTCCCTAGTGTTCTTCAGGTTCAGACTAATGTGGGTCAGATATTGTAATATATCCCTGGTACTATAATCAACATCTAATTTTGTAGGATGGAAGGTGCGGTGTGCTGAGTGCTTCCCTTACTCTACATACTTTGAGGGTAGCTGCAGCTCTGCCGTTCCAAACTCAGCATATAACCAGATACGTAAAAGCTCTGAAAATGGGAGTGCAAACCATTTAGAAGGTGGTGAAACTGCAGATTCTCTTGCATCCAATGGAAGACTAGAGGCATTTAAGGACCTTACCATCTGTCCATGATGTTGAATGTGCAAGTCTGCCAATGTATTTGCGAGTTACCATGTTTCAATACTAAATCACAGAACCAAGTTGAGACTGAGAAGTTGGGCGATAGGAGAGAAGGTTGCAGCACATTGAAAACTTGGAGTTTCTGTGCAGGTTATGGTGATCAGAATAACTGTTTTTTTGAGATAGAATTTCTGTTTCACCAGTCATACCTCCCCAATTCTGAGATGCATTCTATTTGCAAATGTGTATAATTTTACTTTCATTGCGTTTTAGGGTTTTTTTTATTTGCTTGCTCATGAGGTTCTAGACAAAGGTGCTCTCTCGGTTTGAATCATTCGATGAGGTCACTTCTCATCTTTTTGGGTACAGGGTAGAGCTGAAGAGTATTCTTTTCCTTTTTTGAGTACCTTGTCCTACGTGCATCATGGTTGCCGGGCGGCCTTGTACTTTGCCCATTTTATTGGCTTTTTTACCATGTATAAACATTAAATTATGTGAAAATTTTGCTGTGGAATTCATAAAGGACGCGTTACTCAGTGAACAGCTTTAGTTTTATGCTATGTATGGAGATTATTAATAAAACCAATATGTGTCGCTATATCGCTACAACTTTCCGGCTATAAAATCAACAATCCAGAGACTTTCAAGGCTCTCGAATCGTATGTTTTGCCTACTCTGTTTCGTAATGAATTGACCATTTTCCCCACGTTTACCAGACACTAGTAGGTATTTTGAGGATCCACCCTTTTCAATTGAATAAAACCTTTCATGGTTGTCTAATGCTGCAGGATAATTTGCTTCTGTTTTAGATGCATGCAGAAACAATATATAAAGGATCAAATGGTTAATTCTAACATTTCAATAAGAGCATTTGTAACGACATGAAAATAGCGCACATTCCATTGCCTTATAAAGCTTGGAGAAAGAGCTAAGCCCTTCAAGGTCAAGGCCACAAGGATTGCAATGGTTTAGTAATTATAGTATACGTATCTTTACTGCATATGAAAATCTTCAACCAATGAGCACAGGACGTGCTGCACCTATCAAGGGACAAACTAAATGCCCCGCATTTTCTACAAAACTAGGGTTTTACAATGAGAGAAAAGCAGGAAGATGGCAGGCTAAGCAACTCGCTAAACCCTTTTGAGTTCTGTATGTTATAGATATGGCTCACTGATAAACTTGAATAGCATAAGCGTCTATGCCTTAACTAATTCTGGGGTAGAAACCACCTTGCTCGAACAGTCTCAGCTGCTCTGGCTACCAAAATGGAATTTGGCAAGGGCTTTTGCATACGGTGTGACATTTTAACAACTGGAGTTTTAAGATTTGAGCCATCAAAACACAAAGCCCCCCACCTATGGCTGAACCGTTTCCGTCCTCTTCACTCTAGCGCTGGATGGAGTCTTAGGCTAAGATGAGGCGACAATGCACTCACCAACCTCACTTTTACAAAGGGGACATAATGCATTGATCTTTAACCATTTGTCAACGCACTCAACGTGAAAGACATGAACGCAGGGCAGCTCCCTCAGCTCATCATCATCCACATATTTGGCCAAGCATATACAACAAAGCTGCACAAGTTAGAGAGGAAAAGGTTTTGCATTAATTAAAAAAAACAATAAGATAATGGATTATGTAGATAACCTTGAATTACTGGAACATCAAGTACATAACAAATATCAGCTTGAAAAAATTGAATTGTTTTTTGTGTTTTGTTTGGAAGTTTGAAAAAGTTGTAATGATCAGCAATTGCAAACTTACCCCTTAGGATTTGAGATGAGATGATGTTTGTGCTTAGTGTCAACTATTGCTAAAGAAAGGCAAGCTGATATGCAAATTCAGCTAGTTGCACAAAAAGGAGTTCAAAATTCTTAATGTCTAAGAACAGTTGGGCAGAATTGGGCAGAATTTTCACAAGTTTTGGCATAATCTGATTGTAACAGCCACTTTCAATTTAAATTCAGTTGCCAGTAACTCAGTTTCAAACTATGGATTAAGACACCACAAGAACCCAATATCAAACTTACTGCATCCTCTCCCGATATGTCCCGTTCCTTGTCTGTTCCCATGGCCAAGACCCCACCTTCATTCGCTCCTGTGTTGATTTCCTGATCCTCAACATTGCCTTTTTTCTTCAACTTGAACTTGTAGGTCGGCAGAGCATTTATAGATTCTGAGGTTGCTCCTCTAGTCTGAGAAAGATCCTCACGAATGCCCAAAACAGAAATTATGCAAGGCAAGCAGCAACAAATCGTTGCACATAGTATGAAAGGCATGGCATATCCAATACAGCTGAAGGTAAGAAACACTATACATAATCTGCAGGCAAGACAAGAAACAGTTAGGTAGCTCAACTAGGAAAATCCCCCTACAAATAAATCAGTAAAATGTCATTAAACCGGTACCTATACAACTTGGGAGCATCAGAGGGTGAAGAGTGACCTCCAAATATCCACACATTGCCCACAACAAACCAGACTGCAAAAAAGCAATCTAAGGCCATCTTGAAATGGTCCACCAATCCATTGAGTCTGCAAATTGGTAACCAAATCCTTCACTTTGTCACGTCAGATAATGAGTATGAAACAGAAGAGCTTTTGTTTTGTTTTGTTTTGTTTTTCCTTTTGGTGGGGGTGTGTTAAAGTTGGGGAAGGGAAAATACAAAAACTCCTATCTTTTTATATCGACTACTTGATTGTACACATTACAGTAAACAACAGAAAATCTACACAAGTTGCTGATTTTGCTCTTGAAACTACTTGTTTAGACAAATTCTGTTAAAAGTGCTACTGATTCCACAGCAGTAAACCACACTTGAGAAAGTCAACTTTGCCAATATATTCTAAGAGGAATAATGGGTAAGCACAAAGCAATATTACATGAAAACCTTGAGTTTTTACTGGTATCCTTCTATGCCTTGGTTGTATATGACATGTGCACACATGTCCGTGCAAGCACACAGGGCATGAGACTGGACAAGGCTTTCATTCAGAAGCATGGAAATTGGTTTAATATCCAATACTAAAAGACTACAAGCCAAAGCAATTCCTTTCACATTTGATATATTTAATGATATTACAATAAATTTTGACGGCCACATAATAACACATTTACAAGAAAGTTTGCAACAAAGTTCAACAGTTGTTTTAAGACTCATACTGAGTTACTCTTATTGATTGTCAATACATAACACATATCTTTGATAACCAGGAACCCCAGGAACCATGCAAACACAACATGACCTTTACCCAGTCAAACTTTGTCCCCGTTCCACATCACATGGATCAGGTAAACATTTACTTTTTACCGATAAGACGTGGCCCCTAAAAATTGTTTACACCCAAGGGTTTAAACCTTAGACTTGGGGTATGCTACCAAAATTCCAAATGGAACATTGTACTCCCCTAGGTTCAGAGACTTGTTTGAACTGTTCTAGTCTATCAACCATTCTTTGGTATTGTATTATAGTAAGCGGGATTTGATTGAAGAAAACATACTTCAACAATTGCAATGAACACTGCCACCACTACCACAGCTATCACCATTTCATTTTCACAATAGCACCACTGCCAACCACCAATCTCATGAAAACAGAGATGTTGCGGCACCGCCAGTTACCACTCTAAAACCAATTTGTCAGTTGCTGCCACTATGACCACCACACTGCTGCCAAGTGTCAACAACACTGCTCTGTGCATATGCTTAGTGTCTGCTAATTGTCTAGTACTGATGGCTATGGAAGGATAATCTAAAAATAAAGCATTCATCCAAATGTGTTGTTACATAACATTTAGATTAACTTGGAAAATTCTGCATCAATGCCAAATTTTTATTATGCTGCTCAAACTATCACCAAAATAGGTCATGAGTATTGATATAACCTGCCATCTTTAGGGGGAAAAAAATAAATTCTTTTGCGTTACTTTTATATATTAATTTGAATAAGACTCATCTCACAAAAGGCACTTCAAAATTAAGATATTTAACAAGTCAAACCTCATTCAAAGTTCAAAATGTTTATGCTCATCACCCTAAACTATTGTAGTCACTACAAAACAATAACTAACAAGGAAAAACTATTAAATGAAATGAGAGAATGAGAATCAACAGTTTTGTAAATTCATACTGACTTTAAGGGACCATAAATTTTCATAACAAACCTTAACTTCATTAATTAAAATGTACTCATATTCTTTAGTTGCTAAGTACAGGGCATAGCAGCAAGATCATGATGGCTATAATGAAAGCTTGGTCTGGACAATATTGCAAAACACATATGATAAGTAGGAATATGGACATCTATTTGCAAAACAAACAAGCATTACTGGATATTTGAATGCTAAACGAACAATAAAAAATGCAGAGATACCGTGTACTTAAGGTTCCACTTTGGTTGTTCCTTGAGAAATTCTCTGAGGTCTGGATATTTTCCTCATCTAGAGATTGAGTGACAGAGATAGCAGTATAAGATGTAGGTTCTGGAGTATTGGTATGAGAAGAGCCTTGAAGTTGATGTGATTGAGTAGAATCTTGGTCAGTTCCCTGGTTGCGGTAACGATAACGCCAGTAAAGAATAGGAAGTGTTGCAACACAGCCGAAGGCATAACCCACAACCCATGCAAACAATGGAGTTTGTGGATTTTCATTTCTTGACAACGACAAAACAACGATGGATGCTATAATTTGACTCACAGTGACAACTAACTCAACAGAAATCCATAGCCCAGAATTCAATGGGCTCCTACGGCGACGACCATAGCCATCACCTCTTCTCCTGAATGAGGAAGTCCTAAAGTTTAATCTATTTGATGAAGACAGAGAAGTTTGATAAGTGGGGACTTGTGTGCTACTGGATGGTCTATCTTCATGCTGAGTTGAATCCATTATGGCGGGCTGTTCGTCATGAGAGGAGCTTGATGAGGCATCATCATTTCTAGATACGTCAATTATGTGCTGATGAATGTTATGGCTTTCCATCCGCTCCATCAGCAAAGGGTATTGGTCAGTTTGAGCGTTTCGATTTCTTTCCTGAGAGGTAACATCCATCTAAGTCAGGTGGTCAGCTTAGAAGGCAAGAAAGCATATATCCCTAATAATGAACCTTCCAACCTTCTGCACCTCTTCCCCAAATCTCTTTATGAACAAACAAAAACTTGTCTAAAATGCTGAATGGCTTGCAACAAGATCCCAGTAACACTTGGCATGACAAGTTCTAAAACATTCAACTGTCATTCTGATTAATATGCAGGCTGCCACGGAATAAGAACCATAATCAATTTCTTTACTCAACAAGTTACAGAACCGAGTTTCAATTCCAGAGACATTGTCAAAGAAGAAATGCAACATCCACAAGTTGTAAGACATGTAATAAAAGCTTACTCAAAATGACTGATAGTATAATCAGACAAAAGGGCAGAAACATGTTTCACGCGATATTTTTTACATATTTACAAATACGTATTAGCAGGCTACTCTCTACAACTTTGTGAACATCAGTACAAAAAAATAAATAAAACAAAATAAAATAATTAACTCTTAATAATCAATTATACCAAGATAGATGGTCAATAATAGCAAGATTTTTACGAATAGATTAAAGCAGGCAGGCGAAAAAAATATACATTGATAAAAGAGAAGAAAAACATAGCCACCAAAATTTGGGGTGGTTATAAAGTTCAGAATGCATCACGTTTTCATCTAAATCTAGATCCTTGCAAGAATAATACTAATCAGCACACAATAGCCCCAGATGACAGAGACCCGCTGACTGAAAACCCAAATTCACAGCATCTACGACCAATATATAAAGCTCAGAAACAAAACCCATAAATCAAACCTTCCTTGTACAGATAATTTGTAACATATTGGACCGACTTATGAGAAATCATTAACTTTTACCGATCAAAAAATAATTGGATTGATTTATGAGAAATCACTAATAATTTAAACTAAAAATAAAATTAGCATAAATTAGAAATAAAATAAAACCCGAAACCATCAAAGATTGGTACATTAAATCCGTACCAGATTCTAACAAATGACCATATTTTGCGGGAGAATATAAAGAAACTAATCAGATAAGCTTTCGGAGCTCACTTTCTTTCCTGGTGAAATGTGATTTTCTCGAGAAAAATATAGCCTCAGCTTTCGTGCTCCATTGATAACGCAGACTCTTTTCCGCGAGAGAAAGAAAGAGAGATAGGGTGGGAGTGGGACACTGGTAGAGTCAGAGAGAAGGTTGAAAACAGGTGTGTTGTCTCAAGCAAGCGGTAAATTGGACCGTTGATTATAGAGATTGACATCAAAATCGTGGGGTCTTTCTCGATTGGAAAGACGTATTTGGGCCGTCTAATAATTTTGAGCTTACCCACTCCATACTTCATAGTTTTTTTTTTTTTATCCAATGTTTAGATGTTTTTTTTTCTCTAATAAGCTAATGGTTGGGTTTAAAAAAAAAATATAAACATTATAAAGTTCTTTAAAATGCTCTAGATTGAAAAATCCAGCCATTTAAGATGAAAGATGAGGTAGTTTTAGATGAAAGATAAAAGTTAAAAAAATATTGTTAGAATATTATTTTTTAATATTATTATTGTTTTTAGATTTGAAAAAATTATAATGATAAGATGATATAAAACACTTTCTGAATCCAAACGAGGCCAAATTCTTGTATTCAAGAGTTTCTTTTTTGCGATTGAAAAGAAATTTAAATTTACTATGTTATTTGAAAATATATTCTTTTTAACTTGTAACCAAATTGCACTTTGTTCTTCTTGGTTTTGTTTATGAAAGCATGTATATTAGGTAGTTCTCGCCTCGGCTGGTGTATATGATAGCAAGAAATTTGAGTTTGAGTTTGAGTTTTTGTTCCATAGGTAGTTTGGAGGGATGTGCTCACGATGGAATGAAATGATTGTTTTGATACTTGAATATCTCAATATACTTATAAATAGTAATGAAATGATTTGAGTTAAAATGTTTTATTGGATTTTGAAAGATTAAAAAGAAAAAAGTTGAATAAATTGTTCAAATATGATTTTTTTAATATAATTTTTATTTTGAAATTTGAAAAAAGTATATTTTATGTTTTACTTGGAAATTTAGAAAAGTTATGATGATTAGATAATGATTAAATAAAAAAATTGAATATTGAAATTGAGAGTGTTTTGTGTTTTAGTAGAGCTGTAAATGAATCAGTCTATTTGATAGCTCACTCGTTACTCGGGCGGTTAAACTCGAATCAAAATCGACTCGTTAGAAAAAATAAAAAACGCACCCGTGAAAGCAGATACTCACTTGATTAGTAAATAACGCATACCCAACAAAACTCGACTCGACTAGGCTAAAGCTCGTTAAGACTCACTTGTTTATGTCCGAGTCGATTCATTGAGTAATGCTATAGAGAAACCACTATAGCAGTGCACACTTTACACTCACTGCGTGACTGCTTCTAGTTGATTGTTCCCAACACTCACTTGGGAATATGTGTGGTCTAGATCATGCCACATCATGTGTGCAAAATGAATGCTCCCAATAGTAGCTTCTATCTATATTTATTCTATTTATATATATTAGCTAATAATATAAGCATAACACTTTTATAATCAAATATATAATATTTAACCTAATTACTTATGTCTATATATTGAATATACTTCATGACGATATTTTATAATTTATACAATAATTAGTCGATAAGATTTAATAATTTCATATACTAATATGTGTGAATTATATATGAAATAGATATATGATATCATATTATGTGTATATATTAATAATTTATGTAGGCATATAATATATTGTTATTATGGATAAATATCAAATAGTTAGATATTAATTATTTATAAATTTTGAAAATCTTATTATTCAATATTTCAATAGAAGTTCTACTTGTTAGTTGTACAAAATCAATATTATATTTTTATTAATTATTAAATCTTATTCAAAAATAAAAAAAAAATAAACAATTCAAGCCGAACTCGAGTTTGAAATTTAGCTTACTAAGTCGAGCTCGAACAAAAAATAAATAAAAATTTCGAGCTCGAATATTTTGAGTTGAGCCGAGCTTGGCAAGTCAAAGACCGGTTCGGCTCGGCTCGACTCAATTACAACCCTATGTTTTAGTACTGTTTGGGAAGAAAATATTAATACATGATAAAACTTGAAAACAATTGTGTTGTCAAACGGACCCGAAATCATTCTGTTATTATATATACATATATTTGGGAACTTGCCTTGTTTGGATAGTGAAAGTGTTTCATCTCATCTCATCTCATCTCATAATTATAACTTTTTAAAATTTCTTCACAAAATATAATAAATAATTTAATTGTTTCAAATCTCAAAACAATAATAATATGAAAACATAATATTTTATTAAACTTTCAATTTTCATTTAAAATATCTTATCTTGCTATAAAAAAAGAGAAGAAAAAAAGGCACCTTTGTTAATCCCTTGTTCAATCTCATACGTGTTTGCTACGAAACAATGTTTTCCAACCGATAAAAGAAGGCGACACCCATGACCCATAGGATTTTGAGAAAAGTCTCCTTCTATAGTTAAGTCAAGTCAAGTCAATGCTCAATCAGGTAAGAGAGAATTCTCTATCTTAGAATATTGGAAATTAATATGTTGAGACTTGAGAGGATAGCACACATTTGTTGCTTAAATTAAAATATAGAGAATGATATGCAAGCACCGCATAATCACTTTGAAAATAAAATAAGGTTCACTATTAAAAAATTAGTTTTCTTTCATGTTGATCCTGTATTTACTCACTTTTTTTTAAAAAATTGCACGGCACTTGCTAACTCCATGACTGCAAATATTATTTATCTGAAACATAAGTTATGTGGACTAGAGTTTTTTGCATATTCTTTTACAAGAATGATCCCTGTAACAATACCTTACCTTCCAACTTGTCACCATTTTACTAAACATTATCTAGTCTAGGGCTGCACATTCATATCTGAATCCGACTTTTTAAAACCGGGCAGATATCCGCCCGGATAAATCCGGCATAAACCCGGGCAGGTATCGGATATCCGGTTTAATACTGTCCTTTTTTTTTCTAAATTATTGTTTTAGCACTTTGTAAACGGTATTTTTACCACTTTATTTTAGCACTTTTTGAAAGGCTTTTTTAAAAGAAAAAAGAAAAAGAAAACAAATGTTTAAAGGGCTTTTTTTAATAGGCCATTATGTTTATTATTTTTTGTAGGCATTTTTTATATAATGAATATCTTTATAGGCATTTTAGACTTTTTATTGACCATTCAAATTTTTATAAAACAAACTAATTAATAATAAACATCAACACATACAATACAATGCATATTACATTGTTGCTTACATCACAATGCAAAACATTAATTTACAAACAAAATAAATAATAATACATCACAATAATATCAAGATGTAACACTCACTGCTATGACCATCTGCCTCTAATATAAACATAGATAGAAATATTTCTATCTCTTAATATTTCCAAAGAGTCATATTGTTGTTGTTGCTCATCTTCTTCATGGTCTCCATCCAAATTGGTCTATTGTGCCAAAACTATTATGAAAACAAATTTAGTAAATAATAAAGTACTAAAAATTGACAAAGATAAAGTACTAAAAACAAATTTAGAAACAAATGCTTGACCCAGTTGTGGAGATGGAGAATTGGGGAAACAGTGGCAGCACAATAAGCTTGGCTATTATGTCTTTTTTAATCTACCAAAGATAAAGCACTTCGGGAAATATTCAAACATATTAGTTGATGGGAAAAGAATATATTGATGCTCAATTTATGATCAACAACTTGACAAATAATTACTAGCATGCAGATATTTTAATAGAACATATGTTTTACTAGCTTGACAAAACTACTAAAACTCTCATCAACAAGCTAGATATATATACTGCTCATTAAACAAAAATACAACAAGAAACATAAAGAACAAAGAATTTTAAATAGTTACAAAATACATGTTAAAAAGCAAGATAATAAGCACTAGCACTGGCTTCATCTTTATCTTCATCTTCATATTTGCATAATATACCTTTAAATTCATCTACATTGACTTATGCATCTCTAAATTTTTACATAGCTATGAATAGTACTTCTTCAAGAACTAGCACTATTCACTCTTCAAACATTATTTTTACTTTTTTTCTCTCTCCTACCCATTAAAATCAACTTTGTAGAATTTGTATTAAGATGATTTTGATATATGAAATTTGTATTAAGTTGATGATACAAAGTATTTTTTTTAGTATATATTAATATTTATTGATAAAATTGGTCATTTTGATATATGAAATTGGTAATATTTAGATATATGAAATTTGTATTTGTGAGCACATGGTGCTAATTGTAAAATATATAAAATAATAATTTTAAGAAAAAATAAAAAATAAAAATATTTAATAATTATTTGGTTAAAAAATGCATAATCCAATGTGGAAGTTTTTATTGATATACAAAATCAAGATGTGATTTTGAATATGCATATAGAGAAACCAATACTAGTGCTACATCTCGTACTTTAGTCTTTAAACAAAGCAAAACATTTAGTAATACATCTTATACTTCAAACAAAACATTATTCAAATACAAGCTCATGGACACAACATCCTTTCCACATAATCGGTTCATAGGGCAAAAAGTTTATACCCTCTTTCAGTCAAAAACATATATATAGTTTATTCACACACACAAACACGAAAATTCAGATTTAGGCAAATTGCATCTAGATTTAAACACAAAAACTCAGATCTGGTCAAATTGCATCTAGATTTAAAAACAAACACAAAAACCCATATTCACATTTAGAACTCTAAAAGATTATTGAGGAATAAAGAGGATAGAACAAACAACCAAGAGTAAATTCAAGTCATTAGCTATCTGAACGAGTCCTATATGAAAGAGATCTGCAAGAACTTCAAAACCAAGACAGAAACATTTCGCACAAAACACACATCCGACTGGGTTTCCATAAATTACACCAAATCTATAATAAGAAATTTCAAAAATCCCATAAAACGATCAAATTTAGAACGGAAACCAAGATTCATAGACCAAATGGATATGGACAAACAAAAACGTAAACCCAGATCTAATCTATCCAAACCAAATGGTGAAGCCAAGTTGGGCAGCTCTGGGAGAAGCTGCTTGTAAGCAGAGATCTGGGTCAATAGAGGCTCTTTGTGCTTACTCCGCTTTTATAACAGGACACGAAGTGGAAACCAAGGAGCGCGAGAGAGATCGAATCTCAAAATTTTGCCTTTGTCTAAGGGGGGACGACGACAATAGGTTTGTTGAGGGATGCTAAGGTTTTAGAGAGAGAGAGAGCGAGAGAGAAATGAAGTTAGGGCCTAGGATTTCGTCGTGTTGAAATTTTGAAGGAAATTAAAATGCTGATGGCATGATGCACGAAATGACATGCGAATTGTTTCTTTAAAATGTAACTGGGTTACGGATATCCGGTTATATAACTAGATCCATAATCATTTCTGGATCCGTAACCGGATATTTTACCCTCCTAGATTAATCCAAATTTCCTGATTCTAAATTGAATCAGGAAAAAATGGATCCGGATGTACACCCCTAATCTAACCATGTCCATTGGCTTGATATTCCTTAAAGCACAACCTTAGCATTTATTAACCTGCCAATGACTTATCCAATTGGGTCAGGGGTTGCGACTTGTGAGGCTACTACGACCTATTAGGTGACGAGGGCGAGAAATATTAGGAGAGGCGCTAGGGCTGGACGCGATGTTAATAAGGGAGTTACACCCTTCAAAATACACTTGTGACATGTATGCCATCTAACAAGAGAAAAATAGAATGAGCATTGCTACATATCTACCTACACTCTCCACACACCATGCACTCAATTTTTTTTTTTTTTAAACTCAATACACTAAGTGTGTGGAGTGTGTGATAAATAGTAGAGTGTGAAGAAGATTTTTTCAAATAGAATTGATTGCAGGTAAAAAAATCCCATACACCTCTCCCCCCTCTCTCTCTCTCTCCTCAAGCCCAAGGTCTGATTATCTCTCTCTCGCTCTCTCTCTATCCCTCTCCCCCTTCAAGTCATCGCACTCGATTAACATCGTCGTGTCGTG